>HG992241.1:14168714-15558286 GCA_905220585.2 Nymphalis polychloros | reverse complement strand
CTGTCGTTTTGTTTGAATTTATCTTTTACTTTTGTAGGCATTATAATTTTTAGTGTTCTCTTTTGTAAATTGTGTAATTTGTCTAGGTGGGTTTTGAATGTCCTTCCATATACACTGAGGCCATATGATATAACACTATCCATAAGAGTATTGTATAAGAGTAGTGCAGTTTTAAAAGTTAGTTTGTCTTTTGCTAAATATAATTTTGCCATAATTGTCCTTAGTTTGTTGCATATGTTTTCAATATGTTTATCCCAATTAAATCTGTGGTCTAACACTAGTCCAAGATAAGTGTGCTCTGTAACTTCTTCAACGGCCTTGCAGCTACAATTCGGGGGGTTAAACTGTAAGCAGTTGTGCGAATGTGAAACAAGGTAAGTTTTCTCAATACTTCTATTATGGCTTGAACAAATATGTAGTAATTTTGTTTTCTTGTCATTAAGCACTAACTCTACATCGTGAGACCATCTGCATAAGGCATTATAATCCTGTTGAAGATCAGATACAGCTACATTGAGATTTCTATTAGCAGCTATAATACAAGTATCGTCCGCATACTGTAAAAGTTTACATTTAGTAATTACGTTCTTCATATCATTTACATATGCCAGATAGTGCAGTGGACCAAGAACGGATCCTTGTGCTGTTCCCCTATTTACTGCTATCTTGTCACTGACTTCACTGTCAATCCGTACCACATATGCACGACCAGTAAGGTAGTTTTCAAACCATTTTAGCAAAGGTCCTCTAATTCCTGTGTCTTCGAGTTTTTTTAATAATATGTTGTGTTGAAGGGTGTCAAATGCTCTACTATAGTCAATGAACACCATCAATACATGTTCTTTACTATCAAGACAAGTGTTGACGTAATCCGCTAACTTAACTAAGAGTTGTGTTGTACTTTTCTTAGGCTGAAAACCAAATTGTTGTGTTGCTAGTATATTATTTTCTTTATAAAAATGTTGTAATTGGTGACATATATATTTTTCTATAATTTTATCTATTACTGGTAATAAAGTAATCGGGCGGTAATTACAGTATTCTTTCTTACAACCTTTTTTAAATATTGGCCGAACCACGCCGAGCTTTAGTTCATCAGGGTACTGACCAGAAGTAATACTTAAGTTGATTAGTTTAGTAATAGCTTGTGTGATTTTAATAGCTATACCTTTAACGTCTATTGGTTTAATTTTATCTATACCTGGGGCTTTTTGTGTTTTAAGATTTTTTATTATTTTGTAAATATCTATGTTTTCAGCTTTTTTAAATCTAATGGAGACATTAGCTGTTTGCCTGTATAAATCAGGATTTAATAATGAGTTATTACAGTTATGAAGAATATCTTTAACGCTCTTGTCAAATCCCTTAGCAAAGTTGTTTGCTATTAATTTTATATTTGTATTATCACTGAATACATTAAGAATTACATTATCTAATGATGTTTTTACTCTTCCTAATATTTTATCCAAGATAGTCCACAATTTATGTGGTTCATTTTTATATTTCTTTATCTCTTGCCGAGTGTGTTTTTCTTTTAATTTGCGTATTAACTTATTGCATTTATTTCGTGTCTTCGTATAATCGAGTTTTAATATTTTGTTACTTATATCTTTTTTCCATGCAATAAATTTTTTATCTTTAATTTCACAAAGCTTTATTATTTTGGTATTTAACCATCCCTCTGAACTTCTTCTTGAGATTTTACTACGAACTATGTACTTACCTGATTCGTAGCATTTTTGTATATTATGTTTTAGTTTATTATATAGATCAATAGGACTTTCTGTATCACATATATCATCAAAATTTATTTTATTTAACTCCTTGTAAATTATTTTGTTATTATACCTGGTTTCATATTTTGGAGCAGTCTGAATGTCTCGTGTCCCAATGCATGTAATAGCCGTAATGCAATGATCCGCTAGTGTTGTTGCAACCACAGCGGAATATACTGTGTCTTGAATTTTTGATCTTATGAAAATGTGATCAATGCAACTTTTCGTCAAACAATCTTTCGCGAATTCTATTCTTGTGAAGTCTGAAATCCCACAATCTAGTCGAAACTCAGACATTAAATTTAAATATTGCGTACGAATTTTATTCTGAACTTTTAAATTTATATTTATATCACCTAGTACAAATAGGTCGTGATTTGGCACGGAAAGTAAATTATGTTTTAGTTCTGTTAAAAAACCCGGTACACTCTTTGAAGGCGGTCTATATATTGCGCACAGATATACGACATGATTGGAAGCAGTTTTAAGTTTGCCTGTAATACTTTCAAAATATTTAGTTTTGTGAGGAAGTTTATTGAACTTGTGTTTATTATTTATATAGATAATAATACCATCTCCTTTTCGATCGTTACGCAATTCTGTGTACATAGTGTAGCCGTTTAATTGGAACATTGAACTAACACAATCACTAATGCCTACCTCACTTAATACTATAACATCTAGAACTCTTTTACAGCCATATACAAGCAATTCTAATTGGTTATAATTTCTAATTATAGACCTAATATTAAGATGTATAAAAGTTAAATTATTATTACATTTATGTATAAACTCAAAATAATCTGATATATTGACACAGTTGTGAATTTCATTGATATAGTTATTTAGAGTAATATTAGCCATGTAAATATCTTTTAATTATATAAATGACTAGGTTTAGTTACTAGGTAGGTCCTTTAAATCATCTTCTGTTCTAATAGTATACACTTTTGAGTTCTCCGATTTACGGACCAGTATTTTTCCATCCTTACACCATACGTATCTGTATTTCTCTTTACAATGTTGTTTGGTTTTCCACAGCAGAATCTTATTAAATTGGGTTAACTCTTCTCGCACAAATACTTTTATCTTACCGAATTTTGACTGTATGCCAAAAACAATGTGATCAACTGTTATCTGTGAAGAACGCGCTTGCTTTAACCACTTAGATCTGGTATCCACGTCGCGCATATGTAGTTTAATTACACCAGGTTTTCCTGGAGGCACAGTAATGCGTTTGTATTTTTTTATATCGTTTGTATCCACGTTTAGTTCTTTGGCAATATTTTTTGTAATATCTCCTAGATCTTCTTTTTCTATATAAGGTATTCCTATTATTTCAAGGTTTTGTTGTAGATTTGTTTGCTCGAATTCATTGATACGTTGTTGCATTGCTGCCATCTTGGTCTCTATAGATTTATATTTGTTATCTAAATCATAATTTTTCTTCTCAAGGTGTTTTATTTTTTCTTTGAATGCTTCCATACATTCAAGAAATTCGTCAACTTTATCGCTGCAATACTGTAGTGCGCAGTTTGTTTCCTTCAGTTCCTTTTTAATGATTTTATGTATTTCCTGTGTTACATCCGTTAGTAATTTCTTCATATTTATCGGACCTTCGTTGTTTGATCTTCTTCGTCTTCTGTATCATTTTCAGGTGTTATAAAAGAGTCACTTCGGGGTGATTTACGTGAGCAGTCGATACACCTCCAGTCTAAGTTCTCGGCAGATTTTAAGGAACTCAGTTGTTTTTTAGTTAGTCCTGCGCAAGCCGACATAGCGTGGACTAGAACGCCATATTTATTACATTCTAGACCTGTGTTCTTTTTAGTAATACTTTTCGTACATTTAAAGCACTTTTTCATCTTTCTTGACTGAACGTTGTTGACGTAATGTAATGATTTCTTCTTCGCTTTAATTCGAAAAGATAACGTTTACACTTGAAAATGTAGACCTTTTAAATACTTTAATAGCACTTTCACTCGATATAGTTATTAGAAAATAATTTTACAAACAATTTATAAGGAGAGCTATTTATTCGAATTTGACAAATTTATAGTTTATTAATAATTTTATTATTAACTGCATATTGTAAAATGTTATAACGAATTACTTTTACTAAGATCAGACCATCAACTAGAAGACCACCAACTTTTATGCACTTTGGCTATTATTATACAAAAGTATACTACTATACTCGTACCTACACTATACCTACTGTAAGTTATGAGTAGACAAGGTAATCTCTGGCCTCTAAACGCCGTTTTTCTGAATACTTTTAATATTCATTAATTACTTTCGTTATCAAATTTTAATAACTAACTTTTATTGTTATTCCTGTAACTTTATATCGTAAAAAATATTGTAATTATTATCAATTTTAACTTTAATAAATATTTGTAATAAAAAAAATACTGTAGATGTATATATATATTTCTCATTATGCATGTCATAATAACTGTTAATTAAAAATACCTTGTACATAATAATAATGAGCTGAAATGATTTAAATTACAAGTTTGTCATTTTTGTTGGTAATTCGTAATAGATAAATGAAACTTACAAAATACGTTACCATTCAGTCAAATAAGCGGAGACAGACACAACAAATGAGATAAAACAATTATATAATCAAAATGGCAATATTTAGCAGACGCTGAAATGTAATGGAAAACTGGAGCTGGGAGGAAATCAGGAGGATGTCAGCTAAAGGAATCCTTTCAGTGTTCTCATGTCGTCGTATATTACTAATGCTGCTCTAATGATTATAAAGGTTATTGCATATTTTAATTTTCTAGGTCATACTGCATCTACTCAGTTTAACAAAGAATTTCTAATTTAGTAATAAAGAAGTAGATTCTGAAGCACTAAGATTTTAACAAAGAAATAGGTTACTAATATCCGTGTGGGTGCCGCGAGGAGGCGCTAGTGGCGTCGGATTCGACGATATAACTATCAAAATCATAACTTTTTCTAATTTTCAATCCTGAGATCCTGAGATAAATGTTTTTATATCTATAGATACATTTTTTTATATAGGAGATAGAGATTGAATGCTGAAGATCGAGCTCAGTGGCGTGCCATTGGAAAGTCCTATGAGACAAAGGGATGATGATGATGATGAGATACATTTTCATAGCCATTGATCTAAGTAATATAATGTAGTCATTTGTAAGTAATGTGCCATGAATTTTTATTTAGAAAAACGTTAGGAATCATTAAGTGACTTTTTTACTGAAAATAATACGAGGGTTTTTGGATTTAACTAAAAAAATATTGATTTTATATGAGTATCTGAGTATTTTTTATATTAAAAAACAACAAAATAATAAAAAAGAAATATTTTTTATAAAATTTAATTTTACCTTAAAAACTGTGGAAAACTTATTGTAGGGAAAAATTGCAGCAATAATTCGTATATTATGGTCTACTTTAATCCGTTAAATTAAAAATAAAACCATTAAAGATAAATTTTTTTTTAAATCCAAATTTTAGAGAAGTGAGATTTATAAGAAACATTGGCCCCTCCTTATTTAAATCTTTTTTTTTATTTTTCATTGACTTAGTTTACAAATACCAAAACACGTAAAGCCGTTGGTCCTGCGCTTGAACTCTTTCCGGTTGTGTCGGATTGCCGTCCCATTGGATTACGAGAGCTAAGGAACATAGAGTGAACTTGTGTTTGCGCACACACTGTGGCACTGTACTATCTTCTGCGCAGTTGGCTAATCTCTCTTGAGATTGGCCGCCCTGACCGAAATCAGTCAGGAGGATATTATTATTATAAATACTATATACATTACTTTATTGTTTACAGGGGCATGTAAGAAAAGTCAAAGTACAATTAAAAATACATTTATTTTTCAAAACACAGAGTTTTATACCCACTAGTAGGTACTATACTTATAAAGGACAAAAATATGCTGATTCTCATTTCAAATACACATTACTTACAATGTTTATTATATAACACTTATTTTATAATATTCTTACAGTTTATTGACAAGGTTTCAATATACCTATTATTATTAAAGTAGTGTTTTTATCTTACATAAATTCTTTGGTAAGTGTAACTTATTAAATATTTACAGATATCTATTTACAACCCAATGTGGTATCTTATTAGCAAACTAGCTGAACCCGCGGCTTAGCCAGCGTGAAATTCAATTTTCGACGAATTTTCTTCAAAGCCTAAAATAGTGGATACCGATTTCGACAAAGAAACTAAACTGTATTTGAATTTGTAACATTTAGCCTGTAGCGATATCTATCTCGCCACATATGAAAAACTAAAAACTAACGTATCCTACATCGCGATAGCGATTGCACATATGTACAAAAACCTGACAACAACCGTTGGGCAGTAGCCCACCAACACCAACACCCGTCTGGTCGGAGGCTCCTCCCTTTTCAATGGTCAATACCAAACTGGATCACGTCGGGGTCACAGTTTGGTATTGACCATTGAAAAGGGACGATCCTCCGGCCAGACGGGGTGTGTTTGTCTGGTGGGCTACTGCCCGACGGTTGTTGTCAGGTTCTTGTATATATGTTCAATCGCTCGGATAACTTTAATATCGCGATGTAGGATACGTCAGTTTTTAGTATTTCGTATGTGGCGAGATAGATGTCGCTACAAGCCGTTTTGAAGATTATTCCAGACGAACAGACAGTTATTTTGGTTTTTATAACTCGCAAATCATCATATTAATGTGTAAATAAATTATATTATGTATTTAATAATTAATGTATACTTCTAATTACTGTTAACATAATCTTCTAATCTTATCTTCAAATATATTTTTCAATACTTATTGACTTCTTAAGAAATTCATTCATACAATGGACCTAAAATATGAAGTTTATACTCTTCAAAATATCCATTTTTTATCTTTTAGATAATATTTTCACAACTTTTAAATTCTTTGAGAAAAGTGTTTGTACCAACCACATAGGACCCTTCATTTATACCTACAAGATACGCAAAGCTCGAGAACTCATCAATCTATCAGCCCGATTCGAAATCCTATTTTTGCATTAGATAGCTCAATTATCGAGGCTGTATCTAAGAAATCACACTACGATTTCTAAAAGTGGAGCAACCACCATAAACGTCAACTAACACGAAACGTGTCTGGATGATTTACATTCATGTTCATTCATTACATTACTTACATTATTTAATACAAACGTACGATACATTGGTGGACCATTGTAAATCGTCTATAATAAATAGATTACAAATGATTCAAAAAATATTATTGCATGTTGACTGTTGCTGTAAACTCGACGTGGTACATTCGCACAGTATATATACAGTAATCCGTTCATAGTTGCATTAACATTTATCTGTTTTTTGGTGGAGCTCTGAAATTTCAAATTACATTCGAAGCACTCCTTTTATAAAGTATTTAAGATTACGTTTTTTTCTATCGAATATATGTGTTCTAAAAATTTTAAAGTTTTAGAAACAGCCTGAATGTGCGTACTATATTAATTGGAAGGTATGTATTACCAATGTTTTATTATATCTTTGTTTATATATACTATTGTTATGTAACTTTGATCGAGACAATGGTTTACCAGGTTATAAATATCTTATCCTATACAATTTATACAAATATTTAATCGGTTCGAAAACACAATATGCCCGATCACTTAACCTGAATTAAATCAGTTATTAATTATTATTCCTTATTCCTTGACTTTGTCATTCGATAATAATATTTCTTAGAAATAATCGCCAGAAGCAATTAAATTCATTCATACACATATAAAAGTGCACTGAGTGCTCTTAAAATAATCGTTGGGCTAAAAATAGCTTAGATCCAATCCAAGCCAATACTCCAAATCAACGATTTTATTAAAAAAATAACATTTACGTATTTCATATTATACTATTTCAGATAAAATTTTTGATCTTTGTTTATAAATAATTGGTTGTGTACATTTATTTGTTATCCATTGGTATATATATATTTTTTTTTTACTATTTATTTGTTATTCGGGACATCCGTGAATGATGTTTCTTCGGATGCTTGTTGGTCAGACTTCTTTTGTTTGTTACTTCTGAAATAAACACATAATTGAATTTTAGCGCTTTATATTTAGATAACCTGTATACATACGCATAATATCGCCGCTTAAGACGTGATTTAAGATTTTTAGCGTGTTTACGTTCTGTTTGTTCAGAAATCTCAATTCAATGAGCATAAGTCATTTGGTAAGACCTTTTATTTTACTTTTTTGTTAATACGTTTACTCAAAATAGTTTATTTGGTTCCGATTCTTAACCGGCGATATGATAACATTAAATATTAATAAACATCATAAGGCAGGCAGGTGCGAGCGTAATGTAGCTTATAAACGGAATTCGCATAATGCAATACTAAAATAAATGTATGATTTCACAATAATAGTGCAAAATGTTATCAAATTTCACGTAGGCATTTTATATACTTCGCAAACCAAGAAATATTTCAGATGCATAGCGTTTAAAAAATATGAATATATTATGAACATACAATGACATGAATAATAAATAAAATAAATACAACAGATAAACTAGAAGTTTCTAAATATTCTTAATAAACTATAAATATGCAAGTGACATAAGGCATGATGAATAAAGTCGCCGTGCAATATATTTAATATTTAACTAATTAACAATTAATAAAATTTGTAAGTACCCGAGCCGTCGCAGATTAGTTAATGGGATATTTTCCGAGCATGCATCTGAGGAGCTTAATTCAGGTTCCTCACTAAAAAAGGTGATTATCATATTTATGAAAGCAGTTATGTAACGTTTTCATTAAATAATATTATTCTTTAAAAAGTATTTGAAAATAAGTTATAATAATTAGGTCTAAATTTAATTGCTAACTAAACAGTTTGAAAGTGACGTTAATAGCTGTTTGTTATGTGTTACAAAAAGGACATAATGATTATAAGAAGTGTTAGTTATTAAAACCAAATAGCAAATATTAAACAGCTTAGTAAATGATAAGAATAAAATTAATATAAAAATGATCTTATAAATTCCAAAATAAATTGAATGAAAATCAAACAGCTAAAATATTATAGTTGTACGTCTGATCAAGGTACATTTTTTTCATGTAAAAAAAGTAATATATAATAGTTACTTGTTGTATAAGTAACTTACACGATAGCTTTGAGCCCTGAGGGTCCTGCCTCATTCAGTTCTACTCTTACTGGAATGCTAGAAAGAGAATTACCATTTTATTTATCTTCATATCGATCACATTGCAACGGTAAATAATTAAATTTTAGTACACATAATAGTTTTTTATTTGATATGAAGTTAAACTGTGTAATTTTTGTTGAGTTAATTTTACCAGACAATCACATACATAGACTATCTGTCCTTGATTTCGTAATGGTAAAATTCGTAGAAAGATCAAACTCAAATTTTACGCAAAAAATTAGACGTTTTCAAAATGCCGTCTTAGCTGAATGTTTTGCTTGTTTTAAAAAATATAAACCTCTGATCGAAATTTTAGCTTCTTAGACTCAGTAGTTTTGACTGTGTGTTGATAGTCAGACAGGACAAACGATTTTTAAATGGCAAAACTAACAATTGTTTCGTTTCAGTTATATTAAGTAAATTTTGTAAGATTGTATAAGATATCCCACTGCATGAGTCAGCAGCACATCCATTAAACCCTCTAGAATCATCTAGAATTTTTCGCTACTGAAATAAAATAAAAATAATTGTCTATTAAGCTTACCCTGCTCTTGATGTGCTTGGTTCATTTAGATTTAGCCGGCTTTCAACCTGAGGCGCATCACTGAAACAAAGGAAAAATTATTTTGTATATTAATAATTGATACTCAAAATGAGCGATATATAACCGTTACAAGTAAGTACATACAATTATATTATAATATACAATTTAAATTAGGTAATTTTAAAGTTTTAAGAATATACAATAAACTAAATAACTTAAATGAGCAGTCGTTTATAAAATGCCCTTCATGTATTAATAAGTAATATTAATGTCAAATTTTTACCCTAAAACGTTATGTAAGGGTGTTATTGCTCTTCGCATCGGCGTTGGTCGTCTAGTGTTTTCTTGCGATAGTTCGCTTCTGTGCAAGTAGCGTGTTGCCATGTTGTTAAATCGGCGACCGACGACATTTCGAACCTAATACAAATAAAATATTCAAAGTTTAACATAAAATCTTAGCAATCAATTAGAATAATAAAAAAAATTACTTATCTCACCTCTCCATTGAAAAAACAATAAATTAAACTTAAGAAGAATCCTTGGAATGATTTCATAAATTGTCGTGCGTAGCACCATACTCTGAATACCTCTACATTAGTTGTAATAGGAATATCAAAAGTTGTTAATAAATTAGTGATACCAAGTAGCGGAAGTAAAAGTAATGTAGCCTTAACCGCTTTTCTGTAAGAAACAAAATATTTTTATTAGAATAGCGAAATATTATTATGAAAATAGTCAATTTTTTTTTTCTCTTTTCTTTGACATTGTTAAACTACAATTCACTGCCCGTCTCTCTCCCATGGGTGTCGTAAGAGGCGACTAGGGGATATCTGAGCGACCATCTGGTCATCTGGTGGTAGGATGTCAATCATCCGCCTGGCTTGTTACCACCGTACCTATGGTCAAAAACTCGTGAAGTGGCTGCTTGCAGCTGCGTTTCGAGATCAGCCAGCGTACAGACAGTGCCCGAGCGCGCATTGCTGCGATATGTGGTGGTCCGGTGGAAGTTGCTGTTGAACCAATGCCTGGGGAAATTATATTGAGAGTACAGGGGCCCAATCGTTCCTAACCAGCTCGCGAGGCTGCCCTACCAGGCCACGCATAATCTCGGTGTGGACCGTCGTGCCGGTTAGTGACCGGACGGTTGGGTTCCGGCGGCCACTACCGGGAGGGTTCGAGGGCCCTTCCTTCCGGCGGATCAGTTTATTTCCCCTTCTGGCAGCTTCTTGGGGAAACACAGCTCCACACTTTGACCATCCCTATCGTGGCAAAGCGTCGCTCGCTTCACGCGATCGTTTCCCAAATGACAGCGCAAAAAAGAAATAACGGTCGATCAGCGGTGCACACCCCCACCATACCTTCGCTGCTTGAGATTGAGTTCGCTAACATCCACGTTAACCACAACGCTGTCCACCACCATATTGAGACAGCACGGCCAGCAATGTTGTTTCTTACGGAGACTCAAATACTCCGTCTTGTCGATACCTTAAATATCCTGGCTACATGCTTGTAGAATCCTTCAAAGCGAAAGCCGGAGTATGCTTGTTCGTCAGGACGGATGTTTGTTGTCACCGTCTGCGCTGGACCCTTCCCTCTCCATGTGGTGGTACGTGTAGACCTGATTCGTCAGAGTCGAATCTACGTGTGCCTCTATAGATCCCACAATGGTGACTTGGAGACAAACCGACTATTTGACCATCTTCGTCGGGTGGCAGATGCTGCACAAGAGCAGTTTCCTAACGCGGAACTGGTGTTTTTCGGGGATTTTAATGGTCACCATGTATCATGGTTGAACTCTTCCAAAACTGACCATGCTGGAAAGATTGCTCATGCTTTCGCTCTCACGCATGACTTGACCCAATTGGTTGATCAGCCCACCAGGATCCCAGACATTGCCGGGCAAGCGCCTTCCCTACTGGACCTTCTGCTGACTGACTATTCATCGGTGGAATATCAGGTTGAGGTTCAGGCTCCTCTTGGTTCTTCGGACCACTGCCTGATATCATCCAAAGTGCCACAGGCCAAGCTGCTGCGATTACTATGCGTCAGTCCCTTGGAAGGAACGTTGCTTCAGTGAGAATGACCCGACAGCTAGCGCCGCTGCTATTGCTGATGAGATCCTGTTGGGGATGGAATACTACATTCCTAACTCAGATCTCATCAATAAGGGCACGCGTAACCGTTGGTTCACTCACGAATGTGCCGATGCTGTGTCATCCAAGCAGGCGGCATATCGCGCGTGGATCAATGACTGCGTTAGCGGGGCATCTAACATTGACTCACTGAAAGCAACCTATAACAAAAACTCCAAGTCCTGTAGGAAGGCATATACGAGAGCGGATGCACAGCGCATTGCACAGATTGGTCACGACCTTGTTTTGCATCCTAGGGGCTCCCGTAGCTTCTGGCGTCTGACCAAGTCTGTGCAAAACAATTTTTACCAACCTTCGCTGCCACCGCTCAGGAATCCGGACGGATCACTAGCTCACAGTCCGCAGGAGAAAGCTGATCTCCTGGCAACATTCTTTGAGGATAACTCTGTGATCGACATTGCAGTGCGCTGCCACCTTCAATACCTTCATGTGGCCACACGATGCCTGACATCAAAATCAGGCAGTGTGACGTGCGTGCAAAGCAGCAATCACTCGATGTACGGAAAGCTAGTGGTCCCGATGGAATACCAGCCATAGTGCTGAAGAAGTGTACAGCGGAGCTGTCTCCTTTGTTGAAGAGCCTGTTTCAGCTATCTCTCTCTACAGGATGTGTGCCGGATTCTTGGAGAAGCTAATGAGCAAGCGGTTCCCAAAAAAGGGCATCGCTCTGACCCGGCAAATTATCGGCCAATAGCTATCACCTCAGTACTTTGTAAGGTGATGGAATGGATCTTAAACAACCAACTGATCCATTACCTAGAAGATCACTGTCTAATTAATGATCGTCAGTACGGGTTTCGACCAAAAGGGGAATCGTTGGCTGTCAGCCTCGATATCTCCAAGGCTTTCGACAGGGTCTGGCACAGAAGTCTTCTCTCCAAGCTGCCAGCATACGCTCTGCCAGCTCAGCTCTGCCCCTGGATTGCCAGCTTCCTACACAAGCGTAGCCTTCGCGTTTTAGTTGATGGTTGCGCTTCACAACTCTATGTAGTGAATGTTGGGGTCCCCCAGGGGTCTGTGCTATCTCCCACACTCTTTCTTTTGCATATCAATAATATGCTCTCTCTCGGGAACATACATTGCTATGCAGATGACAGTACAGTGCACGGAGGATACCACGGACGTGCAGTAGCTGGGCGGGCGGAAACTGAGGAGAGACGGAGGGATCTTGTTGTTGAACTCGATAGGACGCTAGGACACATTGCCAAATGGGGCTCTGATAATCTTGTTGAGTTTAACGCCAAGAAAACACAGGTATGCGCTCTCACAGGGAAAAAGTCACCATTTTCCCCTCCTCCCTCTCTCTGTAGTACTACGCTGGAGATACAAAGCAAAGTCGCCATACTGGAAATTGACGTTCGGTGCAACCTCAATCCAAGGGATCACATCGAAACTCGGAGTCTTGAACAAGGTGCGGCGTTTTTTCACGCCACAACAACTGCTCCTGTTGTATAAAACACAGGTGCGGTCTTGCGTCGAATATTGCTCGCACCTCTGGGATGGCTGCGCCAAGTACTTACTGGAGGCCTTAGATCGGTTGCAGTGACGTGCGGTTCGCATTATTGGCAACGTTAAGGTCACCAACACTCTCGAGCCTTTATAATTGCGTCGAGAGATAGCGGCACTGAGCGTTTTCTATCGACTGTATCACGGCGAGTGCTCAGATGAATTATTCTCCCTCATTCCTGCTTCCCCATTCCTTCACAAGTCTACGCGTGCTGGCTCTCGATGTCACCGCCTAACTGTGACATCAATTCCATCCCGCACGACGAAATTTGGCAACTCTTTTCTTTGTCGTACCTCCAAAACATGGAATTCTTTACCAGCACACGTTTTACCCTCCTCTTATGATCTGGGTTCCTTCAAACGAGGCGTGAAGATGCATCTTGCGGGCCGGCAAGGCGGGGGCGGCTAGTGCAAATCATTCTTCCTGACTGCACTAGCCGTCGTCGCGCTTGAACTCTACTACCACTTACCATCAGGTGGAGTAGAGACATGTGCTCTCCCGGGAATTATAAAAAAAACATTTAAAATATGACAAGTACTACTACTTTTATTTAGTATTAGTAGTAGTAGGAATAATCAAAATAGTAATAGTAGTAGTCCTAGTAGCAATAGTAGTGAAATATACAATTATATCAACATAATCTGGTAATTTAAAATAAACATTTGGAAATCGAAAGAGCAATACTTACTTAATTTTTTCTAATTCAGATGTCTTTTGAGCGCGCAATTTAGCAATTACTGTCTTAAGTACTCTAATTAATATAAATACATTTATCTGAAACAAATATTGTAAATTAAATATATTTTCCTTTTTTTTTTTTTTTGAACTTCAAAATACACGGCCTGCAATCTCGGAGACTACTCCTTCAGGAGATACTATAGTGCACAACGACAATACATGCTCTTTATCCCTCAATCACATAATATAAGATGAAATAAATCTGACTTGAGAAAAATCATTTTATGTGTTCTTCGGAGATTGTGTGATATGCTATATATATAAAACGTCCTAACTCTACAATCTTAATAACTTTAATTCACCCGGGATTTTAACGCAGCAACTCAGAATTATAAACTTTATAATTTAACCTTTAGATCATGGAGAGAATTAAACAAAATAACATTCCAATAGATATAACATCTGTAATATATTAGTTATAATAATTCAGGTCATTCTAAAATAACATGGCTTTCGAAAATTTAACGCAAAATACTTACTAATATTATACTCAGGCGTGGCCCTTGGAGGCACCAATAACTTTCTGCCAAGTTATAACCAAACCAGCATCTAAAATTGAAATAAATTATTTACTGATGATACTTTAAATATTTTTAAGAATAAATAATAAAAGGACCTTATTTCTTAACTTACGTTTTAATTTTATCATTTTTATAGAAGCGCCAGGTGACAACAGCCCAAATAGAAGTTAAAATAATTGGAAATCCCCAGCCAATGTAAAAATATATCTTCAAATCAAAATTGGATTGTAATGCATTTTTCGAAACTAAAAAGTTCAAGTAGACTCCCTCTAGAAGAATCCACGTGAATGTAGCTGATGTACTGCTTTCTATAGCAACGTAAATGATTTCGCATAATGTGGGCTGAAAAAAAAAAAGAAATATTAGTTATGAATTTGAACTTAATATACTGAGAACGAAATTTAAATTTGTTTATATAAAACTTTAAATTGATACAATGAGTTAAAATCAAAACTGAAAAATAACAGATAACATATTTTATTTAAAAGAAACTAACATTATATTTACTTACAGTGCTGTCAATTCCTCGTGTATTATTAAACCCATTTAGTGAATCATTGAGAGGGTTTACTGCCTGGTCCAAATAAAGAGTCAAATGCATAAATATTTGAAATAACATTGTTATAAATAAACATTTATGTATTTGCACTCTTTTATTTAGCAGGGACCTAAAACAAACGAAAAATAAATTCTTCTTTAATATCTGCATTTAATAAATATAACTTTAGTTCAATTATAAAAATGAAATAGTTTTGACTACGCTTCACTTGGTCATTACTAGCTGGACCTGCAAATAACACAAATATGACAAATTACCGCAGATACCGAGCGAGACAAGTTTTTTCACATTTTGCCTTATTAAAAATCCGTAATCCTTTGATGTGCAACTAAAAACCGACTATTACACCAAAGTACATATATTTGCCATATATGTGTAAGTGAAGGAAATATTTGTATATTCATTGCCGTATTCGGACAATATACAAAAAAAGACACACGCTACGTCAAGAAAAGTGACGTCGTTAATATTAATTAGTTCAATGAAATGAAATAATCAATTCTCTTACTTGAAGTAGCAGAAGATGATGATAGAAGCGACAACCGTGACCATTGAGAGAATGTAACCAATGATTTCAATGATTCGAGTGTTTTCGGCTATTTGGAATTTAGTCTGAAAAGGAAAAAAATACAAACATATTTGTGAATATAAATTACAGCACTTGTGGGTATGTGCGTGTGTGTGTGTGTGTGTGTGTGTGTGTGTGTGTGTGTGTGTGTTTGTGTGTGTGCGTGTGCTTTTGCGTGGGTAAATAATGAAAAAGAGTAAGTTATAAAATATATTTTCCAAATTAATATTTTAAAAACAATATAAATTATTATCAAACGCACAATCAAATCGTATTCCATCGATTCGTTAGAGGTCAGATTTATGTTCTGCAAGCACTCCGGAAAACATGCTATATGAAAGAAGCTGATGATATGAGTCTGTAACAAAATAAATTATATTATATGTATGCATAAAACATGTACACATAATATAAGAACACACATATGTGGATTTTCCAAATATGCATAATATATATAATAAGCAAGCAATGAAAAGATTTCTGCGCATACGCCTAACCATAAGCACAAAAGTATAAACATGTTATGTTTAAGTTTATTAGTTACTAAATAGAATTAAAATGAAACAATCCTATAGAAATTCAGTAATTATTCAATGTGCTAATTAACTTAATGATATATAAATTTATTTCTAAGCAATAATTACTACAGAAAACATATATTCATTAATATTTATATTTTTTTAGTCTCTTATTCCAAATTATATTTTTGTCCCATTTGCAGTTAAAACGTTAGAGCTTGGAGAAGTAGTGCAAAAATTTTCATAAAAAAATTACGCTACGCCTTATTGCCTCTACTGGTGACAGAAGGGCTGGTATTTTTCGCCCAGAGGATCGGAATTGCGATTCAAAGGGGAAATGCTGCTAGTATTCTTGCCACCATTCCGTGTGGTCACGATTTGTACAGTAATTATTTTTAATTTTTATTTGTATATTAACGTTTGTAACAAAAATGTAACTGATCGCTGCCTGTACATTGAAGATATATGAGTAAAACTTTTACCAAAGCAACATAACCCAAAACAATGATTGTTAAAATTTTTGTCTGTGCGTTTGTGCGATCTTATATTAGAAACGGCTTAACTGATTTGGGTGCGGTATTCAGTAATGTATTGACAAACTTCGTTTAAAATTTAGTGTTTGTTTTATTTCAATCGGCTTCCAAATAAAAAGGTTTTGTCAATTTAAAGAATCACGTCGAACATTTATTCGATATAAATGCTATAAAATAACTTATCAGTTGAATTGGCTAAACCTTTAGCTACCTTTAAATGATAGTCTGTAAAATGATGATGATTGAAAGTTTATAGGAAAAAAACAAAGTTAAAAAATGGGAAATTGTCCAATGTAAGTTGAGATCAGATCTATATGACCAATCATGTAAAATGGGGTTCATCTTATGCCGGTCATCGTCGGTTAAACGCACCCATGCGTATAAATACATCCAATAAATACGAATATCCCACGAAAATGAAACTAAAAATGTTGTATATACTGTTTTTAGTGATTTCTTTAAGTTATACGCGGTAGTAACCGCTATTTGTAAACTTTTTATAAATAGTTCTGTAATAACGAGTTGATGGTAAATAATTATAGTGTTATTGCTTAGCAAATATAAGCTTATATAATTTTAATTTGGTAAGCATTAGCTTTGTATTAACTTAATTTGTATGTATTTAATGGAATAGGTACAGATTCCTGACAGTACTTCCAATAAGTTAATTAAAACAATGGAAGTGTTTTTTATATCGATATAAATCGCATTGGAATGACATGTTAATATATAATTTTAATAATTAAACTATTAAAACAATCTTTACAGAAATACTGAATAACATTTTTATGTTCTTCTCCAGACTATGAACCAAATATCTTAGGACCATTCATTAGAGCTAATCATCCATGTCCCTTTTATATTGTTAGGATGATGTGAAAATATCCTCCTAACAATATAAAAGTGAAAGTTTGTATGTTTAGATGTTTGTGACACAATCACGCAAAAACGACTAAGCAGATTTTGATATAATTTGGCACACAGATATTTAACATAGTTTGACACCTGTACTTTTATCCCGGTAAATGGCTTATCGTCTGTCAATTTATGTTAATTCTATACTATGCTTTCCTACTAATATTATAAACTTGCTTCTGTGACTTCTACATTGTGTCTGCGCGGCCTTTAAGATTGGGCCCACAAAGCAATAAAAATGTGTTTAATAAAAAAAATGTATATAAAATTCCACACTACACAATAAAATTCCTATCAAAAAAAATTTTAATCAATTCTATCTGTCATTATAAAACATACCTATTAGTATATAATTGAACAAAGACTATATATTTTTTGTTATAGAAGTTTGCGAGTTCGAATCTGTGTCTAATTTTATTTCATACTCTGCGGCGTAAAAAAACATTGTAAGGAACATCGTTACTCTCATAATTCGGCAACCCGAGATGACTGGAAAAGTTCAGGCGCAGGACCAACGGCTTCACGTGATTTCCGAGTCACGGGTGTGTATACACTTTCCAGACTCCGGGCTACTATTGAGAATTATGGACAGAAAAACTAAATAACTTTTTATTGGCCTGACCTGAGATTTGAATCCAGGACCTCTGGGTCTGCAACCTTACATGTAGCCACTAGACCAATGAGGCAGTAAAAGAAACGTGTACATGCATTAAACCAGAGTGGTGGCATATGCTCTAAACCATTTTTATAAAAGAAGCAAACTGCCTTCGTACGACAGTGGAAAATTTAAAGGCATACGATTTTACTTTTTTAAATTTTTGTTAGCAAAGGAATGTGACGTATGATTTATCGTTATAATATTATTCGAATAATTATCAGTAAGAAACAAATCCGTTTTATCCATACTTAATTAGAACATGACATTATACCGAGCCTTTAAAAACAATAGACAAAATGGAAGAGAGAGTGAGCCGAGTTGGATAGTGAGGAAATAGCAACCAAATAATTTTAGTTTAGTTATAAAAATCAAAAATGTAATATTATAGTTAATTTATATACCATTGAAAAAAAACAAATCATCCCATCCCAGTTTGCAAAAAGAAATTATCGTATCTTGAAATACGTATCGATTGTAATTATTGAGATAATTGACAGCGGAAGGATATATAGACATATAAGAGGTACGTATTATATTTATCATTAATGAAACTCACACAGACAATGCGAAAAGTTTAATCTAATTTATTATACTAAAGAAGACTTAATTTTTAGTAATATAACCGTTAAACCTAAACTTTTGCGTCTTTAATCGCATCAATCATATTCATTAATCAAATCCATTAAAAATGGCATCAGCTTAAGAAACTCACCTAAAACTATACCATAAAAATATTTATATTTTCTTTATTATAGTTAATCTTAATTATAATGCTATATTATTTTAATCTTATTAGAAAATACACATTCGATGTTAAAATCTTTATTTTTTTAAATTATTCCTTAGGTTTAAATATTATTATATATATTAAAAATAAAAACATTCAAATACCTACAATATGAATGTACCATTTTGTATAAAGAAATAAGTTAGAAATCGCCTTATAAAGACTTTAACGCTTACACGGCTGGTCCGAAAAACTGTAAAGTGAAAAGAAAAGAATCATAAAAAATTATAATACAATAATATAAAAATAAAACAAAATAAATAAGAAATCTATTAAAATACAATGTACTTACGAGGTATACTTCATCAATTTTCGATAACATCTTACACTCAACAAAACTCGCGACACAGTAGTAGCCACTTAGACCGACAAATAGGCACGTGCGCTGCCAAAGACGTTCCGGAGAGAACTGTATCTCGGAGAGGCGAGAAATTGCAGTAGAGAGGGTAGTAACAACACAGGGGGGTTGCATCAGGTGAGTTTGCAAGGCTGGTCCGCGCAAGCGTAAGTCCTGGACGGAGCTATCTAAATTTAGTTCTAACGACGCAAAACATAGCTTCAAGTTGAAGTGGTTCACAATAAAATTATAATTTTTAATATGTAATTTTGGAATCTTCTATTATATTTTTTTCTTTATTGAGTAAATACTCAAATACTTGTATTAGATTATTAGGCGTAATAATTTTTTTACTTGTCCTAGTAGTTTCGTTTTACAGATTTATTCATTGTTTTGATGTTTATTTTTTTCTTTTTGAAGGCTAAAGTAATCAAATGAACTCTTTTTTGTTATTTTGATTTTAACCTAAAACCGGTTTGCCTTTTACAAAACTAAACATGTATTTGCATTTGGTTTTCAAAGTTGTATGCGTCAAGTATTGTATATATTAAAACACGTTAATATAAAATGCAATCATTATTAATATAAAATATATACATTTTATTTAAACATTTAGAAGATATTTCAGAAAATTTAATGATTTTTTTATTATTATTTCCAATGTCATAAAGTCATCGGAATCATACGATATAAAAATACATTTTCCTTATAATTTATAGTATGTTATCTTATGATATTAATGAGTGTAACCTGTGCGTTATGTTCATTGAAAACTTCAACGATCAGAGCTTGTAGGTCTGCAGGAAAGCATGGTGTAAAATTTGTCCATCCTTTAGCGCTGGCTTGATTGGCACCACGGCCTTCCCAAAGACCTTCAGGTCCACATTGCCGATAAGCAAATCCTGGGGGTTATATATATGTCTATAATAATTATTAACCAGTAAATCACTCACAAGACAAAAGCTTTCAATACTTAGGAGCTTATTTCATCATACATGGGGGAGGGGGTACCCAATGCAGTTTGTTGATACTTTTGGTCGCTGTCGAAAACGCTAAATGTATTAAATGCAATTAAATCAAATAACACATATAAGAACTAAATAGTACTTGCCAATTTTGAACCTGCGATCGTCGTTTAAGATACACGTTTTGAATTCATCGAACGTTCTTTTTATTTGCTTAAACTATATTTATAAACAATTATTCAATTGCCATGGCTGTTAGTATAGGTGTTAGGGTATTCAAAAATAAGTTGCAAGATTGGACTTTAACGCAACGTGCTAATTTAAATAAATTGTTTTTAAAATAATATTTTCGTTTTATAAATAATATTATACAATCACTTATTCCTTACTTTATATATACTTTATTAATTTAAAATTTATATTCTATGTAAATTCTCAGACGAGTACCTGATCTTCCCCTTTGTAGAATAGATTACTTGGAAGTTGGAACCGCATTCGCGTACAAGTGAACTCTAAGCCGTTGTTTGAGTGATTTCACTCAATAACAATCATACACAGACGCGAGTTTATTAACATTAAATTCATTCGTGTTCATCAACATTTTGAATAGATTCTTGTTCAACATACCTAACAACATTCATGTAATCGAACCTTAGATATGGAGTGCGTAAGGAAATGTGAAGTAAACTCTGAAAATCGAATATACGGACATTGTGTCCGTGACGATTTAATAAATAAAAAATCATGAAATTAATATCATTTTTTTAATAATTATTTTTGGTAGATTACAATTTTTAGTAAGGACAAATTGGATAAGCTGGTATGGTTCAGTGGTTAGAGCATGTGAATCTTAACCAAAGATTGCAGGTTCGAACCGGGCAAACCACTGAATTTCATAAACTTTGTGTTATTAATTTATCTTCTGCTCAGTGGTGAAGAAAAACATTGTAAAGTTAATTGAATGTATCCACCAGCCCATAGAGCAGCTTGGTAAAGCTCCAAGTTTAGAAGACATCTTTGCCCGACAATACACCACTCATATGCTCATTAATCAGACCACTTAACCTTTTATGATTGTAATAGATACAGAATGACAGATTATGAATAAATTAAAATATAAATATATAGTTATATAAGTAAATATTAAGTTTCGTCAAATCACTGTTACTAGTGGGTAACCGATGGTTTCGTACTTAGTTAAGATGGCAGGCCCATTAACGCCTAGTTACTGGTGGCTCGATCATGGTGAACAGAAAATTTAAAAATCCATAGTAATTTTCTTAGAGTTGGTGGTCAAAAAATTTGACAGGCACATGTAGGTTTCCTGACGGTGTTTTCACTCACAGCTGAACCCGAGGTGAATTATAAATAAAAATTAAGTAAAATGAAAATTCAGTGGTGATTGTCCGTTTTTTTTCTGTTACGTTTGAAACTTGTGAATTTAAACTGCACCATCTCGTAGTTCCAAAGAGTTATTCCTAGCGATATGTAAAGCGGTACTTTATTTTGTCTACTTTTTATATTTATTGTAAAAAGATTTAAAAAAACCATCTACTTACTCGATGGATCGCTGAGACGAACTTTCGGACAATTTTGCTGTATGACAGTGTTGGCTTTAGTTGGAGGCCAGCACAGATAAGTGTCGAAAACAGTATTGCAGAATACAGCACCTGCGAAGAAACGTTGCTTAAGCTGGCAAATATTAATTTATATTAATGTCAGGTTGCATATTATTTTTTTGAGAACTAGGCGAGTGCCCGTTTGAATATGATATCGGCAACATCTTTCCAACTATGAATTTGACGAACTTCCATTTCATCCTCTGCTTAAGGAATACATTTCTGAAAATACTGAC
Source organism: Nymphalis polychloros (assembly GCA_905220585.2). Lineage (NCBI taxonomy): Eukaryota > Metazoa > Arthropoda > Insecta > Lepidoptera > Nymphalidae > Nymphalis > Nymphalis polychloros. The sequence continues at coordinate 15,536,149 of HG992241.1, read as the reverse complement.
TATTATTTATAAAAATAATTCCGTATTTCTGTCTTCAAAAATTGCGATCTTGAATATAACTTTTCATCGCCTATTAAATTCCATTATTGGAATAATTTTCGTTTGCTGCATAACGAACTCCTGTACAATTATAATGTTCTTAAACCGAACGGCTTTGCGTAGTTTGTTCAGAAAATCAGTCTTATTTTATTTAACTATACCTTACATCGCCTCCTTGGGATCTAAGATGTTATGTCCTCAGTGCCTGTAGTGGCTCACTCACACTCACCAAAATGGAACACAACAATATAAAGCATTGCTGCTTGACGGTATGGTGAGTGGATTGTACCTACTCATTCGGTATTTTCAAAAAACCCTACCACCAAGTAAAATACACAATAGATATTTATTGATTTCGAAAAATATTAATTATTCCTAACACTTTAAGCCTAAACATACAGAATATTGATCTTTGGCGTGAGAATAACTAATGATTTTCACCAACACTACCAAGCCCACAGCCTTATCAGTTTTCCAACGAATGTTGACATAACTGAAGCAAATTCATTGCAACATTTTATTCTTATTATTGTTTTATATATATCAAAAACATCTTTAAAAAAATACCTTTAATTAATTAGGCACTAGAAAGTTGATTAGGTAGAGAAAGTCTAACGATAAAAGTTATAACGTACTATACGTGGAATATATATAAATTCGCTTTAAAATTAAAAGCCTTATTACACTATCACAAAATAAATAACTGCCTATTTAAATACAAAAATAAAAAAATTGAAGTACAAATGGTAAATTTAACCTTAAATACACTATTCAGAATTATATGAAAGAATAAGCGTGGGCGCAATCCTAGTTACACAGGAAATTGATATAAGAGGGTGTACGTCTCCCACCAGTGTTGTCAACCTTTGAGAAGCATCTCGAAATCACTCTGTTTTCCCCTGACCAATGAATTGAAATACATAGAAAATAAATGTATAATATGATGTTTAAGAAAAAGGTATTGCAAGCAGCAGGTTACACGAAATTAAACCGATTAAATTCATCTGAAGAGTTAATCCCAAGCGAGAATTCCTCTAAAAAATGTTACTCTAGAAACTATGCCCGTTCATCTCACTTACCCCCAAATATAGGGGGCAAACCCCAGCTTTAGCAAGACTGTCAGCCACTTACGTTTTACGCTTCATAGATTTAAAGCATACATCCTTTTAGCTTCTAACAGGATGTTTGTGACCAGTGTATAAGTAGATAAATGTTATTTTCGCTGTAATAAATATATATAATCGTTATCATATTTGTAATAGAAATGTTTATTTTTTTTCTAAAATATTAATAACTACATGTATCTCTTCCTGCGTCTGATCTTCGTCCGGTCGGATCTGACTGCCATACTATCGGACTATTAGTGTCTTTTATTAATAAAATTAATTTTACGTTTCTCCAATGTTAGATGATAACAATTTTCATTACTACATTTCATTTTTGCATAATTTAGTTTATTTTAGTTTAATTGCTTCATCATCTACAACAATAATTGACAAATTGTAGTTACGTATAATTATTATTATAATGCTGACTTCACCGCTCATTGTCAATTTGTAGTTGCTATAGTAACCATGTTTGCAGAAATCAGTAATTAATACCAATCCGATCAGTCGACATTGCTCCATATATACATATATACATGTATATATGGAGTAAAAAATGCTATATACAGTGGTATAATTAGAAACACTACCAACGGTCCTTGACATTATGTACGATACTTCACCGCAATCGTTTTTATTTTAAAATTAAACAATAAATAGGACAACAATATGTTCAACGATTTATCATTTATTAGAAAAACAATATAAATCCCATTACACAAGTGCAGTTTCAATATTACATTACGGACAAACATTTAAATCAGTTTTAAGGTATGAACAATAATGGTCAACTAATTAGAAACAACAACAAAAAATATAAAAAACAATATTTTTTTAAGTATTAGTAATTAGTACTGGTATTTACGAAATAGCTACTATCCACAGCCTACCAATAGTTATAATTAATATTAAGTGGCGTATCCCTTATTTTCAATAACAGCACTGCAACGACGTGGCATTGAATCAATCAATTTCATAAATTTTTCTAGGGGGATTGAATTCCATGCTTCAACAAATGCTTCATATAGTTCGTTTAGACTGGTGTTACGTTTCTTTGAGACTTACTTTTTAACAATATACCAGAGATTTTCTATCGGGTTTAAATCCGGACTATTTGCTGGCCAGTCTAAAACGGATATACGCTGTTCGCTAAAGAAACATTCGACGCTATTGGCAGTGTGTTTAGGGTCATTGTCATGCTGAAAGATCCAGGTTAAAGGCAAATGATCGTCCGAGTAGAGAATCATTGTGTGTTCTAAGATATTTTTGTATTGTCATTGATTCATTGTACCGCCACCGTGCTTGACTATACTCCTTGTGTATTTATAATTAAAAGCATTGTTTACAGGGCGTCTAACATAGCGCTTTCCATCGGAATTTACCATATTTATTTTTATTTCATCTGAAAATAACACTTTTTTCCATTCTCGTACCGTCGAATTAACATATTTTTTAGCGAATAATAATCGCTTCTCTCGGTGTTCCTTGGTAAGAAGCGGAACCTTTCGAGAGATTCTTCCAAACAATTTAGCTTCCACTAATCTTCGGCGTATCAGTCTTGACGAGATGTTTCTCGGGTCATCAGGCGAATTTTTTTTATTTTTTTCTGGTTGGAGCCTTTACTTAGGTCTTTTTTAGCAACACGAACGATTTGCGTATCTTCTCTGGGAGAGGATTTTCTTGGCCGAGCCTTTCTAAGAACATTTTCAACAGTTCCATGTGTTTTATAATATCAATTGCATTAAAAACTTTCTTAACAGAACAATTTAAATGCTCAGCTATTCTTCTGTACATTCATTTTGAACAAAATAAAATTCAGATTAAATTTTGAATAGCCGCCAAAATAATAGAAAAAGAAATGTTATTCTCCAACTTCAAAAAAAGAACGAGCTATGGGTGCTTTATTAAAATGTTTCTAATTAGGCGTCCAAGCGGTCAGTAACAGAAAATAAACTCCTACATGTGTAAGACTCATTTTGTAATTAAAAGTAAGATATATTTTATGCATTTAATGAGTTTATTATTTGATTGGCTATATTATCGCATGATTATTAATGATAGAGAACATATTATTTTTAAGATTTAAATACTACGAAAACATTTGACCGATTACCATGAAAATTGGCACATGTCTTTTTGTAGGTATAATAGGTAGGGAAATTGAATATCGTACCCTTCATTAGACGGCGCTGCAGCATGTTAAACGATCGGATGAAAATTAATATACATACATTTGAGCGCGGAAAATATTTTAGCGTAAGTATCTGATAAAATTTTACATTTCAACGCATTCCTGGCATTAACTAGCATCACATAAAAAAAACACAGGTTGACGCTTGAACAAGCGTCGATTTAATTTTACCGATTGCTTAGCAACGCGCTGTTAGTAAAAATTACAGCAGCGCGTTGCTTAGCAATTATTTCTGCAATATCGAAATACAATATTTTTTTTACATATTTAAAATTGCGGTCGTGACGACCCGACAAAGGTATTTTGAATTGGGACCCTCATCGGAAGTAATATCGACATCAAACGACATGTTTTGATAGCCACTGCAACAGATAAGTTATCCATCCGTAATTAATGATGAACAAAATTTCATGAAATATATATTAACAGTATGTATATTTTGTTTTCGTCGGGTTTTTTTATTTACACACACTTACAAAAAAATGGTCTAATCGAATGGCCGCATCAATAAGACAAAAGTCGATAATAGCTATTGATGTATTACCAAAAAGTAAGGAAATTTTAATAATTGGTAACCTTTAAGCTAAAACCACGTCGCCCTGTCAGTGACATTGGATTGCCAAAACATTCTTGCTACACTGATGGCGGAATTACACTTCCAAATATTTATAATCACAACTTATCGAGTTATATAATCTTGATAATATTGATAGTGGTTTCCAGTTGTGGTCGCTTTGGCATTTTGTCCTTGATTTTGATTCTCGATTGACAACTGATTATTTGGAGTTAGATTTTAAACTCAAACATCATCTGAATTAACTCTTAAGAAGCGTTACAATGGGCGAAGAAGAACCAGCTTCACTTGATGGGCAATTTTTTGAATATGCGAAGATGATGGACAAGAAAAGAGATGGAACTACAATCACTCTGTATAATTCAGATTTCTGGATGAGGCAGTGCAAGCTGTTAGATGATAGGAAATTAACGATGACCGATACTGGCATTTTGTTTAATAAATTCAGGTTCGTTTTTGTATATTGAAGTTTCAATTTTTCAATATGATTTGCTCATGTGGCAGGCATTATTAGTAGTGATAATAGTGCCTAAAAAAACATTACAGATGTAGTCCATCTGTCAACGTGGTAGCATTTAAAAAAACGGGGTCTATTAAAACTATACATTTTCAAAATTACGTCTCGTTAATCCAGAGCCAGAGATGTCTGGCTCCTGGATTTTCTTTGGTTCTACGATTATTTTTACTATCAACGTAAGGCGACATGCAAAATTCATTTCGTACCTCTTTTACAAATTTGCGCTTCAGCAAATACTCATAAAAGGGACTCCTTTTTACGTTACTTTGTAAGACTTTCATTTACAGGACTAAATCGATTTGTATTAATATGAACTTAATTCGTTATCAATATGACGCGTGAGCAAATCATATACATAGCTTCCTCCCTAATTAGCAAATGGTTTTCAATAATATGTAAATTTTATAATAATACGAAAATACAAACAATATATGTATTATAGCCACTAATAAGAGTTTTTTTAAATATTCAAAATGAATTTCAATTACAGTAAGTCCGAATTGAATTGGAATGAATGGAATGAATTTCTCACAGAATTGTGTGAAGTAAAAGACCTGGATGAAGAGAAAGTTCGAGACACACTAACTAACTGTGGTCTGCCGGGACAGTCGCCTGTTGCTGTTCCGCAATACAGGGATTTCTTTTTGACCTACAAGCCTAAAGAGAAGTTGCCGTTCTAAGACTCCATTATTTTTGCGAGTAAACAATATGTCACACAAAGTAAATATTGCACTTTTCGAGAAAATTAGCAAATGGACCATCTGACAATATAATATAGTCAGCACTGAACATGCAATGGTTCTGTGTATTTTTAAATAAATTAATTATGCATTAAAATATGAAAAATAGTTAAAAAATAAAATATATGTAATTACTACAAAATTGTTTGAAGTTGGTACCGCTTGAAGTCTAAAATATTAACGATACGCCGTGAATGCGACAAAGTTTCTTGTTCTATCACCATTCCTTACATCACCAACGCCCCATCAACCTTGGGAATTATGCCCCTTGTGCACGTTGTTAAGCTCGCTTTCTCACCCTTTAATCTAGGTCATAACAATACTAAATATTTCTGCTTGGCGGTAGAACATACGATGAGTGAGTGGTGGGTGGTGGACCCCTAACAAGTTTGGTTTACCTAGTTGTACAAAGTGCTACTATTAGAATATCATTCTTATCAATAATATTTAGTCAATTAGTTTTTGAAAAATACAATTAATTTAATTTCGAATAAACGAGAAGATCTTTATTTATCTTACATTATAATAGTAAATAATATTTTTATGACGTAGGTTTAATAAAAAATGTGGGAAGAGAACATGAAATGAAATGAAAAAGATTAGTATCTCTTTTGTAGGCAACCATGCCCCGCTGTAGATCTGTGGCTAACGTAAATAATGGATTTTTACTCGTAAATATTATACTTACTCTTCAGTAGATTACATAGTTATGACTTTATTCTCTACTGACTTAACACGATGTATTATTTGTCGAAAAAATAAACAAACATCATTTAAATTTGTGAACTCAATATTTCAAAGGGAAATTTATGCTTATTTTTAGAAAGATACATTATCAACGTAATAAACTACAAACAAATCATATAAAAGTCATTATTTCGCGTGCGCTACATATAACTAACTATTAAAGTTAAGAAACAATAACCGTTTTGTAGAATCGAAAGACGATGACATTCGTACCATTATATCGATCCTTATGCAACGAAATAGTATCATAATAAAGGTTGATTTTGTACATGTACATTTTTCTTTATAATATTTGAATCGGATCTTTCGTTTAGAAGTTACTACGGATATGTTATAAGTAAGAAAAATGGCGAGAGCGAAAGACTATAATGAAAATTGAGAGTCGCACTTGAGATTGAGAGTGACCTTCGAACTTTGTCCTTTAAACTATAAACTTAATTTCAATGACTATCTCAGGAGTTACAGCATATTAAAATTTTCGCTATGGTGGTGGTCAACGATGCGATGGCGAAGTAGCCGAAGCAAATGTTACGTATGCATCTTTTTATATGGCTTTAGTATTGCATGGGCGAATAGATCGTTTGGCGATATTTTTTATTTTACTGATTACAAAATACACGAGATAAAATCCTCATTTTACCCGTACGAAGTCGGGACGGGCAGATAGTTGACTGTAAATAGCACGTCGATTCCAAATTGCATTCAATTAAAATACTATCCTATGACATAGTTTCTGATCTCTTTGTTTTATTTCAGACTAGCTGAGACGGAGGTTTCACCCGCGTATAATTAATAACAATATAATGAATAAAAATCAGCCTAGAACCTTCCTCGATAAAAGGACTATACAACACAAAAATAATTTTTAAATTCGACTCAGTAGTTCTTGAGATTAGCCGGATCAAACAAACAAACTCTTCAGCTTTATATATTAGTATAGATATAGATGTAGTGACAAGATTCATTACTTAGTTTGTGAATCAAAGCGACTGTTGCCCCTCGGTCGGATAACTATCGAATAATCTTATACTACGAATAGACTGCACAAATCCATTAGTGAATATTGAATTTATACGTTGAAAAGTTTTTTAGAAAAAGTATTTTACTAAGCATTTGAGATTCCTTGTACCAACAACGTCAAAAATAGCACCCACAGGTTTTCTTATTAATTTATTATAAAGATTTCAAGGAATAGCGAACTGCAAAGGTGTACTTATCTACATCATTTTTTTCTATAATACTTAAACCTCCGTAGAATCCTTACTGTGTGTAGGTAAATATCGCATTATACTAAAATACATGTATGTAAATAACAAGTCCCCTTCTTTACATAAACAATAAAAATACATAATGATTTATTTCTATCTGTATATGTCAAATAAAGATTTTAATTTTTTAGTTTATCTCAACTCGAAACTTGCCGCAGAACATGAGAGTGATATGTCAGAACGATACGTGTAACATTGACTATGGTAATTAAAGCGTTTAAAGGATAGAAAAATAGCAATATTGAGTATAGATTAAATAATTTAATCAATAAATGATAATGGTGAAATTACGTATAACAAAAATGGATACTAAAACTTGTAAATGTTTTGAGTTGAGAATTATAACCAGAAACATTTATTTATGCAATTCGATTTACGAATTAAATATCATTCTTCGCCTTATTTAAAGTCACTGTAGGCAGTTGTAACTGTAGTGGTACACTTGACTATACCAGCAATAATATTTAAAAACTCAACCAATATAAAATCGTAACCATAAATTGTTGCTTATAGTCTTAGCTATCTAGTCCTGCGAAGTTGCTGGCACTTTACAAATAACCCTGTATTCGATTATTCTTCTCTACTACTGAATAATATTTATGAATATTCATGTACGTTATGCCATGTTATATTATATCGAAGTATGTATGTCAGAGTCTGCACCTTGCTAAGTATGCTAACGTTGTTAGTAATAAAATTAATTTCAGTTTATGAGACAAGAAAATATGGCGTTTTAACTTTCAATTTAAATTCTTTCAATCTAAAATATTTTTACATCGTTTTATTTTCAACGTAGAGTTTTAACTTTTTCAGCGTTTGCTCTGTTATATTAATTTGCTTCAATTGAGTTTAACGCAATTTAAATTTTACAATAATATTATGTCCACGACTAAGCCATAGGCTCTTTCCAAATTGTAAGCAAGAAAACTAGGCCTGATCGGGTCTTCATTCAATCTTATATTCGTACCATGTATATTTATTTCATACGTGAAAATTAGATCAAATAATAATGTGATTTTTAATTTTTTTTTAAGTTAAACTAATATTTAATTTGGTTGAATAATTAATTTGTATGAAAATGAAAGTCAAATTATCTTAAATTTAATTTTCTATCAACTTAAATTAAGCTAAATAGATCCATTTTAATTAGCTTTAAAGTGTGTTACATGTTAAAACTAAGAATAAACTAATTTAATTTCAGTTTTCATTCGTTTCTTGTTTCACTTTCAAATTCATCCCGCCGCTAGTCCAATAATGCGGCTAGCATGCAAAAGCTTAACCCGATATGTGTAGTATTGACGTACGCCGGGACGGTACGTAAATTTCGGAAATAGGGAGGGAGAAGGCTTAATTAAATTGGATATGAAAGATGAACAGCATGATCCCTACAAAATGGTTCACATTCTATCAAACAATAGCGGCAAAGGAACACGATGAATCACATATTAAATGTTATTTTTTATCATTATTTGTACGGAACTTAAACGAAAAATGTCTTAATACAAAATACAAATAAAAAGTTTAATTATCTGCTATTTGATCTTCTGGTGATAAACTTTTGCTTAGAAAATATTTTAAACATCTTGCATGATACAATAAGCGCATTAAAAAATAAAATATATGCAATATAATAATAATAATGTCCTCCAAACCGATTTCGTTCACGACGGCCAATCTCAAGAGAGATATTATAGTGCACAAGTGTGTGCGCAAACACAGGTGCACTCTCTATTCCCTAGCTCCCATAATCCGATGGGACGCCAATCCGACACGACCGGAAAGAGTTCAGGCGCAGGACCAACGGCTTTACGTGTATTCCAAGGCACGGGAGTGTACGGACTTCCAACTTTCAAATCCCGGGCTACTGAGAATTTTCTGACAGAAAAACCCAATAACATTTTATTGGCCCGACCTGGGAATTGAATCCAGGATGGGTCAACGGTCCGGGTCTGCGGCATTACATCTAGCCACTAGACCAACGAATATGCAATATACAATTATTAAAACATTATTTTTATGCAACATAAACGTTTTTATGTTTATGTCACGTAATCTTCGGTGTCAAATATAAATACGATGTATGATTGATGATTAATTTAAACTGAGATATAGTTAGTTCAATCCACGTAGACGCGTCCCACTTTTACAGCTTAATAAATTTGAATAAAAAGAGTGGGGCGCGTTGGATTGAGCTCATACAAATGGTAGATTGAATATAAGCATAAATCGGTATTAAGCTGAAAAATAATTTAAATACAAAATAAATTTAAATCAAAAGGTGTCGACTCGGTTATAAATTATAGATGGAATATAATAATTCTAAAAAGTCAATTGCCGAGCAAATGCTACGAAAAGAGCTACGGCATCGTCGAAATTAAAGTATGTCAAAAGACGCAAGCGATTACGTAGCAATCTAGAGACCAGCGTTAATCTAAACGTCTACGGATTATGTGTCTATGTCGCCAGAAGATGGAACAGAAACAGTATATATAGTAATGGTACAGATAGTCCAGCCATCGCGCCAGAAATAAATGACATCCTAACTAATATTATAAATGCGAATGTGAGTTTGTTTGTTTTTTTTTTCACTTTCACGCCAAAACCACTAGACCGATTTTAAAAATTATTTTACCAACGGAAAGCTGCATTACCAGCGAGTTACATTTTGTCCCCATATTCACACGCGAACGCGGGTGAAACCGCAGGCAAAATGCTAGTAATATTATAAATGATTGTGAATCCAGAAGATTTATTTTAAGATATTGTGTCTATGTCTTGAGAAGTTTTTAGGTAAGGTTTTGATATGAGTTTTCTTCGCTATTTTAACAAAATAACTAAATTTTTTTCCAAATCCGCTCTCCGTCGTCATATTTTAACGTTTACGTTCTACAACTTGCGATCAATGGAAACGATGCAGCGCCAAACAGATATGTATCACGATCAATTAAAATCGTCGTATAATAAACCGACGCCGAAGCGTTGGTCCTCATCGCATACCTAGATGGATAGCGGTATACTGACATATTATCGATCTATCATATATTCACAGGTGCATAATTTATGGAGACTGGCGCATATTCACTTACAGAGTAAAATTTTTCATTTTGTTTTAAATTATAACTTCTTTTTCAATATTTGTTTAAAAGATACTCTTAGTAATGATACTGACGTTTATTCGATGTTACGATTTAACTTCGAAAGAAACGAGCAATCGAAGGGAATAATACATTACATGTTACACACATACATTAAACGTTTATATTAAATGACAAACATAACATTAGAACATTTGTTCTATACTATCTATATCTATACTATACCATACTATATAAACATACAAACATATTTTTTCAAGTATTATTCAATGAGAATTGATTAAGATAATGTTATTTATAAGTATTAATCAAAGCGGGCGGTTCGTCAAAGCATTGTCGATCATGCTCAGTTCAATTATATGTCAGATAATTGCCATACCAGTACATAATATCATAATTATATATTAAATACAGATTATGTATTTAAATGGGCAGAGTCCACTATAAAGTAATTACTAAAAACTTGATATAGCCTAATATTTTCTAATAACCATTGGAATAAACATTTTATGTTTTAGACATTTATAAAATAAAATCATTTAAACGATAATAACTTAGAACAAAGAAATCAATATTTGACATTCGAATCACTGAGAATACATTCCAAATCAAATGAAAATTTCATGCAATAATATATATATATATATATATATATATAAATATTGCACTCAAATTGAAGTCACCTGTTTACACGTGTCAACCAGGCAGTGGTGATAGGAAAAAGGTGGGCAACCAAAGTATAGCAAATTCCTTATATTTTATATTTCGATTGGTGTGAGACTTGTGTGGCAAGAACGTGGGTGCAGAATTAAAAAAAAAATTAATTAAAGATTAATTAATTGAAGATAGTCATGACCTTATTTATTTGGGCAACCTAAGCATGAAATGTTTATTTAATTGTAAAATATAAGAAAAAAATATTTTCATTCGGTAAGCAGGTGGGTGCAAGTCAGCCCTAGTCCAGATCTCCTACTATTATTATGTATTGTAGTTTAAATATAATATGTTTAATTTTTTTTCTTTATTAATGTGTGCTTTTATTTTGCCCTTTTAATGTTTTTATTATATTTGGAATCTTTATTGATATATGTATATGTTATCTTTATTAATTGTATGTTTTATTCTACTGTTCATTTCCTGTATTTAAATAAATAATAATAACAAAAACATTTTATCTACAAGTAAATCAGAAAGTATATGCCTGTAATGCTTATGTATATGACATTATATTAGAATGTCAGCCGCCGTGATGACGATGTCTCAAAGAAGTAATTAAAAGTTTCATATGAATATTGTTATGATATTATACCGACATTTTCATGAAAAATCTACAGCTCCGAACCAAATTGCTTCTTCCTATTTTATGTCGTCATATCCGTTTTCCGCCACCGCTCTCTATTTACTTATGTGCGCGGGGTAGTGTATTATATATGTGCATTATGTACTTCGTTGCTATATATTATTATATTTATATTTTGAGAAATATATTTCTTTATTTAATTTAAAAAACTGTTCTTTGATTTTATTTATTTTATTTCATATCTATTTTTGATTGTTCTTTTTTAATTATAAATAGTTTCAATAAACGTAATTTACATCTTTATGACGATCAGTAGTTTGAATAAATTTTAAAATATTGACGGAACATGTAATATTAATATGCAAAGATGTGTAAGATGCGTTAACGGTAAGTGTAATTTTTTATATAATACTATCAAAGAGAAATATATTTAAATATAAAAACCAGTTGGAAGTTGAGGTGCATGGCTAAAATATTGTACATAAAATGCTACAAATATAAAAGTTTTAGGTACCTTCAAAAGCGTAACTCGCGTACTTCGAGATACAATCTTGTTCAGTGTGTAAGGCTTCTTCGGGACCTTTTGATATTAACGTAGTAATATTGTTGACGATCATGATTGCGTTCAGGCTTTTTACTAGTTTACCCGAGAGAGTCTGTAATCAAAAATTATATTAGCTTACACTATATTTTATATTCTAGTTTATGCTTAATATTTTTTAAATCGTGCGATTATTTAAAAAAAAGACACTGAATAATTGGACATTAAAAATAATTATTATTATAAAATAAGTTAACTTATATCCCGTAAATGTCACACAAATGGACTGTGGTGGCGTATGGTAGAAAGTTACTAAGGGATGCTCTTCTTTTGTGGAAAAAATTAGAGCTTAGTCCACCATACTGTTCCCATACACGAGTAACAGAAGTCATCATCAGATATTTTGCCTCAAAACAGTAATATTTTTATGTTCCGGTTTGAAAGGTGAGTGGGCTAGTTGCTACGGGTTTGAGGGATATAACATCAAAGTTCCTAAGAATGGTAGCGCATGGTGACGTAAGGGATGATTAATGTTTCTTATAATGCCGAAATCTGTGGGCAGTGGTGTACTTACCATCAAGCGGTTCATTTACCCGCCTATAAAAAAAAGACTTTCATCCGATGCAGTCATGCAGGCTTTCTTACAGTGTTTTACTTCACCAATGTTTTCAAACACGAGATGTATTATAACGTCAAACACAAATAAAGTTTAATTTGACTTGCTTATGTTTGAACCTTCAATCATCATTTGAAATATTTCTTAAATAATATTAATAATAATAAGACCTAAGCTATGATTACTTCATCGGTATCGAACTTTCACATCATGGCTGTGGCTGAAATGTAAAATGCACATAGGCTGATTTTATTACCGGATACTACGTTCAAGAATTAATTTGCTTTGTTTACGGGTAATGGAACTGCCTACGAGGGCACACACATATTAGTAAATACTATATATTATTAAAAATATATAATGCGCTATATATGAGAAGTTTGGAGCCTACTCCACCACGCTAATCGACCCTTCGCTTCGTCAGAATATCTCGCGATACACGCTTCTTTACACAAGTCCACAAAGCACAAAGTCCCGAAGTAAACTGGGTTCCTACAATAATACCCATTTTCAATGGATTAGCAGCAAAAATTAGTATTATAATCGATTTAAGATTTAAAGTCGCATATATTTATTGAGGCCATTGTTAGCTTAGCTATTAAACGTAATTGTTTGAAAATACGGAACGACGAAAATATTATTATCTCTCTCTCTTTCCGGTCCTGTCGGATTACCGTCCTTTCGGGTTGTGAGAGCTATGGAATAGTGAGTGCACCTGTGTTTGCGCACACACTTGTGCACTATAATATCTCCTGCGCAGTTGGCTAATCTCTCTAATTGAGATTGACCGCCGTGACCGAAATCGGTCTGGAGGACATTATTATTATTATTATATTGCTATAGCTTGTAACCAGGGCCTGATTATCCATAAGGCGGATTAGGCACTGCCTAGGGGCCCCGCATCGACAAGGGGCCTCGTGTACGCACCATAAAAAAAAAAAAGGTTTCATCGAACGAATTTTGTTTTTGAAAATTAGTATACTTTCTCAATATTATTCCTTTTTTTGACGCATGTTGTCAGTTGATGAAACACTTCATACAAATTAGAACTAAAAATAGGCATGGAAATACTATATTGAATTTATAATTGAATTTTTAATTTTTTTTTTTTTTTTTTTAAAGTTATGACAGGGTAAATGGCCCCGAGAATTTGCCTAGGGGCCCTGGTAGGATTAATCCAGCCCTGCTTGTAACTACTTGTGGTGCAGCGTTCCTTTGATGAACATCGATTTGTGTATATTACACACAAGAAACGCTAAAGGCGATTGTAGTCTGTCTACAATCATTTTATAATTAATTTTTTATGGTCATAGTACAATAATATATTTAAATTTACAATTTGAAAAACAAAAACTATCTTAAACAATTAAAGAGCTAGAGTAATACTTGACAGAGTGTTGTTTGTTGGCTCTTTTCTGTTCTAACGGAAAATGCTCTTGAAAATATTTTACTTGATTATTTTAATCTAAAACACTGAGTACTGATTATTCGCTATTGAGATCGCAATAGTTTTAGATAACTGGAAATATGCAGGCAACAGGCAACCCTTTGCGGAACATAAATTCTATGAAGTCTTGATCGAGCTTCTAATTATCAGTGCGGCGGTAACATATTAAAGCATATAATGTTGTTGATATTAAATCTGATCACAGACAAACGCAACCCACGCCATACCCGCCGGCGGAAACTCGGGTCACTAGATACCGCACTCACACCGGCGTATGAGGGACGTCTTTCGATTTATTTTTCTCCAGTCTCAAGGCGCGACAAAACAAAAAACGAGGATGTTCAGTCTGACTGGTATTCTATTGATTCCAATACATATTTTCATAACTAAAAATAATAATATTTATTTTTCTATTTTCATTATTATTTTCAAATTAAAAACTATCCATTCCATCATTTTGAAGATTCATGAAGTAATGGCAATCAAAGGCTTTGCGTGTTTTCTGAGGCACAGGAGCTTAACAAATATTTCTAATGTATATTTCTAAATGTAGCAACTTGAGGACTTCTAGTGCTTTTGATATGATATGTTTAATTATTAATAAATTGCAATTACAGAACGAAATAAATATAAAATAGGATTAAGTATTCATCAACTGAAAACGACATGGCAAGGAAAAAGATCTTAAGTTCCCTGGAAAATTAATATACTGTCACAAAGGAAAATGGGATGGACAATCTTCATTCCGCAAATATAATTTCATTTCATTGAATTTAAATGACATTAAGTACTCAGTAATATTTTCTTATATTACGGAATTTTTCTATTTAAATCTATTTATGTACTAATCGTTTCACTTGCCATTTTATTCGTAATCAATGCAATTAAAAGTAGAAAAAAATGAACTATGATAAAGGTTCCGATTCAATTTTATTAGTCACATCAAAGTAGATTTCAATAATTTGAATATTACTAGCTGTCATCAATACTACCCTTTGTCTACCCATCATCAGATGGGATACAATATGTCCGTAAATGCTTTTGATCCCAAGTAATCGTTTCTCTCTATTAAAGTTTAAGTTATATATACAGTTACATAGTAGAGATAAATGTACGGTGCTTAAGGGAGTGGTAGGTTAAGCGCTTAATATTGTCATAGAAAGTCTACGAGAAAACATATTGTACATAATAATTTTGTGACACACAAAAAAGGGATTGGGCCTGTTACTTCTCAATATAGATTATTTGATTACCTAGCGGGGAGTACAGTGCTACATTGACCTGATTGGAATTAAATTAATTTGTACAAACTAAATTGTAATATTCAACTACTATGTTCAATGTCCATTATGAATAAAGATATGCTATTATTATTATATTATATTATTATTATTATTATTAAATGGTATGGCGTAATGCGGCCATCTTGCCGATATGTCAGCTAAATATAAGCTCATATTAATAGATTATTGAATCGTATCATACTGAGCTAAGTCGCACTAAGGGTTCTAATGAATTATTTGTTCGTCCTTCATAGAACCTCTACGTGACATCTAGATGACAGTCCATGTAATTGAAATTCTATTCATTTATATGAAACGCTAAAATTTAATAGAACTTATATAATTTAGAATGATTACAACTTTATTGTTTGTAGGTGACATACCTAAACAACATTTTCATAAAAATATTATAAAAATGTTGTTTAAAGGTTTTGTTGAAATCATGTGAAAATGTTTACAAGAAAGTCCACAATAACATTATATATAATATTTTACAGATAAATAATAGTTACTATTTCGTTTTAAGAACTTTATATTTATATAAGAAATTAATACTTTAGTTTAATTAGCTTATTACTAATCCTTATCGTATTATTGAATAAAATGTTTTTTCCTTCTATTTTTGTCCTTTCCATTCATCCGATTGTAATAAAACTCTGGCGAAATATTATGCGTATACCCACAGAGGTGCTGGCTAAAAAACAGATAAAATGTTTGTCAAGAGTGATCTTAACCGGTGATGGCGGGTTCACACTCGAGCAAGTACCTACCACTGAATTTTCATATGCTTAATTTGTATTTGTTATTAATCTCATTCTATGCGGTGATGGAAAATATTGTGAGGCGTCCAATTTCACTGAATTTTTAACCACGAATGTATCCACCAACCCTTCTAGCTAGCTGCAAACCTTCTCCTCAAATTAAAAGGAAACCTTAGCCCAGCTGTGGGACCTTCACAGGCTGTTACTTTACTGTACTATAATTTGCTTATATCTCGGTAATTTAGAACAAAATATATTCAATAATATAAAATATTATTTTATACATCTATATATAAAAGTACAAGGTTAGGATATTAAATATTACCCGTGCAAAGTCGGGACTTGTAACTAATTTGTAATAAACTAAATAAACTCACTGCGCATATACGATTACAAACATAAATTCATACGAGTATAACAAGACCATCCAGAGCGAGCTATTCTTACATATGGAAATATAAGAACATTGAGAAGCGGATATATGGAGTAAGCGGTGGTAGATTTTTGAAACTACCATTTAATCCACAAATACTTTAATACTAATTAGATATAACCACCGGAACTACAAAACTAGGTGTCATTATTTGTAACTATTTACTTAGATAAACTTTAAAAATAAGTAATACATAAAATTTATATTCACAGATTATATTCGCTGTGTCTATGAAATTGTTAAAGAAAAATAAAATACATCATGAAAATATTACAAAGCGATTAAATATTTTAATCATACAGCTTCAATATCATTAAACGCGAACGATCGCTCTTCGCATACGTTTCGAGTTTAAAATAAACTAATTAAAATAAATAGCCCGAATGTAAATGTAAGCGTGACTCAAATAATTTACTGAGCTATTTTCTGTATTTTTATGTTACCATAAGGGCAGTACACAATTATGAGAACGAAGTAAACAGTTTCGTTTACCCAATCAAGCAATAAAGCTGATCAATGTATGTCATCACTTGCCAACAATTCCTACTTTATGTATCAAAAAGTGAAGCTTATGTTCACGTGAAGCGCTTCAGCGCTACCGAACCGCTTATAGAAGATAGCGCGGGCTAAATAGAATTAATGAGCTTGCCTCCGCAAGCGAAATTCAGTGTAAACAGCTCAATTAGAAATTACAAGCGCGCAACTCGCAGATGTAATATCTGTATTAGACATGATTTTATAAAAGTAATCCTAATATTATTATAGAAAATGTCAATTTCATTTATAATAATTATTGTAGCAATTTTTTTGATTTCACTGCTATATCGCACGTTTATTCCAATACCGTCACTATACTGAAAAAGCAAATTTTACAGGAGAGCAATTAAAAGATTTTTAGGGAACATTATTTGATGTAAAAAAAGCTAATTGTTAATTTTCTCGAAAGTTTGCTATTTTAATAAACAATGACTATTATTCCTAAGAAATAAGGTCTTTTTTTAATTTTCTGCTTTTAGTAAATTATTAGTTATTTAGTATTTTCATTTTTAGTGACACTTTACCATTTTTAAATAAAATCTATTCTAATGCAAGTGTCATTTTGCACACGTAGATGTATGGAGTTACAAAAATAATAAAAACTAATAATATTAATGTCGCTGCTCATTACCTTATGATTTGGTTGAATAACGAAAATTAAACAAATATTACATGAAAGAAAACTATATTTTTCTGAAAAGTTGACTCAAATGTAACAATTATTTATAATATACGTATTTATTCAATCCGAAAAAGTCTTAATAAAATTTTGAAAATTAAATCGCCGTCAAGTTCTTTTCCCAACATTATAATCTTTATATCTGATAATCGAACTGTTTCACCTTCCGTCTTTTTACGAAATTTGCTACAACTACTTAAGCCAAATTTTTTAAATCATAGAAATCGCTATAATTCATTGCATTGGTTGTATGGTGGTCCTTATTTCCTCGCTGTTTGTATAAGGGTCATTGTATAAGGGTATTTATATAGATCGGAAATGTCTTTTACTGGACTTTGTGCGAGCTCGTCTAGTTAGGTACCACCCACTCATCAAATATTCTACCGCAAAACAGTAGTACTTGGTATTGTTCTGTTTCGGTTTGACTGATGAGTGAGCCAGTGTAATTACAGACACATAACATCTTAGTTCGAAAGGTCGCATTGGCGATGTAAGCGATGGTTAATATTTCTTATAATGCCAATGTCTATGGGCATTGGTGACCTCTTACCTTCAGGTGGCCCATATGCTCGTCCGCCATACTATGCCATAAAAAATAAAAATAAACTTATCGCCAGGTTTCTACACTGGCTTCTTACATTAATTTATAAAAACCATCCCAAGATAAAGTAAGAAAAACGTTAATAATAACCAAAATAACTGAAGAAGTAAAATGAATTCACATCTAAATATATATCAGCGGTCATTGAACTGCGGTGAAAAGCAAATGATATAATATTAAAACAAATACATCCGAATCTAAAATAACTTCCACGTTTTCACAGTTCGTTTGTATCACTTTAATTTCATACATCTATTAAATAATATTTATGAACATCGTTGATGTAAAAAATAAGGATGTTTATAAAAAATAATAAGTTTTTTTACTCAGACCGTACCGATGTCTATAATTTTAGTGGTAAGCGACAGCAATTTCCGACTGGGTTATTAGTTCATCCCGATATTTCATTTTTTTGCCGTGACTAAGACCTAATAAATTTGGAACGCTAAATTACAAAGGGCTACCGACTTAATGACTGGCTTTATCGCCGCCCCGAAAAATGTTTTGCACCTACTTTTTCTGTAATAATTATTTCCTTAAAAACTTCTTCATTAAACCTTTATTGATCATACTAGAACTAATATATTTATGTAAATATATTAAATCCTTCGTCATACATCATTATCATGAGTAATACCTTCATATAATTATTTTTTATAACTTGTTTCTTAATTTTATTAAATAATAGCAAGCGCCATCGTGGCTTCGCCCGCGTAATGAGAATCAATTAAATGAACATTCGTACGTAACAATTTCAATTTTTATTTGTAAATTGATATGTATTCTATTTGTAATATCCGAAAGTGCTAGACCCAAATTAGTAAAAAAAAGATGAACAAACAATAACGTAATAGAATCATTTATAATAATTAAGTGTACGATATCAAAATGTGAACAATAATATAAAATTATATCACAAAATGTATTTTAAAAACTCAAGAAAACAAATAACCGCACGTTTGCCGCACTATTTTTTGTTGTTGTTTCACTGTTTGTATCACTATTTTAGCTAAAAAAATTTTTACAAAAACCCTGTAATTTATTCCATATACTACAATTAGCTTAGACTATAATGACCAACATGAGAATTGAGTGAATTTCGACTCAATCAGTGGAGTGGTAGTGATTTCAAATTCAGTTGCATAATATTAAATACGCCACAATAGGTAAAGAAAAAGTATTTTATATTTGACATATATGTTTAATAATAAATGATAAATAGAGATAAAATAATGGTATTTTATTGTTTCTAAAATAATTTGACATCATTGAAACAATACTAAAACATCAAATGTTATCTGTCGTTCAAGTGTGATTTACTGGACAAATTAAAGAGCTTATTCTTTGATGGCAAGAAATATTATATAATATATTGCACAATAGGAATTTCAAGGCTGAATTTTCACATGATTTTTTATGAAAAAAAATTTAATTTGAGTAATATCATATTAACTATTATTAAATAAAAATCACATTATTTATATTATATTTCATATAAGTAACAGCCTGTGAATGTCCCACTGCTGGGCTAAGGCCTCTTCTTCTCTTTTGAGAAGAAGGTTTTGGAGCTTATTCCACCACGCTGCTCCAATGCGGATTGGTGGAATACACATGTGACAGAATTTCAGTGAAATTTGACACATGCAGGTTTCCTCACGATGTTTTCCTTCACCGTCAAGCACGAGATGAATTATAATCACAAATTCAGTAGTGCTTGCACGGGTTTGAACCCACGATCATCGGTTAAGATTCACGCGTTCTTACCACTGGGCCATCTCGGCTATATTTATATTTCATATGATGTTACGAAAAAAATATATTTTTTTAATTGTATCCTATAACAAACCGTCAAATTCGTTCATCAGAATTCGTTTACTTATGCTATACGATTAACTATATTATTATTGCCTGTCAAAAATTCGATATAGATCTATTGTCTCAAAAGATCTTTCTTTTCTAATATTCGAAACTATAAAAATCTTCACTAGACCTTTTTAAATATGAGTTTGGAACTCGAGAAAAGTATATAAACGTATGTACTATTGTAATAAAGTCGCTTTTACTGACTGAACGAAAACAAAAAAATGTCTGTTTTCGTTCACTACGTATTTTTCGTATTTCAGGACATAGGGTTGGACGAAGGGACAGCGAAGTCAAAACGAATGAGAATGATCCTAATAGTATTTAGTTTTTTCATCGGATGTAAGAATGCCTAATATGATATTGTTATAGTCTGTGGACAATTACTTTAGTAGCGTTCACATCGTAGCTTTCAAGGATTTATTTTGTTTTTCCTATTCTTTTACGCGCGTGTATCATCATGACAGTTATTGTGTCTGTGTGATATTTCATTTCTGTGTGCCTAGAGCGAATCTATTTACGTAACCGATAGCGCTGACGTTAATTGCGATTTATATGGAATTCCGATTATTGTATTGAGTAATTCCGAGTTTTGAATAAAAACCTCGAATTGTTATTTATAAAATAGAACACTAAATCAATACAAATTGATGTAAATTACACACTCAATTACTTTTAAAAATACAATACATGCAGGTTTCCTCGCGATGTTTTCCTTCACCGTCCAGCACGAGATGAATCATAATCACAAATTAAACACATGAATTGACCCACGATCATAGATTAAGATTCACGTGTTCTTACCACTGGGCCATCTCGGCTGAGTAAACAATCGCTCTATCTCTATCTGTCATTATTGATGTGACATACGAAAGAAGAAGACAAAGCATTGCTTAACGAATCACCCGCTAAACAACGTTTATCAGTAAGGCAGTAAGATATTTGTACAAAAAAAAATGAATTATATATATTATTAGACATTTATATATATATATATATAGCACGTAATATTTTATCTGTGACTTATCTAATGACGAAATCAAATATAACTTTCTTTTTATAATAATGTGAGACCGGATATATCAGACTAAGAAACATAAAGTAAATAATTGTATATACTATAAAGTAAATAATAATTTACATTGTATTGAATATAATTACATAACAAATCAATAATTATACATGTATCGATATTTAGTCTGAAAATCTTGAAAATAAAAGTTTAGTATAAATACCATCTTTTATAATGAGTGTAAATTATCATAATTTTATAACAATACACTTTTATTGTGATTTAATATTGATGTCGTAATAATTGTTATCTGTATTTCGAAATCACTGTCATCACATATATAATATTAGGAAAATTCATAGTTTTTATTTGTTCTATAGGAGTGGTTAATAACAGAATTTTCAACTGAAATTTAGTAGTTTAAAATAATGCCATCATATTGCAAAGCACAAATCATCGGCCGCTGGGGCAGAAAGGTTCTCGAGTGGTGACCACGAAACGGAAGACGCAGCGTGGGTAGGCACCCTACAAGGTGGACCGACGATATAACAATAGCCGTTGGATGTGGGCAGCGCAAGACCAGCCAATATGGAAATCCTTGGGGGAGTCCTTTGTCCAGCAGAGGACGTCTTTTGGCTGACATAATGATGATAATGATTGCAAAGCATTTTATATATATTTTACAAAACGTAAATCTTTAAAGCGATCTCTATTTTAGATCCGATAATAAGATAATTTTCTATAGTAATTGGTTATTATAATTGAGTCTTACCTTTTCAATACGAACTTCACCACTTTATGTTAAAATTATATCGACATTTAATCACACATACAAATCACATTAAACGATATAAATCGAAACTATTATTTATTTTTCTAGACAAACATATGTAAAAGTTTTCAGTTTATTTCAGTGATAATTATTATATAAATAACGCGGTATACGTGCGTCAAACTTCTCGAGAGCGTTTTTAGTTTAAAATTTAAGAAAATAGATTAAATCCGGAGCGACCGTACCATGCTAACATTGAGAAACGAGTAATGTCTTCCGAATATTCATTCGGAACACTGTTTTATTAAACAGACAAACTACAGGTAGACAGCTATGTATATTGAATATTTTGATCGAAACGAGAGATGAGCAACGAACGCTACTCCTTATTGCAACGCTTCATCAATTTGGTTTATTTAGCTATTTGACGAATAATAAATATTAAAAACATTTAATTGTGATACCTATTTACGTTATAGAATAAAAACATTTAATTATGTATAATAGGAGGTTAAATATTATAACGAATACTATATATAATAATATAAATTCCATAATCATAACGACGTAGCGAATTCTACTGAAATGTTATGTAAGATTTGAGAAAGATGCAATTAATTTGATCCTTTGTATCGTGTCCCGCTACGGGCTGCATAGATGCTCGCTTCAGATGGTTTGGTTTAATTTGAACAGAAATTGAAGCATTTCTAGGGTTACCTCCCATCCACAATCGATCATCGTCCTCGCTATTACGGATGAGAAGTAATTTAACCCTGTATGGGTCAATAATGTAAACTTTCTTATTAAGTTTAATATAAAGTGGTGGTTTGACGTAGTAAAATCTACCTTTATATTAAATTAAGCCAGGCCCGTATATTATACAATACATATATCAATATTGTAACGTCTATGTTAATTACGGATGAGATTCAAAATCGAAATCTATCATATTCAACTAGACTACACTAAACTTTTGTATCGTTACTTTACAAGATAAAAATGACTTATTTTAAAATAATTACAGAATAACAGTCAATAAAATGATTTTACTAAAACGTATGAAAAAACGAAATAAGTAAACGGATGTCGTATATTGTTGAGATAGAAGTAAATTAACCTAGTTAAGATAATATTGTACACTTACTGCCGTTCAAATATCGAGCGTTATATGTAGGTATATGCAAATGTCTGCATATGTATATACCATCAGATATTTTTGGAACTCATTGAATCTCGGATATGTTTAACGAACGGTCTGAAAGAATAGTTTAATTCCATGGTATTTTTGTTACAGAAATATTTCGTTCTTCAAACAATTGGTCAGTTCAATTCTTTCAGAACAGACACGCAGTAAGGAATATCATTATCTTATTATAATGGTCGCATAGTTATTGCATTCGTCAGATGACGAATATCGATATAATTGATGTAATAAAATAAACCCGATCAATAAATATGGAGTAAATAAATATAGGCAGAGTTTCGTTAAATATATATGTTTTTCTTATTAATGTAATATTATATATGGTACGCACGCCCACACAAGGGAGCAGCATGCAGTAGCGGAGAGAGAGAGCATAACGACATAAAAATGAGTCATGCCGTTGCCCTCACGGCAAACGAGGCGGTGTTACCCAATTTGCGGCAATTTATTTATCACACTAAAAGTCTAAAATAATAACCATTGCTTACAAAGTCAATTGCCTGCCAACCTTGAGAATGAAGATGTTATGTCCCTTGTGCTTGTAATTACCCTGGCTCGTTCATCCATCAAACTGGATCAGGGATACAAAAGTATGTTCGCGGTAGAATAACCAATGAGTGGACAGCACAAAGCTGGCTTACACAAAGCTTACCACCAAGGGGAAATTTGCTATTCGTTGAATTTATAATTTTGTATACATTATATCTTACATTATTTTGAGTTTATTTTTCAATTAAGTACGTAGTATTTTACACGGACCGTTGTATACAAAATCGGCCAGGGCGGCTTCTATTTAATTTTTTTATTATTTATAAAAATGATATAAGCTTCCAATATTATATATATAAAAAAAAATATGGCGTTCAATCTCGGTACACCGGACATCTCGGTACAGAGGACATGTATTAATTTTACTTTATCTGAAATAATTCTTAGAACAGATATTATACGGGCTTAACTATGTTTGACTTATTCGATTGATTGAGTATTACATTCAATAAGCTGCTTAGCAGCTTATTAAATGTAATACTCTCCCCTTCCCCCCCTACTTTGCCTCCGCGTTTCTAGTGTTATCTCGAATTGTCTTAATAATATTATAAAATATATATATATATATATATATATATATATATTGTTTAGGTATATTAGATATTCAGCTGTATCTTTTTTGTTAAGTGCAGATATTAAGTTATCTTTATTCCAAATTTCATTCAAATCCATCCAGCAGTTGGGGATGAATTTATTTAGACGTAAAGACTTAACATATATATCATTCATAGACCGCTGTAGCGACAAAGCAGCTAGATGTGGTTTGATAGGCGACTGCTGCAGGCACAATATTCTCGAAAAATACGGATGGCCGTATCCTGGATTTATCAGTCACTGCTAGCTTTAGATCCGTTTTATCTTTGACCAATTTTAGGACAAAATAATCACGTTATCTTTCATAGTCAATATAATTCATTGATCAAATTTTCATATATTTTGCTTAATTTCAAAGATTTTATTTTTTATTTTTATTTTTTTTATTTTATAGTTTGGCGGACGAGCATATGGGCCACCTGATGGAAAGTGGTTACCAATGCCCATAGACAATGGCATTGTAAGAAATGTTAACCATCACTTACATTGCCAATGCGCCACCAACCTTGGGAACTAAGATGTTATGTCCCTTGTGCCTGTAATTACACTGGCTCACTCACCCTTCAAACCGGAACACAACAATACAAAGTACTGCTGTTTTGCGGTAGAATATCTGATGAGTGGGTGGTACCTACCCAGACGAGCTTGCACAAAGCTCTACCACCAAGTAGACTTCGATTTTCGATAATACGTATGCTTTAGTATTTATGAAATAAAGAATAACCAAGAAACGTGAAAGACTGGGGTGGCTCGATTCCTTTGCTCTTTTTGTATATCTAGGTGGCATGCGGGAAATCTACGTAAATAAAACGGAGTGTGCAGCAATACAGGTGTACGTTACTCGATAGATAGCACAATTATAAACAACCACAGTTACGCCGATGACATGGTTTTGCTGAGTCCCTCAATTAGCGGCCTTAGAAAATTGCTTACTGTTTGTGAGTCCTAGGCTGTGTCACATGGGCTTGTATACAATGAAAAAAGTGAGCTTTTGATTTTTAAGGGTCGAAATAGTATATCAGGTCATATCCCTTCTGTGACTTTTAACGGAACACAACTTCAAAGAGTTAAGAATTTTATGCAGGTTTGCACGTTGCACGAATGACGTAAAAATTACTCTTTTTAAAACATACTGTCAAAAACGAATATACGTGCAGCTTGTGGCTAAAGTATATGCAGAGGGCTTTCAACGATCTGCGCGTTAAGTATAACGATGTATTAAGGGTACTGTTGGGATTGCCACAGTTTTATAGTGCATCACTGATATTTGCTGAAGCCCGATTGGATGACTTCTATGCCGTCATTCGAAAGAGAGCAGCGTCAATAATGGCTAGGATGCGTGGAGTTTCTAACGGTATCCTGAATGCATTGATGCTTAAAATGGATAACCTCATTTGTTAAACATTGGGGGCAACTTCATGTATCTACTCGTTGTTTTAGATTAGTTGCAAATGCCAAATGTTTTTTTTTATTTTATAGGATAGGTAAGCGAACGAGCATATGGACCACCTGATGGTAAATGGTCACCAACGCCCTTAGACATTGGCAGTGAAAGAAATGTTAACCATCACTTCCATCGCCATTGCGCCACCTACTTTTGGAATTAAGATGTTATGTCCCATGTGCCTGTAATTTTACGGGCCGGTTGGCGTGATTGGTAGAGACTTGCCTTTCGCGCCGCAGTTCGTGGGTTCGATTCCCACCCAGGACAAATATTTGTGTGCATAAACATGTCTGTTTTTCCTGAGTTGATGAGAGAATCTGATTGCCGTGTGTGAATAATGTCCCAGGGTATTATTACAATTACACTGGTGAATATATCTATAAATATAGTTTTTAAGATTGTAAATAAAACTATAGATATTTATCTGTAAATAAACATTTATTATTATATTATTATTTACAACCCGGGGCGTTGCTATTAATAAGATACTCGCAGTTGAAATTTGTAAATTTGGACCAATTTTG
Organism: Nymphalis polychloros; assembly: GCA_905220585.2. Lineage (NCBI taxonomy): Eukaryota > Metazoa > Arthropoda > Insecta > Lepidoptera > Nymphalidae > Nymphalis > Nymphalis polychloros. The sequence continues at coordinate 15,509,715 of HG992241.1, read as the reverse complement.
GTCGGGTTGCTTAATTAACGGTTCATTTAATTGAAGTAGAATAGAACGTGATACTCATACATATAAGAAATAAAGAAATAAAAGACTCAATCAAAATCGGTTCTCTACTTGGGGGCTACGAAGCTGCAAACCATATGATACACACATTTAAATTACTAAACCTCTACCAAAAAAAGTTAAGGAAATAATATAAAACTGCAATGATTTCAGGAAATTTTATATATTTGAATTTACATTAACTATTTATCTTTAATAAAGTAAAATACCAACTAACTAACTTACTAAAAGTAACATACCTAAACCTACTTATAAGGAGAATTTACTTTTTGCAACAATCTCTCGCGCAAACCCTTTTGATTGCAATCATCCATCCAGTTAACGCATTTCTTTTCAGCATTATAATATATGTCATTTGGTACTATTGTCACAAATGGGTCTTTCAAATCTGTCTTGATAACCAAGAAGTCATTTTTCCCTTTTTTTTGTACATACGGTTTATCCGCTATAGCTGATGATTTTTTTGATAAGGCGTTTACTAATTCATTTTCTACTAATTGTTCTAAGTTTTCTCTTTCATTTTGTGCAGCTGTTTCCTCAGGAACATCGACGGCTTCATTGCGAAGCCATTTATTATATTGTGCTGCATTTACCGTATCCGAAAGAGCTTCGTACAAATTCCAAGCACGTCCAGATCGCCTATTGTCAAATAAACGGTTCTCTCTAATATTATAAATTTTATCTAAGATATTCGAAACATATTTTTGTTCGATGTATTTCATAGATGGATCCAAACTTTGCTTTTGGCAATTTATTTCCGAAAAATGTAACAATTCTATTAAAATTGTGTGAATTATAGTTACCTAAAAAAATTAATGTACATTGTAATTTTTTTATTATTCACGGCAGGTAAGACCATCGTGGAAGGTGGCTGCTTTAAGCTAATTAATCGACACTGCAAGTAATAGTGATAAAAGTGCATTTAAACAGGATGTAACAAAAACCATGTCCGACCTGCGAAGTGGTTATTAGATATCGGTAGGTGTGTCGGTTCTATTTATGTAATAAATTTTAAATAAATAAGCATCAAATTTATCCTGGAAAAAGAAAATTAATTAAATGACGAAAATTACACGGCAACACACGCGCGGGCAGTAGCTCTCGATAGCTCTTACGGGTAGCTAAGACACGAAGTCATGACCTCGGTAGTCCACGTGTTTACCACCAACAGTGTCGTTAAACATAATTTTTTTAAAGTAATTTTTTGCTTATTATTTAAAAAAATATGGTATAAGTAGAACCGACACACGATACCTAATAACCAATTTACGGGTCGGGCAGGTTTTTGGTACACCCTGAATATAAGATTATTATTAACATACACAGTACACACTTACCGTTACTTTCATTTTTAGTATTTTTTATTATCATCGATTGATTTTAATTTAAAGAATAAATCAAGTGTGAAATTGATTGAATTGACGTTACATGAAAGAATGTTAAAAAATAAGTAATCATAACTTTGGATGTAGAAATACCGTAATTGAATCTGGCGTAAAATTAACAACTTCTAACTAAATTGTGACAAAATGTGTAAAATCTTAACTATTAACCCTTTCCGACTTCGTGGATAAGTTTATATTGTAGCGGTTTTTTCATTATTAATGGATTGGGATAAACTTTTCTAATATATTCTTTGTCGCACCTCTAAAAATGGAATTCTTTACCAGCACAAGTGTTCGCTTCCTCTTATAACCTGGGTTCCTTCAAACGAGGCGTGTAGAGGCATTTTGCGGGTCGGCAAGGCGAGGGCGGCTAGTGCAGATCATTCTTCCCGACTGTACTATCCGTCATCGCGTTTGGACTCTACTACCACTTACCATCAGGTGGAGTAGAGTTTGCCTTTCCGGGTAACATAAAAAATACATACGTTATTTCCATATAACTTTAACGATATACAACGCGCATGATTCACGCAATATATGAGTTATAACGGAACATTAATGCAAACGAACATACGCGGGTGTTGGATTGAAAATAGATAGATGAACTTTATTAGTTTTCAACTTTAATAATGCACTTTATTATTAGTAGATTTATAAAAAATACAAAATTACACTTTACCAAAATTGTTGCATATGATATTAGTAATATGGTCCTGTGAAATTATGAATCTTTTATATATCAACTCAAACCAAAGTCAATAATAAAGTAATCCATGCGACAATATTAAGGATTATTTATTGCAAATGTATTTGCTTTACAGTATAGCATTAATTGAAATAAATTACGAGTACATTTGCAGTATATTGGATATTTATTGAGAATTCCGTTAGTTCAGGTTCTCTAGTGCAGAGTTGATTATTCGGATTACGCGAATATTCCGAGTATCAATTGATTTGCAAAGTTTAGATTTGAGCAGTGGAATGGCGAATGGATTTAATTAATTTATTTCATTATTGCAATACGAAGTAAGAAATATTTTATCAAAAGTGTTTAAATATATGATCTCTCTTCTATCATATAATCATAAAATAAGTGGACAGTAATAAGTGTACATATAATTATTACATAAAACACAATTAGGTCAACTATCATTTAATTAAAATAAAATTAAAAAAGACAAAAATCAGAAAACAACTCAAATAATATATGAGACGGTGTTATGTTTCAAACATATTCTTATAATATTATAGGTGCCTGATTTTTCATGTTTATTTTTATGCAGACTGTATATGGGAAATAATGTCTATCTTATTCTTCGAAAATAATTGCTCCTTTGGGGGTTATGTGGAATTCTTACCCACTAAAACCGATCCGTGGCCATTCTCGGTGCCGATCGAAGAGGCTGCAGGATCGTTTCGATATAACGCATCCGCGGCTTTTGTTTTTGAGAAGTCTTTGACATGTTTGGAAAATGGTCTTGTGATATTAACAATTTTTAAGCGTAGGTCCAGGATAACGTACCACGCAATTTGTAGGACAATGTGGCTGTTAAAATATATAAATATTAACTAAGCAACAGGCAAAAAAATTACCTAGTTAATAATCATTTTTGATGACCTCGTTATCGATACATGTTGGAAGGTGGGGACTCTTTGATCAAACCATTTTGTAGGACAAATGTTCTTTTCAAAAATGTTAATAATTTACATAAGATTTAATAAAAAAATCCACAGTTAGTAATAAATATTTGAGTATCGTCAAATCGACATATTTAGCCGCCCTTGTTAGCTACCACAATCGAGAATTTTTGTAAGAGAGAAAGCTGGACGTCTCTTCATCGGAAAACACGGAAATGTGTTTATTGTTCATACCTTAAAACTGATTTAAATGTTTGTCCGTAATGTAATATTGAAACTACACTTGTGTAATGGGATTTATATTGTTTTTCTAATAAATGATAAATCGTTTAACATATTGTTGTCCTATTTATTGTTTAATTTCAAAATAAAAACGATTGCGGTGAAGTATCTTACATAATGTCAAGGACCGTTGGTAGTGTTTCTAATTATACGACCACCACTCTATATAATATCTTGGAGTAAACTCTAATTTATTACTTCCGTTTTCTTCAAAGGGAAAACTTCGTATGATACCCGGGCCCTAGAGCGAACGAGAGCTTAATCACGTTAGTCTATTGGGACTACCTATAAGCAGTAGCGTAAATTTACAAGATTTGGCCAAGCGGGAACAAAGAAAATGTCACTTTTTCATATTTACGATAGAGACGCATTAGAAATAATCAATTAATATACCATAATATTAATTATGGGGTATTAATTGATTGAATTAATATTATAGTATATTAAGAGTAGGTTGATTACATAATGTCCTTTGGTAACGATTATCAAAGGCGCTTAGGCTGCCGTCCCTACAATGACTGCCGCCCCGGACACTTGCTCCATTGGCAATAGGGTCAATACAACGCTGCTATAAGACTGCAGATACCAATATATATATATATATATATACAGATATTCTGGGCTTAGTATACGAATCAAGCTAGTAAATTTTTGGGATATTTTCAAGACATTCTCAGCATCAGCCCTAAGTTAGGAAATTGGAATTTATATATAACTCCTATAACTCGGAAAGCAGAAAGTATAAAATGACTTACATTGTTGTTTTACAAGTTATGTAGTACGCATATTCTATTTCCTGGCAAGAGCTCCTCCTTAGAACTTCTTTTATTTTAGGAATATTTGTTTAAAAGTAAATCACGTCACGGTGAAACTCTTAACATTTTCATAACAAAAGTAAAGCAATAAGGCAAATGTCAAGCGAACGGGTAAGGTTTCTTTCGAGTTTTTAAGTAAACATTCTTAAAAAGACGTAATTTTAATTTAACCTATACCTACGTCAATATTATATAAAAAATAATTATTTTTGTATCAGTCTAGAATCTAGATGGAACGCACTTGCTTAGAGAATGCCTATTCACTCTTGCATTGCCCAGGTTGTTATGGTCATGAAACATAAACGCTTCGTGCGAATGGGTGGAATGTTGATGACGAAGGAGTGTACGCGCCCACGCTGCCTAGCCGATTGTAGAAACGTGAATACGTAGATAATAAGGAGGTGATACAAATAAGTCATGTAACTCATTTGCAAACTTTCTGATGAATACCCTGTTTAACTGAGAGGCACTCAGCAATCCCTCTTTGATCCAAGCCGTAAGATCTATTATCGCGAGTGTAAATGCGTCCATTTTTTTAAAAACTAGATTTGGTCCTAATTTTTTTGTATTTGTAGCATAAATATTTTATTACTATATGAATTTCATTCCATTAGAGATATTTTTTATAAACGCAATTCCAAAAACAGACCATTCAAAGTTGTTTCAGCTCAACGGCAAACGGATCGACTAGCAATGTGAAAGATATAGGTTCGATTCAGACCCTTTTGGCTATTGGGCTATTGAGCTAGAGTGGGTACTCTTCGCACTAGCTTTACGCTTAGCTGGAGGCGAAATGTAAAATTTAGTATTACCTTGATTATGGATGAATTCCTCCCACTGGAATAAAGAAAACTGCTTCTGCTGATTTTGACAACTTAATTTAACTTTCATAAACGGTTATCTATGAATGTAGGTCATTAACTGCTCACCAAAGGACTATTAATTGGTTGGTGTCGTCTACTACCTTATACATTACAAGCATTGACTAAAACTTGTGATGTGATGTTAAACGAAATTTAGTGCGTTAAAATGTTTTTGGTTTATTTTTATACTGAGTTTCAGGTGATATATTTCAGGTTCCTATGATTTTATGAAATCTTCGTAGTCGATTACAGTAGAAATTTGGTATAAGCAATTAAACTGGCTTTGGTCTAGTGGCTAAAGAATTATCAGATCACAGGCCAGAAGTTGATAAATTGGTCAGTAAATATTATTTTTCGGACGAGAGGTTCTTATAATAATAATAATGTACTCCAGACCGATTTCGGTCCTGGTGGCCAATCTCAAGAGAGATTAGCCAACTGTGCAGGAGATATTATAGTGCACAAGTGTGTGCGCCAACACAGGTGTACTCACAATTCCCTCGCTCTCATAATCTAATAGGACGGCAATCTGACACGACCGGAAAAAGTTCAGGACCAACGGCTTTACGTGCTTTCCAGAGCACGGGAGTCTACAAACTTCCAACTTCCAGACTCCAGGCTGCTACTGAGAATATTTTGACAGAAAAACCCAATAACTATTTATTGGCCCGACCTGGGAATTGAACCCAGGACCACCGGGTCTGCGGCCTTATATCTAGCCACTAGACCAACGAGGCAGTCTTATTTGGTAGAGGTTTTTGGCAGAGGTTCTTACTACCAGTCCGAACTAAAAATGTCAGCAGTGAATGATGTATAGCAGTCAAATTGTTGATTATATGCCTGAACTTTCTGTATTCCTAGACTATAGAAAATTAAAATGTAAATTAGAAGATATGTCATCACCTAATTTCAAATAAGAAGTTTTTGCTTTGAGTGAAAATTGTTTGTTTCCACACGAACTCATAGGTAACGTACTGTAAATAATCTTTTTTATGTGAAATATATATTTGTGCGCTTAGGGGGGTAAGACCGACGTATGCCGTGACGGCAAACAGTGACACCCTCTTATACCGTTATGCCTTCTCTCTACTCTCTAAGGTGTGCGTGGTACGTATATTCTATATCCTTGCTAGTTATTATTATTAATATAAACGAAACTCTATGTTTTTATTTATTGGTTTCGTCTAAGCATAAATTATTTCAATATCTTCTTCTAGATTGGCGTGTAACAATAAGCTTAATGAAAACGATACTGATATCGATATTATATTGATCGAATAGAAATAATACAGACATCGATTTTAAGATGAGACAGGGATGTTATAATTTATACATACTGAAAAATAAAATTTTGATTTGAAATCGTTTAAAGCGTTGTAATTAAATATATAAAAGAGGTTTTATAACACACATCCACCCACCTGTAATGGTACCTTTGTTGGCAAGTCAATAGTTGACGAGCCGGTTGGCGTGGTTGGTAAGACACTTACCTTTCACGCCGCAGGTCATGGGTTCGATTCCCACGCAGGACAGACATTTATGTGCATGAACATGTCTGTTTGTCCTGAGTCTGGGTGAAGTTATCTATATAAGTATGTATTTACAAAAGAAAAGTAGTATATTATGTATGTAAGTATATCAGTTGTCTGGTTTCCATAGTACAAGCTCTGCTTAGTTTGGGATCAGATGGCCTTGTGTGAATAATGTCCCAGGATATTATTATATTATTATTATATAATATCATTTGTATACTATTTAATTTAAAATGAATGTTGAAACTTATAAAATACTATTAAGTCAGACTTTACTAATAAATATATACTTTTTTGACAAAAATACATCACGTGAGGAGTGGTTCTACGATAACGAAAACAAATCCCATTGAATTATATCTGAACTATTTTTTTGTAGGAATATTGTTTTAAGAATACCAAAGTTCACGTGCCTTTCACATTCGGATCATAAGGGTTTGTCAACGGTTGTAAGGCACAGGCTGATATTTAGTAGATGATGTCTTTAAGTGTTCATTATACGTGACAATGTATAAATATGTATTTATTTAAGGAAAATATTTACTGATTAAAAAGGAATCATTAATCAGAATAGTGTTACTGATTGAGATTTTAAATAAAAGGTGGTAAATATTTTTATATTTTTAATAATTGCATTTGTTCATTTAGCAGCAGTACACAGATAGTCAATATAACATGTAGGCAGGTTCATTGAAATAGAATTCGAGATGAGCTAAAACGATTTCATCGATAAAATTATTAATTATATTCGCGTAACAATTGGTATTTAATGCCACATTTATCCTTAGCTAGGCTATCCGTAAAAACAACAAATACATTTCATGCAAATATAATTTAGAAATATCATATAAAATATGTAAAAACGGATAAACAAATCACTCGCGATATATTTAAGTTAAATGCGACCGCAGTTGATTTCACAAGAACAATTTACAGAATCACTGAAATTTTACAAACAATCAAATTAAAATTAGAATATTCGTCTTAGTTAACTGGAGTACTATCTACTTAACTTAAAAATAATCATCATAAAGAAAGCAAATTATATGGCAGTGGCAGAAACTAACGAACTTACTAATAAACTTTGTACAGCGAGTGTTCAGTTAAACAAAGATCTGTCTTCTTGTAATGTCAACTCAATGATGACAGTAAGAGATCAAATTAGTGTTTAACTAAACAGCCACTGAGCCGTTGCTCATCAGTAAGGTCGTAAATTAATATATAACCAGTTTTGGCACATGACGTACGAATAAATCGAGAGCCTTGCAGCTTCCTATAACATTCTTATATAATGGTTAGTGACTGGAATTAAAGAAAGATATCGCTGTGGTATTTGACATTACGAAGCTTGATAAGCAAAAAATATAAAAAAAGTAAATATTTTCCTAACTACCTCTATATTCAAATTTTATGGCACCATATACAACGCTCTAGAGGGAAGAGCACCCGTGTGTTATTCAGGATATACTGTCCAGTAGAATGTCCATTTCAAATTTGAATCTGCTTTAAGATATAATATAGTTTATTATTACAATAACATTTCAAGTTTCTTAAGTAATCTAATCTAGCAGTATTGTCCTCAATGGTGAAATTACCTTAATACTAAATACGAGGGTATATCTTAATAAAATCCCTACCAAATTCAGTAACAAGTTTAAAAGCCGTAAGATTTGTTATTTTATTTTTAAAGAAAAAAAAGTATAATCTGACCGAATTTCATTGAATGTTGAAGTTATAAAACTTCAGACTTAAATTGTATCAATTGACATTTTCGCTTGGAACTTGAAACTTATGTAGAGAGATTATACTACGTTCCTTCGATGTGGTGTTCTCGAGTGAACTATGAAGATCGTCAACTGAAATTAAAACATATTATTAAATAAAAGTAATTAAATATAAGTGCTTTATATAATTATAATTGCAAATACGATCTGTTACAAAATCTTGTAACAGTTTTGAATTAGTATACCAATGACTTCAGTTTATGTAACGTTAATAAAACGAATCTTGTAAATTAAAAATTGGATAGTCAAAATTGTTATTATTCTTATATTATTATAATAACATTACATAAGGCAAGTTGCCTTATGTAATGTTATTATACTACAAAAAAATATCATAATTAAAAAGAACATTTGTAAATATATTTTCATAGTCATATATAAATATTTTTTTAATAGTAAAGTCTAAGTCCGCTAATGTCCCACAGCTGGAGGCAGGCTGCCTCTCTTATATTTCGCTATTCACACACATAAATTCATTACAGCGTTTTATTTTACCGCAGAACTCGCAGTGAAACAAGAATGTTATGCATGCAATAACTCCGCACACTGTGTACGGAGTTATTGCATGCATGTATGTGCTTGTATTTGAAACCCGGTCGGGATTTTAATCATCTGTTACATATCCTCTATCGGTTCGAACATACGTCGAATGTATAATTTAATTTTTCATTATACTTGGTTGGTATTTTACTTGGTGGTAGAGCTTTGTGCAAGCTCGTCTGGGTAGGTACCACTCGCTCATCAGATATTCAACCGCAAAACAGCAGTACTTGGTATTGTTGTGTTCCAGTTTGAAGGGTGAGTGAGCCAGTGTAATTACAGGCACAAGGTTGGTGGCGCATTGGCGATGTAAGCTATGGTTTACATCTCTTACAATGCCAATATCTACTGGCGTTGGTGACCACTTACCATCAGGTGGCTCGTTCGCTTACCTAAAAAATTATTATAAAAATATATTATAACGAAAGCCTTCACTCGAATATAATAATATTTCCACGATATTTAACATACACATCTATTTTATCATTAATTATTTTTGAATTGATAAATCTAACTAGTTTTTTAATAAAAATAACAAATTATACAATAATTATACTTACCAATGTTTAACTAAGAGTTAAGAGTTAACCGATCAAGCTGCTATGTAGATAAATGCATAGAATAAAGCTGAATAGGGACGGCATCAAGGCGAATGGAATGGGTCTATTGTTGGAATTAAAATGGTATCTAGGTGGGGGTGATTCGAAAACATCGATTTCTTCAAAGAAGGGATATACATCTGGGAACATGGAGCTAGGTATCCGAGCAGCGTGAAATAAATGGTTTAGTTTGAAAAATGTGTTAGTAAACATCTAAAGACATGTTAGTAACGCTTGCAAAATTACAGCTACTGTTTGAAATGTATGAATCTTGTATAATTTTATAATACACCCTCTATGTTATATACTGCTTAGGTGTAATATTAGCTATTATATATAATATATAGAAGTATCTAATGTTTCTCTTGAGCTATGTTAAAAATAATTTTCAAACACTTTGTTTAACAATTTAATAACTAATCTATTTTCGTTATCTTTTAATCTTTGACAGCGATAAAGCATGCTGAAGTAATATTATCTATATGTTAATTAATTCCAATATAAACATATATTGTTTGTGTTGAGAGTTATGTTGAAGGTTAGTGCAAAAAATCGTATGTAAAAATTTAATTTCTAAATTTAAACTGCAAATGACTCTTATATGCCAGTATTTATTTTATTGCTTTAAAAGTTTCGTTATTTATTAGTCACCAGTTGATAGAGCGCAGGAAAAATATAAGGTTTATACTAAAAGATATTAAGTAAAGATAGTACGCTCTTCAAAATATACAATTGTTACATACGACCCTAAGCAATAACGGTAGCATTAAGGATTATGCTCACTTTTTGCAAGGCTGGGTGTTTCTGCCGGCCACTGCGACCTGGCCGAGGGTAACACTGCGATCTCCCTTGAACTCTACTTGTTCTATACATCCCACGAGGCCTGGGTAGTTGAACTGCGTGTTCAGGTTGTCTGGAATACCACCTGGGACAAAAAATATATACAATTTTAGAATATGATTTACGTTTACGTAAAATTAAATTACATATTAAATTATCACTATAAAAACCACAAAAATGTACAAAGTCGGACTTATTCAAAGAGTCCTCTTCCAGACAACCTTTGAGTTACTGAGAGGAGCAGAAATCAAATTTGTAATGTACAAAAAGTGTACAAACTTGAAGCAGTATAAAAATGAGTAACATTAAAATGTCCTTTACTAAGTAATATATCAATACAAATTAACAGCCTGTGAATGTCCCACTGCTGGGCTAAGGCCTCTTCTCCTTTTTTGAGAAGAAGGTTTTGGAGCTTATTCCACCACGCTGCTCCAATGCGGATTGGTGGAATACACATGTGACAGAATTTCAGTGAAATTTGACACATGTAGGTTTCCTCACGATGTTTTCCTTCACCGTCAAGCACGAGATGAATTATAATCACAAATTAAGCACATGAAATTCAGTGGTGCTTGCCCGGGTTTGAACCCACGATCATCGGTTAAGATTCACGCGTTCTTACCACTGGGCCATCTCGGCTCAAACAGATGATAAATACAAAAAAAGCTAAATGGTAATACCTACCTACTCATAAGTGGTACATAAATATATGAATATTAATATATATGATTGAATACTGTACCGATATATATGTTTGAATCGGCGTTCATAACATTAGAGATGCCGTTGGTAATTCCAGTCTTCGTTTTCAATCCCACAGTCAGCTCGACGCGGTTGTCTTCGTAAATTTTCACAATCACCTAATGACACGAAACATATTTTATCTCCAAACGTTAAATATTTCATTACATTAAAAATATGTATACAAGTTAAAAGTTAGATATTCATAAGAAAAAAACGCAGCTCTTAGTATTATATGAATTAATCTTACTTCGTGTCGTTCGTCGTCATTAACAAGTACGTCATCAACGGAAATGATGTTTCTGCCGCTTCCCAGGTCCCATTCAAACACCACAACTCCCCTCTCCACTACGAAACAAACACATTGTCAAAAATCGTCTGAGATATTTATTTATTTATTATAAATACTTAATTTACAATTATGATCAGCCGAACAACGTAGTTTTGTAACATAAGGTTTGAGGTTACTTATTTTTCTTAACGATTGTATAAAGATTAATTTGTAACAAACAGGATTATCAGTTACCTCTAAGCAAGATATAATCGCCATTGTAGGTGACTTGAGCTTCCTTCTGGTATAGAAGGACTCCATCGCTATCGGTATGGAACGCTAGCGCAATCAGCTCCGGTTCAATTTCTAGTTGATCGTAGCGCAAGTAATTCGCCGGCAATTCCAGATAACCGTTTCCATTGAAGCCGACGCTTTGTAATAATTCCAGGGCTGGAAAGACGACATGATATGTTAATCTATTTTTTTACATTTCTCTCCACCATATTGTCTCTCTAGTTCATTTAATTTAAATAATATTCGTCAAAATTTCTTTTACACTAGACTTATTGTCATTTTTCTGATATGATAATTAGGGAATAATATTATTCATTTAATGAATCTGTAAAAATATTTGTATGATTGTCCTTTATGCGTTCCTAGACTATCGATCCGATTGTGATGACAACTTGGTGACGTTTGGACATTTTATAAAAACCTTTATTCTAGCCGTGCGAAACGGAACGGGATCCTTGTTATATTACATGACGGCGGCGCGGTGTGTACTATGAGTATTCATATGAGCAGTAACATAGACGGCGCGACAGTGCCCGCAGAGCACGACGGCGCTGTGTGACGTCTCTTATATTAAGAAGTACATTACAATTGCTCACGCCCCGTCGCCATCTCATCCTTGTCTGACCAAACATAAATATTCCAAATGTACTTACGCATTTGACAATTCGATCCAGCAAAACCCAGGGGACAGTCGCAAGTGTAGTTCATCCTGTGACTACGGTCAGTCTTACATGTACCACCATTTCTGCAGGGCGATACCGAACATGGGTCTCCTAGGGGTCTACGGCTGCTAGGGATATAGGGTCTCGTCTCGCAGTATAGTCCGCTGTAGCCCGGCGGGCAAGTACAGGCCGTCATGTCAGGTGATGGACAGTAGCCCCCGTTGAGGCATTGTGAGCAGATACTCTCGGTCTAGATTATAAATATATATATAACATGTTAAAGTATTTGATGTTTCCGAAAGAAAATTTGATTGATATTAATAGTTCTTTTTATATCATTAAGTTACTCTATAATGGTATACTTTGAATGTTTAATGTGTGTTATTGACTTACTTCTGGAATGTCTCCGCGGTCATAGTTGACACATTCCTGCACGTTAGCAGCTTGTATCGATGCGTTGTTGAGATCTAAAGTGTCGCCGTGAAGTGTAACCTGAAACATAAAAGCAAAATTTATATATAAACCATCAGCCAACCTTAGTTCTACCGAAAGCATAGCATAATTCACCCTCATTATACGAAATAACAATTAAAACTAAAAGGCAAGTAATAGATTTTTTTTATAGCATAGGTAGGCGGACGAGCATATGGGCCGCATGATGGCAAGTGGTCACCAATGCCCATAGATATTGTAAGAGATATTAACCATCGCTAATATCGCCAATGTGCCACTAATCTTGGGAACTAAGATGTTATGTCCCTTGTGCCTGTAATTTCACTGGATAACTCACCCTTCAAACCGAAAGACAACAATACTAAGTACTGCTGTTTTACGGTTGAATATCCGATGAGCGGGTGGTACCTTTCCAGACGAGCTTGCACAAAGCCCCACCACCAAGACTGTAAATGTCTAATCGCTGGTTTAGGGCCTGTTGTGTAGGGCCGGGTGTGTACTTTTGAGGATTCCACCGATCTGCGACTTGGTGGAGACGCATTTGGAAGATTTTTGTCAGACATTTATGCTTATGGTTTTCTTAAAATATTTTCCTTCACCTTTGAGCACATAAGCACGCGACATGTATCGCGACTGCTATATTCGGTTAAGATGTTTTCTATACATTAGTTCTAAGTGTATACGTTTCGGTAAATATTTATTAAAACTGGTTTTAAACGTACGTCTTTGATGCATCCATTGAAACCGCCGGTGACGCCGGTGTTGTTGTTAAGGACAATCGAGTCGTCGTCGACTCCTCCGACGAACATTGAAGTTTCGAAGTTGAGATCCTGAAAGAAGTTATTGTTATTTTTTTATTTTCATTTTAAAGCGATTCATCATGGGTTTAACGATATTATATTGCTTGCGGTAGTAATTACACGACCTTGATAACTTAAAGCACAGCAACACAAAGTGATCATAAGCCATGAATACTTTGATGATAGAATAACTGCTAGATGGGATGTATAAGCCTCATATCGTTTCCACATTTAAATGAGATGAATTAAATATAATTTATTTTATAAAATTAGAGTATTAATCAACAAAATCATAAATTTATGACCAATTACTTGGCAGTTACATTTATATGAATTTGAATAAGATTATCTTCTTACCTTAGCCGAAGCTAATTTGGCTTCATAGCTGTCGGTCATGTCTATCTTCAAGGAGACAACGTGTCCAACGCGAGCGATGTTCACATCAGTCCATTCGTTAGGTGCCAATGTAGAATTGCTTATAAGAACGATTGGAGTGTTTCCTTCAAATAAAAATAGTTATGATTTATTTTTTAAGTCGTTTCAATTCTTTTTGGATAATGGAAGCTACTGTAATTTATCTTATTGCTTACCATCTCCGAGGTCATAGCGGAATTCGAGCCTGCCATCGTGTACGGCCAAGGATGTGAACCCTCCGTAGCCACGAGCTGACTGTGCACAGTACATGATGATACCGTCTGTTACTGGCGCTTTAGGTTTGATCTTCATTGACATGCGCAGGAATCGGGAAGTCTTTGGTGGTTTTATGGCTAAGTAAGCGCTGCCTGCGAATGCTGGGTAGGCAATGTTCTGTTTTACTTCACAGCTGAAATTATGTAATTTTGTGATTATTACTTTAAAAATAATTTTGTATATTTCGTTAATGTGTCTTATGGAAAAAAAAGGTCCATTAAAATCTTTTATTTTTATCGGGTTCGGCCTGTAATGGACGCAGGACCCTGTTTCCTGAAGCATTCATAGAATAGATAGTGTGTGAGTCTTACTTTTTCCCTGTGTAAGTGACGGGGCACGTGCATTTGTAGCCGTCGACGGTGTCGATGCACTTTCCAAGTCCGCAAAGACCAGGACGGCACGCTTCCCCGGGACGATCGCAGTTCAGTCCAGCGTACCCGGCGGGACACAAACAGGTATAGCCGCGTTCATTGCGGGCCTCCTGTAAATAAGCAACGCCATTTTATTATTTTTTAGTGTTAAAAATACTTTATTTACGAAACAATAACGATACCGCCTTTTACTATGAAAGTATACGGTATGAATTGCAGTCCTTCATAGTGTTACTTACTTGACATAAACCATTATTGAGACAGAGATTGGGAGTGCAAGAATCGCAGTCCATCACGTTGCGCATGTCAATACTATCCACCACGATGTTCTTTTCTTCCTTGCCGAGGATGAGCATGCTGACGCAGCCGATAAAACTAAGTAAAAATAATGGTTATTAAATAAAAAGTCACAATGCGTGCACAAACATCGTAAGTAGATAGTATCTAGTATCTAGTATAGTAGATAGTAGGTAGTATCACGCGTTGTGAAATATTATGATCTAGCTTGTTTTCGGATGGTAAATAAATATATTTTTCATGTTTTATATTAAATTTTACGAGTACACAGACAACCTGATGTTGAGTGATCAAAACCGCCCATGAATACTTCCAGCAGCAGATTCCATGAAACACGGCTTGTGGATGTTGCACGGCTTGTTGTAAGTACGAGGTATCATTTATAGAACAATGTCGATATCTTACACTTTTTTCATTTGGAAATAAAAGTACAGAAAATCAATCTCAATTGGAATTTGTAGCAATAGATACCACAAATTGTATTAGAATACATCACATTTTATTTGAATACAATTATTTTGTGTAAAGCTGTAAGTTATAAATATGCAAACTTCACATATTACTTACCTTGGAACATTTTCCAGTTCGGGAGGACGTTCATCTGGTGCACCACCGACGTACAGATTTGCGTACAAATCAAGCACTTCGTACTGATTAGACGATTCAGCAACGAACGGGCCAGTATTATCGACGTCCATTGTTACTAAAATTGATTTTTTATTACAATACTGTTCTTATTCCAATACAAACTCAAACCTGAACGCTATTTTATTATTAAAAAGTTCACTGATACGATTTGGTCCCGTCACTTCTGCCATTTGTTTATAAAATTAATATTACAAGAAATTGAACAAAAATGTTTTTATATACAATATAATTTTCATATACATTCTTAAGATTTACGTAAAAGATTATAGAAATATGTATAGTTTGTACCTTTAGAACCGCTCCTGCTTAGACGTATAGTATGCCAAGCGTTTAGCTGCAGTGGTCGGTCACCAGTAACAATCAAAGGAGATGACGTGTCAAATTTAAGAGTGAACTGTGGAACTCCGTCGACAAGCTGAAGGATCAAGTTGTCTCCAGTACCGTTTTTATTTTGACTGTTGTATAGAAGAATTCCGTTAGGATCTGGAACAACAGGATCATATATTCTTCATTCTTTATTGCAATGCTGCATTAATAGTAGGGAAATGTGAGACAAAATTAAAGAACTAATTTAAGGTGGTCTTTATATGACTAAATTAATATATATGTAATGTAGATTGTTGAGCCATTTTTTTCAATGAATTTTACGATTACAAAAATATAACAAATTTATATTATTAAATGTAGAAATACCAGATGGTTTGAAGGAGATCTCGATGTCAAATTGCATGTAAGCATCCCTGAGTGTCGGTAATGCTAGCCAACTGTCGCCGTTAAACTTGGGCACTACGCCCACAATCCGCAAAGTGGCACGGGTTTCAACTTTCGCGCGATTATTTGTCACCCTGCATATGTATGTCCCAGCGTCCGCTTCTGACACCCTTCCCAAACTTAGAATGTGCTAAATCATAACAAAAATATAGTTAAACAAACGTTTAAAACGAGTTATATTTAATTTCCATATAAAGCAAAAGTGTCATAATAAATTAAGTTTACTTTTTAAATAAAACAATCGTTACCTCGTTTTGCCTAACCCCAGGAGGTAGCTGAGAATATTCTCGCCTCCACTCGATAGAAACGGGTTCCTCCAGGTTGTAATTGCACGGCATTTCTACAATGTCACCCAAACGAGCGGTATACGTCGCGTCTCGGTCGTCACCTCGATGAGGAATTTCATTTTGCCCTGCAAAAGTACGCAAATGATGACGGTTTTTTTTTTGTAATTGAAAAAACGACTTAAGTAATTTACATAAACTTATAACACCAAAATATGCAGCAGAATTTTGGGATGGTTTTAATTTAAAATATTATTAAATAAGCTGCAGTCGAAATAGCACCCGTTTCAGAATAATTTAGACTATTGAAGTATTCACAGAGTAGACAAGTAGACAAGCGCGTATTTTCTATTCTTATATGTATATAAATCCATGTTTTATTTTCATAGGGTAAAGCACTGATGATGAACATGAATATGATAAAGATAATAATAACTCTATGATAAAAATAATTCAAAAATGGGCGGTACTAAAAAGTTAAGGTAATATATATTCAAGAATATTTATGTTACCAGCGATCTGTATTGGCATAACTAAAAAGTGGGTGAAGCCCTGCTTTGTATAAATCCGAGTGGGTCAAACAGCAATACTTAGTATTAACTGTTGTATTTCTGCTTGACGGTTGAGGGGTTGGTAAAAAAATACATGAATCACTATATAAGTACCTGGTATTACTTCAAGGGTGAAATTGTCGTACGAGACACGTCCATAGCGATCTTGACCGATACATGTGTAAACACCAGCGTCGGACTCTTGTACGCCTGGTATGAGTAGCATTGCTCCATCGCCGTACACCTTATACAAATATTTTATAACATAAGCTTACATCATAACATGTAAGTAAGATGATATATGGCTACTGTTTCGATACATTACTTGATAGAATTTTTAATAATTATAAATTTAAAAACCGTATTTAAAAATATGCTTGCACCAAGTTGCTTTTGATTCGATGCAATCACTAGCAGCTATAAAAATTGACAGTAAAACAATGAAATAAGCAACGTTGAAATTAGGATTGCTTATTTTTCGTTAAAGTATTCTTAATTGTAATTTATATTTTCACATCTCCACATACGTTAGTATCTATCAATTATTATCTAAATGAGGTTAGTACCTACTATGATGCGCCTGCATGTTCTTATGTTCATGCAGCATCACAGTCACAATTTATTTTTAGCTAAGGTTCAAAGCAAAGCTACTTATTATGTAGCCTATGAGCAGAGACAACGAAATTTGGACGGTATACAAACTTTTGGAATTACGTTATTGGATTGTATACTTTATAAAATTGAAACTAGATTCTATGTAAATATACTCACTCTATATTCGACATATTGCTTTGATCTGAACCTTTCCCACGAAACTCTGATATCCCTGGATCTCATTCTACATGTGACTTCGACCTTATCTCCGACCCTGTATGGCCTTCGGGGCTGATCAATACCAACAAGTCCCAGAGATTCAACACGGGTTCCTGTAACATATGTAATAATAAGTCTACGTTTTCCAGTTCGTTAAATATAACTATGACCATTCCATCTATGATGTCTATGACCAGTCAAAACCATATTATATTAGATAAACACCGTGAAACCAATATTATTGCTCCGAAAAATACTAAAAAAAACGTGCAAAGCCAAGGTAATTAGTTATAAAAGACCGTGAGTCACACATAAGGAATTATTTAGCTTCGTTAACTTATTGTGTTTGTCGAAAAATAAATAATGATTCCTTTTAAATAATGTCATCAATAAACAAATATATATATATATATATATATATAGATATATTTTTAAAAATATACAACAGGTTTTCGTAACGACAGCATGTAGAATAGACAGCACAAATGACATACACCTGAAAATACGCTTAATGCAAATTTACCCGTTGTAATATTTGAATCCGATAACATTGTACAGCTTAACTCATCGCTTGAATCCAGGCAGTCTGCGTACCCGTCGCATAAAAATTCAAAGCTTATACAATTCCTGCCATCGTTGCATTTGAACTGTGTCTCCAAGCACTCATTGCCTTTACGTAAATAAAAAATAGCTAATAATTACTTAAATAAAAATAAATAAATAATAGCATTAAGGCACAACGAATACAAACAATAAAACCAATAAGCATGCCAAGGTTATTGTTAAACAAGCATAGCGTTAAAACAAACGTGAAAGTTGAGTGCTATCACAACCGACTCGCACTGACCCTCGATGTGGAGATTGATGTAATTTCTTATCTGTCTGCCGTAAATGTCGGTAATGAGGCAAACATAGTGACCGCTGTCAGTTTTCTGGGCGAGTCTGATGTAAAGGGACCCATCGCTCTTCTGAATAACCGATCTCGGGAGTTGTTTGCCGTCCTTGGTCCAGCGGATGGTTTTCCTGGGCTGCGTGACATTGCAGCTGAGGTTGACAGCGGAGCCCACGTGCGCAGTTTGTTCATTATCACGAGACACCGAAGTCGCTCGATCCGTATCTTCTATGAATGGTTATTAATACATGCACAAGACTGTCTCATACACATTCAGTGGTAAAATAGCTATGTTAAACATTCGATGTATCGTTTATGTTACATGATTTGCGTGAATTGGATTCCCACAGCATGGCAAAAATAACAGGTGCGCAAAAAAATAACTTCGAGTACGATCTGTACATTTGTGAAATTAAGCGGTTTCGTATCAATGTGTGCGCTTTTATTACAGACAACATCTTCTACGTGCTGATTGTTGTATTTAAATATTGATGTGATCAAGCTAGTAAGACATTAACTCGTACTTACCACTGACTCTAACTTCGGCGATAGCAGATGCATTCGCGACTCGATTTCTCGCAAAACATTCGTACTCTCCGGCGTCTTCGATTTCGATATTGTGGAATATCAAAGTACGATCTTGCACTTCAACTCGCCTAAAATGGTAATGCGGTTAAACTTTTTTATTCTAGATATGTACCTTTAGTATGTAACAAGATTTATAACATTACAGATAAACTCATTTAAACTGTAAAAAATGTAATATAATTAATTTGTAAATATATAATATAATCAAAAAGAAAATATATAAAAAATAGTCTGTTTAATGTTGGCAAAATGTTGGCAAAGTTATAAAATAGAACCTTGAGAACACAGATGTCTTCGATCTCCATATTACGTCAATTATGTCATCGCCTTCGACAAAGCATTCCACGGTTGGCGACTGTCCTGGGTGAACGGTCTGGGTGGCAGGGTTCAGAGTAATAGTGGGTGGTGCTACAACTTGGAGTCTCGTCCTAGCTGATTGCTGCGCCTCATTCGTCCGACGATTGATCAAAGTGCATTCGTATACACCGCTGTCACTTTTTGAAGTCTAGAATAAAATTGTATGACAGTTAGAATTGCATTTAAAAAATTATAAAATATTTTCAACTGAAAACTTTCACTGTTTGATAAAAATTAAATTATTATTTATTAGTATATTATCATAAACCTGTCTAACGTTAACGTATCTGGCAGTTCATAGCTAATAAGGATGCTGGTAGCTCGTATCATAAAAAGTAAGAGTAACAGCCTGTAAAATATTTTCAATTGTTGGGCTAAAGACTTCTCTTATTGAGGAAGTTTGGGGTCTATTTTACCATGCGTAAGGCGTATTGATGGACAAACATAAGACTGACTTTCATGTTTTACATGCAATTTTCTGCAAGCTGCTTTTCTTTATTGACGTGCACGATATGAATTTATTTTAAACATCAGTGGTGTTTGTCCGAAATATGACCTCAACCATCTTAGCTCATTAGCCCAAAGCATCTAAAACCTTCTTGATATGTAATTGTTATAAACCTATAATATAAGTACATTTTATGTATTTTATATACGTACATTTATAATGATCAGCTCGTTGCCAGAATGTATCGCATTGTTTTGCAAACGAGCTCCGTCAGCACGACCCCAGACCACGCGGAATTCATCCGAGGCATTGCAACTGTAAAAATAATAAAAAAAATATAAATACATGTTACATAAAAGTATTGGTTTGTGATTTTCGGAAAGAAAAAAAATATCTTCACCTGATTCGACTCTGCTGCCCTTCAATAACTGCCATACCGTTTTCGCCGATATTGTCGTCTCCACTACCCTCTGTCATTACACATACAAATTAATTTATAACAAGATTGTAAGCTATGTGATTGTAAGATATCATGATGGTACAAGTTATATGCATATACCTAATATGCCACAATCTGCCTTTTGTATGCCAATGTGTACAAAGTATTGAAGTTATATTAAAAAACAAATACAAAAATTATATATACAAAAATAAAAGAAATTAAAATATTCTTAAATTGCCTTATATCCAAATTGAGTAATTGTTATGTAAATTTTGAATGAACGCTATGTTCTTTCAATTTCACATATTATGATCAATGATCATTACGAATATAATTTCACTTAAGCTATTAAGTATATTTGATAACATTGATTTGCAAAATTAAAAAATAAATAAAAAATAAACAAAAAATATATACCAATGAAGCCACCATCACCTCTCTCCACCCGGACGACGAATTGCTCTTCAATTGTTCCAGCAGCAGATGTCGCTGAACAAATATAGTCTGCGTCTTCGTTTGCATTTTGAATATTAAGCACCGCTATTCTTGGTGAGGGTGGCACTAATAGACGCATATCTGAGCCCGCTGGAAGTAAATAAAGATTGACATTAGGATACCATATGCGATGCGAGACGCGTTGATTAAAATACTTAGCTAATTAGTAACTATCCTTAATTTACACATAATAAAGTAGCGACCATGTGACAGTGACATTAAATATATTTATCGAGAAATGAGTGTGGTTAGATAAATTATCTGTCTTTATTCATTTTTATTTTATTATTAAATTATATAAGAAAATATCAGAGGTTATGCCCGAAAATCATAGTATCGTAAGATATTATTTATTTATATATAAATTTAAAAAATAAAGCCGAGATGGCCTAATTGTAAGACCGCGTGAATCTTAACCGATGATCATGGGTTCAAGCCCGGGCAAGCACCACTGAATTTCATGTGCTTAATTTGTGATTTTTTTTCATCTCGTGCTTGACGGTGAAGGAAAGCATCGTGAGGAAACCGGCATGTGTCAAATTTCACTAAAATTCTGTCACATGTGTATTCCACCAACCCGCGTTGGAACAGCGTGGTGGAATAAGCTCCTAACCTTCTCCTCGCAAAGAGGAGAAGAGGCCTTAGCCCAGTAGTGGGACATTCACAGGCTGTTACTTTAAACTTTTTTTTTATTAAGATACCTCCTCTGACCTAATTAAAAAAATATATGATATTGTGGGTCCTAACATTTATTAACTTTTTTTGACGTTGTATTTTGATTATTTTTAGCGTCTACAGCGCAATAGTTCACAGGCGCCTTAGGCATGTAAAAAATCGCAGGTCGATCCTGACCAGCCGGGCTATCGTCGTCTCCGTCCCTAACATAAGCTTGAAGCTTAATTTGAGGAGTAAATAGGAATATTTACTATTTATATTTAGCAAATATAATTGCTTCTGTTTATATAAAAAACAGTTCTTTGAATAAATATTATTTAAATGGTGAAATGACAATCGCTTTTTTTTTCAATAATTGTTTGTATACATTTTTTAAACTTACATTTAATAGATACTTCAGGTTCAGGATATCCATCAGCACGGCATTCAACATTGACTCGATCACCTTGAATAACTTGGATGTAGTTGTTAGGAGTTATAGTTATCGCCGGTGGTGATCGCACCTTGATGGTAGCACTGGCACTCGATGAGCCGGCTTCATTAGTCGCGGTACAAGTGTATTCGCCTTCGTTGTTTACTTCCACATTAAGGAACCTACACATTAAAAAAATATATATTTAGTTCACCTTGAGCACTTTGTTGATATATAAATATTTATTGCCCGTATAAACAAAGTAAAAAATGTTCAAAAATACAAGACGTAAAGACTTATATTGCTTAAAAGTATTTGTTATAGTGTTAACTTTGCTTTATTTTTATGTGTAGGCGAGATTTCATTCTGTAATGAACGGCTTATAAATACAATTAGAAAAGTGGATATTTTAAGAAATCTATTTCAGTTAGCAGTACTAATCGTATGTCAATTCATAGGCAGTATAAACTTAAAGTAACGCTACTATTAAAGTATAAATATAAAAATATACTGGATTTAGCCATACAAAATTTATATGATAAATGTTATCAAGGGTGTCAGTACTCAAATGCTATTTGTTTGTGTTTTAAAAATCCTCAGTTACGCAGATAAAAGGCGAGAATGAGAAATTGGAAATTATAATTTCTTTAACAAATTTCCACTGGTGCAAGTGTTTTGTTAACTTAACCGGGTGGGTACATAAATCGCTCTACCACCACTCAACAAAACTTTGTATGTCACGTTCAATTTTGAATCGTAAGCGAGCGAGTATAATAACAGGCACATCTACCATTTTTGATGACGACAACGTCGATGGTTTAAAAAGTGATCTATGTTTCATTTAACTGACCTCAATACATTATTTTGTTGTATTTGCACATGCCGCGAAAATGGTCTTCCGCCGTTCCTGTCCCAAGTTACAACTGGAGTTGGAAAACCGGCCTCAACGTAGCAATGTAATTCGTATTGACTTCCAAGCGTCACTGAGTTTTCGCCCTGAGGGTGAATGCTAACACGAGGTGCTTCACGACCTGTCGTAGTAAGAAAATTCAAATGTCAAATTATGATATATTATAAACATTTACATAAAATTTCATAAACATGTAATATTGTAATTACTTACGTTCGATTTCTACGTTTACATAGCTACTGACAACAGGCCTGTCATCGATGATTCCTTCGCAAAGATAGTATCCTGCGTCGCTATCTTGCGCTTGGTTTATGACTAGAGTGTTTTCTCTTTGACTCGTGCCTGGCCCAAACTTTTCTTGATACTGTAGAAGAATTAAAACTACATGTACTTTTATATGACTTAACACTAAATTCAATGATGACTAGATAAAGAATTATAAACCAGGGAATGATTTGGTCTTTGTTAGATTATCTTTAAAAATAGATAGGGATAATATCTATCTTTTACCAGATCGGATCAATGGAGATAATGGATTATAACCTGGCAATCTATATATTGCATATATATGTAAACATATAGACTTGCCGTATACTCCCCGTGTAAAATCTTTGTCTTTCAACGGTCTGTCTGTGTATAAACTAAAAAAGTGCCAAACGGATTGTTATACAGGTTTCACCAATGAACGGAATGATTCAAGAAAAATGTTTAGATGTATTAAATTTTCATTATGGTTTTGTGTGGCGATGATTGTTGCAAAACATGTCTACTGGGATCTTTACTGGTGTGCGCCACGTAAACCAATCGAATTATATGCGTTACGGGTGTATATAAAGATTTTATGTAGACCCTTATTCTACCCATGCGATACGGTGACGGGTAGATAGTGTGTAATAAAATGTGGAAGTTGGATTTTTGTTAGTCAATCACGCAAAAACCTTTGGAAATATTAAGATTCAATTTGGAATAAATATCGCTTATATTCTGACTTAACCCATAGGCATACCAAGCATCTGTTAATGAAAATACGATACGATAAAATGTTATGTTCAATGAATATATTTTTGTGTCAATTTTAATATTATTAGTCAAACATAAATATAAATATTTATGCAATATTATGTACAAATATCTAACCTTGGTCCACCTAATAAGGGGCAATGGATATCCTTGGGGACTGCATTCGATTGTACCACTACCACCTGTGGGTATCTTCAGCTCATTAACAGATAGCGTAATGTTCGGAGCTTCATCGGGCGATGGTGTTCTGTTGGGTATGACTTTCAGTACGACTAGTTCAGGGTTTATGTTAATGTACGGGGTTGTCTGACAAATGTATACACCATCGTTCTCGGGAACCGCTAATTCGACATAAAGAACTCCGTTCTCTGCGCGTACATTGGGCAGGAACTGATTTCCGTCTTGCCTGAAAGCATTCGAATAATTTTAAATTGATCGATATATTTAATTGATAAATTAGGTTTGACTCGTCATTAATTCCATTTTATTTTTTCTACAATTTTGTGGCCTATTCCAATAATAAGACTAATTAAAAATCATTAAACAACTTTGTCATTCAATTGGCATGTTATGATTGATCGAGATCTTGAATAATATATAGTATTCGAGACTTAAAAAAATTAAGTCAAATAGGATATAAGTAGTTAAGTGGAATAGTGTTATATTACAAATAAAAATATATTAATCAAGAATTAAATATAGAGTATAACATATCAGAGGTGT
Source organism: Nymphalis polychloros (assembly GCA_905220585.2). NCBI lineage: Eukaryota > Metazoa > Arthropoda > Insecta > Lepidoptera > Nymphalidae > Nymphalis > Nymphalis polychloros. The sequence goes on along the minus strand of HG992241.1, from coordinate 15,484,772 downwards.
TCGCAAATTTCATGGAATATATAAAACTATTTTGTTTGTTTAGTATGAACGCTAATTAATAAAGCTGTCTGTATATTGCCAACCAAGTGTATTACCTGATCCAGTCTATAGATCCAGGAGGTATATTAGCTGTTCCAGTACAAACAACTCGTGTGCTTTGTCCCTCGTCAACGGTGGGCGCTTGTGAAGAAACGGTTAGTTTCTGCTTTGGCGGTCTGGACGGTCTCGGTCTCACCGTTACGATAGCGGTGCGGTCAGTTGAACCCGCCGAGTTTGACGCAATACATCTGAAGCAAAACATTAATAATAATATCAACAAAACCTATAAAACGGAATAAATCAATATTTTTCACATAAGTATTCCTAAGTTTTTAGATATTACAATGAAATGAGTAAGACGTCGATAGCATAACTAGAGTAACCCAATAAAACGATTAAAATGTAATTTAATCAACTAACCTGTATTCACCGGAGTCTTCAACGTTGGCATCATCGATGATAAGTAAGGCGTCGTAAGTTACTGTGGAACGAGGCAGTGGCCGGTTGGCGACTCTCTGCCAAGTAATCCTCGGTGCGGGGTTACCAGTGGTCGCACACGTGAGTTCAATCCTGTCTCCTTCATAATATTCCTTAACCGATGGACTTATTGACACAGTTGGTAATGTCATTTCGTTAACTGAAATTAAATAATAATACAATTACATTTTAAATATTGCTAGTCTAATATTCCCTTAATTTATTTGGACACATAATGCGCTCTTCAATTAACTCTCTGGAGAAGCAAATTATTCTGGAGCATATAGAAGACAGACATGCTCGAAGTGAGGTACAGAGTACCAACAAGATGGTCTAGCATAATAAAGAAGGTGGTGGGCGACAATATGCTATTATTACAGTTCGTGACCATATAAGGAGGAAGGAAACAATATGTGGTCGCGAACCTCAACAGAGAGGAAAAAAGGAAGAAGAAGTCACTTGTTAATACAGCTTCTGAAGTTTACTGTTTAAATGATATAACTTTACCTTTTGCATAAAATATCCAATCAGGTACGACTATTCCAATAAAGAAAGCATGAAAATTAACATGATTATTGCTTGGGAAACATAAAAGGAAAATAATAATTAACGGCCCCTTTTTGTGGTTCATGCTATTTAAAATGCTGCTAATGACTAAAAAAACTTACCTGGAACTTTAAGAGTAGCGATAGCTTGACCCGTCGAAATTCCGTCGCTAGTTTGACAAATGTATTTACCACTGTCAGACACTTGTAAATTCATTATAAGCAATAATCCAGTATTCGTATCTATTTGGTGCCTGCCTTGTGGCAAATATCCATCAGCTTTGTACCAGTTGACTTGAAGAGGATTTGTGGTCATTCGACTTTGAGCCTGGCATGTGAAGTTGACTGTGCTTCCTATCTTCTGAATCTTGATAGTTGGACTCGTGATCTTCACAACAACTGTGCTTTGGGGTGGAGGCTGTGGTCTGGTCACATTCTTAATTGGCTCACCGCCTACAATTACATAAAAAACAATATTAGTATACCTTCATCCACAACCACTTTATAAAGTATTTTAGCAATTATTTATATAAAAATGCATTTTGCAGGACATATAAATTATAAATATACATTTTTATGAAATTGTTATAATAATAAGCTTAACGTAATTGCGACAGTTATAAATAATGGTAATAGCATCGACGACACAATGGCTTCCAATTGGGACGACTGTACTGGCACATTACAAAGTTATGCTTTTGACAGCACGAAGAACAAATCTGATTTGATTATGATTCACATTTATTAAAACGGAACAGAAAATTAAAAATGAATGGTACGGCACGTTATTAATATTCTGATTTCTTAAAATCGAATCCTGTCTAGGAAGAAACTGTTGTTTGACAGTGGTAGTATAACATACGAATATGAAATATTCATAAAGCGAGACGATATTAGCTGAAACACACAGCTGGACAATGACGGTACCAAACCTTGCCGGTAAAGACTACCTTTTTCTGGTAAAGTTGTAGATAATACCCCTAAAGTGAATCCATTAGCAGTTATTGTTCGACATTCGTAAACTTCTCCCTGCTTATGCGTATTCCATTGAGTATGCCATACGTGTTCGCCACGCCAACCATCTTTGTAAAGTTTCGATTCAGTATAACTTTTTCCAGGTTGAATCGCACGTCCCTCGAAGTAAAATTTAATACTCAAAGGCTCAGGAGCCCTGTACTTGCACGTAAATGTAACTTGAACTACAGTCGAGATTGAATGGTCGTCGTGAATAGTAGGGTGTAGTTCCATGATTAAGCCTAATGGTCATAAAATTAATTAAGTAGTCATTAAATTTTCTTCGTTCTTAGTTATTAAATCTCCATTTATCAAAACTAAGAAACCTATATTAGCTTTACCGTAACAAATATATGTATTTTTTTAAATGTAATCCATTCAGATAAATTCTGAAAATGTTGTGAAGATTTTATAATAAATAAGAGGATATCACTCACCAACAGTAGAGCAATCGGGTCCGGTAAATGGTGGTCGGCAATTACAAACCACCTCGTCGTAGCTAACCAGCTTGCAATCGTGGCCGTTGCAGTTGCATTGTCTACAGGTGCCTGACCTGTCTTTATAGTAACCAGCAGCACAGTTCTCGCAACTAGTACCAATGTATCCTTCTGGGCACATGCATAACTAAACAACGTATATTTAAAGATAGTTAGAATCACTTTTAAAAAAAAACATGATCAAAACGTGACACTAGCCCAAAGATATTTAGTATTAGAATTTATGCTTATAAAAATAATAAGACATTTTTACAAAAAAATTAACAATCGTTGATTTTGTTTATTTTTTGTATTTCAACTCGCAACAATGTTAAGAGCTGTGTAAGATATGCATGATAGTTATCATGACCAAAACGTACCTCAACACCCTTCGCTGCGGGTGCTGTGGCGTCGTAGCTCTCAACAGCAGTATCCATAGAAACATCAGCAATTGCAGTAGATGTAATATTTTTTGCAATTGTAGCTCGTACTAGTACTCTCCTTAGGTTCTTCAGCACACTCATAAATTCATCACGACTAACGGCTTCAGGAGAGTTCAATTTATACCAGTTAGTTTCACGTAATGGAACTTGATAGCTCTGTAAAAAATGTTTTGTCGTCCAATAATTTTGTCTTTTGTTATTTAGCCGCATTGGATATAGAAATAAAGTATTTACCAAAGCTTCGCCAGATCTTATAGCAGTAGGGTTACTCCAGCGAATAGATAAGGATTCTCCATCGAGTACAACATCCCTACCAGGTGTCGATTCTTCGGGGTCGCCACTGAGGAATTTCTGTGTGAGTGAAAGAGTGCCCCCATAGGAAAGAACTCTATTTCCTGGAAAAATAAAATAAAATTGTATAAAATACACATTAATACGTCATACTATGAAAAAAATATGTATGTTAAAAAAATACCTGGGAATACAGGCAATGACCAGTACAGATCGTCGTAGGGTATTGATGAGAAGACATACATTAGTTCACTCTCTTTAGGTGACGGTATAAATTGATCATTAATGACTTGGTCAGCATTTAAATCCATAATAGTGTAACCGCCGTAGTTTTCGCCGAAAATAGGTGCAGCTAGTGGTATTCTTGAGTAGTGACTAGCCTGAAATAAAATAATATCATTTTAATATTTGGCATATGTGCTAATTCATATAAGACATTCATGTATATTTAATAAATAAAATATACGTTACGTTCGAACTGAAACATTATAAATTATTAGATATACAGATATCTACGTTGTGCATTATAGTAACAGTATACACCACATCAAATACAGCGTAACAGCTTTCGGTATAATTAGGTCCCTTTTTAAGCTATATAATACATGTTTGCAATTAATAAATTATAACTCACAATTGACTTAAAAGAAATTGGATGATATAATCAATTGTTCTTAAAATGCTTAACAGTAGATGACTAATTACGCTGACCACATTTATCTAGCCATACTACATTTATATATCATGTTTCGCTAGCTTTTTACGTCGCAAGACTAAAATGCTTTAGAAGTTTTTGTAACATATTTTATTTAATTCGTAAACAATAGATTTATACTTACTTCATGACAATCTTTGGTGATGCCAGAACAGTAACAAGAGAGGCAACCGACTGGATTGTTATGGTCAAGACCAAAGGTGCCAGGTCTGCAGCGATCACAGCCTTCGCCTTCAACATTCTGTTTGCATTGACACCGTCCATAAGAATCACAAGGTTGGGATTCGCCTCTTGGATCACAGCTGAAACAAAACATGACATATTATCTACCTCTTAATGGACCACCTAGCTTTATTTTTATTGACCAATTTAGTCAATTTATTTTTAATCTTCAGACTTGAAAACCTTTGAAAATTTCAAAACCTTTTCTAGTGTGGAGTTAATAATAATAATATCCTGGAACATTATTCACACAAGGCCATCTGATCCCAAACTAAGCAGAACTCGTACTATGGAAACCAGAAAACTGATATACTGCATACTACTTTTTTTTTTGTAAATACAAACTTATATAGATAATTATACCCAGTCTCAGGACAAACAGCAATGTTCATGCACACGAACGTCTCAATTAAAACATCTACTTTAGTAGATTAAAATGAATACATCATTTTAATCTTAAATCTTTAAAAAAGTGCAATATATAGTATTTATATAATGATTATGACGTCCTCTAGCGTAACTAGCCAACTGAGCTCTATATTTCTTGACTCTCATAATGCGATTGGATGACAAACGCTACATGGTGCTTTGTGCAAACCACCAATCAAGACTGGTGGCGCATTGATAATGTCTATGGGTATCGGTGACCAGTTACCACCAGGTGAAACATTTGCCTGTACACCTACTGATTTTAGATAAAAAAAAATCGTCACGGCCGGAAAGAGATCAGGCGCAAGACCTAGTGGTCTTGCCTCAGGAATCACATAAAGCATCAGTTTTGTGATTCCTGAGGGAAGAGAGTGTAAACACTGCCAATATTGAAAATACAGAATTGTTCTTAAATCCAGGAACTTGGTTTAACAGCTTTATAAACTAGCCACAAGACCAATTGAGTAATATCGTCGATATGATCAAAAAAATGTTCAGTACAGCACTCACTTGCATATAGTTGGGCCTGGTGTGTTGTCAATGGGAACACAGTTGTTGTTTTGGTCTAGTTGGAAACCATCCTTGCAGAATTCGCAATATGGACCAGCCGTGTTATCAGCGCAATCCTAAAAAGAATACAAAGTAACAATTATATTATATAACAGAAATTACAAACAAATGTAAGGTAGGCAGTGTTTACATGATAAGGAAATTTACCATCTCAAAATTACATGTAAAGAAAGATTTAAAGGAGTCTTCTTGTACTAAACTCTATTTGATAACTGTACAACGGATTTTCTAAACATGTAATACTTACATAGCATACACCTGTCTCTGGGTGACACATGTTCGAATGACCATTGCAGTCGCAAGGACCGCAGTGTTCTAAGTAGAGACCACTTGAACTTCTGTAATTCAAAATATGTATTATTTACATTCCTCTCCTTAGCACTACCAAGAAGTAAAAGTTAACAATAAAGAAAATGGTTCAATTATTTCACGGGTTTACTGGACTTCCATTAATTGAAATTAAATTACAAATATTTTGTCGTGTGTCAGTAGTCATATAGGTAACCAGAAATTATAGGATACAAAAGAGTATATACTTATATTGAAACTTTGTATATGATATTTTAATGACCTGGTGTATGTTGGGGCACAGTTCTCACAAGACGTCCCAACGTAGCCCGTTGGGCACTGGCACTGTTCCACGTGCTGTGCCATCGGACCATCGCCATCGGACTCAGCAGTATCAATACTCGCGCTCTCAATTGAAGCTACGTCAGTGTGACTAGTGTATGTTGCTTTAATTAAAATAGTCTTCACATCTGCTAAAGCTAGCAGGAAATGTTCACGGGATACTTGCTTGCCATCGGGTCTGTATAGCAAGAATCAATATATTAATAAATGAAACCATAAAAATAATTCAATATTATTAAAAACATTATTTACCTCTGCCATCCCTTCTCTAAGAATTGAACGCTGGCGTTTAAGAAGCCGTCGTTTGAAGGCATAAAGTTACCGAAGTAGTGGAAAGTTAAGCTGTTATCCTGTAAACATTTAAAAAAAATACTTTATGTATCCATTTTTCAAACAATTATTACCATTGTAATTCGTTGCAGCCAAGTTATTCGTGGGTAATTTTACATAAATATATACATTATATGAATTATTTTATCTTCAATTTTTTCCGATATTTTTTATAATATTTCACAATTATATTATAAAGGGGATAACAAAATAAAAAATAAATAACATTTCAAATGAAAATAATTTAAAAATATGCGAAGACCAATTGTCGTAAAATATTTGCCAGCTACCATATATTATCATACTCCAACTTATCCTGCTACAACTTACTCGGTATTATTTTAAAAAACAGTATCTTACACTTATGAGTTGGACGTCAGCGGCCGTGTTTTTCAAACCACCATAGGTTGGTACGTGACGAAGTTGGTATGACAAGTATCCACCGTAGGATGTAACTTTATCGCCCGCAAAACTGTAAGATTATAATATATTAATACTTAATCATAAAAAGTTTACTAACTGCATTTCTAGTTCTACTAAATTAATATTATGTACTGTTTTCATAACCAAATGACCACCACAAAGTCCTTATTATATTAACACTTTATAAAATACCTGATAGGGAGACTCCAATATAAGATGGAAGGTTGAGAACGGTCGACGTTGTTTACAGCAATCTCTCCTCTAGCAAGTTCAGGTTGTAAGTCTGTTTCTATGGGGACGTTATATCTGACTGAACCAGCAGGCCCTATTGGCGCACTCTTATACAATTTCACTTGGTTGACCACTTGTGGTACGTTGAAACGTACTGTTGTAGTTTTACGACGCAAGTTACTGATCATACATTGTTGTGAAACTCCAGAGCAGAAGCAAAGTGCGCAACCATGTCTGTAAAAAGAAAGAAACACCTTCATTAATTATGCCGTAACACGCAGCTGAGTCTCAATCTAACTATAATTTAACCGAATATCTTAAAGACATTAAATTGAATAATCTGACTTTGATGACTTGAGGTGATTAATATGTGTCCATTTTGCATATACTGTCGTTGCACAATACATTTATCTTTGGCAATGGAATAACCAGTAAATAAGCGGTAGTCTAAGCAAATTGTATTTTTTACAGAAATGATTCGGTCTAGTCAAATCATTTCAGTAAAAAATACAATTTTCTATTCAAGTAATTATATACGTAGTAAAGGTTAACCTGAAGTCATTAGACATGTAGAATGAGCCGTTCTTGCATTGGTCACAGTAGCGTCCTTGAACATTTTCCTTGCATACACATTCGTCTGGAGGACGAACTTGAATGGTTCCTACAGGATTGCAGTTGTCTTGTGGCTTAGGTTTACAAGTATCACCGACAAATAAGGGATTACCGATATAATTAGGAGCACAGTAACTACATTGAGGTCCTTCATATCTGTAAGAATAAAATAAAAAATAATAAATATAACATGTATTTTGCTCAATGTATTAAATTTTATTGAATAAACATACCCTGGTTGGCAGTCACAGATAACATCTCCTCTTGGACCAAGGGAGCAAGAGCTAGCAAACTGATTGCCCCTGTTTGTTAACGGACACGGACAAGGCTTGCAGTCAACACCTCTGCTCGGGTCACCATAAGTAAGTGGTGGGCATGGAGCCTTCGGTACGCATGTACCGTTCCAAGGTCCAAGATTTTGCCTTTCGAATCCATCGGCACATTTCTATAACATTTTATTGCGTTAGTAGAGATTACAAATCGTAAATATATATATGCAGTGCTAACAATTATAAATTTTGTTTTTTAAATGATGTTATTATTTGACAATTTTGTCCTTACCTCACACGATCGTCCTTTATATCCTGATGGGCAAGTACATTCTTCGACCAGACTGGCTGCCCCAAGTCCCACATTACTCATTTGAGCAGATTCCATAGTGAACTCAGTTATATTAACACCGGCGTTATTTGAGTCAGCTCGCAAGAGGATCAATTCAACATCATCCAATCTGAAATTATTGTTAATATTCGATAAGAGATATATTTTTTGCTTGGTGGTATCTTATTACTACTTTTAATTATTCATTTTGATTTCGCGATTTGATATTGTTCAAATATTTTCGGTTTATAATCCACATTCAGAACCGGTGGGAGTGCTTGACGATTCGTAAGTACTTATAAGTCTATTTGAATAAAAGTATTTTGATTTGATTTGATACATAGATTATTATACTAACGCCATCATAATATCCTCTCTTGTAGCTGATACTAATCCTCTTGAGCTTGGCTTCTGCCAATTTCCAGGCGTCAGGCGAGCACTTATGTAAGGATCGCGGAAAAGGTCGTTGCGACTTTTGTGAAGCAGAGTTTGGTATTTACCCTGAAAATTATTAAAATTTTATTTATTATATAAAAATAATACTCAACTAGACTTTACTAACTTTATTTAAGAATAGAACTTACCAAAATAATGACATCGGGTATATTATCACTTGCACCATATCGGTTGGGAAAGTGGGGTGTTATTCTATATTTTATGTGGCCACCATATGATGTGAGTTGATTACCGTTATACGTTTCTGGTAGAGTAATGTATGGGTGTGTGCCAGTATTTCTAGACCAAGTCACATGCTCCAATTTTGTTACCTGGAATTATTCACATCAGTAAGTATGTTGTCAGTTCCTAAAAAATATTAGTAACACTTAAGCATTTTCAACCAACCGTTGCTCCATTCTTCAATGGTTGGTAGTAATATTGGTTGGTTATGACTTGCTGTTTGTCGACTTGGACGTCTCCGTTATAGTCTTGGTTTACGCCAACTAACCTAGTACCTCCCTCACCGAGCAAAGTCGGCATGTTAAAGATGAAGAGATCAGCGCTTTGGCATTGAGATGATTTTCCGAAACAGAAGCATCGGATACATTCGTTTTGTGACCGTGCCTCGCTGAAACAAAACATAGTAAATATGATTAGATCTTAGTAGTAGAGCTAAATAGAATATATACAGGCTTCAGTTTTTTTATATAAGACCAGTATGGCAGAAGATATACAACTAGTAACTACGACATTAGCAGTAATTTTTTTTCTAATATTAATATTAAGTAAAGTCAGGTCATTGATCCAAATGCAGTATTCACCTGTTAAAGTATCCAGTTGGGCAGACTCCTTCAGTTCTATTCACGTATACGATAGCATCCTGTGCTGCGAATGTTGTACCCTTGTTGTTGATACCCTCGCAGGAATAAGCACCGCTGTCTTCAGACTGAAATTGTTAATATTTATTTAAAAACTTTTTTAATTGTCTGCTGTACATATTCGCAATATATTTTTCTTAATCTTTATGTTTGAATCAAATATGTTTCGTTATATTTTAATTCAAAATATAACTACATAGCTATGATATATAAAGCTTACCTGCATATCTGGGCAGGTCAATGTTCCGATACCGTTTACGCTAGTAGAAGTACATTTCTCAGGAACATTGCCCCAATTGAGACGCCAAGATATAAGAGGTGTTGGTACACCCACAGCTTCACAGACAAGAGTTAAGGTATCACCAGGATTTAATTTAACGTTTGAGGGAGCTGGAGATCTTGTAATATGCACCGGTACTAGAATAGAAGAATATATAATTTATGTAAATGTTATGACATGACGTTAGGGTTCAGCTCTGGATAATGAGAGGAGAAATTATTAAATATTATTCATATAATTAAAATGACATGAAACATCTTCGAAGATAAAACTTACTGCAGCCGAGTTCATCAGACGAGTCGAAACAATCCTTGTACGTATCGCACTGGAAGCTCCTAGGAACGCATTGATCATTGCTGGCACAAGCAAACTCGTAAGGTTGGCATTGCTGATTGGGGTCGGTCACTACGCAGTTCTGTTCATCGCTGCCATCTCCACAATCATCGTCGTTATCACAAAGCCAGGTCTTCAAGACGCATTTACGGTTAGAGCACTGGAACTCATTTGGTTCACACTTGCCGTTTCGGTCTGGAATTTTTTAAGTATTTAAAAAATAACGCTGTAATCCAGATATATTTATTAAAAAGTCAGACTTATAGAAATCCAATAAAGAAAATATTTTTTTTGTTCCGGCAGCGAAGCGAATTTGCCTCTCATTATACGAAAAGATCTTAGATTCTCAACTACAGCAGTCAAAAGTGAATTAGTCTTGTATCGCAGTCTTTGCCTGAACGGAGCATTTTTTTCTGATAATTGTGAAGTTAGAGATTCCCGTAGTAGTAAAGATGGTATTATAAATGTTACTTACTGCAATTTTCTTCATCAGATCCATCAGAACAGTCTCTTTTTGAATCACAAACTGCTGTATTTGGTATACATTGTCCATTACCACAAGTAGCTTGGTTGGGTTGACAAAAAGTGAACGGTGGCTTATGTGTATTTGATTCTAGAAGAGATATAATGCAAAATTATTTAAAATGGGTAATAATTGTAATAAATGAATAACAATTATCATTTTTTATAATAATGCTGTAACACATGAATAAGATGATCATCATAACGATTGTTATAATGTTACTGTACTTATGATAACAAATGGCGTGTATATTTACAGTGGTAGTCATATAATTAAGAACACTAATTTAAAGTAAAGATTGTTTTAAACTAATAAGTATAACTAATTGCATGTGTATTTTTGTATTTCCCTTGATATCGAAAAACTTTTCCATACTAACGGTACATTCGTTAATACATATAATTGGCTAAAAATAAATCGATAAACTTTATACATTAGATCTGAACCATAGCATCTGAAGCATTATTACTTACTGGCTGGTCAAACAATTAGGAACGCTGAATAGTTTATTTTTTTATTCAAATTTACATAGAGAACACTCCGTGACTCCGTGGTTGTAAGTCAATATTCGCATAATTTTGGCGTCATTTTGTGCTGTAAAAGTCTAATGGTGATTGCATCATATATGTAGAAACAATGAGAAAAAATTAAAGTTTTGATAATAAAATTTCGCGAGAAGAATTGGTCCGTATGAAAAGTAGCCGACCATCTGCAATGCTCAAAAACGATGTGAATCATTTTGCCACGTATCAAACTACTTCAAATGTTCCGCGTGTATCTAAATAGAGAAAGGCATCTTATCGAGATGATAGACATATCGTTCATTTGGCAAAACAACATCCTTTTAAAGGATCTAATGAGCTAAGAAAAGAATATTTTGGGGAAAACAACCCTTCAGCAATCTCGGACACACTAACTATTCGAACACAGAATCACGCACTATTTGAAGGCGTTTGGTAGAAGAGTTGCACGGAAGGATAGCAAGAAAGAAACTCACGTGGAAACAGTGTCACAGGCAAGCCCGGCTTGAGTAATAAAGAAAGAGAGCTGTACGACGTTTTCTTAGACGCATGGAACTCTATCACTTTTCCGAAATGTCGAACGTTAATACCTCGCCGGTGTAAATCAGTAATTAAAAGCCGTGGACATGCTACTAACTACTTATTTTAGTTTGAAATGTATTAAATTGTTTTTTAATAAACTTATTTCACAGTAATGTGGTTTATTTAATCTCTATACAACAACTCTCGAGCAGTTTCATAAATCACTCCTAATTGTCCAGCTCCTTTGCTATTTGAATTTGTGACTATAAAAAATAAAGAAAATTTGTAAAAAAAAAGTTAGCTAGTTAGTTATTTTACTATATTCCTAAAACCGTTAGCTCAATTCATTTGCCTATTTTATTACATGACTAGTTACTTCTAAGAATGAACACATAACTCCTCATGACAAGATTTAGGTATAAGAATTCTGGAACTTCAATTCGTTCTTAATTATATGACCACAACTATATAAATCTCGATACGGATAAGCTTAAAAAATATATTTTCAAAATTAATATTACTCTATAATTTCGATGAAAAGAAATTGTTGCTATAAAATTTTATTTCTTATTAATTTGTAAATTTATTATTTATAATAATTATTACAACTTACGAGCACTTTCAACTGTCAAAGTAACTCTAACTTCCGATCCAGGCTGTCCTAAATATCGTGGTGCTTGACAAATGTAGACTCCACTGTCAGCTTGCTGTAATATAATGAATAATTTAAAATAATATTCACATTACTTTGACATTACGATAGAATTTGACCACAACAGAAGCCTAATTGATTTAATTTACCCCAATTTATTTTCAAATTTTAATACAATAATTTATTAAAACGCATTGGTTTGTATACATCAAGCTTATAATAAAAAAAGGAGCTTCTAGTAACAGCCTTTACAGGTCGACTGCTGCAGCGAGATGGTTTTGGAGCCCATATAGCCTCACACTGTTTTCCTTCACCAAGCATGAATTGAATTACTATAAAAAATAGACACGTGAAAATTTAGTGCTGCTCGTCCAGATTCGACCCTTGCAATCGCTTTGGATTCATGTACAACAAGTGCTGTCTCAACCGTTGTTGTCCGTGTAAATATTTAGCTTTCTTAGCTTTATTTTATTAAGTACTATATATGTATGTTTTAGTCTTTATATGTTTTCGAATGATCTTATGAGACTTACAGTCACTTGGATTAACTCAAGACGTCCATTTCTATCCACGGAGCCAGGCTTTAACGATCTACCGCCTTCCCTGATCCAACGCACGGGCGCTCGGAGTAATCCTTCGTCTCGACAGGAGAATACCACGTCGCCACCTATAATTACGTCGCTATTTACCAAATTGTACAAAAAATAACCCCGAAACCAAACTTGCATTCATGCAGCCATGTTGTTGTTCGATTAAGCATAATGTAAATAGTCCTTCGTAAGCTGGATTTCCACTGCCTGTGGTTTCATGGGCTATGACCCGACAGGTCACGATAATACTCCATGAGAAGCATGCAGCCGTGATGAAGCGGACTTGCCTGTAACGGCCTATTCGATCCACCAAAATTCGGTATAGCCCATGTACATGTACATAGGCTGTAGTAAGCCTATTACTTTTAACTTTAAGATGCTTAAAATAACCATTTGTAGATAAGCCCGTAAATTAAATCCAGCAACGAAAGATTACGAAACATAATTGTATATATAAATTATACTGCGTAATACATAAAAGATATATATTTCCGGAATCTATGAATTGAATTTGATATAAAAATTATATAGAATAACAAACACGAATAATAATTTTAAGTCATTTCCACCATGTTGGATTAGGTAACTAGTTTAATACACCTACTCTCAAACTAAAACGATGTCACCTCTTTTGTCAAAATATAATAGTCGGAATATTTTTTTTTGTTGATAATAATATTTATAAGGTACTCCAGAACGATTTGGGCCACAGAGGCTAATTCATTCAATCAAGAGAGATTAGCCAACTGCGCAGGAGATATTATAGTGCACAAGTGTGTGCGCAAACACAGATGCGCTCTCTTTTCCTTAGTTCTCGTAATCCGATGGGACGGCAATCCGACACGACCGGAAAGAGTTCAAGCGCAGGACCAACAGCTTAACGTGCTTTCCGAGGCACGGGAGTGTACACACTTCCAACTTCCAGAATCCGGGCTGCTACTGAGAATTTTCTGACAGAGAAACCCAATAACTATTTATTGGCCCGACCTAGGAATTGAATCCAGGACCACCGGGTCTGCGGCCTTATATGTAGCCACTAGACCAACGAGGCAGTCAATATATAATATATTTGTTGTTGATATTATTAATAAAATGTTATATTATATGATATTATCTATTTAATTTTATGGCGCTCATCGTCATTGAATATGTCTATGAAACTAAGCATGTAAAGTTAATCTTAGTATCATTTTTCTGATGAATACTATGTGCAATATCAATCGACACAGGAACCCTTGTTACTATTAAGTAATAAATACATATATATCCCAGTATAATATTCATAACCTAAACGCTTAATAGTAACTAATAAAATCACATTACTGTTATAATTAATGCAAGTGCATGCGATGAGTCCCGATGATAAAAAAAAAATGACTTGAAGTAATTGTATTAAGCTGATGTAACAATGTATCCAATAATTATTACAAAAGTTTAATCCCATCCATCCGTTTTGAGATAGCCTAACTATATATTATTATTAAAATATTTAAATTAATAACAAGCAGTTAAAATTTTCAAATAAATAAATGGACTAAGATTGTCAGAATTTAACTTAAATAAATATTGATTGAACCGATTTTTTTAGTATTTTTTTTTAATATGATAATGATAAAAAGAGCCTATTACATATAATATATAATTATATAGCACAATAGGCAAAGATATACATCACTATTTTTAAGTACCTGGAGAAGCAAAACCGTGCAAATTTACAGTAAAAATGTCATGGAAAATGAGGCAAGTTTTTGACAAATAATTGCCATCTTATGGGATAATTCTTTAAACTTATTTTGTAATAAAATAATGACGTATATCTATACAAAAATTGAATATCAATAAATCTGCACTTGTTCAAAAATATTAATATTATAATAAAGGTAAGTGCCAAAACTTATTATGAAAAAAAAAACCATTTATTAAATATGTATGAATATCAATCCAAATATATTAAGAGTTAATTAAAAACCCTTAGTGCACCCTAATAAAGATACACTGACTCACCATAATGGGCTGTACCACCACCATGAAAGAAATATAGAATATATTATTTAAATTGGTCTGTTTATAGTCATCAATCTTATCCACCACCGCAGTAGCATAGGGGTTAAGGTGATCACAATAGATTGTGTTGTATTGGATCTAAGTGAGTACTTTAATAAATTATTATGCTTACCTTTGTCTATTAGAAAGACGATATATTAAATGAGATCAATTAGTTGTGTCTACATTAATTTTAAATAAAATTCACTGTTAAAACTTTTCATACAAAAATAAAAGATAATACATTTAAAGTTACAAATTATATTACACTTTCATCGATTACTAATTTTAATGTTATGCCCAACGATTTCAAGCTCACCTGACTTCCAAGCCTTTCGTCGGATTGTAGAAATGTTTAGAAATAATTACTTAACGCATGTTTTACTAATTAGTTATAGTTACGATATACAATAAATATAAATCAGTCTAATTAAATATACTGTAGGAAATTGTGTTTTACAACGGGATATAGAAATTAAGTCACATATTTTTATAGAAAAAATCATGAATAAATTAATTGAATAGGATTGGTAATAAATATTAAATATTATATCACTTACCATTGCGAATAGATTGCTGGTCCGGACGAGTCCTGAGGTCCAGAGCAATGGGAGCTGAAAGTAAAAGAAATAATAATAATTTTTTTTTTCTTTCATCGGTGCTTGTTAATATGGTATACGTTAGTCAAATTTAAGAGTAGTCTATCTTAAAAATTAATTAAATATTATGACCCCAATCGTAAAAACAAGCATATTAACAGTCACGGTACCTTTTGTGCCCATTTACTATATTCGAGAAAGGAATCGTTTTGCTTACAGTTGAAAAGACTACGAGTAACGGATAGTACGTTACTGATACTGGTGTTTCAATTAATGCATATAAGCGCAAATTAGACAATTCGGCTATGCGTAAGAAAACGAGTCTAATGGAATACAGTAACAAGGCTTTAATGATCAGTAACATTGATTAGGTGTTTTATTATTTACACTGATTTTAATTATACATTGCCTGTTAAATATTAAAAATTAAAATATTCTTAGTTTAAATCGTTGTTATAGTTCAACTTTAATAGTATTAAATTCTTCGTTAGTCGCTGTGGCATACGATAAATAATTTCAGTCGATTACGGACATTGGAAAACATCTTTTATATAAATGTATATAACATATTATATTTTCTGTGAATATTAAATTAATATACATATATTTTTAAAATTATTAAAGACATCAAGTTTAAAGAAATGTATGTAATCTAAAGGAGATGTTTTTCAACCAGACTACGTCGATTAAGTATATTAAAAAAATGTAATTTCGTATCGGAACATGCTCATTGCTAACGGATCAGTTCAAGCAGTTTTATTATCAAGATCGAGTTGTTCTTACTGCCAGATGGACAATCGAGCTCGTCCGTGTCATCATGTGGACAATCTACGCGTCCGTCACAACGACGACGTGCATCTATACAAGGCCCGTTCTCACAACGCCATTCATTTTTGCTGCATCCTAATATATAGAATTTTCACATCTAAGATTTTAGGATAAGGATTGTTGGGATTTTTTGTAACTCTAATATTATAATGTTATTGTTCTGGTGTCATATGCAACTGATGATCACTATAATTTACTCGGTCTATGTATGAAATGGCAGCAAAGTGTTATGGCCTATTAGTCTGGGTGAAAAGGTACTGCAATTCTAAGTTTATCACAGCTTAACTGAGATAATATTGAAAAGGATTTGTTCATTAAACAAAATAAAACACAAATTGTTACCTTGGTGTCCATTAGGTCCATACGGATCATAGGGAGCCGAAGTGGTAGTGTGGATCGGTCGCTGAGTTGTCACGGGCACATAGGGCGGGTAAGGGTATCCGGGGGTAGAAACATAAGTGGGATTAGCCGTTGTAAATGGCTTAAAAGTGGTAGGACAGTCACTCTCATCTGATGCATCCGAACACTCAGGGTAGCCATTACAGTATCCACTGAAAGGTATGCACTGACCAGAAAAGCACTGCCAGTATCCATCTTCGCATGCTGGAAAATATAAATTTTGCTTAAAATTTTATTAAAATAAAAATATAATATTCAAACCAATAACAGCCATCTATTTTAGGTCACATACTTAGATGTATTTTCTTGGTATAATCTTTGGTAGATGCAATTTATTACAAAGCAAAATAAACTACTATTAAATTTAATATTATTATTAACTTTATAAACAATAAACCAAACATGATCAATTTATTCTAAAGGGAAGAATATCATGCAATCATAATATCTTACAAAGCTATACCTAGAATAATATTAAATGTACTCTATTTATTAACTATTAATATTATCAACGAAATTATAACATGCTGTAAAAAATTGTGGTGCTCTAGCTAAAAGCAAATTTAAAAATAACAATATGAACATAGAAAATTAGGGAATTTCTGATCTAGGGTTCCAGTATATACCGCTTTGGAATACAACAATCATGTTATTTTCGAACACACATTCAACATTCCATAACCAAGGGTGTAACACTGGTATGTGAATACCCGAGTTGTAACAGTTTTGCTCGTCAGAGAAGTCCGAGCAGTCATAGATATTGTCGCATCGCCGTATGTGTGGGATGCAGCGACCGTCGTAACACGTAAACTCTGATTCGTGACACGGTGTCATCTCAATCGCTGGACGGGGTGGCCTCATCAAGAACCACGCTGTATATCAGCTAAGTTTCAATTTTCATAGAATATTAACAACAAAATTTAACCCTAAATGTTTATCTCATCAATATTTTATAACTACTACTTGTTCTTAATGTTTTATTAAATTCAACTATAATTTCGTTATTATTGTAATGCCTAGTATCTAAAATGTGCTTTTAGTATTAGGTGCAAGTAAATTGTTGTTTTTAGATAAGAAGTAGGCGTGAGTTCAGTGCCCAGTTTCCGAAGCGTGTTAAGTGCATTGAGCCGCGTGGAAAACAGAAACGTACGTTATTTTGACGTGCTTCATGTGTTCTACTTCCTTTTTGGCGTTAAATGTTAGGAAGCGTCATATAAATTCAACGTTTTTCTTCATAATCACTATAAACAATACTTACGGCAATTTTCTTCATCAGAGCCATCGGTACAATCTGGATTTCCATCGCAGAAAAACTGTTTGTCGATGCATATCCCATTTCGACATTCGAATTGATTTTCGTAGCAGCCAGCTGAATAAAAAATATACATTTTTAGACGTCACAGAACAATTTATATGAATATGATATGAATTGTTTTAAAAACTTACATGGCTCTGAGATCATGGTAACATTGCATTCGAGTTCATCGCTAGAATCGGAACATTCAGAAACGCCGTTACACCGCAGAGCGGCGTTTAGACATTCACCATTTTTACATCTATAACCAAACAAATAATGACGTATAGAAAAGTATTCTTTTACAAGAAATCAAATAAACATATCACTATACACGCTTTCAAAAATTATTATTTGAAATTATAATCTAGTTGTAAAAAAGTCGCACAAATAGCATCAAGAAAATTCGCTACAAACATTGCATTGATTCGCATATTCGCTTTACCTAGTGATTAGTTATATTTATTGTTTAGACCAGCAACCATCGCAACGCTTTTCTTAACATTAAATATTACCATCAAAGCAAGTTAAGAGTTACCTGAAGTCATTCGGTCCGTCGCACTCGTCACAATCTTTTTCGTCAGAGCCGTCTGAGCAGTCGCTGATCATGTCACAAATCTTACTATCTTCTAGACACTTGCCGTCGCATATGTGATTGCACTCTTTAAAAGAAACATAATCAAATTGTATAACCTAAAAAACCCAGCGAAATAAATAACACCGGCGTGACATTGGTTGATGTTCAAATAACGCAGATTAATTTATTTTTATCTAAGTCAATGATTCGCTTGCCACTTTCTGTGATAAATTCGCATTTGCACTGAGCGGACCAGGACACAAATTCAATTTAAAAGGTAAATAATTATTTTGAAAATTATAAAATAATGAAGACCAATATATAAATATTTATTATTATTTATTAATAAATATTTATATATGGTACAAATTGTCGTCGGTCGTCGATTAAGCTTGCTGTGTGTCTACTACAGACATACATATTTATATATATATATATATCAGGAAGACAGTATTAAAATTTCATCATCAATCCGACGATAGTCAGACTTACTAATCGCCAGTGAATGAAGTTATGTATTCTGTGTATTTACCAGGACAACCGTCTTCGTCTTCTCCAGCGTCGCACTCCTGTATGCCGTCGCATCGTTTTGCACAGGAAACTCTGGAGCCGGGATAGCACGTGAGGCTGTCGGCTGGGCAGCGAGACAGAGCTGCAATGATGGTCTTATTACCCTCTTTACTCTTATTAGCATTCATAGCTTTTCCTTTTGAATTCAGTTTTACTGTATTCTTCATTATGTAGAATAACTTAAAAGTATTCTTTAAAAATCATGGTATAATTATATATATGTAAATGAAATGGAATATAGCACAAACATTTAATACACAGTAAAACAAAAATTCTAATGGAAAAATCATTAAAATTATTTATGATTAGTTTCTTACAACCGAATAAGGCGTTGAAGTGAAATAAAAAATACTTACGTCAAATCGTCATAAATATGCTTAAAATTTACCATGCAAGCGTTCTCACCATGCGCGTGCCTAATTGCTATACCATTGAATTGATTTTGTTGTGAATAGTGACGAAATTTGATAAATAATATCCTTTTTAGGAAGCTCACGTACACACTGCTTCTAATGAAAAAATGTTCCGAAGACAACAATAACACACGAAATAATAAAAGAAATTAACATCCAAAGAGGTCGGAGATAGGTTTCATACAAAGAGCATGGGTGAACTAACGAACGACATCTAGATTATAACAAAGGCTCAGCTCCCGTTTTACTTACCGCAATTGAGTTCATCTTCACCATAAGGTTGACAATCAGAGTAACCGTTACATCGCTTGGCAATATTAATACAAGAGCCGTCGTGGCATTTGAACTGGCCTCTTTTACAGGGACAGTTCTGTTCGTCTGAGCCATCTGAGCATTCCATAGTTCCATTGCACCATGAATCCGCCGGAACGCATTCTCCTCGCGAGCATTTATATTGATAAGCCATGCATACTGTGCCTGCCATAATATAATATATACCGTAACCAAAATTAAGAGACAGTTAAATTTTGAATCTCACTTTACATGAAGTTCCGCTGTGTTAAAATTAATATTGCGAAAAATTTCCAATAATTATTACTCTTGGATCTACTAGTGTTCGAACGAAAGTCTGTGTCTGAAGCTTGACAAATATTGATTTTATTACTGAAAAGCGAGTATTGTACAAAAATGCTAATTTAACATTATTGTCAATTTATATATTATAAGTAACTTTTCAATATATATTTTTTGGAGTGGATTGTTCAAAATGTTTTAATGCAAACATTTGTTCAGAAATAAATTCAAGGAACACCGATAAAAACATTTTTGGTTAAAAAAAAGCTAAGACTGACCTTCGGTCGGACACTTTTGTGGTTTCTTTAGAATAATCACTTTCAAATTTGTCCAGAAAGTGAGTCCAGTATGAAAGTGTTTATAATTAATTAAGTATTAATCGATTGAAATATCAAATCAATTACATAGCGAATATAAATTTGAACAATATTTGTTGAAGAAAATTTAGAATTTTGTATTTGCGTAAAAGGTGAAGTCTTCGACTAATTCAAGTTACTTTACGTATTAATTTAGCAAGCATGAAGCACTATAAAAATATATATTTTGAACTACTATCGTGCTTTAATCATTTGGGCGTCACATTCTTATGTAACCATCACCATTTAATTATTATTATATTTTTAATTTTTATTATTATTATTCTACACAAAGTGAGAAAAGTAAATCGGTAGAGAAGAATTTTGAAAGTTTTCAAACCGTAAGTGCATTGTCGTTCGTCAGAACCATCCTGACAGTCATGCGTTCTGTCACATTTTTTGGATGCAGGTATGCAGTGACCATTGTCACACTTGAAGTCGCCGTCACCACATGCTGAACGGTAAAATATTATCTTTTAATACAACATTCTCATCTATTCCTACGAAACTATATAATATATCAGGAAGACATACAATGAATGCTGATCGTTCAAGAGGAATGAGTGAGGAAGAAAAAGCTAATGAAGGTGTATCACTGATTGGTGCTGAAAGAAATAGTAATAGCGAACGAAGGCTATTAACAATAAAAAGACAGTAAAAATGTCGGTTGAAGAGTAAAGATGAAACGAAGAAGACAGAACAAGACACCTAGAAAGTAATCACAAACTTACGACAATTTTGTTCATCTGAATAATCGCCAGCGTCGCAATCATAACGACGATTGCATCTCTGATAATCGGGTATCGACTTGCCATTTCTGCATTTAAAATACCCATTCGCTGGAAATACATGCAAACTTAAGGTTAAAAATACTTTTGATTGTGCTTTTCAGAGGTTTTCTAGTAAAACGATATTATAAATAAGATGATGATTTGAATAGATGGAATGGTGTGTCTTACCAACGCAATTCCTCTCATCCGATCTATCAGTGGGACAGTCGACGCGACCGTTGCACCGCTTACTACGTTTGATACAATTACCGTGATCACATTGCCATTGATCTGATCTGCATGCTATTGAATTTAAAATCTTTTGTTAGTATACAGTTTTAGTACGCGAAAGTAAATAATCGAAACAAGTTATTTCAGTTAGTTTGTTAATAAATAATAAATGCTACTTACGACATTCTAATTCGTCACTACCATCACCCGGACAATCTTTAAACCCGTCGCATCTTAAAAGCACCGATATGCAAGTTCCATCCTTACATTTAAACCTGCCTCTGTCTTTGCAGACATGATCACCAGACCAGTAAAGTAATTGTGACACTTACCGTTCCAATAAAAATGTGAAGCATGCGCAGAAAATTGTCAAAATTGTAGAATCACATTTAAAATGATATTAGGTATACGTTTTTTTTTTATTGCATAGGTAGGCAGACGACGCCCATAGACATTTGCATTGTAAGAGATGTTAACCATCGCTTACATCACCAATGCGTCTTGGGAACTAAAATGTTATTTCCCTTATGCCTGTAATTACACTGGCTCACTCACCCTTAAAACCGTAACACAACAATACCAAGTACTGCTGTTTTGCGGTAGAATATCTGATGAGTGGGTGGTACCTACCCAGAGGAGCTTGCACAAAGCTCTACCACCAAGTAATATAGCTAGTTATGAACTAAGTTATTTCATATAACTAGCTATGTACTATTAAAGGGCCTATCTATTCTTAAGAAATTTCAACTGTATATATTTATAGTACCTTCAACTTTAATATTTCAGTTAGAAACAATACAGACCATTAAGAATAGATAGACTAGTTAGAGTGTATGGAGTTTACTTACAGCAATCTTGTTCGTCTGATGAATCCTGACAATGGCTGTAACCATCGCAACGCTTCCTGAGCTCGATACAAGATCCATCGTCGAGACACTTGAACTCGTCTGATCTACATTCTGTTTGGAATATTAAATAAATCAATATAAGTATTTAAACAACTCTTTTAATAAGATACTAGAATAGATTATAAAGTACATTTTTGAGTTTATTAATACATATATTATGCTTTGAACACTTACCGCAATCCTTTTCGTCTTCTCCAGAAGCACAATCAACGACTCCGTTGCAGCGATATGAGCTTTCAATACATTTTCCATTATAGCATCGAAAATCGTCGACGCCACATGATTCTGGTGACAAAATAAACGAGAATGATATTTGGGAATGAATCGCACATTATAATAATAATAATAATGTCGCTCAGACCGACTTCGGCCACGGCAGCCAATCTCAAAAGAGATTAGCCAACTGTGCAGGAGATATTAGAACGTAAAAGTGTGTGCGCAAACATAGGTGCACTCTCTATTCCCTACGGCACGGCAATTCGACATAACCGGAAAGAGTTCAGGCACAGGACCAGCAGCTTTAAGTGCTTTCCGAGGAACGGGAGTGTACACACTTCCAACCTCCAGACTCCGGGACTAATAACTTTTTATTGGCCCGACCTGGGAATTGAAACCTGGACCTCCGTATCAGCGGCCTTATATATAGCCACGAGACCAACGCGGTAGTAGCGCATTATAAAATAAAAACAAAGACATTTTATATAAGAGCCATCTATCGTCAGTTAATAAAACCATTCGTCATCGTTACTACATACTAATGAAAGCCCTCTATCGTGTAATGTCTATTTACAAATGTCCAAACTAGATGGCGTGGGGTGAGTTCATCATATGTGATTTTACAAATCTGATGCATCAGTAGGCAAAGCGGTCTATGATATTTACAGAAACAGCTTTGAATCAACTTTACGAGTTAAAAGAGATATTTGTTCAGCTAATTGGCAAATACACACTCGTTTGCTGTCATCAAACTAAGGCTAAAGTTTCAATGCTAATCTAACGATATAATTCGGTGAAACTATTCAAGTTTAAATTTTGCCTTTCATGAAGGGTCTGATATTAAGTATTTGTAGCTTGTGAGTTAAATGAAATAGTTTTCTACTGATATATCAAGCTGTATTGTGTCATTCGAAATGAATACACTACATAAATTGATTGAAATTTACAACCGAACAAATACAAGGGCTGTCATGAGAATGCGATCACGTAACACTCATACAAACATGTTTGCATAAATCGACAATAAAATGTAAGAAAAACACGATGTTCTGCGAAGATTTTTCTGCCATTTTTCCTTGGCATAAACATTTTCAGAAACACCTTTACATAGTTAACATTCCGTAGGCGAAGACAGGCCTACGTGCTAAACTTAGCGTTGTATAATAAATAGGGGCTAAGTTTGAGATAGCTTTAAACGTTATCTGGGAAGACATTGTTTTTATTTATTTTAAATTTCACATAGCATATTTTATACCTTATTCGAATTTTAAAATATCGGGATTAACTATATGAAGATAACAATTGCAATTATATATTTTCATCAACGCTCCCATCAAATTTGAAAATGAAAAACAACGGATATTATTTAAAATATAAAATGTGTGTTTATTATTATTATCAAATCGAACTGTTTAAAACTAGTATAGTCCTATTGCAACAGAAGAATGAATAAAATAAACAAGCATTTCATTAACATATTTTATACGATTTTGCTAACAGCTCCGCTATATTATGCACAACAAACAGTTCTAGATTAATATATCTTTATTTATAATAATACAAATTCCACTTTAATTTGACTTTCAAAGTCCCAAGGCTTTTACGATGAATATCATAGATTTTTCGGGAATTCGAGAACTTTGTCACTGTCTCCATAGCGATATTTGTATGTATAACAAAAACGAAGTCAAAAACATTTTGCTTTTCAACTGAAACAGTTGTCATTTTAACTCAAATTCAAATTCTACAAAAATTGCGATCACATAACAATTGAACAATTGATACGTACTATCTAGAGTGGACATTAAGACAAGTACGGATGTGCTAAGAATGAAACAACTTAATTTTATCCTATTACAATTTAGTTATCTGTATTATACATAATACTTAAGTAATTCACATGACGCAAACTTGAAACAATTTAGGTCACAGATACCTGAGGCTGGTCAGGAATGAATTGTAATGAATAGGTACTGACGATTGATAAATAGAATTTGTTAGAGAAGCAATGCCAAATGACGGCATTCAAAGTATCGAATCGAACGTTTGACTGAGAAATGTTAATTTGAAAATACGTTTGTGTTTTATACCTGTACTTATTGTTATAATTATGCTGATAGCATTGTCATTAAATAGCCAAATTAAAATTATATTACATAAAACGAAGACTTTCATTATGATTTTATTATCTTTAATTAATTAACCCTACATCAGACATTTTTAGTTTGTGAAAGTCCCTGTAAAAATCGGCTTCAGACGAGTATATTCGATTCATTATAAATTATTAACATTTTCATATTAAAAAGTTTGACTGCAATAAATTAATTTTTGCGCGTTGTTTTATCGCGCGTCATAATTCGCAAAATAAGCATGATGAAGTGCCACTTCGTCTGAAAGGCTGTTGAGGCAGAATTAAAATCCTCGAATAGTCCACTGATCAAAAAAAGCACAGAAGGTGCCGGACAAAATGAACAGGAGACAGCTGAAAATCTCTGGCTTTAGAGGGAACTGTGCCAATAAGTAGAACAAGGTTCATCCAGTAGGTATGGCATAAAGCCTGATAAAAGATGAGACGAAATTAATCTGTTAGTTACATATCGACTATTATTAATAAAAACCTATATAAAATGCTATATTTACTGAAATACGACCGACCATATTTAAAATGCAGACAAAATGTCACAACGTAATATATAAAGTTGACATATCAAGGTCATGACAGTTTTAGGAAAAGCGCGACGGTGAACGTAAATTGACAAATAGATTCATGGATACGGCTAAGATTAAAATTTTTAATATATGTATATATAAAAAAAAACAATTGAAATTAATAATTACTTAAGCCTACCACAATAAATGAAGAAATATTTTTTCTCTCAGCCCTTGTTTGGGTATTGATACAAACTTCAAAATGTACTGAACATATGAAAAATCTTTTAATACGAGATTTCTTTCGACATAATTCGATATTTCAACATTCAACAATTTGGATTGAATCACATTGTTAACATTGTTAAGTTTAAATCATACCGCATCTATTCAAGTAATTTTCATATATTAAAGGCTTTAACGTAATGGGTCCCAAACAAGGTAGAATCGACAAATAAATTAAACTGTGTTATAAGTAGTCAACCTGCACCAGGCACAGCCTTTCCCTTATTACCAAATTGTCCCCGTGGTTTCACGTCAGACCCCTTATTTAGTAGACTCAGATTTTATCGGCTTTAAGTTAAAATGAAAACAGATATAAGTATTTCAATTATTACTAATATTTGATTATTGAATAATAAATTAATAAGAATATATATTGATTATTACGTTCTAATGTACAATTAATATAAGCTTTAATTGAATAACAAAAGATCTGTTTGAATGCCATATCGTTTAGCTAGATTACAAACTTTGTTCGACAAATGTAGAGAGTGAAAAAGCGTTTTGTTCACGTTCGTTACGTACAGAGCCGGATTAAGCCTTGTAGACCCCACAGGTAGGTAGGTCTCTGAGTAGATTGCTAGCGTATAAACTTAAAACAAGACCAAATTTTATTTACGTATTAATGACTTCAGTATTTGTGCCCTATTAAAGTAAGCAAAAAATAATTCAAATAAAGAAATGCTAAATATATAACAAAATGATTTCAATACTTTTGTGTTCAAACGATTAATATATAAGCCACACCTGTATATTTCTATCATTATTGTATTATAAATTTAAATAATATAAAATAAATAATTACCAATGAATGTAACGCTTTTGTATTGATTAAAATAATTTGAATTTAATTTGAAGATCATATAAAATCTCGAACTAACTATAATTCAAGACTCGTAAAAGAGAAAACAAAAATGACATCGAAATTAACGTTAATATTCAATTATATACAACATAAGTATTTTTTTAAATATTCTAAGCGGCGATTCAGGGTAATGGCTGACGAAGCTTAAGTTCGACAAACATATTCAACAATACCGATTTAAATTTACAAAGACACGCTTAGCTGTCAAAGTGAGACGGGTCTTAATAAAACAGTTGGGCATACTTATTTGTATATCGTTAGTAAAAGAACGACACAATGGTTATTGATGAAATATGCAAAGCGGGTGTATTAGGTGGTCCCGATTTGAAAAACCTTGCTCGTAAGCCCGATCTCTCACACTATACCTACATAGCTGTTTGTCGATGTTGTGCATTTTGAACGAGAATGCGAGTTTATTTTGATTTTATTTTTATTTTATCTGTCACGTCGTGAACACCGTAACGTAACACTTTATCGGAATCACGGTCGTATACACAGGTCTTGCAACTTCAGTATGGGGTACGTTGACATAATGACGCCGTTAAATTCATTCAATTTACGGCCGCCAGAGGCATGACAATTCGCGTAATAATTATCCCGAACACTTTTTCAAATCCAAACAAAACAGTTAAATAACAAAACAAAAATATCAAAAAAATCCGCAAAACTCAACAAAACGATATAACATGATTAAATAACACAATACTTGGGAGAGAAAAATATTAGCTTCGATAGCAGCGACGTAGTACGTAAAGCGGATGGTATGGCGAATTAGCAGTTGTAACACACTCGCACCTATCTCTCGCCACGGAAATTGGACTCAGTTGCAAGACCTGTGTATACGACCGTGATCGGAATTAATGTGAAATTGATAATTTATTTTCAAAAGAATTTATGAGATTAAATACCTAAACGATAATTTTAAGCCGTTACATAAATACTGTTGTATTAAAATTTAACACTTTGACTGCCTCCTTGGTCTAGTGGCTAGATATAAGACCTCAGATCATGAGGTTCAAATCCTGATAATTTTAATATTTTTTTTACTTTAATGGCTACTTATGGCGTTACGTTATTATAGATTACGAGATTACTAACTTCTTGTTTTATGTTTAATTTATTGAATTGATTTAAATTAAGGTTTACTAAAATGATATATTATTATTATTACTGAAAGATCTGATCAAGTTATATACATTTTTCAGTACACAAGCAGTACAAGCTACAAAACATACGAGCTACTTTAGAAGGCGCGTCTGCTAGCGACTACTGTCATGCTAATAACATCATCCCCTCGGTGGTTAATCTTTCGTGAACCTTAGTAGGTCGTTTGATAAAAATTAGGACGGATAAAAATGCATCCATTACCAACATAATATCCACACATACATATATATTATAAAGTTTCTTATTAAATGTGCTATATAAAAAACGCTCTAAAATAAATATTATAAAAATGTTACTGCAAAATCGGTATATTGAATGAACAATAAAAAAAAATTAAATTTTTAATTTCGTTTGAAAATAAAAAGACTTTGTAGGTATTTGATTAAGTGTCATCCGCTTTTGTAATTTCACTCAACATACTCGTATATAAAGGCATCGTTTAATGCGATTTACTGTTAAAGTTCACAGTTTTTGCTTAATTGGGCGTATACGAGAGCCCTTTACATCTTAGCGACATTGAAAACCCCACTTTGAGCCAAACATGAACCTGCCTCAAAGAGCCATGAATATTAAAAAGTTTTATCTTATGCGATCAAATACCTCATGACCAGGATTCTTTTCCTCATTGGGTTTCATTTTATGAAACAAAATGACTAGTAAGAAAATGCATTTGATTTTTTAAATGCATGTACCCTTACAGAAAAGATCCTTTTTGGTTAAGTGTTTTTTAAAGGATAATCAATTGGCACAGTTGTCTCTGTAACTAGCTAGACGCTTAAGGTCACGAGTGCGATATCCGTTCATACAAAATGTGTGTTACTGACTTGAACGATATGAAAGAGAAGATTCCGAAGATGTCAATGCAGTAATAAGAGGCAACGTCAGGGCGGTTAGAACGTGACAGCTGCGGACTTAATTTTATAATTTGCTAGGAGTTTTGGGGAAGGTGTATTACCACTGTTTCTCCTCTATTCTAATCCTACTTACTTTTTTAGCTGCTGTTATAATACATAATAAAAAATAAAAAAACATTAGCGTATAATAATTCCTTGGAAACGCGGAGACGTCATTGCAAGAACGCCGCAAAAAAAATGTATTTTGTACAGCCGTAATATTTATAATAAACACCCATTTCTGTAATCTGGACATATTTCGTAATTTTTCCGAAAAAAAAAAATCCCTATAAAGGCCAAGGCTTTATGTCATATTTTATTTAGTACAATTCGCCTAATTTATTTATATAGTTTAATCTAGAACAACAGAATAAATAATTGTAATGAAATATAGTTTCATGTGGAATTAAATGTCTTTCATATATATTTTTTCATCTAAATGTAAAATTGAGATACTCAATAAATACAATATGATATAAAACTTGATTGTGTTCTAATTGAAATATTGATTAATATAATGGGTGTTTCGTACAAGTGTTATATTAATTATTGTTCTTGCGGGAAAATGGATGTATAACGGCTTGACTGTCACCCGCCCCTTAGCATCCACAGACATACAAATCTACGAATAGTATAAATAATATATTTCTAAAATAAAAGATTATTTATTTATATTATCTCTTTTTTCGATTTTGTTTTCGATATATCATTTTAATAATCATATATTTAATAAAAATCAATTTTGAAAGTTAAATAAGTTATTTTATTATTGTACAAATTTTTACTATCGAAACTCTATCGAAATATTATGTTGCTTTGATAAAGAGTGACTCTGGCAAAATATATGTGATTTATCTTCAATATTAAGGCTAAGTAAGAAAACTGGCATTGGTAAGTAGATTTTTCTATTAGTACGGTTTTACTTGGTGGGGGCTTTGTGTGATCCCGTTTAGGTACGTCTACTGCCAAACAGAAATAATATTATGTATTAAAGGCTCAGACTCAAGGGGCATAATATCTTAGTTCCCAAGGTTAGTGGTGCAATGACGATGTAGGGAATACAGTGACAATGTCTATGGGCTAAGGTGATCATTTACCATCAGGTCTAAATAGGCCTGATGGTAAATACTCGTCCTCGTACCGATTTTATAATTATATATATTATTATTATTATATATATATATATATATATATATATATATAGTTTTATTATTATTTATTAAAAAAGCATTAGACGAATTGAAAGAAATTATAAAGAAATATATGTAATATTAGCTTAGAATGTAAAATAAATCTGTTCGGTATGTCTTAATTTTCTTACCGATGAAATGTCCAACAGCGATGATTAAACACGCCTCCTGACATAGGGAAGTGATCGTATACACTTTTTACATACATATTTAAACAAAGGGACTCAATTTGAATGACCGAAAAATTCAACATTTAAAATTCGCATATAACAAATACCGGAGAGTGACATTTTTTATCATTAGGTTTGTAATGACTTCGTTTTGATAATCACATACAATACTTCAGTTTTAAAGTGTAAGAAGCCATGCAAGATTCTCATATAACGGGATCAGTTTTCCAGTAAATAGGTCTTTTAGTTTTATATTTAAGATTTTCACAAACGAGAGTAATTCAGCTATTCAACATTTTAGATTGAATCGTTATGAAATATATAAGTCTCGTATTTAAAAACACTTGAATGGCGTCATTTTTAAATATATTTCAGGCTATTGTCAAATATATTTTAGAAAAATCTAATTTAGTCAAGAGACTAAATACGTAAAATATACGTAAATATACAATAAAAAAGTGTGTTCTATAATTTTGCATTTTGTTTCGACTATTTCTGATTTAAAGGTTTTTAACAGAGTTTATGAAGAACCTTCTAACCTTATCAACGCAATGAACTATAATTAAATGAATGTTTATATTACACAATTTCTTCTTATTCTTAAAGTAAAAATAATAATTTGTGTTGTAGATTAATTACTCATTACAATTATTTTTATTACGCACATGAAATTTATTTATTTGTTTGAAAACAACTAACATTAAATGTCAGAATGATTTTTTTTATATTTAGATATGCAAAAAACAAAACTAAACTCACTTTTTTTATTGTATTACATAATATTATTTATATACAAATATGCACCGCTGTATAAGCTTAAAAAATGTGTCATTAACTTCACTATTTCAACTATTTCAATATATTATAGTAAAGCGATTTCAAATTTCAATTTTTATATCATATAAATATTTCTAAGGATTAAGAGGAGTTCGTATTAGGTACTATTCAATCATGAATTTGTTTGTTTCAGTATACCGCTATGCCTATTGTATCCTTTTACCTGGAAACACACTGGGTCGAAAATTGATCACTAGTATCGTTATATTTACAACATATAAAAATAATCTGTTCACGTAAACTATAAGCTGTTATAGCGTGAAAGAAATTAGTATTATTCTGATGTTATTCCGTGAATCGGAAAAAGAAAACAAACAAATAAATCTACACCGAAAAAACTTACCTGTACGATGAAATGAATTACGAATTCGATATTCAAAAATTCAATAGGAGCTACACATATGTATCTTGAATAAAAAATCTTCTTTTCTTCTATTAAACTCAGCAACATTATGTTATATGATTGCATTACATGATAACATTATAATCGCTTAACAAATAAAACACTTGACATATAAATTGATCATTACTTAGAAGCCTAGTAACCTTATAACAATTCGAATAAAATAAATGAACCTTGCAAGACGATACATACAATTTAATATTGAAATTGTTGTAATATTATATTTCATCGTTTACTTACGTCTGATGTAGTTCTGGGCACGCAGACTAGACGCAAACATCAAAAGACAAAGGGACACGAACGTCCCTCTATGAGATATGATCATTTTATTCACTTAGTTATCGCATTTATTTTGTTTTCACTACCACCTCGAATCGGGTCGAGTTCTGTTGAACGATCGTTGTTTTGCAACAGTCCCAATTACCTTTCGATTCACACTCCACACCGCGTATATTTATTCAATTAAAGGCTAGAAAAGTTTGATTGCCATTTGGGAAGCCATTAAATATTTGTGAATTTAAAAATGCTATTGTCATAATTGAGACACATAAAATTGTATAGAGGTTTTTAGTGTGATTGATATCTGGTTTTATTAAGGAGCGATTTGAATTAGAAAATTTGTTTAACGAAAAGGTACGAGAAAATACTCCTGCTTTAAAAAATTAAGCTAGATAATGATGTCTTAAAATCAAAAGCGTAGTTGCAGGTGCTACCCATATTAGCTTGTGTCGACGTTACTTGACACCATTTATTATTTTGTAGAGTCAGCGCTGACATTCAGGTGTTTAACATTTCTAAGAACGGTTTCTTTGATATTATATGTCTATAAATAAAATTGATAAATATATTTATATAATAATAGTCTTGCGATCGACTTTTTATTTAATTTCTGAGGACGGCATCCGTTTCCTTTCGAGATACCTTTTGTTTTATTTATTATCCGTTACATTTTTATTCTGTTATATTTAAACAATTGTATGACCGTACTACTTTTAAAATAATTGAATAAAATAATTGAATTTGAATTTATCATCAATAGTGGATGGTAACTACATAGATACGCCTACAAAAAGACAGGATTTGTAGAATTATATTATGTATAATAGTTAACTCTGATATATAAGTCTGTTTATTATGTATCAATTGTACCTACGTGGTTTTTTTTTGTTTCAATATTCACTTTCAATTAAAGCGTGTATCGAAATTCTGAGATGACATGTTACTTTTTGCCAGTCATGCCTTTAAAATTACAAGATCGAAAAAATAAGGTTAAACGGAAGCATAAAAAAATTACATCGGTCTAATCAAGAAGTGATACAGTATCGTCAATGTACACACAGTCAAGGTTGGCAAGGATTTTCGTGTTATCAACGCGATAAAATGCCTGTTTGAGCCTCTAAGCTAAATCTTTTACAAATTAAGAACTATTGCTTGATAGCAAATTGATACAGAAAGATTTTATTTACTCTAGTTGATTGTTATATGAAAATTAAAATAATTATTTTAAATTCAGTCTTAAATATTATTTCATGAAAAGTATCTACTTTTTCGGAATGTGGATGACACTGACACCGCAAAATTAGAGCACAATATAATTAAATAAAACGCAACAAAAACGGTTTGATTCGATTCAATTCTATATTAAATTTAAATTACATTAAAGTACTAACAAAACGAAATAATTTTTTGTGTATATAAACTATAAAAAGTACATATAATATACATTATATTAACGGTACACACAATAATAATTAGTACAGATGGCAAAAACCAGTTATTAGATTACATGAAAAGTGCATTGTGAAGTTCACACAACTAGTACAGTGTATCGATTAAAATTACCTACACCTTTCAGTATTGTAGCCGCTAACTAACTTTAAAAAAAAAACGCT
Organism: Nymphalis polychloros; assembly: GCA_905220585.2. NCBI lineage: Eukaryota > Metazoa > Arthropoda > Insecta > Lepidoptera > Nymphalidae > Nymphalis > Nymphalis polychloros. The sequence goes on along the minus strand of HG992241.1, from coordinate 15,451,863 downwards.
CGAATCGAGGACTCAGTTTGTTAATTTCCAAAAATCGTATGATTAAAGCCTTTTCTTTTTTGGAAAATAAAAGTTATCCATGTAGATATGAATCGAAGAACTTATTTAAAATGTTAAATTATGAATTGATCAAAAAGAAAATTCCATCGTTTGAATCTCTCTTTATTTAGCGAGATATTAAGTGCTATTTTGTTTGTATTAAAGAGGCATACGATCAAACGTGCGTGTTATGATTATGATATTTAGTTAGTGGTCACCAACACAATTGTGCCTGTAGTACAACGGATCCCGGATGATCAACAAGTCGAGATGAAGCAGTGCTTAGAACATGGGTCACACAGCACGCTGAATTTTTTTGTGCTCAATATGTGATCATAATCTTGTGCCTATGCGCATATATGTAAATCCGCAACATATACTAACCAGAATAGGAGATGCGTGTTTGAATATTCCCCTAGTCTTCAAAGCGAAGCGTCAATCGACGAAAGCGTCAAAAAATTAAGTGTCAATTAGCGCAATGGTTTACGGGCCACCTAGCAATGTAAAAGTCGCAGGTTCGATCCCGATCCCGTGGGCTATTGCCCCCACTCAACAACACAAGCTGAACGCTTAATTCATATTTACATGAATATTAGTAAGTTCTTTAAAAAAACAAGCAAGGACCAACAAGTGACATTTACCGGCTTAATTTACTTTAGTTTGAGTGAAATGTAAGTTAGTCTAAGAGAGCATTGCAATAAAAACAATAGAAGTTTGAAGAAAAATAGAATACGTGATGAGCGCTTGGTACCCGAACGTGTGCACAAAACAGCCGGTAACCCAGTACATAAGCTTAGTTTTATTCAAGTCTGCTATGCAGGCGTAACGTGAACTCGTATAGATAAAAATAAATGACAGATTTCTTAAACGTAGATAAGATTATTACATCATTATTTAAATTAATTCGTGTATTTTTATTGACAACGTTATGTGAACTAACGCATGTGTTCAAAAATAATACGATCATAATGTATTATTTTTACAACCAAGCCCTTGAAATCCGAGCATCTGGTTTTCACATTCGTCGTATCCAAGACGCGTCATCTTGTGCGATCGAAAGTTGAAAAAATAAACTGAGATAGCATTAAATATGGAATGTTTAACTTTATGATGATGTAAGGTGGTCATTTTTATTAATAATTAAATTTTGTTACTCTGAATCTTAATCATTGATTCAAGGCAAGATACACAAAGGCACATATAACGGTCTGTAAATATCTTAAAGATGGGTTAAGACCACCCACTCTACTTGAAAGTGTTGGAGCTTATACCAGCACGCTACTCCGATAAAGGTAGATTTTTATAGGACAAGGTTATGTGGTTACCGTCGCCCTAGACAAATTAAGAACCTAAGACGTTATGTCCCTTGTGGCTGTAATTAAACTGGCTCACTCAATTCAAAGCGTGACATAATATAATGTTACTGAATATTTATGTTTGGTGATAGAATATATGGTGAGCCGTGGTACTCTCCAGACGGGCAGGCACAAAGTCCTTCCACTAAATAAATAGTTAATACAAGTTATTACATTAAGTTACATTAAGTTATTACAAGTCTAAAGGAAAAAAATGAACTGACAAAAAAAAAAAAATTAAAATTATTCAAAATATCATTATTTATTCGCTTTTAATACGATAAACTCAATATTTGTATATGATTTTATATATTACTAATCCAATTACAAAACTATAGCACTATTGAAATGTTATGAGACAAGTACTTTTTTCATTCATTTTCGTACGTGGGAACAAGGGTTTCGTTTCGCAAAGAAAAATATTCACTGCAAACACATGTTTTATATTAGTGTTTATTTTTTTCGCAAACACAACCATCGCTAATGATTATAAGTGTGAAGTGCATTTGTTTCATATATTTCTCACGTTCCAAGCCCTCGACTAATGTACGAATGTTTTCTGACCGACTGTTCGTACCTCGTCAACTTATTTAACGACTTCTCCTTTGAAATGTACGCCTAGCTTAGAATTTTAATTTATAAGAATTAAAACGCGTTTATTTATCCGTATGATGGTTATGTTTTAATAAACTAAGCTATTTCTTTCATAGAAATAACTATGAATAACAATCGATAAATCACTTTAATCCATTATTAAGTAACAACTTCCGAAGCAATATATAAAATTGTTTACTCAAACCAATACGAAGCTAAGGACTATCTGCATATTTTATCTGAACAAAAAACTGTTTGTACAGTGTTCAACCCGAGTCAAAGTATGTCATTCTTTTCCAAAGACAGCTCGCTTTAATCACCGCACCCCCTTTAATGGTACCATTTTCTATTTTTCAATCAGTGCCTTCAATTAAGGTAAATTAATTTCGTGTATGTGGAAATTTAGTAATAACCTTTTTGGTTATATAATGCTTTCATCGGGTTATGAAATAACGATATTACATTAAACAATGTTACTGTGACTATTGTTATTTCTTTTTTTCTAAATAGACAATGATCGTATTTATTGATCCGATTTAATGTTGCCATTGAAAAAATAATTTACAATATCTTATTTAGCGTTGTCTCGATGCTTGTATTTGAGAATAATTCTACTAACAAATTGGCACTTTATCACAATCGAATGTAAGCGTGATCGTTGCCGTTTATCCGTTTTCCTATTCTTCTATTTAATTATCGACTATTGCCATAAAAGTTATCAATTAAGTTTGATTTTGACACAACCGGTACATGTTAACATATTATCAGTTCGGTTCCGATTCGAATAAATATAGATTAATCAAAGTTGAATCGGAATTGAATCAGGCACGTATCGTAATCATTATAGATTAGTAGAATTCGGCCCCTGTTTACGGGTTGAGGTAAACCATCATACGAAGAGTGGTTTGGCATTCCACATAGATTACTATTTACATAATATTACACGTTGTATAAATGTCAATGCGCTTGAGTCGAGTCTTATTTAGTATTTGTAATTATTGCAAAATTATTCTATGTCACAGTACCTATTTCTCTTGTATTTGTCAACCGATTTCCTTTTCTTTTTGTTTGATAACTAGTACTTTTACTAATTAAAACATAGAAACATGAAAATTAATATACGTTTTCTTGAATTTTTTTAAATAATTACGTTCTAGTTTCTACCTCTGAGCGAACATTAGTATGAATAAATTAAGATAATTCTTTATAAGAAATAATATCTAGTTAAGGTATATTTATATAAGGTATATACCTTTTTTATAGCTATTTATCCAAAAAAAGAGTTAAAATTCAGTTGCAAGACATGACCCAGAGATAATATCTTTCATTTAACAGGTTACGTTTAATACGAGCTAGTGAATGTTTGTTTTCGTTCGTATTCTGTGCGTTCACGCATCGTTCATTCAACTGAATTGAAACTTTGTACAGTTGTTGTTGGTACTTATTTAAATATTTCTAGCATAGCACCATCACAATATAATAAAGTATCCATGAGCAATACCAGATAGTACATTAAGATATTGTTTTTAGATTAAATGATGCCGAGAACCATCTCGTGTATAATTTTATTTAGTAATCTAGTACCAAACCACTTGTATTTGCCAATCCTAACTTAGGTTTTCAGAGGTACAGAAATGAACATAGACACCAGCCTGTCAAACAGGCGGACGAAGCTGCGAGCGGAAGCTAGTTTTATATATTTTCTTCGGTTCCAACCACTTCATAACATTTATTTTACCAAGCTTACATTTAGTTATACAACAAACAATGTTGTGCACATGAAACTCTGTGTTTTCTTCTTTCGAATTTCGAAATCAAATATGTCAGAATGAGAGAAATCAGTGAGGATCCAAACACTCGTTAAGCAACGTATACGAGTGAGGCAGTTATTGTTTAAATTTCCTATTTGTGGTTAGATTTTATCATCATTAGTATAATGGTTAGTAGCTATTACTTGCTTTTGTTAGCAAACATTAATTGAAGTTAAAATTAACTGGAAGCTATTGCTGTTGTGGTTTCTTAAAAAAGTTAAACACTTTTGTTGTTTAAGATAACAATATACAAATGTGTGTAGCTTGTGTTACAAGCTTTACAAAATATAACACTTTGTCTAAAGGTTACGTTCCAAATGTATTTATTTGTATAGATGCGTATGTATTTATATATGAGATGGCCTAGTGGTTAGAAAGCGTGAATCTTAACCGATCACCGTGGGTTCAAGCCCGGGCGAGCACCACCACTTCATGTGTTTAATTTGTGTTTTTAATTCATCTGATGCTTGACGGTGAAGGAAAACATCATGAGGAAACATCATGTGTCTAATTTCACTGAAATTCTGTCACTTGTTTATTCCACGTACCCGCATTGGGGCAGCGTGGTGGAATAAGCTCCAAACCTTCTCCTTATAAAGAGGAGAAGAGGCTTACCCTGCAGTAGGACATTTATAGGCTGTTACTTTTTTTATACCTGTATATTATATTATAGTCGTTTAATACAATCCCTTTGTTATAAGTTTCCAATCCAGTCTATAGATGTTACGTCATTATTTATTATACCATCATTAATTTATTACGTCACTCTTGATATAAGAAAGTGAAATTGTATTGAATGCCAAAACAACTATGTGTATTTTCGTTATTGTATTTTCGTGTTCCATATCTTATATTGATACATAATGATATTTTTTTGTAATACCCAAATGAACTACTAAACCAATGTTCATAAAACTTATATCAGAAGACGCAGGGAGTTTCGGAGAAGGATCTAGTATATCATATTATTGTGTGAGCTGAGCCTCGCAGTTTTACCAGCTTTGAATTTAGACTATTGACGGGATAAGAGTGAAATCAATGTTCTTTTATGTGTATAAAGCAGTCTCATAAGATTTAATTCTTATTTGTATATACATAATTATGACGAAATAAAATTAAAATCAAATGTTGAAAGTAATGTTAAACGAAATCGAGTTAACTTGAACATAACGCCAATAAAACTATAAGATTTATACTCATGTTCCTATCGACGTTATAAAAGTTCCTTTATCACAAACTGACTTTGATTCTTTAGAAAAAAAAAACAATAAAGGTCGTATTACATTACTTCTTCTTAGTTCTCAGGGAATACGACACCATTGTCTATGGCTTGTCTCTGCGACAATACCTGTTCGGGGATGACATCCATTGTTTTCCAAGTTCGGAATAATCAACTAAGCGACATACGACCTTATGACGGAGTGATGTTAAGATTTAGATATTTTTATATAACAATATTACGGGTATATTCGTAAAGTATTATTTTAAATGTTACAGAACTGATTGGTGATCGTGTCTATAATCCACTAACAATAAAAATATTTTGAAAGAGTTAGAGAATGCGAAAAATACAACTTTAGTAATAACTCTCATTTGTCATAATTTAGTACGAAATTTCTGTAAAAAACGGCAGTTGGTAACGAAAGGTAAAATTGCTCAAATTCAACATTATGAAATTTATTTTGTCAGGGCGGTCGGTATTGCAGGACACTTATTTTGAAACTGATATTAATTTCGTGATGAGCGGGTATCGCGTGCAGAGGGAACGATACTATAAAATACCGTTCGCGATAAGCTGAAGCGTGCGAATATTAAAAATTATCTACATATTAGTCCGCTTAACGTATATAGAAGAAATTGTAAGCAAACATCAATTTGAAGTATATTTACAATATTATTGATTTAAAGAATTAAATCTAAAAATATCTTACACGCGACAGAATTATTTAAGCAAATAATTCCAAATCGCTATCGCTTGTCACGCGTACCGTGGGATACGGTAATCGGCAAATAGTTGCTCTTTATGCAAATCTGTACATCGTCACGACATCTTCTGTGTTTTGTCTTTTTAACTTGTGAACCGCATTTCGCTATCTCCGATATTTTATAAAACACAAACTTTTTATCGAATTGAGCGAGAACTTTTTATTAGGGTTATAAAAGAGTTATAATTTGATACAGTTATTTTTATTAAGTTATATCTGTCTTAAATATTATATAATAAGGCATCGGTGATCTAGTGATTAACTTATAGGGTTGCAGATCTAAAGGTACTAAGATCTTAATTCCGGTTCGAGCAATAAAAGTTTTAACCCGTGCCTCAGAAAGAACGTAGAGCGGTTGGTCCTATGGTTGAACTCTACCCAATCGCTTCGGATTGCTGTCCCATCGGACACTAAGAGTGAGTGTATCATAATATCTCCGTTGGGAATGGCTGACGAGGACGATATCGACTGAGACGACAACATATTATATAAATTAGAAAAATTTGAAAGTATATTTGATTAATATTTTTGATTACTATAAAACCTTGTACTTAAATCTAATCCCTTATATCCAAAATAAAAATCATCTATTCTTTTTAAATATGTCATATTTCATACTCAAAACGTCGACGTATGAATATATAAATGTGCCACTACGCCCACGCAAAGCAGCAACTAAGTACAGAAAAACAAATGTACTTTGATTGAGAAAAACGTCACATTTGTATTAACAGAGAAATTAACTCAAGTTTGTACTGAGTATAAATTCCTTAGGCCTTTCTTAAGCGAACTTAGTCTACGATGAAACTTCGTGAATTGTTCAAACCGAAGCGGGTTAATGCAGTAAGCTCATGGCATGGTTAAAGTTATTCATTCAGTGATAACTACAGACGCTCAGACTTAATAGTCGTATGACATTACATTCGAAAATTATTATTTTTGTATTAAAATAACACTCAAAAATTAACATATTTGAAAAATAATGTTTCGTTTTTCACCCAGATAATCGAATTCGAAATTCAACGGAGAAATGCTACTAGATTTCTTGCCACAATTCCAAGCTATACACAAATTTTTGATTTATATCTCGTTATTTAGTACTTCAATGTAAAAGTAATTATTGTTTTAATAAAATATTGTGTATAAAAAATTATGTTATCATCTTCTTGTGATTGTTTATAAAATTACAAGTCTGCACCTGAAGTATGTACATAACAATTTTATAAATCCTAACCTTGCCAAAGTATATCGATTATGATATGATGTTTAGTCTGAGCAATTTTTATATAATAGCACGTGATATATTTGAGTAGTCGTAAATATAATAGAAGTAATGTATTTTATTGATATAATTTGAATATCATATCGTCGAAGAACAGAAGACACCGACGAATACAACAGATTTATCTTCCCTTTTAAGAGTTAAACGAATTCATTATAACAAATTTGATATATATTTACAGAAATAACAGACCTGCCCTTACTGAAATAAGACTCAACCCTGTTTTTACAAATATAGTAACAAGTCCTAAGATGGAACTCTAAAATAAAACCGTTGTTTAGTTATAGTATATAATTATCATATCAAACTGAATACGCGGATTCGAGAAAAACAAACTTTAAAGATTTATTTGAGACTCAATTGTTTTTTTTATTTATACTCATAATAGGCTAGCGTTTGACCGTTGTCTTGTCTGATGTTAAGCATCGACACGGTCTACGATGTAACACGCTTGCCTAGAAGAAACCTGTTAACTCTCGATTTAAAGACACCAATGTTGTAATTATCGAGAAATACTCAAAGACTCAGGTAATTGAAACATGTATATATTTTAAATGCCTGCCTCGTTGGTCTAGTGGCTAGATATAAGTCCGCAGACCCGGTGGTCCTGGGTTCAATTCCCAGGTCGGGCCAATAAATAGTTATTGGGTTTTTCTGTCAGAAAATTCTCAGTAGCAGCCCGGAGTCTGGAAGTTGGAAGTGTGTACACTCCCGTGCCTCGGAAAGCACGTTAAGCCGTTGGTCCTGCGCCTGAACTCTTTCCGGTCGTGTCGGATTGCCGTCCCATCGGATTATGAGAGCTAAGGAAAAGAGAGTGCACTTGTGTTTGCGCACACACTTGTGCACTATAATATCTCCTGCGCAGTTGGCTAATTTCTCATGAGATTGGCCGCCGTGGCCGAAATCGGTCTGGAGGACCCTTATATTTTAAATATAGAACAGTTGTTTTATAGTATGTTGTTTTATTAATTGTATTTCTACTAATGTATTACGTAACGCTTGGCAGCCGCGCTTTTTCACCCGTGTTAACGGTACCTCTATGCCTCTTGAATTGTATGCATATAGTCTAAAACCTTTATCAATAAGCGGACTGTATAAAGTAAAGAATAGGGATATGATTCCCGGGACTGGCGCGTCCAAGCAAACACCGCTGCAGCTTTTTAATATCGGTATAGGTCGGTACGAATTTGGTTATATAGCATTCATACGATTCAGTTGAAACTTTATGCAGTTATTTTTGAAATTTTCCTAAAGGTTTCTGCTATACTGACAATACCGTATAGCGTGACGTGCAGATCGTATAGAAATAAATAAATAAATGTATACGCAACGCATGCCACCGGGCATTCTATCGTTCTAATATTATAAAGGAGTGTGTTATATATATTGTTCTTTTTGTACGGCTTAACGCAAAAACTTTTAATCCAATTGAAATGGCACTTTCATATTATTTTACAATTTCGGGGTGGACATAGACTGTAAATTAGATTAATATGTTGCATATTTTGTAAGATGTAACTAAATGTAACTTAGTCGAAGAAAAAATAGTCGATTCAAGCGTTTTTGAATCTAACGTTAACACTCATAAAAAGTCTAAAATATTAGAAAAATCCTGAACGATTTTGTAGATTATCAACATATCGGCAGAAAAATTAACAACATATTAATCTATCTGTTTATATCTATCACTTATAGAAAACAAAAAGAAAAATAACTATAAAAGGAACAAAATCCTGTATTTACCTGCACGAAGTCGGGACGGGCATGTGTATGTAATGTATATATTCTCCTTATAAATTATTAACAAAGGTGAATTTATATGTGATATTTAATGAATGCAATGAATGATTTAATTAAAAGGATTACTTCATTAATTATTAATTTCATAATAATCGATATCTAAATAATAGGTCATTGATTTATTTTAATTATTTACAATCGTTTATGATCTATTAATCTGATATAAAATTTATTATTTTCGACATCAATTTATTTATGTCCAAAATTATTAGAGCATTCGATGTCATCACGAAATCAAAACTTAATTTATTAAAGTAATCACTTATAAGCCGTGTTAAATCAGTGGGTAGTACCATTTTTATATGTAACATCTATTAGCAAATTGAGGGTAAAATCGAATCATAGGCCGTGATGGCAAGCATTTCTTTAGACGACAAGGTAACAGACAGATACTTTCGTATATATATTAACAATATCCACAGTGAAATCTATCGATACGAAACATTATCGAATACGATCTCCGTATTTTTATATTGTTGTACCACAATAGTTTTTCACCAACATGTCAGGCCATTAAATCGATACTATTCGAGTATCATCAATATTGTAAGTATATAAGATACAAAATTTATCGTTAAAATGCACCATAGGGACGGACAACACGTCAACAAAGCGTCTGTAGAGATACAATTATATAAAGAGCTAGCTAGCCGTTTCGGCTTCTACAATATATAAATAAAAGCTTGTAATATACAATACATGTCCGAAGTCTACAATATATAAATAAACAATACATACATCGTTTATATTGAAGGACAAACATACAAAGAAAACATTTTATTTGTTTAGAGCATGCAAAACTTATCGGGCGTTCGCAGAACAACTCAACAGTGTCATTGCATTCGGGTCTGCTTAGGAACGCATAAGGCGCAAACATACAAACATTCGTTTGAATTTAAGAATAAGAATAATTACAGCAAACGAGTATTTAATTCTGCACATCAAGAGATCACGAACAAAAATATAGATTTGTAAATGTATACGCAAAGCTGTCTTGATCCTAATACGCTTATTGTTGGCGATGATAAATTGATGCTAAGATTGAGTACAAGTGGAATGAATATAATCTGATGTCCAAGTTGTTCTGTTAATTAGTGCTGTCCGTTGGCACGTCACTCACGATTAGTGGCCACACTGTCACTTCAGTTTATTGGTTTGAGTGATGATTTGTAATGATGAGTGGAGCGATGACAAAACAGTGACTGTTAAAATAATACATTGTAAACTTGTTTATTATAACGACGAGATAAAAACAAGGCAACTAATTGTTTCTCACAACCGTCAGATGTTTGTTGAATGAACGGTCTATGTATTTAAGCTCGTTACGAATAAACAGTTGCTATGATAACTTAGTTTAAAGTTGGTTGATATAAAATAAGATGTAATATTTAAATATCAAACTGTTGATATAATTACTGCTTTACTTTCCAACGTTTCAACATGATATTTCTTTTTCTTTTACGACATTAATTAATTGAATATGTTTTTTTTTAAAGCTCGCACTCAGTTTGTATATTAAAATAAATTTAAAGATTTGATTTTTAAGGTATATATAATAATTAATTATTCAATTCAGAGTTCAGTCAACGTTCAAAGGTTCTAGATTTCTTCTAGATTCTTCTTGAACCCCAAGGTAGGAACTAGATTTTTATTTAGAAGCCCTAGAAGATATCTCGTATAATATAAAATAGTTAAATAATTATTGGGTTTTTTGGTCACGTCTGATATTGTAACTCACTCGTCAAATATTGTAACACCCACTGCAATTATCAATATAGTTGAGTTTCGGTTTAAAAATTGAGTGAGCTAATGTAAGTAATGCCACAAGGGACATAACATCTAAGTTCCCAAGGTTGGTGGACCATTGACGAATAGGGAATGTTTATTTTAATGTAAAAAATATCAGCTATGATGCATACTTACCATTTCACCAAATTTGAAAGTCTGCCTACATAATTTAAATTAAACAAAATAGATTGTTCAAGTGTGTTCAAGTCATAAGCAACATTACGTCTTAAACCTCCTACGCTTGGTTTTTGTTGTAATATTATAATAGTTTACGAATCGCCTACACAGATTATTGATTTATGATTTCTTGTGAATTAGAACTTCGAAATAAAACATTTACAGTTATAATAATAAAACGTGATATTATGTTATTACTCGTAAATTACGAGGCATCGAATCAATCATTAATAAATCTATTAAGAATCAGCTTAAAAGTTCCAGGTAAGATTTTAGAGGATAAGTAATCTATTAATATAACATCGGAATGAATATTACTCATAAAAAAACTTCCTTTCTATGTAAAATAAAACAAATAAATTTTATAGTGGTTGATATGATACAAATAAAAAACACGACAGGTGCAACTTGAAACTGGCTGAATCACGATACATCTGAATAACACATCTATGTACAATAGTATCTGGGTCATACAGTGTACGTTGTAATTAATATTTAAAATAATTTTAATTTATTTGTGACAATATGGAACAATTTTGTGACAGGTATTATCAATCGATTATTTTGAAATCTTTAATGTTAAGAAAACGCATGAATAATATCTAATTAATAAAAACAATTTATTTTATCCTATCGAGATACAGACTGCATTAGTCATAGTATAAGACTAAACTATCGGTTCAATTTGAAAAGTATAAGATAAGATTCTTTTTTTTTTTTTGTTAACTATTTCCATACTTTAAAAATATTAATTGATTATTTTTTATCTAATGTACAATTTTTAATTAAACGGTAAAACGAACGCCCTCGATATTTCGTGATAAGCGTGCTGCGTATATTATAAGCCTTTGAATGTTAAAACCTGATAGTTTTCATTTGATTTTGATCAACAATAATTAACTATGTTAAGTAAGTAGCTGTAGGTAGGCTGCGCGGGGAACTATGGTGAGTTCTTCGAATTTTTAAGCATAAAGAAAATAAATATATTTTCGATTTTGCATATAAAGCAGGATCTTTTAAGCACACGTTCCTTGTAAATATTGATAAATAATTGAAGCACGATATTCATTTTATAAATAGTTTGAATTTTATTTAATGAATGTTATTACTTTGTATTTACTTAAAATTTTTATTTATAGCTTCAATTTGGGCGCTCACGTATTTATTTACACTACGGACCTTGACTTAACTGTATATGATACTTTTGACGTTTATGTATAAGTAATTGCCTGATGTCGCAAGTTATCAAATAGACATAAGAATAAGGGTGTTACTATGACGATAAGACGTTATAAAACGGATTGATCGTGACCAGTGATTTGACACTTAGGTTCATGACTTCGTAATTCCGATAACAATAATAATTATACTCGTATCAATTGAGTTGAGTCGACGTGGAATAAATTTAAACAATATCACTGCATTTATTTTCAATTTTTTATTAAATTAATATTTTTTTTTTCATATTTTTGTATTCATTTGACAAGCCTACATAATTTCATTGTTAGAATAGAGTAACTAGTGATTTTCTTGGCGGATTTTTCGGTAGAATCGATATTGATTAACGAAGGTAACTTTAAAATCAATCTTGAATACTCAAAAGTGTTTATAAAATGATAATTGAATAAATAAATATATTTTGATTTTATCATGGTCCTAAAAAGTAACTCTTACTAATTTTTATATTCTATTTATACGTTTCTGGTAAATGAAAAATTTTACCATGTTTACTTTTTAAATGGGAACAATGAATAAAGAAAAAAAACAATCATAGAATTAACGCTCACAGTGATTTTCTCGATATTTATTGTATCAGAATACATTTTTCCATTATCACGTTAAAATATATATCACAAGTAAAAAAATGTCATTAAATCTTAAAGCCGCGAGAAGACAGGGCGGAGAGCTAGTAATAAATATATCACTAACAGAAAAGATAGTAAGCAATGCAATTTCGATCCAGACCCTCTGCCAGTTCTACAAAAGCGTGACAAAAAGAGACGCGTAACAAAAATATTATTTAGCGTTCTATATAAATACCTTTAAACATTTCTTGATAAAGGGCAAAGTTGTTATACCGATGTAATTTCACGTATACGTATCGTATTTCGAATACAAACAAAACGTTCTCACATCAAAGCGAATTTAAATGTTGACAACAACAACACTTCTCAACACTCAAGGCGTTCAAATAAAATACGCCTTTAATTCGGTTTCGAAATACGTATGGATGTTCACTTTAAACAACAAACATTGAATTAGTATGTAGTTTTTTTTTTTGATAATTGCACAAAATATTCTGCCAATGCACGATAGAGAGTATTCGCATATTTTCTTGTTTTAATCAATGATGTGATTAATAAAACAACACAAGTTAGATAGTTAAATTATTACCTAAGCTGTAGAGTTTTTTTATGAGCTTTCGGTATAATGTCGGTAGACACTTTTAATGTAAAAGAAACGAAGGCAATCGGTCTTTAAGGTTTATTTTTTAATGTATTTGATACTAGTTGTTTACCGCGACACCATCCACACATGAATGATGTCACATTTCATAGCGATCGGTTAAGTGTTTTAGTCGGGGTAAGGTAGTGAACAGACAGAGTTTCTATCGCATTATCGCATTTATGTTATTGTAAATCGTACTTTGCAATTGATACTATTATTTATTTTGAATGGCTTAGTTTCGATTTGGTCGACTAGATCTAGTACACGTGAATATGTACCGAATATTACGATCTTAAACCTAATTGCTAATAAAAGAAAATTGTAACGAGGAAATCCACGTACCTGTCGGATGAATTACGATTACAGTCATGTTGATACAATTTCAGTTTGTTTTATTGGAGCAGCGTGGTGGAATACGCTCCAAATCTTCTTAACCGCGAAAGTTTTATGCCCAGCCGTGGGAAATTTACTGGATGTTACTTTATTCTAATGTGTTTTGGTACTTATTACTACTCAACATTACAAAAAGGGACGTAATTAGAACTCTGTAGGGGCCGAGCCGAGGAAAACAATATGAAAAATTAATGTCGACATAATTGTGCTGCATCCGTTGCACAAACGAACAACGTTACTGAGCTTAACGACGTATTTGGTTTGTATTTAAGAAAAACTCTTAGAACAGTTAATTACACACAGTAACAGTTTATGAAAATCCCACCGCTGGGCTAAAGCCTCTTCTCTTCTTTTGAGGAGAAGATATGGAGCTTATTGCTCCAATGTGGGTTGGTGGAATATACATGTGACAGAATTTCAGTAAAATTTCACTCACGCAGAAGATTCACGCATTCTTACCACTGGGCCATCTCGGCTTTTTTCATACACATGCTTTATATATTATTAACAGCATTTCAATAACAGATATAATTAGTCTATATATCAGATTATCGTTAATAATTACACAAGCTGCAAGTCCTAAATATTAAAAATATTTTTGCATACGTTTTGATAGGTAACTAGGATTTCAATATAATCGAACATTGGGTGAATAGTTTCGGAGATCTCCTGATGAGTCCTTGGTATTTCATTTATAGATAATTAAACATACAGATAAAGGTATACTGACATTGAGACAAACATAAACATAAGAGAAACATTCGTTTTCTAAATTCAAACAGCACATTTAATGGTATGGTGTTTTATTCTGTTTCTGGATTTTTTGATATAGTACTATTACCGAATTCGAGAATTGGTCTTGAAAATATTTTAGTTTTCGATCTGTTTTAAACTGACCTGTTTTTTTTAAAACGTATGTCACGTTGTATGATTGCTCTTTGACTAATTCTCTATAACTCGATGATACTGATTTAGATTATTTTATTGTCTTCTTCTTCTTCTTCGTGGCACTCTTGTCAGTCATAAATCTTTATATATTTGTATACATCGTAAGCTTATAATAAATCTAGTGAGACTGTTATCTGATGAAATAATTGCAAATGGCATTTCAATTTTATAACATAATATACAAAAAATAATTAACCATAATATATATTTTTTATTAATTCACAGATGTATTTATTTATTTTCTATTTAGCATTGATCATTTCGATTGCACATTTTATTTTATTTATTTCATCTATTTCGTCTTAATGTCAATCTTATTTATTTAACAATACTACTATTATTATTGCAACCGTTTAGTAGGACTTGTTCAACGGTTAGTTAATAATATGTTTAATTAGTTGTTTTTTTTCTCTTGATTTAAACTCAATTGATATGTACCTGTTTCTTTTGTTATATTTATATAGTTATAAGCTCTAAATAAGCACAGATGGGCATTAATGTCAAACCTCTGTGGTTTTTATAATGCTCTTATTTTGTTTAATTGTTAGTCTATGTATTTGGATAATAATAAATAAATAAATAAATAAAATATGTTTGTTTGAAAGGATCAATGATTTTTTTCAAATAATATATTTTAATGTTTGCCTAATAAACGCTCGTATCGTCCGATTTTTCAACTTTGCACTGACATTGCTAGCCATCGAATAAAATATATAATATTTGTATATACAAGTTGAAGCGTTTAAATATTAGCAATATTAAAAACTTCATTTCTTTTTTTTTTAATAAATATTATATTTTTACTTTTATTAATCCTTACTAATAATATAAATATGTTATATATGTAGTGAGTTTGTTCGTCACGTATTCACGTCTTAACTACTCAAATGGTCATCATGAAATTTTGCATACACATTGTATGGGATAGAAAAGGCCATGCGGTACCCAACAACTCGCACGCGATGGGAAGCTGCGTATGAAAGCGTAGTAAGAATTAAATAATAAAGATGATTGAATAGCAAATGAAACAAATACAACAATTTATCTCTATAATATTTGTAAACAAACATACTCGATTACAATTTAAAAAAATTTAGAACTCACGTAAGTCCAGACATAGTAAAAAAATGATAGTGCATACGCTAGTTGAATAATTTATGATACGACCTTACACGTCACAGTCTTACGGATACATAAAATACTCTTGTGTGTTGAATTAATTGTAAACGCGAATAGAATGTAAGTACATTATTTTCTAAAATGCGTTCCAATGTCAAACGGCCCGTTATCACATACCGCATTAAATGCAACATTATTTATACACACTTAAGGTAATATAGGAATAGTAGCGACAATTGCGAGTACGTCATAACCGTTCAAGGATAATAGAAATTAATAAAGATTTTAAACAATACAGTAACGGCCTTACTTGTAAATTTAGTGTTGTTTAGTGTAATTCGTTAAGCAATACTGTCTTTCTCTTTCGAATGTCAAATGAGTAATGTCAGAAAGGGAGAAATATACGTTTAAAGAAACAGCAAAATATCAGAAACTATAGTAATTTTCAATTACATTACACTTAACTTGAATTAATGAAAGTAAATAAAATAATATCAACAAAAATATAGAAAATATAGAAACTCAAATTAAAAATAAAACTGTTATATTGCTTCTTAGTAAAATTGCTTTCATTAAAATTAGTGGTCTCAATAATGATCAGGTGGGTTACTTATAAACGCTGCTGTGTATTACATTTATATTTAATTTCAAATTCAAAATACTTTATTCAATAATGAAGTATTACACTTTCTTATTGTTTGTCAAACTAGAAACTATCACCGGTTCGGAAAAGAAACACCCAGCCCTGAGATGAACCGGCGAAAGAAACTCAGCGGGTCGATTTTGTTTTCATTTTTTTTTCCTTTTCTTTTTATCTGTTTTAGTTATAACGTTATTTAGTGAATTAGTTAAACAATGCTGTCTCCTTCTTTCTGATATCAAATAAATAATGACAGAGAGAGATAAAGCGTTAAACTAAGCACCCTCTAAACACCGTTTACAAGTAAGGCCGTTAGATTTACAAATATCACTGGAGCCTCAAAGCACAACTGAACGTCTTCGATTAGGGTTGTTAAACTCGTCCCGTTAGGTCAAGCGCGAACCGCATTCATAAATTGAAGCTAACTGTTTCGAGATATAAACTTCAGTCACGATTTTAAATCGAAGTCCTATTTTAGGACCTCGGTTTTTTTCGATCAATCACAATAAGTCGTATAGGAGTTCTGGTCGTGTCCCGAAATTTAAGCTACTTTTAGTTTGAATTTTACATTCCTGTTTCCGTAGAGCTTGCCTTATTCTTATATTGGTTAAAGTTCAACATAATTATTCAGCTTCTTAGTGTATTAGCGTGAAGATATAAAACTCATCGTCAATCATGTTCATAAAACACGGACTATCTAACACAAAAAAAAATGTACTTACATATCAAGGCGAACGCTCATACAGAATTTTTTAGACTGGCAAATGGGTCACCTGGTGGTAAGTAAGACACTATAAAAATACTAACATGACAGCGTCAATGCGCCATCAACCTTGGGCACTACGTTGTTTTGTCAAACTATGCATACAGTTTCCCATATTAGTAGATGTTTATATATAGTTACTGATTCACTACACTCTTATTGTAAGGAAGTAACGCTATACCATATAAACTTCGTTAATAAACGGACTATCTACGAGTAAGAAGTATTCAAATAACACTGATCGTTCATGAGACTAGAGCGTTCAACCAAACAAACGTACAAGCAGCTTTGCCAACCGTACGATTTAAATCGTATTCATATGATCTTTTTGGACTTGATAATACGTACGTTCATGTATTTGAAACTTACGCACGCAAATTAATAAATTTTCATAAAAAATTGAAAAAGATTATTACATTTAGTTCATTTTGTCGACATTAGAAATAATAAATAATGTAATAAAACACTTTTTACACGAAAGCAGTAGTAACAGTTTTATAAGGCTACTAGCTGTGTCAGGATGCTTCACCCGCATATAATTAATAAAAATATAATAAATTAATTTATTACTATAATAACACACACGCGCACACACGCACACACACACACACACACACACACACACACACAAACACATATGGCTACTGTTAAGAAATACGTAATTAACGATTTGAAATTAATTTTCATAAGACACCGTAGGGTTTACCGATCTTATATATGGCCTAACATTTGCGCCATCACATGTTCTTTGTGTGTACCAATTTACATCAAAATTGGTCAAGCCGTTCTTGAGTTATTAGATAATGCTCCTCTTGGAGCCATTGGATACCATCAAACGTTACTGTTCCTCCGTCCACATAGCTTGTTGTGTATAAAGACTAACGCAAAAGGATTTTTTTTAAATCTGATTTACTGATACTGGGATTAGCGCGTTCAAAAGCTTGATAATAATATGTATAGACACAGATTTTAACAATTCGCAAGGCTCATGTCAAATTAAATTCTAAAATATCTTTAGTATCTGATCTCTGGCAACCCACAATAGATATCTTTGACGATCTGTCATTGCATAATTAGAAACAGTACCCTTTATTATATTATTTCTTATAACCGGATGTGAATAATTGTAATCAGGAAACTTAGTACATTGACCTTTGCAAAATGATATAATTTTATTATCGTATGTAGTATCATTATGTTACTGAACTAGTTGCTCCTTGTGCTTCCATTCGCATTAAACGTTACTGCTCCGCCCCCGTGGGACAATGCGTGATGTTATATAGCCCTTCTCAATAAATGGGCTATCGAATGCAAAAAGTTATTTTTTTCATATCGGGTTATCGACTTAATTATCATCGTGAAATTATCATGGGTGAAGAAGAGGACATAGGTTACTTAATTCCTTCCCCCCTCCTCTTACACGCGGGCTATGCTGCGGGCGGTAACTAATAATTTTAATTTATAATAAGAAGTCAGACGGGCGTATAGCCCACTTGCTGTTAAATGGTCACCATTGACATTGGGACTGTAAAATTATTAATCTTACACTTATTATGTTTCTTGTGCCAGTAATTAGACTCGCTCACTGACACTAACTGACTTAAAACCGTAACTCTAATAATGCGTATTGTTTGGCGTCCGATTGATATGTTAGTAACTAACTGGCTAAGCTTATAAAAACACCTACTTACCTATGATAGCTTTTCCTGACATATAATAAGATAAATACATTAAGATTCGTCTGATTCTGATTTTAAAAATACTATCAATAAATATCATTTCGAATAAACAGTTCTTCAACAAATAGCTACCTATATCAAACGCAAGATTAATATCCCACAGCTGGGCAAAGACCTTAATTCCTTTTTTCAAGAGGGTTTAGAAATTTTATCACCACTCTGCTCGAATTTTCAGATTTCCATTCGACCGACGACACGAGATACACAAATAATCTATAGCTTACTTTAAATAAATAACGAACGCGTATACTCCAAAAATTTGTTATGTGCGACAATGTAAAATATGAACATAGGTAATAAGTAGATATAATGTATTATAAACAACAAAATCTAGTAATTAGATTGTACGTTAAAGATAATTTAATATAAAAGCCAATGGAACTGAAATATTAGATTAACCTTAATCTTATAGAAATGACTTTCAGTTTGTTTTTCAGTGCACATGAAATATATTTTTTTAGTTACAATACTCCGTAGGTTGAGCTTGCGACATGTTCCAACTTTTAAGGATTATGTGATGTAAATTAGCAAAATATGTTTAAATATTTCAAAGCAATTACATTTTGCGTAATTATTTTAATTTTTTAACAACGAAAGAGTCTTAGAATGTAATAAATTGATAACAATAACAGTGATTCCATTAAAAAAATAAAAAAATCGTATTCGGGATTATTTTCAAAGATTTTAAATGTATGTGATATCTTTATTCGTTTTTTGAGAAGTAAAACAATTGAACAAATAAAAATAAACTTTTGACAGTCTAATTAATCCTAATTTCCAATTTTGTAAAAAAAAATATATGTCACAAAGAACAATAGCTTAGTGTATTGAGGTAAGATCTTCATGTGATTCCAACATGAAGATCTTACCTCAATACACTAAGCTTAAATCATTCAAACCGGTCAAGCTGTTTTAAGTAATCAAACTCTGCCTTTGTTTGAAATGAAAAATTTGATAAAATAGGCTTGCACGTTTTGAATTCCAATTACTTTGGTTAAATAGTTATATCAATTTACGATTCGCATTCCATTCAGAAACAATGACCATATTTTATAAAATCAAAATCAAATAATATCCCCTAATAAAGAGTCGGAATGTTATATAAAGTGGAAGTTATTATTTAATTTATATTGATTTAACATACGTACATAAAACGAACTGTGTTTCGAACGCAACTTGATAAATATTTATTAATAAAATTTTGAATTAATATCGATGTTTTCCAATTCATAAATTCTTCGGAAGTTAAATGTTCAAATAAATAATTATAATCGTTCCAAATCCATATTGATTTCTCTCTAATTATTCAATCTTAAAGTTTGATAATGACTATGATAAAATACTGCAATTTAAATAAAATAATATATAAATACGTAAAGACAAAAAAGTTCCGTACCTTTTTTCGCCTCTATCTGTCAACCGATAAGAAAAAAATGTTTCGATAGCTATTGATAAACTTTAATGTTTAAAAAAATGGAAATAACTATATTAAAAAAATCTAAACAAGATAAATAATGTATTTTCCTCAAATTTCCAATAATGATTATCGTCGAATATCAACAACTGGGCAAACACTATTTAATATATAGCCCTTCTCAATAAATGGGCTATCGAATGCAAAAAGTTATTTTTTTCATATCGGGTTATCGACTTAATTATCATCGTGAAATTATCATGGGTGAAGAAGAGGACATAGGTTACTTAATTCCTTCCCCCCTCCTCTTACACGCGGGCTATGCTGCGGGCGGTAACTAATAATTTTAATTTATAATAAGAAGTCAGACGGGCGTATAGCCCACTTGCTGTTAAATGGTCACCATTGACATTGGGACTGTAAAATTATTAATCTTACACTTATTATGTTTCTTGTGCCAGTAATTAGACTCGCTCACTGACACTAACTGACTTAAAACCGTAACTCTAATAATGCGTATTGTTTGGCGTCCGATTGATATGTTAGTAACTAACTGGCTAAGCTTATAAAAACACCTACTTACCTATGATAGCTTTTCCTGACATATAATAAGATAAATACATTAAGATTCGTCTGATTCTGATTTTAAAAATACTATCAATAAATATCATTTCGAATAAACAGTTCTTCAACAAATAGCTACCTATATCAAACGCAAGATTAATATCCCACAGCTGGGCAAAGACCTTAATTCCTTTTTTCAAGAGGGTTTAGAAATTTTATCACCACTCTGCTCGAATTTTCAGATTTCCATTCGACCGACGACACGAGATACACAAATAATCTATAGCTTACTTTAAATAAATAACGAACGCGTATACTCCAAAAATTTGTTATGTGCGACAATGTAAAATATGAACATAGGTAATAAGTAGATATAATGTATTATAAACAACAAAATCTAGTAATTAGATTGTACGTTAAAGATAATTTAATATAAAAGCCAATGGAACTGAAATATTAGATTAACCTTAATCTTATAGAAATGACTTTCAGTTTGTTTTTCAGTGCACATGAAATATATTTTTTTAGTTACAATACTCCGTAGGTTGAGCTTGCGACATGTTCCAACTTTTAAGGATTATGTGATGTAAATTAGCAAAATATGTTTAAATATTTCAAAGCAATTACATTTTGCGTAATTATTTTAATTTTTTAACAACGAAAGAGTCTTAGAATGTAATAAATTGATAACAATAACAGTGATTCCATTAAAAAAATAAAAAAATCGTATTCGGGATTATTTTCAAAGATTTTAAATGTATGTGATATCTTTATTCGTTTTTTGAGAAGTAAAACAATTGAACAAATAAAAATAAACTTTTGACAGTCTAATTAATCCTAATTTCCAATTTTGTAAAAAAAAATATATGTCACAAAGAACAATAGCTTAGTGTATTGAGGTAAGATCTTCATGTGATTCCAACATGAAGATCTTACCTCAATACACTAAGCTTAAATCATTCAAACCGGTCAAGCTGTTTTAAGTAATCAAACTCTGCCTTTGTTTGAAATGAAAAATTTGATAAAATAGGCTTGCACGTTTTGAATTCCAATTACTTTGGTTAAATAGTTATATCAATTTACGATTCGCATTCCATTCAGAAACAATGACCATATTTTATAAAATCAAAATCAAATAATATCCCCTAATAAAGAGTCGGAATGTTATATAAAGTGGAAGTTATTATTTAATTTATATTGATTTAACATACGTACATAAAACGAACTGTGTTTCGAACGCAACTTGATAAATATTTATTAATAAAATTTTGAATTAATATCGATGTTTTCCAATTCATAAATTCTTCGGAAGTTAAATGTTCAAATAAATAATTATAATCGTTCCAAATCCATATTGATTTCTCTCTAATTATTCAATCTTAAAGTTTGATAATGACTATGATAAAATACTGCAATTTAAATAAAATAATATATAAATACGTAAAGACAAAAAAGTTCCGTACCTTTTTTCGCCTCTATCTGTCAACCGATAAGAAAAAAATGTTTCGATAGCTATTGATAAACTTTAATGTTTAAAAAAATGGAAATAACTATATTAAAAAAATCTAAACAAGATAAATAATGTATTTTCCTCAAATTTCCAATAATGATTATCGTCGAATATCAACAACTGGGCAAACACTATTTAATATATTCATATATTTCAGCACTGATCGTACTTACTACAAGTTAATACGCAAATGATAAATTCTGGTTACGCACTTAGCCGCAGCTAAAAATAGTGATTTTTATTGATAGCTTTTATGGATACCTATATAAGCTTTTAAATTCAACACAACATTTTATCTTAATAAGTGCATTTACCCAATTCTTAACCCTTAAATTGTGAATAATGTTACAAAGTGATGCTTTTAAATATAATGGAATTTCTAGGTCAACAAGCCCGGCCATACGTGATCTTTACCTAACTTCGAAACTATCCAATACTTAGACATTTTATAAAAGATATAAATATATATTTGACACGAGGTATTTCTTATTTAAGAAGGGCATTAATTTTTATGAATAGTAATATATTATGTTACCGACTGTTATAGTTAGACAAGTGCACGCTTATTTAATAAACGAAACTACAGACACAAAGATACAATTAAAATTATTTTTTATCTATAAATGTGAGTATAATGTGACCGGTAAGATGATAGTGAAATATTACATAATAATAAGATAAACAATTAATAGCGATAAATTTGCCTACTCTCATAAAAAAATATTTAAATACAATTAAAAAATAATTTTATCTAATAAATGCTTTTCTCGGGTTTTCTCCCAAAATAAATAATATGAATTTAATTAGGATTTAAATAGTCAAGCTATCTCACATTATGTGATTAAAATCAAACGCGTATGTATGTTTGTAATATGTCATAAAATCAAACCAAATCGAAATGACCTAACAATACATATGGAGAACTTCTTTTTTTTGCACCAAAATACTGAAAGGTTTAAAATTAGCCTTCAAAAAAGTAGTAAAGGAGATATTTTTTAAGCGCGACGTTTCGAGCACGTATCGGCTAAATTCCAATTTTAAGTTTTAAACTGTTAATGTAACTAATGTTACATTTGAAGTTTTCTCTCGTTATTCAAAAGCTGAACTTCGGACGTACTATTTAGCTGGTTTTAGTTAGAATTTATTCGTTTAAGCCGTGTGGAGTGTGCTATACGCGATGGGAATCTGTCACAAAACTTACGGATGTCGTATGCGATCGCGCGGGTTGTCGGAGCGTGCGATCGGTCGCCCGTGCTGAGTAGAACTGGCTATCCCGGCTCACGACTGTGCCTAGAGCTACTGCGATACAGATTGTCGAAGGCTCTCTGTAAATGCACGAGTGTATAGAACTCGTGTAGGACGAACCCAACATCGGATTGCATTAACTCTTAACGAACCAAATCATTATTGACGTAATCTCCTATATTATTGAATAAATCCTTTTAATGCAGAAATAATGGGGTATTTTGTTAATTAATATAATTTTTTTTTTCATATAAAACAAGGTAAATATGAAGTAGCCTTTCTATTTCAGCGGCGAAATGGGTTGAAATAATGTATTGTAAAATAATAAGTAAAATTAATAATGAATGAACAAAACTCCCTTTAAAAATAAATATAATTAATAATAATATGTGAACTTGTGTTAAGTACTTGTGAGATTTTGAAAATATTTATTATTTATTAAAACTTTATTTTCACTCTACAAAAAAGATTTTTAATAAAGTAGAAATTCTGATATCTTATTATGACAATAATATAGATAATTTTGACAAACTCAGGCACCAGCCATCATTGTATGAACAAGAGACATAAAGGCAAACTTATAACATCAAGTTACCGTCTCCAAAGTCAATACATTATTTCTAGGGCAAGGTATTCGTAGCTATAATCAAATTCCGCACATATTTTTAACTATTCCTTCTAAGAATTTTAAACCTTTTATTAAATATAAAAAGCCTACTTGAATAAAGTATACTCCGATAATGATTTAAAAATTAAATCCTATTTAGTAACTGTACATTTTAATATATAAAAGTTTAATACTAGTATATATAATTAAAGTGAGGTCTACGGTAAGCTGATCCTAATACGAGGTGACCGCCCCCCAAATGGGACAAAGGACGAATGTTTTGAAGCTTCCCGCTCTATTAATAAAGTAGATACCTCAAGTCTAGTTTCGTTGCCGCAGTTCTAAGGAAGGTCCGTAAGTCCGAGAGTCGTTTCGAAGTTATAAGTGCCAGGCATCTCACCGCAGAAACCTTGCGAGGTAAGAAAACTTTGTCAGCTCTAAGGAACTAGAGTGACGGCACGCTTTAAAATTTTCTAAGACGTCGACTAGTATATTTTGTCTATGATATGAGATTTGAAACCTTACCTAATCTAAGCTAAAAAAATTATATTAATTTACAAAAATTGTTTGTTTGTGAGCAAAAAAGTAATGTAGGAAATAACTCGCGCGCTAGCTTTTGTACGTTGGTCTGAGAAAAACATTTCGCTTAATGCTATGGATGCTAATTACCAGTGCTTGAAAGCATAGAAAACGAACGAAATCAACCAAAAAATTTTATATACATGATTTGAAATAATCATAAGATATAACTTTAACAGGATATCGGTTGCATGAATTTATGAATTAAACATAAACAGAGACTGGTTTCAACGAACTACAATAAGTGATATAGATTTTATTTGATATCTTGTATCTTAATTGTAAAGATCTTAATATAATATTATTATAGTTGAAGCCTCAGCTCAAACATACACAGTAGTGCGGAGTCCCAGGTTCTATTCTGTCGTCATAACCTCTCCAACTACAAGGTTTACACTTAACTCTAAATATTTTTTTATAATATTAGTAAATTCCTGTAAACAAACTGGAATTGCTTTACTAGAATTATTTTAACACAATGACCTATTTATTAATAAATGAAACAATTGTTCGCCCAGTGATCGAAATACGACCATAATGATCATTATTCCAAATTTGATGAAAACAAATATGAATTCGCGAATGTTTTCGTAAATGTTGTCGTACTTGTAAATAGCTAATAAAATAAAATTGAAAATCGGTGGACGAACATGAAGAAAAAACGTACTGAACCGGTTTTCTGCATTGCGTGTTTATATATCAAATGTTTGAAATAAGGTTATATGTGTAAAATTTTCGAACAAATGACAGACATAAATTGACTTTCTGGCACATTAAATTATCTTATCTCAAAGCGCCTACCACGCAAAAACCACTACACAGAGGGTATCAATTACCCTTAGATGGTTCGACAGAATTCTATCCCAGAAGTTGAGGTCTTTCTACGAAGCGGGAACAGCAACGCATTAACAAATAACATGAAACGACAAGTGGAATATATGTTTGACAGCTTAACGTATGTCATCTAAACAAATTAGCATAACTTCGAGACGAATATACGTTGCCGATTTGAAAGTAACGTCTAGATTTTTCGTATAAACGTATTTTCTAAATGTAAATGTTCAGTTCATTAGTCTGTATCTCAAATAATAGAACGTCAATTTAAAAATGCAACCATCAAATTGAATTTCTATTTTTATTTTCAACTGTTTTATATAGGCTGAAAGTAGGCCATCTAATGATAAGTGCTGATCTGATGGTAAATACACCACCACACATTAGCTTTGCAAGAATTTATGATTAGTGGCACCTACCTAGGCGGGCTTGTGCAAACACCTACCTAATTAAGTATTGAGTCGACAATTTGTACAGTTGTCGTTGACATTCGCGTAAAAGAGCTCAATTCGCATAGGATATTAATTATTTATAAAAAATAAAGCAAAGCGACGATGGTCAGTAATAAGCTAGTTAGTAGTATGTTATAAATGACTATTGATAAGTATTAAAATTGTTCGCAAATAATATTATCAATTAATTAATTCTGAAGTATAAATTAAACTTAAAACACGTCTACTTTTACTCAACAAATAGCCCTTTAAAAGATTTTAAAGGGTCTCTTTACTTGCATTAAAATATAAAGGAGAAATTATTACGTTACAAGTAAATAACTCTCATCTTTTTTTCGTCGCTTGAAATATACGGTTCTAAGTGACAAAAAGTGTACCCTATCTCCGGAAGACGAACTCGAGGTTGTCTTTGAGTAACATTAATCGGTTTCATCGCCTTCGGACCTTCGCAACGAGAGGACCTATGTTAACTTAAACCTGTGGAATGAAGACAATACTCTATATAACCAGTACTTTAAGATCATATCACATTATTTCTTTATTTAACGAAAAAAATGTCCATGTAAATTTTAATCGCGTCACACGTCACCTTAACATTGTGTTTGAAGTATCTATAATCTCTTATAATTAAGTATATAATAATAATAAAATAAAAGAATGTATTTAAAACAAGATATACATATTTACTCTCCAGTTTTCATAACGGTGTGTAAATTCATAATAACTAATTTGACATTAATCTGAATGGTCATTGGCGACCAATAAGCTTTGAGTGTTAATTTATAATCATAGTAGTAAATCTGACTTTAATCCGGATTTTTTAAAACTGGAGTTTAGTGTTTGCTGTAACGAGAGCATGAGATACGAGGTTTCTTTTCAATGTCTAATGTATAGTTACGAGACTCTTTATTCATACAACATCGTTGTAAAAAATTGTTATCTGAGTAGGTACCACCAACTCATCAGATATTCTACCTCAACACAGCAGAATTTGGTATTGTTCGTTCCGGTTAAAAGGGTGAGTGAATCAGTGTAATTACAGGCACGAAAAACAAAACATCTTAGTTCCCAAGGTTGGTGGCGCATTGGTGATGTGTTTTTTTGAAAGAAATGTACAATGACACTGTCTATTGGCGTTGGTGACACACCATCAGGTCGCCCATATTCGCGTCCTCTCTTTGGTGGACAGAAGTGAAGCCATAAATTATTATTAGTGCGACTTTGAGTAATTTACATCAATTTATATGATTTATATTTTTATAAAGAACAATTCGAGATTTTTTATTACTTTTTTATATTTAATTTAGTAAATTAAATGATTTCAAACTTTTTATATATAACATTGCTTATTATAGGAACAGTGAGGGAAATCACTATAAATATTATATAAATGCAATATAATAATATAAGGAATAAAAGGAATATATTAATATATTAATTTATCAATAATACAATATAAGGAAATAAACAATTTAATGGTTTGTTTTAAATACTAAACACAAAATAAGATCTATTTAAAGTACCAATGTGGGTAAAACCGGCTAATATTATTCGGTATTATAACAAAACAAACTAATAAACTTTTCGTCTAAATAACGTAACAATACTTAAAATAAAATGGTCGTTTGTGAATATTTATTTTGAATCGGGATTAAATTTCACATGCGACATTATGACGATGACATTATACATTTCCGACATTATGAGAACGAACGAAACTGTTTATAAACAATTCAAGCGGATGAATTTCTGTCTCCAAAAACCTAAATACTATTTTCGAATTAATCAATAGACAAATAAAACTGCTTAAGTGCTTTTTCAAATAACATTTAATATTTAAATCGTTTAATTTAAAAATAGAATGAGCTTCAACCTATCGGTAAATATTTTAGATTGTTATATTTAATGAATAACGACCTTAATAATTAAACACGTCGCATATCGCGTGTTTAGTCAACACTGATTTTCTGTCATCATAAATATGACATCATTGTTTAACTAATCACCTTTATGCAACATTCATATATTAACTTACTACCCGTTCCGCACTCCGGATAGAATGAAGGGTCTACATAAAAATGTTTATGACATCTTCAATGGTAATCGTCAAATTTCAGCCAAAATACCTTAAGGAATTATACACCTATACCTTCCAAATGAACCGTCCACTGCTTAAAACCATCTGAAAATCCGTTCGGTAGATTTGAGTTTATTGCGTTCAGACATACAGACGCGACGGGAGAATTTAAATCCATACTTAAATGTTATTTAAATAAATTGTCAAAATATATTGGGCTGTCTTTATTTTCAGTGAAAATAAAGACAGCCCAAAAAATACCGTCTAGCATATTCCAAATTTTCTATGTAAATACTAAGAACTATATTACAGAACTAAAAAAAAAAAAACATTCAAAATAGTATCATCCGGTTTATAAATAAATCAATACTACACCGTTTACGCCCGAAGCGGTTTTTTAAATAACTTTAGTACTTATATATTTAATAACAATATGTTAGTCGCGTCGATTGCAGTCCCGTCGTAAAATATACGATATTCCGCGTAAACGATAACTCTTTTGTATTTATTAATAAATACATTGGTTATGTAAGCTATTAACCTGAATTATAAATGGGTTAATAACACACAGAAAGACGCTACTACCTTCATCCATTTTTATTAGTTTTTTTTTTACTGGTAATAATATTTAAATCGCGCGACAATTATATTTCATAACAGAAACCAAAATGTAAAGCTTTATATTTTAATCCTCTTTATTTTTATTGAAAGCTAGTCATTTAAATTAATGTAGTTATTTTGTTAGATCTGTAGCAAAGCAAAAACCGCGACGCATAAAAATTTAATAAAAATACGCTAATAGCTTTTAATTCATCTATATTATAAACAAAAACGAAAGCATAACGCTTTTATTCAATAAAATTAAAAAGTTAAGAAAAAAATAGTTAAAACAAAATGTAAATTATGTTAATAAAAGAACTTAAGTGCGTATAAAAGATAAAAAAGTTTCCTTATATAAAATTATAGTTCAATTATAAGCTTTTCGTTTTTTATAAAAAACAGTAATATGTGAGCATTTGAAACAATTGCATATTGCTCTGAACAAAAAAAATATTCGCAAATAACTCGCGCTATAACAGTTGATACTAATTTCTTTATACGAATTTTCACAAATCAAGTTATATAACACGTTATTCTAATGAATACGTATTGTTCAAAACAATACTGTGACAGACAAACTGGCAAATGTAATTCAATAACGCCATTCAAACACGGGTCAAACATGCGATTTGGAGACGATATTATTTCAATAACAATAGACCCAATGATCATGCTGTTTACTTTCAACTCTGACTATAGCCTTAGCGGATACATTCATAATGTTATTGCTAATAATATTTGATTTAGAATTTGGGATCACATTTGCGAAATTAAATAATGATATAATTACTTTATAGCTACTGATTAATTGCAGCTTATTAATATGTGTTGTTCTATTTTATGTATATAAAACAGACAGGCAGACTGGCCTGATGATAAGTGCTCACCATCGCTCAGATATATTTAATTAAGATATTATATCCGTCGTGACTGTAGTTCCACTGGCTTACTCAACCTTAAAATCGTAACGAAACAATACTAACGCTGTTTGGCATTAGATTTTGTTATGAATACGGGCTAAGGCCTCTTCTCACTTTTTGAGGAAAAGGTTTGGAGCTTATTCCACCACGCTGCTCCAATGCGGGTTGGTGGAATACACATGTGGCAGTATTTCAGTGAAATTAGACATATGCAGATTTCCTCACGATGTTTTCCTTCACCGTTAACAAGATTATATTAACGTGATTATAATTCAATCACAAATTAAGTACATGAAATTCCGTGGTGGTTGCCTGGGTTTGAACCCACGATCATCGGTTCATATTCACGCTTTCTTACCATTGGACCATCTCGACTTTGTTATGAGTAGGTGGTACGTACCCGAGCTAGGATAGAGCCCTTCAACTAAGTAAAAACATCGGAAACTGACAATAATACATCAATACATTTACAGTTTTATATTTCTCGTGTTTACCTTCTTATACATTTTGATACATAATCCCACTTATACTCTCATTTATGTTATTACATAGGACAATAAATGTATTTTTTCATTAAAATTTTCTAAGACTAAACATCTTGAACGTTTGTTTATTCGACTTCTTTGTTTTGACTGTTATTTTTTAAGTAGTAAAATATTGAAGTCGTAACAAACGAACGCACTCTCGCATTTATAAGCATATTTATTGAAATATTTCAATATTGTTTTGACGATAGCCTTTACTAATATTTATAAAGTTGAAGAGTGTTTGAACGGGATGAGGATCAATTCTACTAATTTATAGAAGTCACGATATGTTCTCCATTCAATTCCGATCAAACTTCTAAGCCGCAACTGGATCGTTGTCGTGGAAAACGGTTAAACGGTAACAATTCGATTCGATTGCGATAAGCAATTTGTTAGTCGAATTGACCCCTGATCTAGGGAATCAGCTAATCCGATTTAAAGAAAATACTTTTGCGTTAGATAGCTAATTAATTGAGAAGGATACAAACTAAATAAAATCACGTAACGATCAACAAATAGAACAGCGTAACATTAACGTTAAACGCGAGTAAAAACGCACAAAGTAACGTAACTTATTAACTTCGTTCGTCTAGTACTAGTAACAGCCTGTGAATGAAGACTTTTTCTCCTCTTTTTGAGGAGAAGGCTTGGAGTTTATTCCACAACATCGCTCCAATGCGGGTTGGTGGAATACAATTGTGACAGAATTTCAGTGAAATTTGACACATGCCGGTTTTCTCGCGATGTTTTCCTTCAACGTCAAGCACGAGATGAAAGACAAATTAAGCACATGAAATTCAGATTCACGCGTTCTTACGCATTCACGTTCGCCTATGTCGAGTAAAAGTCGTTTTAAAACAATAATATTACGATATCAAAGATAATACAGTACAGATCACTTTTCAAATTCCACCACGAATTTCAATCGAAATCTCCATAAAGCATTATTGTTCATTGTTGTCAACCTTTAAATAAGTTAACCGAAAATCGAGGCGCCGATGAAAATGAAAACCGCTAAATATATTTATAAATCGATAATGTATTGTGTTTTATTTAAAATATATGAATATTGGATATGAGGCCAGGACTCCGTATACGCACCAATGAACTTTATTTTCTTAATTTATGTTTATCAGTTAGTCTGTATAGGATTATTAACAGTTACTATACTTCTGTATATCTGCCCCTAACTATTGGAGCAACGAAATGGAACAGGACCTTGGAAAGGTGAAGCCTTTGTCCAGCTTACTTACTTTTTACGTTTTCTTAATATATGTGCTTATGATATCGTATAAATTATTTCCAACCATCTCAAGCTTAATTTATTTTTAATTTCATTATGATTTCAAAAACACGTCGATCTATGATAAACATATGTATAGTTTAGTAAAATTTTCTTGTCTGTTTTTGAAAAATATTTCGATATTTATTACCTGTGTTTAATCTTGATTCTTCATTACATGCTTAAATCGACGTTTATTTTTATGTGGGCAAACTTGCAGGATTCTCACCTGATGGAAAATGACTACCATGGGTTTGCAGGTGCGTTGCCTATTTCTTTGAACATTTTAATAAACGTTGCTATTTCTGTTAATGTTTATATAATTATTGAAGTGATAACTTCTTTTGGGAGGGTAAACCGCTTCGTAACGTAACGCGTTACGGTGCCACTATTACCGACGCGGACTGCTTTACCTGAGAGTTACCAACCTAACGCCATCTAGCGTATACAGATAGTACTTATAGTAATTTAGCAACTCTCAAGTACTAATTTAAATTATATTTAATATATTATAATTAATAATAAATACTATCACTTCTGTCGAGCGTCCCGAGACGCCCACGTTTTTTTTATTAAACATATTTACCGTCTTAAGATTTTGTGATACAGCCACTAACATCTCCAGTTCTACCGTCAAACAGTAACTACGTGTTTTGGTTTGAAGGTTGAATGAGTCGATGTAATTACAGGAACAAGATCATAACATCTTATAACCAGAATGATTTCTGAAGATTTACAGTGATATATTTTATGAAATAGTGTTTTAGGTTGATGGTTGATGGCGATTTCGTCATATGACCGACTTCGGAAATAGAGTAAGTTGTAAACTACGTTTGAACTAGTTTATGGTTCGTTGTGAGACATTTTGTTACCGTTGTCTACTTTCTGTTAATATTCCTTCGTATTTGCATTGTTAATTCATATCCTAAGACTCTTTCATTATGAAATCGTTTTGTTTACAATTTAATATGTTCTTCGATCGTCAAATTATTTCAGTCAAAAATGTACACGTCAAGAGATGACATCATCACACGATAATCACCGCACACACTGAACATTCCTGAATACCCAGCCAAACAAACCATGCTCCAATTTTAAAGATTATATGTACGTATGTACACACGTCCACTGATGTGTGTTGTTTTACTACGTTGAAAATAGAGCTTATAATGCATAACTATTGATAAAACATGTCGTGACCCACTGTACACAACGCTCTTTATTACAGCACTATGTTAGACGATGACACAAAATACTATGTCCGCTTAATTAATAAAACCTTGCATTTGCAAAGCGGTAAATTACATATTTTTCACAATGGCAATCGACTTATTGATTGAATGTGATTTGTTTTATAAAAATTGTATTGTAGTTCCATTACCATCGTTTACCAACAATTTCCCGCCTCGTCACTTAAGAGAGCCAAGTATGCCACAAATTGTTTAACAAACACTGATGCATACGCGGTATAACAATGATGGCGACAATAGCAAAAACAATCGTGGCTTAAAATTACCACTGTTTGCATAAACTGTGCCATTACTTGTTTCTTGCTGTGGACTTGATCGCCGGTATGCGCTAACACTGATAGACAGTTAGGGCAAAAAGTGCGGTATTATGTCGGAACACTGTCATAAAATTTACTAAACGGGGCTAGCACACGCTAAACGTCCAAGACGACCTAAAAATATAAAACCATTACTTTTTTATCACGTTTTCTTAATATTGTTTTTATAAATATTATCGTAACATATGTATATTTTTACGTAATCATAAATAAATATATAACATTAAGAAAAACACACGACGAATGACGTATATGACTTAAAACTTCGCTATTAAATAATTTACGCAACACTACATATTACACTGTGTTTAAAATCTAATCAAAAGTTAAGTAAGGCAGTTAAACAGAATGACATTATGCTATCGTAGACCTGTTCCAATACACGAGTCGGAAAAGTTTCGGGAGCTCACTTCTTTTATATAAATGTGCTATATCTTTTCATAAAATATTTTCATATTTTTTTTGTTTCATCAATCGTGAGAAAGAGTATATTCATTGGTAAATCAATTCAAATAGATAATCAAATAATAAAAAAGAAGTGATTTAATATTTTTATACAAACTGCCTAGGTACTGACCTAAATGGTCAATGTTCAGTCATCTATAGTTTTTACCTTATTATTGTGTAACAAATAAGTATTTCCGATCTTTAAATAATTAGAAAAAATAAAAATACACATACATAATTGTAGATAAATAAGCACATTAAAACGATTTATAATTTTAGAAATGTGCAATCGACGACTACTATGATTCAAGTTTTCAACAGCATTATATGCTGTTTCTATGATGAAAATAATGTAAATAAAAACACAAACGATTTACATAGCATCGAGCGTATCGCTGAACTGTCGTTTGTATTGAAACAGTTACAAAAAGAATACTATGCCGATCAAAATATACATCTATATCAATATCGGGTTCATGACTTCTGTTACAGTGGGCTGTATCGTTTAAATATGGCTTGAGGAGTTTTTAATCACACTTGACATGCTTGCGACCTATCAACTGT
This sequence comes from Nymphalis polychloros, assembly GCA_905220585.2. NCBI lineage: Eukaryota > Metazoa > Arthropoda > Insecta > Lepidoptera > Nymphalidae > Nymphalis > Nymphalis polychloros. Next base: position 15,417,793 of record HG992241.1, on the reverse strand, counting down.
TACTATCGCCATCACAGCTGATGTCATTGTACTTACGTAATTGATGTATCATACTAAATAATTACAATACAATGAATTGTCACGATAAATCAGCGCCAATAATAACCAATGAAACTTCCTTGGTGATGATGGGTCTCCATATCGATGTGTGTCTTAAAGTGAAATGATTGATATCGAATCGTTTGATCGTTGCGTAATGTACTATTAACGTCCTTAGATACTGTTTGATTTATATTGACTAGAAAATTCCTTGTTATCAATAATGTTTCAAGACCACATGTGTCATAAAAAAACCTTTTAAATAAATGTCTTAAATTTTATAGGATACTTTATGTTCGTGTCATAACGATTCTATAAAATATTCGAGGATTTTATTTAAAAAAAAGTTAAAAAGTAAACTTAAACTGTTGACTTGCTTAATATCAATTTTTAATGGCAACCGCAATTAATTTTATTTCACTAGAACAAGTTTCAAAACTTGGATTATTAAAATAAAGATACTATTTATTTAAGTATCGAATTATGAAAAATGTTTAAGGCTAATCAAGTTTTGAGTCTAATATACAGTTGCATTAAAGCAGCCTTTGTGCGTGTCTCTCATTGTACCGCTGACGTTATAAATCCTGCTGTCAAATCTATACCTTGTATTGTTGTGTTTGCAGGGTGAGTGATACTGGTAACACAGACGTAACATCTTAGACCTAATAATGCATTTCTTGCAGTTTTAATCTAATCTAAATCTATGGTATTAATGACCACCGCAAAGTCACTCGTCTGAGGTCCTACGATTAAAATAAATTTTTAAATTTTATTTATAAGCGTAGATATAATCATAGTAAAAATTACGAAGCTGCGAATGTTTACGTCACTGATACGACATATTCATATATCATTAAGGGTAATCGAATATCAGGTGATAACGGACATCTGCATAGTGACTACACTACGTCAGACAAAGGTGGTTTCCGGCGTGTCGCGACGCGTGGCTCCAATCCTGACAGTATCACATCGCACATCTGATTTATGTCCGCGAACACACTCTCGGCTAAGAAACACGAGACTAGGACTATACAGTGTTCAAAGTATAAATAGCAACATCGCTTACGACTTAACAACTGTTTTGTTGTTGTGTTATATTATGATATAACCCTTTTATTTTTTCAACTACAGTTACACGACAAGTTCTCATAGATAGGAGTTTAAACTATGCACCGCTGACTGACTTAAGATGGAATTCCCCTTGCACTCAGGGCCGGTTAAACTATGTTGGGGCCCCTAGGCAATACATGTCTAAAATATATTATATATACCACAAAGCTATTTCCTTAATTATTTAGATGTTTTAATAGCATATTATGAAGATACAAATATTTCTCTTATACGAAAAGAATGCCTATCGAATAACAGAAATATTTGGCAACAATATCATCCAATTTCTGCGTATGAGCCCTAGTTAGGTTCCTATAACGCCTAATAGATAATCCGGCCCGCCTGCATTTGTAATTTAGCTAAGCTCACCCTTCGAACCGGAATATGACAATACATTTTAAAGAAAATAAATAACTAGGACACAAACCGCCTCTATCGTACGTCTTAAAGTTATTTAATGAATAAAGGGGAAATTAATAACAAGTTGAATCAAATTTAACAAACAACATGCTTAGAACACTCGTATCTATCAGTATTTCACAACAATATTCGGCCTCCAGATTGAGGTTATCTAGGTTCATATAAAACGAGCAGTAGGTATTGTTAACGAATAGACTAAGATCTTGTGTACTGGCTACTCTTGCTAACAATAACATTATATTGATATTAAATCAAATATTTTTTCATTGAAATCGTTAGGTTATTTTTGCAGTGTAAATAATTCAATCGTATTTAATTGTCATACGTATGAAAGTTGCTGGGAAAGACAAACTACTGACATTTTTAAAGATTCTTCTCGGTATAATCTTCATTATGAAATTATGTAGCTTTACAATACATTCAAAACTGTAACGACGATTCAATAGTGCTTTTATGAGCCTACTTGAATAGATATTATTTTGAGTTTTGAATCATATTTGTGCCGTTTATGTCTCTCTCGAGATAGATATAAAAGCTAGAAAGATAGAGATGAGAGAGACCGAAGTAGTGGAACTTAACCAAAGATAGTTGGTTCAATTCCGGGTCGGAGATTCCAGTGGTTAATTTGTGCTTATAAATCATTTAGTGCTCGATAAATATTGTAAGGAAAGTTACACTGATGAAATTCTGTCACGTATGAAGCAGCGTGGTGGAAAAATCTCCAGGCCTATTCCCTCTTATTTATTTAAAAGCGAGTTTTAAATATTTCAATTTATAAGTACATTTATTATTTACACGCAGTATATTTATGATATAGTCATCATAAGTACAAAGAAGTCATTACGTGTTTGAAACAAACAAATTGCAGTCAATGAATAGATTGTCATAATTTTTTACATAATTACATTTCGTTTAGTTATCACAATCTATTTTATCTACTTAACATAATTAAATTATATATATAAACCACTTTAAACTGCCAATATAGTGCACGCTAGGTCGAAACGTACTACACTTATTGGTACTTAATCAGAACAATATTGGCAATTTAATATAACCCATTATGGATGAGAGAGACATCGGTAGGAGGCGGATCGAAAATGAAGGCAAGCACGCGATCGCTACCATATTCAATTTCATAGAAAAACTTATTTTATGTCAGCAAGTTCCCTTGTACACGGATAATATAACGAATGTTTGACAAATTATAAGTAGAGATATATGTTATGTTGCGAAATAATATTTCGCTTTTGACAAATGAGTTACTTGATAAAAAAACGCTGTGCTAGGTACGTTCCGTGGTCGCACACAAACTACTGACTTCACAACCTGCAATTAATATCTCTGTACTCGATAAATTGAATCTAGAAAGTCATATACTTATTAGACAGGATAAAAGATTTGTTGCAAACTAATAAAAAAAAGTCACTAAAATAAAACGCAACTCTATTTAATTCGAAAAAAGAACAATAAAATTAATTACGTTTATAAGATTAAAAATAAAAAATAGGCCGAACTTAGATTGTACCCTGGACTATAAACGTTTATTAACAAAAAAAAACCAATACATGTCAAAAAATCTTAAGTAATTTGCTGTACAAGTTTGTGTTTAAAACTTTGCAATGAACAGTAATAAATTGATATATGTAATTGACAAAGCATTTCATGCAGTGCATAAAATCTAATTCGTAATCTAGAACGAGGCCTACAATATTTAGGACTGACGATTTTATCTTTTCCTGCAATTTCTATGTTAGCTGTATCAAATTCGTGGTAGTATTGTAAAGACTCAATCAACTGATGTGTTCACTCGTTTGTGTGCTAGTGGCTCGTATGTTTTTAAACTTTAGCATAAAACAGTAATTGGGCGAACTATAAAACCTATATAGATAAATTTAAAATTGTATTATGGTAGGATAATAGCGGGGTAGTATAGATATGGAATATACATTTTTTTGTTAAATAAATCCTGCAACTAATTACAGCGCCAAGTAATGGTTGCAATCTAAGTCATACAAGCAACCCACTCTCAAACATACAAAAACAATGATCAGAATCGGTTCATCCGTTAAGGAGGACTGCTGTTACATATACATGCATATCAGAATTATATATATCATCAAGAAAGATTAAAAAACCAGAAGTGACATGGGGTATAATAAAATTATTAAAAGTTTTATAAAAAATATTGAAATATATATTTTTATAGCTCGATAGTTAATTTAATTGAACTAATCGGTTAGTTAAGAACCTTAAGAAGCGAAGAGAAGTAATCATAAAGAAAAAAAACTACTCTGGTAAACTAAACCGCGAAACCTCATGACAAAGCTAGTCTGTAATCGAAGCAGAATTTAATGCAGGTAACTCTATTGTCAACACTCGCTTGTAAAATGTTTAGTTACGGATTATTTCAAATACAAAAGGACACGTGCAATTATAATGGATACGGAATATCGATTTCTGAAAACACGCAAATCATGATAGTGTTGGGATGTGTTATGGGAAGTTTATTGATAAAATTTATCGATAATTTTCAAAGGATATTCATTTAGTTTGACCCCACAAATACTTTACTATATGCGAATAAACAATATAACATAACATTTATAATCGTAAGTATTTTCGCTAATCGTTACACCCGATTCCATTAGCATCAAAGTTAATTATTTTAAAAAAAATCTGTCATAATACAAGGTGCATTATAAATACGCTAGTTTCTGTTTGAAGTGGATTGTTAAGTAGCATTTTTTGTTTTCGGAACCTCTGGCAACGGGTATGCAACATTGACGTGAGAACGTAACAAACAAACACAATTTCGCATCTGTAATTGGTTAACAGAAGTTCATAAAAAGGCGATAAAGATTCGATCAAACGTAACAGTTTTTTTATTACAATTTGTAGAAACTGTGTTGATTTATTATGTAATTGAGATTTTTAAATATCAGTTATAAAAGGTCATTGGTATCTTAAGGGTCAGTATAATCTGTTAGGCATGGTATAATTTCATTTTTAAATATCATTTACTGTTATCATATTAGCCTAATTTTGTAAGTATAACTTATAACTTGCTATTATAATTATTACTATAAGACCATGTTACTTACTGAAACTCTTTATAATTTATAGATTTCATTATGACTTTATGTAACACAATTACGAGTGTGCTACTCGTTTTTTTACGATAAAGTTTTTTTTATACGTATTACTAATAAGCGACATTGTATCGTACATTATGATATATACTTATATGAAAAATCGCTATAAGATTGATTATTAATTTGGTCGTATTATTTTCAGGATACACAACAAAATAACGTCATTAAGATGAATGTGACAAACTAAAAATATAATTTTATAAAAAAAAAAGCAAAAGAAATAACAAATGAAGTATCGATATGTAAAATGAACGTGAACTTCACAACATGCCCGTTACCAGTTTGTATCGAATAAAATTGTTTATTATTAAAATATAAATATCCGAGTTATTTAACAAAGTTAGTAATTTCCTATATATTATTCGTTATAGAATTCATTCACAGTATCGTAGAATCTCCATTTCTAAACTTGACGCTGCGCCGGCTAAGTCGACCTGGTCTCTCCCTATGGAGGTCTCGTATTATCAAAAGAATCCTGATTTACTATAGTTCTGCTATAAAATTTCAAAACAAACGTTAATGTAGTACTTATTTATCGTTTCTTTTTTTAATGAATGCAGTATTTCTTTATCCTCCGGTAAAATGCATAACTCAAATGTCTTTGTTTACAAGACTTGAGAAACTTTATATACATACATATATATATTTCAGGATCATACAGATTATGAATGTTTTAATTTGTTTATATAATATGAATGTACAAGATTACGACGTCATTAGATTAAATTTAAAGCTGAAGAAGAAGATAGCAGATGGCAAAGCTTAGCTTCTTATATACGGTATGATGTATAGGTAATAAAATCTTATTCGAATTCAACCTCTATTTAAAATTCATTAATTCGATAAAGAAACATTACACTTGTCGTATACTACTAACCGATTCGATTCCGGCTCCGATCCGACTACTAATTCGATTTTTGCCAACCGGTAACAATAACTTTGTTTTTCCTAACGTAATAAAACCGATTATTAAGATGGGAAAAGTAAACATTTATTATTAAATTATTACTAATTAACAATCAACTAACAAGCGCACATTTAATGTAAGATTCATGTGGCATTATTATATACCTTAAAAGGAGATATTACATATTCATAGAATTCCTCTCCAATAGGCTGAATACAAAAGCCGACATGAATTTTATATCTATGTACTTATGAAAACTCGTCATACAACACATACCATGCATGAGGTTGATATTTATTAATTTTCTACAATAAAGCAGTGTATGTTTATTTCATACTGTTTTGTTAAGATAAAATTAATTATATATGTTAATGGTCATCCAGATTTAAAAGTCTTTAGCGACATCTATCTCGCCACACATGAAAAACTAAAAACTGACGTATCCTACATCGCGATATTAAAGTTATCCGAGAGATTGAACATATATACAAGAACCCGACAACAACCGTCGAGCGGTAGCCCACCAGACAAACATCCGTCTGGTCGGAGGATCCTCCCTTTTCAATGGTGGATGAGGAACTTTACACTCTGTTCCTCCCAACACCAAGAGTCAATTAGCAATGATATCCTTCAATTTTTTTTTTAATATTAGTTCGGGAAGTACATTTTAGTTAACACTAATATAACTTATGTTGACATATTCACGCACTTCTTTTTTCAACTTCACATATAAAATATCCTTTTTCCAATGACGCTTGTTCATAATACAAAAAGAAATTGGTCACCCTATGAAAATGGACGCTACTATCGACAAATTCACTAAAAGAAATATCTATCTAAATAAACTTCACTTTTAAAGATTTAAAATTCTTTAAAAGTGAAGTTTCACTAACGGACGATGATGAGGTACACTCGGTCAATTGCCAAGTCCAATAATGCCACCGTCACAAATAGCTAAGTTGTTTAAGTGTATAAAACAATTAATAATAGTTATTCTTATAAAACATTCAATTAATTTCAATTAAAATGAACTCGGAATTTGACACTCGTACAATACGATTGCCACAACAGTAACGAGTACGATGGTAATTGCTTGAGATGAACATTTAATTGGATTTTTTATTCGTACGTTCTATGAATAACCTTTCTGCCCGCTTCAGCCGCGTGTGTGGTCTGCGTTGACGGTACCCCTGACAACATCCATGTAAAATATCATGATTGAGTATTTAAGACGTTAAAACGTAACAAACAAATAAATTCACTTTCTCGTTTATATTAAATAAGGATTATACTGACTGGTACATACCTAGTTACGTAGACTTATGTACTAAGTTATTACCAATAATGTCTCCAAGGTCGATTCTATACAAAGGTATCTATTTCGATGTGCAAAGAGTTTACTCATCACGTAAAACTCATTTAAGAGTATGTAGGCACTATGTAACGAGCAAAGACATTATGTTATTTTAATTATAGCAAAAGCATTTTTACTGCAACCGCTCCTTAACTTGACTACTTATGTAGCTTGGTATATATACAATATATTGCATTGTTATATATTATATACTCGGTTACTTTAAAAGCAATAAAATAATGTAGTAAATTTAATATTTACATGTAACGATATTACACGAAAATAAAAGTAATCATCTCACCGCTGCAACTGGGCAAAGGCTTCTCTTTAAGAGGTTTTTTGAAACTTTAATTATAAAGGCATTATTTCATCAGACACTTGTTTTACGTCACTGCCGAGATAAATTATAAATAATAATTATAATAATTCAGTGGTGCCGCTTGGGTTTGAACCCGCGATGGGTTTTTATAATTACCTTGTTGGATCGGGAGATGGTGACACAAAATTTCAGGTCATTTGTACCAGTATGGCGACTCCCGGTCTATATTTTCTACAACTATGAAAAATGTCAACTACTAACGGTTAGGCAACTATACGTCTCTCAATTAGTTATCCAACAACACAGAATAACCCCCTATCATGCCGACGAATACAGTAAACAACGTGTCATTAAAAACGTATGTCGACCTGTTATATGTCGAACAGCTTCAGCGAGACGACAACATGATTTTAAAGCAGTTTATTTGTATAACAAAATAAATAAAATAAAAAATATACACCCCTTAAGTAATCGTAAACTTAAAGTAATTATTAAAAATTGGCTACTAGGACTAGATTATGAACAAACAGATTGTTATTGCTATAATATCTTGTGAAACAAAATACACACACACACATACATACATACATACATACATACATACATACATACATACATACACACACACACACAGAGATACACAGATACAGACACACACGCAAACACACACATACATACATACCCCACACAAATCTTCTGACACTCCTAGTATTCAGTAAGAAATATTCATTATTTTTTTTATTTACATCGATCGATATGTCACTAAGACATGAGAGAAGACACTGATTTCTGTAATACAGGTCTTTGAGCCTAGCTCAGAAATCAGGGACTTCATTATAATTTGTTACTTTTTATGTGAATAAAGATTATTATTATTATTATATTATTATATGTCTTATAGTCTCCACATACCTATTGTGCTTGCCTTTGGTGTTACTTCATTTAGTTTGGAAACTTGTGCATGTGCCAATGTCAAAGCATCACAACCGATGTTTTAGGTATGCAATTATTATTTATTTTATTATTATTTTGTCTACATTTTGCAAATTAAGATTGGTTGTTCAATCCACTGTTCTCGACTCAACTATAAAATATTATAACATTATTGTATTCATTCGTTTAAAAAAAATAATCTTTTATTCATAATGAAACACCCTGTTAACCGTACGATCCTCTTCATCCAAATTAATTTGACGATTCCAGGACTGCGCAGACTCCGTTTATGTTTGTCTTAATATAATAAATTTCAACAGCAGGTCGTTAATATTATATAGTAATTTAAGACGCGTGTGTTAAATTTAAAAGCTGTCATTGTCATTTAAATTTTTCATCGCCAAGTTTGTTATACTTCAAATACTACCAACTAAAAGGAAATATTACTCGAAAACTGTGTTTGTATTAACGTATTGGTTTTGATACGTATATAAATTATTTTAAATGCATTATTTTAGATTTATAAGTCTGATTGATGACGCATCATCACGACACTTACATCTATTTTTAAATAAATCATACATTTGTAGTCATTAGTATTATTCAACTAGTAAAATGAATGTATTTATTATTTGTTTATATAAAATGAATCAGTTTACACAAACAATGACATATTTTCTCATATAATTATTCAATAAAAACTATGACCTCATACAATACATAAACTGTAATATATAAGTAAGATATATAAGACAAATTTATTCTCTACTTGATATTTAAAATATTGTAGAGTTCGTAGTTGTTGTCACACCGAGAATCAAATCGAGTTCAGATTTAAAAAGAAATGTTAACTTCGTAGTGTCTTTGGGTTACATAAGGATTTACAGCATATATTACAATAAATTATTAATATATTAGTAAAAGAGATTATGTCTTAATTTAAACTAGTGTGTTTTTTCTATGGACTATTACGTATGACGGTAAATACTATTGTATAATAATACGTTAGTATTTACCGCCTGAAACTTCGCTCAAGTGTACGGGGGGATTTGGTGAAGTCAGGCGTTAGGTCTTTCTCTGCAAAATTTCATGATGATCGCTTGAGTAATTATGCGCAACATACAATTTCATATCAGAACGATAAGAAAAAAATTAAAAAAAAAAAATCGGATGTTCATAAAAATATCACGATAAATGTCTGCACTGTTCCCGCGTTGCAAGTACCGAATTATGATATTATGTCCGGATTGCGAAACTCATCATCATAAACACGAAGCTGTTTCAGTAATAACGAGTGTAAACGGTTTAACAGAGACCGCTGAGTATTGCTCGGTGTTCAAACTAAATTGATAAATAAAAAACAAATTTGATGCGAATAAAAAAATAACAATCACAAGGTAATCGTAATCGTAATGTAATATTCGTAAGCTTTATTATATACTAGCGTTTTGCCCGCGATTTCACCCGCGTAGGAATACGGAGTACTCGTACTCGTTCCCGTGGGAATACGGAGACAAAATGTAGCCTATGTTACTCGCTGATAATGTAGCTTTCCATTGATGAAAGAATTTTTAAAATCGGCTTTGTGGCTTAGGCCTGAAAGCGTAACAAACTAAGAAACTCACTTTCGCATTTATAATATTAGTTAGGATTATGTGTATATGTAATTACTACACATGACAACACTATTTCGTCGCTTCCATTTTTGTTATGATATCTAACCAAAGATTGTCTGGAAGAGATTGCTCTTTTAAGAGTACCGCCTTTTGTATTTTTGTATCCTTTTTTCTGTATCAACTATTCAGCCACATTTATCTTCTTGATATGAATTTGGCTTAGTGGTACGATATTATGCAAGCCCGTCTGGATTGGCAGTACTCACTCATCAAACTCCACCGCCAAACAGTAATACTTAGTATTTTTGTGTTCCGGTATGGCGGCATAGAACGGCATATGGCCGGTGGTGACCACTTACCACCAGGTGAAATCATTTGCGCGTCCGTCTACCAATCTTATACAAAAAAACACATTTTATTAATACGCTCCTTTTTTTTACTCTTACAAAGCACCTTACAATAAAATAGCTTTGAAGTCGTTTAGTAAGTAAAAGTAATAGCTTGTATATAATATTATGTTCTACTGGTGAGGCTAATGTTCATTCTCGTTAATTTTTTTTCTTTTTTCTTTAATTTTTCATAAAATAATGCGAAAGAATATAATAAAAACGTTTCGTTTCACGTGAATGTCGATAAGTAGTTTTGCGTTCAAAGTTAGGGACATTTTACGTGGACTTATCAACGGACAGATTGTTGGGACAGTCCCGTTGTTAGAATAAGGAATAATTCATGAAATGCCGAAACTATTAAGGAGATAGTTAAAACGCTACCTTTTAAACATGCAATAAAACTTACTTAACGAAATCCTGTGTTTTTATATATATTTTTCTATTTTTATTTAGTTATTATCTTTACATATTAAATGTTCTACATGATGGGCGTTACGTGACGTCGGGTTAGTTTTAAACATTAATATCATATTGGAGTAAAAACACTTCCTAAAGCAAATGAACAATATAAGTAACTTCGAGTGTATTCTATTTATATTTCGATAAACGTTCTTTGTTACACGGTTCTCATTACGTTAAGCAGCACATGATGATTTCAATTGCTTGTATAATTTATTATAATAACCACACTTGAATATATTTCTCGGCGCACACTCGACATTCTAAACATTGAGAACAAAATAAGCTTAAATATCAATAGGGTGTGTATTAACTCAATTTTTATTAAATAATTAAATAGATGGTGTTTTTTTTTTAAACTAATTTCTACTAAACGCATTTTGATATTGTTTTCAATTAAGATGTAGCTAATTTCGTTTAAAAAATATGTATTTCATAATACATTAACACAAAATATATGAAGTTATTTAGTTTATATTAAAAATTGGATAAGAAATAATCTTTTTAATATTTTTTATTCTACCTTATTTAATCAACTAATTATTATTATTATTAAATACGCGACTTGTTAGCTTTAAGTTAATTAAATAATATTGAATTAACTTAAAGCTGTTAGCTTTAAATTTTTAAGTTAGTAAATAAGTAATAAAATGTAATAATATTTTTGTACTAAAAATCTCCCATTGACTGATAAGTCAGGCATAGAAATCATAAACAACAAAGTCGCCAGTTACAACGTATTCCATAATATATCGGCTTCTATACCGAATTTTACAAGAATCGTTTGTTGAGAGTAATTGAATGACGAACCACATTTCTTTTATGTCTACAATATTTCATAAGTCCGTCATGTATTCTTAATGCGTCACTAATTTATTTCTTTAAACCATAGACCACGGCAATTGATGTCTGTTTTTTTTTTATTTATGTTAAATAAACAAATATGTAAGTTATTTTAATTTGAAGTGTGGTATCCCCATTTGAAGTACAGATTCTTAGAGGTAGGTCATTTCCTTGTTTCTCAATAGACGATTATGCCGATGTAATGTGAAACATTTCAGTTCAAAATGATGGACAGTCTTGTATCGTTCAAATAATGTACCGGTTTAAATCATTTGAACATTTAAAGACGAAAGAATTTTTATTAAATATGCTTGACAAACCTTATGTATCTGATACAATTTATATTATTAAATTGTTACTAACACGTGAAATTAAGTACGTTATCTATGTATATCTTACGACTTATCCTTGTTTCAAAATGTTTTATCCTCACAGCCAATAAAATTAAAGACTTCCTAAAAATTTGTATCATACTTACTTTGATTATGATAATAAATCAGTGTATAAGATTCAGGAGGCTTATTATTAGTTGACGATATAACTAATTATAATTAAAAATATATACACTTGGTGGTAGGGCTATGGGTAGGTACCACCAACTCATCAAATATTCTACCGCAAAACAGTAATGCTTAGAATTGTTGTATGAAGGTTGGAAAGATGAGTGAGCCCGTGAACCTTCAGACAAAAAAACATAAGTTAGTTCCCAACTCAGTTCCCAAGGTTGGTGGCGTATTGGATATGTAAGGAATGGTTGATATTTCTTACGGCACCAATTTTTATGCGTGTTGGTGACCAATCACCGTGGCGATCTATATGCTTGTCCGCCAAGCTGTAGTGTAAAAAACCAGGTCAGACCAATAATGTGTTACTGGATTTTTCTGTAAATTAATTGTCAGTAGCTTTAGAATATCGTGTCTCGGTGTTAATAAGAGTTCGGGTAATGTATCTCATATGTCTTTTCTTTCTGTCGTATTAGATTACCGGCGACTGAACTCTTCGCCGGTCTATCTAACCCCAACTCGTCATTCATTTGTTTTAATATATTTTTATGATTTACTCCCTCATATTTTGCTAATGCTTATATTAGTTTTATTTTCAATAAGTTAAGCGCATGTCCGTTACATAGAATACAGTAAAAATAAAATGGTACTAACATAATTCGTTATTTTTTTATGTAAGAGGGGACAAACGGTGGAAAGTGACTACCACCACCCATGGACATCTGTAACACCCGAGGGCTTACAGGTGCGTTGCCGGCTTTTGAGGAATGAGTACGCTCTATTCTTGAAGGTTTCTATGTTATATCGGTTCGGAATAGTCGCCGTTGAAACCTGGTTCCACAGAGTGGTTTTAAGAGGCAGGAAATCCACAAAGGATTTCCGGACCTCGAGGTGAGGATGGAATTTAAAGTTCTGGCGCGATGTCCGGTGGTAAAATTCAGCGGCTGGGAATAATCCACATAATTCCTCAGAACATTATCCGTGATATTTGCGATAGAAGATGCAGAGTTACCCGACATCTCCACGCAAATCCAAGGATCAAGCCGGTCGGTAAGAACTTGATCGTCGACAAATCGAACTGCTTTAGGTTTAATATAATAAATATAATAATATTGTTCTATATTATTTATTATGGCCGTAAAATTGAAGGCGAGAAACAAACGAACGGGCGTTTATCAAAACAAAATAGGTCGAAAAAAGAATTTACATTATTTAGACCCTCTATGCTAAATTATATTTGTGTTTGTATTTTATTAAGTTATGTTAAAACATTGCAGCGCATGCGCATTGTTCAAATTTAATATAGGTGCTATATTATATATATTATGCTATATTCATAGCAAATAATTTTACGAGGCGTTTGCTAATTGTAATGTACCGAGACGAACTATTATCGCAAGCATATACTTATTCATCTCTTGATGTCTAGAAAATATCTTAATACACATTAAACTCACCTGCAAACCTAATTTAAAAAGGTCGTAAGCTACATACCATTGCAAAAGACTATGGAATGACTGAGATCATTAGCGAAAACAAACTATAAATAAATTATCTAATTTTTGACGTTTGATTAGTTTAAATAGATAAAGTACTTACCACTGTCACAACCTTCCTCGTCGGTACCATCATCACAGTCAGGAGTACCGTCGCACCTCGCGTCGGGTCTGATGCATCGCGTCTCGTCGCAACGAGTCTCGCCAGCGGGGCAGACTACGGGAAAAATCAAAGTAAATCTTTACGACATGCATTTTTTAAATTTTTGTATTCCTAGTTTAAAAATGTTTATAATATGAGATCACAAAATTATTTAATAATATGATTCCTAGTTTAAAAATCTTTATAATAAGAGATCACAAAATTATTTAATAATATGTCTCTATGTTTTCATATACTCCTAAAACCAGTTTGCTTCATATAGTCTAACTATAATTAAGAAACAACTATTAAATAATTATAAGGCAAAAATGTAAACATATGTAGAGGCAGGAAGATTTTTATTTAATATAGGTAGATACACTAGTAAATAGGCCACCTGATGGTAAGTTGTCACCGCCGCGCCTATAAATTGGCGCTGTAAGAAATATTAACCAACTCTTAGATTTTCAATGCGCAATCAACTTTGAGAACTGAGATGTTACGTCCCATTGTCCTGTTGTTGCACACCTTTAAGTTGAAACACAACAACATTAAACACTGTTATTTGGCGGAAGAATAAGTGATATGTGGGTACCCTGACAACCCTGGGGCTTGCACAAAACCCTACCACCTACCACTATAAACAAATTTATAAAAATGTTTTTTATGGCGAGCTTAATTGAAAATTATTTTATTATCCTCAGGTGTTATAATAACTTTACTATCGTATTTTTTTAATTAAAATCTTGAGCGTAGTTCCATTATTTTTATAATGACAATAATAATATGCTCACTATTTTCTTGTCTCTCTTCTAAGCTCGGATTGTCTGTTGCTGTTTCTGGAGATTCACCGATTGAATGAGATTCGTCTGGCACTCCTTGAGTAATATAAAAACAAAAATATTAAGAAAAAAAAAACAAAAAAAAAAAAAAAAATAAGTAAAAAATCAAATTTTGGTACGTTCATATTTTTTCAATTGATTATTAATTGTATTATCAAATTCCGTGGAATTATCAAATATATCATATCATATATCAAATACAGTAGAATTTGAAAGAGCATCTTCTTGATTATACCGAGGTTCCTTGGATGCGTTAGTGACAGTTAATGCCTCATACTTACTATATGTTTTATCATAGTAGTCGCAGTTAATTTCGTCAGTTGAATTCGGACAGTCATTAACGCCGTTACATATCATATCTTCACATATCACCACATCTGAACCTTCGCATAGCACCTTCTTGTCACATGTTTTATCACTGGGAGTATTAGCACTGCCCAGTGTAGGTTGAGCCGTAGTTTGTTGGTTGTATGGTACTATTAAATCGTCTTCATTTTCCTCGTTTAATTTGTTCTGACTATCAACACTCTGATCATCATTATCCTGATCATCGATATCTTGATCATCAGCATCTTGGTCATCAGTATTGGGATCATCGATATTCTGATCGTCAGTGACATCGTTAGTGATCAGATCGTCATTATCAGATTTGGCTACAAAAATGAAAAGTAAATGAAAACAAAAAGGAAAGAGAAATTAAAAAAAATATGACCAGTAAACGAAAATAATCATAAATTGTTTTAAAATATAAAAAAGTGCTAAAGTATATATTATATGAATAAAGCAAATAAAAACTAACTATCGACTGGACAGTCAGTTTCATCTGAACCATCAGCGCAGTTGTAAGTGCCATCGCATCGAACGGAGGAAGGAAGACACCGACCATCATCGAAACATTTGATCTCGTCACTGGAACACGCTTCCAGGGGTGCATTGTATCCTATAGGCAAGATTTGAGTAAAAAAATCATCAACATCTCAAAGAAATAAAAACATAATAAATAATAATTAAAAAACCATAATTATACTAAATCAGTAAACCAATAAAAACAAAACGTAAAAAGTTTTAAAATGTATCCACAGAATCTTGTCTGCTAAGCCAGCTAAATTGAATTCCTTTCAGCATTGGACATGATATTTATCCATCACTGCCTTCATTTACCCCTCCTCGATCTACTAGTTTTTGTTATAATTAAAAAAATTGTTTTCTTATTATAGTTATTAAATAAGGTCCTCCAGACCGATTTCGGCCACGGCGGCCAATCTCAAGAGAGATTAGCCAACTGCGCAGGAGATATTATAGTGCACAAGTGTGTGCGCAAACACAGGTGCACTCTCTTTTCCTTAGCTCTCATAATCCGATGGGACGGCAATCCGACACGACCGGAAAGAGTTCAGGCGCAGGACCAACGGCTTAACGTGCTTTCCGAGGCACGGGAGTGTACACACTTCCACCTTCCAGACTCCGGGCTGCTACTGAGAATTTTCTGACAGAAAAACCCAATAACTATTTATTGGCCCGACCTGGGAATTGAACCCAGGACCACCGGGTCTGCAGCCTAATATCTAGCCACTAGACCAACGAGGCAGTCAGAGTAATTAAATATTAACATCAATAACAAACAAAATTTAAAGTTATTTGTTAATTATGATTTATTTTAATTTTTGTCGCGAATGTTTTGGTGAATGTTAAATCTACGAGTAATAAGTTTGTTTATATCGTCTTGTATATTGATAAAAATGAGCATTTACTATGTATCTTTATTAGTTTTATTTTTGCAATATTTGTAAAGAGAGCTGTCATTTCCAACCATAGACATTGACCAAGACCGGTACAAGTATTTCTTGTCCCATCAATGTGTCACCAATCATGTAAAGCCGTTAAAATATGCATGACAGGATAAGTTTTGATTTATTTCTAAACTTAACTTAAAGATTTATCATTTGAATTCGTTAAATTCACGGTTTACATATCCCATTTTATTAAGTACATATCGGTTACAATTCCTTTCCTAACATCGATACATTCTTATTCGTGCCGGTATGGCCATCAGACACTAAATTCTGACAGTTAAAACGTCAACATGTCAAACGTCAACGTCAGTTTAACAACAGGAACCTAAAAAGAGTACAATCTACCTCTGGTGCGAAATTTAAAAAACAATGTAAAAGAAATTGTTTGTTTGCACGTTAAAGGTATTACACAATTAGCGAGTTTATGGAACAAAACTATCGCCTTTTGATTATTTCTTTGTTACATTGAAAATTGTACACAATCCGCTCACAAAGAAAAACCCGCAACGTTTATTTTGTCGGGTCTTCTCAAGATCGGGTATTTTCTTCTACTAACAAGTAAGTCTTCATTTAAATAATGAATTTGAACTTGAATTATTCTAAAAGAGTTTTATTTAGAAACGTTTTGTTTTTGAAAATTGCGAGACAAAAATACGTATAAAATCAAAACAGAAAAAATACTTTTGACTTTGTAAAACTTGGAAAAAATTACCCATTACGACACCAATGTTTGCATAATTATTATAGTTTCTATTTTAAACATTATTATTTTTACTTTTTAGAATTGGCATGATGCAGTCACATTTTGAAATAACCTTCAATAATGTAGATACACGTCTACTATTACTGAAAATAGTTTTATTTCAGTAATACACTAACTATTTTGAATTTCGCTCGAAAACACCCGCAGGTGTCATGGCGCCTGCACCTGAGTCGTGACGTCACGCCGTAATAAATTGGGGATGGGTTAATACCGATATTTGTCAGTATTAGCTAATACGATTATATTCACTGAGTAATATTATAATACTTAAGATAATATGTGAATATATACTAATATCTAATATACAGTCTGTCTCATAATAACATATGACGTAAACATAAACAACATTTTTAAGATAGTAAAATGATTAATTTTTTATTTGTACATAAAAAAACATCAGCTTTTTTAGTCGGATACATCGTTTGAAATTTAAATATCGGTACAAACTTAAAATAACAGCGTGATTATTGTAAGGGTTCAAATATCAATCTTTTGTTTATATTATGAAAGATTTTAAGTAGTCAGATAAATAAATACCACCATAAAACTTATTATCGTTATAATTCATTACGTAAACATATTTTAAATATTGTCAAAGTCAGAAAGTAAGAAATATTAAATGCATTTAAAAATATCTAAATATCGAAAATACGATATTTTAAAAAATAACAACAGTCCTCAATGTTGTGTCGTATCCATGAATCTTAGTTTCGTTGTTTTATGTTTTCGCGATCGCGTTTGTTAGTGACATAATTTAATTACTAACTTTCTTTTTTTAAATTTTAAGTGCTCTTCGTAAACCATATTTCTTGTTTATATGCATATATAATAATTTATGTTGCGAGTAAAATTGTGTACAATTTATATTGAACATTTAAAGAAAATGAGGTATTTAGTTAATATAGGGCAGGTGTTAATTAATTAAAAATAATTTTAAAGGATAGTTTTTGTTAGGTTTAATCTTTTTTGTTAAATAAAGTGAAGAATTTATTCTCGTCCCAATACTAACATAATTTGGATTATTTCGATAAATTCAACATGTAAACAAAAAAGGTAAAGGTAATCGGTTTTAGAATATATAGATACGATATTCGATATTCAAAACCGATATTTAGATACTATTCGATATCGATTCAAAGTGATATTATTAGTGATATTATTGTCTATGTTATAGAAATTGAGGCGTGACGTCATTCGCTCCGATAGGTGTTTCAAATAAAATGGCCGATTGCAGAATTTTATACTTTTATCTTATTGAAAATCTTATTAATCTCAATGTGTATATTAAAATGAGATCATTTTCGATTGCTTTTAAAATAGTTTCTTCTCTAAAATCATTCATTTTTTAATTCTTTAATACTATCGTCATGCCTATTATCTTAACTATCAGAAATAAGTCTAAAATATGGATTTCATTTGTTTTAGGAATAAGTATAATTATATATTTTTTTTTCAATTTGGTCGGCCAACCTGGATCGATGACGGTAGAGCTGAAATCATTGTCATTGACAGTCGAATTTCCCAGCATCCTCTTGTTTCTGATGTAGTCACGAAGAATTTGAGAAATCCTGTCGGTATCTTCGTTTCCCGTTGTGACTATGTCAAGGGTGACCTTGCAGCTAAATTCATCAGAAGGACGAGACCTGAAAAATAAATTACAATTTATTATATATTTTTTAATTAATTTAGAAATTACACTTTGATATGATAATTGAGCTTAGTAATACATTGAATGTTTTTTTAATTACTTTTAATGTCAAATAACGATTCAAAATGGTTTGGAAATGTAATGTTTTTATTTGAAATTATCCTAAGAGTAAGGTCATAAGATTATGATGAAACATATTCATTCATTGTTTATATGTAGACCGCTAATAATATAGATTATTTAATCAAAATATGCATTTATGAAATTCTGTTAATATTATGCTAACAATAATGTTTTTATTTGAATTATGGAATGTATTTTTGTTACAATGGCAAAAGTACGTGGTTTACGTTTTGGTATAATTGAAAATATTAATAAAATGAGTAAAAATTGTGTTAAAAGAATCTATAATACCGTAAGCTAAGAGTTTGACAAATACGAATTTTACTAATGTTATATATTTTTAAAAAATTTACTTATATAGATTTAAAAATATAACGAATTTTATTGTATTGAATATTATAATAAATAATTATTATATTGATTTATTTTTCTCTGAACAGTTATATGTATCTAAACAGACGTTTGTCTGTGCCTTTGGTTTTATTATTTTGCCTGCTTTTTTTACCAGGTAGCATTACTATCGACGGCTTCATTGACACGGAATGCTGTGTATCGGTTAC
This sequence comes from Nymphalis polychloros, assembly GCA_905220585.2. NCBI lineage: Eukaryota > Metazoa > Arthropoda > Insecta > Lepidoptera > Nymphalidae > Nymphalis > Nymphalis polychloros. The sequence goes on along the minus strand of HG992241.1, from coordinate 15,398,379 downwards.
ATGCGATTAATTTTATAAAGGACAGATTTACTCACTGTATCCGCACGAGACTAGCTCTGTGGGTACCCGGTAGATCCCTGAACACCAAATTGACAGCCTCAGCCAGAGACTTGGAGAAGTTCTGGAACTCCGTCGAGTCTCTGTTAGAATATTGTAGCTGGTAAGGCTCCATCACTACGAAGGTCACTCGAAGTGTTTCTGAAATTATTAGAAAAAATGTGAAGTTATAATTCGTATTTTAAGTTTAACGACTCAATCATTATTCAAATAATTATTATTTAATCGAACTTTGTTTTTTATTTAATTTTTAATAGGCTTCTGGTAAATAGTAAGAACCATCGTGGAGCGATGTGGTGCCTGCGATCATCATGTATCCTTACAGATTAAATGTGAGTTCAAATAAGAATCTCCAGGTAAATGCTATGTGACGCTTCACTGGCTCACTGATCCTTCAAACCGAAACAACAATACAATTTTATGATATATATATATATATTAATATATATTTGACGGTAGTTTAACTAAAGGAAAGCTATCCACTAAAGTTAATGAAGGTCCTACACAAAACCCCTATCACCCGTACTAAGCGTTATTGAATTGATATTAATTCAATTGTATTTCGACACATCAAATTGTTTAACACATAATAAAAATACGGAAACAAATATGCACTGGTAATATTTTACGTCGATACTCTATTAAATTAAATCTTAAATCCCTTATACTACATGAAACTATATAAAATATTTATTTGAAGTATCATACAATAATCACAGAACGAAACTTGTTCAAATTAATTTGATTATCACAATTCAAAAAATTTTACTTATTTTCAATTTTGAATAATATTTTGAATATAATAATAATAAGTCGGTTTGTATTTTGTTCGCAATACCAATTAAAGATCTATGATCTATTATGTACCAAAACTATATTAACGTTTATGATGTTTATTTTTTATGAGCCGATTGTTTAGCTGATAAACACGTAGATCCAAATCCAGGGAAATATTGAGTGTACCCTTAATATACAAAATTTGGCTAGAGAACATCACGTTCTCGGCGATGAGAAAAACCAGAACGACGAACCTGTATTGCATTTTACATGATAATCCAATAATCTACAATTTTAAATAGTGGTTCAATGAGGCCCAAATTCTTCTCGTTAACAAACCAGGCCAGGCAAGGAAATATTTACTGAATGGTACTGAACATATAATTTACACTTACTTTCTTTCAGCTCAGGTTCCATCCTCTCAGGTTGGCCCGATCCGTCCGGTTCGATGTCATTGTCTTCGTTTCTGTAACAGTAATTAAGCCATATTTAATCTGAAGTTGACGATTTATTATATTTTTCCTGTATATAATATTTTTGTAGAAAGAAAAATTCCGCTGAGACTTTCAGCGATTCTTCAGGTCTGAGAAGTTTCTTTCCGAACCCGTGAAAGCTTATGAATTGTTTTTGTATTTTTGTTTTTGGATAAGTAGTAAAAGCTAAAAATTATAACATATAAAAATACATTATGTGTTTTCAAGTATCGTACTTTTTTTTCGTGGCAATTGGTACAAAATAATTCATAAATTAAATTTATAGTGAATACATAATATTTTCTTAAACACAATATGTATGCAATATAATAACTTACACTTTGTCCGTGTCATCTTCTGTGTAATTTTCTTCCGGCGGTGGTGTAGTCGTCGGAAAAAATGAGAAGAAATCTGAAATAATATATATTTGTTTGATAAGTGTTTTGTACATATATATTATGCTTACATAATAAAAAATTAATAAATTTTAAGTTGTTGTTAAATTTGATAAAGTTGACTTAATTTCCTCCACAAATCATGGCAAAAATTGTCATACAACAATTATCTTTTAGTAGACTACGTTCGAGTGTAATAGCATTTTTTATTTATGCTTCACTCATAAACATACACGAAAAAATATCATAAAAATCGCTCCTGCCGATTAAGAGTTCAGAGACATAAACTCGTACAGTAAAATTATGTACACATAAAGAATTTATTTTATCTCCGCAGATTTTTGTGTCCAAACCGTTTATTATTTTTAATATGGTTTTGTTTTTTCGCTCATAATTAATACGACTAATTTATATATTAACATATATACCTATTAAAAATTTTAAAACCAAATTTTCTTTATTCAATTATGTGTTTGAATAAAAAAAAATCCAATAATACATACCAAATGCTCGTTTCAGTCGTGTCAAATGATGACCGATGCCAGCGTCGGCGTTGTCCACCTCTAAAAACTCATTCATTAGATCATCGTCGCCTTCCCAATAGATATCCTCTGCAGTTGATATCTACAACAAAATACTTATTTATATAAAATAATCAAAACATTTACGAATACTATATGACTTTTGTAACGAGAGTATCATTAGAAAGACCTGAATGTTCCAGATTAAAATTTTTAATTAAGTAACAAGTTTCCAAGTTATACTATATAATGTTCTTAGTATGTACAATTAGGAGGTCGTTTTGGGATGTCTCCAAGAATAGGTAGGTACTTATTGGTGTTCGGGATTGGTCTGCGCACGTACCGCCCCGCCCAAGTAACGATTTCGATTTGACGGCCCCTTCGCTCTGAACAAACCATTTTGACCTTCTTATCCGATCCGATTCTACTATACGACTCTACATCACCAACTTTACTAATCACAGGAACCTGGATGCTCAAATTGCTGAGAAACCGCGTCCATACACCATTCAGTTATTCACAGTTAGCCCAGTAAGTCAAGGCCGCAGTAGATTTATACGTTTTATAAACAAACAGTCTTAAATAGATGCGAAATGAGATTGTAAAATAAAAATGTAGGTGAGTTTAAATTCGTCTGCATTATATAATTAGGTAAAGCAATCACTGTGTTAACGATATATCGATGCAACCCACGATATTCTTTTTACACAAATATTTGTTTTACACCTACAGAATTTATAACCAGAAAACTTTATCTTTAAGAGAGGAAATCGTCAATCTTGTATAAAAAAAAAACGTATGTCCAAAGAAATAAGAATTCGACGGCGTTAGTATACCGTCCGCGAGATTTAGCTTTAAAGCTATTTAACAGAAAAAAAATTAAGCCATTCGCCTGTTTCAAGGTCTGCACGTATTTTTATAATAAAATACCGACGATGATATTAATAACTATTTTTGTTATCTAAGATGCTTAAAAAGAGGTGTCCGGTGTATTTGTAGAGTCGGAGCTTCTGAGAGTTTTAACATAAGATAGAAGATAAATAATTTTGATTAAATCAGTGGCCAATGTGGTTTGCCCGCATGCCATTACAACCTCACGTGGCCCGAAAAATGCGATTTTCATCGAAGCAAAAAGATATAAATAAATAAATAACATCCAGTTACCGACTCCACAACATCACTACGATCTTTCTGCGGCTAGGTATTCGTTTCTATAATAAAATTCCGCAGATATTTATAGCTTTGCCAATTATACATTCAATATTTTAGTAAAATATATAATATGTTTACAATTACAAATATGTCAGAAAACCATGGATTTAGTATTAGTAGACTAGTATTCGTTATGTAATATAATATTAATTTGACTTGGTTATTTCACTTGAGAAAAAAAGAGTAACTAGTGAGTTTCTTTCCTGTTCTCACCGGTAATAACTTATATTCCGAACCGATTGTAGCTTTACACGTGTAATCGTGCATCATGACTTAAAAATTATTTAAAAGCGTACACAGCTTAATTGAAGTGTATTTTTCGTTTACTTTTAACATAAATAAAAAGTAAACATGGAATTTAAATAAAAATTTGTTTATAGCTATGACTATTTTAAACACGAAAACTGTCTTTATGTACGCAGTCGTGACATTGTAACAGATCAATAAACTGATGATATTGCAATTGATATTTGCAACCATCGATAACAACCAGTCCATCTTGTTCTTACTCGTGAAGAAAACGACGTTATCAAGTAAGAGTAACTTTAATTATTCGATTATTAAATCAGTATTTACAAAACACTTCAGTGATATTCTGTAAGAACTCGCTTCATTACTCACCTGTGAAGTGTTGACAACCGACTTATACACTATTTTGATGCGTGTCATCTTAAAATGTTATAACTTTATAATGATCAATGTCGTATCAATTTCTGATATTTCATGACCGATTTCTGCGGTGAGTTTCGAGTTTACTTTTACGACATTCAGTTGTGGTCGTATAATTAGAAACACTACCAACGGTCCTTGACATTACGTAAGATACTTCACCGCAATCGTTTTTATTTTGAAATTAAAGAATAAATAGGACAACAATAAGTTCAACGATTTATCATTTATTAGAAAAACAATATAAATCCCATTACACAAGTCCAGTTTCAATATTACATTACGGACAAACATTTAAATCAGTTTTAAGGTATGAACAATAACTAGAAACAACAACAAAAAAGTATAAAAAACAATATTTTTTTAAGTATTAGTAATTAGTATTGCTATTAACGAAATAGCTACCAATCGCCTCCACAGCCTACCAATAGTTATAATTAATATTAAGTGGCGTATCCCTTATTTTCAATAACAGCATTGCAACGATGTGTGTTTTGGGTCATTGTCATGCTGAAACATCCAGGTTATAGGTAAATGATCGTCCGAGTAGGTCATCATTGTGTGCTCTAAGATATTTTTGTATTACCATTGATCCATTGTACCGCCACCGTGCTTGACTATACTCCTTGTGTATTAAATCTATCTATTGAATTAAAAGCATTGTTTACAGGGCATCTAACATAGCGCTTTCCATCGGAATTTACCATATTTGTTTTTGTTTCATCTGAAAATAACACTTTTTCCATTCTCGTACCGTCCAATTAACATATTTTTTAGCGAATAATAGTCGCTTCTCTCGGTGTTGCTTGGTAAGAAGCGGTACCTTTCGAGAGATTCTTCCAAACAATTTATCTTCCACTAATCTTCGGCGTATCAGTCTTGAAGAGATGCTGCTCGGGTCATCAGACGAAAAAACTTTATTTTTAATCTGGTTGGAGCCTTTACTTGGGTCTTTTTTAGCAACACGAACGATTAGCGTATCTTCTCTGGGAGAGGATTTTCTTGGCCGAGCCTTACTAAGAACTTTCTTAACAGAACAATTGATATGCTCAGCTATTCTGTACGCCCACTTATGATCTATCCGTAAATTAACAATGATCTGCCTAGTTGACGCGTCACTACTTTTATTTTTGCCCATTTTGAACAAAATAAAATTCAGATTAAATTTTGAATTGCCGCCAAAATAATAGAAAAAGCCAAGAAAGAAATGTTAGTCTCCAATTTCAAATAAAGAACGAGCTATGGATGCTTTTTTAAAATGTTTCTAATTAGGCGTCCAAGCGGCCAGTAACAGAAAATAAACTCCTACATGTGTAAGACTCATTTTGTAATTAAAAGTAAGATATGTTTTATATTTTATGCATTTAATCAGTTTTTTATTTGAGTGGCTATATTATTGCATGATTATTAATTATTGAATGTGTATCTTTTTTACGAACATTTGTACGTTGAAGTTATACTTTCTTTATTCATAAGAAGTGTTTCTAATTATATGACCACCGCTGTATATCTGGCTATTATATACAATACAGAAAAATGAATCAATATTTATTCGTTTCGATTCAATTTATGAATCGACTAGCGACCGTGTCTAAACGTCATTCATCACAAGTGTTACGATTGATAAATGATTATTATTGACTTGTTGTGACTTATATTAAAGTCACAACATGTCAAAGCACACACATCAAAGCCTCAGAATCAAAAGTAGTCGCAATCATCAATCCTTTCATGAACATGGATAATATCATATAACAAAGCTGAAAGGGAGAGAGCAAATAAAAGCCCTCATTAGCCGTACACAACAGCGTGCGATTCGCAAATAAATCGACCCTCAAGCCGCAATTAGAGAGGGGAGGGCACGACGAGGGATTTCTTTGCAATTTTACTTAGTCCAACATGATCCGCAAACGGGTGTGAGAGACGCGACAAGCAAGATAATAGGCGACAGTGCTGAGTGGCGACGGGATGTTTTTAGGGCATCTCGTTCGCGTGGCGGTTCTTTCTGGCAACTGTTACGCTGTTTAAAATAAGATTGTTTATCGATCTTTATATACACAAATAAATAATTTGTGTCCATAAATTGAACATAATCGACATTCACAGTTAATATAGCTATTTTAGTCTGTCCTTATTCGGGACGGTCTCTCATTATTAGGGCATCGATGGCACATTATTTCATTAAAATCGGTTGTGTATTAACAACTATAGCAGCTTAAAGTTTACGTACATATTTGTTTACCGGTATTTAAGATATACGAATAATTAATTATAATCACTATAAACTATTTTAGGATTCCTCGGAATTTACCCGTCTAAGGGAGGATAAGAAACGTCGTTTCGCTCTTGTTAATGCCGTTAATTGCATGTTTCATATTAAATTACAATTAGTATTCAATAAAATAAAGCAGATTTAGTATTTGTTGCGTGACTCGATTACCTTCAATTTACTCGTATTAAGGCTATAACTAATGTAATGTACGACTGTATGACATATAGCGACAGCATAGGAAATGTTGTGGTCATATTATTGTCTTGAACACTAAAAAAATCAAAGAGCATAATAAATTAAAACTACAAATGATAAATACTCTCCACCGAGCTAGCTCGTAAATAGGTACCACCTACTCATCAGATATGTTATAGAGCAGTACTTTGTATTGTCGTGCATAGTTTGATGGGTGAGTGAGCCAGTGTAATTACAAACACAAGGGACATAACATCCCCAAGGGACATAACATTCCCAAGGTTGGTGGCTCAATGGCGATGTTTTTTTTTTAAAGAAATGTACAATGCTATGGGCGTTGGTGACCACTTACCATCAGGTGGCCAATATGCTCGTCCGCAACCTATACAATAAAAAAACACTTTATCCTAAGTTATGTTTTTTACACTTTCTTATTGATTGTAGTCAAAACTGTACCACCGAAATACAACAATACTAGGTATTGTTGTTTTGCGGTATAATAATGTATGCGATGTGATGTGATGTGATGTACCCATACATACCGAGGTTTGCACAAATCCCTAGAAAATTAAACGATACAGATTCAATGTTTATAAATACATAGCGGATAAATTTAATTTTAACGTTAAATTCATCCGCTGCACGATCGGAAACATGAATTCCATTCCGAAACATATTGGGAATTCCTACAAATGACGTAAGTAAAATTGTAATAGCTAACAATGAGATTACCAACAACAATGAAACAAATATATACGGTAAAACAATTTAATAATATTTTACCGACTACTAACGATTGTTGTTAATATTACAGAAATTTAATTTAAATCATAAGTATTCGACGAAACATTTAAGTATTTAACTAAAATGAAACGTATTCGAAAAAATCGAGCTAAGTATGTCGAACGTTGAAGTTAAGGCGGATGCTCACAACGGCTTCTCTCAATAGCTCGATTTATGACAGCTACGAGAGCCAAAGTTTGAAGTTTGTCATAAGCGAACTACATATTTCTCGCGTCAAAGTTATTCGGCTTGCATTTTTTTATTTTGCAAAATGGCTGGCAATGAAAATTGAGAGCTTAAGATTGAGCTCAGTGGGACAACCAATTGAAGAGTCCTATGCCCAGCAGTGAACGAGATCAAGATGATGATGATGACGTAATATCATTTAAAATATTTAAAAAATAATTAAATATTTAATTTAAAAATTCGTAAGAAAATAAAGATTAAAATCCATGTAAGCAATAACTTCGTTCTTCGTTCGTTCGTTCAACTTCGTTGAACGTGGATTTGTTTATTAACAACCGAGTGATCGTAAACCTAGTAAATCTTAACGTTTCTCGTCTCACTTATTAAGCCAATCTTTTGAATTGGTAATACCATTAAACAAATATAAATTTGAATGAGTAACAACTAAAATTGGTCACATTGATTACAAAATGCGGTCAAGTACACTTTGTCTCATTTCAATTTATATAATATGTACATTTAATTTTATAGATGACTCAAAATTGTAATAAAAATCAACAGCAATCTTGTGGGGTTTCATCACTACATATTATACAATACATTTATTAGGATTGTACCACAAACCGTATTCTGTTCAGCTATTGGGGATTACTATACTAGTTATTACATTTACTTTAACAACAATTTAGGGGCACGATAGTGTCCCTGCCGAGACGAGACAACGGAAGCGCAGGGTACTACCTACCTTTTCTCGAAGCATTTCGTCGTATTTTTGTACCCTTATTATTAATACGTGATATTATTAAAAGTGAAATATCTACATAAAGTGACAAGCTAATATATCAATTTATAGCAACAACATCGTAATTATGGAATATAATGTTAACAGACTTTATATAAACTATTGATTTACCGTTTTTTTGTAAACTATTTATGGCATAGATTGGATTGTTTTAAATAAAAAATAGTAGTAAATTTCTTATTTCACCCGTACGAAACCGGGGCTGACGGATAGTCAATGTATACACTATTAAAATGCATACCGTACTTTTTTTGGTATTTGAGATGTTGATAACAGCGCTATTGTTTATACCAACCGTTTCGTATGGAAATAATTACGTTGAGTCTTTAAATAATATACACCCATACGGTTAAGAAAATAAGGCCAAGGACAGGAATATAATCAAAATAAATGCCACACATGTTGTAACAAGCCTATTGGCAATGGCAGTGTTGTTTACGGAACACTTTAATAATAGACATGTAGTCATGAAAATATAATAAAATATCTCTATAAACCTGTAAAATGATTATTAACTAAAATAAAATAAATATTCAAGCTCAATTTAAAAACAAAATTCAAATTGCAATAAAATCGTTAAAAGTTAATTTAAGGAAGCTGATGCCGACTAACCTGTAACAGATACATCAAATTAATGTCCTTCTAAATAGTAGGGGTTACATTGGTAATGGATTATGATAACAAAGGCGTAACTTTTATTTAAATTAAATCATAATCAAAAACGTCCTTTTAAATCGTAATTTTATAAGCCTATGTTCTTGTTATGTTTTCACGTCTTAACAACGTCTAAATAAATAAAATTTCATGACAATCGGGTTCAGTAGTTTAGACGTAACAAACGAACTCACTCACACATTTATAATAATCAGGATAATATAACCATAATTTCATATCTTTACCGCTAAAAACAAGAACGATGATGATGATGTTGGCCACATAGTTACAGTTTGACCGTCATCGAACGGCGGAATCTGTGGTTTTACTTTTAAAATTTGTTTATTGAATCACGCGTTTTCGGTTACACGTGTATGTGTCAATGTAAAGTGACACTAGTTGAGCACTTTATAAAAGCAATCAATTTAAAATCCTAATGACGTGTTTAATTAATAGCTGAATGCTGAGCAAGTTGATCCATTAACTTTAAAGACCAACAATGAGGTCTTAGATTAAAACTGTGCCGAGACAATAAAGAACTACGTTTTTTTTCTTCTAGAAGTTTGGTAGTTGGCAGTGTTTATGCTTCCGTGCTTTGGAAAGCTCGTAAAGATGCTTGACCTGGCTAGACTCCGTTGGGATTTACTACCGTGACGAAATGACCCAGGAGAAAATTATCAGCAATTTTGGCTACGTTTGATATTTTTGTTATCAATGTGACAAAATCTCCAAACATTATTATTAAATAGTTAACTTCCGTTATAAATAGAACATAAATCAAATAATTTCATTCACGGGTGTTACTGGATCGAGCGAGAACGTAACAGTGTTGTGTTTGGGAGATACTCTGGTTTCCGTTACGTTTTTGGTCTCAAAAACAATGTGTAAACTATTACGTATATTACATGTTAGCATTAGTCAGCAATTTACTGGAAATAATAATTATGCAAACTTAATCAACTTTTGAAAATTGAAAATATTTGTAGTATTTTAGCCATCCAACTGGTGGCGCCATGGAATTCACCTATTAAAAGGGCTTATAACAATATAACCAAAATTATATGATTGTGACAACCACGAGGCTAAAGCAGAATAGCGCTGATTATATTTTAATGGGTGTAATATTATTTTGTAGCACATTGGTTGTGGATTAAGCAAAGCTACATTAAATAACTATTAATCTAAGAAATTCTTAATAACATATTTCGGAGATTGGATACTTTTTTTAAGGGACTGTCCCAACTTTATATTCCATTAATTTTGTAAATTATAAGTATCATAAAATCATTAGAGTAATTAATATCATAATAATTTTATAATTTGTTGTTAAAAAAAATAGTTAAATGAAAAGAAAATGAAAGCGTTCCGGTTTCATTAACACAAATAAAAGAGCGCGCCTCGGCGTTTACCTTAATCCATCTGGAAGCGGCACAAAGAAAAAAGGCTTGGAAGGAAAACCACCTCTAAAACATCCTCAGAATAATAGCACATCCACATAGAATATGTTCTAAATTTAAAAACTTTAAATTATTTCGACCAACTACTAAATACGATGATCTTTAAGAATTTTTCTTGCGTCATACACAAAGACAAAGTACAAATATGTCGCGACAGAAAAACAAAAACCAATAAACAAAGTGAGGGTAACCGTAAAAACTATCCAAGAAAAATTGATAACACAATACACGTTCGATCGGTTCCTAGGCTCGAGCGCGATCGAGAGACCGAACTTCGTTCGGCTCTAATATTTTTTTTATATAATTAAATATTGCGTTTTTTCCGGAAAGTCACCTTAAAAAGCAAATCCTTATCTATATATATTTTATGTATATAAAAAAGTTTATACAAATTGTCAAAGCAGTATCCGATTTACATTAAATTTTATATACATATATACAAGAATTACACATTCATAATGAGATAGATTTAAAAAAAAACGAATCTCAAGATCTTCTTAATAGGATGTTACAAATTCTCGGTGTTTTTAGTCAGGAAACATGAAAATGCTTAGTTTGTAAACTTTTGTTTGCTAAACAAACAAACCTTAATATAGAAAATTATTTTCCTGATACTACCGATATATATAACAAGTCTTTATATATATATATAGATAAAGAGTAAAAATTACAGAGAGTTTTAACTTGACGATTCAATCAACCGATTTTTTTTTTAAATTACACTGTGGTCAAATGTAATTAGCTTAAGCTTTGATTAATTTTTTCAAATTCAAACTATAGTTTCGATTGACACGAAACTCCAATTCATATTATAAATAGCTAATAAACACAAACTGCTTATGTTTTCTGTTTTTATAGTCATTAAGACTTCTTGTCAAATAATTCGTCTAGTGAAGTCTTGATAGCTATAAATTTAATTATTTTGAATAGCCTAGTCTATTTAAAACTCCCCTATTTTTTATAACTCTAACTTTAAGTTGTTCTAAATTTGCTTTTCTAGAACTACACCTTTAACAATTATCACCGATCGATATTCGAACGATCGAGTGCGATCGATATAATTCGAACTAAGTTAATTATCGGATTATCTCATTTATTACTAACTTCAGTACATAATAAACTCAAACGAAGATGTTTAGTAATTTTTCCAATTACAGTGACATTTCATACGATATCAGTATAATAATAATAATAGTAATTTGAAACAATATAATTTAAGCCTATTTTATACATATTATAAATGGTATTAATTTATATTCGGACGGATTATTATTAATTATACAATACACTGTTAAATAAATATTCATAATATTACCCACTTAATCAAGTCCAAAAGCTACGAGGAAAATAAAAAAATTCTGAACTCGTCAATATTCCTGAAAATAATTGAATTACGATAAATCTGTTTTCGTTTCATAGAATATACGACGGAAAATCAGACGCGGATATACTCGTAAATGAAAATCATGCGCTTAATATAATTACTGAGTATTATATATATCAATGTTTATTTATTGGAGCTTTTGTTTCAACGAATGAAACAGGGATATTATTTCAATACGTTATTTTAATCGTGTTTCAATTTTGAAAGACATCTATTGGCGTTAGTCTTTAGGGACGGTCAGACTGGCTCGTATGCCGTGACGGCAAACGGCATGACACTCATTTACACCGTCATGAGCCGAAGAGATCGTCTCAACTTTCTACTCCTTAGTTTGCGTGACGCGTATACAAGATACTTCGTTGCCGTACATTGTTAGTTTATTCATTTTACTCTATCTTTATTAATTGGATATTTTTTCATTACAAATGCTTTCAATTACTTACAATTGCAATGTTTTAAAAATATTCGTTTTATGTTATTTTACACATACGAAAACAGTAACTTTATTAATATAAAATTCGACAGGTCAAATCGATAAAATTAAAACCTCGCCGTTTCTCTGCTTACAAACGTGACTAACGACAATACATGCGACCTGAAGTCTTATAAATTCAAACTTAAAGGTCATAATAGCAGATTATTTTTCTTTACCTTCCAAGCAAAGGGTTGAGCGGATTGTGTTCATTAATACCTACTTTAATAAAGGCGCGCCTCTAATTGTTTTCTCAATTAGTGAACGATAGGATAACCTCAGCCAAATACAAACGCGATTTAACACTTTTCCAATAAGTCAGAAATTAGTGAGAGAAAGCGGAGATAGTGAGACGTTACTTTAATTAGATTACGTTAAGGCTCGGTTCTGTTTCATAAATTTATTAAATAAAATATTAATTATTAAAAACTGTTAGTCTTCATTTTTTTATATGTCGCGTCGACAAATATTTTAAATGTAATACAACTCAAATTCCATTGTTAAACATAATTTGTTAATGTTTCAAATTACATATAGATTGCACTTTTATGTATGTAATTGTTTTTGAAATGTTATTATTATAAGTTATTACAATAACTGTTTATAACGTATCTTTATTTCAGCGATTTTAGTCTTCGAAACGTAATAAAAACCGAATTAACAATAAATAACATTTACTTTAAATGTAATATTAAAAAATAAGATTATCTAGTAAAATTTTTGGTCAATTAAAACTAATGTAATGACCATAATAGCTTTATTTCATATTCTTTCAATGTTAATTCATACTAAAAATCGCATTTTCCGTACAAATGCAACTCAGTAAGAATATCTTTCCTAAATTAAATATAATTTGCAATTTATTTGCAACTTTTAAAAAAGTGCATTCCGTTTGTTGTTTTTCTTTCCTTTTTTAGAAAAAAAGAGATTTTTTATATATTTCACGCCTAGAACAGGTTATCAATCTTTCTATTGTATATAACTTACGTTTAAGCGTGTTTTAATCACAATCATTTATATTCGATTCGGAGTGCAGCAATGCTTAATTTCGAGTCAAGTCATTTTAAGTCTTCATAAGTAAATTACAATGTAAATTCTTGAGTAATTTGAGAAGTTCTTACATATAAATGATCACATTTGATATAAAAAGTTTCAAGTAAATTTAGGAATTTGATGAATATTAGTTTTAGTAATTAGATATTATAATGAATATGTAATCATCATCTTGATTTAACGACTACAGTATTATATCAAAGGTTACACTTTATTCTAGTTTTATTTGTCTGTATAATACTGTGCACGTGAATTGTGGTTAATTTAAAGGTATTCGTTTTTAACGAACGGCTCAGATAGAATTAGTATTCAATAAAGCTGATTAAATAAATGTTACAAAGCAATAAGTTATTAGATTTTACTGTATGTTGATATAGTCCAAAGAAGTGATGATTCCGATGTTGTGTCAATGGTTGAAGATGTAAAGAAATTAACGATAACGAAATACTTTTTAAGGTTCACTAAATAATAAAATATATATTGAAAAAATACTAAATTATTATTAAATTACTAAATTATTATTGTTTGTCAATAACAGTCAAAAGAAAATATGCTTTATCATTTTTCAACTTAAGCTATTAGAACGAAGGAGCTTAGAAGATTTTCTAAAAGGACACTCGTTTTAATCGAAGACAAGTTTTAAACGAGTTAATAAGCTCGAAGTAATGATACAATTATCATGAATCATCGATAATTTAACTTTCCTGTATATTATATTCATAAAAAATGATCTTCAAACAATTCATACATAGTACTTGATATGTTTACTCGACAATATCTAGTTCACAAGTTCAATGTGTTATTTACGCTTCGTATAAATTCAATTTGTTGATAGATTTGAATAAACGAACTTACAAATATATATAGACAAAATATAGACCTTCTGTCTATGTCTACGTATGTATAATTTACTCTATTCATGAAAACAAACTCAATTTATTTAAATATAATTTAAAGATACGATGTCTTTCGTACACATTTTAGCCACGGCGACAATTCTTAAAGAAAATTAACTGCGCAGAAGACAGTGCGCAAGGATTGAGCGAACGAAAGGTCCAATGGTGTTATTTACTTATCGAAACAAGAGTATAAACTTTTCAATAACCAAACCGAGACTTGAATCCAGTACTTCGGGACTAAAAGTCGCAAAAAATATCCACTAAATCAACGAGACAGTTTAATATAGTTAAAAATAACATGAATAAAAATATAAAATTGAACTTTATTACTATTGCATGAAGATCTATTATTCCCAAATAGGGCTAAAAGAGTCGTGGTGTTAACGAACTTCAATGAGTCCTGTGACGTTTTCTAAATATTAATACAAAGTAATTTGTTAACATGTTAGATAAAATATTCCAACATCCGTTTTGTAACTATCAACGGTCTCAAAGAGTTTTGCTAAAAATGATAATATTCTATTAGTTAAAGAGAATTACAAAATGCTAGAACTTCACGTCATACAAAGTCACATTGTATTCTATTTTATCTAATATGATTGTATTATTTTCATTCTAATTCACTGCTAAACAATCGTATTTATATTGATTCATCATTATAACCTTATGTGGCTTAAGTTCAAATAAGTCAGAACTGTTCAATAAATTTCTGTAATGTTGTTCTGTGTGTACAAACACAGAGGCACTCTCATTATGGGATAGCAATCCGAGACGACCGGAAAGAGCAGGACCGCCAGACTTTCCGAAGCACGATACACTTTCAACGAAAAGACTCCAGGGTGCTACTGCGAATTTTAAACCGAAAAAGCGAAATACATTTTAGTGGCCCAGGCAGTTAATGTCGATTTGGAGTTTATTACATCACTCTGCTCCAATACGAATTGGTGGATACAAATGTAGCAGAATTCCAAACTGACGATTTTCATTCAATTATGTATACAAATTAAATTGTGTCTGTCTGGATTTTAACCCACGATCATAGATTAGGATGTATATTTTTTAATATTGCCATTTACGCTTTTTACTTTTTCCCTGACAAATAACAAAATATTTAGTCTGAACAATAATTTCGAAGTGACGAATATTATATTCAATGTTATTAGTATCTACATTAAAGGATTATATTACGCTAATAGTATGATCAAATATTCGATTAACCCAAATAATAGGAACCAAAGTCAGCTGCTTAAAAAAAAAAGTGATATACGTATCATGATCATTAAACAATCGCTACCGCTCAACTTTGATTACTTGATTGTATCAAGCGCAATCATCAGCTATTGATATTAGAATATAAATTATATACTGAAATAGAAACGATATATATTTTACTCGTATTATATAAGAAGCTTTTTCGGTCTTACATAAAATTTACATTTACTATGGCTTTTTCTTTTATGAAGTTAAAATTAAAATTTGGAATATTTTAAAAGTGTGACTGAACTGACTATATAGCAACATAGCGTTACATTAAGTATCGATGTAATTGATTAAAATAAATAAGCAACCGTAACATAAAAAATGTAAAGTAACAAATGTATCTATCTCCATTCACATTGAAGAAGACCTTGAGCGTATTCCACAACGCTGCTCCAAAGCGGATTGGTGGATACACATGGCGTGTACAATCGATCATATTAATGGAAATTTACTTTATTCGATTATTTTCTTACAAGCAATTTTGGATCGATTATTTTTCAATTAAATTAAATTTTAATGTTGATTAAGATTTTAATTTTAACCAAAAAAAATACCGGTATCAGAAATTTCGTTTTGTTATTTCGTTGAATTGCTAATTAAAATAATTTCGGTTAAGAGCCACGGTATATCCATCGGATCGTTTCGGCTAAATGAAGTAGACAATCATACTTAAGAATGGCAACATTGAATATATCAAACTCAATAGGATTAACAAATAATAAGTAAAAATAACTATATTTTAATTTTAATAAAAAAATAACGAATGATATGATATAGCGAATGAAGCTACACTGATTTCTCTTTCTGTCAACAGCAATTTGCATTATAAAAACGGAGACAAGACATTTTTATTGTGAATCTATACAAACGCTTCACGCTTTTTAAGGGATGTAACAGATAATGTACACGTACATTTTTTTATATACATAATTTTATACAATATAAATTATTTTTATATGAAAAATAAATTCACGAAAAAAAGATAATAAACATTAAAAATGACACGAGGTATTTTTTGTTTATAAATATTCTTAAAACTAAAATTGAATGTAGATATTCAGTAAGATTACATGTATCGAGTCTGTCTGGTTCCAACTTCGTATACGCCAAGTGTAATGGACTCAAAATTAGGTTAGTTATGCTTGCTTTTCCGAGGGTTACCAAAGTTATATTATAAAATATCGTGTGTTTGTATAAATATATGATATTACTTTTATATTACAATTAATAAATTTAATGGCTTTCATTATTATTATGAATTATAATTAGTAATTAAGACTACAAACTGTTATCTTCGAGTCTCTTCTCGAGTAATAATATTCTAGTCTAGACTCGCATTAAGAAATATATTTGATTTCATTTGTAGCGATTTCTATCATCTTTCTTTCGTAAATCGAAATGTATTTTTTAATCAAATCAAAATTATAATAATAATTACTTAATTATAAATGTTGCTTAGCGACTGATTAATTTAATAAACGGATTTCTTTCTCTCTTTCAGTCATTGTTGGTTCGACATTCGAAATCGACATGGTATTATTTATCTAATTTTACCTGCTGAACAACGTTTGCCAGTACGTCTATTAATTCGTATCTGCTCTATAGTACTCTATACTACTTTCACTGGATATATATAACACAATATCCTATAGACAAATAAACTATTACATATACCTAGTTTGATACACGCATTAGTATATGACAATAGTTATCCATATTGGTTGACTATTGTGTTCCTTGTTTTGTATAAAAGTAGTAACGTAAGTTTATAGAGGCTACATCTATAAATTTCCCACAGTTTGCTGGCCTGAGGCCTTTGAGAAAATTTCGCCAAGCACGAGGAGAATTATATACACAAATTTTGCATATCTCAATGGTGCTTGTCCGGGTTTGAACTCATGTAACACGTATGTCCTTTAACCGAATTTAAAGCTTACAGATTGTAACCGATCGCCGATATAAAGTGAATATTTTTCCTTATTATATGTTAATCGTAATAAATCATCGCTTTATAATAATTAATAATAAATAACTTTAGTAAGCTTCTAACACTTTAGAAGCTTACTCATGTTATTTATGCCTGAACGGCAGAAGCCTTCAAATTATCGGTGACGCTTTTCTAGAAAATTTATAAGATTTTACATTAATATAATAAATATGATAATCAAAAATAATACGATCAAAATGTAATACTTGGTTGTACAATAATTCAAATATACATATAAAGAGAAGAAATATGTTAGTAACTAGCTGTGCCCCGCGCTTTCACCCGCGTATAATTATTAAAAATAAGCCTAGAGCCTTCCTCGATAAAAGGACTATCCAACACAAAAATATTTTTTAAATTCGAACCTGTAGTTCCTTATATTAGCCGGATCAAACAAACAAACTCTTCAGCTTTATATATTAGTATAGATATACAAAACATTACTAATACATTTCTTCTGGGAAGGACAAACAAAATTAGAGTACTGTTATTGGATACGCTAAAAACATTTAATAATGAACGCTGATAATCCTCTGGTTTCCCAGTACAGTTACTATTGTTACTTCATTTGAAACCGCTAGGATTAATAATAATTTATTAAAACTTCTAAAAGCTTTGCAATTAAAATATTTGTATAACTGCTATGGCGCATTTCCTCTCGTTTAGTATCGAATCCGGATATCGTTCTTCGGATCACTTTACACACAGTATTCATCCTGTAAGCTAGGAGCGGAAGAATGCTTGATGAACCTTAACAAATCTTTTGCGCTGACGTCCTATTAAGGGATAAAACTGAAATGTTTCCTATAGAAACCCAGAACCCTATAACTAATTAATTTATTTAAGTACTAATATTTCACATCAGATGTTACCGAAGACTAAAATGTTAGGAACATTTATATAGAAGAATCATATCATCAATATCGGATTTGCGCGAAATTTTCATTTATTTTTTCTTAACATCTTTACTGCCTTAACGTTGTTCATAAATCACAGTGCATCAATACATTCTAGTTTCCCGTAACCGTCTTTTAATGAATGTGAACTGAGTGGACGACATCCGATTAAAATATAAATCGGACTCGGGACAAATGGAAACAGTCTCTAAGCTTGAGCATAATACTATTATTTGTTGAAAAGAGAGATAAAAAAGGTTAAACACGACTGCACAGTCGTTATTTATATAAAGTGCATTGGTTTTTGTAAGCAGGTGACCGTTTCAAAAATAAATGACCTATCATTGTAAAAAATCTATTTTTATAAAAAAAATG
The DNA here is from genome assembly GCA_905220585.2 of Nymphalis polychloros. Lineage (NCBI taxonomy): Eukaryota > Metazoa > Arthropoda > Insecta > Lepidoptera > Nymphalidae > Nymphalis > Nymphalis polychloros. The sequence goes on along the minus strand of HG992241.1, from coordinate 15,379,600 downwards.
TCCCGCTGAATTTCTACTGCCGGTGTTATGTTTGTATGTTGAATAAATATTTAGTATACATACGACACTTTAATTTTAAAATGTATATATATCATAATATAGTAAGTGAGAAATGAACTTAACTGAATTTAATGTCCCACAGTTCTCGTAATGATTGGTTGGGGCTACGCTATTCCAAAATGTGGTGGGCCTGATGAATATATTTGTAGCTAAATTTCTAAAACGTTCAGCCATTCTCACGATGTTTTCCATAAATAGCGAGCATGAATTTTAACTCAATTTAAGATTCTGATAATACAATCATTCTATTAATTAAATTAACCGGTTTTTCGATCGGGACGCTATGAAAAAATGCCGAGTAATAATATAATTCTAAGCGTTTTCTTTACTAATTTACTATCGTTCACTATTTATTATCTATAATGTATGTAATTTATTATAAAGCATGAATTAATGTACATATACAGGGCCAGATTTAGGGGAGGGCAAATGAGGCTACTGCCCCGGGGCCTCCACAAAAGAGGGGCCCCCAATAGAGACTTTGGAAAAAAATGTTTGATACAACTTTTCCTTATCCCAAAGGCGGTATAAAAAAAATGGTTTCGCAATCATTTATTTGTTGGCCTTTTTTTGGCCAGGGGGCCTCCACACTCCTTTGTTGCCCCGAGGCCTCCACACCTTTAAATCCGGCCCTGTATTACATATATATTATTCTCATTACATATATATTAATCCCTTGTTGTGTATAACATAATATTCAGATGTGCTCTTAATACAAAGTCGAACTTGCACAAATAAGGTTAGTTCGTACGAGTGCGATATTTGATTTGATATCAAGTCTCGGAATGTGTACTTGTCAGGTTATTATAAGATGTCTCATGCAAAAGGCTACATTGTATCAAGCATACATAAATGTGTTATTTTAAAATTATATTAACACGTAGAGTTTTCGAATGATGACATTTTAAATATTCGAATTCGATGTTGATTGTATTTATTTGATATAATTATGTAATAATTAAGATACATTGTATTTATGCTAACTTATTACAATTATTAAAAAAATGGTAATATCATAATCTAGGTTGACATTGGATCTTGTTATTCATTTCGGATTCATTTATTTAGCTTTTATAAAAATTACAATTAAATTATGAAGTTAAAATGTAACAGCCTGTGAATATCCCACTGCTGGGCCAAGAGATTTTTTAAGGGGAAGGTTTGTAGGTTACTCCACAACGCTGCTCCAATGAAATGAAACCCAATAAAATAGAAGTTATCAACAACAATTTTAAGTTAAAAAATTATATTTATTTAGTTGATGTATCTTATAGGGTAATACATTTTTTTTTATGAACAAGCTTTTATTGGTAGCCTGGTTACCTGGAGACCAATTCTACTAACAAATTATCACCTTATCGCAATCGAATAGTAACGTAATCTCATAGCTGTTCCTATTCAACTAACACAATAATCTAGTTGCAGGTCGAGCGAAGTAGGATCGGAATAGGATCGGGAAAGTGTGGTAACCATTATAAATTAGTTGAAATGATTGAATCAATATCCAGCGGAAATTTATTCTTGTAAAAACAAAATCGGAAACGTATCGTTACCGTTGTAAGTCAGCGGAATTCGCCATTATAAAATGGACTCTTAGCTCTTTCAAGATAATTTCCACCGACATCTAAATTTTGAAAATTTCCACTCGTTTTGATGACCGGATGATCAATATTTATTTATTTTTGTTTTGCTAGCGGATGTTACATAAATTATAAACCCATTAATCATATACAAAATAAGAAATACATTATGCACACCCAATTGAAAGCAAAAACTGCATGCTCAGTGTTCTTGCACCGATTATAATTCTATTTTCAATATTATAATTTTTATTAAACATTGTGTTTTCTGGTTTATCAAAACTACTTAATTATTTTTAAACGAAATTTTATGCGATAATTTAAATTATATCATTGTTGTTTTGACAATGAATACTTTTTTTTAATATAGATAGCCGGACTGGGTAACGGGACGGTCACCATCGCCCATAGGCGCTATAAGAAAACTTAACCATTAGTAAAATCGTCACTGCGCCACCGACCTTTGGAACATATTATTTCCCTTACAGTTACACTGACTCACTCACCGTTCAAACCGAAACACATCAATACGAAGTATTGCTGTTTGGCGCTAGATTATGTGATGGATGGTACCTACCCACACGGCCACCACAAAGCCACCACCAAGTTATTTATACGGAACCGTGTCAAATTGCTAGATTTCATACGCCGCATGAAGCTGTACCTACATTTATGTCAGGTAATGTGCATAAGAAGACATGAGGAAATAATATTATGAAAATTCAATGCACGTTGTTTCATTCGCATCGACGGGAGTTTTAACTAAATAAAAAGTGAAATTTATTACAGGTTTAATATTTTATACTCGTGTTATTAACTTCTTACTATTGCTGTGTGGTATTTTATTTATATATCTAACTTACCACAAAATATATGGTTTGAAGACGAAGATATTAATAGAGAGATCAGATCTTTGTTAATTTCATATAACATTGTGCATTTATTAAGACTTGGCTACAGCCAATTAATCAATAACATAAAATGGTATTTAATACATATTTACAGACAGTGTTGATATTAAAACACCCAGGTATGTGATTCCTACATTTTTTCTTATCTTTGCATATATCATTCTAGCTTAATCAAAAATAGCCCAACAACAACATTATTTTATTAACTATTTTGAGGATAATTTTGAATATAACACACAAACCGTAAAATAATATTTGACGTAATGAGGCCATCTTTATCTAATTAATCATGCTATAATGATGAAATAATAAGTGTGAGAGTGATAGTTATATGTTTACTTCAAATTGTCGTCATAGCTTACACGATGTCTTACTTTATTGTATGGAGGTTTTTGTTGTTTACTTTAATTGACGTAATACAAGTCAAGACGTAATAAAAAAGCCCCGTATAATGACGAAGTAAGAATTCATATTTTTATATAAGTGTTTTTGTTGTATTCAAAGACAGAAACAGTGTAAGTCGAAAAGATGGTTCTTTTATTAAAAATCATAAAAACCGTTTTTGGCCACTGCTACTGATTATAACATAGGTCTTTATTTTTAGGTCTTGGAACCCTAAAAGAATGTGATTCGTACTGGTCGAGACTACTTCCTTTAAATATGATTGTTTGTACTTCTCTTCGGCATATTTATTGCATAAAGTCACTTGCATTTTAATTAAAACTCTTACTCTTACTTATTTTAAACGCTTTTAGTCTCCTTTTTGATTGTGATTTTTAGTCTCTTTTTTTACTGTGATGTAAATAATATTATTTTGTTTTGTCTGTACTACATCAGTATTATATCTTTTAACAAATTAATATTAGCAGGGTTATAAGAATAATCTCTTATAAAAGAAATACAATTTTCCTTTGTAACTGTTTTTTTTTTTGTTACACTAAATATTTTTAAGACAACGATTCGAACCTGCAATCTTATCTTAAAATTCACTTATTCCAACAGCCGTCTCGGCGCTTCGTATTAGTATCAGTCATCAAGTGTTCTTAACATACAAATTAATCTAGGATAAAAGCGTTCAGATTATGTAATATGAGTTTCCTTGAAAACCTCGTCAGTCGTTTAACTCTGATGTCATCTTAAGCAAATAGCAACTCTATAATTTTACATTTTTGTCCTTATAACGATGGGAATAAGAACTGTATACAATAACAATGAAGATCACTTATGACATTGACAAGTTTTAGTTAAATTCACTTTGAACTATGACATATCTACGTACGTACGTACCTCACGAGTTTTGACAACAATTACATTACTAAGGTTACTTTAAATTATAATTGCATGAAGCAAATAATTGTTTACGGATTTATTTGTATGTAAAATAAAATATATGTATATAAAGTAACAGCCTGTGAATGTCCCACTGCTGGGCTAAGGCCTCTTCTCCTCTTTTGAGAAGAAGGTTATTCCACCACGCTGCTCCAATGCGGATTGGTGGAATACACATGTGACAGAATTTCAGTGAAATTTGACATATGCAGGTTTCCTCACGATGTTTTCCTTCACCGTCGAGCACGAGATGAATTATAATCACAAATTAAGCACATGAAATTCAGTGGTGCTTACCCGGGTTTGAACCCACGATCATCGGTTAGATTCACGCGTTCTTACCACTGGGCTTTCTCGGCTTTTTTATATGTATATATGTAGATTAAGTATATTAGACAGTAGCTTATAATTGTAAATTCGATAATATTTTTAGGAGCAATTGTTGGGTTAATACAGTCTGTCTGTCTATATTTCGCAACGAACTAATTAATCGATGTGTTTATTAATTTTAAATATAATCGATGGCAAACGCGTTGAAGTTATAATAGGCGATACAAAAACGTCGTTACAAAGCAAATTGAAAACAAAATCGTCTTATCGCCGTTACACAAGTAACAAAACTTAATAAAATAATCATTATCTCTTCATGATTCATTTATTTATCACAATGTAATATAATATTGTGTATACTTAGACTTGTAAACAGACAAACCTTACAGGGAAGAAATTTGACCTCGTATATCGCCATTAGTCACTTTCAAAAACAATACCTACAGATTACGATTCGAAGAAGTACTTTATCAGCTGTATATAGAATTATGTATAGCGGCTTAATAGTTAACACAACGATTTGTCTCTGTCTGTCGTCATTAAATTGACATTCGACATAAGAAGACAAAGTTGTGTAATTATATGTGTGAAATGTGAATTAGTATAAAGGAACAAAGCTTTGATAAATATATAAGTTAAATGTTATATTTAAAATTCTGGATATATTACAGAAAATAGACATAATACACGCAGAGATCTTAGACGGATAAACGGATCGATCTTTCCGGACTGATTATTCAAGGTACTTAAATTTAATAATTCGTCTCATTGGCGATGAAGCGAAACGTCAGTTAACCTGCATAATGTTTCGGTGTTCATATATTTTACATGCGTTTGCGTATTGGCTTTTTTTAACTCCTCTTGCAGAAATCATATATTTCCTTTCAACTGTACTCTAATATATTTTTTCATAATCGATTTAAAAAAGAAATGCCGAAATGAAATTTTATAATAATACATGTAATTAAATATATATGTAATTGGTTACTTTCAGCGTACTAGCCGGTGGAATCATGCTATGGATCTGAAAATTGATAGGCTTGTTTGTAAAAACTATATTCTTGTACAATTTCCAAGTGCATTAAATAATAAAAATATATTTTACTATATCATATTTTTGAAGCAATTATTATTTTTAAAACCCAACCAACGATGCAAAATAATATTTCATATGCTCGCTACTAGTAGTACTTAGTTATATCAAGTGCCACCTTGAACTTTTATTATATACTATACAGTGTAATATAGAGATATTTGGTAATATGACTATTAGTTCGAAATGGACTTACAACGTTTTAACAGTAGACATCCAGAGTATCGAGAATATTTTTTATATAAAACAACAATAAGTTCTTTAAAAATATAAGAGATTAAACGTAGAGATATTAAGTATGCTTTAGCGACTCATTTACGGGTGCCCCTCAGACATTTGTGTGATGAATACCATTTTTAGCGCGGTTTAAAAAAAATAAGACTCTATGTCGATTCATCTGAACTGGACCAAGGTCTTCGTGAAACACATTTAGTGATAGCTGCGATAGTTTTGTCTATTATTTTGAGGAAATAAAATATATTATTATACAAATTAATTGATAATATATCAATAAATTTCATAATTTTAGCAAATTTAGATTTCCGTAAAATTTTACACCATAAGTAAAGGAATATATTAAAATTCTCCGTAAAAACTTCTTTTTATACTTAAAATTCTTTCAATTCTTTTCAGTTCAAAACAAAATATCGTTAGACATTTATATTTTATTATATAGTTAAAAAGTGACTTATAAACTACTGTTGAGCTAAGCCCTTTTGAGGAGAAGGTCTGGGGCCTATTCCACGCCATTTCAATGCATTTGGATGGATGATTTATATACTAACAACCCTATATTTCCCTATCAAAAAATATACATCAAATACAAATAAAACGATAAGCGAGTACTTTTGTATTTTCCTACGTTCCAAATAAAATAGTTTTATTTTAATGAAATAGAAAATATAACATAATGTATCCTACGCTTCATGTCTACCTTTTTCTATTATGGAATATGTTATAACCAGGCGTCATGTCAGACACCATAGAATAGGATTAGTTCAATACTTGTAACAGAAAATAATTACAAAGCTCACAGTTTCTGCGACGAATGAATATATAATTATTTGCAAAAAAAAAGTACTTTATACATTCAAACAACAACAATATATTTCAACAAAAAATAAACTGAAGATCGTAAAGGTTGGATATAAAATATTATTATATTGTTGTTGTTAAAATCTTTCAGCCGAATGTTATTATTAAATGACCAACTAAAATGGAAATTCATTGTCGAAAGTTTTACATTAATGAGAATGAAATCGAACGTGAAATTTACTTTAACCACTTTATTTAAACTACAAAATGATAATTATATAATGACAAGCTTATTCTCCAATACTTATAAATTCTTAAAACTTTATTTTTCCATAATAATATTAAAAAAATATTCTCTAAAGGAAATATAATGCTCTTGCAAGAAGACTTAAAATGATATCAATATTAAGCTTCTATGAATTTCTTAATGGATTGAATAACATCCCTCTATTCCTGTACTTAAATGAAAATATTCTTAAACTCAGTTAGTATGATTTGAAAGGGTAACAAAGTCTGTTATGCATTTCCAATGTACGTTAAGATTTCAGTCTTAAAACCATTATAAATCTTTATATATGGTCGATTTTTTATCTCAAAAGCTTATCCATACGTTCAGTATTGACATTAATTATCTCATTAAATGTCACACATTAATATATTATATCGATATATCGTTTAACCTTAATAAACAAGCGTAACCTAGTAAGATAAAAACATTCATCCTCTTGCTAAGTTCTGGGCGTCGCGGCGGAGTTAGGCTTGCAGACATTTTTTTAAAACTAGATCTTAAAACTCACACAACGTCACCCGAGGGTCCTTTGTCACAGCGCTCTGCTCATAAACAATTGTTAAACATTCCCTTCGTAGCCGTACATTGCTATGGTTGCATGCTTTGCATAAGAATTTCACTGAAATTCTAAGATTGTAACATTGATCCACACTTCATTGCGGATATACAAATGTCTCGTATATCCAATTAATTAGTGACAAGCACAAAGTTCGTATAGAAATATAGTGCACTTTAAATAAATGTCTATGTCGATGAAACGAACTGTAAACAGTTTATTTGATACTAATTAGATTAAACACATTATATTTGAATTATGACAATTCAATTTTAAATTGCTTCGATGTTTATTTAGAAGAGGAATATCGTGATTGGAAGTGTTTCGCTATGATCTGAAACACATATTATTATGTCGTATTGCATATTTCAATTCTATCAGAATGAATGGCTGGATTTGACTTTATGCAGATACTATCAGCTCCGTGCGGTTAATGAGTTAAATGCAAGTGAATCGCACTCTGATATAATATATTCTATAACGTTTCTCAGTAAATATCTAACGCAGGTTTTTTCAAATTGGTCTTCTATATTATAGACTAGCACATTCCAACGAACGAACTTTTTATAGTATAATTTCGGAAATTTTAATTAACTTAAAACAGTAATCTTATAATATTTTTTTTCTAATTATGATTATTTAAAGGAGATTTCGTCGTTATAATATAAGAGTATCTGATAGAGTAGAATACGATCAAACTAATTAGATTACATTCCTTTTTTTATTTCGGTTTTAATAACAACGTTAGTAAAACTCGTTCTAAAGACGTTTTAATGATAATGATCTTTTAGTAATTGCGATGTTCATTGCGTTCTCATGATAAATACAGATTCGAATGTCCCACGAAAACTTCCTGTGACTTCGATTTAATTCATAATTTATACAAACTAATTAAGTACATGACAATTCAGTGGCAAATGAGGCTAAACTATTAGGTCATTCCAGCTAATCAGTAGTAGAAAAAAAACTAATATTAGCTTCATCGAAAATGCTTTTGAGGAGATTACTAGACTAATACAATTATACATATATAAATATTACGCAATAAGAACTATTTACATTAAGGCCTTCATTATATACATATCAATTTTTAATATTGGTAATGTACAAATCATGAGCGCGTTGAATGGCGGTTAAATACTTGTTGTCGTGTGTAATGAAAGTTACCACACCATCTTTTTGATTTAATATTTTAAAAAAATATCGAAATCATGTGTCTATTATGATGTAATCTATGAAATAATAATGATGTATTACTGATATGTTAGTTAGCTGATTCGTGCGGTTTAAGCACCTTTACGTGTCGCGTGTTGTTAGATAAACCTTTCTCAATAAATATCTTAATCGAAAGTCAAATTTCAAATCGAAGTGATATATTCTAGAACTAGCGTGAAAATAAACCAACTCTTCAGATGTTATTATTATAACAGGCAAAGGGGAAATAGGCTACCTGAAGAAAAGTGGTCACTATTGCCCATTGACTTTGGCACTATAAGAAAATCCCATCCCTCACGCCGACATCGTAACTACATTGTTACATTTATTGAAGACTGAGTGAGCCAGTCTAGTTATAATGTGGATTATAACTAGACTGGCTCACTCAGTCTTCAATCCTTGCCATTTGGCGGTAGAACGTGTGACGAATGTGTGGCACCTACTCAGACGGGCTTTCACAAAGCAATCATATTATCCATTTCATAGTTATTGTTATATTAATTTTACGCAATAATTATTGTTAAATTGAATTATTCCATTGTAAGCCAAATATAATGTAATGTGTCCATAGCACATTGATTGATGACAATATTCTACATTTTTGAAGGTGGATCAGATTAAAGCGGTTTTTGTATAAATTGCAGTATTGTCACCGTGAGAAATATAAAAATTACATTATCACTGAGTCGAGATGGATCAGTGGTATCATAATCGAAGATTGTGTTTTCCAAAGCCGGGCAAGCACTATAATTTTAATTTCTTAAGATTTATCATGAGCTTAAGCTTAATTTGTTTTTATAATCTGTTTGCTTGCGCAATGGTGAAGAAATTAAATTGAAAACCTCCATCTGTCGAAAAAAAATCACCCACAAGTGTATTTACCAACCCACAGAGGACCGTCGTGGACTCAATAACCTATCAATTGAAGTGCTAAAAATTTAACTTTACTTTATATATATTTCTTTTTACAGGATAGGTAGGCGGACGAACATATGGGCCACCTGATGGTAAGTGGTCACCCTTAGACAATGGCAGTGTAAGAAATGTTAACCATAGCTTACAACGCCAATGCGCCACCAACCTTGGGAACTAAGATGTCCCTTGCACCTGTAATTACACTGGCTCACTCACCCTTCAATCCGGAACCCAACAATATATATTATTTGCAAAGTTATTAGTATCATCATTATACCGCATCAAACGAAACCATAGATGAGGTCATAGAAAACCTCAAGACACAACATGTCCAAATATTTATACTACATATTATATAATTTAATTATATATATGATTTAATGAACGAAAGAACATTTAAAACCGAGTTTCTTATTACACAACTCACTAAACATATTTATATGTTATTTATGCTAGCAATGAGAGTTGGTTTTGATCTACCACAGGAAACTTAGCTACATTAATAAGAGTTAACTGACCGACGCAAGTAATAATATTAGTATACATCAAATATATGAACTTTGCAAACATTTAAATTCTTACTAAGTAGAACTAAAGGAATCTAAATTACAAATATTGTCTATTTAGTTGTGATATTAGTAAAAAATAATAAGATTTTACTTACTAATCATAATATTACATAAGACATAAATATTGTAGCTATTTAAATATGAAGGTACTTATTGGTTGTTCAAGAAAAAAGACTGTATAATACATAATTTATGTATAGCACTTTAAACTGCACTTTCGATCTTTTGTGAGGGAAGTCTTAATCCATCCGAAGTACTTACTTATCATCTTACGTCCCGGCTCCCCCATAATCGAAGGATCAATTGACAGTACATTCAAATATTCGAGGTGAATATTTAATTTATACATTTAATTTCATATTATATGATAGAGTAAGTTGTGTAATTCTAGTAGACATCTGTATGTGACGTATGAACTGACTTTTTTAAATACAAAAAATGTATTTGTAATGCGTATGGTAGTTGGAAATAATCTAAATTATTCCCGAGGAGTTAGAATGGAAGTCGTATGCCGGAATACGATATGACGTTTTCTTGCCATCAAGTCTTTTCAACGCCATCTTTTTATGCTTTGCCTTGTGTTTGCGTAGCGCATGCACTTCTGTATTTAATTTACTTCATATTTATTTATTCACTTTATTTATAAATTCTTTCAAGAACTTTCTACCGTGTTTTAAATCTGCCGATAATTCTGCGACGGCAGTTTTTTTTTTTATATTTTAGTTTATTTATATTTTATATGTTATATTAATATATATCCTCAGTTATTGGCTATATTGATCATATGTTATACGTCAATGAAAAAGATTCTTTGATGTATATACCATGCAACAACATACCAGAAAACCCGGAAAAAAGCATTTTAATTAAAAATGCAAATGTTTAATAATAATGTCAATAAAAATTTAAAATCATAAATATATATAAAATATAAATAGCTTAATTCATTCGTCAAGCTATGAGGTTATAAATTTTATCATAAGTGTAACGACAATACATTACAAAATTTATCTGGTAATGTTACGCTGTCGTTGCGAAAGGCATTCGTCTAATTTCACAAGTTCACAGTTTAATCCCGCCGTTTTGTGGCTAAACATTATTTACTTGAGCTGAAAGTACGAGAATAAATTATTTGTAGTAATTATATAACGTATTGCTATTATAGGTTTAATATTAATAAAATTATCTAGATATAAATTGATTGCCTGTAACAGAATTAATAAAAAGTTTTTCGATTTATTTGATAAAACTTTAAGTCAAGCCGATGTTGTCGATTGGTACGGAGACGTGAATCTTAACGGAATATTTCGGGTTCAGACCCGGACTAGTACCACTGAGTTTTAATGCATAAATTATATCAATAATTCATCTCGGTGAAGGAAAACATCGTAAAGATCACATGCAGGTTGCATGTGTCGGATAAAAATATGCAATATGTACAAAATATCACATACATATACATGATAAAATATATACAGCTATTTAACTAATAGTCTGTGCATCTCCAAATGGATAGGTAATTTACGAATCGACGACACAAAACATTTATCATTGTAATAAATATGATAAAAATCATTAAGCATATTCAGTACTACTAGACGAATCGTTGTATCAGCTCTATGTAGATTTCTGATTACATCTGCACGTTGGCTCGGTGTGTAATAGCTCATGAAATGTATGTAAGCGAGAGGAGGACTGTCTGCCACTCCATGCGAATGGCGAAAAGTAAATAGGTACCTACAGCTTTCAAAGTCATTGTTACCGTTTCCCGTAATCCCTTTTTGACTTTTCGAGATATTAAAGTCATTTTTTGTCTTAGGAGGAAGTCTCGGTCGCTTTGTTTCGACGCTTTGGCTACCGGTGCTTAATGATACGATATATAAAATAGCTATTATCTTAAAAAGAGATACACTTCAAACATTTGTTTACTGTGATGCGAATTGAATTGAACCACTTTTAAAAAAATATTTATATAACTCTCTGTCACGGTTATGATTAGATTAATAATTAGTTTGGTAATTTTTTAAATGAAATATTTTCGATAAAATCATTTTAAATAACACTTATATCCTTAACAATTTATTAATATATTGATTAGTATATATATTATATAAACATATACATATATCTAACTTAAATAAGAAAATTCCTTATTATGAAAAATATATGATCCTGTTAAGAAGCGTGTAATCCGCAACTGATCGCTCTACTCATTCTAGTACAACATTATAAAGTTTTTAGCAAAACATAATGCATTTTAACACACTTTGTTTTGTGTGAAACTTGCATATAAAAATCAGACAAAAAACGAGCTATTTCGTCCAGATGTTATTTTAAAACATTTTTAAACATAAAAAACGTTTCAAACTTTTATACTAATTGATATAAAAGTTAAGCCGCTACCAAAACGTCAAATCATTTATGAACTATTGAAAATATCCGTTCGATTTTCTGAGTAAATTAAAACTGTCTGAAATTTTTTTAGGCACAACTATGTTTAACCCCGCTCTGATATCTATATATTAATACGTGAAGAGAAAGCTTTGTACCCCTCTCTCAGAATTCACAGACATACACGTCTGTGATATCAAGTCTTACTTTTATTAAATATGAAGAATAACGACGTAATAATTGACCAACCACTAATAGTTAAAGTTTATTTAAAAAGTCGATTCATTTATAAAACGTGCTCCTTAGGATTGGATATACAAGGAATAGTTGAATATAAGGATCACAAGTAATACATATATTCATACGTTAATGGCACGTCCATGTCATCTGGAACACCCGAAATGGATTTTCTATTGTTATTCACCGGACATCCCAGGATCAGCGGTTAAGCAATTTCACTTGTGTTTTGAAAGTTTCATATCAAAATTTCATATCGTTTCGATCTAAATCTAAAACATGATCGTAAATCATAATATTTACACATTATATTTGTATGGATTACTATAAATAACCATCCATATTCGAAGATACAACAGTATTACAGTTCCAATAACTTCCACCACCGACTTCTCCATCACATTTATAATCAAGGTATAAGCTATTTCTAGTCCAAATTTCATTCAAACGTTTCATCTATGTAGCCGTTTATGGTTGATTGTGTTCTAAACCTACAAACATACGCATATAAAATATTGCTAGGATTAAGACGTCTTGCTTTGACAGGTTTGACAGACATCATTACACATCGTGATAGGAACAATAGTGTTATTGGCGATAAAAGGATCAATCAAAGTGTCCCGTAACAGAACAGAGGCAACGGTCAAGGCGCTAAGAGGGGTTCCTTGTCGGCGAGCGCGCTTTCCGCCGCGCCGTCATCCTCGCAGTATTGAGATTGATGTTCAAAACGCTCGGCTCCTCGGGCTTCGCCGGACAGAATACTAAGAGGGTGGCGGCCATTCTTCGCTCAATTAGCCCCCGATCCGACCGGGTTTTGTCTCGACCGACTATGACGCCCTCTCGACACTTCACCGCATACCAAATTATACTCATATTTTTCAAGTAAGCCCGGCTATCAAAGTATCGCTATCAGCGCCAAGTTAGAGCCTTTTCGGCCAGTCGATTATATTTTCTTTTGCCTCATGGAAGTACCGATAGCTCAAATCTTATATGGTTAAAGATATTATAGAACGACTCAACATTGAATTCATTAGCATTAGCAATCAAAATTAAATGCAATGAAATAAATGTTCAATATAGGACTTAATTGTGACATTGTTGGTACTTTACTTATCTTTAAGTAATAACTATTATTTTATGATTAAATAAATAAGGCAATATACCTTTTTGTTGTCATAACAACACACTGATAAGTTAATCGAAGCACTATGTTTTGTGTTATTACATGACATGACATTTAAAACCAAACACAGTATACACATTGAAATCGTAACACACATGCATACACAATATCTTGGAGCATAACGACGTCCAGCAAAGGTGACTACAATCTCTCTACGTATCAATAGCACAATCATCTCGAAAATTCGTCAAAGTAAGTAAGAAATAATAAATTAATATAGCCTTCGACACGACAAGTTAAAGTGTATGAAACGAATAATCATGGCGCAATACTTTCATGAACCCGTCGTATAAATCAAATTTAAACAGTTTAAAAACGAGCTCAGGGCTGACGTAATTGATTGGGATGATTGGTAACGTGGACAAACGATGTGTATAAATTAGTTCAATGAATACCTACATCGTGAATAAAACGAGCGATTGAAAACGCCGGCGCATCCGTACTGACCGTCTGTGTTAAAGTTATGAAATGTAATACTGTAAGATTTATTAATATTCTAACAATAATTAACGCTTAATGGGACAGTAATTATCAAGCCTGTAGACATCAACAATTACTTATTTAGCTTTTGTGTTTAGTGTAGTGTACTATACTGTACCGCAAGTATTAATTGATTATGGTATTAACAAAAGCAGTGAGCCTCACAGCGTAACCTTTATAATGAATCATTATTGTTTAAATAAGGATATAAAATAAAAATAATTGAAACCAAAATTATTAAGAAATGTTACGTTTTTATATGTATATAAATAAAAACATTATTGAATGTATATATTATTAAATATTTATATGAATTAAACACTATTTTATAAAGAAATAACATTTTTCAGTTCGCAATAGTTTACGGCCCAAGCGATGTAAAATCCGCAGGTTCTATTATGACGCCTTAGGCTATTGTCGTCTACTCCTAACGCTTTCCCAATTAAGCGAAAACTTTACGCTTAATTGGAGAAGTAAATAGGACTATTAGTAATTTCTTAAAAACGGGCATTGATAATATTCTTTAAAAACACATTTGTAGATAATGTATCTTACATTAGACAAATTTACGAGGTAATTATTTGTATACAAATTAATATGAACTGTAGATATTTATATTAAAATAAGTAAGCAATAATAACGTTCGACAAAAAAAAGTCCGCTAAGTTTTTTTCGCTGTTCAGAGGGAAGAAACAGCGTTAGTCCAAAATATACAACATTTTATAATGTTACAGTTACTTATAAAAAAAATAACAGACCTCATAATAAGTAATTTATTTTTATAATTGAGGAAAAAAATCAATAAGCATTTAAAAAAATAAGAGAAAATTGAAAAAGGTTAATGGTTGGTGTTATAAGATGAAAATGCCTGACGTCTTTATCTTATCCCACACGCTTCATTCATCCGTATAAGCGAGGAGCTTCTAGCCAATCGTTTGTCGTACATAACATGTTTTGACGTTACCATTCAAACGATGCACAGCTTGAAACGAATGACAATGAATGATAATACAAAAACAGCTGCTCACATGGTGTTTCAGGACGTAAAGTATTAAAATTTAGCTATTGCATTAAAAATAATAATTAGTTAATACCTTCATATAATAGCAAATTTTTAATTCTATATTTAAAATCTTTTTGTACATTTTATACATTTCGATACACTCTATCAGTATACAACACTTTTAAGAGAGATAGCTTACACCTAGACCTAACACCGGACCCCCCCCCTCGTCTCCCCGTAACGTGCGTAGGTAACTAGTAATATAAGAATAATATACAATATAAGCATAACACAATTTATTTCTTCTCGATCTTATTATGCCTGTCTGATCACCGTTTATGTTATTTATATACTTTGTCACTTATTAGTAAGTAATTATCGTTAGACTTTGTAATAAACAAGTGATTTCCTGTTGCTATAAGTACTCTGACCTCTTAACAAAATGAATCACTAATACTCAACGGAATGAGCGAAACAGTAACTCAGTGCGTGGAAGGTCATATGTATAGGTAGATAGGTATATAGTAATTTGACAGGTTCTAAGTCTAAGAGACCGTTCTTAAGACCGTATCATATACCGTGACGGCAAACGGCTTCACGTTCTCGTATGATGTCATACCGCTCGCTATCCTTGTGAGAGCGTTGTGCGTATACAATAAACGTTGATATAAATTATTATAAAAATAGGAAAAATATATTTATTTTATTAACGAAACTCATTGCTCTTTTTTCATTTTTCATTCGGAGAATTAAAAGTATTAGATGAACACTATGATAAAATTTCACGTTCTGAATCACTAATGTGATCATATGGAGATTGCACATTTCTCTTAAAAACTAACTTAGTGTACTAAACGTATATCAATAATATAAACTTTTAACTTTTAGTCATAAAGCAATCTGATAACATTCAAAGTGAAATTCAAATTGTATTCAACATGGAAGCACTACACTTATGTCAAAAATCTACCACCTGTTCGGAAACAATCACCTCATAAGAGGTACCTTCGAAAGAAACTCAGCGGGTTTTTTTTTTTGGCCAAAAATTTATATTGAAATAATAAATAAATTATTTTTGAAAGAGCCAGTATAAACAGCTGTGATGTACATAATTATACTTTTTTATACTTTATCGTAAAGAAAGTTGTATACGTAAGATCAGTACATCAGTAGTATCGTTTAGGATGATTTTTATTGATATAATATATATATTTTTTATTATTAAAATGCAGTCTTATTATTAATTTGCACAGTCCGCAGTTGAGTCGTTGATAGTAATTTTCGATTACTTTTTTTGTTTTTTTGCCGAATGTTTTTAGGTGCTCAAATGTTGTAAGCTTTACTAATATAAAAACCTAAGACATACAAAATTAAAATCCAACAGCATCCAATGAGCATGGCTGCCAGTTGACGTCATCGTGACTTAAAATGATGCGACCCCTGAACTTTTCACGCTTACCAACTACCGTAGTACGTGTTGTGTGGCATGTTGCGCCATCTTATTGAAACTAAATGTATTTCATATTATTATCCTAGATTTCCTCTCAACGATAATTATATGATGGCTATGATGAGTAGAGGCCTGTAACATTTCTGCAATTTTCTTTTGAATTACTAATTTAGTTCTTAAGTTTAGAAAAGTAATCGGTTATAAAAAAATTAAAAGTTCGTCTTCGTCTCTATAATATTGCATGATTTAGAGAAATAACATACATGCATGACAAATAATATACTCTGATAAGTATAGAGCTAAGTGTGGTTACGTGAAAAATCAGCCAGGACATCAACATCATCGTCATGATAAAAATAGAAAATATACATTAAATATAATGATTCTTGACAGAAAAGAAACCAACCTAATTTCAATAATAATCAACAATACATTCGCGTGGTCAGTGCAGCCGTGACTCAGAAATACCTACCCAGAAATCAGACAGGATATTCTCTCAAGAAACATTACTATTGCGTGTTCGGCATCGCCCACGCTCCCAACACCTCAACATAAACCTCGATGAAACCGCACCAACCTCTAAGATAAACAAAACTGGTTCTCAACACAACTGTTTATATAAACAGCGATTCCAAGAAGCATCGGGATGTCATGACTATGGTCGCCATTATTAATGTTCCAATAACCGGGACTAAAATTTGAGATGTGTTGGTCAAAAATTAACATTCCTGCTAATAAATTATATATTATTTTTTTGAAAAAAAATAATCTAATAACTTAGTTTAAATAATTATTATTCGCCGAAGGAGCAATTTAATTTTTTAAATCGTTCGGTATGCATACTAAACGAAAGTCTCTAAATAAGAGCAAATTATTAAAATAATAAGCAGGCATAAAATTGAAAACTTAGAACATACCAATCTTTAAGAACCAAAACAAAATCCAAGGATTAATCACAATATGGTCGTTCTTGGAAAATAAGAAGGTCTGGTGACACTAGTTACGACTTTGCAAAATATGTCTGTGCCACCAATTATACATCCAAATTTATTTCTTATTGTTCTGTGTTAAGAGTTATAATTGAATGTATTATAATAACAAATAATGCTTAGTGCATCATGCGCAGTGATATCGAAGAAGAGATAACGTATGTGGTCTTAGTGACTACCCATTTCAGAATTCAAGAAAACTCAACAACAAAAATAGGTTGGCAGATTGACAAAAGGACCTGGTGCTAAGTAGTCACCACGGCCCAAAACATAACATTAATATTAACTCTGTAAGAACTATATATTATAATAACATTAACTGTCCCGTACGTACGTATGTATGCTTATGCACCTTCAATATGAGAATTTATTTAATCAACCGATTCTTATAATATATAAGTAATAATTCCTAAGTAACGTTACAGCTATAATAGTACTTTATGTTCCTTGTGCCTGTAATTACACTGGCTCACTCACCCTTTAAGCCAGAACACAACAATACTAAGTATTTGTGTTTAACGGTAGAATATTTGATGAGTGAATAGTACCTACTCAGATGGACTTGACACAAAGCTCTACCACCAAGTAAATATTATATGTACTGTCTATGTAGGTATGCATTTTTCAAAACAACGCTTGTAACGAAACGTAAGCTGCAACTTTGCATCTAGATTATATATGAAACTTATTATAATCGCGCTCAAAGTTTCTTTATAATCTTTTACACAACAAAAGAATTATTTGTCAATGAAAAATGTATTTACGATATAATATTAACGACTTTTGGATATAGTAGAATATTTAGGACAAACTCAAAACGAACCTAAGAACAATATCGTGATATATCAGAGATTTACAATAATAATTATAGTATTTAAAGTAAACTCGCATCAAAACGAGTCACCGTGATTTGATTTTCAATGTTTATAAATAGGTGATCCTAGTTATAAATTCTCTTAGATCTTATGCGTAAGTTAAAATCAGGATATTGTAATATGTTATCATATCAGCGTGCAGAGTTAGAGTTCGGTGTCAAACGACACGACCTGCTCGAATTTAGTATAAAATGGTATGACTTTAATGATTATGCGTTGTAAACAATTAATAGTATTTTCATAAGGGTCATTATGGCATATATATTTAAAAAATATATAAGAGGCTTTTAAAATGATAATAAAATTATTAACTTCGGGCCGCCAAACTCTAGCGTGACGACCAGAAGTAATCAATAATCTTGTTTTAGCGTCAAGATTGGTCTAATTCATATAAACATAGTATATAGCTCAAGAAAAATGTATAACATTTTCTGTCTGTATTGGTACCATCCATTCATCACTCGTGCTACCATGCAGCAGCAGTTAGTTTGAAGGTTGATAGCACATTGGCCATGAAAGGAATGTTAAATATTTCCTGCATCGCAAACGTCTATGGCTGTTGGTGACCACTTACCAACAGGTTGTCCATTTGCGACTTCACGTTGCTATTATATATAAGTAATAATATAAATAAAAGATGTACTTATAAAGCAAGAATTTCAAAGCACATAAAATAAATCATTTTACTATGATCATAAATCCTCAATTTATTTCCAATTCAATCTAGTATGGCTTTGAAGTCTTAATGCTTTTGTCTATTAGATTTACCAATCTGTTTGACCTCACATTTGCACGTAGATATGTTTGTACGTCTGTTTGTCACAAGGTCTCGCTGCAATGTCATAGAGCTCCTAATCGTTATGAGATGTGATTACATTAATATTCTAAGAATCAGATTTTAACTCTAAATATATTGGCAAATAAATATCTTCGAAATTTAAATCATACACAAAAAGGTTTATATCAACTGTTTCTATATTACAAATTAATATTTCTTTAATTTTGATTAATAAAAAAAAAAACATTCGATAACTTTCAGTTTCTAGTTATTAAAGAATTATATTTTTTTGCTAACAAGTAGAATCAGCTAAATTCTTATCGAATCATGCTAAAATATTACGTAAGTGTGACATGCAAAACAATTAGACCTGACGCATAAAAAATTAACACCAAGTCTTGAATTTTAACATTCGGAAAATAAACTATTTAAAATTATAATTAGTGGTTGATCTAAGATGGAACGTAAACGACGAAACGTGCTCTCCTCTAATAGGTTACGTACCTAATATTACTAAAAAATGAAATTTAAAAAAATCCCGCTGAGTTTCTTTCGTCGGTTCTCCTGCGGTATTTCCGAACCGGTAGTAGATTTATGACAATCAATAGGTAAATGTTACATATTGAATAAAGCTTTTTAACTTTGATTCAATTTCAGGAACATGGTTTAAATAAAATCAATCATTACAATAATTTATTCGATTAAAATAAATATCGTCATTTATTTTACAATGTCTCAAATGCAGCTATGGATTAAATCGCGAGCCACGCAACAAAATAGTCACAGATGTCAACATTTATATAAATATTTTAAACTTAATTCGTTCAGCTGTATTCTACATCCATGTCAGCGTATCAGCTTAAATCGGAATTTAATTAAAACTGCTTACATATCCGTTTCCCCAATTGAATATCGATTTATTATTTAATTTTATACAAAAAAGTAAATTTGTAAAATATTTACGGCCATATCACTCTAAAATCTTACTCTAATAAGGATCACAAGCGAATTCTTTGTAATGTATTCTTTATCTCCTTGAAATGTAATCCGTTAAGAACTACGTATGAAGCATTTATATTATTGACCTAACTTTATTGATTGTCCCGTCGTATATTTACACGATTGTAGTCATATACAGCGTTATCGCGTTAAAATATCCAGGTTGTATGTTTAAATTACACTTCTCGACGCAAGACGCGATTTCGAGGACGTTTTTTATAAAATACATCATTGTAGTCAAATTTAACGATTTCAACCGAGTGTGATAAATTTAAAATTTTGTACATATTTTTAAACGAACATTTACTGAGAATACATTATGCAAGATAAATTATAAATGCAAACGTATGTTGTTTGTTATTAAGTCACTCGAAGGACGAGAAGTAGTACATAGGATACAGTACTAGGCGTAAAATAGTTTGTAATATTGATGATTAAACGATCTTTATTGCTTTGAAAGAATATTTTAAAATGTTTTTGTTAAAAACTACAATTTTATCAACTTTAATTTTAATAAGTTACTCATGTTACAATGTAAAATATTATTTATATAAATATATTTATTGGATGGAGATTATAATCGAAATATAAGCTAGAATGTAATAAGCTTTTAAAATTTCGCATTGTCTAAGCAAGACAAAAGAAAATCATTTAATAAATTATACACACTCCTAAAAAAATACATATATAAATAAAAACTACTTAAGTAATACAAAAAATAATAATTAGCGCACTAATACAACGTAGCAATTTTAATTATCTACATAATTATCTACATAATTTTTTGCCTAAAATAATTTCGTTGTAGGGCTGCAATGCACCTTATAATTACATCCGCTGTACTCTGATTAAGCAAGCTCATATCAAAATAGGCCGACCAAGTTATCACAACTTATCTTTGTTTTACGCAGCATATTAAGTGAATCTCTTACTCATTATTAACGAACCTACCGACTTCAACTGCAACACTAAGGAACAATAAAATCTAATTAAAAAACTAATGACTATATCGTGAAACAATTTTTTTTCTTAATATTAATTATCTAGTTATATATAAATAACATAATCTTAATTTATATGATATCATAAGTAATAAAATTAATACGGGTACGTATGTATCTATAAAAAGTAAACAAAGACAAAATTAGAATAAAAACAATCTGAGGTCAACACTCTGAAGTTAGATTTAACGTTTGAATATTTTATTCAAGCGTTATTATTGCGTTATTATTAGTTCAGTATCAGCTAGAGAGGATGATCTAACATTGCCATGGAAACCGCATTACGTCACAACATATCACCAAGTAACGTTTAATTACCAGGACATACTTTATATACCCATAGTACGTGTAAAAGTAAAACATTCATTTATCATTTAAATGACGCATCAAAGACTCGAGGAGTTGAACTCGTCACTTTGATTAAAACTTTTTTCTCGACAATTCATTCGATTGCGACATTTATATCTTAGTTTTAACGAGACATTTTCTGCTGTTATTGTTACGATAAATATGTAGGTTAATAATAATAACGAAGAGTGCTGTAATTAACAGATGATTTGTTGTTACGACGTTGTGTATAAGAAGCGAATATGCGTTATCGATATCAATGTACTAGTCGGGTTGGGTCACTGACGATAAACTGGACAGATAACTGTTCCGAAAAAATCAGAAAAAAAAATTGTTTTGTATAATTATCGAGTACTAAAATTGGAAAATTGACACAGTGCGGACCAGCAGCGATAACACAGTGGATAACCTCAACGACAATCTTGCGAGCGGTCACTTACATGAAAAAAACAGTGCCTACATAACTTATACCTACATTTATATTAAACGAATTTATCCGATGGAATTAGGGGAACGAAATATAACTCGCATTTAATATCATTGTGCAAACATAAGAGCCATATAATAATCGTTGACTTCGTAGGAATCTTTGATGTATAGCTATGCGAAAATTTGCTTAAAATTCGTTTTACAAATATTCGGTACCACACGAGTGACTTCATCGTTCAATTCTTTATCATAATAATTTACGACGAATTTACGTAAACCTAATTAAAATATACGTAATCATTTTAATATATTAATGTCAATATAAACTCTCCCTTGTCCTTTTCCAGACTACACTCTACCTACACATCTTTATCTACATAGTTTTTTTTCGAATCTGAGCTACGTGATGTGAACGTAAGCTAAACAATAACACAGACAAACAAACAGTAGGTGATGTCCTATTTTTATCTAATAATGACTGTGTCCAACGGCTTGTTATAATCATCACTGCCTATTTATTAATAGACGTCGGGTCAAATTTACAAACATATAGTCAAGAGGTTATTATATACATACGTAATAATATAAAAATTGTATCAACAACGAAAACGAAATATATTGTTTCAATAAATACTTTTTTACACGAGATATCATTTCGCAATTGCAATTTATTTGTATTTAATTTCTTAATGTAGTTTTTCTTTGTTTTAATTAAATGATTATATATACAGAGGCGGTGATATACATATATTAAGAAAGGTCTTATGTTTCTTGCAAGTATGAAAATTGCTCAATTGTTAGCTGATTAATAATTAATTGAACAATTTTGTGTGTCCGTTGCACTTTCCGGAAATACTCCGTTGTCTGAGCATTACTTTAAGTTCATTCTATGCTACTTAATATTTTAATAAACCAATTGTATTTGTGAAAAAACTATATTATTTAATTACCCAAAAAAATATTCTTGTTATTTTGTCTGCGATTCAAGAAATACATTGAGGTTTCATAAATTTGATATTAATTAACAGAAATCGATCCAACATATTATGTAACAGATTCCATCACCGCCAAGCATGAGATGAAACATGAAAGACAGCGGTTTTTTCCGGATTAGAAGCCATTTATAAAACCCGTTTATAAAAATAAAGGCGATATGGACCAGGGGATAGCATGCATATCGAATTAACTTTTTACCTGTATATTTCTATAAAGAAAAAAATATATAAAAATTCATGCAAAATGTAATTATTAAACGCTTTCAAGGATTTACCATAATTGTTTATCGTATTTGTATGTATGAGACTTGTTCATAAACGGAAAAATCGATTATTATTAATCGTTACGTTCTCGTAAAATGTTTAAGCGGGTATCGAACGAAGTTAAGCTTATATGCCGTAACTACTCATGTCCCAATTTATAATAATCAGTTTTGCGCAGATTATAAAGATAGCAGCGGTTAACAGAAAATCTCTTATCAAAATTTACCTTCCACTTTCTAACGCTGATAAGGGAACTGACGATGATTAATACAAATAGGACTGACGGCACCGATTAAGACGGTGTTCATGTATGAAACACGAAGAAATATTTTCATATTATAACCCTTCATTTTAGTATATATAAAATATAAATGAATCATCTAAATCACCGATGAAAAGACCATTCGACTATAGAATGATGATGATGATGCAAATAAATAAAAAAAATTAAAACAAAGAAGTTAAATTTTACAAAATATTTAACTGCAGTGCCGAGTATTCCATAGAAATAAAAGCGTTTCGTACACTTTTGATCTCTCACTACCACAAAACTTTAATCGTAGTTTCAAAGGCTTCTTCCTAAAAACTTGAAGTTTATACGGTATGAACTAAAATAATCGCATATCTTGTTGATAGGAAATACAAGATGACCTTAATATCATCTCGTCCCCGGGCTTGATGGGGTCACTAAAGCTTTGATATGATATTATATACTTATTTATTATGTACCTACTTGATTTTAACATAATTTGTTATATTTTATTGTGATCCGTATACATAAAAATACGTTCTTAATTTTTTTTTTTTATGCTTTTCGGAATAAAAACATTCAAAACATAATGTGAGGTGAGAAAAAAAGCTTCCAAAAATAATTAATGAATTGAAACTGAATGACAAAAACGACAAAATTCTTACACAAGAAACACACGTATATATATTTACCCACTAATTATTTCGTCTAATAATAAAATCTCCGAAACCTTGAAGTCCTGCTTCAAAGTCTGACCAGCCAGCACCAGTTGCCGAAAACTTACCTGTTCTACTATTCTCAACTCGTAAGTGCAATCAAAACAGTCCATGTTCCCGCAAAGTTTAAAATGGATAATTGAAGGCCAGCAATCCTCAGATCATTTTATAAATTTAAAACGTACATTAAACCTTTTCAACTTTATTAGATAATATTAAAAACGATACGAGCGGCTTCACCCGCGTATAATTAATAAAAATATATTAATTATATTACTATAATAACACACACGCGCAAACACACACACACACACACACACACACGAATGGCTACTGGTAAAGAAATACGTAATTAACGATTTGAAATTAATTTTCATAAGATACCGTAGGATTTACCGATCTTATATATCCTATCCATGTTCTTTGTGTGTACCAATTTTCATCAAGATTGGTCAAGCCGTCCTTGAGTTATAAGAAGACATACAGACAGACAGACAGACAAAAATGAAAAAAATAGTATAATGTGAATCACTGCATCATAAAACGATAATTTATCACAAAATTAGGTGAAAAAAAAGATGTACAGAGCCAATAGATTTATATAGTAGTATAGATTAGAAGCTAATTAATATATTAACACAAACGGGCACGACCAGCATTTTTCTATACTCTATACAAATATATAAAATTGTAGTGACTGTCTGTGATTTAAAAAAAAACTGTAGTGTCAGTCTGTGATTTAAAAAAAAACTGACTCTTTTTAACTTAATATGGCTATTTGCGAGTTACCGAAGCAATTTTTTTTTTGTCGATCTTGTCTTCCGGGTTAATCTTCAAAACAGCCAAAAATTAGAAATGCAAATATTGAATTAGATTATTTATTTATTTATAAATAATTAATATAAATAGTATTTAAGGTAGCGTTTAGTTAGTAGTTAGTTTTTATTTTATCAAAATCGGTTGAGACTGTCATAAATTATTCAAATTTATTATAATATTTATATTTGAATATTTTATATAGAAATATACTTTGTGAGTTGTAAATAGTTCCTAATTAAACATATTATGTTTTTATGTATATAACAATTATCTCTTTACTGTAAAATAATAATTATTAATTCATACCTATAAACTAAACCTAGAGTTATCAGAAATAGTAACAATAGATTTATTTCAATCAATTGTAAGTATTGTAATAATTTAAATCAATAGAAAATAAAAATATTCTTGTATCATTTAATTTATTTTGAAGGCAATATTAACCGCTTGAAACTTGGTAAGATATCAATGTTTATACATACATACGTCTGATAACAACAAAACTGCAAACGGTCAAAAAAATTGATGACCTAAACTGAGCGATACCGAACGACGCCTCATCCACAGAAATTTTAATGAAAACTTTACCGAAAATTACTTCTGTATTTAAAAAGAAAATTTTAATATATAAGAGTGGATTTAAAAAAAAAAAACTTTTAAATTTAGTTAAGCCCGTCTCATTTTTATTGTTTTTACTTTTTTTTTTAATTCATATGGCTTGGGTTTATATATATATACTGGTTTTTATTATTAAATTGTATATATTTAAATGCACAATAAAAAATACCTTTATCTCGATCTAAAATAATTCAGATTTTAATGAATGTTGAAAAAATTACCGATCTCATACGCGATTACTAGACGTTATCTAGCAGTTGAATTTCGAAATTAATCTATTTTTTTTTTATTTTATCTCTATGAGCAAAAAATATACTGCCAAGGTCTTATATATTATATTTATGCAAACGTTCCTACGCTTCAAAGGTTTGCTTTTATATTATTAAAATTACTTACCTTTTTTGTATTATTGGACTTAAATTTTGCATCTTTTTTTTTAATATTTGTCTTTATTATAATATGTTTTAATTTAATATTGGAAACTTTTTTGATATTGCTCGATAAAAACAATGAATATGAAATCTCTAACTAAAAACTTTATTAGTAATTTTTGGAGTTAAGGAAAGTGATATGAATTGTAATAAACTATTATAGAAACTACGTTTAAACTAGTATGCATTCGGTACTCAGGCACGTCTCCGATTTCATTTGAGTTAATCATAACTTCGAACTCGCTCAGTCGATTAGCAATATTAAATTTCCAAGCAGTCCCGGATTACCGTTGGAGATGTAACTACCTATGGACCAGATCATCCTAGAACCGCTGCGGCCCATGGTCTATTAGGTCCATGCTCAAAATAGGTTCATCTTGTATAATAACCTTACAGGTTTTCTAACGGACAAACAATTTCTCATTAAGAACTCAATCAATCTGGTCCTGTACCTTAGTAATTCTTTATTTTCTATATATTAACATTTCGCTGGATAAAGATGAAGATCATGTTCATATTTTTAAAATTATGTTATTATTAAATCTGGGATATAGCACAACTATTTGAATAAATGTGAATTATTATTCTATAATACCATTTACTTTACGATCTTTATCTAATCTTCTGCTGAAAGTGTTTATATATTAAATGTGTTGTATACATTTTGAAGGTAAAAAGCTTTTAAGGTTCTATCTTAAGGTAAATTGACTTGATATTAAGGAGACGTCTACACGTCCACATTTGTACATACAACAATTCACAAACAATATAATTTATAAAATCACTGTAAAAGCCTTGACAGAAATCTTTAAAAAACGTGATACTGAGTTTGTCGATGAAATGGCCGTTCTTAATTTATTGTTACAAATTGGTTCGAGCTCAGCGGTAAATGGAAGCATCATGATGAATTTATGTCGGATGAAATTCTTCCACATGTCTATTCTTAGTAGATCAAGGTAATGAAATAAGCTCCTAACTGTAACCCTAAAAGCAAAATAGGCCTTTGATAGCCAGTCATTAAGAACATATTTGGATTTATCCGAAATTTTTGTTACTAAAACTATTATCATGTAGCGATTCAATTCTGTAATAGTCATGATATACCAATATTTTATTTTGAAAATAAAAAATAAGTGCCACAGTTCAAATCATATTTAATATGATTAGTTAATAGTTAGTTTATATATACAATATGACGTAATTATGGCGTTAATTATAAAAAAATATGATTTAAAAACTAACAAAAAATAATATGAAAATGAAGTCAAAATCTTAATTCATATTCATATAGAAGGATTACACTTGGTTATTGATTGTCAAGAATCTACGACCGGTTCGCAAAGGAACACCTCCAGACCGGCGAAGAAACGGCGAAAGAAACTCGGCGGGATTATTCTATTTTAAAACAATTTCTCACTTTAAATTTATTTTTATTTTAAAAGGATTCGTATTTTTCATTCCCGGGGCTTATAATACAAAGAAACGTGTTTTTTAATTGTTTAGCCCTGAATTTTTATCGTAAAAGCTTTGTCGTATAAATAAACTGTTGTGGGCAAAAGTTAATCATGAGGTATTTCACTATTTTTAGCGAGCTTACAATTGAAAAATACTGCGTTATTTTATCATTCACTTATTACTCAACACGCTCTGAAAGTGTTTATAAAATACCCTATCTAATTTCGCTTATGTGCGCTATAAATATATCTCTAACGTTTACAATTATTCCGCTTAGTATTAAAATTAAATAAAAATTTATAACACTTATTAGAAATCTGGAAACTATTATTAAAACGAATTACTTGTAAGTATTATTGTATTAAGAAATCAAATTTGACACATCGGAATTGGCCTTCCTTGCGCAATTTGTCTTTTTATATTAAGCCTTAAAAAAAGAAAGTTTTGTTTTATACGCAAAACTTTTAACAGAAGTTGTTAAAAGTATAATAATTAATGAAAAAAAACTAGTGTAGGGCATCAAATTGTGTGTGAAAAATTAAGTAAGCTAAGTAACATGAACTTAGATGTAAAATGCACATCGTAAAAGTTTGAATAACGTTCAGCGATCAGACGTTGTTTGCAGAAACCGGCTTTAGGGCAACAGGCGTTGCTTATTCTTTTTTTTAATAAAAAGTTTAGCGATAGGAAATTCGGAGAGTTCTTAAAAAAATTAGAAAACAAAAGTTTGTTTAAGAAATGTTCTTTTTTTAGTTTTCGGATTGGTTGTAAATTCGACGAATTCGCAAAATGCCGGGTACTTACCTTCGCGAGAAGAGTCACGAGGAGGAGCAGAAGGGTCGTTGGGACCCTCATGATGGTAGTATAGTCGATATAGTGTGATAGTAGATATAAAGTTAGTCCGATAGGCGGCGAGCGCGGAGGCACCAACCGTGCCTCGCTAGCGTCGAACCGCGAATGCGGAATGGTGCGAGACGCGAGTTGCGGGGCTCACTTGCTCGCTACAACTTTTGGCCCAACTTTAGAAGTGCACACATCGCTTACGACTTGCATCGGCCTACGCGAAAGAGGCATGTGCCTAATATACATTAATTGTTATATACAATATGCCCAATTATTTTTTAGTCATCGACTATGGTGTTGATTTTGAAGAAAAAATTAAAAGCAGATGAGAATCTCCTTACAGAACACAATACTCTCCGACCAGAACATAGATTAGCGAAAATATGTATGAAAGAGAGAAAATATGTATTGAAGAGTAAAAATTTATATAACGCCCTTAGTTGAAATATGTCGATAGAGATTGTATTTCTACTCAACATACATACATGCGCGTACGTTTATTTCTTCGTTCTCACCAACCGGCTTAAATTTTGGGTTGTAATAAAGTAATGATTAAAGTAGGTCAGAACGGTATTTAATATAATGGCATATAAGTTAGTAATAAGGTCGATTTATCTTTGGGTAAGTTTGCCCGAGTAATAATTTTTTATGTGGTTCGAAAACCAATATTGGTGCGAGATGTAAATACTTTACTTGAACACATTTTAAAATTAATTTCAACCGCTGTAACGAAAGTATTGATCATAAATGTTATCAATACGATTGAAGGAACACATGTATGATATCGTTTTCTATAAAGGACCTAGTTTATAAATTTAGTGATTCGATCGTGCATAATCTTGAATACCTACATAAACTAGCCTATAAGAAAAGTGTTGCATCTCTTTCACTCAGTTGAGCCTCAGCCCCGCAAAGTTCCATGACCCCTCTCTTGCGCTTATCACGAGCGACGCACGAATATAAAACAACGGAACGCCAAACTTGTATTTTACGAAACTCGCCCTTAATACATAATAATAACATCTTTTATTGTCAGAATTAGGTGCGCGTGATTAAAAGTATGATTAAATTTATTTACCTACTCGTTGTTGCATCGCCACACTAGACGCGTATTTTATTTTTAACAAAATAACTAAAACATCTGTCAATTACTGAACAAAATTTACGGTGGTAACTTTGAATAACCGATCACGCTGACAAAAGCAAAAATGTGTCAAATATGAGATGTTCTATTTGCTAATAACAACTTAAAGGTTGAGGTTACAAAGGGCTATGTCAGTCCAAGCAAATTACAAATTGACATTTAGCAAATTACAAATTGACAAAAGCATTTTATCAAAAGTAAACTCCTGTTATCATCATCTCAGGATGTTTGCTCGTATGTTATGTTGACTGTCGCGCTTCCAGAACTTCGTCTAGCCTGAGCTGTAAAGCATTATTTTTGATCAAAACTAATGTCTTATAAGAAATTGTCTTATAACTAAAAATGTGTTGTAATTTAATACGGACTATTTTA
The DNA here is from genome assembly GCA_905220585.2 of Nymphalis polychloros. Lineage (NCBI taxonomy): Eukaryota > Metazoa > Arthropoda > Insecta > Lepidoptera > Nymphalidae > Nymphalis > Nymphalis polychloros. The sequence continues at coordinate 15,349,648 of HG992241.1, read as the reverse complement.
TCTATTGCATGATATTAAACAGAATCTTAACAGATGCCTTAGAAAAAAGGCGGACACGGCCTTCCTGTTTTTCAAAATAAGTTATAAAATGTAGTACTCGTTATATTGCACTTATGCAACAAATTATAACTTCAAATGTTTCAATTAAACAATTATATTATAATAAACATCATTTTAATGATGATTTCATTAGTATTATCAATCACAAGACTTCAAGATTCTGATGATTGAGTCTTTGAAAATCGATTATAGCATTAATAAAAATCCTTTCAAAAACGGTGATTGGTTTAAAAATTAACAAAAAAAAAAGATCAATATGTTGAGTATGAATTTCTATACGATTGTGGTTAAATGTAGTGCTAAACTCGAAATATAAGCAAATATTATATGTATGTACACAGTCTATGAACATTACCCATAGTTAAATTAAAGAACAATGGCAGGTCACCGAAAAAATGTGCGGTCGGGGGACCCCCGTCAGGAACGAATTTCTGTGGGATATTTTTTCGACTCATACCGTGTTTTAAAATGTAGATTTTAATTGATTATATTACTGTATTTTTGTCATACCAAAAAGCACCTCAACCTCCTTTGTATTGGCCTCCTAAATTCCCAACTCATCGCAGTTTTGTAGCATTTGGTAGGCACAGTATGAACGCTATTTCGTTATATGACGTGACCTTGGGCCACTGCCATTTCACTCTACTGTAAGCCAAATAAAAGAACTTCGTTCCAAAAATAATGTCTGGGATCAAATCGCATCATCCCGTTATGAAAAAAAGACAAAATTCGGCGTTAGTTCCGGAGTATGTAAATGGAACTATTTTTATTTGGGAAAGTCGGAAAAAAAATATTGTTGTTATAATTTTTTTGAGGTTATGAACTATGTATTTGTAAATAACCCATTATAGTGATTACTATCACTTACTGGATGTCAATGTCAATTCAAAGTCCAAAGTAGAGCTGACAGTGTGCTAACACGACCGATCTGATTTTGTTTAATATCGATACAATATCGTAATGATTCTTAACTATTTTAATCAATTACGAATTTGATACGGGTAGCTTCGCATTAAGGATATCAATATTTGACCACCAGTTTCATTAAAAATAAAAAAACAGCGCATTTAAATCAAAACATAAGCAACCACTCCATAACAATCTTTCGTTTAATTGAATCGATACACGAACTACTAATACTTGTACTCTACATTCCTATTTGTTTGGTTGACATTTTGTTGGCAATTCGTACATCAGTTGATATACTTTTAATAAACATAAATAATTTCGGCTCTAAAAAAAATGAAGATATATTTAAATAATCTTAAAAAAGTAACTTATTGTTTTTGCTATAAATGAAATCTAAGGATGCCAAAAAGGTTCAAACATAGATCTGTAATTTTATTAAATATTAAAGTGCCTTTATATACATAAAAACACATTGAAATAATATCTCGATTCAAAGTTAACTTAATAAAGTCTATGTTTTGTTAAAGGCTGATTACTAAATATAGAAATCCTTCCTACAGTTTTCAGGGGATTTATACTGCCACTTATTCGCACAGTAATTGTATTGCTTTGCGTTTGCAAGGAAATGTTGTATTTAATTAAATTTATACTGCGGGTTTTTTTTAATTCTATACTATATTAATTATTAGAAAAGCCGAAGAGCTCAGGATTCTATCTAAAATGAGTTTCGGAGATTCTACAGTTAGGTACTTTGAGACGAATGCTTAATTCCGAAATTGCTGCGAATCGAAAGATGATTCGTAGCAATTTCGGACATGACATTCATATCACGGTATTAATCCTTATGCAAATATAATTGCATAAGGATTAATACCACCAATATTACCAACAATAATTTAAAAAAAAATTTTGTGGTCGGTTAGATAATGTGGGACGAATGGACGAATGTATGAGCTCACACTCACACACCGTAGTCAGAACTCTTAGAGACCTAAGAACTTCAGACAAAATTATGAAAATCGTAACTTTTCTGTAGACATTTTTAAGACTTACAATTTTTTACATTGTTTTGATGGATTGCATGCAATGTGCAAGTGTACGAAAACTGTTTTTTGGACAAAACACCGACATAGTTCAGCCATCTCGTACAAAATATTTACAAATTATAAATATAATCCATCCGCATTTAATGCTCTTTCTATTAGTGAATGTCGCAACAAAATCCGTCGTGTGGTTTAAAGAGGGGGTAGCGGAGATACAGAACGAGGAATTTAGGGACTTAATTCTAAACTATTTATGGAATTGATTATAGATATAGATTATAGATTTATAGATAACATTTACATTTCGTGTATCGATACAAAAATGATCATATTGTTCTTCCATGTTCCAGGTTATAAAATGTGACAAATATAATCCAAATTCGTTCAAGCATTTTTGCGTGATTAAGTAACAAATATTCAAACATATAATACTTGCACATTTATAATATTAGAAGGATGAAGCATGTGGAATCTTAGTTGTCCTTTGCTGGATATAACATTATCAAGTACATTACAATGAAATATCTACTTACATTAAGAAGCGAAATAGCAAAGTCAATGTTAGTATTATTATTATTTTTTGATAAACTTTGGAGCCCAGATTTGAAATTGCACGAATAACCCTTTTTCAAATCAATTAGCGTGTTGATATCGGTGGTATGCATTTTACCGAGTATTCTCGCCAATTCTATAATGTAAGGGCACCATTCTAATCTTAGCGTATCGCTTATAATTATCGCAAAATATGTATGTTGGTATGTCTATAAGTAGTAAGTCTTCCCTATTGTACATTTTTACATGTTTTAGCTTCTAAAAGTATATTTTGTTTTATGTCTTCATATTTAAAAAATAATAATATTGATTAGTAATAAATATTTTAAGAGGCAGCGTGGGCAGGCCCTCTCCAAGGTGAACCGACGATATAATTAGAGTCGCGGGAAGCCGTTGGATGCGCACAGCGCAAGACCGGCCAAAATGGAAATCCTTGGAAGGTCTTTGTCCAGCAGTCGAAGACGTCTTTTGACTGACATTATGATGATGATGATGAAAAAATATTTTCTCGTGTTTGTTATCTAAGTATAAGTCACCTCAATAAATGAGGAAGAGAAATGGAACAAGAATTGATTGGAGTCCTTTTACCGTTACCCAGAGGGTAATTTGATTGTAAATCAACGATTACAGTTGTGGATAAAAATTAATTTTTAATCAAAATATTTAGCGCGGTTTCTTTGATACCAAAGTAATGACCACAACACCAGCACAGATCACCAAGTAATCCTTGTAAAACCAGATATATATATATATATATATATTTTATATGTCTTTTTTATCAAAGATTTTGCTGTTGGTATCGCTGAAGTAACTTTATAGTTATTGGAAAATAACCTTCCTGTGTTTTTTTATGTCGGGGAATACAATTATTTATAAAATATTGTGACAAAGTAGAGAGCAGAGATTCAGTGAATCAGTTTGGTATGGATACATCGGCATACAGCTTAGTAAGCTTATTACAAATTAAGATAGCAATGACAACTCAGATAGTTTGAATATCGAAATGGACAATTCATCTAGTGATCTACACTAACTAGTGAGTGTTGATAGTAGATGAGAGTAGTTAGTGATCTATTAATACAGTTATAATATATTTAATATTTGGCATAACATTCTTTGAAATAAAATACAAGGTACCTAATTATTAAATATATTGTCGAAACATGTTCAGATCCACAGGAATTCAGTTATTCTAGTCGGCACTGAGAATAAATTTTGCAAGGCTATATGAACTAAATAAAGATCTGAATCTAATACAAGTGCTGCAATTTTATAATACGTTTATATTAAAATCACTACGAAATTATAAGTTTGTGGGGCTAACATAATTTTTAAGCATTTGTTTCAATATACACCGATCTTTTCTGGAAAAGCGTGGTAAAATAAGCTCAGGAGGAGAGTAGAACCAGCGGTGGGATGGGATGGGAAGCTCTTACTTTTTACGTAACTTTAACTTTAAATAATCCTAAACTATAATCCTTGCTAATTGAGAATGTGGCAAATCGAAATCAAAATACTTTATTCAACGCTGAAGCGTTACACTGGCTTTTTGATAGTCAAACTAGAAACTTCCACCGGTTCGGAAAAGAAACACCCAGCCTTGAGAACTGGCGAAAGAAACTCAGCGGGTTATTTCTATATATATTTTTTTAAATAATATTTTGTCAATAAATCAAATTACTCTTAACGATATTTAATTGTACGCCTGTAACTGACTAGAATTAAAGGTCGTGCTTCAGTCTGCCATATTTGTATTATAGAAACAAACCTAACATAATTTAAACAGTGAAACATCAAAATATATTAATAGCTTGAATTCATTTATATATTTCAAATAAAAGGATATTTTATATAAAATTATAAATAAACAAGACACGATGACATAATTGACACGGATGATGTATCTTAAGTTCTGTCCCAAGATCTCAATTAAAATCAAATCACCTACGATAAATACAAACATAAAATATACTAATAAATGAATAGCCCGTTAATACCGACCAAAAGCCTTAAAGAAAATTCTTAGAGCTTATTCTACCACGTTGCTCATGTGCGGTTTGGTTTGGTTTCCTATGTGACAAAAATCTATGTTATTTTCTTTTCCTGCCAAGCACAAGGTGAATTATAAATGCACATGAAAAGTCTAGGCTATCTTCGCAGTTAGGTCTTATAAATATTATAATTTAAATAAAAGCTTGTTAAAGGCAAACTTTTATCTACCTATCAAACTGGGTGACACGCGTAACCTCGTGGCAAGATTTGTATAAAAATATATTAAATTAAAACACATTGTCTCTCTGATAGGTACTGAAGATATAACTTAAGATGTACATACACACGCAATTATGATTCTGATATTTCGCTATTGTAAATTCAATTGTAGCCGATCTTACAATTTATTGTTTATTTATATGAAAGCTTAGAAGCAGATTTCATTATACTTCGTACTATTATCCTGACTAATATTAGAAATTCGAAAGTGGATTGTTTGTTTGTTTATTTATTTGTTTGCTTGTTTGTCTCTAAAGTTACGCGAATTACGCTACTTCTGTAAATAAAAATATATATGTATATACTTATAATTTTTTAAGATTAAAAAAAAATTAACACTATCATGAGATTGTATTTGTTAAACAGGAAGTTGAAATTTTCGCAAAGTATTATCATTTTGTATAAGCAAATCAGATTTAAAATGTTTTTAGCATGCTTACTATCGCTTCACGCGGATGTAATTATCTTTAGTTATCTTTTTTTTTACACAAAACCAATTGCGTTTTTATTTCAAGGAGTTTAAAAATCAATTATATGATCCACGTGTATTAATCACAGAGGCCGAGATGATCCTGTGCAGGCCAGGCAAGCAATACTAAATTTTCGTTTGCCTGATTTTTGTTTATTATTAATTTCAACTCGGAAAACATAGTGAGGAAACCTGCATATATCAGATGGAAATCTGACACACGTGTATCCACCAACCGGCATTGGAACAGCGTGGTGAAAGGAGTTCCAAACCACCTCAAAATATAAGAGGCTTTAGTCCAGCAGTTGGGCCTTTACAGAATATTACTTTGTTATGGTTTAAGTCCTCCTGGCTGATTTCGACCACGACGCCCATTCTCAAGTTATTATGGGGCCAAAGTGTATGCATGAACACATAGGCATTCTCTATTTTCTTACTCTGATAATCCGATTGGATGGTAATAAGACACGACCGAAAAGAGGTTAAGCGCAGGCAGCTTCACGTGCTTTCCGAGTCAGGGACGTGGGTCCAGGTCCCTGACTACAATTACAAAAAAAAATCCAGAATCTAGACAGAGTTGTTACTGAGATTCTTCGACAGATAAACCCACAAACATTTTATTGGCCAGATTTAGGGTTTGAACCCCGGATCTCGAGATCTGCGGGCTTGTTGCTAGCCACTAGGCCAACGAAGCAATAATGCGAATGGAATACAATAATTATTTTGGAACATAAACGTAATGTGAAATCTCTTGCCATAAAATTATAAGCGAATAAAAAAAGTTTTAGCTGGAATTAATAGGTAAGTAAGTAAACTTCACAGTTCAAAAATAACTTGCATTACGATTCGCAAGTGTTCCGAGAACCGATACAAAACGTGGGCGGTATATATGTACTGCGATGCAGTACCGCACAGTATATTAGTCGAAGATTTAATTAGCCTCGATATTTTAAGTATTATTTTACTTAGTACCTACATCAGAAACGTTTTATCTTTTTTTTTCAAATTAATAAAACAAAGGTTTCAAATTAAGGTCTGCATATGAAAAACAGTTCCATATTAAATTAGTTTTTTATTAATATATAAGTTTAAAAATATCGTGAAAACTATTTCAGCCATGGCGGCGATATTCGAAGGAAACTAGCCAACTGGCACAGAACATAATATGATGGTAGTTAAGTGCGTGACCTTTCACTCTCTATTCGCTCTCGTTCTCATAATCGGACACAACGGCAAATTCGACAGGACCAGAAATTTCGGGCGCAGGACCAACAAACAGCTTTACGTGATTTCCGGGACCAGTGTAAGCGATAGGTACCACATTTGAAAAACTGTGTTTCCATTAAGTAGAGAGATCCAGGAGATTTTTATACCGCTAGAAAAAGGGTACATATAAAGTTAAACATATCATATTCAACAGCAAAACCCATCAAACTTTTGGTCTGGCTTTGCGTCTATCGGCTGCAATACTCTTGACGATCGCTTGCATGGTAAATATCTTGATGTAAAGCTAAGCACCATCTTGCGAGTTAAAATTAAGTTAATAGTACCTATAATAAACCTCCATGGAAAAAAAATTAAACTAAAATGTCGTGCTTCTACTGGTGACTAAATGGCTAATTCGTTTTTGGGCCAGAATGTTGATTCAAAGAGGAATTGCTCCTTGCGTTCTTGCCAACATTCCACGTGCTCATCATTTGTACAGTAGCTATTTTTAGTTTATTTGTACATATTTTAAACTTTAAAGTAAATAATTCTTATGAAAACTTTTAAACAAACATTTTACAGCTGATGATAGGCAGCCAGCAGTTGTCCCTTCTAGTCTGCGTCAAGGCCATGTCGCCTGCGACAGCCGACGTAAACCCTCTGCGCCTGGTTACACATAAGTCACGATCTAGCTGCTCTAGGGACAACCTCGAGAGAGTGGTTGGCATCTCCGGTGTTTCCGCTGGCCTGTGCCAGTTGGAGACCTCAAATCGGATATAAGTATCTGTGGTCCGACAGAGTCTCCATCTCCTGTTTTACTCTCCAATTCATTCCAATTGGCGAACGATATCCGTGGTGGTCCACCATGTCCACCTCCCTGATGCATCACGCAGATATGTACCTGCCCTCTTTTAAGTACAGACAGGCTGGAGAGGAGGGCTCACACCTGGACAGCCTTCTCCCGCAGATTCATAGCAGGATTTCCGCAGGCGAGTGGATGAGGCCTACTCAGACAGGCTTCGCAAAATATTCTGCCTCGTTGGTTTAATGACTATATATATGACCGCAGATCCCGAGGTCTTGTGTTCAAGCCCCAAGTCGGGCCAATATATAGTTATTGAGTTGTTCTATCAATTCTCAGTAGCAGCCCGGAGTCTGAAAGTTGGAAGTTTGAACTTTTTCCGGTCATGTCGGATGGCGTTCCCATTGAATTATAAGAGTGAGGGAAAAGAGAATGCATCTATGGGTGGGCACACACTTGTGCATTATAATATGCGCATATGCTGAGCCTGCGCAGTGGTCATACTCTCTTGAGATTTGCCGCGGTGGCCGACATCGGTTAAGAGAACATCATCAAATCAGAAACATCATCAAATAAATAAGTAATATTAATTATTATAAATCTTTGTTGTTTTATAAAAATCTTATCCAATACGTCGAAAATACAGCTTACTTTAGTTTTTGTATATCTTGTAGTGTATACCTACTATGTAATATTTTGTACCTAATCTAAGAAATAATATCTACAGTGTTAATACTTAACATGCTCAAAGACTATGTAAAGTGCACACAGATTAGTTTTTTATTAAACCTTGATATAAAATATTTAAAAACTAAAATATATCATCATTTAATTACACCACAACTTTATTATTTAATATTTTTAATTGCGGATATTAGTGATAAAAAGTCATTACTTTTTTGCTATTTTTTTATTCATTTGATTGTACAAGTTTTTAATGCCTAAGTTATTGAGACGCAGTACATGTTTCACAACAGAATGAAGCAGGACCAAGAATCAAATACTTATGTAAATATTGATTACGTTTTTTACGAAGAAGTTTCAAGATGCTGATACTTTTTTTAATTTAATGAAAATATAATCCGGCAGTCAAAACCCGGCGCCTGTTGAAGATGATAGAAGTATTGTATTATTTTTCATTGCATCCTTAAGTTTTAATAAGCTGTTACTAAAATTATGATAGCTAATTGTTCAATACTTCTCTTAAATATAAAAAGTCTCGGGTACAATATTGACAAGTAATAATCTATTCTGTCAATATTGTACATACGGTGAGTGTAAACAGTATTCGTACACTTAGCTTTTTCACAAAAAGTAATGTATAAAATTACACACATACCTAAAAATATATATTGTACAAATGAACATTACAAAATATTCTCTCGATAATTCAACACAAAAAAAAACGCGTTCGATAGAAGTGATAATATTTATTATTAATTATAATATATTAAATATAATTTAAATTAGTACATGAGAGTTGCTAATTTATTATAAGTACTATCTGTATACGCTAGATGGCGTTAGGTTGGTAACTTTTAGGTGAAGCAGTCCGCGTCGGTAATAGTGGCGCCGTAACGCGTTACGCTACGAAGCGGTTTACCCTCCCATAAGAAGTTATCACTTCAAAAAGACATAAATGAGAATATTTCAGTTTGCAAAACAAAAAATAACGGAAAAGAGGGGCTTCAGACAGCACAAAAAGTATTCGTACAGTATGATATTAATGACAACATTTGGTATTAGGTCAGGAAAACTTTTCGTACGCTTATTTGCAAGACCGAAATGTAGAAGTCAGTGGTGGTAGTGATGGTTTGGTTAACGTGTGAGATTGTATAAGTGCTGGAGGAATAGGAAAATTACATTTTATTTAAGATAAAATGGACAATAAGATGTACATTGACATTTTAAAAAGAATCTACTAGCGAGTACGGAAAAACTTGAACTTGAAAATAAATACATTTTTCAACAAGACAAGCATCTGATGCACACAGCTTGCAATAGCAAAAATTGGCTATTGTATAATGTACCCTCCCAATTGCATACTCATCCCCAATCGGAATTCCATGTCCATTCGATACCAGGAAGACTGCATTCAGAAATTTATTCAAAAGAATACCCAACGAAGTATTAATTTAGTTTTTATTAACCGACTTCAAAAAAGGAGGAGTTTATCAATTCGTCTGTATGTCTTTGTTTTTTTTTTTGTGTTTGTTACCTCAGAACTTTCGACTGGGTAAACCGATTTTGATGATTCTTTTTTAGGGAACAACTACTGTGTACGAATGTTTTTTTTACTGTTCGAAATCTCTCCATTCCGTCAAATTTTGTTTTCCAAATTGAAATATTCTCATTTATAAGTTATTTTTATTTAGAATTATTGAGGGAACAAGAATAAATATTATTTATTTGATCAATATGTATTGTTTCAAAAATAATCTCTGTTTTTTGCACAAAAAGCCCTGTGTACGAATACTTTTTACACTCACTGTATGTACATCATTTGCACTTCTCACGCGGATCAACTAGTATTATCATAATTTATATTAATAAGAAAAAGTTATGTATTTTGCGAACGAAATTATATGCATAAATAAAAATTTAAGTCCACTTATGTTTTTTATTATTATAAATTTTGATGACACGTCTTTAAAGCTACGCACTTCTTATATACGTTTGATTTACTCATTAACTATATTTCATCGAATACATATTTTTCCCAGACACACTCTAGCAACAAGAAAATAGGCTTTGAAGCAATTAGCAAAAAAATTTTATTTCAAAAATGTTGTTGCAGTAACAAATAAAAACGATAACATACATACTATGTACAAATTGCTTTTATTTCAAGAATTCAATTAACTAAATTAAGACAACTAATACTAAACTGCTTACTATTACTAAACTAATACTAAGCTGCGTACGTTAAAATAGCAGATTTTTGAAGTGAAAACTTCTTTAGCGGCGTTGTGCACTTTTTTATGATGGGTAAAAAATGTTAAACTCGCGTCAGGTCACGTGACCCTGATTGAAAATACGTAAGACGGATTGTGAAGTGTTCAATTTTTAATGTAATATAATTTGTCATGATTGTGTACGATAGCGCAACAAATGAATATTGTATTTTATCACATAAATGATAGTACTTTTATACTGATAATTAAAGCAATTCGAGCAAATTTTTTTCCTAATCATTCCAAAATATCAAAAATGCACAACGTTAATATTCAAGTTTTCACTTGTGTCGGCACTCCCGGACTGCAACCCGTTGTTTTTTTTATCTGTGGTGACTACTCTTTATTTAGCAAATCCTGATTATAGAGAAGGACATGACAAAGATATAATTTGCCAAATATGTAAAAAAATAGGTTATTGCAGTAAAGTTTGTCACAGTCTAGAATATAGTAAAACACAACGACTAGTAATTTGAGTCGTCTGCATGCATTAACAAATTTACCTGCATATACTCCTATAAAATCTTGATTTAGATCGCTGCGGGCGTGTTAATTGAAAACGGAGGCTCAAATCGCTTTATTAATGATGGTTTTTAAGACTTGTGGTTTTGAGAATCGATTTAATAATCAAAATATTACTATGGTATCAACTAATTTAACATCCCTATTTAAGGAACAAACTATTGTGTCAGCTGATGAAGAAAAACATGATTATATAAAGGTTTAATTTCGTCGTCGTTTTATCGTAAAAAAACCTGTGTTTGTTATAAAACAAAAAAGGTTATAACAATTAAGTTCTCTAAAACAACTGCTGAAGCTGATCGCCTTCAACATCTAACGTATTTACCGCCACCAAAATACTTACCATTCCTAAGTAGATTAGTTAGAATTTTTACACTTCATAGTTAATGAATATATAATTTCTCTAAAATAATTCAAGATATAATCTCTAGTAAAATATACATTTTATAAGGAATTATTACAAAGATTAAATCATTAGTTACATATAAGGAATTTAGCTGAGAAGAAGAGAAGTACGGATCCACCGAAGATCAACCATCTGAAGATCTGAACCGCTCGCATTTAGCAGAGGATGAAACAACTTCTCGAATTGAGGACGCTAGTTAGGTTCTGTTTCCAACAAGGACAGGACGGTGCGAGTACCGCTGGTTTTTTAGTGGGTATTCCGGTGCACTGCACGTTCTAGGCACTTCCATGTGGGACATATGCATAAAAGGGATTTTCGAGCGAGATTAAAAAAAAGAGGGCATCTCAAAATGTATCACGCCCACATAACATTTAGGTCTTGCCCCGCCACTGGTTATATTATATACATACAAATAAATAAAACTGAAGCGTCCGTTTATGAATTACCAAAACCAAAACAACTATCTTTTTTTATTTTTATTTAAGACTACCGCTACTACCTAATAATTTTAATATTTCATACATATAATTTAAATAGGCATTTTGTACGTTAAAATAGCATTTTGAAGGAAGCAAGGTGATGGCACTTGGATAAAAGTTTTACTATCTGTTTTGTAAATACAAAAGTGGAAAAGAGGATATTAGTCTAAATACTAAATATAAAATAATGTGACCCATGTTTTTCCTTTTTATTCTTTAGTTCTCATTCATTACTTTTACTTTAAATCTTGTTTCATTCACGGTCGCGTTCGTATACACAGGTCTTGCAACTGAGTCCAATTTCAGTAGTGAGAGATAGGTGTGAGTGTGTTACAATTGTTAATTCGCAATACCATCCGCTTGAGGTACTACGTCGCTGCTATCGAAGCTGATATTTTTCTCTCCCAAGTATTGTGTTATTTAATAATTGTTATATCGTTTTGTTGAGTTTTGCGGATTTTTTGTTATTTTTGTTTTGTTATTGAACTGATTTATTTGGATTTGAAAAAGTGTTCGGGATAATTATTACGCGAATTGTCATGCCTCTGGCGGCCGTAAATTGAAATTAACGGCGTCATTATGTCAACGTACCCCATACTGAAGTTGCAAGACCTGTGTATACCGGGCAAAAAATAGACAAAGACTGTCTATGTTTCAAATTTTCAATAAGTTAACTTTAAAGGTATGAAACAGTTTGTAAAATATTTTAATGGCGTGTACTCAACACATAGATCCATCTTGATTTGTAATCTTTAAATATGCCGAGTTGACTTGATATAAAAATAAAAGTCGTTGTATTTTTGTTTATAATAAAATGACATTGGTGACATTGTCCTAGAATTAAGAATTTCTATACGTTTTTACCAAAAAAAACACTTAGTTGAAATTTCAAGGTTTTGGAACATTATGCTGCAAGTTGAAGCCTATCCGTTTGTTTGTGTTTGGAGAAAACTTTTAAAATAACTTTTTGTTCGCATTTCAAAATTACAGTTTAAGTTAATTAGTGTGACAGTAAAATGTTACGAATCTTAGTGAAACATAATAGCTGACGACAAATTACTAAGGTAACAGACAGCAGTAGCACACGTAGCTACAAATATAGATACATGTTTAAATTATTAGCTTCGTATTCTTATAATACGCCACACACGGTAGAAAACCAAGTTACATCATCTGATAGAGAACTTAAGAGAACTTAAGTTTTATTTAAGATATAATAAAAAAATGTATTTGCGAACTTAATATTATTGTGATTTTTCTATTAATATGATTACAAGAATACAGTTGTTTTGTTAAATTCCTTAGTCTATAAAAAAACCGAAAGAAATCCTTAAGTCCAGTTTATTTAGGATAAGCCCAAAACCTTATTTTTTCAATTATAAGTATTAAAATAGTTTCATAGGTTTTGTTTTTTATACCAAAATAAAGAGTTTAGTTTGTATCCCCCGGTCATCGGAATACCCACTAAAAACCCAGCTGTACCCTTCCTGTGAAAGACCACTACCTAATCCAACCGTTATGTGACTTCATCACACATATTTTTTCTTCCATTTTATGCATTAAATTTTTTTACAAGTATTTATCTAACAGTATTTTTTGAAATGTTGCCAATTATAGTAGAAAATATAAGTTTTAAAAGTAGATAACTGAATTCTAAATAAAATGATGATATTATGTATAAAACCACAGTATTTTTTTGTGCTTTGAAATGTAATTAAGATTTATAAATATATTTGTACATACGAACATTTTAATGATTTTAATTTCCTTGTAACTTGTCCTCATGAAAGTCAATGTCAAAGTCAACTGTCACCTTAGTTTATTGACAATGAAATTGTCAAATGTTTAGAAAATTACGTTTCTTTTAGTTTTTTATTACTTTCTTAATCTTTAGTCTTATGGAAATCTTTAGGACATTAAGATTCAGATATTCCCTATTACATGCTTGTTATATGGCTATTGTTTTGACCACAATGATATGCAAGCCCTCGGTTAATTTACCTGAATACAACAAGAAATATAAACAACATTATAAAACTTTTCTCTTTATAAAAATCTATTGTGTTGAGAAACATATGCAAAAACTTTAAAAATACAGACTTTAAAATCAACTCAGTTCTGTTGAATTATAATACTAAATAAGCTAACATTATTTACCTATTATTTCTAACCATTTTGACCTACACATGCTGACTTTAAGAACAAGCGATATCATAGGTAATTAATATGAACACAATCAAGCTGCCATATAAGCAAATCACTTATCTGTTATTATTTTTTCTCTCAACTAATCTGAAATTAGACATCATTTTATATATATCAAAACCTACCAGGTATCAATAAATGATAAAATAAAAGGTCTTCATAAAACTCAACATACTATTCAATTCATAAAACTCAACATACTACTCAATTTTAACATCATAGATTGCATCATACTATATTTGGGAACTTATACAACAGTCGAAAGAAATCATTAAAACTTATGGATGATTAATATTAGTTGTCTAGGCAACAACAGTAATTTTATAATACTTGGTCTACTTGGTTTTTTATATAATATATATTTATATTTTACATAAGTTATAATTTATGTACATCCTAACTAATATTATAAATGGGAAAGTGAGTTTGTTACACTCAAGAATAAACCACTAAGCCAATTTCAAAAATTCTTTCACCAATGGATAGCTACATTATCAGTGAGAAACATACTTTAAACCATGAGATAAGATATAAGAAAAAAAAAAAAACAAATGAAATTTCCACAGCTGGGAAATTTTGCAAAAACCGATATTGAAATGGGATTTTTGAATGATAATTTAACTGGACGTCTGTGAGGCGGGTCAGCTAGTAAAAAAACAATAAAAATGCTGATGCTCTAAGTTTGAGTGATGTCATCGTATGGCAGAGAGATGCACTCTCGCGGTTTCTGCTCTTAAGCTGCATCAAAGCTCTCTTAGTCCGCCGCATCCATTCGGGTCCATCCCCTTTTTTTCAGTTCGTCGGTACATCCGGCTGGTTAGACTATACTGCGTTGTCTATCTGCAGTCTCCACTAATCTACTCCAACGCCTATCGGTCCTTTTATATACTTGACCAGCTCACTTCGACGTACGTCTGTTATTTTGCTAATACTTATAAATAAACAAGAGAAAACAAGCCATCTCCAAACCCTTTTTTTTAAATTTTGTTATGCAATAAAAACTGTCCTAAAGGTAATATATACTTACATCATTATCAAACCCGTTGTTCTAGTTGGCTAGATTATAAGCATGCAGATCCTAGGTTCAAATTCCTAGTAGGCCATAATTTTTTCTTTAGGTCAGAATTTAGATGTAGGATTTAACGTAAAGCAGTCATTCCTACACCTGTACTCTATTGTGTCTAACTGTCTGGCATGTCTTCTTTACTGTGAGCTAGTCTCATCTGGTCAGGACGATATCACCATAAGTAATAAGGCCGCCTTTGCATGAAATTATTTCATTCTTTATTATTGCAACTCAGGTTTTGTCTATGTATTAACAAAATAACGATGTAATAACTTTTTTTTATTTAAACGTTAACTGTAAACATTTTATAAATTTGCGACGTTATACAATTTTTATTTATACAAATTTCATGAAACAATACTGTTTAGACATATTTCCCGAGTAGAATACCAAATTTGTATTGTATTTTATGAACATATACTTCGCCCGGATTCAACACAGAGTTTGGGAAGTTTTTCTGTAACAAATAAAACCATATACGGCATTACTTATAAAAGTTGCTTAGTGGCTTTTTAGTTAAACCGCTCTTTTTGTCATTATTAATTTGAAATTCGAAAGAAGAATACACAGCATTCTTTAATTAATCATCCGTTAAGAAGCTTTTATGAGTAAAGCATATAATAATACTTACAGAAAAGGACTTGTACAAGTACTCAATATTCAAAAGTAAAAAAAGTCCTTTTAATATTCAGTACATAATTATTAACTGGTATATAAATTCAAATAGAAAATTATATTTAATAATATTATATTTACATGATTAATTGCATCTGGATAATTTTGAGGCATGACACAAAAAAGGCCATGTTTTCTGTAATACGTCCCATTCTTTCCCATTAACGGCACATAACCGTAGCTTTTCTTGCCCTGAAACAAAATTTATTATCAGAACGAGCAGTTGAGGATAAGAAATAACAGTCCATAATGTCCCACTGCTGGGCTTTGCTCCCATCCTTAATAAGGTTTTGGGGCTTATTCCATCACGATAATCCTGTTCTATTTGGTGGATGCCCACATGTTAGAATTCATTCTACAAATACAAGTTACCACACGCCGTTTTCGAGTAATAAAATAAAAGGACTATATAGTTTAAAATTCGTACGGACAAGATAATATTTAGAATGAAGGGTGGACACAGGCTACATATATTTCCAGACTAACTATATTTCCGTTAAAATTAATAGGACGTGTTACGTGGAGATCAATTCAGCAACGTTATTCGACTAAAAAACGTGGACTAAATGAGTTTATTAGAGATATATGAATGTTTTCAATAAAAAAGTTATTTAGCTTAAAAATACCTACTTACAAGAAAGTTCTACTTAAAAGAAGTATTTAATGTATAAAGGTTAATTCACAAATTGGACAAGGAGATTTAAAATGATATCACAAGATATGGATTTATAAGTGCATAAAAAGAAAGATTTCGGATATGCTACACCCATTTCATCTTACTAAATGTATTTCAGTATACTAGTTTTCATATCAATTGACTTCACATATGAAGTGAATCGATAGTACATATACTATCACAACATTTGTCTTTTTGTCATCATTCCAAATAAATGTGATGATACTTCCTGTACGCTGCGACGAATATATACTATATACAAACACATATTTAGATATTTTTCATAGACTTAAGTTATAAGTACTCGTTCTATTGAAAAAAAATCGAGTCTAAATTAAAATTAAATGTTTCACCTCGCTTTCTTCTTCAATCGCTTCTTCGCCTTTCGCACTAGATTCGTCACTGCTAGGCTCACTATCGCTCCCACTCTCAGACTTTTCTTCTTCATCACCGACGGGTTCCTACTTAACAGAATTTACATTTGATTTTAACTTAAGAACTTTAACCCGTCAAATGTATCTTTTTCATGCCATATTATAAACAACATATAGCTAAAGTAAATATTTTATTCAATCTACGAAGCCATAACGTCCTTCTACTCGATTTTGGCCACAGCGGCCTCCTCAAAAGACAAGCCAGCGCAGGACAACAAGTGACAAGTTTGAGAACCTCGAGAACTGAGGTATTTTAAACACTAGAAAAACGAGATAGTCAAAAAATTTATTTACGTTAGAATGCTATTGTGGTGGTGAGAAGGTTAAGAAGTAGTAGTTTAAATTATAAGAAGCTGAAGATAACAGGAAACATCGTATTACATATTAATATTTTTTTTGTCACTTTACTGACAAAAAGAAACGTTATAGTCAGTTTATTACAGACAATATAGCAGTATTGCTTTTTTAAACAATTACGACTATTGGAAAGGGAAATAACATTACGTTGACCTAGGAATGATTTATACTCTCTACATTTTCAATATATTACACTAGCTGTGGCCGAGGTTTCACCCGCGTGTAATTAATAAAAAATATAATGAATAAAAATCAGCCTAGAACCTTCCTCGATAAAAGAAGATACAACATAATAAGAATTTTTTAATTCGAACCGGTAGTTTCTGAGATTAGCCGGATCAAACACACAAACTCTTCAGCTTTATATATTAGTATAGATGACCGTAACTGTCCTTTTTTCCTTTTGAGAAGTTTTGGAGGTCATTCCACCACGCTGCTGATTACAAATTGACAGCCAGAGTTGGATGTAAATCTGCCATATGTGGCAGAATTACATCCAACTCTGCTCGTTTTCTTCACGATATTTTCCTTCACCCGGCGTTGAAGCACGAGATGAATTATAAATACAAATTAAGCAAATGAAAATTCATCAATGGTTCGCCTGCCTGAGAATGAACCCACAATCACCGGTTAAGATTCGCGTATTGTAACCACTGGGCCATCTCGGCTCCAAAGTTCAAAAGTTAGTATACTACATAAGTATACCCAAGTAGCTAGTTCACATTATATCATACATAGATAAAATTAATATTTGTTATTCAAATTAAATCTTCTTTAAATTAATCAGTATTTAATAAATATTATTAAAATGAAGGCGGGACTGGATTTTAAGCGCATCTTGATAGAGGCATGTGCCCAGCCGTAGATTGCGATTGAATTGATTATGATTAATAAATATTTATTCCACCACGGTTATTTATTTAACCAAGTGGATCCGCGAATCTTCGTAATATTAAAAAATAATTCAGTAAAACGGACCTCAACAATTTTATCTGGATCTGGGAGAAGATTGCCGGTGTAGAACTGCATACCAGGTTGGTTGCTGTACACCTCTAGAACCCTCCCGGTCAAAGGATGAAGACATCTGGAATAAGCAAAATCCAATTGGTAATTTACAAATACAGTCCGTAAATATCCCACTACTGCCAAAATTATCTCCTTTTGAGGAGACTACTCCTCAAAGAGCTTATAACCTCATGGTACTTATATATCCGACAATGCCAGTATCGTCACCTACACTACCGAGTACGGGATGAATTATAACCAAATAACAAACAATAGAAGTAGCTTACTAATATTATAAATGCGGATGTGTGTTTGTTTGTTTAATAAGCTTTCACGTCTTTACTACTCAACCGATCATCGTGCTATTCTGCGTTATCGTTGTCAGGGAATACTGTCAGGGGATACTGAAAAGGAAATACCTCACACCTCTACCTCTTCTCACTGGCGGGCAGTAACTAGTACTAGTGTGTCAATAAACCGATATTAATAGGAGCCGTTGAGTAATTCGTCAATACCACGCGTCAGTGATTTTTTTTTTACGGTCGTTTGGTAAATGTGAAATGTGAATGTTTATATGGAAAACGAAGGATTCCGGTTAAGCAATAGACTTTGCATACATCTCACGATCGACAAAATCGGAATAGCGATTGGCACGCGGTATAGCTTGGTTATTTTTACTCTATGGAATACTTGACTTAATTTATATTAATAAATAATGGCTGATGACGTCATCCTGATCGATTTCGGGAGAGACTAATTAATTGCACAGGATCCAACAATATCTAGAATAACGGCTATACTTGCTTTCCAAGATACGGACGTGTAAACAAACACTGCCGAGAATTCATTGAATGAAAACTCAATATTTTTAACCCAACTCAGTGTTTCAAATCTAGGATCAGAGCCAAGTCTTATAATTTGGCTATTTAAAAAAGAGCCAGTATTTGTTAATGGCTAGTAAAACCAGTTTAAAACAAACTTATCTATTAAAAACCTTGAATGAAATACTTTTATCTATACTAATATATAAAGCTGAAGTTTGTTTGTTTGATCCGGCTAATTTCCGGAACTACTGGTTCGAATTTGAAAATTATTTTTCTGTTGTATAGTCCTTTTATCGAGGAAGGTTCTAGGGTGATTTTTATTTATTATAATTTGTATTAACTATACGCGGGTGAAACCGCGATCAGAGCTATGTAGTATATTATATAATAAAATTCGTTCGTACGTGTGGGTTTCACTAAACTCCTTTTAAACGTGTGGACCGCGATTTTGAGGAATGTTTTTTTGTGTTTGTCACCCTGGATGGTTAGAGATTCGACCTGGTAAGTGGCGCTCGACCGGGTATCAAAATTTTCAACGAACAAAAATTTATTACCCGTATTAAGTCAACGGTCAACCAGTTTTTTTTATTATAAATGTTAATAATATCTTTTCAAAAAATATATAATATCGTCTAATTGATAAAATACTTAAATCCTAATCACGCAATCACAGGTTAAAATCTTGGGTCGTGGGACAATTACGGCCGTTAGCTTACTTTCGCTACTTACCGAGCATGGAAAGTTAAGTCTTGTTCCGTTCCTTGCGTGATGCAATAATTAATATCATAACCTCCCATTGGTATTTTTGGTATCATTGTCCTCAATACTCTTGGCACTCTGAAATCGTACGCTGTTCCACCAACAATATTCTTCTGTCCTGGAATGTATAAAAATCAATTTAAATAAAAATATTTAACGTTTCATTGAATTTCGCGATACATCATTAATTAAATTAGCCTTCGCAGTTCGCTTAATCGAGCTTCGATCATGATTGTAATTAATGATTTAGAATTATGCCAGTAAATATTAATTTATATCTAAATAAGGCATTTTAAATAGTATTTGCTGTTGGGCGGGCATGATGTATTATGTAAGTAATTTAATTGGTGGAAAAGAGTGACTATCGAGTCACTTGATGGTTCTTCTCGTCTCGTTTTTATAACCTTAATTCCAAATTGGCGGTAGATTCAATATTATCTAGTTAAATTGATGATTCAAAAGTGCTTGCAAAAGCCTTCTCGATTAAAGGACATTTTGATTTTATGTCTATAAAACATTTTCTACGTCTACGAGTGTTATTGTTTGAGGGTAGAATTAAGTGATTGGCTAATTAATAATATAGACGGTTATTAATATCTCGTTAAACATTCGCCATAATAATATCTTTTGGAACAGTGCCAACAAAAGAAAATCACGAAATCTGGATTCGATAGTACATGCTGTTATCGAGTTATTTATTAACCTTTATAATCTCGCAGATGAAGTCGCGACGTCATTTAATATTATTTAAAAAAAACCGTTGTTACCTGTAACTACTCCCTCATCGTCCACAGATGTGTACTTGTCAGCATTCACTGTGAAGATGTGATCGTACATAGCTTCAGGACCACAATGCTGGAATGTAACGAATTATATTCTTCTTTCATATTATATAGTATCACAGGCGGAGTCAAAAAGCTTATACCACCAAGCTGATCCAATGCGGATTGGAGTATATATGTAAATGCAGCAGAATAACACCTGACAAATGGAGGTTTCCTCACGATAATTCCCTTTGCCGTCGACGATAAAAGCACAACAATGATTATACTGGGCTTTCTCAGCTGTATATATCGCAAATATTTTTTGGGTATATATTTGATCCCAGAAGATATTGTATAGATTTAATTGAACATAACGTTTCAAATCAAAGTAAATTTCATGTAGATCTGGCAGAGTTGAATAGACCACCGTTAGATGGTTTTCCCACGACAATTAGACTAAGGGAATTATTGTAAAGAGCTTATCAATCAAGTGTGTAATACTTGCCCTTTTAGTAATGACTAGCAAACACATCTAAAGTTTTAAAATAATTGTTTTGGTTTTGATAACTCGCAAATAACGATATTGATTTAAAAAAGACATTACTTTTTGGAATCACAGACAGACACTTTAATGTTATTTATTTGTATAGATAAACTAGAACTTTAAAACGACCGTATTGATTACAAAACTCTTATGCGTTTTAAAAGTAAAATAAATTGCAAACGTGACCATATTACTTACATGTCCAGCAAGATTGAAATAAGGAGCGTTAGTTAAATTAACAATAGTCGGATCACTCGTGGTACATTTCATTTCTATTTTGAGACTATTGTCACAGGTGACTTCGAACGATACTTGTGCCATTAATGTGCCAGGATATCCTTCATGGAAACGCTCAGACACGTGGGTCATGATAACTGTGTTTCCAGTTACGTAGGAACGCCAGTTTACCTGAAAACCAAACATTAATAAGCCTTATTTTGCGCCCAACAAAAAGCTCATCTTTATTAATATTTTTTATATAATAATATTTTTTTTATATAACGTTATATGAGAATTGTACCTTGTCAAATCCAATATATCCTCCATTATAATGATTGTGACCACGATTCGTGCTAAGCATATACACTCTACCAGAAGGCTTCACAATAACACTTCCTTCACGAATAAAGTTCGCGTATCGTCCTATAGTCGCACCAAAATATGGATTTCTTGGTTGAAAGTATTCTTCTAAGGTATCAAATCCAGCTATCACGTCGTCGGGTATACCTTTTTTGTCAGGAACTTGAATGGAGGTGATTGTAGCACCATAGGTTATCACCTAAGAATATATAATTAGAAAGTATCTACGGCTATCATAGAAGGCACCAGAGCCCGAGGTCTAAAGTTAAAGGGCTTATCTGCCAAGAAGTATCCCGAAGTTCACAATTGGAACAAAATGCATATGTGATTTTTATTTATTATAAACTTCAAGTGTGCTCATGCACCTACTTGAAGTACTATAATTTCTTCTGCACAATTGACTATTATCCGTTGAGAAAGAAAGACAGTAACCGACATATCATGATTAACTATTACTTTATTAATTTACTTTACCTGAACTTTCATCCGGTTTTTCGTCTTCCAAGTATACCTTCTGACTATATCGATGTTTGAACTAGAGGCACACGGGCTGTGTTCTGGCTCACTAGGTTTAGCTTCTTTCGCTATTTTAGATAACTTTTTGAATATGGAAGATTTTTTGCTTCTGGATAGGGTATCATAGTCTTTAGGCATGAAACCGAAGCCATCAATCACAAGTTCCACATCTGGAGTCTTAATAGGTTCGGTCTCGCCCACATCAGGATTAGCTAATGAAACTGTATCTCCACTTGCCTTTTCGTCAGCTTCATCAGCCATTATAAGAAAGAATTAGGTTTTATAAATGTTAACTAAAATTTAGAAATTTTTCCAAAAAAATATTTTTTACAAAAATTTTTGTTTAACTATTATTATGGCATTTTATTTTTATAACTTGATTGACATTTTATTAGAATCGAGACAGCTTAATTTAAAAATAAAGTAACCGGAAAGGATTTAATACTAAATGTATTATAAAAATTTTGAAGGTTTTTTTAAATGTATTTTTATTGCCATGATGTTTTGTCATAGTATTTTGTTACTTATACTTAATGTCTTATAATGAAAGTTTGCTTCACAACTAAAGTTGATTTATTTTAATATATATACTTTTTTTAAAGTATGTATAACACGAACCTATGTTCTTTAGTGGGCGATTAGTTAAACAATGTTGTCCTTTTCTTTCAAACGTTAAATGAATGACGACAGAAAGAGAGAAATAAATGTAACTAAGCACCCTCTAAGCAACATTATAAGTGTAACCATTATCTTTGTATGAGATAATAAAGAATATAATTTTTTGCGAGTTTCTTGCATCTTATATGTAATCGTGAACTTTCGTATTTTCTCTTGAACATGACAATGAGAGTATAGAAATAATTTTAGTGAAGCCTTATTATTAGGAGGTTACTAAATTTTGCATTTGCATAAATTCAAATGTCGTTTCCTCTAAAATTTAGTAATATATAAGTTGCTATAATTAGTATATTTAATTAGAAAAATTAACATGTTATCAAGGGCAATGTAGTTAGTATAACTACAGAAGAAGTAAAACTTGAAAACAAATTTGGAAACTTTATAAATTTCTATAATCAAAGGCTTTGCCATAGCAAATTGCCTTTTTTTATTTTCAGGGTCATTTACGTGGTAACGAGGTTTCCGTAGTTTCATTTTCCCCCAAATATTTTTAATAATACACAATTTCAAACTCTGTCTTTATTATAAATAAAAACGGCATAGTTATTTTGTAACTTAGTGTAAGACATAAATAAAGTTAATGACAATGAATGTTACCTAAAAGCAAATTGTATTTGCAAGCATTAAATTTGATTTACAAATATTGTAATCGCATTACAGTGTCAGAACATTTCGCATTAGTGTTAAGAAATCAAACCCAGAATACTTTAACACTTTGCTTATCCAATTCGATGGTGTCCGTTTTCCATTTTTCCGTTTCGTCAGCAATTTCTTCTAAATATTCAACTTCTTTACACGGAGACGGTGGTATTATACTTATTATCGGAATACCGATCTCCTGAAATGAACTCATAGACGAAAAACCACTTTCATCCTCTATAAAATTTGATGACGCATTGTATTCGTTTCTTTTGTCAACCGTTTGTACTACTTTCCCACACGATGTAACTAAGCCATTTTGCGAACCCCGTTCTTCTTGTTCAAACAGTTTTACACCGGAAGAATTGTTTTCCGACCCGAAACTAAGCGGGGATTGCGATACAATAAAATCATTTATAATACTATTCTCCATTTCTGCAAATTTGTTAGTTATGCCATTGTAAACCTCGCTGTTGCAACTCGTATTTAGGACAATTTTCTCGGGTTTTGTTTCTTTATACAAATTCAGAGGTGCATTTACATTTTGTGTATTTGCTTCTTCTTTCTTAGTTTCTTCAGTTAATTGTAGATTTGACTCAGTTCGGTTACCGAGACATGCGCACGCTAGGTCAGGAAGCTTAGTGCTAAGAACCGTATTGGCAAGAGTGATTAACCTTGACATCTCTTCTGTTAACTTTTGTCCAGTCTCGTTTTCGGAGACCAATGATAACTTTGAATGACTCCTAAAATGAGCGTAAAATACTTTAATTCCTACAACTTTTTAAAGTGTAAACAATACTTTATGATTAAAATTACGCAATCTCACTTACCAAATGCTGCTGCAATCTTTATATCCGTTAACATTACTAATCGATTTGCTGATTTTCCTTGTACTCATTTTCTTTACAGGGCTTATCGAGTAATCAAGATTTTTACTGACATGCAAAACGGATCGGGAGCGAGGCAAATCAGTTATGTTTAAGGTTCTCGGAAACATCATCGGGGATACGGCATCTAAACTGACATCTGGTTCATTTTTTTGGCATTCAATATGTTCCTTAACTCTGTTTAGAAAAGTTACTATCTGCTTAAGTAAAGCTATATGCATCTGCCTGTTGGCTTCGGTCTGAAAATTATCACGCTCAAATTGGCATTTTATATATATATAAAAAAGATATATTAACAATATTAAAAATAATTTCGCACGCAGCATGTAATTCGCTTAGCATTTCGCAATGCCTAACCAAAGGAACAATATTCTTAATATAATATACATTGGTGCACCAATTAGGTTCAAACTATACATATTTCTCAATGTTACCTGTGCTAGCTGCCACCTTAAAGTGTCCACTTCCATGTTTAAAGCATTTACCTCCGTGCCTCGCATGTCAGCATTATGCTTGATCATCTTATCTGGGGGCTTGACGATTTCTCCATTTTGTTCTAAATTACTACTCTTCGAAAGTTGAGAACACTGCTCAATTCTTTCTGGAACCTAAGACAAAAATATATATAATTTATATTTGTAAGACATATGTTGAAAAACTGTGTCACTCTACTGTTGTTTGTCATTAAACTGTAATTCCACTTCGAAGCCTAGTTATAAAACACAAAAAGAGATTTCTCTCAAATTGTTCTTGAGATTTGTTAGGTATCCTTACTAATATTATAAATAAAAAATAGTTTTGTTTATTTGTTACGTTTTCACGTCTACTATCATCATTAAATATTGCATACACGTTGTCAGGGTACAGAAAAGGGAACCTAGCACCTCCCCCTACTCAAACGCGGGCGAGGCCACGGGCGGAAGCTAGTTGCTTAGAAATACTGAGTTTGTTGTCGCTTCTCTTCGGTAGAATTTACATTCTGAAGGGATGATCGCTTTAACATTAAACTTTTCAATAATATTTAATAACGCAAACAGTAAATTTATGAATCTATTCAAGTTAGATGTTAAAGTGATTAAATATACATAAAATATACTGCAAATAGGCAATTTGTGACTGTAACTTAAGGAATTAAACGATTATTATACCGTCAATGTGCCACATTCCTCGGAATCTAAGATGCTTCCACCATTGAAACAGGAACAAAGCTATTATTTAGCTTAGCTATGACTCACTATAACCTTATCATATGAGAAGTTCGAATTGCCAATTTCCTCAAACCAATTGCAGATTATGCAATGACAGATATAATTTTCACACAAAAGAAAGTAAGTATTGATGTTGTTTATTTGTCAAATGGTACGTATATTTTTGATCATTATATTGTAATGGTTGAGTATACTTAAGTGGAACCAATTGTAAACCTGTAACGGAACCATACATAACCCATAAATATAATAACCATTCAATTACTACATCGAAGAAAGTTTAAACATTACATTTCGTCTCATTAAAAGTTCTAATGAGAACATAAAAAAGTGGGACCACAATTAGCTGGATAGTTATTAAGACACGATTTTATTGTACCCATGCGATGGCAGAGCGAATAGCTGTTGACTAAAAACAGTTCAAATAACGGTATCCTCTTTGTGTAAAACGCTGTAAAAACTTGGGAGCACTACTAAACGGTAGAGTCATACAAGTCACACGGCTTTTGTTAAGTAGCGTATTGACATCCATGGGATTATGTATACAAAAAAATCTCATTCGGTATCCGTTATTGGATAGTTAATAATACGACAGTTCATTGAATTGATTCAAGAGTGGGACGTATTGATAGAATTTAATATACGTTACAATCGTAACGTTATTATTGATTCTACTTTTGTTAAACTAAAGTAATCTATTCTACGATTATTCATTCAGTATAGTTACGTTCGTAAATCATTCGAACTACGAACTAGTTTCATTATTAGATTTAAAATAAAATTAACTTGGTTTCCAAATCTCAAGTTTTTTTTTTAAAGGTTTCAAAGTTTTTTAAACGTTCAAGTACAGTTTTTCAAAATTTGTTAGTCCCTTGAATAATTTCAAACGTTAATTACCAAGCTATCGCGCCAAACGCTCAACATCATCGTTATTATAAGTATTTTAATCATCTAAGCCGATCTGTTAATAGGAAAAAATACGCCAACAAAATTAAAAACGCGTTACAGCGTTACATCAAAAATGATTATATTACTAGGTGTATGTATTAACTGTTTACAACATAGATAAATTCATTTTAAATTTTTTTAAGCAAAGATAATCAATCCCATCTATGCTTATCTAGCATAACTCTACTGGGTTAAAATAATAATTGATAACCTTGTGAAATTAAAGAATTACAATGTAAAAAACGACTTAAAATACAATAAGTAAAATGAGTAAGGGTTTTAGTTTGACAACATATTGTTTCCGATCTCACCAGATCTAAAAAAAAATCATGACGATCGATTGAGTTCTTGACACGTGCAAGCGCAACACTTGCATTTATAGTATTATCAATGATTACTTTAAATTGTCTATTACACCTTAAAAAGTTTTTATATTAAAATAAAGAGGAAAGCGTTTTTGTTATAGATTAAGAAGGCGAACGAGCAAATGGGCCACCTGATGGTAAGTGGTCATTGACATTGGCCATAGCATTCGTAAAAAATGTTAACCATCGCTTAAATCGCCAATGCGCCACTAACCTTGGGAACTAAAATTTTATGTCCCTTGTGCCGGTAATTACACTGGCTCACTCACCCTTCAAACCGGAACACAACAATTCGAAGTACTGCTGTTTTGCGGTAGAATATCTGATGAATGGGTGGTACCTACCCAGAAGAGCTTGCACAAAGCTCTACCACCGAGTGAAGCTTCGCATACTTATATGATAAGATAATGTTTTAATTTATAATTTAGATGTGTAAAGATCGCTTTCTGTTTTAAATAGACTCCATACATAACACATATCTCATACATCGGATTGAGTCCACCCTTATTGATGGGTAAGTGATTGTGTGTAAGTAAGTTTAAACAATGGGAAGAAATAACGGTAACCAGTAACATTAGCTTGAATCAATTAGAACACGGTATAACATTGACTCAAATAAATAGTAAGCTGAAAAAAAAGAATCTCGTAATTTCATTTTACGGTTCTACTCAGGACTGAGATTTATGAGGTAGATGATTTTTGACATTATGGATTTCGTTGACATTGGTTCGTAACTGACTGCTGCAGCTAATATATCATATATTATATACTTAGACATGACATCGGGGTGGGAATAAAGTGAATATTTAAAGTATTGACTTCTAAGCAACATAAGGTTAAAATTTTTTTTAAACAAATAATAATAATAACTTCATAAATATGAAATGTCAATAATAGTTAAATAAAAAGCGTGGTGCATTTGAAGACAATTAAGGCGACAAATAATCACATAAAATGTAAAAAAAATAAGAAACTGACACCGTTTGACGTCATATTGTCTCCGATCACACCAAATTTATGGTGTAATTGTAATACCTAAGCCTTAACAAGACAGTATAATATTAAATAATAATAAAATAGTCATAATTATAAACGAACGCGTGTACGCGTGTGAATTGGTGGAGACTAGTGTTAGAATCTAACCTATGTCCTTTTATGTACCTCTAACGTGTATATAAAATTTCAGGAATAAATAAATTCATATTTATTATCATATTTGGGATAGCACCAAAATATATTACGATCTAGTAATTTTATTATTATATGTATATCAAAATTCATAATAGAAATATATTATGACAATATCATGTAAAGTAGGACAAATCGATCGATGACATAATAATATATTGTTTTAATATGTTATAAAAATATTACAGGAAAAACTATCGTCACTTAGAAGGCCAGACGTATTGAGTAAGAGTAGTTGAATAGTACAAAGACCTTATAAGATGTACGCGTATCCGACGTAACGACCAACCAACCATGGTCAATTACTTATGGAAATTACTGCATTTCAGACTTATGTTCAGAAATCATTTAAACGGTTCAAAAAATTTAATTAAAATAAATATCAAAAGAATTATTGTTGAAATTTATTTTTGTATCATTTAATTTTAATATACCACATAGCTTTAAATATTTATTCGATCAATTAAGAATGCAAACAAAACGTTGTTTGTCCTTAGTTTGCTTTTGACTTTTTTTTTCACGGAAATTTCTAATGCATCATTATTAACCAAATTAAATATCATAAGCGGATATTAAATTAACTTGTAAAAAAGTAGATTAAAAAAAAGAGAACTAAGTATGAACGGCATGATATTACTTGAAGAGAGTTCCTTCAAAAACACTTTAGAGTTTAGACGGATAAAAAAAATCATAATCATACAAAACAGATGTATAATATTATATATACATAATATATTACGTATTATTGATATTATATTATTATTAGATACATAGTATATCGAAGGAACTAGGATAATGAGAGAAATTACACTTTAAACATTTTTAAATTAAAAAATATATTAAAAACTTGAAATCGTTGTACAACTTCGTTAATTATATTTTCTATTTTAATTATTATAAAGACCTTTTTGTTAACGAGTTCATTATGTTAAGCAATTCTTTATTTCTTTTATATTTGTGTGGTGTAACATAATTTTAACCATTTATATATAATAAACAAGTAGACTACAATCGTAAAAATGTATGGTAATAAAACAAAGTGGGGCAGACAACAACATCCGTGCTAAAAGCGAATAACAATCAAATATGGGCCATTGAAATAATGTACAGAATGAGTATGGTATGTCAGTAACATACGACGACGACGATTTATATTTATATTGAGATATATTTATTAGTTTTGTTCTTGGTATAGATTATTATTATAATGTTATTTTGTTTATTATATCAGCACCACCTACCTCATATCCTATGGGTTGTTCGTAACACTGTTTGGTTGCCTGGAAGAGATCGCTATGTAGCGATAAGTTCGCCTAAATTGTATGCTACTATTATTTAGGCTGTATCCATGTTTTTGTATTTTTTTTCCTTTGTGGTGTACAATAAAGTATAAATAAATAAATAAAATAAATAGACGTATCAGTTGATGATACAAATTGTTTTTTATAAGCTAATCTTAATAGTCCTCATTATCAGTGCCTTTGATGTTGGTTTGTGTCTATAAATAATAATTTAATTGTATTAAATTAACCGAAAGCAATTAGTAGAAAAAGGAACTAATAAGTTTCTTGCCTGTGCTTCGATGGTAGTTCACAGCCACATTTATTCAATACTGTAACATTTCGATTTAAAAACGATTATAAAAGTAACGTTTAAAGAATATTTTTATATTGTTTATACTTATTTTATGTAACGTGTTTTTTGGAATCTCAAAACTAGTATCGTATGTTTAAAAATCCGTTTTTATTTCACCATCGATATCAATTAGTGTCATGCATTTAATAAAATATATGTTCCTATACCTACTAACTAACATAACATTCTAGTAAGAAGGTTGCTAAGTTGTCCGTCGGTGACATGTACATATGTCGTCTGTTTCACACAGTGACCTATTTAACTATTTACACAAAGATTTATTACATAGTATCCAGTTGCGAGGTGCTTGGTTACGTTTCTCGGATATCAGATGCATCAGCACGGAACCACGGCCCAAGGCTGACCACTAGAGTAGGACTAAGGCAAGCTGAAGTTAAATTTAATCATTTAATAAGTTATGAATCCCGAAAATATTACACTCCTGTTTCGGGGGAGTAGTGTAATAAATAAACCGACGATACAATTAGAACTTTTTAGTTTATTATTATTTTCCATTTTCTTCCTTTAAACTTACACTTCTTTTTTCTAGATCAGTGACTCACCTTATCTGAATATGGTAGATTAAGTCTTTATTGTAATGTTTTATTTGTTAATTGTAATATAAAAATAAATTAATTTTATTCTAGCTGTACACTGTAATTGATCTTAGCAAGTCGGGATTCGATTACAATTAAATCGGTCAATGATAAATTAACGCATGAGGTGAAAAATACAACGATTCTAAAATGATTCGTGATTGTTGTTATTTGTATGTCGTAGAGGGGACGATTGAATCGGTCGGTTAGCGTGGTGTGGCAAACCCGTGACGCGACGGTGCGTGACGGACGCATCCGCTGCGGGCCCTCGGAAGCTATGGCGATGGCGCCCTACCCTCGTCCTGACAAGTGTATATGGCAACAAGTCACGCGAAACAACGGGCACAATATATAATTCGTTTTAAGTCAACTTGTTTTTTTCCGTAGTTCTAGCATGGATGACTGCACAAAAGTAGACGCAGGCTTTTTAGTTTCTTGATAGTTTACCACATATACAAGTTACTATTATATCAGTATTACTTAAATAGTTTTTGCCTTATATAGTGGCTAGCTTAAGCAACTTGAGTTCCAAGTTAGTCATTTAAATAAAAGTTTGTGGGTTTTTCTATCAGATCCTCAGTATCAGTATCCTGTGACTGATCTCTCTCCGGCTCCTAGGCGACTTTTAGTGCCTCTGAATAAAGATTGAGAAAGAAAAATTGGTTTGGTTTGGTATTGTGTTAATTCTACCTTTGAAATTACGCAACAATTTATAGTGTATTATTAACTATAAGTTTCTATAAGTATTAATTAAAACAGATTATTCTTTACTTCTCGGACAATTTTGCATAGAATTAGAAATTTAAAACACCAAGTATCTTATGGATCGGGGTTCTAACGGCGACTTTACATCTTTTATGTAACTTTTTAAATAAATATTTATAAATGCAAAAATGATCGCTGATAAGAAATTTTTATTGTGTTATATGTTTGTAATTTATCTATTTTGTGTTTTCTTTGTTTACGTAATATAAATAAATTAATGTGCATTTTAACATATCGTGTTATACGAGTAACTTAACATAATTGGAAGACAACTTAGCTACCTGTATAAAACTGATCCAGCTATTTCTTACAATGCCATTGTCTATGGGCGTTGGTAACCACTTACCATCAGGTGGCCCAAATGCTCGTCCGCCTGCCTATACAAAAAAAAGCCAAATTCATTTCTGATTTTTCCATTTATCGTTACTAATATAACGCTAAAAATTTTGTGGGTTAGTTTGAACGTCAAAGATTAAATAACAATAGCGTAACAGTAAAGTTAAACGCGGGTGTTAATGCAAGGAGCATCTTGTTAATCAAGCAATTGTTGCACACCTCGAAGCAAAGCGGCTACCACGTCGCTATTACCATAATAAAATAAAAATCACGATTCAATTATTTTTAATTATAATCGGAAGGCATGCTGCAAATGGGGCACCCGGTGGTTAGTGCTCACCACCATTAGACATGACATAAACATTCGCACTGTATGAAATATTAACCATCCATTACATCGCCTATGCCCCACCAGCATTGGAATAGTTACGCTGGCTCATTTAGCCTTCAAACTGGAACACGTATTTAAGTATTTTTGCTTGGCGGTTGATGGTACCAAGTAAATTTTTTTGGAAAAGAACGACAAAAAATATATTAAAAATCCCTAACCATGAAACTGTAGCGAATTGTTCCTACATATTGTAATTGTTACCATATTATTGAATCCAAAATTACATTCAGCGTTTCTAACGTTAAATTTATTTACAAAACAATTCAAATGCAGTTCACTGCGTGATCGTTAACGTGTATTTACGTAACATTTTAGGAAGTCGATACGCGACGATACTACATTGATACTATCGACGACAGCAGTCCGCTTTATTTCAATAAAGATCAGTGATCGCCAATTGATCGAAATTCGACCGTAATCATTATTAAAAAAATAACAACATGTTTCTTATTAATAACAATCAATCTTGTCAATACTACTAAAAAAAATAGTTGAGAAACAAGGGAGATTGTGATCAACGGTTTTGTCGTTGCCTATATACACATTTATTGAGTTTTTATATGAGTAATTGAATAGTAAAGAAACGAATACAAAAATATCCTTGTTATGTTTAAAAATTAATTTAATTTTTCAGTTCATTGAATCGTGTGATAACGAAAACGAAAAAAATATATAGTAACATAAAACAACATTTACAAGTTTTGAAGTACCCGATGGATGACCTTTTATATTTATATAAACAAAATTAATAAATTAAATTATTATAATTTAATAATTTAAAATTAAGATGCAAGATTTGAATAATACGTGCAGTAACATATCACATTAATATACAGCGTGTTAAAAAAAGAAATTGGAGATACAGAGAAGACTAAATTATATAATAAAACTTTATTAAAATAAATATGTCTGTAGTTGTCCTTGTAAGCTGTCACGTCTTCAGTTCGTGTCGGTTGTATTTTATATACTTATATTAGAGCCGGTGCCCGATTCGTATTTATGAAGCGTCGCGGGCATTACGAAGCGACCGACGGAACTCCTACGAGTTGCATGTGTGGGTATGACTTCATAATGAGATTTAAAGCATTGGATTTATTTTGACCCGATAATTGCAGTCTAAGGCCCAAACAAGTACCACTCTATTTTCACACGTTTATAATGAATCTCATGCTCGGCGATGCTATATTGGCAAGTCTTAATTTAGGTGGGTGATAAACTACTTAAACAAGATACATACCTAAAAATTGAATCTACTACTGAGTATCCACCAAACCGTATTGACCAACACGGTGAAATAAGTCGAACCACAAAAGAATCGGAGGCCTTAGCCCAGCAGTGGGACATTTACAGGTTGCTTTACGTGCGTCGGCATTAGATTTACGATACATAATAGCATTTGATTTTAACGGAATTGAGTTTAACGAAAAAAACTCAAAAAACAGTATTTTTTTTAAATAACAGTTGTGGAATGGAATTGTGTTTAAAGTTGCAAAATGGAAAGTACGATAAAAAGTTGCCGCGAAAATGACTTTTTTTTAACAATAGTGTATCTTTAGAATGAAAAGATCGCCGGTTCAATGAAGCGTTACATTCCAAATTATTTAGTGCTGCTTCTTTTTCAATTAAAAATACAATATATAAAGACTAAATAAAAATGTAAAGAGCTGATCTACATAGGATAATACTGTGATCTAAGTTTAATAAAATATTGTAATAATAACTACCCGTCGTACTTCACACGGGTAGAATAGGGATTAAATTAATAAATAAGAATTGTTATCTTTACTATATGTAATTGATGAATACATAAAGAAATGTGTGTGAATAATGTTGCTGCCGAAACTTAGCTTTTATTTGATCATGTGTTGTGTACGTCCGTAAATATAAATCTTTAATAAATTACGTACATATTATTAGTTTGTATAATATTTGTGTATGAATACTATGTAGTATAAAATAGTTTTAATAAGTAATAAAAAATAAAATTGCTGTTACGTACGCAGCGGCTATGATATTAAGGAGAATCATTTATAATTTTATGTCAAAATTGTTTAAAATACACACATGATTTGATCCACACATACAAATTGGTTTGTTAGTTCAATAAAATCCTGTGAAAACCACGTTGATATAGTTTAGAATTCAGCTCTTCAGTTAGAAAATCACATTTAGCAGTTAACGTGGATATAAAACTTTATGAGAAAAAGAGAGCTGAAGCATTTTAATTTAAGTACCTATTCTTTATTTAATTATTCATTACAATACGTTTACACAACGTAACAAAAGACTTAGCTGATTTCGGTTACGTAAGTGAAACAGAAAGATGATTATGCATGTATTTGGTGGTAGGGCTTTGTGCGAGTCCCTCAGGGTAGGTACCACCCATCTCATGACATATTCTACAGCATCATATACATTTAAAATATTATTATTCCAAATTATATTTTGTTTCGTTTGCTATTGAAACGCCTGGACCTTGGAGTAATAGTCTAAAAACTTTCATCAAAAATATTACATCCCGTCTTATTGCCTCTACTGGTGACAGGAGGTCTGGTTCATTTTTCGCCTAGAAAATCGGAAAGGCGATTTAATGGGGAAATGCTACTTTAGTGAAAGCTTTAATGTAAAACATTTTTTTACATTAAAAAATAAATATTAAATATTCTTTTAAATATTTAATGTAAATAAATATTTGAAATTAAAATATGATATAAATTTTGTTTTGCTAAAAATAATTTATTTCGAATTCGGATAATCTCTTGTATATGTGATTTATTTTATTGAGAGAAAATTGACGCCTCGAAATTATGAATAATATATTTAACATCCGTGATGGCAAAGTGGATAGAAAACGAATGCTAAACAAAGGTCGCGGGTTCAAGTCTGAGCAAATCGAACGTAATTATTAATTTGTGATCATGATAAAACTTTAAATTAAAAGCCTTTTAGGTTTTAAATGGATTAATATTTTATTAATTAGAAAATGTTTCTTTCACAACTGGCACGAAATTATTTTATATCTCTATTTATTTAAACCGGATAAGACCGGATTTGCAAATTATCATAACCAGTAATATCAGATTCGCTATTCGCAGCATCCATATCGACCGTAGCTTATAAAAAAGTTTATTACGAAATTATTTTGTCTTATACAGCAGTTTATAAAAAAAGACAATATCTCCATGCGACGCGTTAAGAGACACGGCGGTTCATCTCACTATGCATCTGCGAGGATGATTTTAGAGTAACAAAAGTGTGTGCACGTATAGATTCATTTTATATTA
Source organism: Nymphalis polychloros (assembly GCA_905220585.2). Taxonomy (NCBI): domain Eukaryota; kingdom Metazoa; phylum Arthropoda; class Insecta; order Lepidoptera; family Nymphalidae; genus Nymphalis; species Nymphalis polychloros. Next base: position 15,314,651 of record HG992241.1, on the reverse strand, counting down.
CCTCTGATTAGATAATATAATATGTATAATGTTTTATATGCCTCCCGAGGTACTAAATACTAAGGAGCCCAATTACTTTTATAGGGACGAAAGAGTCTTGTACAAAAATGATAGCTAGTACAAAGAAGTGACGAAAGCCATTAAGCTCTACTAAAGAAATAATGTATTTATAAAATTGCCATGGAAACGCAGTCGTATCTATAAATAAAAGAAAAGCAACTAAAAGCAATTTTATTTTTCCCTAGGTAGATAACAGCAGCTTGTTCACCACGGTTGGGTGCGTGAGGCATACATTTACTTAAATTGTCGGGATCCGGGCTGCATGAGTCACTACTATTTTTACTTATACGCTAAAATTACACAACACATCGTTCTCCAAGTGTAACGGAAGAATTAGGAATCTCATGTACTTAATGACTTGCTAGAACGGTGGGTCTTAGACCTCATTGAAAGTGCACAATACAGTTGTATATACCTGTTACAGTTAGATATCAATCTCGTATTATTGTAATGATGATACAATATGGAAATAGTAAATATATATTAATCGCACTCATTGAATATATATAATATTAAATAATAGATAGAGTAATACGTTCATATATATGTTTCATCTTATAAATTTAAAGATATAAGCTGTGGCGTAAGCAGACCAGTCTAACACACAGGTATTATACAGATAGACAGAGAGAAAATATTAAAATATATATTCCAAGAAAATCTGTAATAAAATCTTAATAAAAATCGACTTAAGATATGTTATAATCGACTTATAGACACTTGTATATTTAAACTAAAAAAATATTTTTGCATATTCTAATCATATACTTGAAAAATCCACGTATTTAAATAGGTACTTAAATCTGACATTATTTCTAATAATCGTTTGTTGGTTAAACCAATTTTAATCATAATATATTTATAGCTACCAACATTACAGCTTACATTGCACACTTGCATTGGAGCGATTGGAAAAAACAGGGGGGCGCATCGTTTTGAATTGAACTATCTAAACATTAAATTATTCAAGTAGTTATTTACAAGCACTCCCGACTCTTCATTTTACAAGGTTAATATTAATGTAGAGCTACCACCGGTTCGTAATGTAGATTCTACCGAAAACAGTAAGAAACTCAGTTTTTACTCTTTTCCACCGATTGAATTACAAAGTTGCGTTAATTAATGCACATGTCAATGTTCTAGCGCAATCGAAATCACGCAAAGAAAGAGCTGAAATTAGAAAAAAAAAAACAAAAGTTCTCGATGTGGATTGTCTCTTTTTAATACCAATCTGTATCAGAAAAAGGTCACAATTTTTACCACTATTACCGTGGTAACCGATCTTTACGCAAAATAAAATAATTTTAATTATTATTATTTGCAATTTTTTGTATATGGAAACGCAAATTTGAGTTTTTTAAAATTATATTATACTTACGATTAATTATATACGGTACGGCAAGACATTAGCGCGTAGTTTTTGTATATTTTTTTTTATTATAAATGCATTTACTATGATTGAGGTAATTCACCTTTATTTCAAACTGTATTTCAATAAATGGGTATTCATGAGTTAATAATGGCAGACGTATGTAGCAAAATTACCGATAAGGATAAATAGTCATATCAAATAGCCCTAGGACTAGGTAAAAAGATCTAGTTTCCTCTGATGTATTACTATTGATAAATTCAAAATTGTAATTCATTTTTCAGATCAATACAGCTATTCTGCAATAACTCATTTGAAACTCGCTGCAAAACAAAATCGAGAAATGTTAGAAAGTGAAATGTGACATTGAGTATAACAACTAAACATTAAAAGCATACACGCATCGAAATAGCGTATTACCGAAAGTCGAATTTTAACAATTTACAAATAAAGTAACTTCTTGCAAAATATCACTGCGGAATTATTCTTAAGAAAAAGTAGTTTATATTAATTACATTTGAAATTGATATACTACTACTGGACTTGGAAGTAGCTTCGTGCATCAGATATCCTAACTCCGAACAGCAAAACTTAGTATTATTGTGTTCCAGACTAAAAGATGAGTGTGTAAAGTAAGTGTGTAAGTCTACAAGCATTAGCGTCGTAACGTCTTACCGCCTTATTCATAAACTTTATTTAACTGGTGATTAATTAAACCATATTTTGTCTTCTTCTTTCGTATGTCAAATCAATAATGACAGAAAGAGACAAATCAGTGTTTAGCTAAACAGTAACTAAGCAACGTTTATGAATAAGGCCGTTAGTTCAAAAGTTTTGGTGCACATTGGCCCTGTAAAGAATGTTTAATATTTCTTACAGCGCTAATGTGGGTGGGCGTGACCTATTTTATAAAAATAAATATCTAAAAAACATTCAATTTTTATTCAAGATTGTAATTATTTGTCATTTTATTTTAAAAAAACAAGACGATCGCCACCAATCGTTCAACTCAGTACCAAATAAAGAAAAAAACTTTAGGTGAAAGGAATTAAAAATATTTGTAAAACTATATTTTAAATTAAATTCCAAGTGCCGTTACAAAATAAAAAATAAAAAATACTAGCAACCAACTGTGCTATCTATCCGATTGACAGCAGAGATGCACCCAGTTTTAGCTTTTTCTTTGTCACTCTTTGATATTTAGTGTTCGCTCAATTCCGACCTCAGTTTCATCATAATTCGATGACAATGTATTGAAAATTTAAGGATAACGTATAACACGAAAAAACATTTTTCGATAACATTTACTCTTATTACCATTATTTTTTTTCATTCAAAAGCACAATACAAAAAAACAGAAAATCGCTTGACATGTTCACATGTTCTTGTTGAATCTGTGTTTATTAACCTACTTTAAAATATAGCGTTTCGAAAGAATGACTGTCTGGAGTTATTATGATACAGACTAGATTGATTTATTATCGATAGTCAGAGTAACTGGCAGTGTGTGTAGACCAGCTTTAATATACGCACACTTCTAGCCATGACTTTATAATTTATTTATTTTGTATGTCGAAAAATACTTCTTTCTTTTTAGACCTTGCAGTCCCGCAAGGGAAGTCGTCGTAGCTAAATTAATTTACAAACAAGGCTTTTTAGTATTTATAAATATATTAACTTAAGTTTTATTCTAATACATTAACAAAACCAATTTTGCGACTAACCCGAAGATACACACACAAAATGCAACCTCAGGTTTCTATACTTTATTATTTATAAGAAATTATTAACGATATAAAAATCAATTCGTTAAAATTTTCTTTACGTCTCGTATTGAGCTAATCCATGTAAGTATCGCAATATCACAATCCGCATCATATTCCTAATTCAAATGAACGCCTTAAACGCTATGCGAATATACCGTCTCCTCCCACACCGCAACGGTACCATTCACCATTGTTTGGGTACCTACACGAATAACTGCGTTACAATTATTGAAATGTCGGACACCGTTTCGAGAACGAAATAAATCGCGCGGTCATCTATTACAGATAAAAAATGAAAACGAGTTTGTTTTGACGCAACACTATAATTTGAGACACAGGTTTAAGTTGAAACAAAGCAAAATGTAAGGTAAATGTAAAAAGTTCCTTACACATGTTATTACTGTTATAAAAATATATTATTTAAAAAAATATCGTTTTATTAGGTTCATATTACAAAACACACACAATAAAAACAACATAAAGATAAAGATTCTATTTTCAAAATTGAATTTCTTGATCGAAAATGAAAATTTACTAAAATGAAAATATGCTATTTGATTTGAAATTAAATAGGTATGTATATTTCTAGGCACTGGTCGAAATAGGATTTGTCAGGCCTGGCCGGATACCTCAAAATCGAATCACATTAGCTCGCTATTGCTATTACGGGATGTGAAGGAGAGATTCTATTTTACTCAACCGGAGACATAATATAATTATAGATATAAATAAAAAAAAAATAGAAATCACAACATCCTAAAGACCGGTTTTCGCTAAATATTCATTCATCTCGTTTTTTGTTACTTTCTAATGAAAAGTAAGTCAATTGTTGTATGGACATAATAATTTACGCATGGTGTTCAAATTTTATACCTACATTAAAACAATAGCATTTATTACAAAGTTTCTACATTAAAATATTATACTTATATTAAATATGAAATAATATTACTGATAGCAATTAAAACCGACCACAATTTGAATACAAATCTAATACTACATGGACCAACTTGAAGCTATACTGAAATCCATCATCAAAATGTGTTCATAAACAAAAAGTCATAAGCAACATACATAATATACAGACGAATCAAGAACCTATTCGATTTTTGAAGTAGATAAATGAGTATTATTTTATATAGTAAAATAAATTAAATCTGATTCTGTAACAATTCAAGACATATATTCTAATCTCTTGGAAGTTGTAAGTACTTGATTGGGATATTTTTAAGAGCAATATACAATCCGTTATTATGTAATGTGCGCGAGTTTTTTTTATCAACGGGTTTTAGCAACCACTTTAAAAAGTCATTATATGACTAACAACATAAAACAGAAAAATATTCTAAATTAAATACATAAAAAATATGTAATTTAAATTTACATACATATATATATATATATATATATGTGGATAATTTAATAATTGAAATTTAAAAACTACGATCAACGTTATGAACGACATATGTGGTAAAATTTGCGATACATTGTATTTTATTAAGGAAATATTAAAAGCAAATTACATATACCAACTCGAACGAAGCTTATAATTATTTCATGCGTTCTAATTAATTATTATTTAAAAATTAATATTTAGATTTTTGCATAGGAACGTGGATTTAAGGTTTTAGCAATATTTATATTTGAAATATTTAATATATAATTACAAACATATAGATAACCTACTCATTCATTATAGACAGTCATTCTTTATAGAAAGATTTTATTTAAAAAAAAATATTCCTAACTATAAAGTACAAAACAGAATGCAAAGCTTTTACGCTATCACGCTTATTTAACATAGGAATTAAAAGGCAATAACTGTGCAACAAAAGAAAACCTTAAGTAACTTTTGTACATATCCCACTGCTAGGGTTGCATTTTCTCATATTAATTATACATATACGCGGAAGCTTATTCCTGCAGTGCGGATTAAGACATGTACCAGAATTTTACCGTCACGTACATGTTTCCTCACGATGTTTCCAAACATGAGATTAGTTACAAAGACAAACCTTATAAATCAATTATGCTTTGTTGATGCACGGGTTTGAAATCGCGACCACCAACGTTTTGTATCCATTGGACCATCTCGGCTCCGCGAAACATATGGGAGACCTTGTAAAGTGAATACTTAATACAATCAAACACTTTGTTCCAAGTGCGGAAACACGTTCGTAGTTCCGCCCGCACCGCTTAACCATCAAAATTTTAATCAGGATTGAACACTGTTTACCAATTGTCCTTTCGGCCTTTTAGATCAAATCTTTCGTTTATTTAATTACTTAGATTAAATACATATATCATGCACGTCGACATTTAGCAGGTGCAACACTAATAAGTTTTTATTTCAAAGTTTAAAGCTATAAAGATAAGTTTAAAAACTAAAACTTTTTTAAATCTAAGTTAAAATCAGAAAAAACGCTTTCCGAAAATTACGAAACAAGATTCTTGACTGACAATTACGTCTACCAACTAACTATTCAATTATTTATCATCTAATAAGTGGCAGTGGAGTATAGTTGTGGTCGAGTCCCACCGCAAATAGTGGGCCAGCACGCGATTAAGATTCTTCTATCGAACGTCTTTCAAATAATGGTAGGTAGCGATTCATATACGAAAATAGATGAACATATATAGCTTGTTGTAATCATATATCTTGCGTAGTCGGATAATAAATACATACCCAATTAAGACCAAAAACGTTTTTGTATAGAGTTTTTTACTAACAATTTGCTGCTTTGAAAGCCAAATCGATCAATCTCATTCCAGACATCCGGTTCCAAATAAAATTCGAATTTTTTATTGGCAACATAGTCGAACAACAAGTCGAAAAATAAAACTAAAGCAAAATCTCACAGTTAAATTCTTGTAACTGTCGATAAATGATAAGTAAGTGCGTTATCTGGAATATCGCTCGAAAATACGAGTACACTGAAACTGATATGTATTTAAATATTTATCTAAGAATTATAATTAAAAAGTTTTAAAATATTTTAACAGACAGAATTGGACGTAAATGTACTCTTATGCGTGAATAAATGAAATAAAATACAAAGTAAAAATCACCATCATCATCAGTATATGATCAGTATATAGAAATAGCTTTGTATTCAAGCCGTTACAGCTTTTTGTAATTGAAATAGTTATTTTATATGGCAAATATAATTTATAAGATCAAGAATACATCGCATCAAGCTCGATAATCGATGCAATCCGGTTTCGAAGAAATATATTACTAACAATTAATTGCACTTCGGTAAGTCTATCATGGTCTCATGTTGCCTCTTTTGGTCTGGCTGTTGCTGTGTTCAGGTCAAGATGAACATGCGCCATATGAGGAACCAGGCCTAGACTCATCCATAAGGTAAGATTTCGGATTCCTGTTACCAAGGTAACTTAACAAGGCTTAACTGGGTTACTATATTAAATGAAAACGATTTTGTCTTTTGCATATTAATTATTAGTATGTATGTATGTATGTATGTATGTATGTATGTATGATTATATATTGTGATATGTTTAGTAACATAATATTATAAAAATATAAATAATTATTTTTATTAATTATACCTTTATTTGTGTATTAGTTTATTTTTTCTCCACTAGTCTTAGATTGTCTGGTAGAAGATTTTAAGCAACACCTATTTGTTCAGACTCTTAGACATTTTGCAATTTCGTTTTCAATAAGTATTTTATCATATTTTTGTTTTATTACTTTCGCATTATATTGTATCAATGTTTCTTTTATATGAAAAAGTCTATGATTGATTATATTATGGTAAAAGTGCTGAAAACTTTTGTCTTTAGATTGTATTTATCGAAAGATTTTCTAACAGCATTGCCATTCTCTTAGAACTCATTTCCTATGAAATGTTGAAAACCGCCTAAATTAATGTTATAAACCGTTAGCCTGGTACAAATGGTTGAATTGTTTTTTTTCAATTAATTTGTTCTCGTCGGTATGGCGGTTGTAAGTCACAACGGAGAAGTGTGGCATTACGCTACCCCTACTTATTTTATCTACTATCGGAAAATACAAGAATTTTTGTGGGACAAATCGTTCGACACTCGTAATTTATCCGACACGTTCGATTAATGCCCGCGCGATTGGGCCGCCGGTACCAGCGCTATGATCATCATTTGCCTTTTTGTCATTACGTAATTAGTTCCCTGAAGAGTCGCCATACTGGTACAAATGACCTGGAGTTTTGTGTTAATAACAACTATATGAAAAATTTAATATTTACTACGGAATAGCGAATTCAAGACCCATTTACTGCAATAAATACACGTAACTATAATAATTTCCTTATTAACTAATTTACGAAATAAAATTTTACTGATTTAAATATAAATGACGTCATTACACAACTTTATTTATCTCTGAATCGGTAATTACGGATGCAAATACCGCCATTACGAGCCATTGAAGCGAGAACACGCAACAGAAATAAATATTATCTACCGACAACATGAAACAACACACGTCTAGTACATTTTCGTGTCTTGTAAGCCATTTGGCATGATGTTAATATCCTGGATTATTTTTTCTAGTAAATACAGGCTTCCTCCTTGCACATGAGATGATAATGACACAGTAAACAGAAATTAGTATAAGTTTGACGTTGAAAGAGGAAATAGGCGTTTCAGCAGCACTTTATTTTTATGTTTGTCATGTCTAATATGGTTCGAAGCTTTGGTAAAACCAACTGTTGATATTTAAAAAAAGTGGCCATTTACATGGGACATCCTTATTTCCTTTCTAATTAGTTTTGCTCTTAGTAGCGTAAAGCTTGACTTTACTTGTTTTTTTATGGCATATGAAGGCGGACGAGCGTATGGGCCACCTGATGGTGAGTGGTCACCAACGCCCATAGACATTCCCATTGTAAGAGATATTAACCATCGCTTACATCGCCAATGCACCACCAACCTTGGGAACTAAGATGTTATGTCCCTTGTGCCTGTAATTACACTGGCGCACTCACCCTTCAAACCGGAACACAACAGTAAGTACCAAGTACTGCTGTTTTGCGGTAGAATATCTGATGAGTGGGTCGTACCTACCCAGACGAGCTTGTACAAAGCTCTACCACCAAGTAGTTTAGTAGTACTTGGTTGTAGGTCTTTCTGCAAGGCCTACTGGGTAGCTATTACACATTCATCATAAATTTTACAGCTAAACAGCAGCTCTTAGTATTGTTGTATTGCAGTATTAATGGTGAGTGAGCCAGTGTAATTACCGAACGGACATTACACCTTAGTTCCCAAGGGTAGTTGATTAATTTTTCTTACAGTGCCAATGTCTACGGGCGGCGGTAACCACTCACCAACAGGTGCCCCATTTGCTCCGTCCGCCGACCTAATGCAATAAAAAAAATCAAACAAACGACAGTACACCGTGTTCAGACACCGTGATATACAGGGTGTTAATTGAAGTATCTGGCGGACATGTATATATGTATATACATAGGTATAGCATTGTAAGTTGAAACGTTCACGATATGAAAGGCAGATAACACCGACCCATTGTTCCTTGGTCTTCATATCTCCTTGGCTGTTAACTTATGTGAGAATCAAACAGCTATCGGACGCGACATGAGAGATTTCGAAACTAAATTTTCCCTTTATAATTCTGTAAGAGCATTTGAATTTAAATTGATGATTCGTGTTATTAAATAAGTTATTTAACTAAAATATTTATTTTAGCTACAAATGTTGTCTGTGGGTATTATTAGTTAATGTTCTTTTTTTCTTCTTTCAAATGTCAAATCGATTACGACAGAAAGAGATGAACAACGTTTATAATTATAATCAGTAGAACTGAAGACACGGGACTATTAATTAAAACAAAAACGTAGAACTTATAGTTAAATAAAGCTTGTTCATTTTTCTGTTTGAACGCACTCATCCAAGGAGAAGTCCGATTTAAAAATGTTATCACATCAGGCAAGTAAGGTTGAATGCGGTCGAAACCACAAGGAACAGCAGTGCAATTCGTTAAGAAATGACTTCATTACCAATATAGTATAATAATGTTATTATTATGGTTAATGTCGCATGTGACTTTTTAACATTACACGACCGATTTCTGCGGTGAGTATCGAGTTGTGTTGTAAGACAACAACTTCACAACAAAAAGCAGTTGGTCTTAGGTGTATATACAATTGATATATTGGTTCTGTTTGCAGTTGTTACACTTGGACCTTGGAGTAGTTGTGGGAACTTATTTTTACAAAATAGCGGTATGTAGCTATTGCCACCACAGGCGTTCCTGCTCTTATTGAGCCCCATGGAACTATTCGTGACGGCAAAGACCTAACGGACTGTCACTGGTTCCCTGGGAACGGGGACGGCCGCTAGTGTAGGACGCTAAATGTTTGAAAAAGTATTGTTTTTGTTTAAATCACTTTTGATTTAGCAGTTGATTGAGGATTAATTAGTTCGTGGGTATGCAGTTTAGTGAAACATTAATAGATAGTTAAATACACCCATACAATTTGATATATACGCTTCTAAACTTAAGACTTCAGTCTATCAACGCACTGTGTGACTTTCCACTATTATTTAAAAACAAATTAGAAACATTTATCGCAAACAAAACAAGTAAGTCTTAACAGTATTAAACGCTATTCCCATGTCGCCAAGACTTCTAGACAGGTGAGCACTGAGCGTCGGGTCAAAAGACATTCACGTAAGAACTTGTTTCCACTATCACATGAATTAAAGATGGCGACGAAACGAAATTAAATTAAAATGCATATCTTACAAGAGAATGAAATGTTTGCTAATCAATTTAATAGTCTAAATTTGAACAGGGGAAAACTGCGATGTACAGCTATTTATATAACAATATTACTATTATTATAAATGAAAGTGTGTCTGTTTATTTGCCTTCTATTATAAGTTTTGTGTATGTATATTGTTTTAGTCGTTTTTCTGTTACACATACCAAAACAAAAAATCATTTATTTGTAGAGATATCTATCACGATTAATTAATTTAACACTTCAGTTTTGTAACAAGTACATATTGAGTTGTAAATAACTTTTTAGTGCAATTACTGGTACATCTGAAGTCAGTTTAATTATTATTTTTTAAATACAATTTTAAGTTACAAAATAAGAGTAGAAGACTCCAGAGCGAAAAGGAGGACTATAAGTAGCGTTTAAAAAATCTTGTTTCATCCCTAATAATAAATTAAGTTAGCAAATAAATAAATAATGGTACGGTGTTTTATTCTTACATGGCTATAAAATCGCAATACGTATATATCACATTAAAAATTAATAAAGCTACGTTTACAGAGATTCTGATAACTAATCTGAAATTTGAGATCAAGTCAAATGGAAAACATGTAATTTTCGAATTAATTAAAACGGTAGTTTTAAACTTCATATAACTACAAACTAAAAATATTTGGGGCCACTTTTTGCAAATTGAATAAAGTTTAAATCATCCAAATCGGTTCAGCCGTAGTACAGTAAATAAAAAAAATATATATAATTTCCTTAATAATATATTAACGTGACAGACAACGACAATGGCAACGTTACAAGCGCTGGTTTTTGTTTAAGCAGACAGACCTGCGTTATGGGAAAGGGCTCATTATTTAATAGAGACTATCCAAGCGTTACCTAACATCCGGGACTAAATGTCAAACAGGTAGGGCAGCCTTTGCTTCGTCTGTTAGGGCGATTGAACGAATACATATAAAGGTTATAACGTGATGCAAAAGTAAACGGGGAATGTTACTCTATTATAATACATTCCGAATAGCTTTTTAATTTAATCTTGTCAAACGACGAATTAAAAATGATCGCAAGATCTTTCTAGAATTAAGTATATTTTGATTGATTTGATAATATATATGTCCACATAGAATTGTAAGGATCGTTGTTACAATAGCCACTATTTATCAATCTTACATTAACATATATCAAGATTGGACCCAAGAAAGAACATAGAGTATTTTTCATATCTTAAACTGGCGACAAACAACTCGACGTGAACGTATTACATTTATTATTGATGATCCGATAACATATATAACACAAACCTTTAAAAATTTTAGGATATTATAATTTTTATTTTCAAACATATGCTATGATAAATTTTCAGTAATATATTTTTTGTTCTTTATGTCGTCAATACTTCAATTTGGTCAGTATAATTAAAATTTTTGCTAGCTTACGTTTCACCAGCGTTAAGTTTGGTTTATATACGTACATATGAGCACCTTAAGTTTCTTATACGTGATGAGAAACGGTTGACGTATATGGGAGTTGTCTACCTTCTTTAAGAAACTAGTAAATTAACGCAATAATAATTATTCAAGTTTGCCTCGTAGTTAACTTGTTACTGATACAAGTGCATTCAAACGTACAAATTATCCAACCTTAGTTATTTTCTGTCTGCCTGCCTGTCTGTTATCTCCGCTGTCACAGATAAGCCACTGATGAAATTTGGTATGAATCAAGCTTTAAAATAAAGGAAGGGCATTACTCCAAACACGCAAGCAAAGCCGCTGTAAAACAGTATAGTTATAAATGTATGTATATCTTATTACTCTGTGCATACACGTAAGAGAGAAAAGCTAAACGGTACATATATATTATTGACGTTTATCGCAGAAGTTACGAAATCGATAAATTCATTTTATAACTCCGTATGGTTGCTTGTTTGTTCGGAATTAGTATGACTTACGTACACTTTAGTTGACGCAGATTTGGGCTTTGGGTTTTGTGCATGCTCGTCTAAGTTACCCAATGATTCCCCCACCAATAATATTGCTTTAACTATAGGACGAACATAATATCTCCGGTCTCATGGTTGGTGCTGGATCATTAGTATAAAGTGTTTGTCGGTGTAAGGTATGAAGGTGGCCTCTTATAGTCAGGTAGCCCATTGCTAAAATAAAAACGTATTCTACTTACGGCATATATTTTCTAATGCAAAAAAAAAGGAAAAAGGAATGTTTTATCACTATTGTTTTATTTATTATCATTGTTTTGTTACATTAATTAATTATTGTTATATTTTATCGTTTAAACTTGTTCTCTAGACTCTAGAACATCCCTATAGCAATAAGGTCGCCTTTACACGTATTTAAAATAATAAGAGATTGAAAAATAATTATTGCTTTGATGATGATGATGATTAAATTATGTCCCCGAAAAGCTATATATTTCACACGTTTTACTTATATATACGTTAGTTTATGGATTACTATAATATGCTAATCACTTTAAATCGACATATCCTGTTATAATGAATTAGGCAGAGAAGTTGTGGTTTAGGTTACTTTTGCATTTATAACATGAGTAAATAGAGAAGCCTCAAATACGCTTAGTGTAGCGAGCACCCTCTTGCTAATAGACCTGCTGTATATCATGTGATGTAGCGTTTGTGTGCAATAAAGTTAATAAATAAACAAAATTATTGCTTAAATTTAAATTCTTATATCGTTCATCAACTGCATCATGTACGCTTAGTAGAATAATATACTTATTTATTTAACGCTATACCGGCGAGTAAGTTATGGTTAATACCTGACCTTGTTTGATATAAGTAGAAACTCAGTCAAACGAGGCCGCGGGCAGTGACGAGTATCAAAGTTTCACACGGGACTTCTTATCTTACTAGATTGAACTGATATCTTCTAACTGTCACCGTGATTGAAATATATAAACTTAACATTTCTATTTATTTAGAAGTTATTCTAAATTTAAAAATAGCTTTGCTTGCATGCTTTGGTATTCATGATATGACTTGTGTTGAAATTATTATTTGAATATTTTAAAATACGTTAAATAATCTAATTAAATAACGTACAATCAGACTTCTTTATTTTGGTTGGTGGAAATACCTAAGTTAGCAACGCATTGACGCTATAAAGCATTGGTTGGTACGTTTTGCAGTACCTACAGGCCTGACACCAATAAGACCATTGCCCATCTATAAAAAAAATATTGTAAACATTAAAAATGGGTATTTTTTTTATTATTAACTGTCTGCATATAAAGTAAAGCGGATGATTGCAATAACGCATGAAGTACTAGCAACACAAAACATTTCTGTGTAACTTAGTTTCTAATATTATTATAATAACGAATATAATACATAAGAGAAAACATAACTAATATCAAACTCTTCAAAATAAATGGTGATTTAGTTTATTCCATACTGGAACAAAAACAACTAAAATCAATATAAAAATAGTAGATATTTCCGTTAACGCGGACATCAGACGCGTCACACGCAAGCGTTTAAATACGATTACACATGTTTAAATAAAAAAAAGAATTTTAAATAATGTCTTTTATTTTATGAAACTTTCGCTATCTTTAAATTAATTGTAAAAAATACTGATGAACATAATTCTTAATTTTCTCAAATTGCCCTAAAATTAAATCTACGAAATACTTCTTGTATTTCGTAGATTAAATTTGTCGGAGGTTTTTTTACTGTCGCTGTATATAAACTAAATACATATTATTGTCTAAATAGTTTTGCCAAATGAAACTAAACATAACACTATTTTATGTAGCACAATAAATTATTAAATTAATTATGAAATGCTAATTTTAAATAATAAAGTTAATCACTTCCAGCTATAAAAATTGAAACATCCTACTACATTGAAACATCATATTAGATTGCAATTATTCGTCCATATATTATATTAGATCGTAACCTTAAAAATATAGATATAGCTTAGCAAGTAACTAATCCAAATCGCCTGTTTTTACAATAAATTATAAGTTAAAATACTTAACAATTGTTAACAATTCAAATGAGATCACAAGTTATTTAAATAAGGTAAAAAGTAAAGTAAGCCTGTGAATGACCCACTGCTGGGCTAAGGCCTCTTCTCCTCTTTTGAGAAGAAAGTTTTTGCAGCTTATTCCACCACGCTGCTACAATGCGGATTGGTGGAATACATATGTGACAGAATTTCAGTGAAATTTGACACATGCAGGTTTCCTCACGATGTTTTCCTTCACCGTCAAGCACGAGATGAATTATAATCACAAATTAGATTAGTTAGATTTGATTAGTTATTTAAATAATTTGATAGGATCTGTGCTATTTGAAAAATAAAACATACTTTTGATAAAAATATATTTATAAAATAGTATTAAAAATATTTACTATAATTTGTTACACCCCGGTTTAAAAGTAATAAATTTAAGTATGTGAATATTATTTTTATGAAATAGCCGTTGCATTTCACAGGCGTATCTTAATGGGTATGAATTGAAGAAATTAGAACTCGGAAATAATATTACAAATGTAGTGCATACTTACATTATTCAGTATTTCCTGTTTGTCAACTGGACGCAATTTCAACACAGTGTCTTGCCTTGAACCAGAAACTGAGGATCTGGAAATGTATCGGTTTGAAAGCCTTCGCGCAAAATTGCTTTTGAAATCCTCACATCGCATTATAGACTCGACTGGTCTTCCAAATTCGTCATCCAAAAACGAGTCCCGGGTCTGGGCGAGCATCTTGTTATTGAAGCCAGTGGCGGTATTTTGAAGCACAAGTTCATCGGTGAATAAATCAAATTCGGGCAGGAATAAAATTAAAATTGCACGACCGTTAACTAACGATGCGAGCAATAAACTAAAAGTGAACACGCCGGTTGGCGGTTACAAGCACCTGGCAATAACAAACAAACCGTTTGTTTGTTTTTGTTTTTAATTTCTGAATAGTTTCTTTAATTAAAAAAATATTGTCTGCTGAACAAATGTGGTTTTTATTAGCTTAAAATTACAATAAACAGTAATAAATATTTTATAAAATTATGTTTTACAACAACGCCATCTATTATCGTGCATCTAACACACACGAAACAGCAGTACAATCGTTTATTCAGAAATAATAAAGACTAGCTGTTAGCTACAAAGAAGTTTTAGTTAAATAAACTAGATGGCTCTGAAATAAAATTAAAGTAAAGAATACTTAATTTTTTTAATGTCTTTTTTAAATAAAATTATATGTCATCAGCTTTCATAAATTCATAATCTTTCCGTCATTTTAAATCATAACGTAAAAAATGGTGCCTTAAAAATTTTTGTTCATAATTTTAAAATTAAATAAAAATATAATAAAGGTGTAAATTTGACCAGAAAAAATGTGTTATGAACACAAAAATTGGTATGTTTTATTATTTTATAAAATAGTCATATAAAAAATAATAAATATATTTTTAGCAGAACTTTATTTTTTTCTAGAAAATAGCTATCAAAGATTTGCATAATAAGCCGAGCAATATACGTTAAGTATTTATTTAAATCTTAAATATATAAAAAATATATTAACGTGTAGGAATAAACATAAATATGAAGGTGTAATATAATGCTTCAAAACTCCAATGTATTTTCGCCCAGAATAAGATCGGCGCATTTCCTACTAGTATCATTCATTTTTGTATAATCGCCATTGTAAAAAAACATTATTACATTTAAAGCTGGACTTGATTAATTTTTTTCGTTTCGTTTGTTGGCAGACATGGGGGCTAATTTCGAATTCCCGACTAAATCTAATTTTTGCAGCCACTTCGACTTGGTAGAAATTGTGTTCTTCTGCGTCGCCTTTACCTTCCTGTTAATTATACTGACGCAAGTTGGTCGCATCCTTTCAACTGGATTTATAGATCTAACTTAAATAAAATTATTGTAGTAATGTAAGTACTCGTTTATATATATTTTAAATAATATTTTGATAGCATCTGCATAAATAAAAGAGCAATATATATTTGGGTTAGGTTAGGGGACCGTAATAACGTCGGAGCGTCACGGTAGCATGCGTGGCGCTCCCCGGACGGGAAGGGTGGGTACCTCTGGTTTTTTTGTGGGTATTTCGATGACAGGGGCACACTCGGCGCCCTGGACATATAGCGAGCCCCACATACCCCCCCATTGGGGAAAGCGCGTAATGCGTTTTTCCAGCGTTAAAAAAAGGGGACCGTAATAAGCTCAATGTTTCTTTTACATTCCCCAAATCCAGAGTGACCGTTTAACTTATTATTCTTATTATATTATTTATATTTATTTAGATTTAAGACCCAAGTTAAACTTATACATTTGTATAAAATTATAGGTAGGACATACAGGTGTTATTCACACAATCTATTGAATATTTATTGTAGGTAAATTATTATTGATACAAAGGATGCGGCTGTATATTACGAGCTTTTTTATAACAAATGAAGATTAAGACGAATAAGAATAAATACAATCATTTCCTATATGGTAGATTAAAGCTTTATGTGTAGCTAAATATATTAATGTATTATTATTAAGATCAAATAATATTGCAGCATCTAAACAATTTAAGCCATCTGCAATTGTTATATAACATTAATTTGAAGATTGCAAAATAGCCGACGGTTGATGGCATTTTTAATAAGTGTTTGGTAACTAACAACGTAA
Organism: Nymphalis polychloros; assembly: GCA_905220585.2. Classification (NCBI taxonomy): domain Eukaryota; kingdom Metazoa; phylum Arthropoda; class Insecta; order Lepidoptera; family Nymphalidae; genus Nymphalis; species Nymphalis polychloros. The sequence continues at coordinate 15,298,013 of HG992241.1, read as the reverse complement.
CAGCGGGCCGCGTACAATGCTCCAACGATGTTTTCGATTTATAAAGAAATAATTTCATAATACCTATTCAACTTATGTATTTGTAGTATAGTTAAAAGTTATTTTGTAACATATATGAAATTCAATGTTATAAAAGTTTAAAATGTTTTTAGGTATTATTTCTCATTAAAGATTACTTTACGTAAGTATTTTATTATTATCTATTTTTAATTTTATTTAATAAAATTTTAATAAAGACAATGCGATATGTACGTATTTAATGAATAATTTATTAAAAATGATCGTCACAAATATTTAGGATTATGTTGATGGTCTAATGCCTAGTGGAAAAAACCACACGCATGAATATTAAAGGTCGCATGTTCTAGAATTGGTGATTGATTTCACATATTTTACTCAGATAACTTGTATGTGACGAAATAAATTGTGCTAGGACGGATCCTGCAGTGGAGCAGCCTGGCGGAACAAGCTCTAAGCACTTAAGCAGAAAGGGAAATCTTTGTCCAGTTGTGGAACATTTACGTTTGTGAAAATATAAATGAACAACTATGACTTTGAGTTGAAATTATTGGTCAAGATCTAGTAATCTTTGGTATTCATAATTGATTCGTAAAAAATTGCATTTTGAATGTCAGCGAAGTTGTTTTCGGAACTTTTACTTTCAAATTAAAGTGGATTTAAGTAGTTGATTAGTGTTGTATAGTAAATAATAATGATATCCTCCTGACCGGATTCCGCCACGGCGGCCAATCTCAAGAGAGACTAGGCAACTACACGGGTAATATTATAGTGCACAAGTGTGTGCGCAAACACAGGTGCACTCTCTATTACCTAGCTCTCATAATCCGATGGGACGGCAATCCGACACAACCGAAAGGAAAGGAGTTTAGGAGCAGGACCAATGACTTTACGTGCTTTTTGAGGCACGGGAGTAGAGAGTAGTTGTAGATAAAAGACAATCTTTTTGATCGGTTCGCTCAGGACCCATGCCTCGGATTCTAGCCACTAGACAAACGAGGCAATATATTATAAATAAAGGTAATATAATAATCAATAACTGTTTTTAGTGTATAATATAGCGAGCTATTAACTAATGGCATGGTTTCTGTAAATCTAAGGTTTGTTTATCTCCACCTCTACAGCTGCAATTGATATACATATATTACGGGTCCATTTAATAAATCAAATAAAATATAATTTGATTAATGTATGAACTTAGAATATAATATACCATATACCTAAGTTGTTAAATATGTATTAGGAAAATAGAAGGTTTATTAATCAAACAAATAATTTAACTAATAACAAATTATCTTTATTTTTCTCTCTATACACATAAACTAAATTGATTAAGCCTTTTAAAAGTATTTAACTATAAAATTAAGGTATTAGACTATTAGATATTAAATTAATATAAAATAACGTACTTTCTTATTAAAGTAAACTAATTTATTTTAATTAATAAGAGACCTTTACAACATTTATTTTAATTAAAATTTAATGAATAAAAACTAATTATTAATTCCTTTCCTCCATTTTGAAATAATTAATTTACGTTTTGACAATATATAAATAATGTAATATCATCAAAATTAGCATATTAATAAATACTTAAATTAATTAAAATTACTCGAACGAGCCACCACAACTGTTAACTCTCTTCTTTTCTTCCATCTCCAATAATTAGTCTCTCCCGCTATCCTCGCGTTCTTTTTCCCCAATCTCTTCCTACGCAGCTCCACCGAAAAAAGTGCGCCTTCCTTTTTTTTTCCAATCGCCTGACATTACCCTTTTTTCTTAAATTTCCTAAATGTCTATTGACATTCTATGTTGACAGTTATAATAGCTCGTCCATCCTGACGAAATTTGATACCACGCAAATTAGAATATAATTGTTAATATAAAGATTTATAAAATATTAACTAACCATAACATTAAAAATAGTAAACAAATAACAAACTTACTTTAATATTTATAAACTATGAGTTTATATGTAACTTAATTATAAATTCTAACATTTGTATTAATTGAATAATTTCGTGACATCTTAGTGTTATTAAGTTACATAAGATCTTGTTGACTTTTTTCGACACCGCGTTGGGATATCTGTAAAATAAATCAAATATACATATTATTTATGTAACCTAATATAGTTCTATTCACAACCGTTATCTTTATATATTATACCAATTTTGTACAATATTATTTATTTACATAAAATTTATCATGATCACTGTAATTTTACATTACAGTGGTACGGTGCCGTTTTTCACTATCGAATAAATTGCTCTTTACCATATGTGTTCATCATCATGATTATCATATCATGATGGCCCTAGTTATCTCATCGTCCAACAAGACGGTCCTTTACTACTTAAGTTCATCATCATGATTATCATATCACAATGGTCCTAGTTATCTCATCGTCCAACAAGACGGCCCTTTACTACTTATGTTCATCATCATGATTATCATATCACGATGGTCCTAATTATCTCATCGTCCAACAAGACGGCCCTTTACTACTTATGTTCATCATCATGATTATCATATCACAATGGTCCTAGTTATCTCATCGTCCAACAAGACGTCCCTTTACTACTTATGTTCATCATCATGATTATCATATCACGATGGTCCTAGTTATCTCATCGTCCAACACGACGGTCCTTTATATCAAAACTTTTAAACACATAAATACTATATGTCTCTTTCTACATTTATATACCTTAATGTTATCCTTCTAAAAGATCAATTAGTTCCTCCGTGCTGTCAACTTGTGATTCTTCCGATTCACTCTGATTATTTACATAATCTTGATCTATGAATTTTCTTAAAGCGTCTGAGGCCACCGTCGCATTGTATTTCTTGTATCCTTTTATGCCTTTAATAGATACAATGATATATCTATCATTACCCAGTACTTTTTTGATCCTATAGGGACCACTATATGTGTCTTTAAGTTTACGCACAGTATCTTTAGTTTTACTTTGTGCCCCTTTCCAAAGTACTAAATCCCCTACATTATATTTTGTGGGTTTCTTTCTTTTCTCATCAAACCTTTTCTTCATTGACTGTGACGTCTTAACCATATTTTGTAAAGCTTTCTCTTTATTAAGAAATGCTGTGGCTGAGTCGTCATATATGTTGGCTGACATTCCTTGCATTACAGAACGACTTCCTTGAAACATTAATCTATAAGGTGAAAAGCCTGTTGTAGCATTTACAGTATTATTAATGCCCCACGATATTTTATTAATACATTTGTCCCAATCGCGTTCATCGGTGGTGCTTTTATTAATAGCTTCTAGCAACGTTCTATTATAACGCTCTACTTGTCCATTGGATCGAGGTGAGGCTATTGAATTAATCACATGTTTTATTTGATTAGAGATGCAAAATTGTTTAAATCTTTTGCTCGTAAAAGCTGCGCCACTGTCGGATATTATTCGTTTTGGATAACTAAAAGAACAGAATATTTCTTCCAGCTTTTGTTCAACTTCTACAGACTTGGTTGTGCGCGTTGGTTTTGCCCAAATAAATTTTGTGTATGAGTCTACCACTACAAATAAGTATGACATGCCTTTACCACTTTTACAAAATGGTCCTAAGTGGTCAATATGTAAGGTATGTAACGGTTCTGCTATCTTCTCCAATGGATGTAGCTCACCTTCTTTCTTCCCGTATTGTCCTCGTTTATAGAGACAATCTATACACGCATCAACGTACTTCCTTATAAATCTAGTCATTCGTGGGAACCAACAGTTCTCCTTGATCAATGTAGCACATTTTTTTAGTCCTAGATGACCTATATCATCATGATATTTTCGCATGATGTTCCATCGAGCTACCTTTGGGACTACTATTCGTAAGTTATTGTCTTTAATTTTCCTGTAAACTTTATTATCCTGCAAAACATAGTTGTTTGTTATATCAGGATCTTTGATATTGTTCTCTAGTTTTTGCTTAATTGTATGAATAATATGATCTTGCCCCTGTAAACAGCAAACCCAGTCTAACAAGTCAAGTACAAGCACCTGCTTGATATCAACTGGTGATCTGCTAAGAGCATCAACATGTTTATGGCATACTCCTGGCTTATGGGTTATATCCATATCATATTCTTGGATGCTTAGCCACCATCTAGCAACTCTGGGCAATAGATCTTTTTTTTCAAAAGTTTGTCTTACGGCAACGCAATCTGTAACAATTTTAAAATGTATGCCAGCCAAATAGACCCTAAATCTCTTGAGTGTTTCTACAACAGCTAAAGTTTCAAGTTCAAAGGAGTGATAGAATGCTTCTTCTTTACTAGTTTTGCGACTAAAGAATGCCACCGGTCTCAAAGTATTATCATGTCTCTGTAATAATATTCCTGCAATACCTTTGCTTGAAGCGTCCGTATGCACTTCCGTTTCAGCCTTAGAATCATATACTGCTAAAATTGGTCTTTCCGTCAGAACTTGTTTTAATCTATCAAAAGCTTCCTGTTCAATTTTGCCCCAGGTCCAAGGACGATCCTTTTTCAATAATCTATACAGATCGTGTGACATTGTTGCGTAATTGCGCACGAATTTCCTAAAATAACTTGTTAATCCCAGGAACATACGTAATTCGTGAACATTGTTCGGTACCTTATACTTTGTGACTGCCCCAATTTTCTTTTCAGATGGTCTGATGCCTTTCTCACTTATATCGTACCCAAGATATTCAACCGTATTTTGCAGAAAAGAACACTTATCGATGTTAAGTGTAAGCTTAGCATCTCTCAAAATTTTTAAAACTTGTTGTAACACATTTAGTCCTTCATCCTCTGTAACGCTGGGTATAAGAATATCATCAATATACGGCAGAACCTTGTCAAATCTAAGAGGACCTAATACTTTATCCATTAGACGCTGAAAGACACATGGTGAATTTGCTAAGCCGAAAGGCATACGTAAAAACTCGTAATGCCCTTCTGGGGTTACAAATCCGGTTTTTGCTATTGAATTTTGAGCCATTGGGATCTGGTAGAAGCCTTGTGATAAATCTAAGCTTGTAAAAATTTTCTTGCCAGCCAATTTTTCTACTTGTTCTTCGATAATCGGTAATGGATATTTGTCCTTGATAGTATAACTATTTAGTTTCCTATAATCCACGCATAACCTGTAGTCGCCAGTCTTCTTTTTCACCAGAATGATGGGACTGGCAAACTCCGAAGTAGATTCTTGAATGACTTTGTTTTTCAAAAGATCATCTATCTTATCTCTTACTATTTCCTTTTCTGCTACTGCCAATCTATAAGGTCGATAACATACTGGTTTTTCAGTGTTTAGTTCAATATTCATTTCTATTTTATCTGTACAGCCTAATTCTGTTGTATCCATCGAAAAACAATCACTATATTCTTTGAGTAATTCTAGTAGCTTTTGTTTGACCTCGGGATCTCCAGAGCCACATTTAAGTCTACTAAAATCAATAGTCATTATAATATTATTGCTTGGATGTAGCGCAACTGGTTGCTCTTCCCCTTTCTCGTCACATCTCAGAGCTCTGGCTAAAGTTTCTCCTCCAGACAACAATAAAGGAAATTTAGAATTGTTCCTTATCTCTAGCATACTTTGACCACCACTTATAATGGCTGAAGGTATAAAATAGTCCTTACCACTATGGGTCCGTGTGCAAGATTCAATAAAAATTGTTTCATGCGACATGGCGTTCGAAGTAACATTAATTAACATAATATGTGCTGGTGGTACGATGACTTCGTTTAAACACAATACTTTTACCTTATAATTTTCGTCTATTTCAGTGCTAATTCTCAATATCTCTTGAACTGCCGGTTTCTTCTTGTTGATCGTAAAAACATCACCAGAAATCATGAACACATAACCAGGGTCATTTATAACTGGTTGTCCTAATATAATATGCATTATTCCCATAGGGCAATCAGTGATAATAAAATTTGTATTGAAGTAGTTGTCTTCTACTATAATTGTCGCATTAATGGTACCCTTCGCTGGAATGGGCTGTCCACCAAGCCCTCCTATAACTATTTCACAACTATTCATTGGTAAGCTGAGTTTTTTATAAAACTCAAGGCTCATTAAATTAACCTTTGCCCCGGAATCAAAATACACTATAGCAGATATATTATTTATCAAAGCTTCCTTAAAATATATGTTATAATACCTCAGTTATCATGTGAATAGCCTCCGGTTTTGGTGGTCCCGCTACCGATGTTGAAGAAGCTTGTTTATGCCAGCATTTCTCAGGTAAATGTCCTTTCTTTCCGCAAAAAGTACAGGCGGGTCTGTTAGTCATTAAGTTCTTTGGGCATCTTCTAACGGAATGACCCGATTCCTGACAAAGAAAACACACAAAGGATTTCCTTGGTTCTCTTAAAGATAAGCTGCCATTATCGTCATTAGTCTTTTGATATAACAAATGTCTTTGGTGTGGTTTGATTTCCGTCGACATTACCGTAAGAAATTTTGCATATATTTGACTAGGAGTCGTGTAATTTCCTGCCCTTGCTGTTGCTTTCATATGTGGGGGTAACCCATCAATAATGCACGCTACTGCTTTATCCCCACATATCTGAAGCTTATTTAACATAGCCAATTTACTATAGAAGTATTGAGTCATACTCTCGGTTGGAAGTTTCCGCTTATTAAGCATATCACGCAAAAGTTCAACAAAATCTAATTTTTGTGGAAAAGCTTCTAGTAACTGTTCCTTCCATTGGCTCCAAGTCAGTTCATACTCTTGCAATGACGCATGCCAGACTTTGGCCATACCAGATAATCGAGACTGCATAAAATACGATTTCATATGCTCATTCCAGTTGTGGATTGCCGCTAATTGGTCAATCTTATTAAGCCATTGTATTGTTTCGATATTATTCATTTCAGGATCAAAAAGAGGTATTATATCTGCCTTGGCCGTTACAGTGTTCAAAATATATGGAACAGACTCACCAAATGATTGTTTGCTAACCAGATGACGGTTTCGTTGGGTTTCGAATTCTGAACTAAATTCTTCTTCTGAATCTGATGGTCTCCAAGGGCGCCATCTTTTTTCACAATATTGTTCAGGATGCGTTGATCGTTCTCTTCGTTGTTTTCGGGCACGTTTAGACATGATCCCACTTCTGAAATTGTTAAATATGTATTAGGAAAATAGAAGGTTTATTAATCAAACAAATAATTTAACTAATAACAAATTATCTTTATTTTTCTCTCTATACACATAAACTAAATTGATTAAGCCTTTTAAAAGTATTTAACTATAAAATTAAGGTATTAGACTATTAGATATTAAATTAATATAAAATAACGTACTTTCTTATTAAAGTAAACTAATTTATTTTAATTAATAAGAGACCTTTACAACATTTATTTTAATTAAAATTTAATGAATAAAAACTAATTATTAATTCCTTTCCTCCATTTTGAAATAATTAATTTACGTTTTGACAATATATAAATAATGTAATATCATCAAAATTAGCATATTAATAAATACTTAAATTAATTAAAATTACTCGAACGAGCCACCACAACTGTTAACTCTCTTCTTTTCTTCCATCTCCAATAATTAGTCTCTCCCGCTATCCTCGCGTTCTTTTTCCCCAATCTCTTCCTACGCAGCTCCACCGAAAAAAGTGCGCCTTCCTTTTTTTTTCCAATCGCCTGACATTACCCTTTTTTCTTAAATTTCCTAAATGTCTATTGACATTCTATGTTGACAGTTATAATAAAGTATCAATTTTCAACGATATAATTCTTATTAAAGGACAATCACATTCTAATTTGATGTATGAAAGCATCTGCCTGCAAACCGCAATAATCAAGTTTCACTGCAAAACTCTTCGTAATCATCTTCATCTGAATGTCAATGCTAAGCCAGAGACGGATTGGACAAAAGTCAAACTAAAGTGCCAATGACCTCGCGTTTCTTGTAAAGGAAAATCTATTTTTTTTAATCTATTTATTCTTTCACCAATGCAAAGCTACATTATCTGCGAGTAACATAAGCTATATTTTATCTGCGTAATCCTACGGGAACTGGAACTACGCGGTTGAAACCGCGAAGAAAAGCAATTATACGTTTTTAAGACTATTATATAATATTGATATAATAATTGTATTAAAATTAAATAAAAATAAATAAATAGATAATTAATTTAATGAATTTCCAAGAATTTACAATCAGTGTTATCTCTACGAGCATTTTATTCCATCAGCCGATTATTTCGGGCTAATTTAGTATCTAAAATCACACGCGCACCAAGATTTTTGTGCCGTCTTATTTAAAAGCTCCGTGAAGGTCACCTTCAGGCATATTTGTGAAACAAGTTTCTGTTTGCTGTGACCAAGACGACAAAATGTTGACGTAACGTCTCGACAATGGACCAGTGACACACTTTGAGTGCAATAGGGAAGTTCATTCTTAGTATTATGTGTTTTTAGATTATGCAGTGTAACAAATGTTAAGTATTGTGGTTTTGCTCGAGTCGAATTGGTTCTGCTCTATTCTGCTATGTTGCATGTAATCAATATTTGAACAGACATACGGTCACCTGATATGAAATGTTCATGCCTCGAAGAGACGCAAGCGATACTGATACTTCTGTCCTTGTCATCTAAGTTGATTTTCGTGTGTTCTCACTTATATACATTTGTATAGTTTTAAAATTTAATTTGGCGAGAAAACAACACTAAGCTGAAGTAAAAAATATTCTTTATTTTTTAGTAAACATCCCAAGATCTCGGAAGATTTCAGCACTAGTTTTTTTACTCAATTTCAAAATAAATCACAAAACAAACTATGATAAAAATTCATGTTACATCAAATTATATGATTTATTCATACATTATGTTTAAAATTATAAGCTCACGTTTCTATGTATTATAATTTCAGAGAAAATGTCACCCACTCAACTTTCTAATCCACCTTTGTCCCTATCGGCGTTGATTTCCGTAAAATCAGTTGAGTCTCTCCTCGTAGATTTATGCAGAACGCATGTTAGCTATCCATCTAACATATTTATTTCAAGTTTATAGGTCTCATAACTGTAGCTAACTCGTGTTGATTATGAGATATCTCGCTAAAGATGTTGAGATATTTTGATAGAAAGCATAGATATAATTAAGCCTATTAAGTAATTAACTTAGTAGTAGTATATAGTAGAACAATCAGCATACAAATTTCTATTAAATAATTATAAAATAAACTTTGAATGATTTACGTAGGTCTACCTATGTAGGTACTAACGTAATTATTTCGAACAAAAGACAATTAATATTTCAAAAAATAAATAAATTGATAATTATATATTTATGCAGATTTCATCAAATAATGAAGTTACTGTAATAAAACTTAAGATAAAATTTGTTACAAAAAAGTAATAATATTTTTAATTTCCTACTCCCCATTAATTGTATAATGAAAACTTTGACGAAAAAGTAAAATAAATGATCTATTAGTCAATATATTCTAATGAAAGTCTCAAATTTCCATAAACTATGGCGTGCCCTTTTCAATTGCAACCTTGGCCTGATAGTGCCTTTCTCATGTCGTTGACTCATCTGGTGTGTGTCGTCACACCAGTCGACCAGCCGAGCAACACTGTCTTTAACTTGTAACCGTTTTGCAAATGGTACATTAATATATTTGAAAATTCTTACATTTATTAAATTCGAACTAAACTCTAGTTGTTGAAGTTTCAAATGTTGAAATTATTTTGTAACGACTTTAAAAATTTATTAAAACTACCTTATATATTATTTTAATTACTTTTAATTAATGCAATATAAACCGCGTTGTTTATTTTTTATAAATTAATGCATAAGTAATTCTGTCTTTTTATTACCTCATTACGACTATTTATGGGAAGTTTCGTTATTAAGACTTATTAAATAACTTTTCTTTAATGTTTATTAAGTCAAAATCAATTATGTATGTCTGGTTATCGCATCATCATTACGACTAAGCCAATCGTAATTAAATTTACTATACCTACACGAAGAGGTTGTCTAGAGCCTGGAGAAAGACAATTTTAAGGTCATAACAGGGTCCAGGAGATACTTTGATGAGGATAAAGTAGCGAACTGAAGATTCTCTTTACCTAAAAATCTATATTTAAAGAATTTTGACAGTATGTCTTTGTATGTGCCTTGGGTATTATATTTTTAATTATTCGGCTCTTTCGTGGATTAATTATTGATTATATTGTATTATAATAAGACTTATTTAATTTTTTGTCTGTTTGGCGTTTGTTTAGCGAAGATAAAACTACACGGTAGACGATAGGCACTCGTTACGCTGTACGTCATATAGTTTTTATTGTGTTTAAAATTGTAAATGTTTCGTACTAGCGAATTAAAGTTACTTAATTTTCGGACATATTAAAATGTGTAAAAAAATTTAAAATCAATTGAATCATTTAACTTCAAATATGAGATTACAAAATTAAATATTTAATACGTTTGAATCAAGCTCAACCTTTTTCATTTAACATTGTTAATCTGGATATGTTTAATTCTATATAAAAAAGGATAGTATTTTTAAAAATAATACATGTGTTGTACCCTAATTTATAATTTTCATCCTAGCTAATCCTGTAAAAGCGAATGTGAGTTTGTTTGTTTGTTACGCTTATACGCATAAACCACTAAACCGATTTTAAAAATTCCTTTACCAATGGAAAGCTAAATTATCAGCGAGTGACATAGGCTACATTTTGTACCCGTATGGGTCGTATATCTGGATCGGGAAATACGCGGGTGAAACCACAGGCAAAACGCTAGTATAGAATAAATTGAATTTTTGTTACAGTTCGCAACTGACTGCAATTCAAATTGGCCAAACAAATATATATAAATACGTCACGTCTGCGGAAAACACTATTATATAATAATTGCAACAGTTTTCAACAAAATTTGATTCAAATCGCGCTGACCTTAATGTTACACGCAATGTTTGCTACAATTTGATTTATGTAACAATCATTGTAGCCAGAGAAAAATTCAGTTATGTCAAACCTTTGATTTTCTTCGCTAAGCTTACGTTTTTAGTTTAATAATATAGTTTGTAAGCATACTTTTCATTTAAAAAAATATGTATCTTTTGTTTTAGATTATTTAAATAAATCTCCAACCTTATGTTTAAGCAGCCAAAATTGATATAGTGAAGATTACTGACTTATCTACTTATAAACGTTGTTTAGTGCTTCGTTAAACAATGTTGTGTCTTCTTCTTTTCAATGTCAAATCATTAATGAGAGAAAGAGCGAAATTATTCTTTAACTAAATAGCCGTAATATTTATAAGCTATACCGTAATTTATTAACTAATAAAGAATACTTAAGAAAGATTTTTACCGAAAACTCTCTGTTGATCATAGCTAACTCATAAGTTACTTTATTTTAAGATTACAAATACAAAATACTGTAAATGCCTAGAAAATAATTAAGGTAATTTGCAAGGATCGAATACATGTATTGCATTCACATCCTTTTCTAATTGAATTAATAAAAAATAAGTTCTTAGCCTAATCAAATGTACATCGTGAGATATGATTGATTCGTTACACTGATCTGAAAAAATCTCTTATGTAAGTTATAACTTAGTAAAAAAATTATAATAGTACTCAATTTTATAATCATTTCTCTAATTGTACCTGTGACTATTTTATGGACTTATCTTACAGCTTAATTTGAAACCTGTTCTACTCAATCGATTGAACTAAATTTACATTTTTTCACTTTTGGTACTCTTGACACACTACGGACTAATATAGATAATATTTTTTTGATATTCTACCGCAAAACAGCAGTACTTGGTATTGTTGTGTTCCCGTTTGAAGGGTCAACGAGCCAGTGTAACTACAGGCAAATGGATATAACATCTTAGTTTGCAAGGTTGGTGGCGCATTGGCGATGTAAGCGATGGTTAACATTTTAATGCCTATGGGAGCTGGTGGCCACTTACCATCAGATGGTCCATACGCTCGAACGCCTACAAATTCTATAAAACAAAATCGGTTTTATGCATTGATATAGCTTTTTTGTATTAATTTTAAGTAAATACTTTGGATATCCCAAACAGGGATTGCAATATGATTTGAACACGGTTAACAAGTTACAATTTGTGTTTTACAAAATGTTGTCAAGCCCTGAGGCATTCACCAGCAGTGTCTTAACTTCTTAATGTAATATCTGAAAGGCTTCAGAGATACTCCATCATCGGGGAGCAAAAGCAACAGAACCATTTCACAAGTGCTCAGTGCAAGTCGGTGTGTTGTTTAGTGTACACGTCAGGTCGATAAATTGAGGTTAATTTTGGCGGGATTTTTTGAAAGTAAGTTTATCTTTAATATTTGTTATGGATAGTGATAAAAATTAATAAGGAATTGTAATTAATAAAAGTTTATTTTTAATTAAATATTCATTGCTATGCGAACCACAGTTTATATTGATATTAAAAAGCCTACAACATTAAAAGCTAAGCGATTTACTGTTTTAATTGATTTTTTTTAAATTTACATATTGTTCATTTATTATGTTTTTGGTGTTTTATATTTGATAAATACTGGACGAATTAATTTAAAAAAAGAAGAGCCTATAGAATTTTTTTTATATATATTTTATGGATATTTACTTAATTAGTACCTATCTAAAGTAGATTCGGAAAATACCAACGATAGAGAATATCGTCGTAATATTATATGTTATAAATTAAAATAAATTTACTTCACTTTTTTCCGATTTCGTGCAAAAATATTTATATATATATATATATATATATATATTTATATATATATATATATTTATTTATATATATATATATATATATATATATATATATATATAAACTTCATATTATAATAGCTACATCTACTTTTATCCTTTGATTCTTAAAGGTCAAATAATTGTTTAGCTTAAATCTCATATTATCTACATTATCAACAATTTTAAGTATCTACCTAAATCTCATTTAATGAGAAGACTCAACAACATATTGACTAAAACACTAAATGTTTTCATTTAAATTTTTACAATTATTAATCGTGTAGATATCAAGGAGATTTAAACTAAACATTTTTTTTAAACGTACTCGTATCGCGTTGGTCGAACTATGCTACGACTTGATTGTGTGGATTTCTTTTGTTGTGGAGATATTTTTTAATAGTATTAACTTAATATTTCTGAAGAAAGAAAAAAAAATTAAAGTAATTTTTTAGGGTTTTTTATTTAGAATTTAGTAATCCAAAGCGTTATTTTAATAAGTATAATAGACAAAAATATGAAAATTACGTTAAAAATTACACATTTCTAGACTTAATGACAGTAAATACCAATAATTTAATTTAAAAAATAGGCGAATATCAGCGATTTAAACATGTAGGTGTACATAGGTATTATTGTTATTCCTACCGCCTTATTCATAAACTTTATTTAATTGGTGATTAGTTAAACAACATTTTGTTAGTCTTTATTTATTCAACTATACAATATTACGTATTAATTGTCACCAAGTCTAATGAAAGATATTGGGATGAGTAGTAACTACAATGATGTGGCATGTTGTTTAAAGCGTCGATTAACTAAATTAATGATCAAAAATTGTTCTGATAGCCGGTCAAACATATGTAGGTATATCTTTTATTCAGGTATAGTCTTCTCTAATCTTTATTCTATTTATTAATTTAAAAATATAAATTAGCTCATTAAATTGTGTAGTTAACACAAAAGTGACTTAATAAATGTATTATCTTCCATTAAATGTAATTTCCCAAACTTTTGGAACATCACAAATACCTACGTGAATTTATTACCTACAATAAAACGATACTCAAATAATTTTCACACAAACGTACATCGTCCGTATATATCAGTATTTTCACTTTATTTTTTATACTCATAACAAGATAGTTTTAAACATTTATATAAAATTTTATAAAAACAGAATTTTGGATATATATATCATAACCAAAAAAGGTACATCATAATGTACGTTTTAAAATTTAATTTTAAAGTTCACAACAGCATGTGTCATACGCGTATATAATGCCATAGACAAGTAACGGGAATCATATCTATGTTTGAAATATGGGATAATACTAAACAATTTATTTGTCACCTGTAATCAATTATTATCCTTATAACAATGATTGTATTCTAATTTTACTCTAAACTTGTCACTTGATTAATTTTAAAGAGTTACACTTTATTAATATAAATATAATAGTCAATTATCTTAACTAATTGAAACTATATTTAGATACTTTATTCATTATAATCGATAAATAAGCCCCGATACCTATTTCTGTATTGAATCTGTTGATTCACTTGAACTAATATTCACTAATGAAATTACAACATTTTACAATTAAGTTGCTGTTTATTACACATCCGTGGCTTATTGAGATAGAAAGTAATCAATTATTATTATTGATAGACTCATAGGTACTTAGTTCGATTGATGACTTAAGGACACTGACTTGATGTAACCTTTACAAGATAGAAAGAATTAACTGAATATTTGAGATAAAATCGCAATTATTGAATATAACATATTAACAGCAACGAACTGTTGACGTAATTTAGAAAAGCAATTAGTATCGTTATTTAGTATTAGTTTATTAAATATGAAGAGAATGTTCTTACATAAACACATTATATTATGAATTATGTACCTGTTAATATAAAAATAATGTCATAAAAACAATCTTAGAAAATGAAATTTAACCCGAATTAGACAAAGATCAAATTGAATGGAAAGAGAACGCAGTATGTCATCGTTATTTAGTAGTTATGAATATATATGACCCTTTCATTTCGATCCAATTATTTGCAGTCGCAATCGCTATCTCAAGAGTGGGGTCGAATATCGAAGCTTATGTAATAATGAAAAATTATAATATTGCTCAAGCATTGAATGCAGACATAAGTTACCCAATGTTGCGTGAGACAGTGGGCGAAGTTTTGTAAATCTGATATTACTCGGCGCTTGCTACACAGGTGTAAGAGCAAATAAATATCTTGCAAGTCACTTGTGAAATTTTAAAGAAACATTATCTATTACGGATGTCTTGAGACATGTTGAGGGGGCAACTAAAGATGTGAAATGTTTAAAGGTTAGAGCTTGCTTGCATGTGAAAATACGTTTTGATATTAAAATACACTAATATATTGATAACATATGAAATAATTCTGAGATCCTGTAAGTACCATTTACGTACTAATATATAATGACACCAAGTATGAATAACTGAAGGGAAATATGTCAGAGCAACATAGGAACAAAAAAGGTACCGACCAGGTACTAATCTATACTACTATATAAATCTATTGGCTCTGTCTGTAAATTTTTTTTATCACCTAATTTTGTGATAAATGTTCGTTTTATGATGCAGTGATTCACATTATACTATTTTTTTCATTTTTGTCTGTCTGTCTGTGATGACGCAAATGATAGGCCGTATATAAGATCGGTAAACCCTACGGTATCTTATGAAAATTAATTTCATATCGTTAATTACGTATTTCTCTACCAGTAGACGTGTGTGTGTGTGCGTTATTATAAAAGGTAACAAAAATTGTTTTTTTACGATTCTCTATCATTTATATATTATAGAACGTCAAAATGAAGGTGTATACGAGTTTTCAGCTTATTATGTATCATTTTGAGCTTGTTCTCTAATTTGACCGCACTATTCTGCCATGTAAAATAGATGACACATATGAGATCAATTGGCTTCAAATTTTGAAAAAGTGTTTGATGTCATGAATAGAAACTCTGTAATAATGCTCTCTCTGTAAACCCTGCTCTCTATGTACATATATCACTCGCAAGTTAGATTTCGCAATTTGAGGTGGCGCTAGTGAACTCGCACTGGGCCTAGAGCACCAAATTTTCATCCCCTAACATTTATGTCTATATTTATAATTATAGTTCCTGTATAGCTCGTTTAGGTCCTAGGTGGCAGCACTTGTACTTTAAATCGCGCTATCGTTGTGTTAAACGAGAAATATAAGGTCTTTCGTCTGAATATGTTAGTAACGGCATAAAAAAGTCAAATTGTCATAAAAAAAAGTCATTAATATTAACCCCTATTTTTGGGATTCATTCGCACGATTAGTGCGCAATGAATCTAATATTGACAAATTATTGTTTATTCGTCTATTGACTTACAGTATTTAATGAGAAATGTTTAATGAGAAATCTCGAGTCCCTCGTCGGCCTTCTCGCTGCACTTCTATCGGCAGTATTGATATAGGAATAAAAGAGCTTTACCATATATACTGCGTCATACTTCTATAATATCGTATTCTATAACTTCTTTAAGATAGAGCAGGAGGAGGAGAGCTCTTTGAAATTTAAATTATGGTAAAGCTTCCTAAAAGTGGTCGCAGTGTAATAAGGTCCTCCAGACCGATTTCGGCAACGGCGGCCAATCTCAAGAGAGATTAGTCAACTGCGCAGGAGATATTATAGTGCACAAGTGTCTGCGCAAACACAGGTGAACTCCCTTTTCCTTAGCTCTCATAATCCGATGGAACGGCAATCCGACACGACCGGAAAGAGTTCAGGCGCAGGACCAACGGCTTAACGTGCTTTACAGTGTATTTAATAACTGAAAATAGTTATATAGATCTTTCCATTTTTGATCCAGCTTGAAGCGTGAATGAGCCAGTGTAACTTAAGGCACAATGGACACAACATCTTAGTCCCCAGGGTTGGTGGCGCATTGGGTATGTAAGGAATGGGTAATATTTCTTACGTTGCCAATGCCTATAGGCAGTTGTTACTTTTTTTTATCGCTGGAAAAACGCATTACGTGGCTCGCCCTGTCCAGGTCGCCGAGTGCGCCCCGGTCAAAGGAATAGCCACTAAATAACCAGCGGTACCCTTCCTGTCTTATTGGGGAGCGCCACGAGATCGCTTGCGCATTGGTACATTTGTACACATAACATAAAATGAAAATAATTAAATAAAATAATTAACTTTTTTGTAGCAGCAAAATGTCCCGAAGATTAACGAAACGCTACTTGACGCCCGCTGAGGAATATAAGTGTCCTCTGTCAGCGGAGACCCAGGCCATAGCTGAGGAGGAATTAAGAGAGACCGAAAACTCTAGGTCTCAAGCACTCCAGGCGCTAAGGTGCTGGATGGAGCAGAACCCTAAGTTTTCCGCAATCAGAATGGGTAAGAATAAATTGAAAACTCATTTATTTATAGCTCGTTGTTGACTTTTAGCTCTTGCATTGTGATAATATTTGATAATACATCTTGTGCTTGATGGTGAAGGAAAACATCGTGAGGAAACCTGCATGTGTTGAATTTCACTGAAATTCTGCCACAAGTGTATTCCACCAACCCGCATTAGAGCAGCGTGGTGGAATAAGCTCCAAAACCTTCGCCTCAAAAAAGGAGAGGAGGCCTTATCCCAGAAGTGGGTCATTCACAGGATGTTACTTATATTAACTTTAGATTATATTTTCAGATGGAAACTTTTTGCTACGTTATTTACGCGCCAAGAAATTCAGCGTCCCAATGGCCCAAGAGGCGATTGAACGTTACATACTTCTAAGACAGTCCTGGGGCATCGCCTTTAACCAGCTGGACTATACTTTGCCCGTTATGAATGAAATCATTGACTTAGGGTACTTCATATTTAATTTATTTTATATATTTTTTATTATCTCTTGACAAATAAAATTACAAACTAAATTTAAAACAAATCTATGACTTCGTAGAATGACGAAATTTCGTCATTTTACGAAGTCTACGACCAATAGTTGTCTGCCTAGTTTCACCTGTAATCGTATACTTATGTACTTAATATATAACTTAAATAACTATATTAATAAAAGTAAATTTGATGTTAAGTTTATGAGTATGATATTAAACTTATACTTATCACAATACGGTACAGTAACCGTACGATTAATTAAATATCCATTAGATTCTATACAATTTTTAACTAATTCTTTAAATGTTATTTCAGGTACATTTTTGTAAGCCCCTTCAAAGATAAACTAGGACGTCGCGTAGTTATTTATAGGCCAGGTATGTATTTTTTTATATATTAAGTATGTATAAAGTATATAATGTGTTAAGAATTTTGTAAGCTTCGATACAATTTGCGTAATTCAAATGTCCGCAAAAACAAACTTGCGTAATGAAATGATTCAACCTTGTTTTTTATTGGCGTGATATTATTATAAAACACAATTCTAAAAAAAGGCGTCTTGTGATATTTTACATTACGTTGCGTACCTGTTACTTACATAATCTATATTTTCGTTTTTACAACGGCTTTCTCAACAGCGACCACTTCTTATCTTTTTGCATTATCTCGTAACGTATATTATAGGTATATATATATATATAGGTAGACGGACTAATGATTTATCCACTTTATATTAGCTTCACTTGTATGAAAATATCAACTGATTATTCAGAATGTGAAATTGTATGACTTGGATTCTAATATACTAGTAATTGACCTATCGATTTGAACACAATTCCATTTGGTAACAAAAGGCTCATTTAATGATGGCGCAAAGAGCTGGACTCATTGTCCAGTTCAACAACTACTGGGAGACCGGTTGGCCTTTAGCTCTTATGACAAGTCTCATACATTACTTTCGTAAAAACTTGTTTTGTTGGTAACTATATTTATATATCTTAGGTGTATTCGATCCTTACAAATACACGAACCAGGACATGTGCCGAGTTATGGGAATCTGTTACGAAACATTGTTGGAGGACGAAGAAACCCAGGTGCGAGGGCTAGTTCACTATGCAGATGGTTCAGGAGTTAGCTTTCCTCATATGACACTCTTCACTCCGAAGGAAGCCGTAAGGATCGTGAAGAATGGCGAGGTAAGGACGAAATGTAAATTGGGTGTATTACGCATTTTATTAAAATCAAATAATATTTTATAAATATTTTATCAATTTCAGCGTACAATTCCATTAAGACACAAGGAGATCTACGGTGTAAATGTCCATCCAACTATCAAATTTGCTCTCGACTTTGGAATGGGTCTGATCTCTGAGAAGATAAGGAAACGTGTAAAGTTGTACACCGCAATAGACGAGGTCGAGATTGATAAGAAGCTGTTGCCTCAGGAGTACGGCGGTGTCATGCCCATGAAGGAAATGATCGGTCAGTTGATTTTTTATTTCCTAACAGATAATATTTCTATTCACTCTTTCAGTACCCATTAAATTGTTTAACTACAAATTAACATTATTGCTTTATCGTCAAATTCATGGTTAATTTAAAATAAATTCAGTTTCATATGTATATCTTGAGTGTATGAAAGAATGAAGATGCTTCATAAATATTATTTATCTCGATAGAATATTTAAAGCTAAGTTTAAATATAATGATACATTTTCGGCCATTAGATGAATGAAAAAAAAATTATACCCTTATTCAAGGGGTACTACGGCCAGTCTCATACAAAATGAAAACATCTCCTTTCTCTTTCAGAGCTGTGGAAAATAGAAATGGCCAACAAACGCGATATATTGTTACTGAACGACAAAATGGCGGTTCGTTTAGAAATGTACAGTGAAGCGGCGCGCGAGGGCGCTATCTCGGCTCTACGGAGTGGCGCGAATACTTGCGCAGGCGCAGATGCTGTTGGTGACGCTATGCGGGGGCTTACTGGAAACTTTAGAAAACTTGAAGTGGACTGAATTACATAATATAACTTAGTTCTTAATATAATCAAAAATATTAAAGTAAGGGTAATATAAGAGATAAATATACGCAATACGTGTAATCAATTACTACACAGCCGTTTATTTAAGTATCTATAAAAAACAATTTTCAGTATTATAAACAAAACTTTTTTATTATTCATCTGTACTCATGTATGTATATATAAATTTATACGTTACTAAGAACATTGAATTCCGAAAATGAATGACATTTAAATGAACTGAATAATATCATTAGTAAAGAATAACTGATAACTTATATGTAAGAAATATTTTAAATGAATTGGTGATATGATCAATGTAAGGCGACAAACATTAGTTTACTTAAACAATAAAATAAAACAGGTAAAAATAAAAAAAGCGTTTTGTTATTTCAAAGGTATTTATTAAAAACTCTTTATCTACCTAACTGGTGTAAAGCGGATTTGATTGATCAACACCGCAAACGCCAGTGTTTCGAATATGTAATTTCGGAAGTTTGGCATTTCACAATACTGTATTAGGCACTAAAATAATGTTTGACTGACCACCACATTACTATAGACCTTTACATATAACGTCAATAATGCGACCATTAACCAGTCTTATATAGAAAATCCTGCTAGAACTATGGAGTGTAAAGGTGAATTACTACATTTGTATAAAAAGTATATCTCGTAATCGTCATGAAATACATAAGGCGTTGCTGGAGCTAGAGCAAGGAGTAATAAATAAGGTTCAAAGTCTCGGTAGAGTTAAACGTAACTAGATAGAGGGAGAGTTAGACAAAAAAAAGTTCCGCCTTGAAGAGGTTTCTCTTTTTTTTTAAATAATCTGTTAATCAAATATATGAATGCACAAATATTATTTTCAGGCAATTATCACTAAATACAAAAGTGCCATTCTTTTTATGGTACTGTTATTTCATACTTTTCCTTATACCTTAGACCGATAACCCATACTTCTTACCTCTACCCTCCATAATAAGAACCTTTACACACTGTGAAATATTCGCACGTGGTTAAATACCAGCCGAAGGCTTCATTTCCAAAAATATTTCCCAACGGAGATTTATATCAATACGAATGTTCGATAGTGCGTTAATATTCTAAAATTACAATTATCGTAATGTTCGAGCTATGTTCTACATCGAATAAACGTCGTACGAAGTGGATTTTAACATGACGTCGATATAAAGAATATTCCTTAAACTACTAATTAAGGCCCGAAATGAATTACGGACTGCAGTAATGTGGTTAATCGTTTCAAGGGCTCATTAAACGTAAACCTCCTTAATTTTGGCGTAATTAGGAACTTTCTCTTAAATGTATTACCAACAGTGAAATTCTAAATCATAATTTTAATATCTCAACAAGTAATCTACACGATGATCGCAGTTAATCTATTTATTTTTGAAGATCGTACAAAAGGTACGGAAGCAACTATCAAGTACAGTACAAACTCTACGAAGAAGCATTCCTTTATATACTATTTCAATTACCACAACTGACATTATAGACCCGCTTTGCCGATCGGAAGAATTGATTTACTTATTTTAGGTAAACGTTTGAGTTGAATTCTATGAATCGAATATATTTGACAAAACATAAAAAGTATCAAGATTTAATTAAAATTAATATTAATTTACTCAATAATTCTATCAAAATGTTGGTTACAGTAAAACATTTGGGATCGACCGAGTTATAATCCGACGATTATTCAAAAAACATCATATTCGACTTATAGAATTCAACTTTCGACCAAGCCATTGTATCACGGAATCCTGAATTTATTAGGTTATTTTTTTTTTTAATTAACAAATGAAATATATTAATAAATCTATTGATTTAAACTTCTATTGCTTATGCATTTCAGTACTGTAAACGATTCCATTCTAATATAATGAAACGTATTATAACTACGAATACTCGTAAAATTGTATAAAATGACATGCAATCAATACACTAGTAGTTAAGTAACGAACAGTAAGTACGTTTAAAGCTCTTTGATTTTTAAATAAAGCGATACAATCGGCAAACACGTCACAATCTCTTAACTAATAGACCGGACATATACAAGAATGAAAAAAACATATAAAGATTATAGTTAGATCAATACACGAAGACGCGCCGCACTATCAAAGCTCATAATGCACGCTTGCAATGTAGCGATTGGAAAAAAAAGGGGGCGCGTAATCGTGGATTGAACTATTTATATAAAAATTGTTTCAATTAACCCTTAGTCGCCACACCTCTGTAGAATTACGTACTTGCCACCATGGGGCAGATTTGTACCCCCAGTGACAAAAATCGTTATAAAAAATGAACTAGTGAATATTTCGACTTGATAATTGTTGTAGAACATATTGAAAGCTTTTTTGAAAATATTTTTTACTTTATATAGGCAAAAATAAAATTTAACTACACAAAAAAAAGGCTAAAGCCAACAAAAGTGGAAAAGTGACTATTTTCCTCAATAGACCTGAGGTAATTTTGTACCCCAAGGTGGCAAGTAAGGGTTAAAATTGCGTAATGTCTCATTTAAGTACCGCTCAATACGAAATGAATCCAATGTAGATAAAGTTAAAAAAACGATCTATTGCTAGCAATTAATTATTATTAATATATGATATAATATTGTAAAGTCAAACGTACACTCTTTCATCATGCAACGTATAGTTTATAAAGCGTATTCAAGGCGTCTATTGAATTAACGGACTGAATGTTTGTACTTGTATAAATAACCATCAATTACAAACGTTATTATATTATATATCGCGGCTCTAATAACTAGGCACTTCGTCGTAGAGAACGTATCATCGGAGTTTGACTATTAACTAATACAGTGAACCGGCTAACTCTTTGATACAATTAAATACTATTCTCACGTCATAATAAAGGCTATTATCGTATGTCATTCATACAACAGGAGTCTGGACGTGAAAACTTTGATTATAAAGCGTTACATTTATCAGAAGAATTATTATTATAATACAATATAATATGATTGTTTGATCTACGTGTGTCTTTCGTTATAGTAATTAGTATTAAAACCTTGTTTTTATTTCCTTATGATATAATAGCGTGAGGGTCCATAACGGTGTTTTACTCGGTGGTAGAGCTTTGTGCAAGCTCGCCTGGGTAGGTACCACCCACTCATCAGATATTCCACCGCAAAACAGCAGTACTTTGTATTGTTGTGTTACGGTTTGAAGGGTGAGTGAGCCAGTGTAATCAGAGGCACAAGGGACATAACATCTTAGTTCCCAAGGTTGGTGGTGCATTGGCAATATAAGTGATGGTTAACATTTCTTACAATGCCATTGTCTATGGGCGTTGGTGACCACTTACCATCAGGTGGCCCATATGGTCGCCTGCCAACCTATACAATAAAAAAAAAATCTAATAATGACGAAAAACACGCCACGTCACGTGACACGTACTAGAAAAGCAAGGTGGAATAACTTTCAAGCCTTCTCCTCAAAGGAGAAGACGCTATTGCCCATCCGTGGCACATTAACAGACATTTACTTTACATGACAAACATATAATATAAATACAAGTGTTGATTCATCGTACCGGACCCTCGTACATCTTATTATTACAATACCTTATAATTATATTATAATATGTTAGTATTGCTATGATTGTCGTTGAGGTTCGTTTACAAAATTCATTACGATAGATGAAAACATATAATTAAATAGATTAAACAAGATTCTCTTGTACACGACCGAACGAACAAAGATGCTTGCGAAAGAGATATCAATAATTATTACATCGTTAACGTCATATCAGTTTAGATATTGTGTACAAAATAATCGGAATTATTATATAATAATAACACGTACATAAATGAATATTCCATGTAAATTAATACGGTAACGTCATTAAACAAAATATGTGTTCCATATATGTCACGAATGTAATACCAAAACAATTCACTTTAAACAAGTAATTATTATTAAATTCTTTACAATTATCAACGCAACTCTATACGAAATAATTAAAAAGAAAACCCCTTTCGAAAATATTACCTACATCAATACAGACCTACAATTAATGATTAATTATACCTACAACAATAATTAGACACTATACATAAATTTAACATTATTATCAATTAAATATTAAAATATAATAATAGTCATTAATTCAAACATCTCCTATAGAAATATTAAACTATATTAAAACTAGCACGTTTAGCGAATAAAAAATATTTTAAAACTATCGTTATAAAAATGGCTGACACGTTTGTATTATTTACATAACTTTGGCACTAACGTTGGCGTGATTTTTTTTTTTTTTTTTATTATTAATTTCTATTTCTGTTATAGAGTTAATGTACTTAACAATTAACCCGCCAATCAAAAACGTGTAACGGATACACGCGCACGTTGTATCGAGCACGTGCGTTGTAACAAACACAGTTGTGGTTCAACGGCTTTATAACCTCACTTTTAAGATTAAATTGTTTTTAATCAAAACTTTGAATCTACTATAAATATTTGATTAATTATAATATTTGATTAATTATAAAATATTATAAATTTCTTGTTGCGCTTTTAGTCGGTTGAGTTAATCGCTAGTTACATTCTTGAGTAGATGTTAGTATCTTATTTCGTTTCTCTCATTTTACATTTACCGCAATAGCAGTATACGAGACGAAGACGATTTTGATATCAATTAACGATAACTCAAATTCTAATTTCGATGTCTTAGTTCAATAACAGTTAATCTTAAAAGTGAGTGAGTTATATTTACATATTTATTTATATATCACATGAAAATTCAATATATTTCACATTATCCTGAATGAAAATATGTAAGAACACAGAAACTCTTGAGCTGATTTGATTGTATTTGAAATGTTATTAATTAATTTCAAGCTTATTTAAAGTAAACTCAGTCGATAATTATTTATATAACTATTTGTCGTTTAAGTTATTTATATATTGCACGTTGAATTGTAATCTATTATACACACCGTATATAATTACGGAATCGGTTATTTATGAATTATTGTTGTGATTATGCATATATATATATATATTAAATAATTAAAAACCGTTAAGTACACTCTCTGTTTACTTTAAGTACAATAAATATGTTTCGTCATTTGATTTATATTAAAATACTTTATATTGCCGCTTTATGTTTCTTGTATTTCATTGTCGATAGCGTCACAAATTATAATCCTCTAACCACCAATCATTGAATTTATTATTTTACAAACAAACCGTATCGGACGATCGGATCGGTCATGCCAGGTTAATAACTAATTACATCGAATTAGAAATCGTAATGATACCCTCCATTGTGATTAGTTATAAATGTGTACAGTAGTAATCGACAGGATATACGGACATGTACAAATGCTTTTATCATAATATAGACATTTAAATTCAACAAAAAATCGTATTTATTTGGTGTTATTGAAGAAGTAAATTTTTCGTTGTATAACCTTGATCAACAGACGCTGAGTCCACACAATAGAAAAATTGGCATGTTTTCTGTTATGAATACGAGTTGGTGTAAAAGTTTTTGAACTTATTAAATTATCAACAATATTCAAATCGTTTCCGTTTTAGGCAAACTTAAAAAGAACACGCGTGTGTTGCTCAATGTGTACACATTACTCAACTAAACTTATTTTACTTAGGCGTGAACACAATATAGATACTAGTTAGTAACAGTCTGACGTCTTGGAAATAGTTACGAATACAGAGATCGCCAACTATTTACGCCCTTTAAGCATTACATTAGCTATCAACGAACGAACAAGACGTCATCGTCTATAACGATACAAATTACAGATACATAAAACATGGGGCAGCTGCAGCTTTCGTTTCTCACTAAAACTTTAGCGGAATCAGTGTCCAAAAACTGTCAACATCGTTGCGTCGAAGTTTTTTTTTTTTTACTCTCAATCTAATTTATACAAATACATATTTATACGTTAGTTCAGATCCGTGTATTTTTTATATATTAATTAACATTATTGCTTCAAAATATCAGCAATGATTCTTTTTTTTTTTGTGTTATTTTATTTTATATAAATTAGATTAGAAATTTCGCAACAACACTTTGCAAGTCCCGTAAAAAACTTACGTGTGCTACGTTAGATTCTATAGAGTGACCTCGCAACTGGCGTACTTGTTGACTTTGTAGTTGCTCAGTAAGAAGGGTGTAGGAACTAGATCGATGCCGCGCCTCTGCGGCCTTCGGTTCAGCGTTACACAGTTGTCGTGAGTTGTAAGGGTCACTGGAAAATATAAAATTGTAACTGATTTTATTTCAATATAGAAACATGACTCAGTATTGATAAATACTAACAAATCTCAAGGATTGGACATTACAAAGTCCAAATATGTACACTGTTCTTAATTAACATAATATTATTTTTATGTTATTAATAAAACGTCATTTTAAGACGTTAGCTGTACGTAGTTTTTGCGATAAACTATTCTGGTAAATGGCAATAAATTTGTAATATGTTTACCTTGTTTTGGTACCCTCGGCAGGGTGTAGGTGTCCGCGGGTCAGACCCAGTACTGATTGCGTCTGAGCATCGGGTTCGTCGGAGCCACGCCAGGAACGCGGACAGGGTACGCAGACTCACTCGCTTCGTAACTGCTCCAGTCTTCCGCCTGGAAATTCATAAATAAATTAAAATTCTTACATGTACAATTTATCTTATTAAAAAAGTGAGTTAGAATCATCAGTAGTCATCAAGACGATCCGACATACAGACATCCGAGACAACAGAACGTAGAAAAGTTGACCCATCTGAAGTTGGCTCTCAAGAGACGAGAGAGAGAGAGAGAGAGAGAGAGAGAGAGAGAGAGAGAGAGAGAGAACTACATTTACTTTTTACAGCAATACACAAGAAGAGACAATCGTAAACATCAAGGAAGATAACAGGCACTCTTACGTCGGTATGGTCTTCTGCACCGTAAGGATACCTCGCGTTGAGATCAGGCACGCCAGAGTCGGCCAGTGGCGTCACCTTACACGCCACGCTACCTCCAGACGGTAAAGGAGTACTAGTGCCCGTGTGGACCGATTGTTCTGATGACACATATCTGAAAATCATCAGCATAATGTGATAAATTTTATGTATTCATCTTTCGAATTAGGTAATTATTTTCTATCCTTTTAGAAATAAATACTAATAATAATGCCTTTAACAAAACAACAAACTTAGAGAGTCAAAGAGAATATAACTTTCTTTTATAGCATAGGTAGACGGACGAGCGTATAGACCTCATGGTAAGTGGTCATATCGCCCATAAATATTGGCATTGTAAGAGATGATAACCATATCGCCAATGCGCCACCAACCTAGGGAACGTTATGTCCCTTGTCACTAACCTTGGGAACTAAAATTTTATGTCCCTTGTGCCGGTAATTACACTGGCTCACTCACCCTTCAAACCGGAACACAACAATACTAAGTACTGCTGTTTTGCGGTAGAATATCTGATGAGTGGGTGGTACCTACCCAGGCGAGCTTGCACAAAGCCCTACCATCAAGTAAATCTAAATAATGTTAAAAGTAGAGCTTTATTCATTTGTTTATTATCATAATTATATTTTTAAATATATTCATAGCTGTACCTTTTAATAGGCGGTGTCGCCTGTGTAGGCGAAGGCATTAAATGATCTGGTGGCCTTGGCAGTGGTATGGGAGCCACAGCCCCCTGGCTTTGTCCATGTATTTTGACCAACGCGTTTTGGTCCCTCATGAGATATCGGCGACATTTTATCAAACCGAATATAACTATAATGGCTAGAGCAACGCCAAGTAACGCCATTAATATCATCATATAGTAAGATGATTCGCCGTTAGAAACCTAGAACACAAAAACCGGTATACATAAAATACCATTTATTGCTTAGAACACATTGGTTAAGGGCAACTTTCAAGGCTAGATGGTAATTCGTTATCAGAAATATAAGTAATTTCTTACAATGACAACGTCTGTTATTATAGATTCACTCAAATCGGAACACAACAATTCGAAGTATTGCTTTTTGGCAGTAGTATCATTGACGAGGGGTTGTCGGTTGGAATTTACTCAGGCAAGCTTCGCTGTTACCAGAGCGACACTACATGTCGAACTGGCAGTGAACTGATGATAATAATAATAATCTTTATTCACAAAAAAAGTAACAAATTATAATGAAGTTCCTGATTTCTGATCTAGGCTCAAAACCTGTATTACAGAAATCAGTGTCCTCTCTCATGTTTTAGTGACATATCGTTCTATGTAATTAAAAAATGAATATACAAAAAATAAAAAATTAATGAATATTTCTTACTGTATAGTAGGGAGTGTCAGAAGATTTGTGTGGGGTGTGTATGTATCTGTATGAATGTGTGTGTTTGCGTGTGTGTCTGTCTGTGTGTGTGTATGTATGTATATGTCTGTGTGATTTGTTTCACAAGATATTATAGCAATAACAGTTCAGTTTGTTCATAATCTAGTCCTAGTAGCCAATTTTTAATAATTACTTTAATAATTTATAATTCACGATTACTTAAGGGGCGTATATTTTTTATTTTATTTATTTTGTTATACAAATAAACTGCTTTAAAATCATGTTGTCGTCTCGCTGAAGCTGTTCGACATATAACAGGTCGACATACGTTTTTAATGACACGTTGTTTACTGTATTCGTCGGCATGATAGGGGGTTATTCTGTGTTGTTGGATAACTAATTGAGAGACGTATAGTTGCCTAACCGTTAGGAGTTGACATTTTTCATACAACTTAGTTGTACAAAATCTGTATGGGCTAGAGGTCATAACTTTTAAGATAGATCTATGCGCTCTTTCCAAGTCTATTAAAAAGGTTTTAAGGGTTTTTTGATGATTCATTTATAACACATTTAAGCAATAATATAATAATACTATTCTTTTTCATAAAATAGGCAGGCGATTGAGCAAGTGGGGCAAGGAACACAACGATACTAAGTATTGCGAATTAGCGGTAGAATTATATGATGATTGGTAATACAAAAACGGGCTTGCAAAGCCACCATCGAGAAATTTATACGGAACTGTGTCAATTAGCTAGATTTCATACGCCGCATGAACCTATATCTACATTTAAGTAGATACCACCAAATGAACTGTTATATCTTATACAAAATACAAAAATAATCTTACCGGTACACCCTCATGACTCTCTGGATCATTTGGCCCAGGTAGATTTTTCTTCTGTCGGATACCCATAAAAATCTTCACGTTTCCACTGGCCGGCTGGAATATTGTAGCTGCTAGTAAAAAACTAAAGTTGTCTTCTAATCCATTCAATCCACTTATTTTCTTTTTCGTCACAAAATATATCACTCCAGCTTTAACATCCTCATGAGTGAAATAAGCTACTTCCCTCTCTCGTGCACTAGTCTTTTCTCCGGAACTCCTTATAATTTTCTTAATAGTACCATATTTTGGTTTCCGTATAATTGTGTAAACCGGATCACTTGCAGTGAGTTTAGCCAACTCGGTCGCATCTAAGTTTCTTATGGTTAACTTAGCCTTTTCGCCATCTACCTTTAAATCTCCTAAAGTCATTAGCGGTTGAACGATTACTTCTATTTTAAATGGCAAAGTGGAATTACTATTGTGCACATATGCGACGAGGTCGAAACTATCGTTTGCAACTGTCATATCATTTTGCATATAAATTACCACTTTATCCATCAAGTCTTTGTGCGAGAAGTATGTAACAGGATTTCTTCCAAGATAAACCATTCCGTGCACTGGTTGCCTTGTTACATTGTACCATACTTTGTGCGTCTTAGCATTCGTTTCAACATATATTTGATCCGTAGTCACAGAAGCCACGTTAGATCCCTGCTGGAGGTATATAGGATGTAAAGACGTGGCGTTGAGTATAACCGGAATAACGTCTATTGTAAAAACTGTATAAGTTGGTTTGAACTGACCATCCCACACTCTGAAATAGAATGTGGCAGTTTGAAGCAACCCCGAATGTTCGTATATAATCCTGCCATTGTTTATATCCTCTTGGGTGAATTTGTTTATCGATTGTGCTTCGTCAATTGTGTGATTTTTATCCAACATCACGAGCCTACCTTGTGTTGGACCACTGATTATGTCGTATAATATGCCAGAAGGTCCTGTATCAGCATCTTCCGTGAGCAAATCATTCTTTGTCAAAGTGTAATTCTCTCCCTGAACAACTTGTATTTGCGGTGAATCTGTTAATAGTCTGAATGGTTGATCATTTACTGGTACTATATGAATAGAAATAGTTACATTGCAAAGAAGAACATAGTCAGGAAGCAAGTAAAGAGCCATATCAATTTTATCCAGAAGAGAATCGGAGTCATCATGTTCGTAAGTCACGACACCACTTTCCAACTGAGTCTGTGTCAGTGATGATAAGTATGGCTTTAGTTCACCGTGAGCTGGTTGCGACCACTGTGCTTCGAGTTGGGGTTGCCTTACACCCGCTTGAGTTTCCAAATAACTTATGACATTCGTGACATTTACTCTGAGAGGCACTTTATCGCCTTCTTGGACTTTCGTGATTGGTATGTAGACGTATTTAGCAAGACCGCCCGACGAGACGGATACATCGATATTGAAAATTTGATCGACTACAGGTTTAGCCAATGCAGCTTCCACCGTGAATATGAATGAATCGTTTGTATAAAGATCGGAGAAAGGATGTGTATGCTCATAATATACAAGTGTATTATTAATGTCCTGCTGAGTGAATTGTTTAATAGATCGATGATGATTTTCTCCATTCAACATTATAAGTCTGCCTAGCGCCGGAGCTCTCTCAATTTTATATATTATATTCCTTGTAAGATCTGAGCATTTAGACATTAGATGGTAATTATTGAGTGGCTCTCTCATTAAGGGGAACACTCGTAATGTGTGCTTCCTTACTAGTTTCAAGGACACTGATTTTGTAGTAATTAGAAAAGTAATTTTAGATAATTCGTGGAGACCGTCTGTGACATTGAATATCATTTTGCCTTTTGAGCCATCTGGAAATAAGGGTATTTTATTTTATCTAAGTATAAAGAAATTTTAAGAATCATATTTATTTTAAACTTGTTATTAAGATTATAAAACTTTATATTTTAACCGATACTATGAAAATTAATCAAATATTTATAATTGTAAGTTAATTCAATAAATCTGTGGAGATAGATCATGACAAGTTGATAAAATGTTTGCTTCGATTATTCACCGTTAGGTCTATTTTGAGATTCGATTGCGACAAGAACTAATATATTATGCGCTATCTATATTTATTAGTACTTTCAATTTCCGAAGTCAATATTTTAATATTTTTAATATAAAAATATCATAAAATCTAACAGAACATCAATTAAAGTTTTGTTTATCTTAGCTATTTCAGAAACGAAATCAATATAAACAAAACTTTATACATATAAAACATAATATGACTTACTTTTATGAACGAAAATAACTTGTCTATTATCAATGTCAGCTTGCGTGAAATGGTCAACAGGATTTTCCAAATCTCCTTTTATAGCAATATAACCAGAAACGATGTCTACCACTACGATGGTGACGTTGTTAAGTGGAGTATCTATGTCGTTAACATCTGTGTAATAAAATAACTTAGGGCATTGACAATTTTAATTTAAAACAAATGATACTAAGTATGTGTTATTATTTAACGTACATAATTCGTTCCTTGTGAAAACAAAAGTGCCTCCTTCCCAAACACAAAGACCAGTATTAGCCGCCACGATAGGCGGTTCGTCATTCACCGGAACAATACTGATCCACACATAAAAGGGCTCACTTTCCTTCCCTCCCTCCGTTATGGCGACCAGTTTGATGGAGTCTGATGATTCTTCAGATCCATCATTGATGTACTACAAATAATTTAAATTTAATATAAATAAAGCAATTTATGACGTAACGCATTTACAAAATATATGCGCAAACGCATATTCTACTATCATAGCACGTATAAACATATATCAATCACGTGCTAAACAAGCAACAACATACCATTATGTTTCCAGAATTAAGTTTAAGTACAGGCAGTAATGTTAAATCCTGATCCCCCATGACGATTTTCCCATATTTCGGCTTCTGGATTACTTTGTAGGACACTACTTTACCCCTATAATATTCCGTAATTATCTTAAACAAATCTTGCTTAACGCTTACGGATTCTCCTTCGATCACAGTTAAGTTCGATGATACTACATAAAAGTGTTCTGGTATTATTATCACCGTTAGTTCTACGTCTCTAAGCCAAACAATGCCGTTTGTGACGTCCATTTTTATCCTATCTCTTGTTCGATTAACTCCCGATTGCACGTAAACCAGTCTATTAGCGTTTATTATAGATTGATCGAACATTTTCGTGTGAACTGGCTCTTCGTTATAATTCTCCATTTCTATTGTGCCAGGTGTGGCGGTGATTTCTAACCAGCCATGGTAAGGTCCTTCTGTTACTTGATAGACTATATTTGACGGTTCAATTTGAAGGTGCATTACCTAAACATCAAACATACGAAAGGTTTTGTTATTTATAACTAAGCAATTCAGAACAAAAAAACAAATAGGTATCAGAAATTAAACACTGTAGAAAGTAGAAACTAAACCAAGATTCATAAAAATGCAAAAAACTTACTTCAAGTACATCTTTTGTTATATTAACACTCGTAGACTCTTCAACAATAAGTGGTTTATTAGTAGAGACCTTTAACGACTCCCAATAACTGGAGGGAAAGATCTTAATAGGATATATGCCTTCACCCCAAGCTTCTAAGCACATCACTTTAAATCTAAAAGAAAACGATCATTTTCAATAAGTTACTATTTCGTATCCAGCTCGAAGGACCAAAAAAAAGTAATAAATGAATATTAATGTGTTGCTTGTTTAATAAATGTAATAATTTAAATGTTAAAATTTGAGTCTCGACATAAGGGTTTTTAATAATAGAATGTTGTTTAATAATGCTATTCTAATTTACTAAAAAAGAATGTTTGTTGTTTCTTGTTAATTTTTAATTGTTTATATAATGTTTTGCATGTCGAGATTGACCTGTGTTTTGTGATGGACTGACTCTAAATTTATTAAGACGTGCAGTTAATAGTTTACCAGCTTAAGTACAACCAGATGATCGGTGATATACCGAACAAATACGAACCTGAATGCATCAGTTGGTGTTTTCGGCTCCCTATGCCGATACGAAACTCTCGCAGCGGATATATCGAGTTGCGTAAAGCTGATTGCACCTTGTCCTTCTCCCACTTCTATAGATCCATGCTTTGGTTCTTGCGTTACATCATAGTGAATGTCTTCTTCCAGACAGTTCATATTTGTGTCCACCTGTAAGTTATATCGTTTTGAATTATCATGTTTTGCAATAAGATAATTAGCACACAAATGATAACTTACCTGTATGTCCCTGGTGGTTATAACAACTGCTTTTCCATTTTCAACAATAGAACCATTGGTTGGATACATTCTTATAAAAGGAGGGGATGCCTGAATTTCTAAATTTCCATTGACATCAAATAAACCGTCTGAAATCCAAAAAGCCATCTTTCCATACTCCTTGCCTTGATGTTTGAAAAGCACGAGATTCTTGTTAATATCATCTTGAGAAAATTGAGCTATTTGTTCAGATGGATTATCTGCTCTGAATATACCTCCATTCGGAGGATCTTTGGTGAATCTCTGCACAGTGTATATTATATCTGATGGTTTCGTGTTCAAGTCTGCATCGGTGTAACTCAAATCTTTAGCCGTTATTAATCTGGCTCCACCGTGGACTATGTGAAACACTTTTTCGTTCTCTCGCACAGGACTATTATCATTTTTCAGTATAATATCAATATGAAAGACACCAACGTATTGAAAGTCCTCCGGTTCTGGACTCAGTGCCATAAAATGAAACGAATCCTGCCTACTTTCTGAATCGTCGTGGGCATAATACACTCTATCTGTGTTCAATTCTTGCAATGTAAAGTAAGTCGTGTTATCTCTTAAGATTTTCAAATTGTCACTGATTACTTCAATCTTTCCATGTTTTGGTATATGCGTGATATTAAAAACCAAATTTGTTACGACATCAGTACGGAAATTGAGATGCGTTGCTGGGATTGCCATTCTAGATCCTTCAATTACTTGCAATCTTTCCAAAGTTGTATGAACTCGACCAGACAAATGATCGGAGACGGATGAACCGGGAACGTGTCTAATCGTCATAACTCCAGTTATGTTATCGCATTCAGTAGCTCCAACTACGAATGCAAACTCGTCTTGTATATGAGAATAAGCTCGTCTGTGTAATCTGTACCATAATAGGTCCGAATCTATATCTTGTTGTGAAAATGTACTATGCACTTGTAAGTGATGTTTCCCAGACGAAAGGTGTAATATGCCATATTTAGGAGGTTTAAGAATTGTAAACAAAATTCTATCGCCGGACAATGACAACGGTTTCGTCTTAAATCTGAGATGTTGAGACGATATGAATGCCTCTCTCGTATTATTTAATACTAATTCCTCATTAGTCGATTGATATAATTCTAGTTTAATAAACGTTAGTCGAAAATCGTAAAGTGTATTCGTTCGTACTGTTCCAACTGATGCTTTAAACTGTTAACAAATATATCACATTGCACATTATGTCGATTTTATTATTATGTATTAATATATTTCTTCATAAATAAACAGATTACCTTGAATTCGTCGTGAGTAGGATTTCCAAGTATATGCATATATCGGACGCGACCAAAATTAATCATTTCACTAGTAAAAGAATCCACGGTTTGCCAGGTACCATCTAAGACTCTCAGACGTTCAACTACGCCAAATTGTGGAGGTTTTACGACGTCGTACCTTAAAATAATATTTTAATATAAAGCACGGAATTTTATTAAATACACATTATTTTGTAACATAAAATCAACAAATGAAGTAATCACATTAAAAAGTACCCATATAGGAGTTGGGTATTTTAAGAGGATGCGAAAGGTGTAAGTTGGTGGGTGAAAGGTATCAGTTGATTGTTATTTTATACTATTTACCATATATTTAAATTATAAGACCAGCGCCATTTATGTTACTCTATTCAGGTTAAGAATTCTATCTGCATCGTTTCTGCGCTTGCGCAGGCTGCCATTCTGTTTCTTCTTCCAGCCCTTATGCCGCTAGGTGAGGTCGGCACAACATGAAGTTTCCTCCCCCGTCAACATTCATACTCATCACCCTTCTAGTAACATGCTTTTCATCCCTCCTCATCACATTTCCGTACCACGCTAATCTATTACTCTTCAACTTTTCATCTATTTGTGTTACTTTCAGACTTCCTCTGATATACTCGTTTCTTATCTTGTCTATTTTAGTTATACCGCATATCCCTCTTTACAATCGCATCTCAGCCACGTGAATTACTTTTACAACCTCTTCTTTTTCTGCTCAATATTCAGAACCATTTATCACAACAGGTCTTATAAATCTTCCCTTTGATCTTCAAGTGCGTTCGGAGGTTACAAATAGTCCCAGAGACCTGTCTCCATATCATACATCCTGCATTTATACCGCTCCTCACATAACTGTCAATGTTACCACCGTTCTGGATTAATGAACCCAGGTAACGAAAATCCGAGCTTACTTTAATTGAAGATACCACCGAAGTCGCAAAACATATGTTCTGTTTTGGTTCTGCTAATTTGAAACCGACTCTTTCCAATCTTTCCCGCAATTTTTTTAGCTTACCCTCCACCTTGATTGCATTTTCACCAACGAGAACAATGATGTCGGTAAACAGTAAACACCAGGGTGCCTCCTCCTGTATGTCCGATGTCAAGCCATCCATAATGAGGACTAATAAATACGGGCTTAAAGCCGATCCTTGGTGTAAGCCCACAGCCATAACACGCGCGTCAGAAACGCCGACTTCGACCCGGATGCGTGTACAAGCACGGCTACGCATGGCAGGGATAAGCTGCAGGTACTTCCCAGGCATTCTCTTCTCTTTCAGAGTGGGCTTTGAACAGAACCTCTCTGGGCTCTTGATCGTACGCCTTCTCGAGATAGACGAAAACTATGTGCAAGTTGATCTTGAGTGAATTTTGTACCTGAGCAATAGCTATCGCAACCGCGTTTTTAGCATTCTTCTTACATTCTTTGGTACTTTATATTCTCGCATCCACATTATCGTCATTTTTCCATTCCTTTAAAGTATAGTAAGATATTTTCACGGTAACATTCGACCAATTAAGCTCGCAGGAGTACCAGCTGGCTGGCCCCAGCCGGTACTCCTGTCTGTTCACAATGAATAACACAGCTTGTTGATACCTTCGATAGAGAAACTGCTCTCAGTTGCAAACAGCTCGTGATAAATATATGCATATACATACATAGTTTGATCACATAGAATATGTAAGCTTTATAAACAGATATGACAATATTAAAGATCTGGTTAAAGATAAAAAAACATTCAAAAAATAACTTACTTTACATGGACATTAGTTTCATCTGCGTTGGTCGTAAAAGTTAGGTTTTCAGCCGTTATTATAGCGTACGAATTATGAACTAGATACAATCCCGTGTTGTTCACTAGACGCACTTGTAACGGCACTATTGATATACGTAATACACCCGGGCCGCTTGTCTCAATACCGTCCGATACCTGAAACGATAATTAGTACAACAAAATTACTTAAATCATTACGAAATGTTTGTATATTGAAGGCATATTGATTGTATGAAAATGAATACAAAAAAAAGATACTACGAGTAGAGTAACTATTAATAACAATGTGGTCCATATTAACACGTATTACATCGGATGATTTTCGTCATAGTGAGAACAAAAGCATTTCCAAATTGCATTTGTGAACATCTGGCGTTATAATGAATCAGATGCGAAAATTATCATTCAATACTTTATTTATTTTGAATGGATTTCGTAGTTTCCACGCCTTATGAGCGACAACATTTCTAGTTGAATTCGGTAATGTAATCATTTAAAACGAAAACGATATTCCATGGTGTTTTTTTATAAATAAACTTAATTATGTTTATTTTCTAAATTGTGTCAAAATAAAACATATATTCGCGAGCAATGATAGTGTCTGTACATAAAAAATGGTTGAAAGTAACTGATGCAGATAACTTAAAGTTCAACGGGGAATAAATGTCTTTGTTATCAAAAATCTCTATTATATTTTCAGTGTGACAGTGCAAGGCGGTGTCATAGAACAAACAAAAAAAGCCGTACACGTGCACGCTAAAATAACGTTCATACTGTCATTGTCAAAAAGACAACACAGAATGTCAAAATTAAAAAATCAATAACGCGTATTTTGTCATAATTTTGGATTTATACAGACACACTGACCACATTTTTCACATAACTCCAAAATTAATAATAGAAAAGAACTATAGAAAATTAACCAATGCAATTTATTTATTGTAAAACTTAATAACTTTTATGGCGCGACCTGTTACTCAAACCCAGAACTACGGGATCTTCAGTGATTTAAATATACGTTAAAGACTAAAGAGGCTGTTAAAATTAAATATTATATAATTCATAAAAGGAAAAACAAAGACTTACTTGTAGAGTGAGACGAAGTGAAGTTTTATTCAGTTGCTTGTCGCTGGTGGTACCGTGAACATAGGATATAACTCCAGTATCGATGTCTTTTTGCGTGAACGAGTCCACTGGCTGGCCGGACATTTCTATGTGGCCACTGTAACAAAAATATATAGGTTTATTCACAGCATAAACATGAGGGAAAAGCGTTGCTGATTGAAATCAAATTCACTTCAGACATTATCATATTCGAAGGATATATTAATATTTCAATATTTTCATTGTTGGTTCTGCTCAAACAAACACACATATTATTTCTTTTTAGGTCATGAACCCAGTCCTAGTAATACATGTTTTATCCGTGTGATGGACAAGTGTTGAGTTGTATAATAACCGTGATAGTAAATAGTGTGTGCGAAACTACATGAGACCTGTTTTGTTAGGAAATCTTCAAACTTTACGACTGGCCGTCGACCGATAGACGCCATCATGTCATCATCACGGCTTCTAATTCAAATGATATAATCAGTGTACCTAAGTTGAAAGGTCGCGATAACTATGATGTGCTATTTCGCCGCAGAGAATTTTCTGGTTTTGGGGGGGTATGGTTAATTGTATCAAACCAGAACCATGAATCCAGTAGATGCAGATGATACGAAAACAAAAGCCAAGCTAATCCTAACAATAGATTCATCTATCATGTACATATAAAGTCAGTCAGGAGTGCTATCTAGGTAATATGTTATGTTAATAAAATTAAAGGAGTCATTTTTAAGTCAAGAAAGCTAGGTAAACAAATTATTAAAAAATATATGTCAGAATGTAAACCACCTATAACTCCTATGGAAGATAAATTATATAGTATGAATGGAAGTAAAAACGTGGTCTGGTTAAAACTGTCAAATACGTAAGGTACAGACCATATACAGCTTTTTCTAAGTCAGTTAAATGATAGTTATAACTTAGAACATTGGTCATAAGCTAAGTGATTATGCTAAAATTTCTAAGGAAAACAAAATTGTTTGGTTTGACATATACTAAAAATGGGAATTTAAATTTGGAATGTTTTTCTGATGCTGACCGGGAAAATAATTTTATGCTGCTTTATCGAGCGGGGAGACTCGAGTATATGAGTGTCACCGAAGCGTGTAGGAGGCCCTCTACTTGCGCCGTTTGTTATGTGAATTAACAGGTAAATTTATATCATTAATGTATTTAATGTATGCAACGTTTTCATTTCTGTCGTGAATGTGTCATTTATGTTATTGTTAAACAAAAAGTTTTAATTTTGTTAAACACTATTGTTTCTTGAAAGTATTGGGTATACAAATTATCAATTAGTGTTTTTTATGAAATATTAGTTGGTATTTCGTTATTTTGTTCTGCTCAAGCAAGCGTACATGTTGTTTCATTTTAGCACTAACTAAGCAGCGTGCTAGAACTTAATTTTAGCACTAACTAAGCAGCGTGTTAGAAATAAGGTACGGTAAGAAAGAGATAAGAGTTGTTGAGTTCTTCGTTCCAAATAAAGCTGACTGCCTACTACATTTAAAGCTCCTTAATCTTGAATACATAAAAATAGTTATTAATATGAATACCTGTTAGCCTCGTTTTTTCCATGTAACACCGTGTAGAGTAAGTCTTCAGGTGACGTGTCTGGATCCTCTGCCTTTAAAATGTCCGATGTGATAACTTTTCTGGTTCCCTTTAAATTTAGAACAATAATTTTATTGTATGGTATTTAACTTTTTTACATTTAAATTGAACGTTTTATGTAATTAGTAAAAAGCAAACATAAGTCTAGCAAAATAACAAAAACAAGATTATCAAGATGATTTTGTGATCAAATTCTAAATTTTAAATACTTATAAAATAAAAATCTATATTTTTGACAATCAATAGAAACTTTCAAAGCAATTTGGTCGTTCATAAATTCGTTTTAAATATAACTGGCATAACCAATTTATAAAATACAAACGTTAACTACAAGGTTTTATTAGATTGCGCATTGTAATATAAAATTGAAATTCTTTTTTCATTATATTTTTCTTGAAGCCAATTTTTCGGTATTTATCTTGTAATCTGCTTTCGTATACAAAATATCGAGGATTTGCAGTAGTAGCAGTATTCAGTTCTTCTTCAGATGTAAGTGCCGTCCCGCATAAATCCAGTGACGATGCAGTCTAGCATTTTATTCAAGTACTGGATCGAAACTGGAATTATGTGAACCGTCATCGTAGTGTATTTTCTTTATTCAATTAATCTGGTTTTCCTATTCCGTGATGTCGGTTTCAACTAGAGTCAGGAGTTTGTTATGTGCAAGATGTTCTATGGCGGCGTTTCACTTCGTGTAGCAACTTTAGTGTATTTGCATTAATTATCCGAACAATGTACAAACATATTTTAATGTCCCAGGATATTATTATTATTATATTCGATAGTTCCAAGTGAAGTGCGACGTTTAAAATTAGATACATATGATTCAGCTCAGAGAGAAGTTTTGCGTTGTAGTGTAATACAGATTGTGAATAACGTGCACCGAATTCTCCCATGAGTTGAGTTAGAAGTGTAATTTTGTCTATTATTATTTTCCTACTAATTAGTTCATAATAAAATCTATGAGGGAAAGTGTAAATTTACGTCACAATGAATATGAATGCTATAATTACATTCGGTGAGGAAAAGTTTAATGCCATAACTGTACAGAAATGAAGATAAGCTCGTTTATATATTTCGACACCAACAACTTACACTACGCTAACTCGAATTTTAAGCAAATTCATTTTTTATGCCAAGTCGCTTAAAATATGTATTAAAAAAGTCATGAAGAAATATACAAAAATAACGAATTTACAAATTTTATACAACGCTAACTAAAGGTACTTTTTGAGATCACTCGATTTAAATTACGCTAATATATGTAACAAATTTCCCTAAAATTCGAGTTAGCGTAGTATAAATTATTGGTGTTGATTTACGATTGTATAGGGAAAGTAATTTCAGTGTAGACGAGGCCTTAGATAGAATATCAAAACGAATTATCACTATAATACGTGATCTATGGGACGAAAGCGAGGATAACTGAGAAATGTATGGAGTAGAAGTAATACATGATGATTTTTTTTTAATATTAATTACCTAACAAAGGTAAAAGGTAATTGTTATTTATTTATCTACCGATCTACAGCAACAGAAACTACAAACGCAAAAATGTCTCCAAACCGATTGGACTATACATACATTTATATTCAACATAATTTGATTTACAATACCATACAATTTACAAAATATAAGGCTATTTGATTTAGATTAATGTAGTACAAAGCTATAACAAATTAAATCCACGATGACGCACCCCACTGTTTTTTTTCCAATCGCTACAAAGTGTAAGTGTGCAATGTAAGCTGGAATAGTGGGGGGGGGGGGGCGTCTTCGTAGTTCGAACTAACTATATCGTTAGTTTTATAAGTATTATATTATATACGTATATACGTTGTTCTTATAATTGAAATATATTGTTTGGTGCGAATGATTTTTTATTGAAAGTAGAAATTAATATTTTTAGTTTAGAACATATCTACTCGTATAATTTTCTTTTCAATTACATCGAACAAATGAGTTTTAAACGAGTTTTACAGTTACAACTTTTTTATAATTCGAAATCATTGTTAAATGATTAC
This sequence comes from Nymphalis polychloros, assembly GCA_905220585.2. Lineage (NCBI taxonomy): Eukaryota > Metazoa > Arthropoda > Insecta > Lepidoptera > Nymphalidae > Nymphalis > Nymphalis polychloros. The sequence continues at coordinate 15,257,033 of HG992241.1, read as the reverse complement.
AACTGACACCCATTTGGGTGTCAGAACTGTCACAGTTCAAACAATTTTAGTGAAATTACGACATAAATGAATAGCTTTGTTGTGTGCAATAATAATGTTATTGTGAAATTATAGTAACATTAGTCTTTATAATAATCCTGCGTCATATATATTTAATGCATGAAAAATTTACAATCTATATCTATGAATGACCAAATTTTAATTTTAAAACATGCTAATATGTCATTGTTAAATAGAAGAGAAATATAATCGTTTCGAGATTATTTTATAGTACATTATGATTAAAAAAAAAAAAAAAACACTAAGCGTCCGCAATATTGGGACAGTACTGGACAAACATTAACTTTGTGTAAATTTACATTTTACTTTTACTTTTAAGAAGCATAATATACGTTTAGAAAGTTACAATGGTTATAAATTATTTTGTGAATAAGTGTTAAATGCAATGTGCATTTATTAAAATGTCAGTTATATTCGAATCAATATAGATGTTTATCTTTTTTTTTTTTTACCAAAAATGTAATCCATGACTTTTTACTTATAATTCTAGGAAATTTTCATACTCACTTAATTTATTTTATCTCGGGTTATTTGCGAGTCGTGCTACGCAAAGCATGCAACTACTCAAAAGCAACTCAAAAAAAACAAAGAAACTGAAACGCACCGAACTCTCTGAAAATAAATAAAACGACAAACGAACGATTAGATGAAGTTTTAGACTAAATTACTATCATGCATCTACAATTTTCGAAGCGATGAACGAGCGTACAGTAACTAAATGTATAATAATAATAATAATAAATGCTTTAAAAATACATCTATTTTGATAACATTATTTCTTGTTACAAATTGGGTAACATTCAAATTTCATGTAAATATAATTTAAATTAACGTCTAAAAATAATAGGAAATAGGCCCAAATTCAAATAATATTAGGACGATTTTAAATCGCTTCAAATTTTATTATAACGAAATAATAAGAACATTAAGAATAAAAAAATATTATTATAATGTACATGCACTTTGTAAATAACGTGTTATCGGTATATAATCTATATTAATTGAAATCATACCTGAGTAAGTCGCAACACTTTCCCCGGGAGGAGGTTCAGCACGGGAGGATCGTTAACGGGAGTAACGTTGACGTGTAGGACGAATGTGTTACGACCTTGCAAGTAACTGGGTAACGTGAATTTAGTCTCTGGTATCAGTTCCATTTCGAGGACGATAGCGTCTTGATGATTCTCCGAGCCGTCGTGTACGTAGCGAACCTGGATTCGTGGACGGTAAACGTTTTTTATTGAGACCATCTTTTCTTATCCAGCAGTATAATAATAAGCGTATGAGATATTATACTATGCATGTGTAAATAATTAACTTGAAGATACACGAGCACTTTGGACAGTACTGCGATATGACCGATTAGAGATCAGGCGTAGCACCAACGTCATAACATCTAATTCCAGACCGCTATCTGGTATTCCAATCTGGAATCTCGTTATTCTTAAGCTAGCCACTAGACAAACACACAATACACGAGTGAAGACCACAAGCACTCTGGTATAATAATATAATATCTTGGAACATTATTCACACCATCGTTCAGGCCATCTGATCCCAAGCTAAGCAGAGCTCGTACTATGGAAACCAGATAACTGATATATTTACATATAATACTATCCTTTTGTAAATACATACTTGTATAGATAAGAACACCCAGACTCAGGACAAACAGACATATTCATGCACACAAATATCTGTCCTAGGTGGGAATCGAACCCACGACCTGAGGCGCGAAAGGCAAGTATCTTAACGACAACGTCAACGGGCTTGTCAAATAAATTAAAAAAAAAGAGTAAATACGATAAATAAATACCTTATCTCTAGACAGATCCATGAGAGTAAAGAACTGTTTAGACTTCTCCCCTTCAACGTAATTCGTGTATTGAGGTAGATTTCTCAACGATAAGTCCACGGCGATCCTGCCGTGTTGCGGGGACTGAGCGACGTGTAGCAATACACCGGACGGTCGAACGCCGTACTTGTGGTGGTCCAACACAACGTCGATGTTCTGAGTCGTTATTACCGACACCCCACCTTCTTGTACTGTTAACGGGTAGAGTGCTACTAATTCTAATTCGCTGCTCGATTTTGAAAAAACCTGAAATGTATAAGTTAATTTATAAATACTTTATCAATTATAATAATGAAATAATTAAACGGATTGCGGTATGACTCTTTTACTATGTCAATGTAAAATTTATTTAATTTTGTTATTTTTAAATTATTGTTACGAATATGATCTGTTTGATACGAGCTGAAAAACTGAACGTTTAATGCAATATTAACATTTATTGTCAGTATTGAACCTGACAAAATATTTCGTATTTATATTTACAAGATTGCTTCATACCAAATGTTATCAAAATCGGTTCTGTGGTTTAGATTAATTATTAACAAAAGGAAATTTATTTTATATTTATAATATTTGTTTAGATTTTTGTGTATTATTCTTTGGAAGCAGCACGTTAATGGCTCGGCTTTTGTTCAAGCAAACAATAAAAAAATACGAATATCGGCTGGAAAATCCACCCTGCCGATATATCACGTGAACATAATCGAGGCCGATGAACTATTTCACTTGACCTCATACGACATCCTTACTTAGAACATATACTGATTCAATAGTATGCTTTATCGCAAAAGCAATAGTGGCGATATTACCTTATATTTCTCAGCGTAGTCCGGATTAATACACAATTCAGAGTCGCACTTGCATGTGAAGTGGTCGACGCCGTGTTGTTCGCAAGTCGCTCGTGGTATGCAGGGAGGGCTCGGACCGGCGTGGCAAGGGTACCACCACACGCACCTCGGGCTTACGCCGTACGATACGACGGCGTTCGGCAAACCGTAAATCTTATCGTCTACCTCGATCGGTCTGATGCAGCCCTAAGAATATTTCATTTAACGTCAGTGTTATCCTTGCACAGCTACTATTGTTACCGGATTATCGGTTAAACCAATTTATAATAAATGATTTTAAAAATAAAATAGTGTTTATTTATAAGTAATATAATAATACTTGTTTTTAATAAATGCCTAATTATTTCAAAGTTATTTTCTTAACAAGTTGTCGAATTAAACTATATTATTAATAAATAATCTTACCATAATACTAGAATCAGCGGCTTTGATGCCCTTCGAGAACGCCCGCTGTCTCTTCTCGCTCTCTATCCCGCCAAGATAGAAAGAGTCAGACAGATCCAAATACCTCGTACCGCCGCTTTCTATACGCGTGCTCATTGCAATGTTGTCGATTGAAAGCTGAAAATGATTTATTAAAAATGTCAAAAAAATCGGATGTAACTTTAAGCGTCATTAACACGTTACATATTTCATACAAAGGGCATTAACGTATTTAATGATGACATTTAATTTATATATATATATATATATAAAAATAAAAAAAATAAACGATACACAAAACTTTATAGCAAGCAAGTTTCCGCCCGCAGCTTCAGGGAGCTTCAGGGAGCTTCAGGGAGCAGGGAGCAGTTATTTAGATACGCAAGCATACAAAACATTTTAAGCTAAATCATGGTACACTGATATGTAAGCCCTCACAATGGCATACGCAGCACTAACAAAAACAAAAATCATAGACATGTTCCTGCAATAAGGTATTAAAAAAACTCTCAGTTAACAAGATAAGCTCTCAATTATTAGATACTCTGTACCCTGACAACGCATATAAGCAAAATTTCATAACGTTTCGTCTCGGTCGATTCGTTTCGATCGTTTGGTTTCGGTTTATATTTAAGTTCCCTCACTTACGCAATAATAATATTATTAAAGATACATTTCTATATATTTATATAAGTTCAAAGAAAACGCAAAGCACATATCAATTTGTAAATAAAATCGCTAAAGCTCTTTTAATTATAAGCATGATTAAACATGATCAAAGGACATATCCTCTTTCATACGGACGTTCCTTTACGTTCCGAGTGAATAAGCAAGCAAATAAACTATATTCATGAAAAAAACACACGATCATAGAATTTAAAAGCATTGTAATAATCATTTCAAACACTAGCATTTTATTTAATTAATTTATACCAATATGAATATATTATAATTGAAACAAAAGGGAAAGTACACAAGTAAATAAATGAAGTATTATATAATCCTTAAAAATAATAAAAATGTGTCTTGTGTCAGTTTGACTGTCAGACTGACTGATTTACACTGTTGCTTACAGTTCATCATATTCGATATATGATCGTTTTGTTATCACCAACGTGGGTTAACCAACATAAAGGAATTTTAAATTTACATACTAGAGCAGTACTATTACGAGAGCAGTTTCATGCATAATCATTACCCGTCCGACGTTGTTTTATCACAAGGCTTCAATTTAATGATGCAAGCAAGTTTCATGCATTATCTATGACTGTAACGCCTGTAATATACCCGATACCGATATATTTTTTAATGCCACATTACACTAGCTGCCCGTCGAATTTCCAAATAAGTTTATAGTATAAGTATGAGAAACGATAAATTAATTATCTGTTCAATAGTAATGTTATATATTGTACTGTATAAGTGCTCGATTCCAAATAGCTATCAATGCATTTAACGGGTAAGGCAGATAAATGGGTAGGTAAGTTGTTAAGTAGTTTCACTAGGTAGGTATCACTTCGGAAGCATGAATCTGTATTTCTGATTATATCCTTTGTCATTATCTGCTATTCCGAATAATGTTGATACTAATTTATAAAAAAAATATACATATAATGATAGTGTTTGTTAAACTTCTCGAAAAAGGTGCATTGCGTTACGTCTCGAGTTTTGAGTAACTTCGCTGCATGAAATCTAAGCTTCTATCCGCGCTCTTTGGTTTCAACCGCAAGTTTTAAGAAACTCCTTCTACCTAAAAGCTAAGCCGTTCGAGCTATTATCTTGGAGCTCTTAAATGTTTTTAAGAAAATAGAATTACTTATAGTAACGTCACAATATTATAATGTTACGTCAATAATATGTATTATAAACCAAAATATTCATTATTTTGATAGAATATTTAACAAGCATTGCAAAAACACAAGTGACAATAGCGAGTTTAACTATAAATGTTTCGGGGGTAACGACGCTGTGTCTTCTTCCTCTTTCGATTGTTTTAACTAAGAACTTGCTTACAACAAACGTTTATAAGTAAGGCTTCAAGCTTCCGGCTCGTGGTCAGTCGATAACTTATTATATATTCGTTTCCATTATAAAATATATTTCATAAGATTTTTTTTAATAGCATAGGTGGGCGGACGTTCCTTTGGGCCACCTGATGGTAAGTGGTCACCAACGCCCATAGACATTGGCATTGTAAGAGACGTCAACCATCGCTAACATCGCCAATGCGCCACCAACCTTGGAAACTAAGATGTTATGTCCCTTGCGCCTGGAATTACACCGGCTCACTCACCCTTCAAACCGGAACACAACAATACCAAGTACTGCTGTTTTGCGGTAGAATATCTGATGAGTGGGTGGTACCTACACAGACGAGCTTGCACAAAGCTCTACCACCAGTAAAATATATATATCACGTGTCGATAAAAAAGTTTCAAAGTTTGTTTTCGGCTTATTTCCTTATAAGAAACATACATTCAACTGTATACAGTTGTTGTTGATGTAATTTAATTTGAGGAAAAGAGTTCCCGTTAAGTTCCGTAACCGTATCCCAATATACCAATTGCGAAAGTAAGTTTGTTTATTTCTTTGTTTTGTTTGGATTTCACGTCTTATTTACTTAATCGATTTTCATGATTTTTATATACACATGAAAAGGACATAACCCAAAATCTGCCTACTTCTGCTGCGGGAACAATTACAGTAATATATATTCCAAATCTGTGTGAAAATTACATTCAATTTAATATTGTAAAATGAGCATTTGAAAATGCTTATAAGAGCATACTTTAGTTTGATCATCTTAGTCATACTCGTTACTAATTATTAGTAGATTAGTTGAGCGAGTGAGACAGGAACACATGACCGTTTTTAATAAACGTAACCATCCGATAAATTAGTCAATTAGTATTAAAATATTACAGTAATAGCCTGTGAATGTCCCACTGCTGGACTAAGGCCTCTTCTCTTTTTGTGGAGGTAAGGAGCTTATTCCACCACGCTGCTCCAATGCGGGATGGTGGAATACACATGTGACAGAATTTCAGTGAAATTTGACACACGCAGGTTTTTCTTCACCGTCATGCACGAGATGAATTATAATCACAAATTAAGCACATGAAATTCAGTGTTACTTGCCCGGGTTTGAACCCACGATCATCGGTTACGAATCACGCGTTCTTACCACTGGGCCATCTCGGCTCGGTTACTAATAAGATATCGATAATAATTACAGTATTATATACTATACTATTAGTAATTGGTAAATATTTCGTTTATTTCCATCTTTCATGTCCACTCACCGCCACTTCAAACAAGGTTATATGAAAATTTATTTCAAATATCCGCCAATAATCAAGTATGTAATGCCTAAAGGGAAAAGTCTCATTACCATATTAAAAAGTGTTCCGACACCATCAAGAGCATGCCCTAGTTCAATTTAGAAGTTTTAAAAGCTGTGGCCGAACGTATTAGAACTCCTAGCTTTGTAACTGACATTGACCGGAAAAAATCTGAATGAGAAAGGAAAATCGATTTAGATGATTACTCGGCTAAAGTTAAAATGGAGGCATCCCCTCTATTTATGCTTTGGAGATTATACCTCCATGCTCATCCAATGATTATTCCACGTGGCCGATTTTCACACGACCAAAGTGTGATTTACTTGGGGGTAGAGCTTTGTGCAAGCTCGTCTGGGTAGGTAGCATCCACTCATCAGATATTCTACCGCAAAACAGCAGTACTTGGTACTGTTGTGTTCCGGTTTAAAGGGTCAGTGAGCCAGTGTAATTATAAGTACAAGGGACATAACATCTTAGTTCCCAAGGTTGGTGGCACATTGGCGATGTTAGCATGTAACAATTCTTACAATGTCAATGTCTATGGGCGTTGGTAACCACTTTCCATACTACTCGTCCACCAATCTATGCTATAAAAAAACATGATTTCCGTCATGAACCGTAGAATTAATTTCGACACATTCTATCAATTAATGTGTATTAAGTTGAAACGAATATATCTTTTGTTAAGCAATTGAAAAATAAAAGAATTTATGCGGTTCAACTACGTCCCTAACACAGTAAAGTATAAAATCCGAAATTTGCGGTTCTAAAAATCATATTACTTAACATCATTTTTGAATTACATTGAAAAGCGACTTATCTTGTAATCATCGATGTGTTTGCTTGAATATTTGGTATCACAAACGTTGTTTATATGTCCAATTGATGACGGTTTTCAATAAAGCTCAGTCAATATGCATAGCGTATCAAATTTACATTTCATATAATCAATGGAAACGGAATCCCGCGCTTCGTTCAGTTCACTTTGTGAGTGCGCAAATCAAACAAAAACATGTATACAACTAACATCGTGTTTAATGAAAATGTTAAATCAGCAAGCAGCAGAAAATCCCTTAATATTTCGAACTAAATGTAACAAGATATGTAGCAACTATTTTTGGAATTAGATTTGATTTTACTATGCATTACAAATTTCAGACCGAGTTACAAGCTAGCTACGTAAAACATTATAGTTTTTTTTTTTTATAACATAGGGAGGCGAGCTTTCGTATGGGCCACCTGATGGTAAGTGGTCACCAACGCCCATAGACATTGGCATTGTAAGAGACGTTAACCATCGCTTACATCGCCATTTAAAAACTCTTTCCGTGATTACCTTCCAATGTACATTTATGCGTAGTTAATTATATCGTAACCGAAATGTTTCCCGAAGCTATTATTTGCCGCTTTAAAGCCTTCATATTGAATCGCTTTTTTGTCATTAAAAGATCAGCGTTCCTGATATTACAAACAGTACAATGAATCAGCTTGAATGCGGTGCGAATAATTATTTATTGTGACTAAGACTTCTTAGACCAAGAGATATCGTATTGACGTTTAACGGACGTAGTTCACTAACCAAACATATTACATATTATAATAATATATTTTTACTTTAGTGTATGAAATTTATTAAATCACGGCACGTACCATTTAATTCCATGTGCTTAATTTGTTTAAGTATTAATGTTTTCGTGCGTTGATTGAAAACTTCGTGAGGAAATCATGCGTATCCAGACATATAAACACTCTCATTTAAGTTTCTTTGTTACAAAAGTTAATACGTGAAATAGTTTGGGAGTGCAAATTATTCAAACCAGATCGAACGAAGAGCAACAAAAACATGATATAAAATAAAGTGTATTTTAATTAAACATGATTTTATTACAAATATTTAATTGTCGACCAGATTCATTCGCAAGAGCATTAATTCAATTTAACGAATGACTGCATAATATGTAATACCAAACGTATTTTGTATGTTTCAAAAATAATTAAAATAATAGTAATATATTTTCAAATTAGCGCTTGGCTCGCGGCTTCGCCCGCGTCGTTATCAAAGATCCAGTTAAACAGGATAAAAAGGCCAAAAATGTGTTAATTATGAACATTCATAACACACACAACCACGAGAGATTGTGTGTGTTGTTCGATGGCGGTGTGCTGAATACGTCAATTTCTGAATTGCGGTGTCCAGATTTTCCGGTGTAGAGTGACTTTTTGCCACACTATTAGCGTTTGCGTTGTCTGTTCTGTCGTCGTTTCGTCTGATTGTTTCGAGTATTTCATTAATTTCATTATTACATTGATAATATTAAATACTTTGTGGTTTCGCGATTCAGATTTTCACACCATTTATAGGCTAATGACCGCAATTCAACAACAAAAATACGTACGTTTTTATAACTTTTGATAGACTCTAACCGATTTTGAACCGACATAAAGACCAATTGGAACCTTAAAATATTTCTTATAATAATTCAGTTATTTCAATATGTAATTTCTAGCCGTTTTAAAAATTACCCCAGACAAACAGACAGACAAAAATAAAATATCGTTTTGGTAACTCGCAAAAAGCCATATTGATCACATCACAGACAGACACTTCAATTTTATTTTAAACATAATATTTAAAAAAACTATGTAACCTTTTCGCATTGCGTATATTAAATAAATGTTCTAAATTTGTAAAATTAGTTATAAAAACTCTTGCACGATCTTTTTATAACAGGGATAACAATAAAAAAACAGAACGATTTTCGTATTCAATAAAATCGTTCGCGCAATATTCGAGTGCACCAATATAATATTTGTACTCAAAGCGAGTATTGATACGAATAGAAATATAGCTTTTTACGCGAGCATCGTTATTGCATTCGATATCTTACTTCGCTAACATAAGGTTTAAAATTGTTTAACATTTTATATTTATATTATTCGATACAAATATTGTTATCGCTGGGCACTTCATCGGACAGTTCAATCAGAGCCATTACAGATTTCGACTCGACCTCATTGCACGGTTGAATAAAAATAAGGTCAACAGTTATGCGATTGCATTTGTTTCAAATTAATCTTACACATATTAATTGATACACGACTAATATATTTTAATTCCAATAGTATAATTAATTATTTATTCACGAGTATTTCAATTAAAATCAATTCGCAACAAAGCAATGCTATTTATTATTCATCGAAATAAAACTCATCTTCGCTTGGATTGAAAGGAAATTCGATATTTTTGTTCGCTATGTAATTTTTAATGAAAAATATAAATTATACAATTCTCACGGTCAGTTGTTCTCAATAGCATTCGAATAAAACATTATTAATTAAGTACATCGAGTAATTCACACTGGCCCATATTATATATGTATACTGTTTTGATTATGTGAAAACTCCCGAGCACAGTTATCCTACCGCCAAACAGGAATACTTTATATTATTTTGAAGTGTGATTGAGCCAGCGTGATTACGGCCAAACGAGACTTAACATGATGAACTTAACATTCGATCATCTGGTTTATGACGCATTGACGGCCTAAGGTACAGCTAGCTATATTTACGGATACCCTATTTAAAAAAATATCGCAAAATTTTGTCAGTAGCTAGAGAACAAACGGGAAGCACTCACCTCAATAAGCGAAGGGTTGAACAACAGATGCATCTTGTGCCATTGTCCATCATTGACCCGATCGTTGTGCACTATTTGTCCCCTCGCCATCTTCACTCGCACGACTCCCTCCAATATCTCCACAGCCAAGAAGTCAGAGCCACGACCACCGCCCGGGTTGTAAAGGATCATCGCGTTCGGCGTGATCGTTTTAAATTCAATCTGCCATCTATTTATAACAAGCGATAATCATCAAAGTTTTGCAACAATATTGATTAATTCAATTATTTATTTATTATACCAGCTACCCTTCCCGGGACATCGGCTTCCCACGGATAGAATAAGGGTCTAAATAAAATGTTTATAATAGAAGACAAATATACAAAGAAAAAATTATCTTGTATTTTTAAGCCACGACCTTAGCTGGCGTTTGCAAAACACTTCGATCAAAGTTTCATCATAATCGGACGAATCGTTCAGGAACGCCTAGTCATTCATTATTATTTATGTATAAGATTACTACGAGTGTAAGCATTCATATATTGAAAAACAATATATTTTTCGTTTCTAATACTGGAAATATTTCTATTATATTAATACTGGGCACAATCTATTTAATACAATATAAAAGTACCACATTTCCAATTACGATCTAACTTTTCGAATCGCGTGTCTTATTTTGCATTAGAGAACAAACTTCTAAGGGTGCAATTGCAATCGTATGATGAATTATATACAACTATCGTTGTATATGTTTTACTATAGGGGTTACGCTAATTGACCCATAACGTTAACCTAAATTAAAATAAAATTTCGAAAAAAATAAAGTAACGGTTTAGTTCGAGCTTTTAATGTTTCAATACTTGTTAAGCTCTTGCATTTTAAAGCAATTCAAAAAACATTAATTTTTTTTTTTATAATGTCCGAATTTTAAACATACAGTGGTGGTCATATAATCAGAAACACTTCTCATGAATAAAGAAAGTATAACTTCAACGTACAAATGTTCGTAAAAAATATACACATTTAATAATTAATAATCATGCAATAATATTGCCACTCAAATAAAAAACTCATTAAATGCATAAAATATAAAACATATCTTACTTTTAATTACAAAATGAGTCTTACTCATGTAGGAGTTTATTTTCTGTTACTGGCCGCATGGACGCCTAATTAGAAACATTTTAAAAAAGCATCCATAGCTCGTTCTTTTATTGAAATTGGAGCATAACATTTTTTTTTTTCTATTATTTTGGCGGCAAAATTTAATCTAAATTTTATTTTGTTCAAAATGGGCAAAAATAAAAGTAGCGACGCGTCAACTAGGCAAATCATTGTTAACTTACATATAGATCATAAGTGGGCGTACAGAAGAATAGCTGAGCATTTAAATTGTTCTGCTAAGAAAGTTTTTAGTGCAATTGATCATTATAAAACATATGGAACTGTTGAAAATGTTCTTAGAAAGGCTCGGCCAAGAAAGTCCTCTCCCAGAGAACATACGCTAATCGTTCGTGTTGCTAAAAAAGACCCAAGTAAAGGCTCCAACCAGATTAAAAATAAAGTTTTTCGCCTGATGACCCGAGAAACATCTCCTCAAGACTGATAAGCCGAAGATTAGTGGAAGCTAAATTGTTTGGAAGAATCTCTCGAAAGGTACCGCTTCTTACCAAGCAACACCGAGAGAAGCGATTATTATTCGCTAAAAAATATGTTAATTGGACGGTACGAGAATGGAAAAAAGTGTTATTTTCAGATGAAACAAAAATAAATATGGTAAATTCCGATGGAAAGCGCTATGTTAGATGCCCTGTAAATAATGCTTTTAATTATAAATACACAAGGAGTCAAGCACGGTGGCGGTACAATGGATCAATGGCAATACAAAAATATCTTAGAGCACACAATGATTCCCTACTCGGACGATCATTTGCCTACAACCTGGATCTTTCAGCATGACAATGACCCTAAACAAACGGCCTATAGCGTCAAATGTTTCCTTAGCGAACAGCGTATATCCGTCTTAGACTGGCCAGCAAATAGTCCGGATTTAAACCCGAAAAATCATGGAATTCAATCCCCCTAGAAAAATGTATGAAATTGATTGAATCAATGCCACGTCGTTGCAATGCTGTTATTGAAAATAAGGGATACGCCACTAAATATTAATTATAACTATTAGTAGGCTGTGGATAGTAGCTATTTCGTAAATAACAATACTAATTACTAATACTTAAAAAAAAATGTTTTTTATATTTTTTGTTGTTGTTTCTAATTAGTTGACCATTATTGTTCATACCTTAAAACTGATTTAAATATTTGTCCGCAATGTAAATATTGAAACTGCACTTGTGTAATGGGATTTATATTGTTTTTCTAATAAATGATAAAACGTTGAACATATTGTTGTCCTATTTATTGTTTAATTTCAAATTAAAAACGATTGCGGTGAACTATCGTTCATAATGTCAAGGACCGTTGGTAGTGTTTCTAATTATACGACCACCACTGTATATCCGAAAAATAAAATATATTCTAATACAGTGATTTATTTTTTAATGGGTTTTAGTCTTTAGCAATAGTAAATACAGTGTGAGGTACCATTTGATATAGTGTGAGAGGCCTTTTAAAAGAAAAGTTAACAATTACGCCTACATTAAATCCAACACCTTTGGAAACTAAGATGTGGCTTGTGCCTGTTCTTACACTGGCTCACTCACCCTTCGAACCGGTACACAACAATACAAAGCATTGCTGTTTGGCGATGGAATATGTAGTAAGTGAAGGGTACGTAGCCAGACGGGCTACCACAAAGCTCTACCCATCAAGTAAAACAATATACAATATCGACATCATTTTATAAACGGATATTAAAATATAGAGTACATTTAAAAAAAAAATCGACGTACCTCCCTCCCGCTCTCGAATTAATTCTCGGAAGTATCAAATACGCTCCCTCGTCTATAAAACTGATATCGGCGTTAATGTCGGCATCGAATTCGGGTGCGCAGTTCCATGTGACGCCTTCGACGTGAACTGAACCGCTGCGGCTACGCGCTTTTTCGATTATCTTTACACCATTATAATATACCTAAACAATATATTACATACATATTAGTAACCTTTCTTATTTTATCACTCTCAGACATATAAAGTAAATAACAAATCGACCGTTCTATTTCAGTTATGTAACTAATGACAGACTTAATATTTGTAATATTTGTAATATTTAATAACTCTTTAATTTGCTTCCTTTCAATCATAAATTCAATAAGCTTAAAAGTATTTCATATTTATTCACGATCCCAACTCGACTCGAGTAGTACTTTCTTCTCTCCTCCTAATATAATACATACAAATAGCTTATTATTTAAAAGCTCTAATTCAACTTGAAACGTTTGGTTGTTAGTTTTCACTTTATTTACCATTTTTTATTTAAAATACTTTTCATTCATTCATCACACTTCTATTAATGTAAACCTCAATGCAATTTAAATATAGAACACTCGTAAATCAGTATAACGTCCTTTCAGCCACATCTATACTAATATATAAGGCTGAAGAGTTTGTTTGTTTGATCCGGCTAATCTCAGGAACTACTGGTTCGAATTTAAAAAATATTTTTGTGTTGTATAGTCCTTTTATCGAGGAATGTTCTAGGCTGAAACCGCGGGCACAGCTAGTAATTGATATACTGATTCACGATGTATTTTTGTTTTGTTTTTTTATTTATAAAATATAATGGAATATTGATCATTTACATACATCTTCCATACATCCGCGGAAATTTTCCATATGACCGAGAAAGAGCTCTGAAAAGTCGCCCTGCCCTCCGAGAAATATACCGAAGTGTATGTTTAGCTCAAAGAAGCGTCCCGGCAGCCTTTTCTTCACGACGTTGTCGTCAACCTAAAAATAATGAGCCAAAGTCAATGACATAATCAGCCGTTTGGCTCGACTGAGTCATATTGTACACTTTAATATGTATTACTATGTACACATTTCAAGCACGGTTCCAATTCTATTAGCAACAATAAAACGATATAAATCGTGAAACATTATGCTACGAATTTTATCAATCTACATCTCAAATACGCTTAGGACCGTAATATATCCTTAATCTATTTATATCTATACCTACTGCATTAACGCTTCAATACACAATTTATAGGGAGCATCTCGGTTCCATTTCGTAAATATATAAATGCATGAGTACACACACAGAATAAATAGACTATTGATTAAAAACCTGAGTAAGGATTTCATTTAAAGTCCCTTTAATAAATTGAAAACGCACGGAGCAATAAACTAATGTATAGATTGATATTACACGGACGTGAGGATTGCAATCAATCAGATTGACTTATCATGATTAACAAAGTCTGTGAGTAATATAGGGTTTTCCAATAGGGACGCTTGAACTTTGACAGCTGATTGCGGCCATGTTGTTTGAGTGACAGCTGTCAAATGCAGTGTGTTATATTCATTCCGTCCTCCCAAACCACCATGGCAGGTTACAGTGTCGAGCAGCACGTGCAAATCATAAAATTGTTTTATGAAAATGGGTCTTCAGTTCGAGCAACGTTCCGCGCACTTCGCCCGTTTTACGGTCGCGATGATCGTCCTGCCGAGTCGACTATCCGTCGATTGGTGGACAAATTCGAGTCAACCGGGTCAGTTAACAATCAGCCGGTTCCCGTGCGTCAACGTAACGCGAGATCTGCCGAGAATATCGCCGCTGTGCGCGACAGTGTCCTCGAAAACCCGCGGCAGTCAATTCCGCGTCGCGCACAGGAACTCGGCCTTTCGCAGACGACAACTTGGCGAATTTTGCGTTGTGACTTGAGCCTGCACCCGTACAAGATCCAGCTGACCCAAGAGCTCAAGGTTAATGACCATAGACAGCGCCGTGTGTTCGCTGACTGGGCATTAGAGCAGTTGGAAGTTGACGCCGATTTTGGCAAAAAAATCATCTTCAGCGACGAGGCGCATTTTTGGATGAATGGCTATGTCAACAAGCAAAATTGCCGTATTTGGGACGAGACCAATCCACACGAGGTTCACCAAGTGGCAATGCACCCGCAGAAAGTGACTGTTTGGTGCGGATTTTGGGCCGGAGGCGTGATTGGTCCGTATTTTTTCGAAAACGATAATGGTGTGGCCGTCACCGTCAATGGTGAGCGATACCGGTCGATGATAACCAACTTCTTTTGGCCTGAAATCGAGAATATGGATCTGGACAACATGTGGTTTCAACAGGACGGCGCTACGTGCCACACAGCACACGCTACGATGGAAGTTCTGCACGAGCAATTTCTGGACATGGTCATCTCGCGCGGAGGCGACGTGAACTGGCCACCGAGATCGTGCGATTTGACCCCGCTGGACTTTTTCTTGTGGGGTTTTCTTAAGTCGCAGGTCTATGCCAACAAGCCGCAAACCACCGATGCCCTCAAAGTCAACATACGCCACGCCATCGATCAAATACAGCCCGATTTGTGCGCCAGAGTCATCGAAAATTGGACCTTTCGTGTGCGCGCCACCAACCGAAGCCGTGGCGGTCATTTGAATGATGTCATATTCCATACATAATGGGGTCGATAGACCTTCCAAATAAAAAAAAAAATTCGCAAATATCTCTCCTACATGTATTTTTTTTTGCATTTCAAAGATCAAGCGCCCTTAATGGAAAACCCTATATAATGATTAATTATCATATAGAATATCAGATCATTAGTATTTGTGTCATAATGTTATATATTTTATTAAGTTTATAAATATTCAATGATTTTTATGTATAAATTGTTCGCACACTATGCCCGATCAATTCTCCTGGCTAACAACAGATTCAGAACAGAAGAGATCACTATAAGTGATAAGGCCGCCTATGCATACTATATTATATAAAACTTGTTCTTTGTATTTGTTATGTTTTCGTAGTGTGTGCAATAAAGAATAAATAAATAAATCATATGTGATGTGATGTGTTTATATTGTATATATAAATATCTCCTTTGTAATAAATATTTGTTAAGCAATTACGATTTATAATGAATCCTCGATGCCCAATATTATAGCGAACGCATAACGCGTCACCGATTCGCGAATAACTGTTGAGTGGTCGACGACGAAAGTTCCCCCTTTGATGTCCTTTGATGTTGTGCGCTTTTCTAACTCATACCAAACACTGTATTTGAAAGCCGATACCATGTGTGTTTAAGAAACGAGTGCCTAACATTTTTGAATCATAGAATAAAATCAAATACCGAAAATGTAATTTCTTTATTCTCACATATTTGCAGTTAACAAATAAGTTTCCATAAGCAATTATTTACAATTCATAAATAATAAAATACATAAAGTTATGTTTTTGTCAAATATTTTAAAGTTTTTATTAACATTGGTAATTATAAAAAAAAACATTTTACAACAAAGATATCTTTAACATTTTGTACGACAATACAAAATGCTATTTTAGGAATATTGTTCATTGAGAACAATAAATAGTCAATAAGCATAATATGATTTGGCAGTTTTATCTGATCAAACAAGAACGACAACCACATTTTAATTTAAAAAAAAAATAACAATGGTAATATTCAATTTTTGTTTCAGCATGGGAAATTGCTAATGGTAAGCATTGCAAGCCTATTGTATGTTGATATCAGAAACCTATGCAAGTGTCAAAAACAACTATACTAGTATACAAGGTAGCTCAATTGAGCTGCCTTGGTATTTAATATCAAATAAAACATAGACGTTGGCATTGTAAGAGATGTTAACCATCGCTTACATTTCCAATGCACCACCAACCTTGGGAACTGAGATGTTATGTCCCTTGTGCCTGTAATTAGCCTGGCTCACTCACCCTTCAAACCGGAACACAACAATAGCAAGTATTGCTGTTTTACGGTAGAATATCTGATGACTGGGTGGTACCTACCCAGAGGAGCTTGCACAAAGGTCTACCACCAAGTGACATTACATTTGTCTATTATAATATTATTAACGAGCATTTGTAGTAAGTAACTATAAAACGAATAATAGGAAGAGAACATCTTATGCAAAAGCCAAAAGTATAGTTGACAATGACATCATGGTTTAAGGTCATCATAGGAATATTTATATATTACTCATCAATTTTAACTTTCAAAAAAATTTAACCTTACAGTATTTCGATGTTTGATAAAATATTGTAGATTTATGAAATAAAAAATATTTATTATTACATGACGCTCTGGGTTCAACCTGGCTTATCCATCAATCTTTTTTTAGTTCCTAGGGTCAACTCAAATGTATACATGACTTAATAAATTAAATACCTTCATAGTCAGGTTAGCCTCTCTTCTAATTATGCTGACATGATGCCACTGGGTATCGTTGAGATAGGTGCTTTTTGATGAGGATAGTTCGCTTTCACCAGCACCAAGATTGATATGAAGTTTTAATCTGCCACTTTCCAAGCGTATCTAAAAGATTATGTCTAAGTTACAATAAAATAAAAAAGGTATATGGTATATCATTTGTGTATTAATGTTTTTCATACTGTGTCAATAATAATAATCCTAAATGGATTCCTCAATTTTTTTTATCCTCTCATAAATTCTAAGTTACAACTTAAATTAATCCTTTAATTATTCAGTTCAGTTTAATTAAAGATAAGTACTATGATTTACTGATTTTTTGTTTAATATTCTTGAATGAATTTTGATCAGGATGTTTGAATTACCTACTAAAATTAATTTGGCCATAAATATTAACTAAATTAATGAATATTAAAATAAAATATTACACACCATACAATAATCTGTTTTGCCAGCAGCTAGTAGTAAAAGGGCGTCAGATAAATGGGTACGAAATCTAAAGCTTATGTCCGTGACTCCCTTTGCTTCTTGAAGCGGGTACGATATATAACTGGCACCATAGAAAGATGCTAAAAATAAACAAGCATTTTAACCTCTGTTTATTTACAAATACCTTTTCAAATTAAATTGTAATGTTCAGATTGCTTATGACTGCTTTAAATTAGGATATTTCTCTTTACCTTTATCGTAGGCCAGCCCAAAGGAAACAAGGCACAATATAAACAAAAGTTCCATTTTTAAATAAATCACTCAGTACACCAAAAACTTTAACATTTATTGTTGAAATAAACACGCGTTAAACTTAATTGTGATCTTAAGCATTATTGTGTTTATTTTTAAAGATCTTGAAATAAAAAAATATTGGGACATCTTTAAAATCACCGGAGGATATTGCAGGTGTGGCGTCTATTTGAAAATAACAAACAATATATTTTTTCAATCTATTCCTAAAGCACTCCACTTTTTATAAAATTGTTTTAATTTATGGAAAAATTTTCTAGTCCATTATAAAAAAACAACCAAAATATAATTTAAAACTAAAATTCACGTCACGTCAACGATACTAACATGGCCGCAAGCTGACAAGGAGTAGCTAGGTATACTGCGCTACTGCGTCTACTTGTGCTTGACGCTTATGCATAATACAGATAATATAGAGAATTGAGAAACTTTACGGGAACGGGAATCTGTTCGATCGCCGCATATAAGGCTACGCATGCACTATAGCATTTTGTATTAGTTATAAAAATAACTTTGAATAACTTTGAAAAATAATGTAGATTGTATAATCATAATTCATATTTACAGTTTGAATTTTTTACAAAATATTGAATGTCTCGATTTATTTGTTTTTATAATTTTCTTACTTTCAAACAAAATGTTACGATAACTACCTATTTGTAATTAATAATGAAACAAAATTAGATTAAAGGATTAACTTGAAATAAAATTTGTATGTAGTTTGTATATTTCGAAATAAAGTTTTACATAGTTCTTTTAGCCATTAAATACCATACGATAATAAAAGGTGCCCATAGACCTACACCAAATAGTAATGAAAATACCACGGTCAGTGTATATCTGAAACAACGTAATAGTAATTAAAAATGTTGAAGTAATAATTATGTATCGTTTGGATTGTTGAAAGAAGTGGTACATTCATATGTATGTATATTTAAAAAAGTAAGATATTATGAACAACACCGTCGTCAGTGTATAACGAATTATTTTTGGGTATAAAATAAAGATCTTTTTATTATTGGCTCTACGTACTCATAAAAACGGATTGGCCAATTTTGATACGTTTTTTCATTGTCGTTGATCTGTAGACGTACAGTTTGGAGTAGCTTAATATTTTTTAAAAGGCAGAAAATAAATTTCACTATAATACCTGCTACGGACTCTAAATGGTAAGTTGTCGAAGGGTTGCGTTGGCTCATCGCAATGATAGAACCTTCTGTCTCTTATATTTATATAATTCGCCTTGTCAAAAATACTTCGTGGACGTATTGTGCCGAAAAGATAACACATTCGTTGTATGTTGAACATTTTAAAATGCTTAAAATAATATTATATTGTCTTGCTTCAACAGAAATACGCTAAAGTCAATTGATCATATATTTTGTTTATAAATTCATTTTTCAAATATTCTTTCTGTCAATTTGTTACGTTCCGTAATTTAATTTATGCACATATCTACAGAAAAGGTTTTAATTTAAATATGTAATACCAAAATATTTGACATATTTTTTTATAAATATCGAATATTCATCAGCTTAGTATAAAAAGTTATATTTTACTATTTCTGAAATCATTAATTATGTATTGTTGTAATTAATAATAACGTATAAATTATTAGTTTTATTAAAAATATTTTTATAGTTGTGCTCGAATATTAAACGCGACCTCTAGTGTAAATGCAATAAAACTGAATGTTAGGGAATAGGGACGTAAAGTTTTGCTTTAAGATAAAAAGCTAAGCCCGAATTGTAAGGGAAGAATATAGATGGCGTTAGTTATTACAACAAGTTATTAGTGTTGATGTCAAATAATAAATATAGATGTCTGTAGGTACTTTAGACACGGTCGTATACACAGGTATTGCAACTTCAAGGGGTACGTTGACATAATGACGCTGTTTTTCAAAACCAAACAAAACAGTTAAATAACAAAAAATCCACAAAACTCAACAAAACGATATAACAATGATTAAATAACACAATACTTGGGAGAGAAAAATATCAGCTTCGATAGCAGCGACGTAGTACCTCAAGCGGATGGTATTGCGAATTAGCAGTTGTTACACACTCGCACCTCATCTCTCACCACTGAAATTGGACTCAGTTGCAAGACCTGTGTATACGACCTTGACTTTAGATTTTTCTGACGAAAACGTGACCGTGGCTTAATGTAATTTTGATCTATAGATTAATAATTAGATCATAATGCTATTCACTAGTTTATGATATAGTTCAAATTCAGTTAAATATTTAGTTAACACACACTGTTATTTTTTTGTTTTTCGTCAATGATTGCAACAACACTATTTTTATATACGCTATTTTTATATAAGTAAATGTTTTTTTTATCGTTAGTATATAACGTTGACTTCCTAATAAATAATTTAATAAATTACTATTAAAATATACGCCTTACTCTTTAAGTTACGAAAGTGGAAAGAGAAAATAATTAAACAAATACTTTTTAGTCGACTTCCAAGATGGTTGTTTTTTTATTCAGTTAGAGTAATCTTTACCTATTTATTCTTTTACAAATTGCTTCTAAGTAATGAGTGTTATTGTGCATAATCGCTTCAGTTAGTATAGATTAGGCTCTGTACTTTGCTTTAGAATGTTAACCGCATGCAATTTTAATTAAGTAGGTCGTCATTAACCCTTCGTTATCGTCAATGTGTTCATGTTTCACCGCCCTCCGCATCCCGTCGCGTCCCGCAGCTTGGTTACATCGTCGGTCCATGTGACTGAACTGCATTTGATGATCTCCGCTGTCTTTACTTTAGGACGTATCGGGTCCCATGGCCGTCGATCCTATGTAACCACCCCACTACTACTTCAGTCTGTTTTGCTAGCTGCGTCGATATATATAAGCGAAATCTCTAAGCTCCGAAGCTATGCGTCCGATTGATTGAACTTTTCACAGTTACTCTTTCCCCGACGTAGATGCTCACTAAGAACGTATTTTATGCAAATTCTATCCAAAATACATTTTTCTTCTTGTCTACCCGTGCGAAGGCGGGACGATAGCGAGTCATATTATATATATTATAACATATGTTAAGTATGTAAATTTTTGAAATTACTCTTTCACTTATTTTAGTAACAATATTGCCGGCTTAAGTTATAAGCGTGACTAAGGGCTAAGTAATATTAAATTCAACACGATTTAAAATATAAGACCGTTTTGAATAATGTTGTATATTAACGTTGTGGCTTTGTGCGAGCCCGTCAGACAAATTTCGGCCACGGCGATCAATCTCAAGAGAGATTAGCTAACTCAGGTGCACTCTCTCTTCCCTAGCTCTCATAATCAGATGGGACGGCAATCCGACACGACCGGAAAGAGTTCAGCAGGACCAACAGCTTTACATGCTTTCCGATGCACGACAGTACACACACTTCCAACTTCCATACTCCGGGCTGCTAATGATAATTTGACAGAAAAACCCAATAACTTCCTATTGACTTGATCTGGGAATTGAACCCAGGACCTCCAGGTCCGTGGCCTTACATCTAGCCACTAGATTGATTTTTGCCACTAGATCATCAAATGCAATCTTATTATTATTATTAGATATAAGATATTCTACCGCCAATTAGCTATATTTAGTATTGTTGTGTTCCGGTTTGAAGGGTGACTGAGTCAGTGTAATTACAGGCACAAGGGACATAACATCTTAGTTCCAAAGTTTGGTGGCGCATTGATAATAAAAAAATTAGAAAAAGAAAGTTTTTATATAAATGTAAGTTGCGGCTTCTAATCTGAATTCGTGCATTCGCGAAGTTTATCTCGAACTCGTTCAGCGTTGATATTAAAAAATAATAAAGGAAAAAATATTACTTTGATTTTTAAGTATTATTACTTAATATAATATAATAACGTGGTTAATAGATATATATATGTTTTTTTATATTACCCGGGATAGCAAATGACTCTACTCCACCTGATGGTAAGTGGTAGTAGAGTCCAAACGCGACGACGGCTAGTGCAGTCAGAACGAATGACTTGCTCTAGCCGCCCCCGCCTTGCCGGCCCGCAAGATGCCTCTTCACGCCTCGTTTGAAGGAACCCAGGTCATAAGAGGAGGGGAACACGTGTGCTGGTAAGAATTCCATGTTTTGGAGGTGCGACAAAGAAAAGAGTTGCCAAATTTCTTTGTGCACGATGGAATTGATGTCACAGTTAGGCGGTGACATCGAGAGCCAGCACGCGTAGACTTGTAAAGGAATGGGGAAGCAGGAATGAGGGAGAATAATTCCTCTGAGCACTCGCCGTGATACAATCGGTAGAAAGCACTCAGTGCCGCTATCTCTCGACGCAATTGTAAAGGCTCGAGGGTGTTGGGGACCTTTACGTCGCCAATAATGCGAACCGCACGTCGCTGCAACCGATCCAAGGCCTCCAGTAAGTACTTAGCGGAGCCATCCCAGAGGTGCGAGCAATATTCGACGCAAGACCGCACCTGTGTTTTATATAACAGGAGTAGTTATTGTGGCGTGAAAAACGCCGCACCTTGTTCAGGACTCCGAGTTTCCGTGAAGCTGTTTTTATAACAGCCTCGATGTGGTCCCTTGGATTGAGGTCGCACCGAACGTCAAATCCCAGTATGGCGACTTTGCTTTGCATCTCCAGCGTAGTGCCACAGAGGGAGGGAGGAGGCGAAAATGGTGACTTTTTTTGGTAGATGAAACGATATAATAATTGTATTTCCGGTGGCATCCACACTAAGCAAGCTTGTGTAGTGAACCTTGCTACGATTTACAGAGAGCGTTCCACCTACGGTTAATGGTGTGTACCTAGTTGAAAAATGTATGTAAACAATAAAACAAAAAAAAGAGAAATTTTATTAGACTATTGACTATATTGACTACATCGATCTAAAACCTTCTCCTAAAAAGGATTGGATGCTTTCGTCTAGCTAGAAATTGACGCCCTCATTATATTTTTTGTATTCTATGTAAATAAGATTGTTGTTGCTTTTTTAAAACGAATATTAAGTATATTAAGGGTTTATCAGTATAACACTATACGGGCTATTTAGGGTGGCAAAAGTTGCAGGTTCGATCCTGTCCTATTGGACTTGATTTGTCGTCTCCATTTCTAGCTCAAGCTAATTCGATAAAATAAGCATTGTTTTTTTTTTTCTTATTGATATTTATATCGTACTTCATTACAATTCAGTAGGATTGTATTAAAACAGGTTGTTAGCTGCTAATTAATGTACGTTGAACGTGCAAAACTAATAAAATACATTTTACTTGACAATTTGAAAGAGTTCTAAGAGAAACATTATAGAATGTTTAGCTTGATATAAACATATGATTTCTCTACTCCAGCACGTATTTGCTAAGTATAGTTATAAAAAAGGGAAAGATCTATACTATAAGATTTCATATAATTTATAGAGGTATCTAATAAAGAACGAGGTGACTTTTCATTTGTTTTATTCATTTCCAAATACAATAACATCTATACAATGGTACTACGACTAAACGGATTCGTTATTCCGACACATGCATTAGAATAAATTAAATAAAAAAAAATATGAATAAATTATTTATTGTGTAAATAAATCTTTTTAAAAATAAAAATCACCGGTATTTTACGTATTAAATCACAAGTAAGGTAACTAAACGTTATTATTAATTATATTATATTTAATTAAACATTTTTTTAATAATTAGAGCGAAATTTATTAGTAATTATTTATTACACAGATAAATGTTATAATTGTCGAAAAACTAAAATTAACAATGATAAAAATTCGATTAAAAAAATAACCGAATTATATAGAAAAATAATTTGCGACCAGTTGAAAGTAATTAAACATTGTTACTTGAAAAAAAAAAACAGAAAGTTAATAAATTATTATTAAGAGTTAAATAATAAAAAATAATATGAAAACAACAAAAGTAAAAAATAAATTATTGTAAATTTACAACAGAAAATATCCAATTATATTTATTACATTTTCTACATTTTATCGATAATAATACGATTGCACTTTTAAAATAATATCTACTTTATATACAATCCCCTGGAGAACGTTTCCACTGAGAAAAAATTGCGCTCCTTCCTTCTGTCCATTAACACGCAATCAGCACACGCAAAGAATTGAATAGTTGTAATTCTACACAACTTAGCTTTTGACCCTCTATTATTACATGCAATAAGGGAATTTCAAAGAGGGAAAAATTGTAAATCTCTCATGAAGTATTGCAATATCATAGTATTCAATATTTGAGACGAAAATATTTATTATAATAATATTACCTTCTTATAATGTAGATATTTGGTAGTTGTTTTTATTATAAAATGATACATTTTAATACTTTTAATTTAATTTTATTGCCAATTTTAAAATAATTACCCGAAACTGTTAAAATACTTTTAAAAGTAAATCAATAAAAACTTGTTTGTACTGAGTTTTAAATTATAATAGTGAACATAAAATGTAGACAAAAAACATTTATTAATTTAAAATAAAATAAAATCGATTTAAAAGTAAAAACTGTTACTAAGTTTTTAATATGGTTGGATCTAATATAATTGTCACGTTTAGTTATAAATAAATTGCTTATTTCACATTGTTACACTACAACTTATTATAAATTTATACAGATTAATACTGAGATAACTATCACCATTTAACTGCTTACTGATTTTTTTCTGATTAAAAAACAGCGTTATTATAAATTCGTGTTTATTTGTTACAAATAATAATATATGAGATGGAACGGCGGACACCGATTAAGTTTGAGAATTCCCGAAACTTCCTAAAGTTGAAATTTCTATGCCGTTGGTTTCATCATTTTAGCTTTTGACCTAAGTGACAGACTAACTTTTGCCTCCTTTATGTAATAATACCACCTTTCATTTTGAATTTGGCTTAAACAACCATAGCAATTTTCTCATCTTATTTGAAAACTTTGCCTTTTCAGGAATCCTTCAGCTTATTCTCACAGCCGCCGTTCGGATTAATGCAGTTTGTTTAACTGACTTTTGGACTTTCATTACTGCTTAGTATTATTATTTTCGTTGAGTATACTTGAAATGTATTTGAAGATGTCTTTTTGAATTTGAAGATGCATTATTCCTGAGCAATAAATTATTAAATATCGATGAATTATTATCATATTAGGGTATTGTTATCGATTATATTATAAAACTTTAAATGTAATTTCCATTGCAAAGTTTAAAAAATGCAATATTGCTTTACATTTTATGAGTTATACGATGGATAAAATTTTTAATAATTGATATCCTAAATAAACAATATAGTTCTACTTATTTAATGAGTATCTATTATTTACATTCTTTGATAAAAGACTAGTCACACTCCACGTGTACATTCGTGTCAAGTTGTAAATTAATTAATAAATAAAATTAAAATTAGATAGCAATCAATTCAATATGGCGTTTTATTTACCCTGAGATTAATTTAGAGTTAACGGCTTATAAATAAAATGTTATTGGCGTTTATTTTACTGGCGTACGTTGGCGACATAATCTTAGTAAAACTAATTGATTAAAAACTCGTGATATTCATTCCGAAATCTCAGTTCCCACAATCAGGCTGTATTCGTATTGTACGTTTCTCAAGCCGTCTCTTTTCTTGGGTCGAATTGCATTTCATGTTAAATATTATATAATACGATACAGTTTTACCTACTTAAAATAAAAAGAATAGTTTACATTATCGATGGTAAGTTCGAGTCAAACAATGTCATATGTCGTGTCGTGGTTGTAGTAGGCCGGTCATGCGTAGTGCGGGTAGGAGCCCAGGTGTGACGTCACGTGGGGAGGAGCCATAGAGTGGGGGGAATAGAGGTTGCCTCCTCCTCCTCCCCAGTTACTCCATGAAGCTGACGGGAATATTGAAGCTGAAACAAAGTTCGCTAACCTAAGTTAATACAAATTGCAATTTTCTGTAGACATGTTCTATTCTATTGTTATTAATTTCAAGTCAATAGAAATATTAAATATATAAAAAAATACAAACAGGTATTAACGCTGATGGTAATATTTTTACAATAATTTATTAATAATATATCGATTTTATAAAACAATTTACAACGTGAAATAATGAACATAATAGAGAAAACAAAATCGCCTTGACAATCATTCGCATTATTCGCACAGCGCTACGCCAAAAAGATTTTAAAATGATTAATTTGATCTCACGCTAACAAACTGTAAGAACTCAATTTATTTCAAAAACTATGATTACGAAATATAAAATCATATACATATTCATTTAGTTGATAAATGAACGATGAATAAAAAACCAACCCAAAACCAATATCATTGGATCAAAATAAATCGTATTTAAACCAGCAAATGCCAGCAGAGAGATTGCGAAAATGAATGTACATTCCATTAAGTCAAGAGCGTGAAGCGGGCCGTGGCGTTGACATCCAACTTCGAGGACCAAGTCAATATTTGATCAGCAAGTGTACATTAGCATTCGATGCAGATTACACTTTGCTGCGATTGAAGGGTGCATGATATTAGCTAATTCAGAACTATTTATACTACTCCTAGGATTTATTTAACTTTTGAAGTGCTAGGTATGGTGAGATGTTAAAGGTATAACATTATTCGTGTTTTTGTTTCGTAGTGATTTCGATTTATCTAATGTATATTCGTATTTTTTTTGATGTAATGATGTTACAGAAAAAAACATACTTAGTCGAAATTTCACGATAGAAATTGTAAACTTTAAGTAAGTCGCGTAGTTTGATCAAATATTCCGGTAGGTATTGGTTATGCGTTGTCATCAATTATGATAGTTAAGAGCTTTACTTTATATAATTTCAGCTTTAGTTAATTTTGTACTTGAAAGTTATTTTAAACATTTTACAACCTTTATGGCATATTCCTCAATGTTAAAATCGCAGCGCATTTGCGTCGATTACACAGTCATTAACTGGAATAATTTAATTACCTGTCGATGTTGGCATAGCTGCGTGTGGAGCCATGAAAGACGAAAGCTTGGCCGAGTGATGATACGAGCTCATAAATAAATCGCTCTGGTATTTATAAGCGGGATCGCTGGCAGCCGGTTGCGTGGCCGCAGCTAGGCCTTGGAAATCGAACTTGTACGCATATCGTTTACCATGGACCTTCGTCATAATATTCTTGTCGTAGTAGTATCTGTACAAATGGAGTATTATTAGATGTGAAAGTCAATACAGAAATAAATGAAGTAATATATAACAATAAATATAAA
The DNA here is from genome assembly GCA_905220585.2 of Nymphalis polychloros. Taxonomy (NCBI): domain Eukaryota; kingdom Metazoa; phylum Arthropoda; class Insecta; order Lepidoptera; family Nymphalidae; genus Nymphalis; species Nymphalis polychloros. Next base: position 15,229,553 of record HG992241.1, on the reverse strand, counting down.
TCGCAAAATCTTCGCTCAGCGAAACGGGTACCCATAACTTCGCAAGGCGTCGCAGTTATCGGTGTGTCCATATTTGACAAATATCTACCTATGTCCGAACTGATCGTACGATCCGGACGTGTTCGTGTTTTTACCTCAAAGCCCGGCTAAGCTTATCGTAGTTCATGTTCGGCTTGGATTTACGTTCCCCCCATCTCCTGGCCACTTCGTCTGGGTCTGTTAGCTTGAACTCTCCATTCGTGCCTTCCCAGGTAATGCATCCTGCATTACTGGAGTCGCTTAGCAGCTCCAAAAGGAACTGCCATAGTTGTATTTGTCCGGATCCTGCGATGAACAATGCATTCAGAATTTTATTATTTGCTACATTCATTTATAAATAGTTTTAGTGTTTCGTACTCTATCTCCTATTCTGTATCCCTGACAAATGTGTATGCAAAATTTTATCATAATTGATTGAGTAGTTAAGACGTGAAGGCGTAACAAACAAACAAACTCGCTTTCACATTTATAATATTAGTAAGGATAGCAATCAAATGCAGCAGACCTGTAATTATAGACCCATAAAGCGAGTTATTACGCCACACCCGGTTATTCCTTTTACATAAAATAGTTCCCTGAATCGTTAGAGACAGAGGTAAAATTATGATAGCACCATAGAATATATAATTTATCTTTTGCGTGTATTCATTAAAATATTATTTATATCCCTATCCAAAAATGAATTTCGTAAACATTCATTGGTTTTTATAATATAACTATGCAAAGTATTTGCAGATCTGTGACACGTAGTTTTTGTATATATTATTTGAAAATATATAAAACTTCTTGGACTAAAACTATGTTGAGTGTAATTAAAAAAATATCCGATCTATCTTTGTAATGTTTCTAAATCAAAAGAGGTCAAATTCTTTCACTTATATCATATCCAACTTTGAAATTCATCTTAACTATATTATATATGTATCTACAGGATGTATCTAAAGGTATAATGTGCAGGGTCGTTCCCACATGTTGCGATATTGGGCGGCTGTGTTACGATCACGCACGACTTGAGCCGAATGCACTCAACTGGAACCTAGTACCGTTGACAAAATAATAAATATATTTTTTATTGATGTCTAATTCTTACGCGTAGACTTAAAATTTGATGTTTTATAAATGCCAACAAATAACAAAATGTTTATCATTATGGTATAATAACGTACATTGTATAATGATGGCAATAAATCACAAAAGACATTGATTTTTTTACAAAACGTTTTGCTGACCCTACTGCTGGCGAAATGGCCGGCTCACACGAGCGTGGCATCCCAGTGATTTATACTCAATCGATTATGTAGAAGTCAAAACGTTTGCACTCGCCTCTCGCCTCGCTGGAAGAGCTTGAGGCATTGTCTGTTATGCCTCATCAATTTTACGACTCGCAATTATTAATCGTCGATCGACACAATGGTCCACATCAAAATGTTAAGTAGGAATAATATATTATATGATGAAAATATTTTAATTTTTTTGATGTATTTATATTTAGTGTAGAATGTTGGGTGTTTTGAATGTTAAGTCTGTGTTTTGAACGCCTTAATTTTATTTAGTCATCTGAATATTGGAAGTTATTATTATTAATTACGTGTGTTGAGAATGAAATAAATAAATAATTAAATGTTAGTCTTTGAAAAGTACCTAATTCTGATATTCAGAAGTTTAAAATAATGGACATTGATTTATTAAAATGCATACATTTCATCGGCTCTGAGTTCGAGCAGTTTTGTAGAATTTACAGAAGCTTTTAATGGAAACCCTATGCCCGGTTTCCGAAGTTCCCATTTAAATTGTCACTGGCCTACTTCAGTAAAGTTGTGAAATGCAAATAATCGGGTAACTGTCACTGCGTTTCTGAATGGTCGACTAGCTATTTAATGACTATGATACTGGCAACCAGTTTCTTAAGTGTCTCTCTTACGTCTCGTCAGTCTTAAATTGATTTTATCATTTAAATTCGATCAATTTTAATTTTGCTAATATTCGTTTTGTTCTTTAAAAATGTTCTATTTTACTTAGAAAAATATGACACAGAAAGAAACTAAAATCAATAAAAGATATAAAAATGATAGCACACTTAAGTTTATTTAAGTTTAACGGATATATTTTATACTTCGTTGGTACAAAAACTGAAATGGGATATTTTTGCGTACGTATATTATTAGCTAAACAAAATACGTAATGAAATAAATATTATATTTACCGGCATATCACTTTTTGACGTTTGATGTTACAGTTCTGCGTCGATTTTCGTATTTGTTTGCTACACAGTAGAACCAATGATAAATTTGTAGGTATTTCAGTTTGGTCACAGGTGAATTAAGGGCGTGTGAATGTTCCGTTATTACGTAGGGCCGACACGTGCCGTGATTGTCTCACGAACACTGCGCGTGCCCACGATATTATAATGTAACGTAATTATATACTTTGATTTAAAGGTGTAACGTTGGTTTACGTGATTTATTTTAATTTGTAATGTTGTTTTAATTTTATTAGGGTTATTTTTGATCGATTATAATTTATCGTTCTGTTTTCATGTGATAATTATTTTGATATTCTTGTTTCTTTATGATAGCATCATCATCTCATTAGCATGGTTATATATATTTATTTAATATAATATAGCTTAACACAAAACTAATGATATTACCTACCCAGCGAAGTAAAGGGTTTTAAAGATTAGCCTATAAAGACAAAACAATATGATTTCGGATGCTTAAATTATTATTATTATTATTTATTACACATATTTATAAATAAACAAAATGTATTACGTTTAGAAACAAAATCTGTATAACATGATCAAAGGTCAATGTCGGTCAATTGAAATAACCCTACGTATCGTTAATATTATGACCCTACGGCAAGCGCTGCTAGCCCATTAACATTTTGACTTTCCAACAAAAGGGTCGATCGTAGACAGATAATATACGTAATATACACAATTTCGTGACCTCAGCGTTCCCACGTGAAATAAGGTGGCTGTTATCAACGCCACCTAGTAACACTTGCGTGTGACGTCACATTTATATACCTATCTGCATACCACCACGGTTTCACCTGCGTAATTTTTTTATTATATATGCCTATTTTAAGCACGCGATAAGTACATGCCTTCGTCCTTTTCATCAATTTGGTTGATGTTCCCTGTCAGTACCACTGGTAATAATATAAAATATAGATATCGGCACTTCAAATCATATGTACTGATTTATATTCATAGAGGACATTATTACTTATATATATTCTATTATATTTCCTAAGGAGTTTTATTTTATTTTGAAATCCTAAGTGGAAAAATAAGATCATAATTTTAACCAAACAACTATGTAAACTAGATAGATATAATGTCATATTTTAAAGAAACAAATATAAAAAAAAAACATTAGTTAAAAATACCGTCGTTTTATAGTGCCAAGTCGCAGCTACAATAAATAACTCTTGTTAGAATAAATGCACTACTAACTATGTGTATCCTTGACCTAATAGTATCACACTATACTGCGTGACGTAATCTTCGAGTTAATACATAAATCGCGTACGTTGATAAGCTTAAATGACCTTTAAAATAGAAATAGAATAGAATTTTTTATTGAATACCTGAATTAGCTAGACGACTGCTTGTAGGGCCAAACATTTGGTAAGGATCTGGAAACAAACAATTATAATTAATAATATAAAATAATAAAACACATCCTTAATTTAATCGATTTGCTTACTATCCACCTAGAGGTGAATTAGAACAAAGTTGATTTTGCAATCTGTCAGTATATAAGAGTAGTTACCCGTCCTGGTTCCCGGATAGAATAAGGGCCTACATAAAACGTTTATATTGTATTTATATAATATATATAGTTTATATAATATGTGTGTATAGATATAGTGTTGTTAGTTTATGCGACGCAGTAAAGTTTCAACTCAGCATAATTTTTACCAACATCTTCAACAATTATTGTCATATTTCAGCCATATACCATATAATTGTGCCTTTCTCATTCATCACTTCATCCATTGGTGAAAACCATATGAAAATCCGTTCGGTAGTTTTTGAGCTTATCGCGTTCAGACAGACAGACAAACGCGGCGGATGGACATTAACAGCAATTTTTCAAACTTTAAATAATTTTCTTCTTAAACATTTCATAACGCAGCATAATTTTTATCTTAAGCCCATTCCTAATTATTTACATTTACGTCAATATAAGCTTTTCTTTAAGTCTAAACTGATTTCTCTAACCAAAATTTAAAGTTTAGTAAAGTCACCTGTATAACTTCATGTTAATTATTACACTAAGATAACCCTAATACAATTTGGTCTTACTGCGTAGACAGTCTTAATATATACCATGATAAATCGATTATTCCCATTTAGAAAACAATTTTAGGATAAATAAAAAAGAAAATATATTTACGTAAGTTATTTATTAAGAGCGTCAGTATCGTACTTATTAAACAATATTTCGTAGCGATAAAATAGTTTTAAAGAAGAAAGCTTGACAATCCAATGTTTTATAATATAGAGTTTATCAGTAAGTAAAGGTATTTTACTCGCCTAGGCTATAAAGATAGCTGTAGTCATGACAACAGGTCAACAACAATACCGAAAAAAAACAGATACAGTACATAGATTGCATTTAAAATAGGCTTAATGAAACCTACGTGCAGCCCTCAGAATTAGCATAGATAATGTTGGCTACCGATTGTAAGGTCGACTGATAGTGCATTATCTGCATTTCCACTTTTATATATGTAGTATTAAGGATCAAAATAGTTAAACGTAAAAATATTTAAATTAAGCTTTCGGAATTATTTTCCCTCGATTTGAATAAACTTTTTAAGACTTGATAAAAACATTAAAAAAAACGAGGTTTTGTTTAATCCTCGCATTAAAACGGATACAAAATAGTAGAGTACTCATTACAAGCTCTTGTAGGTCACGGAGACATAGCAAATGCGTCGCTTCGATTTCACTGGCCGCTGTGGCTTGGTGTGGCCGCTGGCCAGTTGCGCGTGCTCTATGGCAATTTAATACTAATGTATCTATCTCGATGGCCGCCGCGACCTGACCGCTGCGGCCTAGCCGCTAGTGCGCTATTAGCCTAAAGCTTGAGCCGGTGCAGATATGTCATATATATCTATAGATATCTGACATATATATATATATATATATATATATCTATATGGCACGCGGCCAGCGGCCACACCAAGCCGCAGCGGCCAGCGAGATCGAAGCGACGCATTTGCGGCCCGTGTTCAGTCGCTGGCCGCTGCCACTGAGATCAATTGCATTGTAGATAAAACAGCAATGTGCGCGCACTGGCCGCGGTGGCCGCACGTTTTGTGGAACTACAGCGTGATTTGTGATCATCGCGATGTCGTTCGACACAGAAAGGTTTATAACCGAGATTGAGACGAGGAGGGCGTTGTGGGACATGTCCTGTGACTAAATAAAATAAAATAATAATATGTCGGTCAAAAAAGTATGAAATAATCCCTTTGTACGCCTTTCGCGTAGCAAAGTATGAACCCTATATTTTTTCCTTTTGTTTTTCCGCTTCTTACTTGAAAGATACACAAGCACTGCTATTTCCTCAACGTCCATTTTGAAGCGCGCTGTATGTGCAATTGACGATTGTAGCCGCGGTTTTTGCCGCGTTGCAAATCGCAACCATTCATTCATTCATTCATTCGTCATGGCCGCGCGGTCAGGTCGCTATTGCGCTATTGCTCTAAATGGGATGCGAGTGCGACCAAACTATCTCGAATGAATGCCTTCAGGTCCAAGGGTACAGCGACGAAGAAGGATCCAACACCATCACAATACATAAGACACAGCACACTAGGTTTCGAGACGGTCATCATCACCAAATGTGTGTCAAGGAATATCGCATGTATATGTGGTTGCAATATCGAAGATAACAAAAGAAGAATGGTAACACTGATGAAGATGGCATGAATGGCGACTACCAAGGAGGTTCTTGATTACAACCTAAAATGCCGATTCCGATAGAGATGACTCGACAATGGAAATTCTAGCTGAACACCATCCATATCAGCTAAGGAAGCCCAAACAAAAATTAATACCGAATGATATTACAAAAAAAGAATTGATCAACAAAAGCTAAATAATTTGCAATATCTATTCACATATATCGACTTTTATTGTAATATTTTTGTTGCTTCAATTTCGTTGAAAATTTATTCTGTTGTTTCGAATCCTAGTGATATCTGACAATCGATTTTGTGACGTTGTATAATGTCTATAAGGTGTGCTGTATTTTACAAAACAAGAAAACGTGCAATGTTTTTATTTACTATGTGCAGAAGATGCAACATATTTTAATAAAGATGTTCCTAAGTAACTTATCTAATTAAACTTCTACAATTGTATATAAATATGAATATTGTATTATAATTTGCATCTCGTACTTGACGGTGAAGGATAATATCGTGAGGAAACCTGCATGTGTCAAATTTCACTGAAATTCTGTAATATGTGTATTCCACCAACCCGCATTGGAGTACCGTGGTGGAATAAGCTCCAAAACCTTCTTCTCAAAAGAGGAGAAGAGGCCTTAGTCCAGCATTTGGACATTCACAGGCTGTTACTTATTGTATTATAATAATCTCAAAGTTTGAATTGTGATGCTTGGCAATTAAAACTTGCAAGCGTATTAAAACAACGTTAATATAATATATATATAGAGAAGATGCACCGAAACACGGACAACACTTATGCAGAAACACGTGTAATATGAAAAAAAAGTATTACATTATTGTCGATTCGATATTGTAAGGTTCGGGAAGCCATTGGATTTGGGTAGCGAAAGACCATCATGGAAATCCTTGAAGGAGGCCTTTGTCCGGCCGTTTTCCATCTGATATGATGATGATATTTGAATAGAAGTCACCACCGCTCATAAACATTAATGATGTATGAAATAATAACCAAACCTTACATTGTCAATACGCAGCCAACATTAGGGACTAAGATATACCTATAGTTACAGTTATAGCACGAGTGAATTCGATTTATTACGCAACAGTTAAAATTAAACGTTCTTTTCTTAAATCACCATTTTCGCATTGATAGCGTCTTCGACATTGACTCTGTCAACTCTAGTAAGAGATCTCTATCATACAAAGAATTGTGGGCGTTTTCATTGTGTTTATACACGTTCGAATATTTTATCACGTCAAAGGCATGTCTAACATGTCTCTGTTTGTATGCTTTTGTACTATGACAATGCCTGATTGACATTCAATCGGAACTGGTATAGAGAGGAAGATACGTGATTATGTTTTGCGAATTTATTTTGTAAATATTTAGTATCTAACAATTTTAATTAAAACGAAAATATAAAAATTTGTTATTTTTTAATTACGGTCCTTCATTTGTAAAATCTTTTTCTAGCGAAATTTTTAACTTTTTGTAATTCTAAAATTTAGTTTGCGATCCTGTCTGGTAATCAAAACACGTTGTTACGTTAAAATAATCCTATTTAATATTATAAATGCGAAAGTGAGTTTGTTTGTTTGTGACGCTTTCAAGCTAAAACCACTAAGCCGATTTTAAAAATTCTATTACCAATGGAAAGCTACATTATCAGCGAGTAACATAGTCTACATTTTGTCCTCGTATTCCCACGGGAACGGGAACTACGCGGGAGAAACCGCGGGCAAACCGCTAGTGTTAATATAAATTAAAGACAAGATATATCACAGGTCATGTAGATATATAAATTATATTTGATGGTAAGACTATGAATAAATCGAATCGTACGTGATTTCTAAAAGATACGGGAGTAACCTTGATTGTTATACAAAAAAAATCTTTGGTTTATATTTATTGTTAGCTAATGGAAAATTGTGAACGAAGACAACCCGCATCGCCTTATTAATTTCAGGTTTCTCCCTTTCTCGAAACCTTGAAAAAAAGTATTTTTTTATGTCTACGTAGATTCATTTGAACATAGTCGTATTTATAATAGGTAAAAAGTGTCTGAATTAATATATCTTATTGTATTTATTATCGTAACATTTAACTTCGTTTTGTTTTTCAAGAATGGGAACAATTTCTGCCTTTTGCTAATATCTCTTTAACCCGTTGATAAATAAAGGTGATGAGGCGACACGATTTAAAAAAAAAACACTTTCTCACTCGATAAGTGTTACAATCTAATTTACGGTGATATGTCATCGGGACGCGTCTACTCTTGAAACGTTATATTTATATAATAGTCAAAGTCACATTTTACTTCGGTTTTATGATCGTATTTTGCGGCGAGGTTCGAGTTTGTTGCCACAGAACGTTTACGATACGTGTTGTAGACGGACGATATGCCCAGTATTTACAAAAATATTGTAACTAACATGATTCTAGCATGATTTTTTAATGTTATAAGCTGCTTATAACAATAAAAAATCATGTTCCAGTTCGTTTCTATTCATGGGACCCACTTGGTCCGTGTATAACCCGTCGCGGCTATGCAAATTATTGCAATAATTCTCAAGTACTAGTCTGAATTCTGGTCAAATCGTACAAACAGTTGCAAGCGAATTTAACCATAGTTACGTATATATAACAGTCAAATTAGGCTGTACCTTAATTTAAGTGTTGCTGACGATAGTTGCACATTGAATTTGAAACAAAAGGGTCCCCCTAACTACTGTTCGCGGCTTTGTTAATATTATAATAAAGTAATTGTTAATGACACTCGTGTTACTGTTGGGCTATAAAGCAGGGAACTATGACGAATCGACCCCATGACTAATAGATCCGAATATGCCATAAATGACCCTATGATTCGAGCTGCCAGCGAAGCGATGAATGTTTAACTGATATTAAGAATAGTTATTTAATAAAATGTTGTTTGATAATATTATGATATTAAAATCAAAATATTTAATTCTTATTATATAATTTCATAATAATGGAACATATAATTTACGAGTAAATTTTAGTATGGAATAAATCCAGGTCTTTTTTCTTCAGCCGTTTTCCGTCTACTGCTGGACGAATGCCATGGAACGCTAACCATCCCGGTCTTGGGCAGCCCGTACCTGCCACCTTTTTGAAATCGTCGGTCCACCTAGCCACAGGGCGTCCTACACCACGTTTGCCTAAGCGTGGTCTCCACTCTAGCACGTGTCGGCTCCATCGGCTATCAAGGTGCCTGAAGACATGACCAGCCCACTTCCACTTCAGGGAGCTAATTCTACGCGCGATTTCGGTGACTAGTTATCTGGCGAATGTCCACTCAGTTCTCAGGGGTATGAGCTGATCGACCATAATTTTGGTATTTTCAATGTTCATCCCGAGACCTACTCGTCTGGAAGGTCATGTCTATGAAATAACTGAACAATTTAATTTTATGTAATTATATTTATTTATTCTAAAATTATTAATTTAAAATAAAATTAAATAACAAATTGAAATATAAAATTAAAACATAAATTTTACTGCCAATGCAAATTTTCCGGTCCATAGAAATATATATCCCAATTCATACCTCCTATCATATCTGTAGGGATATACCATTCGTAATAGAAATATTTGAAGCGCTTCTGCGTGTGACAGTACGTTATACGGGGGACACACATTTGGAAGGGATAAGCTGTACTTCGGAATAAGTCTTCCTCGTATGCGGTTGCCCTTAATATTATGCACGTTGGTATCCTCGGTATAAGTAACCATCCCTGCAAGGAATATCAACAGAAGTGTGTGAATTGTTTTTTTTTAAATACAAATACTCGTAGGCTCTGGCAAATGGGCTTAACCATTGATGAAAATTTCAAAAAAATACATATGTATGAATATGTTATTTTTGTCGAACATGTTTTCAAATTGTTTTAATTGATAACACTAATAATAAAGTTCGTCAATGGATATCGAACAAAAAAAAAGAAAATCGGTTGACAAATAGAAAAAAAGGTAGGTACTTAAATATTCTGTCTTTGTCTATTTGTATATAAGTTGGATATAATATAAAATTAACTATACATTTTTCTACTCACTCTTATTATTATCTTCCCTAAGACATCCATGTGATCTTTATGTACGTGAGCGTAGAATTTTATATCGCTTCGTTTACAGACGCCAAAGGTATATTCACTATGTACTGACACTGAAACAGGTAAGTATAAATCTGGTAAAAAAAAAGCATGTGTTGATAACTTACGCAGAAAGTTAAAGCCCGTGCATTAAGGTAAGGCTATTAAGTCAGCGATGCGAACTGATGCCTTCTCCTTTATTTCTAGAAACACAGACGTAAGTTGGTCACACATAGTGATTATGCGAGGCAGGAAATGTCCGGTGGTGAAATTCAGCGGCCGGGACTAAACCAAAAAACTCCTCAAAACATTCCCCGTGATATATGCGATAGAGGATGCAGAGTGACCTAACATCTCTATGCAAAAATAAATTGCATGTGTTGATAACTTACGCAGAAAGTTAAAGCCCGTGCATTAAGGTAAGGCTATTAAGTCAGCGATGCGAACTGATGCCTTCTCCTTTATTTCTGGAGACACAGACGTAAGTTGGTCACACATAGTGATTATGCGAGGCAGGAAATGTCCGGTGGTGAAATTCAGCGGCCGAGACTAAACCAAAAAAACTCCTCAAAACATTCCCCGTGATATATGCGATAGAGGATGCAGAGTGACCTAACATCTCTATGCAAATCTAAAGGATCAAGCCTGTCGGTAACAGCTTGATCGTCGACAATACGAACTGCTCTACGTTAAAAGCAGTCAAAGGGAAGAAGCTGGTACTGGCGAGCTTCCGCCCAGAGATGAGAGCAGTACTCCATGTCGGGCCGAATTTGCGCCTTGTAAAGTTTTAGACGATGAGCCGACGTGAAGTACTGTCTCGCCTTGTTGAGCAGTCCAAGCTTTGACCGCGGAACTGAACAACGTTCGAAATCTCAACGGCAAGTATCCTGATACTGGCTGTGGCAGCGCGGGGAGTATTCTCGAAATGTGTGGATATGACAAAAGGAAACTTTTTAGCGGATAACACGCAAACTTGACTCTTATTGGGGTTGAATTGGACCAAGTTTAGTCGGCCCCAGTCCGAGACTTTGGTTAATAAGGTATCGACTTCAGACACAAGTTTGTTCCGACACTCATCGACGTTTTCCCGAGAAATATTAGCACGGCCGGTGTAAAAGCCGTCAACAGTGGTATCATCCGCATAGCAGTGAATGTTACTGATTTGTAACATGTCATTAATATGCAGAAGAAACTACTCTGTTTCTTCTGCATATTAATGATAGAACGCAGCCTTGTGGAACATCAGAATTGACGAATTTTAAGTCAGAGCATGCACCGCCGACAGCGACCTTGATTCTCTGATCTGCCAAAAAGCTGGTGATCCAGTTCCATAATTTCTCGGGAAGCCTGTAGGAAAGAAGCTTCGAGAGAAGCGCTTGATGCCATACCCAATCGAAAGCTTCCGCCATGTCTAGACTGACTGTTAATACCTCCCCCTTGAACTCAACCGCTTCAGCCCATCTGTGAGTCAGGTAAACTAGAAGATAACCGGCTGAGCGCCCCGTCTGGTCTTCGGATATTAGTTTTACATAAGTAGAATCGCTAATAATCTTTTCAGACCGGGTTTTGCACAGATAGTGATGACTATGTGGCACAGTTCTTTTCAATTGCAACAATCTACCGCTATTCACCTTTATATTAGTGGTGCAGGCGAGGCTCGGGTACCACGTTTTCATCGATGACTCTAGCGTCAAATAGCTAGACATTGTATAGTTTTATTTCGGTTTGTTTTGGGTATATTAGAGCCATTACAGGTGCAAGAATTGATTTAACCTTTAAACAGCTCTATGCTGTGTTTTTGGGCAAATCAGTTTTAACTTTAGTATCACAGATCGATGGAATCGGAAATCCGAATGTTCAGAAAAAGATCAGGCACAGAACGAGCGTTCAAGTTCAAGTGCCTTCTAATACACGACCGAAGGTTAAACACTAGCAATATCCATTTTTACAGGAAAACTCGACAACTCTTTATTTGCTGATCCGTAATATGCACCCAGGAGCTCGGGATCTAGTTTCTAAAACTAGCCACTGGACCGACGAGGGAGTTAGAAAAAAATAGCCTCCAAGAAATTAGATAAATATATCAGATAGATAATAGAATACACATAAGAAGATTTTAAAATTTTACATTCGAAGTACATTGTACATAATATATGTATATATAGAAGTACCTGGATCTGGTATTGATCCTATTAAAGTTAAGTCGGACAGCGATGTGAAATATTTCCAGCAACAATTTTCATTAACTGTAAAATTTAATACGGGTCTATATTATTGAGTCACAAATAACATAAAAATATAAACTATACATTATTTTAAACGTATTACGTATGATGAGCAATATCGTAAGCTGTAATATGGCATAGTAACCCATAATTTACTGAGATGTGACTATATAATTATACGAACACTATCAAACACTCGTAGCACAAGCACTCACTTACAATGAGATTGATACCGTTATTTATAGTATACATACATATGTACAGTATTTAAATATTATTTGTTACTAAAACATATGATTCATAAAATTCTTAATCGAACAATTGTAAAACATTGTCATTCGTATCAGTGACGTGTTTTATGTAGATAGAGCGAGTGAGTTATTTAAGAGATAAATAATAAGTATAAATTATTTACTTTAGTAGAGGGTATAAAGTAAAATGTTTTTGACTGATAAACAATCACGAAATGTCGTCTAACTTTACAAATAGTAAATTACCAAGATATACTAGGTTGTGATATAATATTTTTAAGAATGGATTCAGTAGTTGCAGAGATAACGTCTTACATAAAAACAAATATATATATATATATATATATATATATACATTTTTTGTTGCTGGTATCCGTGTTTTTTTTCAGTACATGTAGCGAACAATGATAGACGTTTAAATATTTGCTTCAAGTCAGGATGTCAACACCAAAAACAACGGAAACAAACAAACATTCCGATAATTGAGTCAATTTACGAGCTTATTTCACGTGATAATTCTATTGGAATAGTTCGAGAGTTTAGTTAAATTTGAATTGTCTAAATTTGTAAGTTCAGTTAAAATATATAATGAATAAACTTTTATACCTACGTACGTACGTAACTTTGATAATTATAATGTTTTGTTTAGGTAAGTAAGTTTTAATCGAAATATTTTCTTTATTTATAATTTTGTTAAACGAAAGTGTTTAAAGAACCATAAAAATGTTTAGGTATAAAATAAATGCTATTTTGTTTAAAGCATGCTCGTCTGGATAGGTACCACCCACTCATCAGATATTCTACCGCAAAACAGCATTACTTGGTATTGTTGTGTTCCGGTTTGAAGGGTGAGTGAGCCAGTGTAATTACAGGCACAAGGGACATAACATCTCAGTTCCCAAGGATGGTGGTGCATTGGCGATGTTTTTTTTTTAAAGAAATACACAATGTCACTGTCTATGGGCGTTGGTGACCATTTACCATCAGGTGGTCCATATGCTCGTCCGCCTACCTATACATTAAAAAAAGAAATACATTCAAGAATATTTTATGTTATATATTGTTTTGTATACAGTTTTCTATCTATTAATATATATTTCCCGATATAGAAAGAAATGTTTTCCACGTTAACCAGGATATAACAGTAAGAGAGTCGGGTTCATTAAAATTCAATCATTATTTTTCACCTTAATCGTACCCAACCTAACTAAACTAATTATTTTTAATTTGATTGTAGTATCGGTGTGTGATACTTGGAAGGCCATACCTGCTAATCAAGCGATGTATGCTCTTCGTTCAGGTCAATTTGGTTTGAGGCAGGAAAAAATGGAACTATCAGACGAGGAACTACCGAGAGGTACGCTTTTAAACTACATACCCATACAGTTACAAAAAGATTCACAAAGAATTATATATAAATATATACTTAACCTACTTAAAAAAGGAACAGGGTCAAAATTGGATCCATCCTTAATAGGATGGGGGATTGTGCTACGCGGGCAACACTCTTATCACGGTGACGAGATGGAGTTTCCAGGTGGTAGCCTGGTCAAAGTCGAAACATCAAATGTTGGGCTTGAGGGTCTCGATCTCAAAAACGGAAGCCCTATTATTCCACGATCTACATCGGGACCTTGGGCGAAAGATAGAGCTTCGGGCAGCATTTTGTCCAACTTGGCCCGAATCTCACCTACTTCCTATAGGTAGGAGGACGGGAAAGCGCCGTGCCGGCGATTATATGTCGTCGTACGATACATCTGGGACGCTCTCACCGCTCGGAACAAGGCCCTTTTGCGGAGGGCAATGTGAGTCTTAGCGGTGAGACTGATACGCGGTTATCGTACCGCACCCACCTTCCTAACGTGGAATAACCGTCAGAGCGACACGTAGCGATTCCGTGGCACCTCTCAGAAGACGGAATTGGTACCGCTGGTTTTTTTGTGGGTATCCCACACTTTAGGTGTGGGTATCCCACACTTTAGGTGTGGGATACGCGTATACGCGTGTTTCCAGCAAGAAAAAAGGGTCTTTCTTGATTTCATTGGTACTGAAGCCGTGCATACAGGCGAGGTCATTTGTCATTATATCATTCAGAAAATAACTTTAAATAAGTTGTCAAGCTATTATAATGCCTTTTAATTTTAAGTTTTTCAATTTTCTACTATTTTAATTATACAACCGGGGATATGTTTGCTGCTATTATCATACTGTCGATAATAGTCATGTCAATCCTTTTTTTGCAGATTCCTTACAACATATTTACAAGTTCGGTTGGTGTAGACAAGATGCAACAGTTAGACAATATTTTCGCAAATCGGTGAACATAACTTTTCCGACGTGGCAATCGACTCACCTGCATTATATTTATGTGAGTCATATTTCTGTAAACCTTGTTTCTTAACAGCGTTTTCTTATTATTTTAATTTGATTCATATGATATATGATAATTAGTATAACATTCTATGGCCTTGCTTGTAAACTTTGCTTAGCAGCTGTTTCGTTAAACACTGATTTCTGTCTTTCATTGACTTTACATTTGAAAGAAAAAGACACGACATTGTCTAACTAATAATCCTCTTAACTTAAAACCGCAAGGGATATAGTAAATATAAATTACTGAGAGTTCATTTTCTACAAAAAATGAATAAAAGGTATATTAGTCTTACTTTTATTTAGTCGTTTGTGAAGTTGAGAAAAAAAAAACAAGTACTTAAACTGTCGGTCACGATAAATTATAAAATAAGTTGATCCAGATCGAAGTCTTATAAAAACAGATAGCCAATCTCCTAAAATCGTTTTTTAATTGACGTTTACTATAGTTCCGTTTTTTTGTCTTAATTTCAAATTATATGTACCAAAAATACTATAGCCATACTTTGTTTACGTTTTACAGCTACTGGCAAAAAAACACACGATAAATTATAACCTTCAGTGTATTATAATGAGAGCCTACGTGCCAGAGAAATACTTATTCTACAAGAGCAGACTACCGGTATACTATTGCCAAGGGATAGTGCTGATCTTGATGTTAAATACGATTAATAGATATGAAATACATGAATTTTTCTTACAAGGAAAATTGAACATGCCTATCAATTTTAATTTCGAGTTTTATCACCCAACTGCGTTATAAATTGTAAGTTTATATTAATAAATATTGTAAAAGAACATTGTTTCAGATATCTAATTTGTTCCTATAGTTGTTATGTATCTGTCATCTTTGTTAATTTTCTGTATCTGAAAAAAAATGTGGGCATCACAGGACGCCCGGCAGATATAAAACATCGAAATTGATGTTTATTGAAATAATTTATAATGAAAGAAAAATGAACATAATAAATTAAAACATGAAGTTTCGCTAATAATTTTTTTTTTATTGTAGTAATAATTATAGCAAACGATGTATATACCTCCAGGCACATACAACTAGTTTGTGCCTTTCGCTTTATCACGCTTTATACATCATATCAAAAATATACATTAAAAATTTTAGTAACTCGAGAAAATAGAAAACAGTGGATGATACACATCTTAGTAAACCGAATGTTTTACGACATATATTGGTTTGTAAATAAAGCGAAACGATACAATAATGACAATAGTCAATTTACGACCTGGTTAACATGAATTCAAACCGACAGGTTTCGCTGAACAGTCGATCAGCGAAACAGTGCATGCGGGTAGTCATCCGTTCATACTATTTTAGTGACTAGCTGGAATTATTCATTGGACGAGAAGTGCATTATCTTTACAATGTAATAAAATACTAATTACCCAGAGAATCGGAATTGCGATTCAAAGGGGAAATGCTGCTAGCATTCTTGCCACCATTCCATGCGGTCACGATTTGTACAGTAATTATTTTTTAATTTTTATTTATTTAAGGTTTTAAAGTAAATAAATTATATATAAAAGTCTTAAAAAAACACGAGAATAAAATAGAGATACCTATGTATGTACTAGTAAGGTAGCGTGAAAATACGTATGTTTTTGTGACATAATCATAGTATGCAAATAGGAATTCAAAAATATCCTGTTTACAAATAAACAGCAGCTGCCAGCGCATTGCTAACAATGATGGCTTTGAAAACTTTATATGAATAGAATAACAATAGATGTTTCAATTTAAGGTTCTATAGGATATTATAGAAGAAATAATTTTGCTCTTTACGATTCATAATAGGTGATACTCGTATGTCAACGATTGGACTAAAATTTGAAACAATTGCTATAATTAGAGGCAAAATTTACGTAATAACAATGGGCTCTGGAGGTGGCCGCTAAAATATCTATGTTTGTTCAGTTGGCAGATTTTATGTATATAAATAATTGTCTGATTGTTGTATAGTGATAATTGCAGTGTTGATCTCTTTTCTACCTTTACCTTTAATCTCTTTTAATAATCCTTTAATCACTAATCATTTTTAAGATAGTTTTGAATATCAAAGCATTTGCAAACATGAAACGCTTTACTACCTTTTTTTTTTACAAATTTGGAGCACCTTAACACAATAACATCGTTACGAAACATCAAATAAACATATAGCGTAATACTCGTCATCTCTACAACACTAGTAAGTTTGGCTAGACGCTGCAGGACATAAGAATAGTTTCAAAACTACTGCATTCTGAAAGGCGAATGAATCACAGCACCCACGTAGGTGACTAAGCAGTAACAAAAGACACGTTCCGAATAAAAAAATGTTGAAAATAACTGTTAAATGGAGGGTAGTTAAACGCCCCTTGTAGGGCGAGGCGCGATCTAATCGAGATGATTATGATAAATGACTACTTGTGTTGGGGCTCGCGGGCGGGTTATTTCCAAACGTTCTAAAGCCTGAATTCAAAAGTTGTGTAAGTGTTTGTGTGTGTATGTATTGTATTAAGTGTTAACCCACACTCACAGATACACGATATACTAGGTCGTTTATTGTGTTCACTATAATTACCACCGTGGATTTTGTTCTGTTTATTAAAAGTAAAGTAGCAATGAACATTTTAACGTAGCGAATGAAAACAAGTGCAAACAGATCTTAGGCGTAACATAAAATTATTGTATTATTTGATTGCATTTGTAACGCTTATCATAATAATAACGGTATTCAATATTTCGATATTTCAAATTAGAAAAAAAATATATTCCATAAACATATATATTTATTGATATATACATTTTGATAATTGCAAATTGATTAATTATTAGAAGTCAATTTAAAAAAAATATCTAAATTAATAAAAATGTGTCTTCTGGTGATATGATTATTTTCAAATTCTTTTTTTTTAATAATCTTGATTGACAGAGCAGACATGGTCCAGCGGAATCACGTGAATCTTAACCGAAGAACGCGTAATCACTACATTTTCATGTTTAATTGGGATGAAAATGAAAACATCGTAAGGACACCTGCACGTGTCGGATGAAGGTCTACCGTATGTGTATCCTCCATATCATCTTACGCCTCCTTAGCCCAGCAGTGGGAAATTTACAAGTTGTTAATTAATGTTTAACAGACAGTATCGTAACCCTTGATTCATATTTTATATCGGATAAAACAGCCACTTCAACACAGGGGCCCCATAATTTAAACGTTTGTCTTTATAACTAGTAAATTAAAAAGATACCTTATCTACCCTTCCAATAATCTGACTGCGTATAATTTAAAAATGTGCCTTTAGCGAAATAAAAAAAAGGTTTTACATTAAAAAATGAACGAATGAAGCTTTGATTGAATATAAGCATGATTTTGAAAATCAATCGAATGGATTTTTATCGACTTATATATAATAGATAACATTCGCATGAATGAAAACGATAATAATGGTTTCATGCTATAAAGCCGTACGCTTATACAGCGTGTCTCAAAAGCCATCACAATATTTGTATTGTAAAAATAAACAAATATTACGTTAATTCAATATTTTTAATTGTTTCATAGCAACACTGTGAAGGCTACCGTTAAGGAGGATTTTATGGATAGATGTCACAATATATACCATTTTATTAATTCTCCCTTTTTTTATTATTTTATTTATTATAGTATTTAAAGCAATATTTCTATTCGTTATAGAGTTATTTATGTACTTTCATGAAGTCCTTATACATCCGACTAGTGAAATATTCAATATGCGAGGTTAAAATTTCGTTTTGTCGCATGCACTTAAATCCAATGCATTTCATGTAATTTACAAAAGGTCGGAATCCAGTTAAAAACTATTGGTCGCTTCGCTGCTGTCTAATCTATATGAATTGCTTTTAGGGTTTCGTAAAAATGGGGAAGTGGAAAATTGGACATTTTCATCTGTCTGTCGTATATGGTTTAGTTACTATAGCTTCGATTATATCCTAACAAAGCTACGTAACTACCAATAATGTGGTAACCCTCACCTGATGTTGCAACATCATCTGGATTCTGCAGAAGACCCAACTCCTCATCAGCAGAGGTACTATTATGTCGAGGAATGGTCTCAACTTATAGGTCATAGGTATGTGTAATTGTACATACTCGTATATACTTTTTAGAGGATTACTTAGTTGAGACTTATATCAATTTAAGTTTTGTGTTTATTGATGACTATTTAATGTAAAAAGAAACTATATCGTTGTGTACACACCTTAAGGCAAAATAATGGTTAATATAAATAAAAAATATTTTTATACATACATACATAAAACATGTACATTAATATTTAATTATGTCTAAACATCCATGTTAGTTGCGTCCACTGTAATTTTATTTTCTTCAATATATTGCAAGATTTTTGTTTCCGTTCCTCCCTGTATCTTATTAGTATGAATGATTAAATCAAATAGGTTTATTGAAATAGATATCATTCACACGAATGAGTACAATGGCTTAATGCGAAGTTGTACACTTATACAGTATGTCCCAAAAACATGGACTTATATTAAGGATGCTTACTATATAACTCATGATAATAATAAATAAAAATACCTTGAGATTATTTTTTTGTTTCTAAACGTAACGTCTCGTTTCGTAACGTCTTAAGTTTCTATATTGTAACATCTTAGATAAACGTTCCGTTTTCGCGAAATTATTCTGTACCTAATATTTTGTATCGTTGAAACACTAAGTAAATAGTGAAAATTCTTGTAAAACGATTTCACTAGAACCGTTCAATAGAAGCGTTTTTAGATATACGTTTACGTTTTCAAGTAAAGTTTTAGTGGAAACGCTTCTAACGCAGAAAATTTTTCATCACTCTTACATATAGAGGTTGCAAGGTTTAATTTTTATTTCGATTTTATTGATTGGAATGGCCCCCAGCAGACGTTTCTCACCTGAACGTGAAACGAAGTTATGACTGCACCAAATAGAATTGTCGAAATGCTATTACATTTTCCATTTACGATTGATTGGTAGGACGAACTCACCTCTGCCCCGAATTGTTGCGTGATTGTTTTGTGATAGAATTTCATATTCGCCTGATTGGGAATCGAATATTAGGCGTGGTTTTGAAACCTGTAATCGGCTTATGGAAAGTTTTTTAGCAAACTCATTTTTTTTTATTAATTATTATTATTACTTTGTTTAATTTAATACCTTAATTAAATTATGGTGAATCCCGGTTTTGTTGTAAAGGATTTATATAATATATTAGCTACAAATCCCGGTTTCGTACGTGTAGAGTAACAGAGGGCCAATTCTATAAACAATTTGTCACTTTATCGCAATCGAATCGAAGCGTGATCGTTGCCGTTTATCCGCTTTCCTATTCTTTAATTTAATTACCGACTTGCATAAAAGCTAACAATTCAGTTTGGTTTTGACATAACGGTATATGTTAACATATTATCGGTTCGTTTCCGATTCGTATAAATATAGAATAGTCAAAGTTGGATCGGAATTGAATCGGGAACGTATCGTAATCGTTACAGATTAGTAGACATCGACCCCAGACTACTGAATAGTTGAATAACTCACCGAAATCTTATTACAATTTTTCTATAGCGAAATATGTAAATACTAGAATGTAATTTGTAAATAAATGTTATTTATTTTTAAACTAAGATTTATTTTAACTTACGGTTAGGTTAAAATTAAGTATATTATACTTAATTATAAGGTACGTTTATACTTAAAATATTATAAATTCTCACATTATATGTATTGTAATCCAGTTGTTTCCGAATTGTAGTGAACACACTCTCATACATATTTTGAAATAACGAAAAGCTTAATATTTGAAGGAATTGTGTCGGTATTTTCGTAGATATTTTTCACGATTCGTACAATATGTGTCCCCCGCGGTGTTGACAAGAGCGCTCTGTCGCTCTCCCGCGACGGTCAACAATACAGCCGGCAAACAAACCACCCTTCATATGAAATTTATTGAGCTACCGCCGAAATACAACATTTCACGGAAAAACGCTTCTGGTACTAAAATAATTACTTTGGATTTCTTATCACTCCTCTGCCGCTTGGTTTACTATAGACTCCAAATCATTAAAAAATTATATTCCAAACTACTTAAAGATTTACTTTCGTAATATATCATCTGATATATTTCTTTTGTTATTATTTAACATTAGAGTTTTGTTAAATTTTTTTTTTGTACTTAGCGTAGTTATATAAATCTTCGTTTACTTTGTACGGTATTACTTTTATTGTGAATAAAAAAAAATGCAATAGTTAGCTAATACGACCTCGACATAAATGCCATCCCCAGATTAGCTATATTTGAACGAAATGTTAAAAAAATTGACTCAGCTGTTTAGCCCATGAAACGTAACATATACTTTTTGCTTTCGCATTAATGTATTAGTGTTGTTTTATTT
The DNA here is from genome assembly GCA_905220585.2 of Nymphalis polychloros. Classification (NCBI taxonomy): domain Eukaryota; kingdom Metazoa; phylum Arthropoda; class Insecta; order Lepidoptera; family Nymphalidae; genus Nymphalis; species Nymphalis polychloros. The sequence continues at coordinate 15,208,188 of HG992241.1, read as the reverse complement.
AAAGGCTAAATCAAATAGTGGTAGCAACAACTCTATACTTAGATAAAATAAGTGCAAGTCTGAACGTGCTTCTTAATTGCTCGTATCACCGACGAGTGTTTCGAAGGATTCTCTAGTGTCACGTACGATGTTTGCAGCTAAATGAAATCAGTGCAAGGCTAATTCCCAAAGCACTCGGAACCCCTTCGAACTATCGCTGCTCGCCAAATGAACCTCGTAATGTCCGCTTTTCTACTGTAATTACGCACCCATTACCAACACTAATCTATCTACCAAGGTGATTCTGGTAAAGCAAACTTAGACTTTAATCGAAGCAGCTAACGTCCAATTTCAAATAATTGTTAAAATATTGCCAGTATTGGTGTGATTTTTTTCACAAACTCGAAATAGTTCTTATTGCGTTAACAGTAAATCTAAAATCGTCGGTCATGCGTAACAACGTAAGCGATTTATGTCTTGCGGTAATGATATAAGGTACATATTGGATTGGCGAGGGATATATAGAGTAGGGTGTAGCTAGAGGCTCGAAGGAGTTAATGCGTGACGCACAAAAGACCAAATCACGACCCTCCCGACGTGGCCATGGCGTCAAAGAAGAAATTTGTATTCCAATTATGACGCCACAGACACCCGTCGATCAATATTGTTGGCCAGATTGAGGCCTTCTACATAAATTAAACTGTAAAACGATTTACAGCGAACTAAAACTACACGCGTTGTTTGAACTACTAAACTTGGTATTGCTGTGCCTGATTCGAAAGGCGTTTTAACTAGGATCTTCAAGCTCAGAAAGTATAATATTTTATTTCCCATTATCAGCAGTTAGTTCATTTAATGATATAAGGATTAGTTAATATATTTAATAGTATCAGTTCATTCCTATTACAAAATAAGATATATTTAAATGACATACCTAGAAACGCATAAACCGACACTTGATTAGCAAGCGACTTTCCGAATAAGTACCATAGTTTTCTACAAGCCGTAAGAGCTACCTAGAATAACATATATGTTCAGAGACAATGGTACGTCTACAACGGCAATAAAATGATAATAAATGGATAATTACTCCCGTTCGCTGCATTACGATGCTGCCGAGAATAGGGATGTACCGAATAGAAAACATGAAAAAGATATTCACGGTTATAGTCCTTATATTTAGGGGCTTAAGAACCATTGAGATCAGTTTCATTTAGGTCCAGTTGAAATACCCTATACTATTAGCCATTTGATTGCAATTTCAGCCCCAATCTTGGATTCAATAAAGGTCACCCCGCAGATAAATTTTGACATATCTATTTGTTAAGACATACGATTATTGGTTGGTAATTGCTTTTGATCGTTTGGGGATGATTTAAGATGAAGCAGTTTTTTTCTATGCTTTTGTTTTATTGAATTGTATTTATTAATTTAAAAAAAAATAACAACAAAGTATTCTTTATTCAAATAAGCTCTTACGAACACTTTTGAAATATTTTATAAAATAAATTTATAGCAAGGCTACTACAAGAATTTTGATTTTAACTAGAATATACGGCAAAATACTTAAAACTATCATTATAATTAAACCAAATACAATAATATAGCCAACTCCGATTATTCCCTTTTTTATAAGTTATATTTAAAGCTAGCTTTTCCGAAATCAGAACAATTATTTAGTCAAACTTGATTAAGTATCAGTAATTATACACACACATAAACAAAAGTTTGAATGAGTTATGAGTTTTTAGCATGAAGGCAAAATGATGTCGAATATAATTGGTTATTAATAATATTATAAGGTCAAATTAAAATAGGTCTACTGATTAGTAAATATAATATATATCATAAATCAGATATTTAGTAATCTAGATCTAGATCTAGATATAGATCTTTTGTTATCTTTGAAATAAATTGTTAGTTACGTTTTCCTAAAAACCTAGCGAGTTTGGTATATTTGTTCGACTTTTTATATCTCTACCCCTGTTTGTTGAGTCTGTTTGAGCAGCGCGGTTTGTCTTTGGGTGGGACCGATCAACCGTCGAGCAAACACTCTGTAATAACATTGTTTTATTGAAGCACAATTAAACGCATGTCAGGGAACACATCTCGCGTGACGTAATTGTTGGCACGTCACTATTAATGGCCTATAAATTGAAAGTGTTTACTCTTTTTATACTCTTTTTTAGTATTTTATGTATATGTACTGTATCGTTCTCAATATATTTTTTTTTTTATTGCATAGGTAGGCGGGCGAACATATGGGCCACCCGATGGTAAGTGGTCACCAACGCCCATAGACATTGGAATTGTAAGAAATGTTAACCATCACTTACATCGCCAATGCGCCACCAACCTCGGGAACTAAGATGTTATGTCCCTTGTGTTCTGGCTCACTCACCCTTCAAACCGAAACACAACGATACCAAGTACTGCTGTTTTGCGGTAGAATATCTGATGAGTGGGTGGTAATTAACCAGACGAGCTTGCACAAAGCTCTACCACCGAGTGTGACGATAACTTTAAACCCAAGTAAGAACACAGGCTACTTTTTAAACCTAACACCTGTCTCCCACTGTCACACTGGCGAGGACGCAGGCGAAAACTACATACTTCATTGATAACGTTTGTAACAATTTCCGATATATGTCTATCACAAAAATAAAATGAAAATATTACACATTCGGTTTCAGATTTTCGTGTAAATCTAGTTGCGTGATAAAATGTCGCGTGGTTAGCAGTGTCTTGTAAATGGTATTCTTAGGCGCCTTAGCTTCGTGTTTACTTCAGGGCATGCATATTTACATTAAACTTAATTTATTTCGTTATTCATAAAAAAAGATAAATAATATTGACTGATTTTATTTTTGTTTGTCTTTTCATTATAAATTTTAAGTGTTTTAATTTAGGAATTCAACTAAAGTAGTTTCTGATCGCGGTTTCGCTGTTTATCAAGTCAGCGTGATTCATATAACCGATTGCATTGAATTTCAGCTCCGTCTACATCTTGTAAAATATTATAAATTAATTAAGTGTATAAACAAATCTGTCGTTGATATGGGAATCAATTTTATACTTGTTATATATATTGTTAAGCCTTTAAAGTTTCATTAAAATTGGTCCAGTATTGTAAGTGATGACCGAATAATCAGACAATTTACAATTTTATAATAAATGAAAGATATGCTATTTTTGTAACAATCATGACGAAATATTGTTGCGACATTGAAACCAAAATTCAAAATATATACGGGGGATGCTTAAATAAAAGCCATGATCCCTATAGTCTGGCCGCATGTAATCCGACCCGGCTGGCGTCAGAGTCACGCGGCTGACACGCGCAAACACACGGTAATGTCTAATGAAATGGAGAACTGACGGCTGTCACGCTTGTTTTAAGTAAAATAGTCTTTAGATTTATATTATTTGCAATAAGTTCCTTAAATGTTCTTACCCACGACTGCGAACCAATTTCAAATATCGAAAGAAAGTCGATAACCCAAAATCAGTTAAAATAATTTGGATTGCAAGCTGGAGAGCTTTATTCGTTTATTACATTTGAATAACGTTTTCTATACGTGTTACCCTTAAAATAATATGTTTGGACGTAACGGTCCAAGGGCCGAGGACAAATAAATGTGCTCCCAAGGTAACTGACCGTGTACAATAAACAGCCCGAGTGTTTGTCCAGGACGACATTGCAAATCTATGAAAGAAAATATTTTAGTTCGTTACACAATTCTTTCCTTAACGTTTTGTGCAAACTCCTTAATATTTTGTATAAGTTAATACTAAGATCTTAGACAAATAAATTAAATGGGTAAAAGGATAAAATTATAGTCATTATTTTTGTAAATGTTATTTCTTCAAATAACAAAAAGAGAAGAGAAATTAAATGAACAAATTCAAATTTATTAAATTAATATTGAAGCATTACACTTATTTATTAATAGTGTAAATATACCTACTACCTAACTACCACCGCACACATACACAGGGCGTGTAGTTTTATATCGGAAAAGTAATTACTCTGACTCGAAAAGAACCGGCGTAAGAATTTCAGCGTGTTTCTATTTTGCCTAGCTCAATAACTGATGAAATTCAGGGTTATTATAGTATGCTTTTGCAAGTATTCACATATCAGAATTATATTAAAAGTTAACCTACCACCACTTCGGAAGGTAGATTCCGACAAGAACTGGTAAGTGGTTACGCTTTAATGCAATTAAATACTTATATATATATACATATATATATATAGAAGTATTTAATTATTATGTATATTTATACATACCATAGTCGTGCCTGTCTGATAATCAATAATAACATACTACACGCTTTTGTTGTGTAATTTTCTTCGTTTAGTAATGATTTTGTACCAAAAAATTAAAATGTATTAATTAGCAAAGGTAAAAGTTAAAAATATCTGCGGATTTTTTGAAGAAATGAACATTTTGCCCCAGAAAGGGCTTAATGACTATGCGCAGTCGAAACTTGGCGTTGTTAACTTAACTTACTTCTCGTATTTATAAAATGATTACCACTGATTCTAGCACCACCATCTTGTGTATAATGCCACAAGACTAAAATTATATAGTGGGTGTTTTTATGTACAGACGTTTACAGTTACCATTTATATAGAAATTATTTATATCTTATTTGACTTTCGTTTTTGTACTACTTAAAATGAATTGCTTATAATATAAAAAGATTAAATTAAAAATTTTACTGACCTGGTTGACGCAGATGTGTGTGAGCGTCTAACGTCGATTTCGACATAGCTGATAATGAATTGCTGCCATAGCCTGCAAAGAAATATCTTTATAAATAAAATTGTAACGACTTTGTGCGAATTCGTTTGGATAGGTATAACCACTCATACCGTCGATCAGTACAATACTTAGTATTGTTGTGTCCCTATTAGAAATTTGAGTGAGCCAGGAACAAGGGACATAACATCTTATTTCCCAAGATTTGTGGCTCGTTGGAACTGTAAGTTGGTTAATTTTTCTTAAATAGCCAATGGGATGTGTGGCTACGTACCATCTATTGCTAGATACCATAGATTATTGTTAAATATATGATATTATAATGTCAAAGCTGTTTATTTCTATTTACTTCATCTTCGTTTGGAATAGGTGTCTGTCCAAACTTATAAATTTGGTAAAGTAAAATGTTTAGATTAAGCTACTTATAATTATTGTTGATCCGAATTGGTCATAACTAATATTCGAAATGGAAAAATTTTAGTATTTGAAAATTTGTGATTGTCATAATAATAACTGTAAAAACAATTTTTATAAAATCGATTTTACGTGGACGTTGACGTAGTTTTATTGTGTAAGCTAGACGGAATGGTCCAGTGGTTAAAACAAGTGAATCTTAGCCGATGATTGCGGGTCTAAGCTCGGTCATGCGTGGAGCAGCAGGGCTTGGAACCTTTTCCTCAACAGTGGGACATTTAAAGCTATTATCTTTCCGTGTCGCTTTTCATCATCAGTGTATAGCGACTTGATAAATAGTTCCAAGTTTATGTATCAAATTGGTATAAATACTTAGATCTTTCTTGATTTTACCACTCCAATGTTAAAGGGCTTTGTCAAATAGTCGAATCATAAGAAAATCACTCTTAGTAAACACAAACTATACTCCAGGCTTGTTGAGAGTACTATTCAGTATGTGTTAGCATAGTTAGACAAGCTTGTATCTAGATATTATTATCAAGCATGTTATCTAGTTCAGATATCAGAATACTTTTTGACAGCACTATCGTTCTTAAGTTTCTGTCGGTCTTTGTTTGTATGTCAAAGAGTAAGCTTCCTAGAGAAGTTTAATGGTGATAGTGTTATTGTGACTGGTTCGATTGTGTCACGAAGGAATCATGCGATCCCATGCAGTTAGTTATATAATGATGCAGTGATGGTTAGTCAAAATAACAATATTTTTTATGAATAAAACAGATTGCAATCTAACCAGACTCAAATTATTATTTTTTTATAGTATAGTTTAGTGGACGAGCATGTGGGCCACCTGATGGTAAGTGGTCACCAACGCCCATAGACAGTGGTTTGTATATTTCTTAAAGAAAAAACAACATCACCACTGCGCCACCAACCTTGGGAACTAAGATGTTATGTCCTTTGTGCCTGTAATTACACTGGCTCACTCACCCTTCAAACCGGAACACAACAACACAAAGTACTGCTGTTTTGCGGTAGAATATCTGATGAGTGGATGGTACCTACCCAGACGAGCTTGCACAAAGCTCTACCAACGAGTGAATCTCTTTTAGAGTCTGCAGTCTACACGTTAAGGGTAATAAAGTGCTTATTCTTCTTTTTTTGAATGTCAATTTACTGATGACAGATAAGAGTATCAGAATGTAACTACACTAGCAAAATAACTACGATTAGTAAAACCATAATTACATAACTACACAGTAAGTCGATACAAGTACATTGTATATGAAATAAAAAATAAGACCCGAAGTTTTTTAAATGTCATGGAAATATAAGAAGACGATCCCTCGCTATTGTTAACGTTTAATAAAGTTAATTTTTAATATTTATTTATTTCATTAAAATGTTTATTAACTTTTTTTTTATTTGTAAATTCAATAACGGAACCTATCGTATGGTTCATTAATACACGTGTTAAGCGTCAATTCTATCCACAAAACACCTTCGGACTCCATCATCAGATCCTAGACAACAATTGTGTATAGGACTCGTCAAACAAATCAGATGCGTCTAAACTGACGGGGAATAATAGAAGCCATTGAATGGTTCTGATGATTCCAAGGCTCCAGACAATGAACGTCAATTATCAATGTCACGAGTAATTGTCATCCTTACCGAGACTTTGCTTATGTGTGTACGTTTATATATGTATATATCTTTTGACTTCTTGAATATATGTATTACATAAGACTATGACACAAATTCAATAAGCATCTATTAAAATAAAGATCAAAAACCTAAAAACATTGGTATTTAAACGTTGGTTGAAATAGTATGAAGTTGTAAATAAAATAGAAATATTATATTTTCACAGTAATTGATTCAGCCAGTGATGTCCGTGAAGAAAATTGTTTGATAATTAACGGGACCACCTCATCAGCGGGCCCGGGGCTATCGAATCTGTGTAGATAATATTGCCTATTTGTTCCAGGGGGTTGACAGCGCCGTGAGCTATGTCAGCTCTTGTTATCTCAATTTATACTTTAAGAGTTACTACTGAAGTTCCATTTTTGATTGCAAGCCGTAGATCAAGGATTATAGTCTCTTTGAAGCTCTCAATAGGATTTCACGCGTTGTTAGTGTTAGAGCAACATTGTGGAAACTCCTTTTGATTTCGGGTATATTTTTGATTCCATGTTCCACGGCTCTTTGATTTTTAGGGTGCTGATAGTGACATTGTTAGGGAATATTTTCACGTGATGATCGTGAAAACACGTTTAACTATAAAAAAAATATGTTACGATAATAAAATCGGATAGGATGTGTAATGTCCTATTTTGAGTCGCCATAATTTGCACATAATTATCTTCTGACTTCAATATTTAAGTAAATATGTGAAAAATAAATTATTTACGTAAATTTTGTCTACCTTTGTGCATATGATGAGAATATCACAACTTGTTACTTAATTTTTTTTGTTTTTTAATAATATAATAACATGCAATTTTTTATGAAATATTTTTTGCATGCAATATTTTTTGGGTTTAGTAAGGTACATGGTACATTGTTTTTGTATTCGTAGAATATTCGTTGTTTGAAAATTTCTAAATTTAGTTACACAACATAATATTCAACAAATTAAAATTGAATAATATGTATTTATTCCAAAACTCTTCGCGTTTGTTTTATTTATAATAAGCTAATAACATATTTAATAACTGAGACACTCTGAAATTAGGAAAATATTAAGCAACATAGCTGAGAAAAAAAAATTAAGTGCCTTAACTATATACGGCAATAAAAATAATTATTGAAATCTGCGAGTCTGAATTCGGTGAACTTATTAATTTTTGTTCCGTACTGAATATAATATATATCCCATAATTTTGACCTCTATCGTTCCATTATACATAGAAAACGTTATACAAGCGACACTAGCCCCCGATGTTTGTTCGTCACAGCACTATCGCCGTCGGCATCAATCACTCGAAACACGATCCTCGTGTCTTACTTTACTTCAAAATCTTAGTTATATTCTAACGTATAGATTACATATTAACTTTAGTTTTGTTTTTCGGGTAGAAAGAATTTTGGTGCTAAGTTAAAATTGAATGAATGAATGAATGTGTTCAATATTACAAAATCGTATGTAAATTAATATATCTCTGATGTGTTTTTATTCATAAAGCCGCAAAGCAAATTAGCCTGAGGCTTCCGCCATTACCCGCAAAACACGAGATCAAAGGACGGTTGTCTAAACTATTCGGTAGAAGTAACGGGATCTACCGCTTTGTCACCCCTCGGAACGGTTGATGGAACAAAGCCTGTTTAAAGCTAGATCTTTTAAAAATTATGATAACTAGCTAATTTTATTAAGATGTTAAATTTCTTGTCCTCATTTCATCATTCTTCAATTCTGTAAAACTAAAAAAAAATCTATTGGTACAATTCTACTGGAAAAAACATGGATGGAATGCGTATTTTATTCCTATTTGATATTGGTTCTAAGATTTAGGTGTATTCAAATATTTCGTGAAATATTAATATCCCAATTTCGAAAGCGACGAAAACATAACGATTTTCATTTTAAATCACAATCATCCGTCTAATAATATACACTTAGAATACGTATAGCTCTCGTTTTCGCTTCACGGCACGCAAAACAATAGGGCGCTTATGGTTTCCCTCTCCCAAAGCGACTTTTCCTTTATATTTCATCTCCTTCACACTCACAGTAAATTACGTACAATAGAAGAGCGTAGAGAACGGCGGGCAAATGCCACTCTCAGTTAATTTTCGAAGCCGCCGCTAGCTTCGTCTCCTTTCAGCGCACCCTGCTTTAAAATATCGGTTTATTTTTAAAGTCTCCATTCGCAGATTCTCATTTCTTGCATAGCTTAACGTTTTTATTAAAATGTCCTTCTCTTATTGCATTCGGTTTTATCGAGAAAAAAATCTTTAAAAATATCGAAGCTAAGAAAGTAAATATTTAATTTTAATATTTTAAAACATATGTATATTATAACTAGTTTCGACCTGAGGCTTCACAAACGCAGGCTGTTCATGATTCAATTTTCACGAAGAGTAGTTAAGACGTGAAGGCGTAACAAAAATAATATCTAAATTAACTTTCGCATTCATAATATTAGCATAGTTACGTATTATTTTATATTCATTGACGATGATTATGTAAATGGATGTTTAAAATAATAAGTTCAAAATGCAAATGAGAATTATTAATAACTATTCAAAAGTAAGGGAGTTATTAGGGGCGTCACCTCACAAATTTCAGTTAATGAATATCGTTTAGTTTAAATAAAGTTGTAGCCAGCTTATTTATAATTCATTTCGAAATAGTCTCGAGGGACGCTGTGTCGGAGGTCATTGGGGATTTATTGAAAGAACGTTCGATAAGTTAGCTAATTTGTTTTTAGTGATTTCACTTTTCATTACACTTTTAGTTATTAATATCAGTATGGTGTATGGTTGTAATAATATAAATAAAGAAAGTAAGGTGCTAATTTGCTTATTTTTATGTCATTTACTCTTCTCAATTTGTTTTCAAATAGCTATATCTGTAATTTCGAAATAAAGGCACCGTATTTCAATTTTTCTTTATCGCATGCTCGTTGTCGAGTGCTTCGGGAATAGTATCGAATATAATAGCTCCCTGGGGTGAGGCTAAGTCGTTTGTAACTATTGTCCGGGGGCATTAAGTCGTCACGGGCCGACGCGACGACGCGACGCTCTCTTGGACTGTATTATATTGACTTAAATTTATACTGCTATGTCATCGTGAATATTATTAATCATAACTTAATAAGTCTTTTACTATTTGATAGATTAGTGTTTCATTGCAATTTAATTTTTAAAATATATATTATATTTTTAACACGTTATCCGTCACTTAATATATTTATAATTAACTATTTGTGTCCTATGCAAACAATTAATGCGCATAATCTTTAAAAACAAAATAATAATATAAAAAATAAGCAATCACTTGGTGGTAGGGCTTTGCGCAAGACTGACTGTGTACCACCCACTTATCACATCGTGATTCGTTAGTGGTACACAGACAGTCAGGCGAAGGAAAACATCTTGAAAAAATCTGCATATGTAAGCTCCAAGTCTTCCCGGCAAAAATGAGAGGAAGCCTTAGCCCAGTAGGGGACATTTACATGTTGTTACTTTACTTAATTTTAGTAGAAGTCGTATGTTACAATATATGTGAAGAACTGTTTACCTAAACATAATATAACGTTTTCACATATAAATATCAAGTCAAGAAATTGTCTAAGTAACAAAGGATCGTGGCAGCGAAGCGTGCAAAGATAATGCCTCCCCATATTCTCGCTGCGTATAACGATTATCATCATATTGCGTCACTTACCGAAATATTGTAAATGTCAATCAAAGAATTAAGTTTGCATTGTCGTTCGGAACACGACGCGTGTCGGCCGCACGTCAGACGACCGGGCCAGCGTTACATTATAGATCCCCTCTGTTTTGATTCCAAGGCGTAAAAAAATTATAGTAACGAAATATTACATCGAATATTAGCACGCAATCGAATTCTTACGGATGAAATGCTGTGCTTACATGTTAATTGTACAATTTTCATGAAGGTTTGAAAACTGGATTAACTGGATCTCAACCGAAGGTCGTGGTTTCACATCCGGGCAAGCACAAATAAGCTTTCATGTGTTTAATTTTAATTATGTGCCGTGTATATGTCACGTATATCCAAATCTGACACACGGTTGCATGTTAACAGGAGAGCAGGCTTTTAGCCTGTATGTCATTTCAAAATAAAAGACATTAAGAAATTAAGATCTTTTTTTGGCGTTTTGATTTTCACAAAGACACAAATAAAAAATAAAACGTGAGTGTCTCGGGACGCTTAACAGAAGTGATAATATTTATTATTAATTATAATATATTAAATATAATTTAAATTAGTACTCGAGAGTTGCTAAATTATTATAAGTACTATCTGTATACGCTGAATGGCGTTAGGTTGGTAACTCTCAGGTAAAGCAGTCCGCATCTGTAATAGTGGTGCCGTAACGCGTTACGTTACGAAGCGGTTTTCCCTCCCATAAGAAGTTATCACTTAAATAATATTTGCTTTTAGTAACAAAAGAAAACGAATATAAAATACTCTAAATTCCGATGATATCGTTTGGTTAAGGATTTTTCAGTACTACAGGTTATGTCACGGGACGCTAGTTGATAAATATATATGACATGACCTTAAGGTATTTATTTGGTGGTTAGTAGGCCACTTGCTAAATATAATACAATATATGTTACCATGAGATCGCTTATTACTTTAGAAGTACAGAACCTATCGGCATTATCCTTTTACAATAATTTAAAGTACAGAAGCTATTATTCGGAAGGGCATATATCGCTTGCGTAAATGGCACTGTAATTTTCGACATTTCAAGTTCTCGTGTACGGCTGCTTCTCAGAAACAGGCTATGCGATTTATTAAATTAATATTTAATTTTATATCGGGTTCGTACAATGATTTTTGAAACGCCTCTTTCATGGTTAACTTTAATTAATTAATTTAAACTTAATAAAGTCTATAACAGTTGGGTAGATTGTAAGCTCACGAACAAAAACAGAACGGGTATTTATTTAAAACAATAATGTTGCAACAATCCATTTTCACTTTGGTATTATGGTGTGTAACATATTACGGAATAAGCGCAATTAATCTTTGATTACATCAAATCAAATCAAATGTTTTTCTTTAACAATTATGCAGCCATGTTCGGCTGTTCGAGTCGATGGTTACGGATAGTTTACGCTAAAGTGAGATCTTTAAGGTCTGTTACTATATATAAATAAGGCTTACTTTAATAAGAACAGTCATGTCTAAAACAAGTTATATTTTTATGTTGAATAAATCTAGGCAGACTGGCAAATCGTTCACCTGATGAACTAACGTTAATATTGTTACCCTTGTTACATTGTCTACATATGTATCCTGTTAATGCCTGCCTCGTTGGTCTAGAGGCTAGATATAAGGCCGCAGGTGGTCCTGGGTTCAATTCCCAGGTCGGGCCAATAAATAGTTATTGGGTTTTTCTGTCAGAAAATTCTCAGTAGCAGCCCGGAGTCTGGAAGTTGGAAGTGTGTACACTCCCGTGCTTTGGAAAGCACGTTAAGCCGTTGGTCCTGCGCCTGAACTCTTTCCGGTCGTGTCAGATTGCCGTCCAATCGGATTATTAGAGCTAAGGAAAAGAGAGTGCACTTGTGTTTGCGCACACACTTGTGCACTATAATATCTCCCGCGCAGTTGGCTAATCTCTCTTGAGATTAGCCGCCGTGACCGAAATCGGTCAGGAGGTCTTTATTATTATCCTGTTAAACCGGAACACAACAATACTAAGTATTGTTCCTTGGAATTATGATGAGTTGGTGTTCCTTCTCTCTAAAACCTTACCTTATCATACTATAAATAAACCGAGAACCAGTACTGTAATGAAAGTATTTTGACTCACCTTGCGCAGCCTGTGACGTTGCATGTGTAGACCACGAACTTTTATATGACGCATCTGAAAATAATAAGTTAAATTATTATTTTAATTTAAAAAAAATGAAAGAATTTTTATTTATATTTTTTTAGTTATTTGCACCACGTGGCATTAGATTTTTTTTTCTTGGATAATATATTGTTCAGTTCATAACGTATTTTGATTTCAAATAACATTCCCGAACAACATGTTCTCGATTCGTATTACTATTGTTTTTGATAAAAATAATTTAATGATAAATGTGCTCTTTTTTCATATTCCGGTCTTAAATATGTATTCCACAACTGGCCATCGAACAAGGCAAAATTGAAATGATTGCGAGTCACTTTTGACTAGCTTAATTTTGTCTATTGATTCTATTATTGAACTTATAAGTATTCTATGTTGATTATATGATTTCATTTCTTTAATGATTGCGTCATCATTAATGGGACAAGAGACATGATATAAATATTTAGCTCATGTAACTCTCCAAATCTGGCTGTCAATATACTATATTAAAGTATTTCAAACAATGGTTCCTCCAAATATTAACTTTGAAAAACCATTTAACCATATTTATTCTTTTATTTTTATTTTTTGTAATAGTTTTGTTTTTTTATAGATTTGTCCTAGTCGCTGTTTATATTGTAGTGTAATTGTCACTCATTTTGTAAATTTTTGATTTAGTTTTGTAATTTACACTTCTTTTTTCATTTGCTCGCATTATTATTTATTGCGTTCTTTTGGAAACTGTCAATTTGTCTTTGATTTTTTTTGTTTAAATGTGTTGCTTTGTGCTGTTTCTTTCCTTAACAAAATAAAATAAATAATTAAAATAATAACTGTTTTGACATCACCGCAAAACAAGCGGCTCCACTACAGCTTCACTACAATGGTGTTATCGCTTTTGTATCGACAACAAATGACAGGCAATGTCGCGTGTATTAAAGCGCATGTACAAAATACAAAGATAATAACGTCCATGACGCCGTGTGTAAATAGCCTTAGGTTCGCCTGGGAGGTGTTTGTAATCGAGATTATACCATAGTCATATCTAGCTTATTCTTTCATCTGTCCGATTTCGAACGCGGAGGCTATTCTCAACGAAAGCTAGCAATCTGCGCAAGATATATTACATATATACAAGAGTATTAGCATTTCCAGATGAAATCTCTATTGCCTGAATCTCATAAGCCGATCGAAAGAAAATTGACACGAGTGAAGACAGTTTACGACCGGAACACGGGATCAAAGGCTTTACATGTTTTCTAAGAAGATTGTAAATTTCAAGACGCCAGTTACTATTGAGTGTTTGTTTGAACATTTATCCTTTACTTTAAAGTAAAAAGCATGAAATGTCACTCTGGTAAGAAAAATCAAGTAAGGGTTTTTTATTATTTTTAAGTTGATGATTATTCTTTATATAATGAATTCCTGTAGTTTCACTTCATATATTTTATAGTTACTTAAATGGCTTGAAGTAAAATTTAATTTATATAAATATTCCGGTTTACGATTCTGTTGTTTAAATATCTTGCCATCTATCTACGCCGTTGGGTATAGTTAAAACTATAAATGAGCAAGCGTACCAATATATATATTTTGTTCTATCAAACTCAGAGTAAACAAAATTATTCGAGTAATTGAAAATTTTATTTATAATAAATAATCGAAGCGCCTCTTTGTAAACGGTGGTAGGGCTTTGTGCCAGCCCGTCTGGGTAGGTACCGCCCGCTCATCAGATATTCTACCGCTAAACAGCAATACTTAGTATGGTTTCGTACCGGTTTAAAGGATGAACGAGCCACTGTAACTACAGGCACACAGGATATAACATCTTCGTTCCTACGGTTGTGGCACATTAGCGATGTAAGGAATGGTGAATATTTCTTATATCGCCATTATTTATGGACAGTGGTGATCTTAACTTAAGGTGGCCCATTTGCCCGTCTGTCTACCTTTATAAAAAAGACGTTTGCGGTATTTCCTTTTGGGGGCATAAATTACTAAGCTACTCACAGAGCTCACTCTGGAGCATGCAGCATAAAAACTGTTATAACAGTTCTCACTCTCACTCGCTTTGTTCAACGACAGGACTTGGGACTTTTGATTGTCATGGGAAGCAAACTTTTAGAGGAAACTATATACATATGTACATTGAAATTCGAATGATATATTCTAATGGGTTGTATTCTTGGAATTATTTCTACCTCTCTTGGAGCATATCTATACTACTATATAAATCTCTTGGCTCTGTCTGTACATTTTTTTTCACTTAATTTCTCGTTTTATGATGCAGTGATTCACATTATACAATTTTTTCATTTTTGTCTGTCTGTCTGTCTGTCTGTCTATCTGTCCTTCTGTCTGTCTGTATGTCTTCTTATAAATCAAGAACGGCTTGAACAATCTTGATGAAAATTGGTACACACAAAGAACATGTGATGGCGTAAATGATAGGCCTAGGATAATATATAAGATCGGTAAACCCTTTTTTTAATGCTGGAAATATCCTTTACGCGTTTCCCCCACGGGAACAGTGAGAGGTATGTGGGGTATCTTATGAAAATTAATTTCAAATCGTTAATTACATATTTCTTTACAAGTAGCCATATGTGTGTGCGCGCGCATGTGTGTGTGTGTGTCTGTGTGTGTGTGTGCGTGTGTGTTATTATAGTAACAAAATAATTTATTATATTTTAATTAATTATACGCGGGTGAAGCCGCCGATCACAGCTAGTAAGCTATAAATGAGTCTAACGAGAGTTTTCAAAAAATAGACGCAAAATACAGGTCGTGTTAATATTACAATTTTCACCTATAGAATATTGCTAAATTGTTAACATATGATATGGTATGTCCATATTAATTTAATAAATAATTAATCAATCGCGCATTATTTATAGTAGATGATTGTACGATATCATATTATACCTTCAACATCAAATGTAAAAGCCTAAACTCAATCAGATGAAAGCTTACGAATAAAAGTACATTTTAAAACATAACTATTAAGTAAAAAAATGATTTCAAAAGAAGTATCTCAATTCTGCATTTTATCAATAAAATAAAAAAAGCGTACGCAATAAATACTACGAGTTCCTGTAGAATGCTACGCGTATATGCTACGTAAATGTAGGTTAAATTGTATTGTATGTTAAATATTAACATTTTAAATTGAAAACGTTTACTGTATATTTATTAAAAATTTAGCAGTCATTTATCAATAATTAATTATTGTTTATTCATTGGCCAATTTACATATTGTTTTAGTTCGACCAAAAAATACGAAGACCCATATTTTCCAGTAAATATTAGTCGAATACTTATTTATATAACAATATATTTTAAGCTCACGCATTAAATTATTAAAGTTGCAGTTACCGTTAGTTTTAATTTTTTTTTTTATATCTATGCTAGTATGTAATATGTTACAGTGAGATTTTTGTAATTGTCTAGTATAATGTTAAACACTTGCCATTACGTGCTAATGATTAGAATAAGCTGTGCATAGTCTGCACATTCGCTGAACGCGTCAATATGTGTACATTTATTAAGTAAATATGTAACGTATTCAATTTCACTGCCGTAATTGTTTGTTGGATGTACAAACAGCTCAAATTTGCTTAACAAATTTCACGTATTTAATGGTATTTGCTGCTGAATGTAGACTTGCGAACAATAAAACACGAATAAAGGATAAAAGAGCTTTGATGATCTCTCCAAAAACGTGTGGAGTATAATTATGTGGCGACGTAAAGAATTTGAAACATAAATAGAAATGTGTCATATTCAAAAAGCGTGTCTAGCTGGTGCTAGTTACGTTAAAACCCTCTGTAACTGAGATGGCTGTAAAGGAGACTATGTGACAAGAGACGGTGATTAAGGGATGAAGCTATTCCGCTATCATTATGTCCTTTGGAAGTGCTATAAGCGGGGTAGAGTGGCAAGTTTTAAAGGAACCTTGAAGTTTAAATGGGCGTATTAACGCCTTTTCGGTATACATTTGTCACTTCACTTTAAAATGCATGTTTTCCTATTTGCTGTAAGTGACTAACAGAACGAACCTATTCTTACGTGAAAAAAAAAGTATTCTTATTATATTCTTCATCATATCCAATGTTTTTTTATTGGAGTCAATACAGATCGTTGTTTGTAATAAATCAGGGTATTTTATATTATATTACCAGAGTGTAAAGATGAAAATAAAAGTATAATTATATACTAAACTTATAAAATGTTAGTTCAAAGTGAAGTAAAGATTCAGTAGTTGTACGGTACATATTTATATAAGTAAATATTTTTAAACGCTGTAGTATTTAATACAGTCAATATTTTATTTAAATTTGAAGCTAACTTAAATTAGTAACTAAAATATCACCAGAGATAATCAGTAACAACAGATTGAGAATAAGTTATCGTCCCATTATGTAATAATTAGCTGTTTTGTAAACGAGATAATTTCCTTCCAACTCCAAGAGTCGTTGCATTGGAGATACTAAAAACATTTGTGTTAAATAATTGTTTAACATTCTTGCCACCATTCCACGCGGTCATGATTTGTATAGTAAATATTTTTAATTAAATTTGTATTTATTTTAGGTTTTAATATTATATTAGATAAATTATTAATAAATTTCTACATAGCAATTGTTAGACAAGACCTGAAATGAAATGTCTGTCCTGTACTTGTGCCTAAGCCATTGATCGGATTATGATAAAATTTTCGTCAGTTGTTTCGTCAGTTTGCGTATGCGAGAATCTTCATCACAAAAAAACAATATATTTTTTTATTATATTTGTCCTGCAATATTAACATTTCATGTTAACCCTATTCTACCCGTGCGAAGCCGGGACGAAAGACGAAATAAATGAAATATAGCACTAATAATAAGGAAAACTATATGAGGACCTAACGTATTTGAGTAGCTAAGTTAATTAATTTTAGTTCAACTAACGTAAGCGTAGGCAATATTATAGAAAGATAATAAAATATTTACTGATATTATTAACAGTTATTCTATCAGTGTTACCTAAGTATAAAAAACTTTAAAAGTAATTAATACCTAAGTATTTTTACCTTTATGTTCTACATACAATAACATTAATCTCATTTAAATGCGAATACCATAATAGAGTACCTCCAGAGTTTACGAATTATCCTATTTATGTGTTTAAAATATGTAGATATATAATAAAAATTTGTTAATGGAAAAAAGAAAAAGCATTTTTGACGATTAGTCAAGGTTTAGGCAAAAAGGTAACATATATAATAGAGGGTGATATATAATTTAATACAAAAAAATATGTTATTGTTTCTGACAGGATTAAGAATAAATTAATCTTAAATAGCCCACTGTTGGGATAAAGCCTTATCGCCTGTTTTTTTTTTCTTTTTTTTTATTGTATAGGTAGGCGGACGAGCTTATGGGCCACCTGATGGTAAGTGGTCACCAACGCCCATAGACAATGGCATTGTAAGAAATGTTAACCATCGCTTACATTGCACATGCACCAACCTTGGGAACTAAGATGTTATGTCCCTTGTGCCTGTGATTACACTGGCTCACTCACCCTTCAAACCGGAACACAACAATACAAAGTACTGCTGTTATGCGGTAGAATATCTGATGAGTGGGTGGTACCTACCCGCGCGACGAGCTTGCACAAAGCTCTACCACCGAGTGAAAGCAAAAGACTTATTAATTCCACCTGCTGCGTAACTGCGGGTTCACTTTGTACATTTAAATAAACCTAGCACGGAGCGCGTTTATATCTTTTGATAACTACATTAGCTGTCCGACGCTTCGTTGACAGATTCTCAAATTACCTCTCCATGTCACGTCAAAATATTGTTATATACTAAACATAAGCTTTAAATATAAATAAATAAAAAGTATGGATAATAAGATAAAATTAAGTTTTAACAAAAACAATTTACAATTGGCGTATGTGGTGAAAAATAATATTATTAATATTTTCTTCTAAGCTTTATAAACAACATTGACAGTTAAATTTTTGACATTGTTGCTGCATTCAAAAATCGACTGTTAAATATCGACTAAAGACAAGAGCGAAAATAGTTCAAGTAAATATAAAATTCTTATATTTTTTTTGGAATCCATGCACACGTTTTTTTAAAGTAAAACGGGTAATTCATTTGTACTAATTGGTAGTATAGAGAGTAGTATATATAACTATATCTACAAATATGTTATTGCAAAATATAATTTGTAACACTATGCCTCTTCTTCCCTAATAAATATTATTTTAAAATATACTATAATTATAAAAAACCATAATTACTTACGATATTTAACTCTACCTGCATTCTACCTATGCTACCTACCTGCTAATTTTTTATTAGCCACAATACGAATCTGGACAGAATTCGTAAGCGAAAAATATGATGTACTTACGATATGAATAGCATAAACGTTATCATGAAAATTATGAGATTACATAAATATATAAAGACCCAGGTCACAACACCGGCGCCACTTCACACCACAATCACAAATAAAATTGCATATTCACCAGCGAACAGCATCGAGAAGTTGGTAAACGTGCCCGACCGACTGAGGTAGTCGGCGGATCCCTTGATGTCAAGCATGGCGCGATCAAGGCGTCGACGGGCGCATCATATCGAGACGTGCGTTACTCATGGCGCTACCGACACTCTATCAGCTCGACAACCGTCAGTCTGTTCACTATCGTAGGCGGAGCTTCCCTTAACGCCGCCCTTAGTCCGCCTCTCGCACCCTCGCAACACGCCCCGCCAATAGCGAAACACTCTGGCTAATCTTTATCAGAGAAAAATAAACAGGGAGGGGGGGAGATAATGACGAGGCGCTTCGACGGCGCTGGTAATCACAGCGCTTTGTGGGCCGCGACAGCCTGTTAGCGAGCTTATCCGACGATGGTTTGGCGAAAATTGAATGCTTTGTGTCGCTCTTAGTTCTTTTTTATTCGCGTTATTGCGCTGCCTCGCGACAGAGGAAAATCGAAGTTGGCATTTCGTTCATAATTTTGAAGCAATTTTACACTTGATGCGTTATAGAAGGATCGTTTACGAAGAGATAGGACCAGTAACGATATAAATCAAAATTATTGCTTTCTAAATATAAACGACATCAACGTTTTTGTACTTTTATAGGTTCCCTGAAATGATTATATATACGTATATTAAGTTCTCTTGTAAAAAAAAATATAGTATTATTCTATAAAGGAATAAATAAAATAATAATTATTGTCTACAGGTGTCTTTTGTGTTAAAGTTAAAGCACTTGAGAGTATTTTGAGCTGTAATTATTTCAGAATGATATTCTAAAATATTTTAGTATTTATATAAATGTAGTTAAACTTTCCTAATTTCAAAGAATGCATTAATCGTTCTTGTACTTACTTTTTTGGGCTTTATAAAATATGTATGCATATATTTTATAAAGTCCAAATTATTTTTTAAATTAAAAAATTAATAATTCATCTATCTGCTGAGTAACAAATTCAATATTCATTTAAAGATTAATGAGCGATTTTAATTGTCTTTATTGAAAATTAAAATGAGGTGATCAATTTAAAAAACCACAAACAGTACGAAAACCTTACCTTGTGACAACTTACCAATTTAGAATGTTGTTATTATTATTTTTTAGTAATATTACTAATATTAATAAAACAAAAAAAACTTTTGGCATATTGAAAAGCTTAAATTAACTCAATCAATTAGAGCAAAATGTAATCATAATTATTCAAGTAAGGTTTTACAAGCTCTTTTGAATTGCTATTATATGATTGAATTTAATGTAAAGCTACCGTATAGAAAGCAGTTTCTACTGAGAAGAACCGAAGCTACCGCTATTTTATCATCTATATAATCTTGCATTCTTATATTATTATTTTTTAATAAAATGCCTCATTTTTAAACAATTACGTTCAATCATTATATCAATTAATTAATGATAGAAAATTATAGATTGCTTTGAATGTGCTTGGTACGTTTTTCGAATGTTATTCAGAATATTGACTTTAAAAGAACGGGACGCTTTTGACCGTTTGTCGGGGACATATTGTTTTTATTTCTGTTGGTTTTGAATACTGGAACAATAAAAGCGGCCGTGTTTTATTTTTCTGTAAATTGCGCCACTGGCCCCTATCTTGATGATTGTCCAAATAATTGGTTGAATTTTAGACATATTGTCCGCTTTCATTTATGTTTTTACATGTATTATATATTTTCTTTTAAAATTTACATTGTTCATAGCATGATGCCATTCGTTAAAGTCAAAAAAAGCATTACATTTGCTTATTGATTGACAAAATTTACCACTTGCTTGAAGTAATAATAATAATATCCTGGGACATTATTCACACACGGCCATCTGATCCCAAACTAGGCAGAGCTTGTGCTTTGGAAACCAGACAACTGATATGCTACATGTACTAGTTTTTCTTTTGTAAATACACACTTATATAGATAATTACACCCAGACTCAGGACAAATAGACATTCATGCACACAAATGCCTGTCCTGGGTGGGAATCGAACCCACGACCTGCGGCGCGAAAGGCAAGTCACCAACCACGCCAACCGGCTCGTCGTAATACCGCCGATCTAATAAGAAACGGCACGAGAATAGCTTACACTAAATAAATAATAAATAGCATTATATGGCTGTTTGAAATGGCTTGAACGCCATATACGTATATATATATATAACGTAAATACATTTAGTAATGAATATAGAGTAAAATATTTTAAAGTTTAGCCTGATATCTTATTGCAATACGTTAGTATATCGTCGTCAAATCAGTGATTGTTGACTTTTGATTTTTCGAAGGAGTAAATGTAAAACTTTGTAGCGTTGTCACGTAATCGAAACAGATAAGGTTACACTCCAAGATCTCGTAAACTTCGAGTTGTCCCCTCACGCTGTTTGCATGGTGTTTAATACGAAACACCATTACAGGCATCATTCATCATATTCCCCCAAATATGAACTTGCTAAGTATGAAACGTTATCGGCTACGATATTCAAGTACAAATCATTTAATTTAGTTATATTTGTTGTTGTTTATATGCTATTTTTGAACCTACTTTAAAATATTTTGTGTTTACAATTATTTTACAAATATGAAATGGTCTACCCACGAATTAGTGATATGTACCTTATATAGTAGTTGGTAACCTTTTCTATATCCTTGAAAAAGCATAAACAACATTTCATGATTATCGGTTGAGTAGTTAAGAAGTGAAAGCGTAACAAACATACAAACCTACCTATAATATAAGTTGGTGTTAAGAAATATTTAAAGATTGAAAATGTTAATAATAGCTTCAACTGTTTGTAATAAGGTCGTTATCTAAAAAGGCGATTTTCGCTTTTACCAAGCTTGTGTACTATTTTCTTATTATAATAAAAGGTTTATTGTACATTATTTAGATCTTTTCGTGGTGCATTTGTTATAGAATCTCCGGAAAGATCTCCTGTACATTTACAGGAAAGCAGCTGTGATTACATTATCGTCGTATCTGCATCGCATTTTTATTGAATCTTAAAAAGGAAACAGAAATTCAATATTTAATTGACAGTGTAGACAAGAAATAACTTATAAAATAATTAATGTTACTAAAAAACCGTTTAAGAGTACAGTTTGGTCATCCTGGCGCATATATTACGAGAATAACCTGTGTTAAGGAGTGTTGTGTATAAATATTTCTCAATCACATGGAAGCTCTTGGTAAAATACCGTCTAAAATATCACACAAAAGAAGACTGTCTCGGAATCAGATATATAGGGTTTTCCATTAAGGGCGCTTGATCGTGCAGAACTTCCATCGTAGCGTGTGCTGTGTGGCACGTAGCGCCGTCCTGTTGAAACCACATGTTGTCCAGATCCATATTCTCGATTTCAGGCCAAAAGAAGTTGGTTATCATCGACCGGTATCGCTCACCATTGACGGTGACGGCCACACCATTATCGTTTTCGAAAAAATACGGACCAATCACGCCTCCGGCCCAAAATCCGCACCAAACAGTCACTTTCTGCGGGTGCATTGCCACTTGGTGAACCTCGTGTGGATTGGTCTCGTCCCAAATACGGCAATTTTGCTTGTTGACATAGCCATTCATCCAAAAATGCGCCTCGTCGCTGAAGATGATTTTTTTGCCAAAATCGGCGTCAACTTCCAACCCAGTCAGCGAACACACGGCGCTGTCTATGGTCATTAACCTTGAGCTCTTGGGTCAGCTGGATCTTGTACGGGTGCAGGCTCAAGTCACAACGCAAAATTCGCCAAGTTGTCGTCTGCGAAAGGCCGAGTTCCTGTGCGCGACGCGGAATTGACTGCCGCGGGTTTTCGAGGACACTGTCGCGCACAGCGGCGATATTCTCGGCATATCTCGCGTTACGTTGACGCACGGGAACCGGCTGATTGTTAACTGACCCGGTTGACTCGAATTTGTCCACCAATCGACGGATAGTCGACTCGGCAGGACGATCATCGCGACCGTAAAACGGGCGAAGTGCGCGGAACGTTGCTCGAACTGAAGACCCATTTTCATAAAACAATTTTATGATTTGCACGTGCTGCTCGACACTGTAACCTGCCATGGTGGTTTGGGAGGACGGAATGAATATAACACACTGCATTTGACAGCTGTCACTCAAACAACATGGCCGCAATCAGCTGTCAAAGTTCAAGCGTCCCTATTGGAAAACCCTATGTATTACTCATTAATTATTCCTTAAAAGTAACTCAGTCTACTAATATTTAATTAGGCATTTTAATGCAATTTAAACAGGTGAACTAACATGCTAATTGTTCTTGACTCTGTAATATCGTCACATCATTTGACATTTTAAAACTCATAAAAATAATGTTTTATGGCTTTCAAATTGAATTGCAAACGTGGAATGGAAAATTTCATGTAAAAAGCGAATGGCTTAATGAAAAATACTGTGTCTCTTTGAGAAACCTTTCCGAGCTCTGATCAAAGCTTGTGAAAACCGATCGAGAAGTAAAGAGAGTTGAGGATTTGATTGCCTTTTTCATTTGTGTTTTTTTATAGTTATATTAGACGGAAATTTAAACCCGCCCGCGTCACTTTATTATTTTTTAAAGTAATGTTCAAATATAAAATTAAATATTATAAAGTCATGTTCATAAACATTACAAGAACGTGTTGTACATTAATATTTAAATGGTGAAATTAAAATAAATTACATCGTAAACTAATAAGCTGTTTTTAAAAGGCAATTAGTCAAAACAATCTACAGGACTTATAGTGATTAAACGTGACCTGAACACCTCGAGGCGTGAAGAAAGGTGCATTAGTGTGTGTTACGTGTCTTGTCTTTGCATGTGTGCGTGGCGGCATGATCGATGCAGCAGCGACGTTGCCGCGCCGCGTACTTCCGCAGTGTTGCCGCTACTTACAGCAAGGGTGTTTAAATACTTAAGAAAAAAGATTTTAATTATATATAAATATTATAATAATTGTTCTATAATGTAGTTACAATTTATCAAACTGATTATAAATTTAATAAAGCTAGTTGATATCTTTACAAACTTGCTTTGAAATCCTTATGCGTTTATTGATTGTTTTTATTTTTATTAATCCGCAAGTAGTAAACTATAAATAACTTATGAATCCCATATTACCTCATCAAGCAGGTTGTCTGAAAATTAAATAATAAGCATATTTATCTAAATGAAGGATTTCATTTAAATACAATACCTACAATAAATATTACGGATATATTTAGCTTATTATATTTTAAAAAAAATGTACGTATAGAAATAATTTATAATTAAAAAAACCATTAGAGAAATATGAAGTTAAGTAAATGAAAATATAAAGATTTGTTAAATAAAGTAAATATATTTTTGTTATATGTCAAAAGAGAGCGTCATGCAGTTTGCCGTCACGTTATACGAGTCAGTCTTAGGGTGTGGACACATAACTGTCAACGGTGCGGCACCGGCTATCGCGTTACGGCACGGCGCCGCGCCGTTACCGGGAGACGGCGCGGTGTCGATGTCGTGCCGCACCATAGACAGGTGTCCACACCCTTACACCCAATGCACGCCAATATTTCAATGTTTCATATCAAAACATTAACTTTATCAAACGTAACGTAGCCAAATACTGAACCTCTGCCTGTAATCTAAGCACACAATAATAGAATAATCAAGTATTAATAATTTCTATTTCATACGAATCAAAGAGCTTCATAATTAAATAACTCACACTCAACTGAACTGAAGTGACGAAATCAAAGCGTATTTATGTTTATGTTTAGTTCGACAGATCCTGGCTTTATCCGTACTTAATTTAAAATTAATTCAGGCAGGCGGCGCGCAGGAAATGAGCTTAGAACGTAGAGAGGTGGCAGGGATAGGGTAGAGGGATGAGGGCGGAGTCGGTGCGTCCCAAATTAAGCGAAATTTTCATACGTGGCGATAACTACATGTCAACATTTTAATCACAAAACTATTTAATAGTTATTGGTAAAAGCCGACGGGAAATATATGAAATTAGTAACGGGGGGCCGTTATCACCTTTTATATGACAACTGATCATGTTCTGATGGGTTGTGATTATTGTGGTGTATTGTTTTTGGAAATTACACCGCATCAACTAACGAACAACACTTGTAATATGTCAAATAAAAATTGATTATATATTGCACGAGGGATTGTATCAACTTGTCGGCGTGATATTTTGTTATTTATTTACAAACAATTTAATATATTTTATTGTGAATAGTGTATCTTCCAAATAACTTCAATAGTAGAACATGCATCCACCATTGAAAAGGGAGGATCCTCCGACCATAGGAGTGTTGGTCTGGTGGGCTTTTGCCCGACGGTCGTTGTCGGGTTCTTGTATATATGTTCAATTGCTCGAATAACTTTAATATCGCGATATAGGATACGTCAGTTTTTAGTTTTCGTATGTGGCGAGATAGATGTCGCTACATCACTTCCCCTCCGAGACCGGAGGTCGATAGCAGGTTGAGGCGTCCATACATCTTGTGATGCTTGCCGGCCCAGTGGAATGTTTCAGTGAATCGGAACCAGATGCCGCATAGTTCACGGTGAGTCGGAACTGTCTGCGGTAATGCCCCAGTGAGTCGGGGTGACACTGCAAATGCTCCAGTGAGTCATATTGGTGCAGTGCTGCGTAGTGGCTGGCTGCTGCGTCGACCAGGAGAGAAGTGCATATCTGCTTGCTGCCCGGCCGAAGTGCAGTGTACTGTGTCAAGGTCGCTGAGAAGACTGTGGGTGATGACCAGGAATGAGCGTCCACTGCATACTGGTGGACAGGATACCCGTAGTGGCTATACAGCCAGCCAGCATCCACGGCTACTACGGGAACGGCTACTACTTGAGGAAGTGATGATGACGTCACGATGACGTAGCTTTGCGAAGGATGCGCTGACGTTCATGCTCGGGATCATCAGTTTGGAGTTGGATGGTACAGAGTGTAAAGTTTCTCATCCACCATTGAAAAGGGAGGATCCTCCGACCAGACGAGTGTTGGTCTGGTGGGGTACTGCCCGACGGTTGTTGTCGGGTTTTTGTATATATGTTCAATTGCTCGGATAACTTTAATATCGCGATGTAGGATACGTCAGTTTTTAGTTTTCGTATGTGGCGAGGTCGCTATACTAGTTATATACAAGAATGTTTAATAAGGTCCTCCAGACCGATTTCGGCCACGGCGGCCAATTTCAAGAGAGATTAGCCAACTGCGCAGGAGATATTATAGTGCACAAGTGTGTGCGCAAACACAGATGCACTCTCTTTTCCTTAGCTCTCATAATCCGATGGGACGGCAGTCCGACACGACCGGAAAGAGTTCAGGTGTAGGACCAACGGCTTAACGTGCTTTCCGAGGCACGGGAGTGTACACACTTCCAACTTCCAGACTCCGGGCTGCTACTGAGAATTTTTTGACAGAAAAGCCCAATAACTATTTATTGGCCCGACTTGGGAATTGAACCCAGGACCACCGGGTCTGCAGCCTTATATCTAGCCACTAGACCAACGAGGTAGTCAAACAAACAAGAATGTAGAATGAAGAATGAAGAAGTAACAAGAATGTTTACTATGTATATATCGTATACTCCATTCTTGTTATTTAAATTATTAAAATTTTCAAATTCGAATACGTTGTCTATATTAAAAACTCGTAGATTATGAAAACACACCTTTATACCGGTTTTTTATTACGCGGAAAATGCTGGTTATGACATTATTTTTTTATTTCTAAGGTTAAAAAGACAGAAAACTGAATTATCGTCTGATTCGATTGTATGAAGCGCTCAAGATGCTCAAAAGAAAAACGTTTGTTATTTTTTTTTGTTCATTAATGTTAACACCTTATTGACCAAGTGAACAGAGTGTGTGGATTTTAACGAAAGATCGCCAGTTCAAATATAATTCAATTTTACGTACTTATTTGTTTACCTTAACAACGAATGCGAATTATAAATATCGAAATTTTCAAAATATATGTTGTAATATTATTAAGTAAAATTAACATTTGTGTTGAAAATTTTGATATGATTTAATTATATTTTCTTACTGATATTTTTTAAATAGTTACCGTTTTCGGGATAAATAAAAGAGGTTGAGTATGACAGACTCTTTTTTAACGGTAATTTTCTAAAACTAATTAACTTTTGATATGCATTCACGGTTTCTTATTATGTATACTATTAATTATACTTCCACTTTATTTCAATATACATCGTTTATTCAGTAAAATCTTTACTAATATTATAAATGCTAAAGTGAGATTGTTCGTTACGCTTTCATGTCTTAACTACTCAATCATCACCGTCATATAATTTGGTATACATGTTATCTGGCGTACAGAAAAGGCCATAGGATATCTAACACCTATAACGCTTGTGAGGAACACGCGGGGAAGACGCGGTGAAACCGCTGGCGGGTACCAGTTTATTATATAACAGAACTCGTTCATACAAACATTTAAGTATAGATAATACATGTCGTTGTTGTTAAAAAAGCTCACGACTCGATATTTCAATTTATGTATTATCATGTCTATTTCTATCAACTTAGACTTTGCATGGCTGCAAAGTATTATTTGCAGTTTGATAATTGAAGACATAAGCGGATGAAGCTGTTCTGTATTTTTTTTAAACATTTTGTTTTTGTATCATCAATGAACCTCCAGCTCTCATGATGTAAATAAAACATCGTTCGATAAATGGTCTAAAAGTACTGAAATAAGTAATCAACTCAATATTCTAAAACTGCTTATAACAATTTAATTAAAATAATCTCTTTGTTTCATGACACCTTCGTCCCCTTACGCCGACAATTATAACTCGACCACCTAGAGAGTCTAAGAAAATTAATTTCCTAAATAACATATCTGATTTTGTACCATAAAGCGAACTTATTAAATCCCGTCGTACTAACACAGGTTTATTTCACTTGGAATAATATCAATGCAAGCTGACGTTATTTTTTCCATATATATTATGGTTTATGTCATTTGTTTTGATTTTAGTATTTGATACAGATTTGATTGATAAACATACTCTAACGTCCTCCTGACCGATTTCGGCCACGGCGG
Organism: Nymphalis polychloros; assembly: GCA_905220585.2. NCBI lineage: Eukaryota > Metazoa > Arthropoda > Insecta > Lepidoptera > Nymphalidae > Nymphalis > Nymphalis polychloros. The sequence continues at coordinate 15,179,878 of HG992241.1, read as the reverse complement.
CCAATCTCAAGAGAGATTAGCCAACTGCGCAGGAGATATTATAGTGCACAAGTGTGTGCGCAAACACAGGTGCACTCACTATTCCCTAGCTCTCATAATCCGATGGGACGGCAATCCGACACGACCGGAAAGAGTTCAGGCGCAGGACCAACGGCTTTACGTGCTTTCCGAGGCACGGGAGTGTACACACTTCAAACTTCCAGACTCCGGGCTGCTACTGAGAATTTTCTGACAGAAAATCCCAATAACTATTTATTGGCCCGACTTGGGAATTGAACCCAGGACCACCGGGTCTGCGGCCTTATATCTAGCCACTAGACCAACGAGGCAGTCATTTTTGTAAACATTAGTCAAGTCAGTTTTGTAAACATGTTCTAATAGAATAATATATATTAGTTATTATATACATGAAAGCCGAGATGGTCCAGTGGTAAGAACGTGGTAAGAACCCGGGCAAGCACCACTGAATTTCAGGTGCTTAATTTGTGATTATAATTCATCTCGTACTTAAGGGTGAAGGAAAACATCGTGAGGAAACCTGCATGTAGGAGTAGCGTGGTGGAATAAGCTTCAAAACCTTCTCAAAAAGTGGAGAAGAGGCCTTAGCACAGCAGACATATTCACAGACTGTTACTTGTATACATTCTATTTTATATATAAACTAAATTGATAATCTGTATAAAATCCGACAGCTGGGTTAAGGCCTCTTCTTTTGAGGAGAAGGTGTGGAGCTTATCACCGCTTACATCTGCTGCTTCACTGCGGTTTGGTGGATACTCATAGATCTGACAAATATTTTTTTAATGGATTATAAACCAATGAAACAGATGAAAATTTATTGGTCAGGGTTCGAACCAGCAATTGATTAATTACGTGCTCTAACCGTTATCTCGACTCTTGTATTATATGTAACTAGCTGTGCCACGAGGCTTCACCCGCGTATAATTAATAAAAATATAATAAACACACACATATGGCTACTGGTAAAAAAATACGTAATTAACGATTTGAAATTAATTTTCATAAAATACCGTAGGGTTTACCGATCTTAAATATGGCCTATCATTTGCGCCATCACATGTTCTTTGTGTGTACCAATCAAATCAATTTCATCAAGATTGGTCAAGCCGTTCTTGCGTTATAAGAAGAAATACAGACAGACAGAGAGACAGACAAAAATGAAAAAAATAGTATAATGTGAATCACTGCACCATAAAACGATAATTTATCACAAAATTAGGTAAAAAAAATAAAATTTACAGACAGAGTATAGATAAAGGATTTTTTATATAGAGTTAAAGAAAAACATTTGAAAAATCAAATAAATCAAAATCTTTTAAGATAGTGATTAGTTATTGTTGTGTCTTCTTCTTTTAAATGTCAAATCAATGATGAGAGTAAGAGATAAAACAGTGTTAAGCTAAACAGACGCTGAGCATCGGTTATAAGGGATGCCGTTAATTCGACAATACCAAGTGGAACATTCCGCTTTGCGGCAGACTAGTCACAGAGCGACGAGGGTCTTATTGAAAAACTTTGTAGTTTTAATTAGTTTACTGGGGAGATGGGATGAAGTACGTCAGCCGCCTTGCCTAAGGCCTTGTTCACTTACGAGTCTAGACAGTAAGAGGATACGAGCTTTAAAGAATATGCAATGCAATCATCTATACTAATATTATAAATATGAAAGTAACCCTCTTTGTCTGATTACGCTTTCACGGATAGAAAACTGAACCGATTTTGTTGAAATTTTATATCAAATAAGCTTCAACTCCGAGGACACAGGTTACGTAATACCGACGGCGAACATTAGTAAATTATGTATAGACAATTTAGTTATGTAAAACTATTTAATCAACGGGATATTAAATTCGTTACGGTCGTGCTGTGAATTTTAGATGAGTAAGATTACGAACCATAGATTACTAAGCTATAAGGAAAAATAACATAGGAATAAAATTATATACTTCGGTGTATCTGTTTTTGTTTCGTATCGGCCCATATAATGGTTTCAAATTTAATAGTCTATTCTTGTAATGAATTTAGATAAGGTATTTAAGTATATTTATTTACAAACACATTCGTACAAATAGTTAAATGCCCTTATCCCATTTATTCGCGCTCGACATATAGTGTTTTAAAACACTACGAGAAATACGGATTCAGCAATCTTTTACGGTTGGCCGGTTGCCATGCATCCTCCATTGGAATATTGTATTGGTGGGTTTTCCTTCATCATACTCGAAAATGTCCCATATTCAGACTACAGATACGATTGAATCAAGGCAGCTGATAAGAGTTCAATATATTAGTATTCTAATATGTCGAAAAACAGTCTATAATATTATAGGCAGTATTTTTATATTTAACGAATAACATAATTATTATTTTCGTCAATATAATTGTCATTATCGACAATAATCACGTCACTCATTTTACTTGGTCAGTGTTAATATGAAATTTCTAAAACTAGGTCATTGCTCGGACCATAGACTTGCACCTAGTACCGCAGGGTTCACCTCCGGATGTCGCTGTCTCCGCTCCCCGCCGCCATTTCCGCAGGGGGGAAAGAGAGAGAGCTTCCGAGTCCGCAACTACAATGGACCCTTTATGTCTTCCTACCGCTAATCTACCAGCTGATAATGTGATTAAAACTACCTTTTGGGGTCTTGATCTTACAGTGGTTTAACATTCGGTGAGATTAAAATAATTTTGTAAGACAGCGAGATAGATTATTGTCGCTTGCTTGGCGTTAAAGATAGTTTATCTCATAATGTGAAATATATTGAATTTTTTATTAAACAGCGTATAGTAATATATAAACAGATTCTATCGAAGTAAGCTTACGTAATTTTTTTAACAATCAATAAGTAATAGTAATACTTTGAGTTTGGCTTTGAATTAAATACGTGTTTCCGCTTCTAAGTCAATTTATTTTATAATGTTTTTTAAATTGTTGTATAACCTGAAAGCACCAAAACTTAAACCTCTGTAAGTTAACTGTTTTGCATGAAATAAATCAAAATACTAGTCATATATATCAATCAGTTTAATATATTCAAATTAGTGACTGTCTGTAAAAATATAAATTAAAAAAAGAACTAGTTATTAAATGGAGGGTTAAAGTTACATGAGAATATATTTTTTATAAAAGATAAACCAAAAAACTTCAAATATTAGGCGGTTTGTATCAACATTAAAAAAAATATTTTTGGTTGGAATACTTTATTTACAAAAACAAGTTTGATACAACAATGTTTGTGGTTGAGATTCCCTTTTAAGCAACCGTTGTCTGTGTTATTAGAAACCCGGTAAGCGTATTTATCTTGGTGCCGTATTTTTACGTCAAAGATCGGTATAGAGTTAAAGAACTTATTGAAAATGTAGAGTTGGAGCTATTACGTAATCAAGACTCATGCCAATTACGGCACTATCGTTAGGGGTAACACGCAATTCCAAAACGCCTCAAAGTCAGGAACGATCCGGTAAGCCAGGAAATTGATTGCCGTGCGAGTGGAAACCGAGAAAAACGGCGTTTATTTGCTGGTGAACGTTGCTTGAAAGGACATGACGTATGTATGAATGTAGAGTTGGAGCTATTACGTAATCAAGACTCATGCCAATTACGGCACTATCGTTAGGGGTAACACGTAATTCCAAAACGCCTCAAAGTCAGGAACGATCCGGTAAGCCAGGAAATTGATTGCCGTGCGAGTGGAAACCGAGAAAAACGGCGATTATTTGCTGGTGAACGTTGCTTGAAAGGACATGACGGAAGGGATTTCTGACTCTACTCTTGTATCAATCAATGGCACATGGCCTGGCTGAGCTATTCTGATCTTATGGAGTAAAATACTGAGTCGATTCGTGAGGCCTGCAAAGGTCGACCAGCTTTTTCATAAAATTATGAATCGTTTCATGAATTTTGCAATAATGCATAATTTGTTTAAAACGTTATAAGCGTTAAGAATACTGTTCCGTCTTCTAACGTGTTCTAACAACGCATTTGACTGAAAAGTCATAGCATAATGAGAGCTTGGTTACGAAGATGCAATTTATATTTACAGAGTCGTATAAATAAAAATAACTACAACTACGAGTTGCAACTAGTTGCACCTAGCAGATAGCAGATAGCAGATAGCAGTTGACAAAATGTGTTCTGATTTGTAGTGGCCAATCAAGAAATTTAAATCTTATGTTTGAAAAAAAAAAGACAAATAATGCTTATGTATATCTCACCCAATCAATTAAATTGATTACAGATAAAAAGCCGTAGAGTTAGTATTCGTGTATTTTCAAGCAGATTATTTTTTATTTTATTAATTGTTCTATTTTAATGAATCTGTAGAAGGAAGGTATTTTAATTTAATTCTATAATATGACATTGTATAAGAATATTATGATTTTGTGAGCAATGTCCTTTTAAAACATTATTTTGAAATAACATAGGTACTGTATACAGTAATAAAATACTGGAAATAACATTGCAATTTCGAATTTTGCTAATGGCGGATGACTAAAATATTTTTACAAAACAAAGTTTTATCTATAAATAGATAACTACCGATAACTAGTTGCTTTTAACAACAAAGTAGCTAAATTCCTCGTTCTGTGTACCTCCGCTAACTCCTGAATCCCGGAACGGGTTTTTGATACGGTTTTCGCTAATAGAAAGAGCATACAAGCTGTGCACCGCGGCTTCACCCGCGTATAATTAATAAAAATATAGTAAATTATTTTATTACTATAATAACAAACACGCGCAAACACACACACACATATATGGCTACTGGTAAAGAAATACGTAATTAACGATTTGAAATTGATTTTCATAAGATACCGTATGGTTTACCGATCTTATATATGGCCTATCATTTGCGCCATCACATATTTTTTGGGTGTACCAATTTTCATCAAGATTGGTCAAGCCGTTCTTGAGTTATAAGAACACAGACAGGCAGGCAAAAATAAAAAAATAGTATAATGTGAATCACTGCATCATTAAAAGATTATTTATCACAAAATTAGGTGAAGAAAAAAATGTACAGACAGAGCCAATAGATTTATATAGTAGTATAGATTAGGTTTATAATATTTCGATTTTTCAAGAATAAAACACCATTTTCTTTAATTTTAATAATAAATTAAATTTTAATTGTTAAATTCAATTTCAATTCAAGTTTGTATTTTTTTTTATATTAGTAGGTAGTTAAGCGGAGTTTAAATTTATTTTTTTATTTATTTATTTTACTACCTACATATTATCTTTATCTATTCTTTATCTATATAGCGAATTTTCTAATTTTAATTATATGACTCAAAATTAACAGGAGAACCATGGCACCTTTTTGAAAAAAAAAACACCATTTGCAAAGTACATTATCCCAGATGGACATAGGTTTTTTATGTATACATGTATAAATTAGCTAAATTTATGATCATATTTTGTCCACTAAGTTGCACTGCGTGAATAGTTAAAGTTACACGAAAATAATGAAGCTCCTCATGAAAACTTCAAAATAAAAATCCGAAAATAGTAAATATTTATCTTCTAAGGATAACTCACAGTCTCCATACTTTAAATTTTGGAAAAAAATAATGTATTCATTGCGAAGCTTTTTTATCCAAGAAGGTTTTAGCAAATATCTAAATAAATATTATTATTATCTTAAGTATTTAATTTAGAACATATATTATGTCGTTTACACTACATATGACGTCCTCCTGACCGATTTCGGCCACGGCGGCCAATCTCAAGATAGATTAGCCAACTGCGCAGGAGATATTATAGTGCACAAGTGTGTGCGCAAACACAGGTGCACTCACTATTCCCTAGCTCTCATAATCCGATGGGACGGCAATCCGCCACGACCGGAAAGAATTCAGGCGCAGGACCAACGGCTTTACGTTTACACTACATATTGAACACATATATCTAACCGTCATATGTGATAGCATATACCCATATTTTATTTAACATAACCACCATTACACCCGTAATTGTATTATTGACTGTATTGTTAAAAGATTAAAATTTTTTTTATGAAAGTTTAGTTTAATTGTAACAAGAGTATAAACCTTTATAAAAATAAATAATATATGACTTTTAGTGATTTATGTTGATATATATAGCTAACACTAACAATTTGCAATTTGAACCAGTTATTTTATAAATATTACGAGTTATTTAAATAGGTACGTGAACGTTTACGTTAAATACGAAAACGTGTGAATCAATACGCAAGGCGTGTTATACTATGCTTTCTGCACATATATTATTGTATGCCCTTAGCACTGTGCGAGCGAATAGATCGAATATTTAATGCTTATATCTCATTGATTAAAAATTCACGGGATAAAATACTTATATTTAATTATTATTTATACTTGAGCCATATGAAATCGGGACGGGTAGCTAGTTAAATATAAACTTTTTAATAAGCAAATTATATAACTATATTTTTAATATATGTAATGCTGATTACATTAAAAAAAAACAAATTATGATAATGTAATTTATGTTCTCAATGTACTATATATTTATACTTCATCCCACTAATGTTTTTAAATTAATGAAAAGAAATAATATTTTACCATAAAAAAAACTAATTTCATGAAACTATTAAGGGCAATGAAAGCGCGCCATCTAGTGGAAAATCCCGTATACACTATGAACTAAATAGGCAGCGAAAGTTATGCTTTGAGACATTACAGTATAATGCCCTCTATTGCATTATGTAAGAACTCGGTCCAGAGTAACGTCATTTCCTATTCCTGTGGTGGTGGTACAAGTGGTGCTATTATTTCTATTGTATCCCTATTATCCACTACTTATTTCATAAAATATCTTATTGAAATATCATGCAGTTAGTATAATAATATAATGTTACTATATGTATTGTAAAGACACAATGAGTGACTTTTAAAATTAAGGAAAAGAGGGGTTCATTCTAATACTAAAAAAGGGCCAATTCATTTTAATTGTTTTAGCGACTTAACATATTTTTTGTAAACTTTTTTTATGGACTAATTAATTACTTTATAGACTACCGTATATTATGATAGTTTTTATGCTAATTGATGTTTTATGAATTAGGTTCACTTGCTTAGTATTAATCAAAAAATAAAAAAAAATCTCTCTTTGTTGCCATATAATTCGATTTCTATATATTTATATTATGAGTGATCAAGTGTAGACATGTTATAGTAGTAATATTATACAATTGTTTGACATGTATGAAAGCTAGTGTTCAAATATATCTAGTACATATTACGCTCGTGGTCAAAATTTACCCGTTTTTTTGTACGTTTCGAATAAATAAGGCTTCATATATATAAAAATAGTTTCGTTTATCACTAATGCAAAAAAATACTCCATTTCAAATAAAGTAATTTGAACATGAATAAAAGGTTACTTTTTCTTTTTATCTGCTTTTAATTTATAAGCGAGCTGAGACTCTAACATCTGCATATAATCCAGATACTTTTTACCCCACGGTGAGTACGAATGGTACCATTGTGTATACATATCATAGTCTGCTTCGTCTGTGTAAACAACTCCGTCGAAATCTAAAACAGCATTGATTATTTCTTGAGGCTGTAAAGGCTTGAAGTACAGTTGTGCGACACGCTTGCCATCCAACAATTTATCGATAGCTTTTCTTATAGAATTTATATCATATCCTCTTAAAACCTGTGCGACGCAGTGAACATTAAACTCCCGATTAATTCCGTGATATTTCATTAGCATTTTTGATAGAATATATGAAATACTACCGTAATCCGTTCTCGGGAAAAGAATTAAGGAAGGGAACACTTTGTACATCTGCGCATTTTTTGCCAACCAAGGTTCGGTTGCAGTACCTAAAATTAAAATTTTATCGTCACTGGGGATTAGAGGCTTGATTATCTCCTTAAAAAAATCTCTCTGAAGACGCTTAGGGTCAAACATTTTTTCCTCTTTAGGTACATTTTTGTAGAAAATTTTTTCAGCGTTGTCAACGAAAATAATTGTGGGTTGCATTAATCTACTTATTCTGTTAACATATGCAAACATCGTTTTCAAATTTTTTGGTCCTGGAAATTTATCGTACACATTCATCGGTGATAAATCTATAAGAATAGAATTCGTTTCCGTCGCAATTGCGTATACTAATGTCTTTTTGCCAGAACCTTTAGGTCCGACAAGTAATTGAGAGCGAACTGCATTAGGACACGATGATCCAAGTGTCAGTAAACATCGCAATCTGACTTGTTCCTTAACATCACCTAAGCATGCTGGTGGAAAACTAGGTGTCCAAAGCACAGACCGTGTATCTGCTGCAGCATAATTCGTATCTCCCCAATAATCATCTAAAGTAATGCGTTTATATTTTCTTATAATACCTTCATCCACTAAAGCTTGGAACATAGTTGCTGGTGGAACTTTGTCTGGCTTAGGTGCTTTAGGTTTTTTTGGTTTCTTTCTTTTTTGACTCTGTGGAGGTTTAGCAATACCAGCTGCTTGATAGTCCAATTTCAAAGAGTTTTTAAGCGCATTTAGCTCTAATCTCATTAGATCATCGACGATTGGACGTAATTTTAATTGTAAGTCTTGATAAGCATTTTCAGTAATCAGTTGTGATATGTAACCTTGTATAACATTTAAAGCAGGATCTTTCGCATCTATGTCTTTCCACTGATTTTGATATTTGTCCCAAGCTTCGTGTACCTGACTGATATTTGTACCAATATGAATATAAACACCTGGATCATTATCAGGATTAAGTCTTGACTTTTTGTAATCAAGTAAACGTTTTTCTTCTCTTAATTTGGCCTCTAATTTCAATCTCTTTTCTTCCTCACGAGCTGCTATTTTTTCTGCTTTAATCTGTTCTTTACTTTTTTGTGCACCTTCTGATTTTAATCTTTTCTCTTCTTCTGTCCGCCAATCTATATACTCTTCTATAGTGAACGTTTCCCCTGTCACAATTAATATAGATCCACCTTCTTCGGCAAAAGGAAATTCATCAAAGAGTCTTACTTCATCGTACCATTCACGAAACCATTGCCTGATTTCGGCTGATATATCTTCCATTATGTCTCCTTCTCGCAGTCTAACTACACGGCTATTTTCTTTTAGATTTTCTTGAAGCCAATTTTCATAATATTTATTTCTAAAATCACGTCGAGTTTTTTTAACTTTTTCTAATTGCTCCTTCGCTGAGGGTGGTACCCAAGATGGAATTACCATATCAAGCCTTTGCTTTTCCATGTTAGTCGTTAAATGTTCTCGCTTAAGTTCCATAAATCGCCTGTAAATCTTTTGAATAAAAGCAGCTGCTCTTGTTCTTAATACTTCACTAGCCTGTGGTGATTTTAAACCAGCAAGCTCCAGGTATAAGTCTCTATCCTTATTAAAAGTATGCGTCTTTTCTCGTGTAGCATATCTTGACCGTTCCATGCGTTGAATATTTGAAACATGGTAATTATGTTCTTGTTGAAGTTTTAATTCCTCTAATTCTTCTGGTGATAAATGCAAAGACTCAACAGATAATATTATTTCTTCTCCCATAGCCAACTTTCTTTTCATCTCAGCTTCTTTTTCCAGGCGTATTCTTTCTTCTTCTTCTAATCTTTCTTGTTCGCGATGTTCAATTTCAGAAGCTGTTGGAGTTGGATCGCCTATTCGATTACCGGCAAAAACTTGATCTATAATATATTGCATTTCTTTTTCTCTTATTTCGTATGGGTAATGAAACGGACACAGTATCTGAATATCCTGTGGCACCATAAGTAACTGTTGTAGTGCGTTATCAGGATATGTAAATTCAAAAACCTCAACTTCTTCTAGCGTTGTTTTCAGTTCAAGGAGCCGACAAGTTACTGTATCAATTAACTGTCGTATAAATGGTCGCCTTTGAACCTGTTCCATCTGATCATAGCATTCACACAACTTGTTGTATAAATCGCAAAACTTACAATACACTCGAGCAACGATTTCCACTGCAGTTCCTTGTGGCTTGATTCCCACATAAGCTGAAGCTAATTCTTGTATTCGTTCATCTTCGAGTATGGTATTGTACAATTGTTCTTTAATTTTTAGCCATTGTTCGTAGTAAGTTACGTTAGACATGGTTAATTTAAAATTTTATTGTAAGTTACTGGTAATATTAGGTAATTTTAAGAAAAAAAAAACATCTAAATATTTTAATACAATACTATCATGTTTTAGTAATATAAATGTTGTGACATGTTATTCTGTCATGTTCATAGTCTGGTCGTTAACGAAAAAGGTTGACCGAATAAAATAAACACAGTTCTGTGCGTCAGATTAAAATTCAACAATCCTTATTGTTTGGTAATAGCGGAGATACACGCCAGAAAACTCTTAAGCTCTTCTTGCTGCTGATAATACAAACATAATAATACTACTAAACGCCATAATCATACTCGTAATATTAATTTAAATCAAAAGCAATTTAATTTATATAAAACAGTACTTTTATATCATTTTCCAGTTATTTATATTTGCAACTATTTATATATTATAATGGTACATGTGTCATGTAAATGTTAAGAACGTATTAAATACGTTATATTTATCTGTGTTTTGGTTAAGAATAAATTATTTGGTCTTTAAGACCTTCCAAAGTCTTATAAGAAAAGATATGAAAAAAATGTAAAATATTTTTTGTTAAATTAATTCAGTGACTCGACATGATTTTTCATTAATTATCTTAGAATTTGACCACATTTAATAATAAGTATATTTAATCATAATTTTCAGGATAAATGTGTAAATAAAATGTGTTCTATGGGGTTTTCCAATAGGGACGCTTGAACTTTGACAGCTGATTGCGGCCATGTTGTTTGAGTGACAGTTGTCAAATGCAGTGTGTTATATTCATTCCGTCCTCCCAAACCACCATGGCAGGTTACAGTGTCGAGCAGCACGTGCAAATCATAAAATTGTTTTATGAAAATGGGTCTTCAGTTCGAGCAACGTTCCGCGCACTTCGCCCGTTTTACGGTCGCGATGATCGTCCTGCCGAGTCGACTATCCGTCGATTGGTGGACAAATTCGAGTCAACCGGGTCAGTTAACAATCAGCCGGTTCCCGTGCGTCAACGTAACGCGAGATCTGCCGAGAATATCGCCGCTGTGCGCGACAGTGTCCTCGAAAACCCGCGGCAGTCAATTCCGCGTCGCGCACAGGAACTCGGCCTTTCGCAGACGACAACTTGGCGAATTTTGCGTTGTGACTTGAGCCTGCACCCATACAAGATCCAGCTGACCCAAGAGCTCAAGGTTAATGACCATAGACAGCGCCGTGTGTTCGCTGACTGGGCATTAGAGCAGTTGGAAGTTGACGCCGATTTTGGCAAAAAAATCATCTTCAGCGACGAGGCGCATTTTTGGATGAATGGCTATGTCAACAAGCAAAATTGCCGTATTTGGGACGAGACCAATCCACACGAGGTTCACCAAGTGGCAATGCACCCGCAGAAAGTGACTGTTTGGTGCGGATTTTGGGCCGGAGGCGTGATTGGTCCGTATTTTTTCGCCAACGATAATGGTGTGGCCGTCACCGTCAATGGTGAGCGATACCGGTCGATGATAACCAACTTCTTTTGGCCTGAAATCGAGAATAAGGATCTGGACAACATGTGGTTTCAACAGGACGGCGCTACGTGCCACACAGCACACGCTACGATGGAAGTTCTGCACGATCAAGCGCCCTTAATGGAAAACCCTATAGTTACTTTCTCCTACTAGCTAGTGTAATGAAAGCATTTCAAGATAGTTGTATTATCTTTTAGTGCAGCTCAAAAGGCAAACCTTAATTAAAATTTTAGGGAACACTGGTAAAAAATTCAAATGTCCGAATAAATGATATTGACGGGGAGTTTTACTGGAGAGCGCCGCATAAACCAATAGATAATAATGATTGTAAGCCGTATGTGTAAGATATAAGAAGATATAAGAATTTTCTTAAGCTCTTACTTTACCGGTACTAAGCCGGGACGGGTATAATCTTTAGCTATTACGTAAGAATGTTCCTGCACATGCGACTGTGATTTCTCGGTGAAATAATATACAAGACTCCCAAGCAATTTATTTCTTATATCTTGTTCTTTAAAACGTGGGGTCTAACAAAGCTATACAGCCCCCGGCGCTGGTTACAATAAAAATGTTTCAAGTGTGCCTCCGTACGTTCCATTGAACATTAGAATCGGCGCACGCGCTCGTCTCTCGCTTCCGGTGAATGACGCGTGCCACTTTTCCTTATCTGGTGCCAGTTATGAGAGGCAGCGGGTAACTCTACAATTTTTGTAAGTACGCACTATACTGCCATTACTTTGGCGCTAAACCTCAATGTTGTATCCTAATTGTCATATTGATGTCGTAACGATTAAATTTTTTGTAAATATTGTACGTAATAAATAATAAAAAAGTGTTACAAATTAGTTTTATCCATTAATTATTTATTGTTATGTATTTTTTTATATTAAGACATTAAAAAAATACCATAAATAAGATCTATTAAATAAATGTATCTTCAAGTGGTAAACTCAAATATGAATTCAATTGGCTTGTCTTATATTTTTAGTACTGATATATTACAGTACGATGCGTTAATAAATAAGTTTAAGATTTTAATAGTTACTAAGTATACTTAAATCTACTTTTTAATACTTATTAACAATTCGTTTTATTGTTAACCGACAAATATGTGTGTACTTTCATAAATTTTAATATTTGTTAAATTTTCAAAATTATAGACAATTCGGGACCTCGTGATCATTTAAACGCTTTAGCTTATGATTAGGACTTAGATTTTGGAGCAGTATCGTCCAAAATGCAACGTAACATTGATTTATTCTCTATCCCTCCGATGTATTCATTTCGGGTGTAGAAATTTTAGCCATTAATTTTGTTAACTCTGTCTCGGGCAATAAAGCCGACTTGGCGAGGGTTAAAGGGATCAATGCTGTTAGTTTTTAGAGTTTAACGTTGCCTTGATTGTTCATTTGTTTACTAAAATTGCAGCTTTTTTAAAATTTTATGTCCAATTGTGATTTTTACATTAACAGTAACTATGACATAAGCATGTTTATCAACTACGTATTAAATTATATAATCATTAAAATTAGTTCCTTATAAGATTGAATTGAATTAAATTTGGTTATTGCGGGATAATTCGTGTATTTACGGATTATCCCGCAATAACCCCTTTTTATACATGTTTTTCATTTATTTACTCTGTATCGAGTTAGAGCATTATTTGGGCTCGCTTGTATTTTAAGTCAGCGGTCAGCGGTCAGCATGTCCGCGTCGCGTTATAGCTTTGTTTGACAACATCGACATCGACATCGTACTAAACTCGTAAATCACTCAAATTAGTTACATACCAGATGAAGACTGTCTGCGTTAAAACCAGCCAAGTGAAGAAGTTCATCGCAAATATTTGCTTTATTTTCATCTTTTGTCGTTAACGTGTAACTAAATATAATTGATATATTTTCACGAGCACTTCCGTCTTTGGACAATTATTACAAAAACTCGAACACACTTCGTCAAGTAATGTGTCACCACTATGACCGAAGTGTATGACCGTAAGTATGTACATATTTTTTATAAAATAGGATGAACAAATGGGCAACCTGATGGCTAGTGGTTACCACCGCCCATAGATATTGGCACTGTAAGGATTTTTTTCGATCATTACATCGCCAATGCCTACCAACCTTGGGTACTAATATGTTATGTCCTTTTGAGTGTCTCATTCACCCTTCATACTGGAACACAACAATACCTAATTATTGCTGTTTAGCGGTAGATAATATGATGTGTACGTAGCACCTACCCAAACGTGATTGCTCATATTTTTTTATTGGTAGGTCTGTTATACACATCACATATACATATATTAAGCTAGTCTATTCAAGAACCTGTATTAAATCGTAACAATGGCTTGACAGTAATAAGGAAGCTTGTAGATTGACAAAGATTTAATTTTATTAGGCCAATTTAAAATCATTACATATTGATCTATTAAACCTGAAGATACTTACAATGTTTGATTCTCACGAGACCATCACCATTAGTTGCACCGTGGTTAATTTGTACTCGTGATAAATTGGACACGGCCCCACCCATCCAGTTAGCGACTGGGAGCAGCGGAACCGACCCACAGTTTGATTGACTGAATAATGCACCGCTAACTGTCAAATGATCTTCCACGACGGATTATGGATCAGCGATATTACGAATTGAATAAGTATTAAGATTTACTTGTTTAATGGGTGATCATTATCAATTTACAATTACTAATTTAGGTACCTTTGGTTTCTTGTTATATATTTTTCATTTAATATTTTATTTGATATATTTTGTACTAGTCTCGATACCAGACCGTAATAATTAATTGAAAATTAGAGGTATATATAACATAATACAAAGTAATATACATTGTCGAAATATTTTGCACCATGTGCCAATATTAATATATATTATTGTTAAATGTAAGTATTAGCTTAATAGGCCTCAACAATCATGATTAATTTGCAAAAAAAACAAATGACATCGCAGATAAAAAATAAAATTAGGAAACGCAGCAACAATTACTGAATTAAGTCAACCCTTAAATGTCGGTGTGCATGCCTTTTGTGCCGCGATGAGAAAAAACCAGTCCGATGCACGCTTGTCACCGCAGATTTGGCAACATTTGGAACACGCGCACTCATTCGATACGGGTGGTATCCATTAGGCCCCTAACATCGAGCTTCGTAGCGTATTATTTAAACATGATTATTATCTTGAGTGTTTGTTATTTAATATTACACAAGAATTCGGACGGTTAGTATGTGGTATTCCACCATGCCAATCATATGTGATATATGAATGGCTAATTATACTAAAATTTCAAAATCAATGTGTTCGATTCCTGTACATATATATATTCTAAAAATATCATTTCATTTTTCCGTCCAGTAGATTTCATTTATTTTTAGGTTAACAATACTTAAAAAAAATCACATTTTTTACGGTCGAAAAATCCGGTTTCGATTCTAAATAATAGATATTTAATAAGACATCGCTTGTTAAATATTACTTAACAAGTATGATATTTAACGTTCTGGATTTGTAGAATGTAATATATTCAAATGTGGCGATCACGCAAGTACAATAAAACAATGAATCAAAATATAAAACATACACGCACATAATATTGCGTACCAAGTTAGGGGCCAGGTGGGCGCTACAGCTGTGTTATAATATTTAAACATAATCAGTAACTAGCTTGTCAATACAAAAAACTTGTTGAGATTAAAAATTTCGAAAGGTAATCTCATCAAAATAAAGCTCTATTTATACAATACTCTAGAAATTATAAGACCCGGCCCTCTTTTCTGTTAGGAAGAGAAACGGAACTGACTCTTCTACGCTGGTACAACAGTCGGTCGGCAATCGTTTTGTCTACGTGATGTGTTTTCTTCATCGCCGAACCAAAATTGATTTAAATATTTTTGTAATTGAAAGTTTAATGATACTCGGTACCCAAAATATATATCATGATATTTTTTTTTTTTTTATAGAATCGGTATGCGGACGAGCATAACGCCACCTGATGGTAAGTGGTCACCAACGCCCATAGACATTGGCATTGTAAGAAATCTTAACCATCACTTACATTGCCAATACGCCACCAACCTTGGGAACTAAGATGTCGCTGGTGGCTGTAATTATACTGGCTCATTCACATTTCAAAACGGAACACATCAATAGCAAGTACTGCAGTTTTGTGGTAGAATATCTGATGAGTGGGTGGTACCTATCTAGACGAGATTGTACAAAGCTACCACCAGTAAAAAAGTGTTCACAGTTCACCTAATAGAAACTAGGTCGCAATGTTACCAAAATATAACATAACTTTGAAGCTTATCGCTTATAATATACTTAATAAAAAATATATGCATATATGGTAAAACATTTCGTGAAACACGTCCCCTACGATTGATCCCATCACATAAACCATGGACAATAAAGCGACAGCGTATCGGATCGAGTCATGAACATGAAGCACACTAGACTCAAGAGCTCTTAATTATCGAGGAACATGACTGTGACGACGCGTGCCAGTGTTTAGTTGCGGCCTCGAGTACCAGTGGTAATGTTTCGAATACTGTATTACAAGTATTTTATACGTTTTTAAATGAATATTAATTATTTCAAGAAACTCATTTCTAATTCGAGAATGGATTTATTGGTTAAAAGCTACCACTTTAAATCTATAGTGAAAAAAAGCTGATAAAAAATATTCAGCTGATTGAAAAAAATGGTAGAATGTTACATTTTTAATAACAAATAGAGGGTGTAACAAAATTCGTGTCCGACCCGTGAAGTGGTTATTAGGTATCGTGTGTCGGTTCTATTTATGTCATAATTTTTAAAATACTAAGCAAAAAATTTATACCGGAAAAATTTAATATTAAAATTAAATACACTTAATAACCATGGAAAGGTTTGTAACAATTGAAGATATTGTTGTTACATCAATGAACATTTATAAGTCACTGTACACAAAATTGTACCTTCAGTTTACCAAATTGTAGCATGTTTTAAAATTTTAATAATAAGAGCTATAAACGTAATGGATGAATGGCGTATGAAATCTAATAAGTAATCAACTTGCTATCTATAATCACGATTTTCACGTCAATAGAGTAAATAGTCAAAATTGAAAGCCGATGAAACTACGAAACGTAGCTACTTATATGTATAATAATATTATCAACTTAAACTCGGTGGTAGGGCTTTGTAACTCGGTGGTAGGGCTTTGTGCAAGCTCGTCTGGGTAGGTAGCACCCACTCATCAGATATTCTACCGCAAAACCGCAGTACTTGTTATTGTTGTGCTCCGGTTTGAAGGGTGAGTAAGCCAGTGTAATTACAGGCACAAGGGACATAACATCTTAGTTCCCAAGGTTGGTGGCGCATTGGCGATGTACGCGATGGTTAACATTTCTTACAATGCCATTGTCTATGGGCGTTGGTGACCACTTACCATCAGATGGGCCATCTGCAAGCCCGCCTACATATTCAATAAAAAAAAAAAACTATCTCCGAAACGCATCTTGGTATAAGTTTTATGTATATAAAAAATCTCCTTATTTATTAGTATAGACATATGGTATTCTTTTGACTTAGTGACGTAGGTATGGGACGTATGGAATAGGAAATATAATATTTTAGATGTCATGTTTGAAGGTTCATTGATTGTAAGCAATACCTATGCTATAGGTTAAGTTGATTATCATCAACATTTTATTTAAAAAAATAAATTAAAGCGAAACAAATAAGCAAACCTATGAGCCTCAGGTAGTATATCAATAAATGTAACTCACAAGATATTGCTCAAAACATCTGCAACCAAAATACGTAACATTAAAACGCCCTGCTGAGCGTGATAACCATCCCTTTGACAGTACTCAGATAACTTTTAATTGTCTAACCTATCCTTTGAATTCACGCTCCGTTAGAAAATTTAACTTACCGACTGTAATTGTGGCTGTTCGTTTTGCGTAATTTCATATTTTAACAGTTTCTATATTTTTGATCGTTCCGATTCTTTATTACGCTACGTTCGATTCGAAATTCAAATCCTTTGTTTAAAATAGGTCTATAAGCTGCGTTTTTTGTGTCATTAATAACGCTTTTGTTCATTTAATGGATGATGCATATTTGCCTTAAACGACTTCATTCGTGTGGTGACCTGGATACGTTTATAAAGCTATGGAAGCTTTTTTCCTGTACAATATGTGTTTATTCTAAGGCTTAATAATTCTATGGCATATATTGTTATTAAAAAAAAATGATTCCACTAAAATATGTGCATTGAAATAAAAAATAATAATAATTTTGTTTTGAATTTCGATTACATTCTACCGCACGATCGTCATACTCTATTTCTTATCGGAATACTCTATTTATAGCGTTCAAGAAGTCATTATTTAACTCATTGACTGCCTCGTTGGTCTAGTGGCTAGATATAAGGCCTCAGACCCGGTGGTCCTGGGTTCAATTCCCAGGTCGGGCCAATAAATAGTTATTGGGTTTTTCTGTCAGAAAATTCTCAGTAGCAGCCCGGAGTCTGGAAGTTGGAAGTGTGTACACTCCCGTGCACACTTCCAACTTCCACGAAAAGCACGTAAAGCCGTTGGTCCTGCGCCTGAACTCTTTCCGGTCGTGTCGGATTGCCGTCCCATCGGATTATGAGAGCTAGGGAATAGTGAGTGCACCTGTGTTTGCGCACACACTTGTGCACTATAATATCTCCTGCGCAGTTGGCTAATCTCTCTTGAGATTGGCAGCCGTGGCCGAAATCGGCCAGGAGGACGTTATTCAACTCATTAGTTATTTTTGTATGTTAAAACAGTATTTATAAAGTAGGCATATTATACGAAAAAGGAAAAACTGTTGCGTTTGTTTTTCTCACTTCCAAAACTTGTAGTTGTTTCGTACTTGTAATAAATTTTAATAATTAAAATAACTTAGATCCTTATGTGGAAATTTGGTGTCGATGTTAACTAAAGACAGTTAAGTCAACAGCCAATGTAAAAATTATACTCTTAATTCTTAAAAGTTAATTATATGAGTAACAGAACATTATGTATCGAGGATCGCGGGTTGAAATATGTGCAATCACAAATTATTTACCATTTTCAGGTATAGTGCTCGGCGGTGTACGAAACATCGTGGTCAAAAAATACACTGGAAAATAATCTGCCACTTGTCTATCTACTAAATCAAGCTCAGTCAACTTGATGAATTAAGCTCAAAACTACCTCCCAGGGAGGAGAGAAAGCGTGTGTCCAGGGAGGAGAGGAATGTGATGTCCTCTTGACTGACTTAGGTGTCGACAGCTATCTTGACTCAAAATACCCAACTTTGCAGGATATATTGTAGTATCTACGCAAGTGTGCGCGCAAACTTAGGTGCATTGTGTATTTCCTTACATATATGTTACACATATATTATATATTTTTTTAATGGTAATCCGTCACGATCGCTGATATTTTAGACTAAGGACCAAAGGCTTTATATACGTAAAATGTACTTAACGGACTCGATGCACGCATATTAATACATTTTACGTAGATGTAACGTTAATGGACTTCATTTCTGATAATATCATTATTATATGTATTAATAAAAATAATGAAATTTAATAACAATAATTAAACAAAAATATAATTATTTGCAATTTCTAAATAATAGCAAGATATATTTATATATCGTAAATGTTAGTCTTATTTGTGAAGATAAAAGCATGAAGCGATATATAGCCTTAGAGCCACTATTTGGAAAACCAAGTTCGGTGGGGCGTAACAGCATTAATAAGGGTGAAGTCACAAGGCGAGATAACTAGAAGGGAGAGGCATTTTACATAGAAAATGCAATACCAAATAACTCTGTATATTTTGCTAAATTAATATAGTCTTTATGTCCTACATCTTAAGAGTTGATTATAAATAGTAATCTAAAGGATCATCGGGACGCCCTACAAATAAATTGTGATGTCAAAGATAATTTTATTCTAGCTACGTCTGTGTAGAATTCGTTTGTGAATATAAAGATTTTTTTATAAATGCTTCTTGTTATGGATACTATGGAGAACTATTGAAATAAATTATTTCTTGGTTTCTATACATTTCTTTAAATTATAATAACTAAAATAATGACGGACTTTCACACACGCAAAGAAGGGAAATTACCTGTTATATAAGTTAAAAGACAAAATAAAAAATCGTTTTTATTGTGATAAAATTGTATGGACTACCATAATGAAACTTGAAACCTGTTTACAGGTTTTGAATATAATGTTTTAAATCAAACTTACCAAATTCCATATAAACGGAACAGCAGGTATAATATTATCGTAGCCTTAACTGACAAGAACAAGAAACTTTTTACTCGGTGCTTCCCCGTCCGAGTAGGCTACACATATTCGACCGTCAAACAGCAATGCTTTGAACTATTGCTGTGTTCCGGTTTTACGGGTGAGTGAGCCAGTGTACTCGTAACTACAAGCACAAGGGACATAAATTCTTAGTTCCTAAGGATCTAAAATCTTGGTATTCATTGACGATGTAATGAATGGTAAATATTTCTTACAGTCCTAATGTCAATATCAAATGCTATAGTGCACTTTACGTATAAATAGTACTATAGTGTAAGTGAAAACTGTATCATTTTTCACCTCTGCCACCTGGTCTAATTATCAGATTTTTCATAAATATATAAATAATAAGAATGTCCTCCAAACCGATTTTGGCCACGGCGGCCAATCTCAACAGAGATTAGACAACTACGCAGGATATATTTTAGTGCACAAGTGTGTGCGCAAACACGGGTGCACTCTCTGTTCCCTAACTCTCATAATCCGATGGGACAGAAATCCGACACGACCGGAAAGAGATCAGGCGCAGGACCAACGGCTTAACGTGCTTTCCGAGGCACGGGAGTGTACCACTTCCATTTTATTGACCTGGGATTTGAACCCAGGACCACCGTGTCTACGGCCTTACATGTAGCCATTAAACCAACGAGGCAGTGATAATTAAACATCACCACAATCCACAGAGATGGCCGTAACGCGAGTGAAATCGCACAGAAAGCAGCTAGTAAAATTACCTTCGCTTAATTAGCAAAGATACAATATAAGGTACTTAGGCACGTAGGCTTACTTTACGCTCTTGTCCAGCTTATTATTAATAAAAAAACGTCATAAGTTCTTACGTTAATTAGAAACATTTCGATAAAACAGCGTAACGTAGTTTGATAATAAGATAGAAAAAAGAACAGTCCCTACCTAAAATATGATATTTTTATCCTTCATCACTAACCTGAACATTTCGTTGCTCTCAGTGTATCAGACAGGGTTGAAGAAGATGTATAGCCTTTAGTTAGTCCACCTGACAGCTTTTCTGAACCTGAAAAATGATTTTAAGCTACATAAAACTATTTAACATTTTTTATATAATTCTTTGACTATAGTAAAGGGATAAATAATGATAAACTTTTCCAAAAAAACTAATTCAAATTCTCTCACGCGTACAAAAAGTTAATGTATCATTCTGAATCGGAATCACTCGGCGCAATATGTTTTGGAACTATTTATTTATTGTATAAATATGCTGAGGCACTCGGTGGGTCGAGCAGAACGCATAAATCTCACCAGCGAGGGGGACAGCGCATCATTACTGGTGTTTCTTTCGCACAATTAAGTGTTCATTGTCCCCGCCACGGTTCCCATGAAATGGCTGACATAACAAACGGATAGGAAGCTTGCGCGCGCGCATCATCGACGCGCGCCATCTATTGTCATGATATCGAACTAAAAATGATGTCACTCAATCTGACCTATTATCATTCCTGATTTATACTTCACGCGCGAGTGCCCATTGATTGTACAATAATTGTTTGTTTGTAGGGATAATTCAAGGGATGACTGTGAGAGTTTTCGTTTGCGGATGACTTTATTGGCTTAGTGGTGTTAATGTTTTATAATCTATTTGGTTTCGACTCCCCTCTGCTTTATTCAAATATCAAATATGTGTTTATTTAATTTTAAATTATACTTCGAATCTTTTTGTATACTGCAGTAACATAATTTAATTTGTTTTTGTAATTAATGATGTTCTTATATTTTTAATAAATTGGTCCCATTGCTAAGCTGGTGGATACAAATGTGGCAGCTTTTCATTCGACACATACCGAGCTCGATGTGAAGTATAAATAATTAGGTCGTGAAGTTTTAGCGGTGGGCCGGACTTGCGGCATCTCGGTATTATATATTTTTATAATATAGATAAATTATCACAAACAACTGAAATCCGTTCATCGTATACGCATATGTAGTACGAACGTATAAGAGTAGTTAACTATCGCAATCGGGCAAGCCCCGTTCTCTAATGAATATAAATTACAAAACAACAAACCGACCCCAGCCCTTTCGTTACGCAATAAACATTAAAAAAATCAATATACGCGTATCAGGGCAGTTGCAACATGATTTATTGAAATATATTTTATCGCGATACGATCTAAAGTACGGTATCATAATTGATGACGATTGTACCAGATTATGGACACAACGTACTCGTGTTTTGTACGGTACGTTTTCAGTGAGTGAGGGCGTTTTGTAATCATTTTCGTGTTAACAACTCTTTAAGTTATCCCTTCGGGGCTTATAAATTTTAATACGTAGCTCTTAATGACTATAAGATTAGGGCTGTACTTTAAACGTGGCGCATAGATTTTTGCACTTATTTGAATATTATGCTAATAGGTTACGCTCAGTCGCTTTCTTGTTTGTTATGCTTGGCTCGATTTAAATATTTATCAAACCGTAACTTAAGGAAGGAGGAACGTGATATACGTAAGAAGTAACAAGACATCGAGCTTGTACCGTACACCGTTTTATTAAAAATATATTTTTTTATTAGAAAATTTGTGATATTTGAGTGTCAGTATTTATCACAATCATCAACCATGGAGCAACATCTTTATAGGTTTTTATAAACTCAATATGATAGGTGTATAGTGATAATTGACAAACATTTTTGTTGTCTAGTAGACTCAAAATGTAAATGTGATATGAGAACAATACAATATAAAAATAATGGAACGGTATTGTTACTCGAACCAATTGCTCAATCTTTCAAAGATTTTAGTTACTTCTGGTGATGTAGTATTTATTTTTCACAAACCTTAGAAACTAAGATGTTCCCTTGTGCCTGAAGTGACACTGGCTCGATCACTCTTCACACTGAAACTCAACACTACCACACACTACGTGTAGTATTAATTAGGTGACAGAATATGTGAAGAGTAGGTGGTACTTACCCAGACGGGCTTGCACAAAGCCCTAACAACAAGTAAAATCTCGAGACTATAAATGTAGAGATATGTCGATTTTATATAATAGTGTCTCAGCGCTATTGTCTCGATATAAAATCTCGGCGTTTGATAATAATTTACATAATTATTTTAACAAATCAACTTTCAACCCTTAACATAATGAATGCTCTGACAGCTACATAATATTTACTACGAAAATAGTTTAAAGAGTTGCGTAAAATATATTACTAGTGAGTGTAATAATAAAGACCGGCGCGAGAAAAGATAAAAGCTCTTGGAAGCAGTTTTTTTTAGGTGAAAAAGTTTATTGTGCCGCTGTGGGGAACTCGCATTATCTACCAATGCTTTTTTAACCTCCCGCCTCCTCTCATTTTATTATTTAAAATCCGTCTACATTTAAGATATGAATAACAATTAATCTGACTAAGCCATATGATTCCAGTTTTAATTAATTTTATAATATATTTCGATATACTGTTATTATATAATTATCCTGTACGTGTGTATGTCACTGACATCTAAGCACTGGACAGACTTTAACGAAAACAAATAAAATTAGTACAATTCTTATTAGAACCGTACGAAATCAGGAGGGGCCACTAGTATAATATTCACGATTGGATAACAGAAATTAAAAAAAATCCGGTCATTCGATTGATCAGTGATAAAATTTAAGAGTGAAAAAAATAAGATTTGTCTCCTCACTCTGAACTCGGGAGGCTAAAACGGAAACAAGTCATTCATTTCTAAGCCAGCTTTGAATATGAACATTTGAATTGCAGCGATAGAAATCTGACTGCAAATTTTCCTCACAAGTGCCGCCCTCGTTAAGGCCCGGGAAACGGGATAGCGCACCCCCGGGTAAGTTTCGAAATAATGAACTCAACGAAGATAATAAAATTTTATTTTCCCAACTAGTATTTATAAGGCTACGATGATCCGCCAGAGCAAGTGGGCGGGCGTGTCGCCATAGCAACCGTAGGATAAATCCCACACGCCCCCATTTCGCTCCCTTGTCAACGATTGTAATCTGAACAAGAAAGACCCCACCTTGCCTATACCTACAGCCTCCCTAGCCTTAATCTGAAAGAGTTCAACCACCGTCCACCGCAAATACAACCCTATCTCCTTCTTCTAAGGTAACTTATACAATACTATCGTTCATAATCGATTTAGTTTGTATATAAACACCTACTTCTAGTGTAAAGAGATATACCAACTGATGTATCTTGTGCTGGTCTGGTTTCATTGTACGGGAGATATTTCATTGTTTTCTAAAACGCAGTACCTGTCTCTTTGTTATTGCTTCTTTATTGTTAGGTATTTTGCCTGCGGATCGCTTGCGTGAAATGTGAAAAATTTCAATAGATTCAACTTGTTTCTTTATCCACTTGAAGTATAGATACCTCTCGAAAAAATTGTATATGTGAACTAATTGTAATACTTTTCACATAATACTGTTACAATTCGTCATTAGTTCGCAGAATTATGTACTTCTATAAGTTCTGACTTTAGAAATATATATGATGATCAATTCAAATTACGTCAATTTATGCATATAAATTTAAAAAATGCTATTTGTCTAATTCATTTAAAAATATTTTTTTGACATATTTTTATTAGAAAATTTGGTTCATATGGCAAATTACACCCAGACTCAGGGCAAACAGATATGTTCATGAACACATATGTCTGTCCTGGATGGGAATCGGACCCACGAACTGCAGCGCGGAAGGCAAGTATCTACCAATGACTCCAATCGACTCGTCATTTTCAAATTTAAAATAAACTGTAAATATATTGGATATAATATTATTTATATATTCTTGTTTTTATATCCAGTTTCAGAGATTACGTTCGGAGTTGTGAAATTATCCCAACATTTTGTAAGGCACTATAATGGTATGCTATAACGTGATCAGCGGAGTTAGTCCAGGTATTTTAGCACCAAAAATGCGTTAGTTAAAAACTCCGAATTTTTGGTTTTCGTAAAATATCTTAATAATTCTTGGAAATACGAAAAATAATGGTATAGTCATGGTTAGAGAACCTACTATAAAATATATATAATAAGGAATAGAGGAAAATTTACAAATAAAAATGAGAAAAAGAAATTTTCGTCTCTACAAAAAAAGTTTCTACTATTTTTAAGGTTACCGTTTCCGAGATACTTGCAAAAAGACGTTTTCCAAGATGGCGGCTAAGGCCCGCGGCTTGGGATGACAAAAACTTGGTTTTTATATTTGAGGGTGCCTCCTAACATATTCCAATCAAAAAATCGAGTAGCGGGAATTTATGCAGAGCGAACGTCTAAAAATCTTGGACTCAGTATACATTATACAATTTACACAAGTATACGTATGTCATGTAGACAGTAATTTGTTCTTCAATTATTATATTGATGGCCAATTTTACAACACTTTACAGATTATTATTACTCGTTTTCGCCCAGTGGTCGAAATTCAACAATTATCATGATTGAAAATTTCAACAATACATATTATGGATTAGAATTTGAAAATAACACCAAAAAAAATGTGCACGTTTCGAAAACTTATTTACTACTCTAATATCCGAATTATTTCTATTAATAACACTAAGACTCATCAGTATCTAGCAAACAAAAAGGTACACCCAGACGAAAAAAGTATTGAACTGTTATGTAAGCACCTATTATTATATAAATTCTATTACAATCAAAGGTGTAAGGATACTGTTTATCCTTAGATTTACATTATTAGGATTAGTAAGCTGAAGTGGCAGTGGGCTGGACAAATATGTCACAGAACCGACAACCGTTGGAGTAGACGTGTTCTGGAGAGGAGACCACGTCTTGGCAAGCGTAGCGTAGGACGCCCTCCGACTAGGTGGAGTGACGATATACGCAAAGTGGCTGGCAGCGGATGGAGATTAAGAGCTGAAGATCGAGCTCAGTGGCGTGCCATTGGAGAGTCCTATGTCCAGCAGTGGACGACAAAGGGATGATGATGATGATGATGAGATTTACATATTTCATGTAATTTGATAATTAAAGTTCTTCCGTATTATGAACTAAGTACAAAAAGTTCTTGATTCATTTACCTTTATTTATAATATAACACTATTCAACTTGACAAGTTATAACCACTCTAACTTCCAAAGTTCCGATTACAACTTCGCAGACATTAAAAACGCCAACGACAGAATCCAGTATCATAGATTATTCAATATCTCGACCAATGATATCGCGTCAACTCGATGTCAAAATTATTTATATGTCTTCTCCTCTTGTGGTTCGAGTAGGCTATAGATATTAATATTCATTTTAAAATTTTAAACGATCGCCAAGCAATTTTCACAAACAACAAACACAAACTGATTACAGACTTTTAATGTATCTCTGGTAGTACTGTCATACGTCAACATAGTCATATTTATTTATTTATTTTTTAATCCTATATTACTTACTAAAGCATTTAAGTAGCATTTACTAAAAGTTTTAGTTTTGATTTTAATTTATTTGGTGACTTGAACTCACTATCCTTCATGGGTTATTTAAATAACCTGTGTTAAGGTTATATTTTAGAAGACTTAAATAAAGTCACTTGTATAACTAACATTACATTTTGTTACTTTATTTTAGAAAAATATCGTAAACGTCAGAAAGTGGTAGGCGATATTGTTTGTAATAATAACATTTAAAGGACATACGATTCAAAATAAAGGATCGCGTGCGAAGAGAGTTCTTAAATAATAGCAAGGCAGATTTATAATAAACTAGCTGTGACCCGGGGCTTCATCCGCGTATAATTAATAAAAATATAAAAAATATTTTATTACTATAATAACACACACGCGCGCGCACACACACACACGCATATGGCTAATGGTAAATAAATACGTAATTAACGATTTCAAATTAATTTTCATAAGATACCGTAAGGTTTACCGTTCTTATATAGGGTTTTCCATTAAGGGCGCTTGATGTTGCAGAACTTCCATCGTAGCGTGTGCTGTGTGGCACGTAGCGCCGTCCTGTTGAAACCACATGTTGTCCAGATCCATATTCTCGATTTCAGGCCAAAAGAAGTTGGTTATCATCGACCGGTATCGCTCACCATTGACGGTGACGGCCACACCATTATCGTTTTCGAAAAAATACGGACCAATCACGCCTCCGGCCCAAAATCCGCACCAAACAGTCACTTTCTGCGGGTGCATTGCCACTTGGTGAACCTCGTGTGGATTGGTCTCGTCCCAAATACGGCAATTTTGCTTGTTGACATAGCCATTCATCCAAAAATGCGCCTCGTCGCTGAAGATGATTTTTTTGCCAAAATCGGCGTCAACTTCCAACTGCTCTAATGCCCAGTCAGCGAACACACGGCGCTGTCTATGGTCATTAACCTTGAGCTCTTGGGTCAGCTGGATCTTGTACGGGTGCAGGCTCAAGTCACAACGCAAAATTCGCCAAGTTGTCGTCTGCGAAAGGCCGAGTTCCTGTGCGCGATGCGGAATTGACTGCCGCGGGTTTTCGAGGACACTGTCGCGCACAGCGGCGATATTCTCGGCAGATCTCGCGTTACGTTGACGCACGGGAACCGGCTGATTGTTAACTGACCCGATTGACTCGAATTTGTCCACCAATCGACGGATAGTCGACTCGGCAGGACGATCATCGCGACCGTAAAACGGGCGAAGTGCGCGGAACGTTGCTCGAACTGAAGACCCATTTTCATAAAACAATTTTATGATTTGCACGTGCTGCTCGACACTGTAACCTGCCATGGTGGTTTGGGAGGACGGAATGAATATAACACACTGCATTTGACAGCTGTCACTCAAACAACATGGCCGCAATCAGCTGTCAAAGTTCAAGCGCCCCTATTGGAAAACCCTATATATAACAACCTAACATTTGCGCCAACACATGTTCTTTGTGTGTACCAATTTTCATCAAGATTGGTCAAGCCATTCTTGAGTTATAAGAAGACATACATACAGACAGACAGACAGACTGACAAAAATGAAAAAAATTGGATAATGTGAATCACTGCATCATAAAACGACCATTTATCACAAAATATGGTGAAAAAAATATTAAAGACAAAGCCAATAGATTTATATAGTAGTATAGATAGATAGATAATCTGTACGATACTAAACTATGCGCTCGATTGACTTGAAATTTGTCATCGTTACTTTTTCTAGCAGACCCTCACTAAGAACGGATTTTATGCATATATTCATCAAAATATATTTTTCTTCTTATCTAGCCGTGTAAAGCATACACGATTAGTTATTACACAACATATACGATACTTATCGAAACTTTCAATACACAAGTTGTAAAAAACAACCATAAAAAGTATTAATTCTACATATAACAATAAACTAAACAAGATAAAAAAAAATCATCTATACATATACGGTAATAATGTTATGGTTTGCAAATTTTATGTATATTTGGAAAATATTGCATTTTTTGTCTTAATATTTGTATTAATATCGTAACTATTAAGTGGAGTGGAAAGTAAGTTTCTAATTAAAAATAAAAAACCATTTTCCGCACTTCTAGATTTAAATAAAATTATTTAGATATTGTTTTATAAGCAATATTTTTGTTTCATAGAAGAATATATTGTTTTTGTAGCTATTCGTCTATAAGTGATGCAGTATAAATTATATTATTTACGAATCTTTTCTCTACGGCTTAAATGTTTTTTTATTTTCATTCGAGATATTTCTTTATAATGCATATATATTAATAGCCTTATAATGATTAATGTTGTATATTGGATTATTTATAAAATGAATTGAACAAAGAGAACAATTGAAAATAATTCGCATGTATCTAAATAAATATATAAAGACTCACCTAATCCTTTGTTTTTGTCTATGGAAGCTATCATGGAGTCATCTGTTCTCGTTGTCCTGCCGAATCCGAGACTTGGGCTCGTTGTATCCTGGCCCAATTGTCCCCCATAAAAATCACCGAACGCAGTCGCCGAACCCAGTAAACCAGATCTGTCTTGTAGAGCTGCTTTGGCTTTCTCCACGCTCTGTTTCAGTTGTTCGAATGTGGACTGATGTAAGCGGTAAGGTGGCCATTCCGAAGTAGGCCAGGGGTCTTCTTTCAATGCGCTTCTCTTCAATTCAAGAGCTCCACCATAGGAGCAGCTACTTTCGTACATTGCCGCTTTGACTCCAGCACGGAGTGTGGAGCACGCTTTGACTCCACACTTCAGCCCACGGATGTCGACCCTGAAACAGAAAGTAACATAAGCAATATTTTTCATGATATTAATTTAATACATAATATTTTTATGTTCTCTTATTTCTTTATAAATTAGCTTATTTCGGAGCGCAGCTTCACCCGCTTTGAATTTAGAATTGTTAAATACATACGCAAGAATGTATTTCATTATCTTGTATTTTTATATTTAGCTTGATCCTTACTTGTATTGTAAATGTTAAAGAGAGTTTGCTGATTTGTTTGTTATGCTTTCAAGTCCTAACTACTCAATCGCTTATTTTGCATAAATTTCCTCAGGGATACACGGGCATAGGTTATCAAGGGTACCTATAACAATTCCCTCAACTATGGCATCATAATGCAAAACGCGGTATTGAATATTGAAATATGGTAAAACAAATTTTTCATTATTATGTTATTTAAATACTACCTGTGTTTTTATTTATTAGTTTCCAACAAAATCGACATTTTCAACAATAATTTATAATTAAGCAAATGATCACAGCAAATACAGTTTTATTTAAGGTATTAACACAATAATGGTTATGTATTCCTGTTTTCATAATTCCCTGTAATAAAAAAAAAAAAAAACAAAAAATAATACAAAAGTATATTCGTACAGGACAACAGAGTATATTATGTGTTGTAAAATTCTTACTAATACTATACATACAAAAGAGATTTTATTTGCTTGTTTACACTATCACGTCTCAAGTAATCAACCGATCGTCACGATTTTTTGTTACCCGTTTCTAAAGGTAATAAAAAGGACAAAGGGTACCTAAAATCTCCCCCCATTATAAGCTGGTGAACTGAGGAAACTAGTTATGTATAAAGATGAGATTCGAGATACGCTTCATTATCTAAACTAATATATAGGAAAATTGTTGTTTGTAACGATTAAACATAAAAACTATTAGATCGATTTTAAAAATTCTTTCACCATAAAAACTTCATCTTTACCGAGTAACGTATATATAGTTACTCGGTACTATATTATAGTTAATATTTCATTACTGAACGTATACACGTACTGAAGATTTATTTATTTCCGAGGTACGGGGATGTACACACTTCCAACTTCCAGACACCGGGATGACCTTGCCCTCGACCGGGATCTAGGGATCTGCGGCCTTATATCTAACCACTAAACCAACGAGGAATGTTGGCATCTAGTTTTACAAACGTTGGTCAAAAGCTAGCCTATTAAAAAAAAAACATAATGTAGCAGTGCCCTTGTCAACTAACTCCGAGCCTCGGAAAGCACGTTAGGCCGTCGGTTCCGGATATTATTATAAACATCATTATGATCGCTTACTCGTACATTATCATATCCTTAACGTTTCATGTTTCACCTCATTATTTATAACTAACTGTACCTCACGGTTTTACCTGTGTTAATTTTTAATATATATGGAATAGTTATGTATGTAACTTTTAAGTTTTTATATTTACTCTCGATTCAATCGATATTAATGAAAAGGCTAATGTTTACATGGGGTTAGGACTTTATGCAAACCTTACTGAGAAAGTAGCACTCATTCATCATAATATTCTATTGCGAAACAGAAATAGTATTTTTATGTTCCTGTTTAAAGGGTAATTGAGCCAGTGTAACTTCAGAAATAATAGAAGTTGGTACAATTATTTGTTTGTAAGTTTTCCCCATTTTATAGGTTACCCCGAACAAACCGCCTAGGACAGACAAACAAAATTAAAGTAATTATTGTTTTGGTGTTGGTAACTATAATAATTTTAAATGATCCATTTATTTTTAAATCACAGACAGACACTTCATGTTTTGTAAAACCTTTCGACCTCTTTGTACATATAATTAACGATGTCTCAGATTTAAATTGAAGGTTAATAGCACAATTACATAAAGTATTGAGTAGTTAAAGGGACAATGTTTTCTCTAAAGCTAGCTAGTCAGTCGCTTCACTAGCTTATGACTAATAATAATAATAATAATGGTCCTCCAGACCGATTTCGGTCACGGCGGCCAATCTCATGAGAGATTAGCCAACTGCGCAGGACATATAGTGCACGAGTGTTTGCGCAAACACAGGTGCACTCTCTATTCCCTAACTCTTATAACCCGATGGGGCGGCAATCTGACACGACCGGAAAGAGTTCAGGCGCAGGACCAAGGGCTTAACGTGCTTTCCGAGGCACGGGAGTGTACACACTTCCAATTTCCAGACTCCGGGCTGCTACTGATAATTTTCGACAGAAAATATCAATAAAATTTTATTGACCTGAGATTTGAACCCAGGACCACCGTGTCTACGGCCTTACATGTAGCCACTGGACCAACGAGGCTTATGACTATTGTTACGATGATGCAATATGACTATTTGTATAAAAAATGTACTAATGAATCCATAATGATAATGTAACGGAGTAATAAAATATCGGAGGTATAAGTTAGTATGGCTATTTATATTTTTTTTTATTGGTTGGCTGTGTGGTAGCCCTTTGCGCAAGCCCATCTTCATTGGTATCACCTGCTCATCAGATACTCCACCGCTGAACAGCAATACTTAGTATTTTTGAAGGTTGAATGAGCCAGTGTAACTATAGAGCACAAACGTAACATCTTAATTTCCTTAGTTTTCAGCGCTTTGATGGCTTATATTTCTCACAGCGCCAATGTTTTTGGGTAGTGGTGACCACTCTTCATCAGGTGGTCCATTTGCCGGGCGCCTTGTTATGCCGGACGCTATAATATCAATACAATATTTACCAATATATTACCATATATTTTGTATTGTATTTCATTTCAACACAGCACGACAAATCACATTTAAGTTACCGTTAAAATTTCGAATAATCAAAGTATTATGAATAAATAATCTCACCTCATATCGGATATTCTTTTTCGTTTCGGTCGCTTTCCGTCTTTCTTAGTCTTATCCGTGGTGATGTTTTATTTGTGGTATCACATTTCAGTGATACCACTTAATGTTGTATATCATTCACTTATTTAATGCGAAGACGATACCGTACTTAAGGGAATAACCCTTAAGGGAATATTATCACTAATATCTTAAGAGTATAGAGTCATTATTCACTTTCACATAGCGAATGGACGTTGCAATTTGACAGAGTAATATGTCAATTCACCGTTTGAATTTGACCGTTAATGAAACCGAAGATGTAGCGCACAAATATTAACTTATTGGTATAAATTTAGAAATATAGTTAGATATAGTGATGATATCGTGATGATGTCCTTTCGTCGACTGTGTAACGCGCCTGCGCTGTGCGCCATAGCATTCAAATTGATTGCATCCGGCGTAAGGGAAATGTGTCGTATAACCAATTTATATTTGCTGCTTGATTTGACCACAACGTTGCGCACACTTTCCAAGGCATCTTATATTTCTTTTGTATTGAGATTATTTCTTTATTTCGTAAAATATGTTTTTAATGATTTTAAACTGTTTATTATTAAAGCTGAAACTCCTGATTAACCTACATTATAATGTCGCTTAATAATCGATCGATAAATATTTTACATTAGAATTTAGTTAAATAGACGATAATTTAATATATATGTACAATGAAAAGGACGATTAATGTTTATTCTACAAACTTTAATGAGTAAATAGTAAAGTTCCGTAGTCAGTCCGTAATTGCCCCCTAGCTTTAAGACGATTGTTCATTGATTGAAGATTTATCATATATATCAGTCACATGTACTTCGTGCATGTTGGTATACGTCGCAGAATCTATCAGACCAATGTATGTAAGAATGTGGTGAATTGAACTCACATAAAGTGCATGGGAAATACTGGTGCTTGCCCAGATTTGAAGGTGCGATCACGGTTAGGTTGTAGATCAGCTTGAGAGCATTCCATTCAATGGGCCTTTAACACAAAATAATGTATCATATAAAATTATTTTCATTATAATTGGTAAAATAATAAATATTTTAAAGTAGTTAGAATTGAATTTGTAAATGACAATTAAAACGTGAAGATCACCGTGTGTTCTATCTCGACTATTTCCAGTACATTAAAAAGAGTGACTTTTTTATACAATTGGAACAGCGTATCCCGAAGCTAGTGGAGCACGCGTGGGCGTTTGGCGAGGCGGCCACTTCACCGCAGGAAGTCTGGATTACCTTATTATATATCCGATAAAGCGTCATCCGCCGAGTCTCGCTACCGGCCTTCACCTCACTATTGCTCTTGACTCCCTTCAATTTGCATATATGAATGTTTGTTGTTTTTATACAGCAAAAACAAGTATCATTTTTTCTACTCTTGGTGTACAGACGAATTTATTCAATCTAAACGCCGTCAAAGTCATGATGTATTAAAGTAAATTATTTCCGTAAGTAATTTTTAAATCGTTTACGATTCTTAATAGATCTGATTGTTTCCTTTGTAATAAAAGTAAACTTATATTTTAAATATGAAATGGTTAAAAAAAATTTATATACTGTGACAGATTAAAAATAAGAAATATATATATTTTAATAAAGTTGTGAATACACTCGAAAGTTTAATAGTTATATATTTTTTGTTAAGTAAACTAAATGTTATTTTTTAAGTTATATAATGTTTTATCTCGTTTTTATTTCTTTGCATACTATAATAAACTTGCACATGGTCTATTTGCATGCCCATCTGAGGGAGCCACTCACTCATCATGTATTCTACCGAACAAAACATCAATACTTAGTATTGTCAAGTCCGGTTGGAAGGGTAAGTAAGTCAGTGTAACTCCTGTAGTTAATTACAAGGACATTACATCTTAATCCCTGAGGATGATACCGTTGGTAGAGGCGATGTAAAGAAAGGTTAATATTTCTTACGGCGTCAATGTCCATGGACGGAGATAACCTAGAATCAGGTGTTCCGTTTGCCAG
The DNA here is from genome assembly GCA_905220585.2 of Nymphalis polychloros. NCBI lineage: Eukaryota > Metazoa > Arthropoda > Insecta > Lepidoptera > Nymphalidae > Nymphalis > Nymphalis polychloros. The sequence goes on along the minus strand of HG992241.1, from coordinate 15,145,856 downwards.
GCCGCCTACCTTTGTTATTAATAAAAGCAACGGATATAATTCCGAAAGTGGCACTCGAATTGTCCATCTTGTAACATCTTAAAAGTGAATAAAATATACCAAAAATAAAATTCAGCCACGGCAAATCATCCTTTACGAGATATCGAAATGTAAACTTATGAAAAACGGTATACTAAATTTTTTGAGTACTATGTTTGTTAAGATTATTAATACACGTTTGCCCGTATCTTTAATGCAGGATTTCCATTACCAAACCATATCAAGGAATAGCAGTGTATGTGTAGAAATCAGCGGGTATTTTCCACTTCATGATATAAAAAAAAGGCTAATGAACAGCTTTTAATTGCTGATCGTCCATAGACCTAAACAAATTACCCCTGAAGTTATTTTATAATTTAAACATAGACTTGAATACAGCCGCATAAACTACTAAGATACGACCGGTCACTTATCACGTAACCAATCGAGCGAGAAATCGATCTGTTTCCATGGGGCTGAAACTCTTACTGGAGGCTCTACACTTCATTGATTTGCGACAAAATCTGTGCTATACTGTTCTATTTTTATTGTATGTGTCTTTCTCGTATTTGGTTCCGCTAACACATAATAAATTTTTTTTGAGTGATTGTATCTGACATGATCATACGCTGGTAGGGCCTTGTGCAAACCCTTCTGCGTACTTACCAGCCACTTATCACATTTTCTACCACCAAACAACAATAATTCGTATTATTGTAATCCGGTTTGAAGGGAGAGGGCACTTACCATCAGGTGGCACATTTGTGTGTCTGCCTTACTATACAATGTAAAAACTTAGTTCTTAGTATTAACGTTTTTACTTGTAACTATTTTCGTAAGGTAATATTTTAATCTTTTTTATATAACTAGTTGACTTCGAACTATATACTGAAGCAGATAATTTTTAATGTTATGATAGTTTATTGAAACGTCACAATAAAAATAGAGATTTTTTTCGAGCAACATCTAACATCAAATTATTCGATTTAATCTTATATAAGGCTTCTCTTATTTATATAACAGATAACTTGCTTTATTTATTAAAATTTTATGTAGGGTCTATATAAAATTATAATAAATATTCCAATCGTATAAGTTAAATAGATAAAGAAACCTTAGATTTCAATATTCTACGCGATTTGCTTATAATTCTGTAATATTGTTCACTACAAACAGTTTTTGATCAATATGTTTTTATTTATATTACAACTTCACTTAACTAAACGTCGACACAAAATGCATTTTTTTTTTGGCGAATCGATTGTGAATATCTTAGTTTTATTCAAGATCTCGACCAATGATGTCGCGTCAATACAATGTGAAAGTTATTTTTCTTTACTCCGGCTGTGGTTGAAATAATCTTAACGTAAGTCACCTATTACATTTCACACTGCCGTTAAAAGTTTATATCATCATATGTGTGTGTTTGCATGTAAGCAATATAACTTACATACACATATACGTAATTAGAAATAAATTGGTATATATCAAACCTTATATTATTTCGTTGATTTTTTCATGAATCAAATATATTATTCGCACAATGGGCTGAATGAAGCTGTTTTACGGTAAATAGTGTTGTATATCAGTTTAATGCTAACAAAATGCATCATAACGCAATATAAACCACCGCCGATGCGGCAATTTGGCTCACTTGTATAAAGCTAAAGCATTCATCAACCAATATTATGTTTATGTAAACAATGCGATTATTTTGGAAACCTTACTATTATTATAAATGAGGAAGTGAGTCTGTTTGTTACGCTTTTACTAGTCAATCGATCATTATGAAACTTTGCTTAAACGTTGACAAAATCGAAGAGAACATAGTGACGCGGGCATAAAGATCTAAATTTTAAACCCTCCCAGTCTTATAATATATGCTTACTGGTTCTCAGGTTGATTTCAAACCAACAAAAGATATACTCGTAAAATATTAACCTCAATTTAACATTATGGAATAAAAAATAGAAGAGTGGATATGACGCTAGAACATGTTAAACGTTTAAAAGTAATTATTTTGATAATATTTCTTGAGGTATTTTTTTGACAAATAAATAGTTTTAAGCATGCGATTTCATGTGAATAAAATACAATTCTTCTTGTTGTATAAATATTCTATATATTAAGATTATTTATGGCTTATTATAAAAACAAAACATAAAAAAAGGAAAAAGAAATGTTTCATACGTTAGTGTTCGTCATAAAATATTTCTACTTTAAGTTTAGAGATAACGCCGTGTCCTACGTTATATATTGTGGCTTAGTAAATTGGGATGAACATTTTTATACCAATGTAGTTCTTACTCCTAAGACAATAAGATTCATAGTTTCCATGTACATTATTTGCGTACACGAATATATTGTAGGTGGTATCAAGTTGTATTAACATAGAGGCATAAATTTCATCGTGCTTCAAGTCAGCGCTGTAATACTGCTGAATAATATTCGCATAAATCAGAAGCGAATTAATTATTGTTGTCGACTCTCTTACATATGTAATGGTTGGATACACAACATTTATAATATCGTGTATTATTTTATGCTAAAACAAATATTATCATAATTATTTTTTTTAATATTAACGCTTCATGTAGCCTTAATATTTTTCTACCAGTTTCATCTATATCATCGAGAATACACAAAAAAGACGAATATTTCATTAATTTAATATATTTGCAAACGAATGCTAACTTTATCTGAATGTCATGTACAGCAATACTTCATATTGCAGTATTTTTTTTGTATTTGAAAGATAAGTGAGCCATTATAATTATAAGTACAAGGACATAATCTTAACATCTTAATTACCTTGTTAGCGACTTATTGACTAAGTAAGTACTTAATGATGAATGTTACTTACAGTGATCTCAACTTTGTTTTGGTGATGGTTTAGTATTCTTAAAGCTTTCTAAAAATTAAATTTGTTTAATTACTTTAAAATGTACAATAATTGCAATATTCTTCATCGCAGACACAACGAACCCTTAATCTAATATATGATATAAGCGAACGTCATATGTTTTTCTATAAAATCTATTATATTGAAAACATTTTTGAATTTTATACAAACAAAAGACGTTAATCAATTATTATTCAAATCTATCTTAGTTTAAGTGGGCTTATATTTATTTATTTTATCTTGTTTAGTTTTAATTGAAAAATATTTTATCCATTTTATAAAATTGAAGTAAAGTAGCAGACGTCTCTGGAGCACGTTTTTACAATTATTCTTATACATAATCTGTCTCATGCCTTTATTTAATGGATATACTGGTAAGATCGAAAACAACATGAAAAATATATATATTTTTTATAGCTACTCATCACTAATACATTTTTATCACCAGTTACCACCAAAAAGTAATTCAGTAATAACTATATGAATTATTGAAGAATATCTAAATTAAAACTAAAAACACTAGGAACGTTCAAAAATTGTGTTCATTGTTTATAAAAAATTTTTATCTGTGTGAATAATTTTAATAAGTATATAATAATCTTATTATATATTGTTTTGAGTAGATTTTAATAAAATCAAGAAAGTTTTATAAGCAGTGAACTTATTGGAAGAATGTTATATAAGTTACGCTTACTTCTTGTTGGTATAGCAACAATCAAATCATTAGCAGTGATATACTCCAGGTTACAATAGCTTTACTCATGGACTGTCGTTAGATCATTATATCGAATTGTATATATGTACTTTCAAAAAGACTCATTAATGTAATAGTTTATTGCTTCTTTGGTCTTCTTTGGTAGTTGACTGCCTCGTTGGTCTAGTGGCTAGATATAAGGCTGCAGACCCTGGACCCTGACGGTGGTCCTAGGTTCAATTTCCAGGTCGGGCCAATAAATAGTTATTGGGGTTTTCTGTCAGAAAAATCTCAGTAGCAGCCCGGAGTCTGGAAGTTGGAAGTGTGTACACTCCCGTGCCTCGGAAAGCACGTTAAGCCGTTGGTCCTGCGCCTGAACTCTTTCCAGTCGTGTCGGATTGCCGTCCCATCGGATTATGAGAGCTAAGGAAAAGAGAGTGCACCTGTGTTTGCGCACACACTTGTGCACTATAATATCTCCTGCGCAGTTGGCTAATCTCTCTTGAGATTCGCCGTGGCCGAAATCGGTTTGGAGGACCTTATTATTATTATTGCTTCGTTGGTTTAGTAGCTAAATTTAAGGGCAACGGCAATAAAAACACGATGATGTTCTGCGGCGAGTTTTGATTTTGTAAACTTAGCTCTAGTGATGTGATCACATCCGCTTATTAATTAGGTGTAATAAATATAAATGATTTGTAAAACCGTGTGTATTAAGATAAGGCCGCAGACACCGAGATCCTGGGTTCAACTGGGATTTTGTCAGGCCAGTAAAAGTTATTGGGTTTTTCTGTCGGATTCTCAATAGCAGCCAGGAGTCTGGAAGTGTGTACACTCCCGCACCTCGGTAAGCACGTAAAGTCCGGCGCTTGAACTCTTTCCGGTCATGTCAGATTGCCGTCGTAAACGATTTTAAGAGTGAGGGAATAGAGAGTACATATGTTCTGAGCAGCTGGCATGGTTGAAATCGGTATCTATTTTGTAAAAACACACTTCGTATTCATCATATATGTTTATGACATTTCAGGATGGTGTTTTGCGGATTATGAGAAATATTAATCATTTGTTACAGAGTGTGTTTAAGACTCCACTAACCATGAGATCCAATGAAAACTTGTGTTCCTTGTGCTTGTTGACGCACAAGGAACACTGTTCGACGTTGACTTTAAGCTAGACTGAATGTTTTTTAATATTTTAAATATCTATTGTAAACTAGTTGGCACATTATTTTGAGACAAATATGCTTTGAGTTAAAGTACATTTGTGTACTTAATACTTTTCTACAAAATGTTCCTTATAATTTAGTTTCTTGTTGCTAATCAACAAGTATAGGGAAGTTTTACAAAAAAAAAAAAATTGGTTTTACTGAATATTCGCCTGTAGAAGCTACTTCAGTAATGGCGTGGCTTGGTCATACTATCAATTTAAATGTAATATGAAGAAGTTCTTATAGTTTGCTAATATCGCACTATTAGCTACCAGATACAGTTTTTATAAACGATTATTTAATCATAGAGCCACAATGAAACATTGATCAACACGAAAATACTATAGCGTGGATTTCGCAATAATTTTTTTTAAGGCATTCGCTATATTATGTATTATATAAATATAATATTAGATAGTAAGTCTTTTAATTTCGTGTTTACGTATATGTAGTACATACGAGTACGTGTAGGTAAAAATCGCAAAGACAGGGGTGGGATTTTTTTGTGTTAATTCATGTTATCCTTTGCTATTACCAAATTTCGCACGATGTAAATAAAAAATGAGTGAAATTTTATTACAGTTTTGTTTTGTTTTATATTAGCTATTATCGTTCCCTTGTAACTCGTTTTATCCATATTATTATAAATAACCCGCATAATCCTGCTCGGCTAGAGAAACATTAGTAATATCAGCTACGTTTCTTTTGTTTTCCTAAAGACAGTAATTTTGTTATGAGATTTACGGGCCTTTCACAAATCATCCGTACGTCCGTCCACCCATACGTCCGTAACAGTATGTTAATGTTCCACTACTGGACAGATGCCTCCTTTCCTCTTGAGGTGAAAATTGGGAGCTTAATTCACCGAGCTGCGATTCAAAGGAATACATATTTTTCTGAAGACCATTATCGATTATCACCAATTAAATATGGAAAATGAACAATATGCCATAAAAAATTGTATGACATAATATTGTAATAATAACTGGATTAGTATAAAAACATGCTGCACGTTATTGTAATAATAACTTCTCTACGATGTATATAGCAAATCTATTATTTTAGTATTATAGACCCGTCGGTAGCTTGATGACATGTTAATAAAAATATTAACATTAAGAGTTTTATCGAAAATTATCTTGAATATGTTTTAAGACAAGAAACGAAATCAAAGTCCTGTGAAGGCAAAAGTTGCACGGCACGTCTCGAGTGGGGGTAATTTCGTGGTGGCGTCTTACCTCGAGTCACCTGCATCACTTGGATACTGAAGCACCGTCACCGTCCATGGCTCCAACGCCGGCGGCCAAACACGTACGTCACACCCGGAAGAGCTCGACTTGCCCGCGCGGTAAAAAAATAAACAAATCGATATATCGGAGAAGCAAGCGAGCGTTCGCGGACAGGAAGCTAGGATAATAGCGAAGCCTCGTCCGGTGGTCGGAGACGACGGGGTGGGGTGGTTGACGACCACGCCTCTAGGCGGAGCCACGCTTCGCCTGCGCGGGATTATCAACCCTTCGATGCGCTGGCTGATTCTTAACATTTAACAAAAGACCAGCCACAATGCCTCCGTATTTTTGAGATAAGTCACTCCTTCCTATCACTGAGGTGGCATTATTCCTGATACAAAATGTTTAGATAGTGATAAACCTTATTACTTCAGATAACTTACTTAATATTTTCAATATATTTTCGATTTAAGTTGCTTTTGAGTTGCTTCGAATTTTTTAGGTTATATCGAGGTCAATGTAAAATACTTACCGACTTAGGCAATACAGCCTTTACCAAGTAGACTGCTCATTAAATTGAACTTTTCTAATATATTTAATTGTATCAGAGTTACTTATAAATGCCGAATATATGAATTGAATTTGTTTTTGTACGTCTATGCAGACGATTCAAATATCTAGTGTGTCCCTAATAATGTGATGTCAGGGACACGGTCTTTGATGGCTGTATAGTCAAACGCGAGAACTGCAAATTTCAATACGTCACGTCGTTTGGATTTATTATATAAAACTAATTTTATTAGTGAAACATATATGTGATTTTATATATTTTTTTCTACAAAACAGAATAAATATAATGTATATACAAATAGGTGCTTAATTAAATAAACATATAATATGTTCTTGATATTATAAGCTGCGTTTCAACAGTACATACGTTGCTCACATCCTCTTAGCGAAGGACATTTCTTCATTTAACTCAATAAGAAAAAATAGGCTGTTTATCAAGTAACTGATCAGTTTAAAATATATCATGCGAAAATAATTAATTTTACCTGTGTGTAATTTCATCCGTGAAAACGAGTAACTATTGAGTTTCCAACAGTTCTTCTCGGATGAATCAAGAAGCAGAAGCACCAACTTAGATGTTAATTCCCTTGTGCCTGTAGTTACACTGACTCACTCACCTTTCAGACCGGAATCAAGGCTCGCTAAGTTAGAGACAGTACATTTCTGCCAGTTTCGCCGACGTTCACAAGATCGTACGGTAACCACGTATCACTCATCATCGCTATGGCTCTCTGCGGTCTCTGCAGAAGAGCCCTATTACGAGTGGTGGTGGAGCGCAAGGGGGCTTATTGAATAAAATAATTTCCTTTTATCGGAATTGTTACCAAACTCTTAGCTCAGTAAAATCAGGCATCAAGCATTTAAATCGTTTTTTAAGTATCTGTTTGGTTTCATATAAAGTGGTCAGAGTTCTCCAGTCGTTATGTTTGATAAAATATGTGTATATATTGATTTATGATTTAGGTGTTCTCCTACACTCGAAACTAATACTAAATCATCACATAGATCTTATAACTAGGAAGGGCTATAAACCACTAGATTTTATAATTACAACTTGCAAACATATTATTAAGCATCGGAACTTTAAAACTTACTCTAACACAAAGTACAAGGATGCTTGTAATATTTATCGTATATCCAGCTTAACAGATCGATGCGGAACATTATATTTCCAAATGATTTGATCTCTGGTAAGCAAAGCTCCCATGAGTTGTGCCCGCGTGTTTTATTTTAATATAGCCAACAAGCGAACTCGTAAGTCCGTAATGCATATTCGAATCTGTTATCAAACTCTATATTTACACGCGTATATGTAAATATATAATAAAAATACTCACACATCAATATTATTCATCGGTCGATTTTCGATTCATTTGTATTGCTTTTTTATTTTGTTTTTTATTTCGACCCATTATTTTGTTACATTTTAGTTTTCAAAACTGTGTGTTGCTACTTCTGTTAATTATTAGTAGGTTTGCATAATTCAGTGGGAAACAGGTATTGGCTTTATTGTCTGTATATTGTATTCTTAATGTCAACATATTTTGTATTATGCTGTTGTTTTCCTTAAATAAAACCCATAATAAATAGTTATAAATATAATTAGATATAGTTATATAGTGAGCCACTTTATCTATGCGTATAATGACTTGCCCAGATTCATTCATCAACACAAAGCCAACCACAGAAGCTTTAAGACTTGAAATTTTGACAGTTGATGAATTTTATGGTGAAAACAAAAAAGGCGTATACTATTGTATGAAAATTCTGGTAGTAGGGCTTGGTAGCTCGTCTGGGTAGGTACCACCCCCTCATCAGATATTCTACCACAAAACAGTAGTACTTTGTATTGTTGTGTTCCGGTTTGAAGGGTGAGTGAGCCAGTGTAATTACAGGCACAAGGGACATAATATCTTCATTTTCAAAGTTGGTGGCACCTCGTATATTAGCTACCCGATAGGTAACAGATATCGAGCGCTATTGCCCGCGCCTGTGTTGCCATGTAATTTTCGTCAATATTACTTATACAGGATAAGGTCCAATAGCGCTACGGCTTATGAGAAGCACGCAAGTCCCATGTTTGAACCTTGGGCTATTGCCACAATTCCCTGGGTAAACTTTGTTTTATTGGAGGGGAAAAATCATTTAAATTCCTAATATTAGTAAATTCCTTAAAATGAGGATTACTATTATTATAAAAATGTTAATTGAATTTAAAAATTTAAATCTTTCTTAAACTTTGGTTACAGAGTTGCATAAAGGAGGTTAAGGCGCTTTTAGGTGTGACAAAAAAACATTAATATAATCAATTAAAATCTACATTTTAAAACACGTTTTGAGCCAAAAACCTATTGCTATGAACTTCGAGATGGATTGGAGGGATCGATTTAAATTGTTAGGGGGGTCGCCCGACCTAACAATTTAAAAAAAAACACAAAGTTGTACCTACCTAAAAAAATTCTATTATATTACATAAAAATAAATAAAAATACAATACATAAAAATGTCTATAAAACTAATTACGATTATTAAAGATTTCATATAATATGCATCATACCTTAAAAATAGCACTAAGCAACCCAAAGATAACTTATAAATATATGACGAGGAGTAGGACGTCAAGTCGTTATCATACATGGCGAACTTCGAAATAAAAGCCTAGTCGTTCACGTTAATAATCTATTTTCAAATCAAAAAATCAAAATCAAATCAAATAAATCTTTATTTGGACATACACGTTGTACAAATCAATAACAAAATTATATAAAGTAACAAAAGACAAAAATAATGTGATGCCCAAATTGGTAAACCACTCAGCTTGTGTTGAAACCATTGTTAAATGAGCTTCAACGCTGGTATTCTGTGGTCGCCATTAGCTACGTACGTCACGTCGTGGGTAGCGATAAAAAAAAAAAAAAAATAAAAAAAAATAATGTCAAATAAAATAAATAACTAATTATAAAAAAATATGTTTTGTTCTATTTATATGGATGAAAGTGTACGCCCCAGTTGTAGTCTAGACGCTCGTTTGATCGAACGCTGATAAACGCCAACAGGACTTGTAAAGAAAGATCTGTATACAGAAATAATATTGATGTACTTAAAGTTATTAAATTATAAGTTGACTAACGTGTGTTACTACGTGTAATAGTGTGTGCTACATAAAATTGCCTAATAAAGAACTGTTAGAACTAATATAAATATATGATGAATGCTACAGGGGGTAAGTCAAAAATAAATTTGTTAATCCCACATTATAGAATACAGTAATGAAAGATAATTGTGATAATAATTAAATACACGCTATTCGCTGCCAACAGAGGATATAAAAAACAGTAAATTATAAAATATATAACTATTTTCTTATTTCATTTTTAGCTTGGGGGTTTCAAACAACCCAAAGATAACATCGAGCAATCGACACGTATGACAAAACACAATATGCCGAAAGTAATGACGCACCGCCACCCTGCCAAGAAGCCATATCAAGTAGGTAAGAATTTACATAAATTTTACACAAGAGACCAAAAGTGCAAAAAAAAAAAAAACAGTTGTATATGTTTGTTAAGAATGTAATTGTAAATCAGTTAAATACATTCTATATTTGTTTTTAAACATATATATTGTTTTTAGGTTTTGAAGAGGTGGCGGTAGGTTGTTCCAGCACTTTGTCGCCGTGTAAATAAAACTACCCCGAAAGGCAGCAGTCTTATACGGCGGCATGGACAACGAGTAGGATGAGGCTCGTGTTTCGTGAGTTAGTCTCTGCTCACATGCCCATTTTAGTTTGTGATATAGGTATGGAGGCATTTTGTAATTCACTATCCCGAACAATAAAGTCGCGAAATGCAATTGTCTGCGATAGTCCATCCTCAACATCTTAGCAGAGTTCAAAAACGGCGTAACATGTGAGCGCGGTGGAATGTTAAAGCAGTATCGAGCACAGGCATTTTGTACTTTTTGGATAAGATTCTTAGTACGCACAAGCAACCTGGGACCTGTTACAATATCAGCATAGTTTAATTTTGATAGTACAAGAGCCTCGCATAAATCTACTCTTACTTTTGGTGTTATATATTTTCGTATTTGATATAATAGTTTTAAACGATAAAAACAATTACTAACAGAGAGCATAATGTGTTTATCAAATCGTAGATTCTCATCCATTACAACTCCCAGATTGCGTGCTTCTGTAACACGTTCAACCTCATTGTTATTTAATTTGATATTTGGTGATAAGGTTGCAATTTTCCGTATCTGAGTTGGTGTACCCAAAATCATGAATTTGGTTTTCTTCGGATTTAACATTAAACAGTTTGAATTGGAGCTCAACGAAGACCTAACAAGAATTACTGCATGTAATTCTTGTTAGGTCTTCGTTGAGCTTATTTAAAGCTATGTGTAAGTCTGCAGGTTTAAAAGATATGTATAATTGTATGTCATCGGCGTAGATATGATAATTACAGTGTTTAATGGAATTGATGATATCGGCACAATAGAGAGAAAAGAGTACAGGCCCAAGGATCGAGCCTTGTGGCACCCCTCTTGTGGTAGCTCTACTACTGGAAACACATTTAGACCCATCCTCCCGAGTTACTTCCACGACCTGTGATCTATTATTGAGATAACTGTGAAACCATCTAATAGTGTCTGTACTGAATCCGTAATAATGGAGCTTGGCTAATAATAATGATAAATTTATTGTGTCGAATGCACGTGAAAAATCGAGAAGTACCAATATGGTGCCTTCTCCGGTATCTTGTGCTCTCAATATATCGTCAACTACGTTAGCTAGAGCTGTAGTAGTACTTCTACCTTTTCTGAATCCCGACTGAACACATGGAAGAATGTCATAACTTTCTAAAAAGTGTGTAAGTTGAGAACACACAACTTTTTCTAAAACTTTTGATAGGGTGGGTAGAATACTAATGGGCCGGAAATCACTTAAATTTTGGGGGTTATCAACTTTGGGAATGGGTTTTACAATTGCTTTCTGCCATAGTTCAGGAAAGGTACAAGTCCGTATAGATGCATTTACTATATTCACAATGGTATCTGAAATATATGGCAGACTACTTAAAATCATATCTATAGAAATACCATCAGCTCCTATCGCTTTAGATTTAATACTCCGTAGAGTTTTTAAAATTGTTATCTCATCTACCTGTTTTAAAGCAAAGCAATTTGGGAAATGTCTATTATTAGTGTAGTAATGTATATCACTATATGCCACGTCACCATTTCCGGGCAAGGTTAGAAAAAAGCTATTAAGGTTATTCGGTTCTGACAAAAGATCTGGTAGACACATGGTATCCCGTTTTTTCTTATATGCTAAAATATTCTTTAAATGCTTCCACATGTAATTCGGTCTCTTAGCGTTATTATTTATGAATTGAGTAAAATATGCACCCTTCTCTCTATGGATTGCCATTTCAACTTCTGACTTCAAATCCTTATAGTATGCTATGTGAGTATCTTTCTGAGTATGTCGCGATCTTATGTGTGCCTCATTTCGAGTACGAATCATTTCATTGATGTTGTAAGTAATCCACGGATATTGGGACTCTTTAAAAAGTCCACATATCAGGGGTGCTAAGGAATCAAAAACAGATAACAAAATAATATTGAATTGGGAAACAAGACTATTGACGTCATATATATTAAGAAATTGTTGATTGAAATTTGTTAAATAGTTTTTGAGATCATTTTCATTAATGCTACTAATTTTTCTATAAGATTTTCGAAGAGGCTTAGGTTTATATTTGCGTATATTAAATACGCAATATTAAATCACAATAACTTTAAAATATTACAATACGATAGCAAGATGGAGGACAATTCAGTTGGTAACGCAGCGAGTTCGTCCAGTCGACTGTGTCAACATACGCGGTACCCGCGCCCACTTCAAAATGACATTTTTCGGACGTCACGTGTTCTTTACGTCATACCGACACAGTGGCGACCTCGCTCAAGCTTCCAGCTTGACGTTGCCGGCTGAGTACAATAATTAATCAAAATAATTCTCAATCAAACTTCTTGATGCTTCGACACGGCCATCGTGACATCTCACACGTCCTCGTGTGAGGTACCTAAAAACATAAAAGGTTCTGCAGTAAATAAAATTCCACTCGGCCACCCTGGCCTAAATAAGAACTCACAGTTCCTTAGCAAACAAAACACGGCGATAAAGTACCAATCAAATCCATTAACTATCATTCTGAATTAACAAACAGCTTCTGGACAACCTTTAGCTGGCGTCCGATGGCACACACAGATAACTGGTCCGGCGTCCGAACACGACATGGACAACCTTACAGCATCCGATAACACCAGGATAACTGAGCCAGCGTCCGAACAAGCCATGGAAAACCTCTCAGCATCCGACAATACCAGTATAACCAGGCCGGCGACCGAACAAGCCATTTATTTTTTATTTTTTTTTGACGCTGGGAAAACGCATGACGCGTTTCCCCCCACGGGAACAGTGGGGGGGGTATGTGGGACTCGCCGTATGTCCAAGGCACCGACTGTGCCCCGGTCATCGGAATACCCACTAAAAACCCAGCGGTACCCTTCCCGTCTTAACGGGAGCGCCACGGGATCGCTTGCGCATGCTACCGTGGTCCGAACAAGCCATGGACAACCTCTCAGCATCCGACAATACCAGGATAACCAGGCCGGCGTCCGAACAAGACATGGACAACCTCTTGGCATCCGACAACACATGGATAACCGGGCTGGAGTCCGAACAAGCCATGGACAACCACCCGAAATCCAACTATCGAACCGCGTCTTACCATACTAAGCATTCTTTGTCATGTTTTGTATCGCTTGTGTACCGGTATGCTGAGCACTCTCAGCGAGTCGGACGCTCCCAAGGAGCCGAACACTTTCAGCATGATCAACCACACGTGCTGATTACTGCAGCACCATGCGACGAACACGCTGCACGCGCCGTACGCGCCGTACGCGCCTCAAGCGCCGTACGCGCCGTACGCGCCTCACGCGTCGTACGCGCCTCACGCGCCGTACGCGCCGTACGCGCCTCAAGCGCCGTACGCGCCGTACGCGCCTCACGCTGACAGGTGACGCTCGGCCACTAGCACTACGCTACGCAAGCAACACCACATCCGGCAGGCTGGAGCGCCTGCTGACTGGATATGGGTCAGCCATCAGCACCAGTTGTGCGCAGAATGATGTATCGCATCCGAAGCACTGAAGCACTATCCTCGTGCGTTACTCTGAAACAATGTTTGTCACACAGTATCACTTAGCTCGGTCACTCCTGACCACACATCGATTTCGACCTCACTACATATCATCGAAAAAGGTCTCGCGACTTTAACTATTAAAAATTTTTAAGAACTAGCTTTTGTCGTAAGACTAACCGGGCAGTTAACTACAAGCTGTACTTCGCCTAAAGCGTCCTGCCAAGAACGATCGTTTCACTCTACAGCGGACAACATAGACTTTAATACCGACATGAACAATGACGTAAGTATTAGCTAAATTTAATGAAAACCCGAACCACAGTAACTTTGTGTAAAACTGCGCACCATTTAATCGTGATATTTGGTCTGATATAAGTGGTAATAGATATCGATCGGGTAGTGTATTACTATTAAGTTCACGATAATCAATAGTCAATACACAAACTATCCGAACCGCCCCTTTTCTTAATCAACAGAGCTGGGCTTGCAAACGGCATACTACTCTACATGTGAGTAATAATTGTTTACGTCATGAACTTTAGAAATTTTAAATTATTTCGCGGTCATATTAAGACTAAATCTCTGCGACAATATTTCGCGCTCTGCCTTGATAATATCACTACGCAAATAGACATACGACAACACATACAATAAAATTTCGATTAAATTATTATCAATCTCGAAAATACAAAATAATTGAACAGGGCTGAGAAAACTTGACAGACTAATGCCTCTTACTGTGACTACGTTCTGCTCAAGTTTCCCACAAAACTTACAAGAAACACTTTCTTTAATAAGAGAACACTCAGCACCTGAATCATAATGGAATGTGAAAGATTGACCTTTGTGTTTTAAACTTCCTTCAGGAGCCAAGTTACTCCACATACGTCACGCTTCGGACTCCATTACCATTGAATTTTAACGCGATGTACCTCTTCGCACCCAATATTTATGTCATTGATGGTTCGTGGCAGCACTCATACCCCGGCGAAGACACGGCCGCAGAGTCCCGATGCTCCTCCATAGTCACGATCACTTCCCGCAGTTGCAGCGTCGCGGGGTCCCGAGTGGAGGTTTCGTTCCTCCGACGACGTTAATCGAGCTAGAATGTGACACATTTGTTCTGTTAAGACTTTATCAGAGTTATGGCTGTTATTAGGCGGCATGTTTCTTAGCTATTATTACGTAAGATCACTGTTAATTAATAATAATCCAACGCAGGGTTGTTAAATAACGAAATTTTCGCAAGCTTACTTGTGAAGTAACTGCAAACAAAGTATGACACAGTGTCCATTTCTTTTGAACAAATTGGAACATACTCACCAGATCATTTTCATCGTATAATACGTTACCACGCGTTTTGGGCCAACACTTATAGCAAAGCCAGGTTATCTGTTCTCCCGACTTATTCTTGAATCGAGCCATCAAGGTTGTAAAAAGTTGCGCTGCATATATTAAGCCGCTATGTTCGGTTGTAGTTCAGCTACTCTAATAAAAACCACCATTCTCATCTTTCAACTGCATTCGGTCGTACGTGCATTGCTTTTAACGTTGTCTTGTTCGCGTCATCCATCACACTACGTGGATCATTTGAGTTCAATCCCACTTCTGATGACGAGGAGTAGGACGTCAAGTCGTTATCATACATGGCGAACTTCGAAATAAAAGCCTAGTCGTTCACGTTAATAATCTATTTTCAATATTAAATCACAATAACTTTAAAATATTACAATACGATAGCAAGATGGAGGACAATTCAGTTGGTAACGCAGCGAGTTCGTCCAGTCGACTGTGTCAACATACGCGGTCCCCGCGCCCACTTCAAAATGACATTTTTCGGACGTCACGTGTTCTTTACGTCATACCGACACAGTGGCGACCTCGCTCAAGCTTCCAGCTTGACGTTGCCGGCTGAGTACAATAATTAATCATAATAATTCTCAATCAAACTTCTTGATGCTTCGACATATACATTGTCATCGTTAATTAACAGGATCATGTTATGTATCACTAAATGCAATCAGTGATAATAGAAATTATGAACTGGCCTAACGCGATTGTGATCACCAGTGTACGAAAAGGTTAACATGGAACCGGCTATCAGAACACGACGGAATTCGCTTTCCGCAAAACGGTATTACGCGTGATTTGCCTGGGGCCGAATTCTTCTAAGCTATAATGATTGCGATACGTTCCCGATTCGATTTCGATCCAACTTTGACTATTCTATATTTATTCGGATCGGAACCGAACCGATATGACGTTAATGTATACTGTTGTGTCGAAGAATTCAGAAGGTCGACGTTAATGGGAAAAGATCTCCCGGGGTTTCAGTTGGTATGGGGGTCCCTCAGGGATCAATTCTCGGTCCTTTTCTATTCCTTATTTACATAAACGACCTGCCCTTTCTTGTAGGGAACAAGCATGACATAATATTGTTTGCTGATGATACCTCTTTAGTTTTTGAAATTAAAAGAAAACAAGTAGAGTATGACGATGTAAACAATGCTATCTCTGATATATTACATTGGTTTAGTGTCAATAATCTTATGTAAAAAAACAAAAGATGTAAAATTTAGCGCGCCAAATGTTAAAAATGTAAAAGCTGATGTACATATCAATGGGGAGTCGATGGATCCAGTTGAGTTTACTGTATTTCTTGACCTTACTGTTGATGCCAAGTTGCAGTGGGCCCCCAATATTGACGGATTGGAGAGTAGCTCGGCGGTTTTGCGGTTAAGAAAATAAGATTTTTTACCGATGTTGATACGGCCCGCCTTGTATATTTTAGTTATTTTCACAGTATAATGTCACAGGTAATGTGGCCGCTATCAATACGATATTTGTACTGCAGAAGAGGGCTATTTGCGCAATCTATAACCTGGGAGCTAAATAATCCCTAAGACAGAAATTGTAAGAAATTAGAATATTAACTGTTGCTTCTCAATACATATTATGTAATGTTATGTATGAATGGAAAAACATTAACGATTTTGTGAGAAAATGTGATACTCATAACATTGGTACAAGGAACAAACACAAATTAATTACTCCCGTTACTCGACTGCATAGAGTCAGTAACTCTTTTGTGGGGCAATGTATACGGTTCTACAATAGGATCCTAGAAAGTGTTCAAAATGCCTCAGTGGCTAAATTTAAAAAAATTGTAAAGGAACGCTTGTGTGCTAGAGGTTATTATACAATTAATGATTTTATGGATGATAGTTATTTTTTTGTTAACAGTACGTCATGATACAATTTAAAAAAAACCCGCTGAGTTTCTTTCACCGGTTCTTCTCAGGGCTGGATATTTCTTTTCCGAACCGGTGGTAGTTTCTAAATTGACTATCAACAAGAAAGTGTAATACTTCAATATTGAATAAAGTATTTTGAATTTGAATTTGAATTTGTCAAAACTAAACTTAATTGTTAACTTTTACGCCTATAATCGATAATTAAATTAAAGAATAGATAAACGGATAAACAGCAACGATCACACTTCGATTCGATTACGATAAAGTAGCAAATTTGTTAGTAGAGAAGACAATTTGCATGTTCATGCAAACAAATGTCTGTCCTGGGTGGGAATTGAACTCACGACCTGCGGCGCGAAAGGCACGTATCTACCAATCACACCAACCAGCTCGTTGTAAATTAAAAGTCTATATGTAAGACAGAATAATAAATAAATAAATAAATAGAGCCTACATTTGTACATACATAAAAGTCTATAAACCCAAGTTTTGTTGAAGCCGAGAGAATAAAAACAAAGCTGTTGACATTAGCATATACATTCATGTCTTATTTCAATATTCAAATTATACTTACATAGCGGCCTTTGAAATAGCTTGAATGTTACTTTCATCGTAGCAAGTATTGAATGAAAATGTTTTTAAAACTTCGTCAAAAACCTATAAAAAATTGATTTTTATTACTTTGCAGAAAATTTTGTAAGGAAAATATTTTAGTCAATTATTAAAAAGTAACAATAAGTAATAAAACATGTTACTTTTGATTTCTTCGTATTATACATTTTACTTTTTATTATCTGTTTGCTCCACCGAGGTCTCAACTCTAGAACCAGACCAGAATACCTTGGATTTGTGGAGTCCAAGTTTCAGATTAACCTAGTGCTTAAATGAGAAAATATTTGTTATATTTTTGGTTACTTTTTACTATTTAATAGTAAATTTTAATTTATTTAAAATATATTGATTTTATCAATATAAATGTTAAAGTTTCCTTAAGTAATAATTAAATTAAAATATTGACTGTCGCTTCTCAATATATATTTGATTATATGATGTTAAAACATATCTCTCTAGAAGTCTCTAAGTCTTACACACAGCGAGTTAATAATAATATTTTTTTTTTACTTTTAACTTTAAACATATAAATCACACGTTAAATATGTTTTTTAAATGTACTGGAATATAACATTAAAGTTACTATAAAAGTAGCATACAGTAAATAATCCGCAGCTTAGCTTCTCTGCGAGGAAGAGCTTGGTACCTAAATTCCTTCGCTCCTCTTTAACTGGTACCAATCCGCAGTGGAGTAGTGGATGCACATGTGGCAGAATTCCAATCGACACAAGCAGGTTTCCTCACACCCGTTAAGATTCACATTTGACGCCATTTATGATTGACGTGTTCTACTTTACCCAATTAATCTCTGAAAACATTGAAATCTCTGAAATATTAAATTAAAAACAAATGAGTCTTTAATATTTTTATTAAAAACAAATTGGATGGCGACTAAATTAGAACATACATTTTATAGTACATTGTACGTATACGTATATAGTTGACTATGACTATTAAATTAAGAAAAGTCTATTGCACTCGGTGGCAGAGCTTTGTGCAAGCTCGTCTGGGTAGGTACCACCCACTCATCAGATATTCTACCGCAAAACAGCAGTACTTTGTATTGTTGTGTTCCGGTTTGAAGGGTGAGTGAGCCAGTGTAATCACAGGCACAAGGGACATAACATCTTAGTTCCCAAGGTTGGTGGCGCATGGGCAATGTAAGCGACGGTTAACATTTCTTACAATGCCATTGTCTATGGGCGTTGGTGACCACTTACTATCAGGTGGCCCATACGCTCGTCCGCCTACCTATACAATAAAAAAAAAAAAAAAAAAAAAGAATCGCTGAATTATTTCAGTTGTACTTACTATTTGGTATTAATGAATTTCGTCTTTATTAAATCCAATCGACTTCTAATTCAAACCGTTCCTTCAAAATTTTGTTTATATGTAATTCAGAGTTTTATCAAAGTTGACACGTTGGACGGGCCACTTTGTGGGGAGCTTCGTGCGTGCGCGTTGACACAACGGCCTCGTCTCATTTCAGATGAACAATATTAAATTATCCTATATAATTATGCTTCTCCTGAGAAAGGCATTCATTTTTCGACAAGAGAACACGTATATATGTATATTATATAACATAGAGTTATATACCTATATCGTTATCAACCTTCTCCTCAAAAATGGAGAGGAGGCGTTAGCCCAGCTGTGGGACATTCACATTGGATACGGTGTTTTGTATGCGTCGATCAGAGCAGCTTTTAAGTCAAACAAAACATTCGTTTCGCCGATTTAGCATCGTGAACATTTCAGCAATAACCCTTTCTTTGGAATAACTACCAACGTTTTATTTTATTATTTTTAATACATAAGTCGCTTTAGTATTACACTTTACTGTTTTCATATTTCAATACTATTACGAATGATTTCCTTAGTAACAATTTTTCATGTAAGCTATTGGTTCTTTTTGTGACTTGAAGTACATCCTTATGTTAGCTTTTTAAATTTCATTGTCGTCTGTTATATCAATATGCCAAGTCTTTTGGAGATATACATATCACGGGGCTCTATGGATGATCTGAACGTACATATTTAAATATAGATTGTAGCTGTATGCTACCCAGGTGCAAATAAGCCACGGGAAGATACTCTTGAATTGTTTTTACGGTCAAATTAAAAAAAATCAAAATCAAAAATCTTTATTCAATGTAGAAGTGTTACATCTGACATCTAGACCATTATACATTTTTGATTTTTGAGAACTCTGAAAAGCCAAATGATTTTTAAGATTTTCATAAAATGTAATCACTGCATACGAAAAAATATATAGTCTTATGATAACTACTATTTTCTACCTTTAGACAAACAGAAATCAACATTATTTTACTCAAATTAAAAATAAAGGGTAAAAATACTTTTGATAGTACTTCTTAAAATATTTTGTATTAAATCAATTAATATTAGTTAATTCAGTTTTAGAGAGAAAATTGTTGTTTCAAGTATTTTGGAAGCGAGCGAAACATACAGAGTCGAGAATACTCCCCTCCCTCCCACAGCCAGTATCGGGATACTTGGCGTTGAGATTTCGAAGGTTGTTCAGTTCCGCGGTCAATTGGAAGTTAAAGGTAAACTGGCTTCCAAAAAGCTTGGAGTGCTCAACAAGGCGAGACAGTACTTCACGTCGGCCCATCGCCTAAAACTTTACAAGGCGCAAATTCGGCCCCGCATGGAGTACTGCTCTCACCTCTGGGCGGGAGCTCCCCAGTACCAGCTTCTTCCTTTTGACCGCATTCAACGTAGAGCAGTTCGAATTGTCGCCGATCAAGCTATTACCGACCGGCTTGATTCTTTGGATTTGCGTAGAGATGTTGCATACTTCATCGCATACACTCTGCATACTTTATCGCATATATCACGGGGAGTGTTCTGAGGAGTTGTTTGGTTTAGTCCCGGCCGCTGAATTTCACCACCGGACATCACGCCAGAACTCAAAATTCCATCCTAACCACCTCGATCTCTGGAAATCTACAACAGCGCGTTTCCTAAGGCATTTCTTGCCTCGCACAATCACTCTGTGGAACCAGCTTTCGCCGGCGACTTTTCCGAACCGATATGACATAAAAACCTTCAAGAAGAGAGCGTACTCTTTCCTCAAAGGCCGGCAACGCACCTGCAAGTCCTCAGATGTTGCAGATGTCCATGGTAGTCACTTTCCATCAGGTGAGGCTATTGCTCGTTTGCCCCACTTACATTAAAAAAAAACAGTAAATAACAACGATAATATGGAAAAAAATAAAATCATAAAATAAAAATGTTTTCATGATATAAATCATTAAATTCAGATTAAGAAACCTCTAACTTTTTGAAAATATAATAGTTCAACTCATAAAACATAGATGGCGTTACCGATAATTAATAAACATAATTTTATTTTTATCAGTAAACCATTTAATTTGTTTTTGATTACATAATGAATATATGATTTAATACGAATAGCTTACACGTTTTATTTTTTCAATATTTAGTAAAGTACGTTTGTGTAAGATCGAGGAATTACGTTGTTGACATTAGAACGTGTAGTCTTCGTAATTCAAGAGGAAGTAAGTAGGTGTCGCTACTATCATATCGTATGCGTGCAAAAGATTAGTTTACCTAAATATTTTGTTAAAACCAATACGTGCAAATATTACACATGCTAAAACGAAATTTTAAACACAAATAGTAAACTAATGATAGAGAAATACTTTTGTTGTTACGCATTTGAAACCCAGGGCATCGTAATTTAAGATAAAATATGTAGATGTCACTAGTATCACATACTTGCGCGAAAGAAATTCATTAAAAGTAGACGATACTTCAATAGCTTTTCTAGAATAGACATTATAAATAGAGGAAAGTAACCAAATATGGAATAGTATCCCTAAAATGGAATACTGCCATTTATCGGGAACAAATACTCCTAGTTGCTAAAGACAGTGATCTTCTGTCTCTTTCCATCATTATATTCACGTATAGGTTTGGACTTGGCAGTCGGGCGACGCTTGTGGCTGCGGTGAGTGTTCTGTTTTGGCGCTGTGAGAAAAGTTTTTAAAGTACGTAAAAAGTAAGTATTTCACAAAACGTAGTTGGAAATAATATTGTATATTTATGATTATGCATTGATTACATGTTTGTTTGATTGTTTAAGAGGTTTTTTTGTCTTATTGTGACTATTCCATATTTGGATACCAAAATATCATCTGGATAAATTTCAAATTCAATTTTTGGTTTTAGAATGGCGTCTTCAAGTTCAAAAGAAAAACGAAAAGAATGGAACTCAGATCACATGACAGAAGCTATACGAATGGTTAGAGAGAAAAAAATAGATTTTTTAAAAGCGGCAAAACACTGATGTACCAAGAACCACTTTGTTTCGATTGTGTCAGAAAAATGAGCTATCTCCAAAACTACCTTGCTGCCCAACAAGATGCAGTTAAAGATGGTTGCATAATCAATGCCACTCCAACAAAATCAAGCTTCCAGTCAAAAAACCATCAACAAACGATGCAAGACCACCTGATAATAGTTTTATTTTAACTGAAACTTCTTTCACACCAAGACAAGACACAGAATTTCTTGCTTTGCTGGCTTGATCGCAGACAAAAAACTAAAGGAAAACACCAAAAAGAGAAAACCAAGTCGAATAATAGTCCCATTGGTTCAGATGATGAAAAAGAAATACACTTTGACACAGACAGTGAGCCTAATCCCGTCAGGAAGCTACTAACTCAGAAGATGCAGAGTGTATGTTCGGTAACAGCCTGTTTTCTCAATGTACTCGAGGCGAAACATGGATCAGATGTCTCATGTGCGGGCTCTGGGCCATGGTGATTGCGCAGGTGCAGAGTTTGATATCTGGATATGTGATTTTGGCAAGTAACTTAAGTAACTTTTTAAAATTGACCAAAGTTACTGTAGTATCTCATTAAAATAATGGTTTATTATTTATAGTTTTATAGTAGTCCATATTTGGGTACCTATTTCATATTTGGGTACCTTTATGTTGATTTTGTTTTTGTGAAAATTGTATATTTTAAATTACTATATGTCAAACAAGACTGTTCATAATTTAAGCGCACTTTATGACTGATAATAAATAAGAATACAAATATTTGATTTACAATATCGTTTTTTTCTATAACACAAAAACAAAATGGTATTCCATATTTGGTTACTTTCCCTCTACATAGATTGAAGAATAATTATTAAGGAATCACTTTGTTGTTAGACGTTTGAACGAATTACCAAAGGATCATCGTAATTCAGAAGAGATTTGTTGGTGTCGCTAATAACGGATATTTGTGCGTGATTGAAATACTAATAATAAAATTGTTTACTGATTATATGCTTTATCATATGTACCTACTTTATTATTTATTGTTAAAAGGATTATGTCAGGATTTGTATGAACTCTTGGCCGACCCTCCGTTAGCGATGTACAATATACCGTTGGATAAGTATTTTAAGCTGATCAAAAGTTACTACAACGTTTCGAAATCTCAGTCCGTTGAGAGTTTTGAGTATGTTTTTTATGAATGCAACTACGTAAGACCAAAGCATCCTCGTCAATGTCAGAATCAGGTAAATCCTTCAGTGCAGATTCTCGGTATATTTCTATTGCACACATTCCATTTTGTAAATGTTCCCTGCAGTTAGACTTTGCCAACTTCAATTAATAGGTTCGCAAAACTAATAAAATTATTTGATCTTCACTAAATCTCGGAAAATACAAATAGTTATGCTCTAATCTTGTTAAAATCTTGGATCTTAACAAACCACAACATCTAAAAATTACATCATTAAAATAAAGATAGCAACCAGTGATTGAAGTTTGTGAGAAAACTGCTGATACTACATTTGTTTGAGCCATTTTATAATCGCTTGGAAAATGTCATCCGTACATATTATTTTCCTTAGAAAGAAATTAAGCGCACATACGTCTACTCACTTTTATTCGTTAGTAGTGCATATTAATATGGCTTGGCACAATTTTTCATTGGAATCGAAATAAATATATTATATAAATAATTGGTAAACTAGTTTTGGAGATAGACTTACCAGTCGCCAAGGTAATCATCAGGACTTCATGATTTTCTGTCGCGTGAAATTTTTGTGAAGAAAATGATAATCCCTTACTCTATCTCCAAGAATAAAAACCTATTTGTTAGTGCTTCCGGTATTCTAATACTAACAGTGCTCTGATTAAAAAATGGTCTTCAGCGAGTTTTGTAAGGGAAGGAAGACAGGACTTCGTTTAACTGTATGAGATGGTTTTCGCTAAATTATTGTGTTATCATATCTCGATAGACCAATGCTTATTCTAGTTAATTGGTGACTATTAAAAACATACCTTACAATTAGTTTAATAATTTATTGATAAATTCGAATTCTTAATTCATATTTCATATTCTTATTCATAATTCAATTGCGTGCTTGATTGAATAATATAATATTATTTTAATATTTACTTTAATCTAAACATGTAAGGAAAGACTTTAATATTATTTTCGTTCTAAGCTAAATACATATGTTTTTAAGACAACCCTAAATACATTTATGCAATTAGTTTATTGTTTACATGCAGTTTATTAAGACTTTTAACACAAATTAAACATTTGGGATTCAGACACGCGTGGTCTGCACGGCAGCGGTAGCGTCGGCAAAATAATATAAGCCCCATTTTTTTATTTGGGCTGAGCTTTTTATATAAAGTCAAAATTCCAAGAGCAAGTTTTACGTGAAATGCACGTATGCACTTTTTTGAGTTCGTAGATTGAACTACAGTGCAGACCAATTTGAAAATGGAAAAAATACAATACTATATTTTAGACAGTGATTTAGAAAAATATACCAAAATTAACTTTACTCCACATAGATTTCTTTTTTATTATTTTAAAATATCAAATTAAAACATAATTACAACGTCTAAAACGATATAAAGTGATTTGCGTTGGGCGTTCGAAATCAGTTCTGCTCGAGCGCTTCTAGAGGTAGGACTTATGCCGTATTGTAGCGCCACACCTCGCCAAACGATAGAACGAGACCTCGCCGAACCATACTAGTGTCATAAGGAATAAAATAGGCACCTACAAAAAGTTAAATATTGAGAAAATAAATGATGTAAATTGAGAAAATAATAAAATAAAACAATTGAAACATACACTTATGTATGGATTACATTTATCTTAAGCAGAGTATATTAAAATAAATATAAAATCAAATTAAATAATATTTTATTTATCTTAATTATATTATAATTGTCTCTTTATTAGCTGTCAACATGCAGAAGCGTCTTTTAATTGTATGATCCTGTTATAACATAAATATAAGTAAACTTAATCAAAAAAATATATTTTATTTAAAATACTTACCTGAAGTTCTTCAAAAATACTTATTAAGAAAGATCGTGCTATTACAACGTAGTAATCGTAGAACCCATTCTTGACGTTGGAAAAAATATTGTTTCTATCATGAATGAAGTAGGTATTAATAATAATAATCAGAAGAAATAAGAAAATTATATGAATAATATTAGAAGTCTTGCCTCTGTTCGAGATTCTTCTTACAGATGTTCCTAAAACAACTAAACTCGATTAAAACTTAATAAATTAGTAAAAACATCTTGATATTATGACTGAAGTAATAATAATAATGATAAAAAAAACAGGAATTTATATAAATAATTTTATGCCTTCCCGAAACCAATGAAGAGTTCTTCTCACTTAGACTAGGCTACAACAGAATCACTACTTCACTTTCAGAAGTGATCATGTCGTACCCGAAGCTTAAGTCAAAGTATGTCATCCTTCTTCTTCATTGTTCTTACTGCAGATGGCTGTTGCAAAAACAACTAAACCCAATTAAACCTTAAGAATTTAAATAAATATTGTTAATATTATGATTGAATTAATAATAATAATCAGAAGAAGTAAATAGTTAATCAGAATAATTTTATTAATCTTCCAAAATGATGAATTCTTATGATGAATTTTCCTCACTTAGACTGGGCTATAACACAATTACTTTCTTGAAGTTAAACGAAGTAATTATGCCGTAGCCATAGTTTAAGTCAAGGCATGTCTTTCTTCCTGTCCGAGATTCTTCTCGCAGGTGGTTGTTGCTATAACAACTAACTCGATTAAACCTTAGAAAATTATTAAACAAATATTGTTAATAACATGATTGAAGTAATAATAATAATTTATTTTATTTTATTTTTTATTTTGTGTACAGGAAACAAACAGTGAAATAATTACAATAAAATAAAAAACATAAAACAAATCTTAAACCAAAACAGTTTCCATTTATAAATTAATCATAAGTAATTACAAAACAAGACATTTTTTATATTTACTAGGTGCATGAAATTATATAATTCATTTATATAATTTAATTTAATATAAATTTAATTTTTAAATCAAGAAAACATAATTTAATAATAAATAATCAAATTATAATTAATTAATCAAAAATGCATGAGTGAATTAAGGCTCTTCAGAGTATAATATTTCTTTTACTTGCAGTTTGAATTTTTTAAGGGAGAGATGAAATATATCACATTCAATAAATGTTTTATTGTACTGTTTAGATGATCTATTAATAAATGCATTTGCTGCATATTTAGTCTTTGTCAATGGAAAATCAAAAATAGATTTGTTGCGACTACCAGGGCGAGGACACTTGATGTTTATTTTAGAAAGGAGATAAGGGGATTCAGATATGTTGTGAATCAATTTATATAAAAACACCATATCACGTTCAAGTCGTCTATGTTCAGTTGTCGGTATCTTTTCAATTTGATTCAAATTATTTATAGACGAAAATTTTAAATATTTTAAAAACTTTTCCTGAATATTTTCGATGAATTCTATATATTTATTATACTGTGGATTCCAGACAGTGCAAGCGTATTCTAGAATAGGTCTCACAAATGATTTATATAAAAGAGCAAAAGTTGAAACACGCTTAAACTCTCTGGAAATCCTCAGCACAAATCCTAGCATACGAAACGCTTTAGAAGTTATGGAATTTATATGTTCATCGAAAAGAAGTTTAGAATCGAGTGTTATTCCAAGATCTTTGACCACTGATACACGTTTTATATCATCTTCCTTAAATCGGTAGTTGTAAATGATCACTTTTCTTTTTCTGGTATATGTCATACAGTTACATTTCTTTATATTCAAAAACAGCGAATTGGTAGTACAATAATAGCTAAGTAAGTTCAAATCTTTTTGCAGACTAATACAATCATCAACACTCTTAATAATTTTATAAATTTTTGTATCATCAGCATATAATAGAAATTTAGAAGATGCAAATACCGAAACAACATCATTTATATATATATTAAAAAACAGAGGTCCAAGATGTGAGCCTTGAGGGACTCCAGATGGAACGGGTAGAAAAGATGAGCAATATCCTTTCACAGTCACGGCTTGACTTCTATTCAATAAATATGACTTGATCCATCTAAGGAGGTCACCATGTACACCGATGAACTCCATTTTTGCTATTAAGATAGAATGAGAGATTTTGTCAAACGCTTTGGAGTAATCGGTGTACACAACGTCCACCTGATATCCTTTGTCCATTGCAGTCAAAACATAGTCAGTGAATTCACACAAATTAGTTTCAGTTGATTTCTTGTTAATAAATCCATGCTGCTGGTCAATAATTATGGGACGTATGCTTGGAAAGATTTTGTCATAAATTATACGTTCAAAAAGTTTTGGAATTGAATTTAATTTCGAAATAGGACGATAATTTTTGATATCATGTCTATCTCCATTTTTAAAAATAGGCATAACATAAGACTGTTTCCAAATTGAAGGCATAGTACATGTATGAAGGGAAATACAAAACAATAAATGTAAAGGAATAGATATAGTCATATAGCATTTACTTAGAAAAAGAGGTGGTATACCGTCGGGTCCGCTACCTTTTTTAATATTTAAGGTTTTCAAATACTTACGAACATCAGCAAGAGAAATATCAACAGATGACAAATTAATTGTATTTGCATATCCACTATTATTTTGACTGTTACAGGAAAAATTGTTAAGATGTGTACTATGTTCAAAGGATGTATAGAAATATTCATTAAATAGATTGCTTATTTGCTGACCGTCATTTGTTGAGATATCGTTATAATATAGCCGCTCAGGTATGTCACTTGTATTCTGTTTGGTCTTGACAAATGTCCAAAAACACTTAGAGTTTCTCAAAATATTATTTTCCGCAAAATCAAGATAGTTATCGTAGCATGTCTTTTCAACCCTTTTTTGTCTATCACGAAGTAATTTAAAAGTACTGTAATCACTGTAATTATCATACATTTTCCATTTTTTGTGATATTTTAGTTTTTCTTTAATAATTTTAATAAGTGCAGGAGAATACCACGTAATCAGAAGTAAGTAGTTAATCAGAATAATTCTATTAGACTTCCCGAAGAAAATGATGAATTCTCCTCACTTAGACTTGACGACGACAAAATCACACCTTCGAAGTCAAACGAATTAATCACGACAGAGTCAAGACATGTCATTTTCTTCCTTCTAATCTCGAACATGAAGTATAAGTATACATGTCATTTTTTTTTCTTTTTGCAGGTGGATGTTGCTAAAACAACTTATTCTGATTAAACTGTAGATAATTAAGAATGTTAATAGGTATGCCAAATCGGTTAAAAGTTTGTTACACTAAAGCTTGTATGTATACAAATACACTAGTTTTTGTTGTAGTCAAAAATACCTATTAGTTTTGATTTTACAGGCATTTAAACTTACGATAAATATCGAGCCCCGCTAACAGTCACGTGACCGCATGTGACGTCATATTACAACGCTCCGCTTAGTAGCTTCTAATGAAATGTAAGACGACACCGTGCTCAGAGCGCGAGCGGACTGAGCGAGTGTTGTGAGATGACGTCACACCGTCACACGCATCGTGTCGAGTCCGCATCGCATGTTTAGTGTTATAAATCGGAAACTAATTGACGTATCGAAGTAATTCTTTCACTTGTATTTTTTTATTTTTGACAGAGAATATGGAGAACTAATATTCAAAATTAGTTAACATTCTTAATAAGTAAAATAATATTATTTATATTATGAATGAAGAAATATTTATAATCAGAAGAAGTTAGTATAGTTAATTAGAATAATGTTATTATTCGTTTAAATTATATTGAAAAAAAGGAGGTCCACAGAAACGTTGGAAAAACTAATTCTCTATCTTACTTTACACGAATATGCTACTATTTTATTATTCATTATGCACATTTTTTACTGGTCTGGGCTTTGTCCGAGCTCGTCTGGGTAGGTATAACCCAAGCATCAGACATTCTACCGCAAAATAGCCGTACTTGGTATTTTTGTGTTCCGGTTTGACTGGTGACTGAGTCACTGAAATTATTAGCACAAGGGACAGAAAGAACAACTTAGTTCCGAAGGTCGGTGGCGCATTGGCGATGTAAGCGATAGTTAACATTTCTTACAATATCATTGTCTATGGGCATTGGTACCCACTTACCGTCAGGTGGCCTATATACTCGCACGCCTACCTATCCTATTCTAAAAAAAAAGAAATACTTCTTTCAAACTTTGAAAATAGAACCATCAATAGTAACGCAACCTCGTCACTATCGAAACGAAGTTTAATTATATTTTCAAATTTATAATCATGAAATTGGTTTTGTCCTTAAGTTAGTATTCTTTAAAATTTAATATTTTATTCGTTTAAATATTTATTTCTATCTGTTTAAAATATTTCCGTAGAAACTTTATTGGTTTGTATATTTTTCATGTGATGTATTTACTTAAAAATCGTGTAATTGTTTATTTCCCTAATAAATAAAGTGAAATATAATTATAAGATTTAAATTTTTCCTATTTGTTCCGTTCCTCTAAATGAAGAAAAGGAACCCTTAGACGATCACTTCGTTTTCTGTCTGTTCGTCTGTCTGTATACCTGACAAGAAATCATACCTCTAAGTCTACCCAATCAAAAAACATGGCCGTTTATGTCGCATTTCCCATACATTTGCAAAGATAATCAAAATCTATACTTACCGTTGAAGCAATATTATATAATAGTAAAAGTAAAGAAATAAATCTTAAAACCGAAAAAATAATAATTAAGGACATAAAAGGACAAAGACAGGACAATATTAGTAAGCTTAGTCAGTAGAAATTAAATAAAAAACGTTATGTTTGTCATCACAAATCGTACTCAATAAAATAACTTCGTCGACTTTTAAAAACCTTATGTATGATTCACGGTCACGCTTATCTTACGAAAATATTAAGAACTATTTCATTTGAAATAAAATAAACAGCATTTATACTAGGACATTTATATTGAAATTGTTGAAAATAATATTATTTATGTATTATAATAATATATTGAATAGTAATATTCAAAAGTCAATAGACCCTCGGTACTGGTGGTATGGTGTCAACTTCATTGTCCAATGTTTTATCAATAACCGGTCGGTATGTTATATTAACTTTCCCAGTTTTTAAATCAAGCGTTGAAAGACTATGTTTCCTCCAATGTTCGTGGATTGGTTTCGCCGTCTATAACAATAAGAAAGGATTATTCCATAATTTTCATTACTAATATTACAAAAGTGAGTTTGTGTGCTACAATAATCAGAAGAAATAAGAAAATTATATGAATAATATTAGAAGTCTTGCCTCTGTTCGAGATTCTTCTTACAGATGTTCCTCAAACAACTAAACTCGATTAAAACTTAATAAATTAGTAAAAACATGTTGATATTATGACTGAAGTAATAGTAATAATAAAAACAGGAATTTATATAAATAATTTTATGTCTTCCCGAAACCAATGAAGAGTTCTTCTCACTTAGACTTGGCTACAACAGAATCACTACTTCACTTTCAGAAGTGATCATGTCGTACCCGAAGCTTAAGTCAAAGTATGTCATCCTTCTTCTTCATTGTTCTTACTGCAGATGGCTGTTGCAAAAACAACTAAACCCAGTTAAACCTTAAGAATTTAAATAAATATTGTTAATATTATGATTGAATTAATAATAATAATCAGAAGAAGTAAGTAGTTAATCAGAATAATTTTATTAATCTTCCAAAATGATGAATTCCTAATGATGAATTTTCCTCACTTAGACTGGGCTATAACACAACTACTTTCTTGAAGTCAAACGAAGTAATTATGCCGTAGCCAAAGTTTAAGTCAAGGCATGTCTTTCTTCCTGTCCGAGATTCTTCTCGCAGGTGGTTGTTGCTATAACAACTAACTCGATTAAACCTTAGAAAATTATTAAACAAATATGGTAATAACATGATTGAAGTAATAATAATAATCAGAAGTAAGTAGTTAATCAGAATAATTCTATTAGTCTTCTAAGAAAATAATGAATTCTCCTCACTTAGACTTGACGACGACAAAATCACTCCTTCGAAGTCAAACGAATTAATCACGACAGAGTCAAGACATGTCATTCTTCCTGTTCGAGATTCTTCTTGCAGATGGCTGTTGCTAAAACAATAATTGTGATTAGATCTTAGAAAATTAGTAAAATAATATTGTTCATATCATAGAATAATAACGCTTAGGAGGAGTGTAGGCTCAAGCGAATTGAAGTCATTCAAATTGTTACTAGTCTCAATACATTTGACGTCACGTCAGTCGTCACGATAGTGTCATAGTAAGCATCTCGCACAATTTATTAAAAAATAACTTACTGTGTAATAAGGGTGTCTCAACACTCCACATAAAAAAATAAGGATAAGAAAACATTTCACACGTAAGTACTATTTGGCAGCTTATAATTTTAGCTAAAATACATTCATCAA
The DNA here is from genome assembly GCA_905220585.2 of Nymphalis polychloros. Taxonomy (NCBI): domain Eukaryota; kingdom Metazoa; phylum Arthropoda; class Insecta; order Lepidoptera; family Nymphalidae; genus Nymphalis; species Nymphalis polychloros. Next base: position 15,114,333 of record HG992241.1, on the reverse strand, counting down.
AATATAAAAAGAATTTGTAAACAAAAGACGCCATTACAATAAAAATGTTACCAGCTATGGAAAATATATTTACCACGATTGCCTAATATTTAAAATAAAAAAAAAAAATAAAAAAAATTTAAACTTATTATTTTAACTTTTTTAAATGACGTATAAACATTAATAATGTTCAACTAATTATAATTTTTTTTTCATTATGATTATACATAAAATAAAAGCAATACTAAATAAATTTAAAAAAAGAGATCATTGTAATAATCAAAGCGAAAATGAAATAAATAATATTTCAATATATAATTATAATATTTATTGATTAATTGTAATCCTTTTTAGCTTTCCTTCGAATTCAATTGTTGCTGCTCGATGGATATATAAAATGCAACTTAATCGAAGAGAAGAATATTGGAAGCCAACTAAATTCACAAACCTACTATTTATCACAATTTACTGTCAGAAAACCTTTCAGCGCTGTTTAATTAATTTTAATGAAAAAATAATAATGTCCAATATTATTGTCGGACAAATTGTCACATCTGAATACAAACTACGTAATAATTCAAATTAATTAAATGCAAAAAAATATATTTCATATTTCAAGTTCAAAACTTTCCTCACTTTATGGGGAAAATGTGTATTCACTTGCAACATAATTCGGTCGTGTCGGTGTATGTAACATACGTGACACTTACACACACGACACTTACACACCCATTAATTCTAGTTACTTCAATTTTGAGCGAAACTTTGTATGACACTATCCTTCTAAGCGCTATTATTCTATGTTTCATATTATGAATGAAGTAGTATTTAGAATCAATAATTATTAAATGAATATTTATAATCAGAAGAAGTAAGATGTTAATCCGAATAACTTTATAAGTTTACCCGAAATAATCGATGAATTCTCCTAACTTAGACTTGACTATGACAAAATTACTTCTTTGAAGTCAAACTAAGTACTCATGACTTAGTCAAACTTAAGTCAAAACATGTCTTTCTTCATATTCGAGATTCTTTTTGCAGGTGGATGTTGCTAAAACAACTTATTCTGATTAAACTGTAGATAATTAAGAATGTTAATAGGTATGCCAAATCGGTTAAAAGTTTGTTACACTAAAGCTTGTATGTATACAAATACACTAGTTTTTGTTGTAGTTAAAAATACCTATTCGTTTTGATTTTACAGGCATTTAAACTTACGATAAATATCGAGTCCCGCTAACAGTCACGTGACCGCATGTGACGTCAATTTACAACGCTCCGCTTAGTAACTTCTAATGAAATGTAAGACCACACCGTGCTCAGAGCGCGAGCGGACTGAGCGATGGTTGTGAGATGACGTCACACCGTCACACGCATCGTGTCGAGTCCGCATCGCATGTTTAGTTTTATAAATCGGAAACTAATTGACGTATCGAAGTAATTCTTTCACTTGTATTTTTTTATTTTTGACAGAGAATATGGAGAACTAATATTCAAAATTAGTTAACATTCTTAATAAGTAAAATAATATTGTTTATATTATGAATGAAGAAATATTTATAATCAGAAGAAGTTAGTAGTTAATTAGAATAATGTTATTTTTAGTTTAAATTATATTGAAAAAAAGGAGGGAGAGGTCCACAGAAACGTTGGAAAAACTGATTCTCTATCTTACTTTACACGAATATGCTACTATTTTATTATTCATTGTGCACATTTTTTACTGGTCTGGGCTTTGTCCGAACTCGTCTGGGTAGGTATTACCCAAGCATCAGACATTCTACCGCAAAATAGCCGTACTTGGTATTTTTGTGTTCCGGTTTGACTGGTGATTGAGTCACTGTAATTATTAGCACAAGGGACAGAAAGAACAACTTAGTTCCGAAGGTCGGTGGCGCATTGGCGATGTCAGCGATAGTTAACATTTCTTACAATATCATTGTCTATGGGCGTTGGTAACCACTTACCGTCAGGTGGCCTATATACTCGCACGCCTACCTATACTATTCTAAAAAAAAAAAAGAAATATTTCTTTCAAACTTTGAAAATAGAACCATCAATAGTAACGCAACCTCGTCACTATCGAAACGAAGTTTAATTATATTTTCAAATTTATAATCATGAAATTGGTTTTGTCCTTAAGTTAGTATTCTTTAAATTTTAATATTTTATTCGTTTAAATATTTATTTCTATCTGTTTAAAATATTTCCGTAGAAACTTTATTGGTTTGTATATTTTTCATGTGATGTATTTACTTAAAAATCGTGTAATTGTTTATTTCCCTAATAAATAAAGTGAAATATAATTATAAGATTTAAATTTTTCCTATTTGTTCCGTTCCTCTAAATGAAGAAAAGGAACCCTTAGACGATCACTTCGTTTTCTGTCTGTTCGTCTGTCTGTATACCCGACAAGAAATCATACCTCTAAGTCTACCCAATCAAAAAACATGGCCGTTTATGTCGCATTTCCCATACATTTGCAAAGATAATCAAAATCTATACTTACCGTTGAAGCAATATTATATAATAGTAAAAGTAAAGAAATAAATCTTAAAACCGAAAAAATAATAATTAAGGACATAAAAGGACAAAGACAGGACAATATTAGTAAGCTTAGTCAGTAGAAATTAAATAAAAAACGTTATGTTTGTCATCACAAATCATACTCAATAAAATAACTTCGTCGACTTTTAAAAACCTTATGTATGATTCACGGTCACGCTTATCTTACGAAAATATTAAGAACTATTTCATTTGAAATAAAATAAACAGCATTTATACTAGGACATTTATATTGAAATTGTTGAAAATAATATTATTTATGTATTATAATAATATATTGAATAGTAATTTTCAAAAGTCAATAGACCCTCGGTACTGGTGGTATGGTGTCAACTTCATTGTCCAATGTTTTATCAATAACCGGTCGGTATGTTATATTAACTTTCCCAGTTTTTAAATCAAGCGTTGAAAGACTATGTTTCCTCCAATGTTCGTGGATTGGTTTCGCCGTCTATAACAATAAGAAAGGATTATTCCATAATTTTCATTACTAATATTACAAAAGTGAGTTTGTGTGCTACGCTTTCACAGGAGCCCTATTACATAATATATCAAGATATATTCAGTATAATATATTGACTCTAACCCTATGATCTGACGGCCTTTAGAGTGGCTGGACCAGATTAGATGAACGACAATATAAGAAGAAGAAGATGAGAATGCAGATGACCGGCAGCTTTGGGGCACCTTGGGAGAAGCCTTTGTCCACCAGTGACAACTATTGGCTACATGATGATAAATAATGATGATTGGAGTAAGATTAATGTTAGGGTATTAAGGTTGCGTTTTAACCTGTCCTTTAGTAGGCTTGCTATAATCCATTTCATCTATTCGTTTCGGAAAGTCATCCCTGAAATGGGCTCCACGACTCTCCTTACGATTGAGAGCACAAGCTACAACTTGGACAGCAGTCTGTAGCATATTCTGAAGTTCCAAAGTCTCAATCAGATCTGAATTCCAGTTAAGCCGTTTATCCGTTACACGGATGTCCTCAAACGATTTATACCATTTCTGTATCTCTGTGTTTGCTGAAAATTTGCAGCCAGTTGCAGTCAATTTTGTATGTTTTATCTACTACAGGCATTATACTTTGGTGTAATGTAGTCGATAATAATATAAATACGACTTTTGTCCTGCAGAGGAACGCCATTAGTGAAATTTATAACCCGGGCCTTAAAGTAAAAATTGACTATTACTTCGTCTATTGCAAATTATCACCTTGACTTAGTAGCTTTTGGTCTCTGAACACCCCACATTTGTTTTGCATTGTGGATCTCATTAATTCTCTTAGTTCGTGTATCGATGTAGAACCATTTAAGTTACGCACCTTATTCAGATTATTAAGGGCGGAGTCAAATGTACTCTGAAAAAGTTTTTTATAATATAATATGACGGCACAGGATTGGACCCTGGATTAGACATAGCAGTTCCTCTCATCGACTGTAATAAGTAATTCCTTATCATTTAGTGTGAATGCTGTCAATTATGAAATCGAAAATATTATAACTATTGTGCCCTCTGCCAATAATTAGACTAGGCAGACGGGCACATGGGCTACAATTTGGTAAGTTGTCACCGCCGCCCATAAACGTTGGCGATGTAAGAAATATTAATCATTCCTTACTTCGCCGATGAGCCACCAGCTTTGGGATCTGAGATATTATACCCCTTGTGCCTGTAGTTCCAATGGCTAACTTACTCTTCAAAACAGAACCCAACAATATTAAGTATTTCTGTTTGGCGGTAAAATCTCTGAGGAGTGGATAGTACCTAAGCAAACGGGCTGGCACATAGCCCTTTCTACCTAGTGAGCATCGTAGTTCCGACAATGTCCTTTAGTATTTAATTTACTTTTAATTTTGTAATCTGTTCTAGTATTATTATTACGTATTATTACTATTTAATTATTACACATAAAGTCTCTTACGATGAAAAGAGTAACTACTGAGTTTCTTGCTAGAATCCATACTCCAAATCGGTGGTACCTTTATATTAACATTTTAAAATGATGATTCGAAAGTGCTAACATTGTAAAAGGTTCAAGAGGCTACTACTGAATAAGTATATTTTGAATTTCACTTGAAGTAAAGGAGGCATACTTATCCATACGAGGAAGGAATTAATAGTAAAGTAGTAAGATATGGAAGAAAAAACATTATTTGTTACAACCTGTCTACACATTATTTACCAAATATAATTAATTTAAATTCAAAATAAAAACACACATACTTTTTTTAACTCTGGTTGCTTCGCGCCTGGAGTATCTATTTTAGCTATGTTCAAGCCGATCGCCTTGCCGAAAACGACCACATCTAGAATAGAATTTGCTCCCAGCCGGTTAGCTCCATGGCAGTTGCTCACAGCCTCACCGGCAGAATGAAGACCACAAACAACCTTATCGCATCCATGCTTGTGAATTAACACCTGAAATTATATTTTGTATATTTAAAAAAAAGTACCCACGTATTTTCTTTATTTTAAAAATAAAACAGTGTGTGGAAAAGGTTGACAATTATAACTTTTGAAAATAAGAAGAAGTTACAGTTACACTTACTTCCTCCTTTCGGAGAAAGTCCTTAAATGGTCTCAATTTTTTATCGGATATACAAATCCATAAAAATAGTTGGACGTACCTATAGTCAATTATCTTCTCTATTATAAAAATAATTCTTCAAGAATTAACACTTGTTATAAAAATTAATAGTTTAATTCGAGTAAAACCGCGCAGAGTAGGTTGTAATGTATTCATTCACAGTACCTCTCCTTTGTAATTAATTGGTATGCCGCCCATTGTGTAATGAACTGTTGGTACAATAGGAACAGGCTGCGTGTAAACATCAGCTCCAGTAAATGTCCAAGCCGTCTCAGAAATACCAGGAAGCCTTTCCCGAATTACTTCTGGGGGAAGGTGATGGAGTTGAAGAAACACATGGTCTTTCTTCGGTCCGACACCACGTCCTGAAAATTTCAAAGTCAATCAATCTTCACTAATAATTTGTTTACTTAATGGTAAAGCTTTATACAAGCCCGCGATGGTAGGTTCCACCATTTCTCGTAGTCTTAATTTACAGAATAGGTAAATATATCTAAATTATATACAGAAGCCTAGATTATACAACTGTCCCATGAATCACTCCATCATATGGTAAAAACCGTATGAAAATCCTTTCGGTAGTAATTGAGTTCATCGCGTTCAGATAGACAGACAAGTACGGTGCCATCGATTCACTCAATTAATGATTGCTTTATGAGCTAAGATAGCCCAGTACTTAGAACGCGTGAATGTTAACAGGCGATTGTGGGTATAAGCTCGGGCTAGCACCAGTGAATTATCAAGTGTTTGATTTATGTAAACAATGAACACTCTTACGAGCATTTTACAAAGTGCACGAGATTTTTATTAAGTGGTATGTACATAATGTTATACTCATTTTACCTTGTCGTATCTCAGTTGCGATTGATCTTGAAACAACATCCCGACTGGCTAAATCTTTAGCTTTAGGAGCATATCTTTCCATAAATCGTTCGCCCTCACTATTAATGATATACCCCCCTTCGCCTCGACAGCCTTCGGTCATTAGACACCCTGAGCCATACATACCTGAAAACGACAAACGAAACTATTTCCGTCACAATTATTTGAAATACATATTAAAAAGTGGTGTAGTTCTAACAGCATCGTGATAATTTTACAAAATAAAAAGAAAACACCAGAGTAAAATGACAACTTAAAATAATATATGCATGCAATTTTTATTCAAAATGGATATCTACCTAGATATTGTTTTTGTTAAATATGTATTTTATAAAGGGGGATGCCCACCGTTCATAGACATTTTGGCCTCATGTGCACACAATTAAAAGTATTTGGAAATGATCATAGGCAATGTAAATAATTTAACTATTAAGAAAGTCTATATATAAGTTGGGATTTTTGTGATAAAACACATTTATTTTTAAACAAACAGGCGATTCGCTTATTTATATCCAATTCATTTGTGATTCAATCAATTTATTTATAAGCATCACAATTGTTCATTAGTATCATAATTATATTATTAACATATTGAATCATTTTTTCGTAAATTAAATAATTCCCGAGAAAACAAACCCAATGATGAAAATACAAGCGTAAGATCGATGCGATATTTCAATGTATGATTTGAAATCTGTCATATGTTTCAGTGTTGCTACATTTAATTAAATAATTTAATATGTGATTTGATTCATATGATATGAATAATTGAGCATATTCGAGTTAAGAAGTATTCTATACACGTCAAACATAAGGAGAGAGTATCTTTGTTAAATAAACTTTTTATAAGTCAACTTGTTTCGAAATTGTTATTTTAACAATAAATTCAATAAGAAAAGTTTAATTAATAATTCTTACTTCTTATTAACTGTTAATAAGCAAGATGCAATTCGTCTGACAAGTAAATGGATTTTTTTATAGTATATAATATAAATATTAAAATTTATAGAACAATGCTCTAAAATAAAAACAATCAACATTATTTAAGCTTGTCTCATACTTACTATATGATATGAAATTACACTTCTTTTTTTTGTTTATACTCAATTTATAGATAAAACCACATAGTGTTACGCCGACAAATACGGTTTAAGTAGTTAAAACCACTCGGTGGTAGAGCTTTGTGCAAGCTCGTCTGGGTAGGTATTACCCACTCATCAGATATTCTACCGCAAAACAGCAGTACTTGCTATTGTTGTGTTCCGGTTTGAAGGGTGAGTGAGCCAGTGTAATTACAGGCACAAGGGACATAACATCTTATTTTCCAAGGTTGGCGGCGCATTGGCGATGTAAGCGATGGTTAAAATTTCTTATAATGCCAATGTCTATGGGCGTTGGTGACCACTTACCATCAGATGGCCCAAAAGCTCGTCCGCCAACCAATACAATAAAAAAAAAGTTAAATAGGAAAATACAACAACTTCAATTAATTATACCTGTTGGGTGAAATTGTATGAATTCCAGGTCTTGTAGTGGTATGCCAGCTCGAGCAGCCATGGCGCAACCATCTCCTGTGCAGGTGTGCGCAGCGGTGCATGAAAAGTACATCCGAGGGTAGCCTCCTGTTGCTACTATAGTGTTCTTTGCCTGAAAACTATAACCTACATTCTTACTTTAATTACTTTATGTTTCATTTTTATCGTCCCTTTCTCATAATTGAATTATGCAACATCGCTGTATTAGCAAATTATAATATAATACTTTTACCAACATAGACATTTTGAACGCTAATCACGAATTCGAATTAGTGTATTTAGTGACGAATTTTAAATTATATGAATTAATATAAAACTTTCCGCCTTACATTCTATTTATAGTGATTTTTAGTAATTACAAGCATTTGTACAATGGTGAAGTAAATACGTATTCGAAAAAAAAAAAAAAATTAAAATTTACCAGCACGGAAAACATCGCTTTAAAAAGTACAAAATAAGAAAATACTAACAATTCAATTATTTTCCATTTAATAAGTAGACAACTTACACATAACACACATATATTTTAATGTTCAGAGGAAAACATCGAAAACCACCTTTCCGAAAGGGTTAGACAAGACCCTTTCGGCAAGGCTTAACAATATATTTTAGGTCATTTAGGATTGTTAGTAGTAGTGGCAGTAGGCCTATTATTCAACGGTATTTAAGGAAAGGTACGTGGCAGGAAAGTGGTACGAAGTTGATGAGTCTTCCCAAATCAAAAGATGAGTTCTCCTGGCTTAGACTGCGTTACGACCAAATCACTTCTTCGAAGTCAAATGAAATAATTATGTCGTAACAATAGTTTAAGTCAAGACTTGTCTTTCTTCCTGTTGGAGATTCTTCTTGCAGATGGTTATTGCTAAAACAGCTAATTGTTCATAGTAATAATAATAATCAGAAGAAGTAAAAAGCTAATCAAAATAATTTTATGTCTCTCCGTTACAAATGATGAATTATCCTCACTTAGACTGTGCTACGACAGAATCACTTCTTCAAAGTCAAACGAAGTGATAATGGCGATGAACAGTTTAAGTCAAGGAATGTCTTTCTTCCTTTCCGAGATTAGTCGTGCAGATGGTTGTTGCTACAACAACTAATTTTGATTAAACCTTAGGAAATTAGAAAAAATAATATTGTTCATATTACTAATTAAGTAATAGTAATAATAAGAAGAAGTAAGATATTAATCCGAATAAATTTATAACTTCTCGAAATAAAAGATGATATCTCCATGCTTAGCCTTGGCATCGACAAAATCACTTCTTCGAAGTTAAAGGAAGTAATTATGTAGATGAATAGTTTAAGTCAAGAAATGTATTTCTTCCTTTCCGAGATTCTTCGTGCAGATGGTTATTGCTAAAACAACTAAACTCAAATAAACATTAAATTTGTTAGAAACAATTAATATAAAAAAATTAAATAATAAGAAGTTAATCAGAGTAATTTAATTAGTCTTCCCGAAACAAATGATGAATTCTCCTTACTAAGGATGGGCTACGACAAATTCACTTCTTTGAAGTCAAAAGAAGTAATTATGTCGTTATCTTAGTTTAAGTCTGAGTAGTTGACAACTTTAACGATATGATTAGATTTTCAAATTTGTTTTATTAAGATAAAATAATATTAAACTAAACGGCGACAGTTTTATAATTAATTCGTATAAAAAAAATAAAAATTATACATTCATATTAAGTAATTTTTCAATTGCACAAACCTGTTTCATTTGCATATTTTTATGTAAGAAAGATTATATGAAACATGAATATCGATAAGGAATATTTCATTTAAATGAAGCGAATGACACTTCACTTTGAAGATTTTGTTACGTTTGAGTATTTAAGTAATTTTTCAAATGGTTGATTAGCGGGTGTTTTCCTAAACACTGATATCTTTCTTACTGGTATTGTGTATGTAGATTTGATCTTCGAAAACAGAATTATTGTTGAAATAAGCACCCCTATGCAACAAAACATAAGTGAAACCAAGTGAAGCAAATTTTCAAGCTGTAAACACATTTGTTGGGACACTATGAAAAAATGAAAAATTTCTGTATCAGGTTTAGGCTAGTTCTGCATCACTTTATATTGAGTGGAACTTATACGTATATAAATAATTATTTTATGCACCTGTGTAGACTGCTGTCGTCCATATCTAAAGCTAAGGCGCCTACAATTTGTTCATCTTGTACCAATAGGTCTAAAACGAAAAATTCAGAGAAAAGATCTATGTTCTTGAATTTCGTCGTGTATCCGTATAAAGTATGGAGAAGCGCGTGTCCTGTTCTGCAAATTACACATACCCTGCTGTGATGATGTTTAAGATAGTTAATTTACCTAAGTTTTATTATAAGATTTAATAAAGCATGAATTACATATTGCGAGACGAAAACTCCTCGCTTATTCATGGCGTAATCGAATAGCATTTTCAATCATGCCGTTTTATTGCGTATTCGATATGCATATACGGGCTTATTTTATTTGTTAATATGTAACCTTACGACGTTTTTGCTTCACCGCGACGCACGAAATTAATTATAAGCACAAATTAAGCATCCGCTCAACAGTTCATGCCACAATCTACTTTTAAAATGAACATAATTCTACTATTCTATCTAATCTAATATATATATAGAATAGTATGTATTTTATAATTATCTATATATAATTTTATATTTTATATATATGTATATGTGTTTATTAAAATTTGTTGTTATTAAAATATCTCCTTTTCAAGTTTGCACTTACCTGCTCTCTTACAAAGCTCTTTTCAACAAGGGTTGTCTGTGAGAGATCGCTATAAGCGATAAGACCGCCTTTGAGCACCTTTTTTTTTAATAGACTGTTTCTTTACTCTAGTTATTTATAGGTTGTTGTGCAATAAAGTGTTAAATAAATAAATAAATAAATAAATAATTCAAGAACAATTTCTAATGCTCATAAGAAATTCAAATAATTGAAAGGCAATATTCGCATATAGTTATTATGTATACGTTATTTACCGATGGCGGTAGTTTGCTATGTAAATAACGTCAATGTAACTTTAAGTATTCCTTTAGTTATTATATAAAACTACTAATAGCTTATTAACGATTAAACTTTTAAAATTGTTGCGTCAAATATTATAATATTTACTCGTACTAATAATATGTCGTGTCAACGTCAACGCACTGTGTGCGCTAAGGGGTCATTCATTTAATACGTTAGAATCTAACAGACATTTCTACCATATTTCCAAAACTCAACAAAAACTGTGAAGATGAGCTTTTTTTCTCTCCTGCAAAGGCTTTGCGTATATTTGTGATCCCACCCCCTTGTAAAAAAAAATAAGCCATGGTCGACCCCTCTCCCCCCTAAATCGTCTTACGCAATAAAGGAATGACCCATGAAGACCCGTCGAAATTAAAGTTGACGTACATTGACGCCATAATTCACCATCGCAACGCAGCGTGATACTTCTCTATTTTTACCAGAACATAGAAATCATGATCCACTTATCTTTTCGTATAACTTTAACAAGGAAGTGATAAAATAAGAATAAAAAAATACTTTGAAACGTTTTTCGTCATGTCTTAATCATGAAAGACAAGATAAATTTAATTTATATATTAATTCTTTGATTCCGCCCTCTGGTAGATATTTGTAGAACCAATTAACTAGACTGTTTTACACCACTCAACAGATAGCGCTGTTGGGCGGCTGATGTTTTCTCGCTCCGATAGAGGGCAGCATTTGTCTATTTAGTTATATCAGAGTGTAATACAAAAAGTAAATTATTCCTCTGGTTGATAAAATATTAAATTACAAGATTATACCGCGTAACAATTAATAAATTTGCATCTAGAAAACTTTTGAACTAATTAATTCTATACTTAGTTAAAATGGTGACTAAGAAATATGTGTTTTTTAATTAATACTTTTCCGACCTTAAATAAAATTGGTATAAGCGTTTATTTAAATGTAGTAGTTATTTGATTTAAAAGTAAAACACAATATCTTGAAATAATATTTTCCGATAGTGTAACGAACGCACTTTTCAAGCAGCTAACGGAGGCGTATATAATTTAAAAAAAGTACTCACCGATCTGCAACAGCACACGTTCTTTTCGCGATCTCCTTACCGTTTTTGATGGTACCACCGCCAAAGGATCTTTGATAGATCTTCCCATCCTTAGTTCTCGAGAATGGCATACCCATATTCTCCAATTCAAAAACGCAATTGGGAGCATTCCGAGTCAGATATTGGATGGAGTCCTAAGAAAAAATATATATTAATTATCAAATAAAACCAACATTATCATCTATGTATTTAAGAGCCGTTATGTGGATTGAATTGGATTTAATTTCTTAACAGATGGTCGCAATTATCTAAACCTTAACTATGAAAACCATTGAAAATTCGTGCGTTATTAATATTTATAATTGAGCTTCTGTTCGGCGGTGAAAAATAACTCCACATAAAATATAATTCTGCTAATAACGCCCGCTCATATATTTAACAATTCATTATGATAGAACCCTTAAAGATGCCTCTATACATGCGACTTCGAAGCTCATGAAATGTTTTTATTGATACAATTATATCATTTGTAACCTAAAGGGATCTCTTAATTGAAGTAACCTGACACGAGTCGTACACCAACATTTTATAACATCAGTTATTTGAATTTATACATATTATTAGGGTTATATCTCTTTTTGCTATATAACGCCTATGTCCGATCCATTCTCGAGTATGCCTCAACAGTTTGGAATCCATTGCTTAAAGCAAATATAGATAAAATCGAAAGAATACAAAATACATTTCTTAAATATCTTATAACGAAGAATAATGATACTCATGATAATACTCAAAATCTTAATATTTTGACATTAAAAAAACGTCGTATGATAAAAGATGAACTCTTTCTTTTTAAATGATTAAATAATCATATTGAATCTCCATTATTACGTAGTTATATATTTAATAGATGTCCTCGTGTGCAAACACGTAAAAATTTTTCGTTCGATGTTCCCAAAACCAAGTCTAAGTATGTACGCAACAGCTTTCTTTATAAATCATGTACATATAATTCACAACAATAAATTTAATGATTTTGATTTATTTCTTTTGTCATTAAAAGAAATTCAATGTAATATTAATTTTCAGTTTAGAAAAATACTTACAGAATAATTTTAATTTTATTAATTTGGTCGTATAATTTTAATCTAATTCATTTATTTTAAATTCCATTGTTATTATTTTTTATAAATTGTAATTGTTATTTTTTTATTAATTGTAATTCTTATTTTTTATTATTATTATTTTAGTTATCCTAACAATTTGCTATGAATTGATTTTGATTTACTTAATTGTGAAAACTTGATCGGTTTATTTTTTTTGGTAATGTGTTAATTGTTTTGTGTATTTTATTACTGTTTGTCTTCCTTAAAATAAATAAATAAATATTAAATGTAAGCAAATTAAGTAAATATTTGATTTCAATGGGATATTAAAATTTAACTACCACATATAATCAGACATTGATGTCATGTCGAAATTTATTGAAAGGCGTATTTTTACTGCCGTGGCTTTATTAAAATGTAACGAACACGACGTAATATCTCATGATAATGCGTAACAACGGTTTAATTAAATAAATTATGTACGGTATAGTATTACATAAAACATCAATTTTTATATAAAATACATAAGGTATCTGACGTACCGTGAAGTGATCGCTCTTGAAGCCATCGTGCCTTATCGTTATTGAATGTAGTACATACATATAATATGTTTTGATGTTAATCTCTGTATGGTATTTTATATTTTTGTGTACAATAAATCTTGTAGAAATATAGAGAGAAATCAGAGTTCCGTATGTCCGTTATTACAAATAGTCACAAATATTTCGAATAATCATTTTAAAATGAGCGTATCATTTTCGACTTCACTCTTTGTACGACGATTTAATCGCTATCATTAATTTATACGCTGCGCTTTCATTAATCCAAACGGCTTATGATTCCACTGTACACTTCCACTTCCACTTCACTTTTAATAAGATGTCACAAAAGATAAACATAAAAAAAAATAGTACAACTTGAGCGGCCTTATTGTAAATTTTTGTAAAAAAATGATATTTTTAAGAAAAGTCAAAGTTTATAACTATTATATATACGATTTTATATACGAGAATTGCTCATTTAATGTTAAAAGATATTCGAACGAAATTTCGTCGTTTCGTTTCAGTGTTCTAGCCGTGAAAGTGAATGATTTAATTTCTTATTTACATACAATATTAGTATAGATAGTGCTTGGTGATCATAAAACATCGTTAGAAAACCTGCATGTTTCTGATAAAGTTCCGTCTTTGTCGCTATTATATCTAAACTTAATGTATCGAGCATAAAACATATCAGCAGACAAAAACAAATGACTAAGCAATATATTTTTACTTAAAATAAGAACACAGATTTACTTCCGATTTGACTCGGTTAAATCAATTTGTTTCCTAGCGTGGCACGCACTTAAGGGTCAAAAAATGAAACGTACACTAATTGATAATTTCAATACAAAGAAATGATCCAGTACAATTAAATGTAATATTTATAATATTGTCTGAAAATCTTTTGATGGAAATATTTGTTTTTATTCACGTGGAACATCTATCGTGCCTTGGGGATGACTTCCGTTGCTAAGTCGCCTCGCCCCTTTCCGGTGGCGCTCTTAACTCGCTTGTGCGCTACATGCCCTTTATACTAAATAATTCCTCATTATATATTATTATAAGAAAAATATATTTATTTTTTTAAAGAAACTCTATGTTGTCATTTATTAAAAACTTCTTATTAGTAATTCAAGGCATCGGCCGCCTTACCTTTATATATGGATGTCGAACAATAAAAATCATCAACTATTATGTTCAATTTCATAATCGATATATTAATACGAGCTAATTAAAAGCTGTCGGCTATGCGAATGGTGAAGAGCTGAAATATTTTTAATATATTGTCAATTAGCGCAGCAATTTTCAATTGCTTTGATCGATCGCCTCTTATAATGTCTGCTGCGAGTATAATGCCATGGTAACGATTAAAAGGGCTTATGACCCTTTAGAGACATGGATTATTTATTATTAACATACATTAATGTAAACCTTTATAGTGTTATACTCAAATATTACGATTAACTGGTAATAATTTGAATCAATAAGACATCAAAACCTAAAATTTAAGAAGCTAAATTAGCTTCAAACTTAATCTTAGTTGAAAATACATAGTCAACTTAGTCGAGTTAATTTAAATAACCTATGTGCAATAAACTTTAAGCGTACTGCATCTACATTTGAATTGAAATTTTGGAGATTACATAAATTATTTTTCCGCGGTTTCGAACGCGTGTGAATAAAGGGATATAGGTTACCTAACACCTCTCGTATTAGGTAACCTTTATCCCTTTATTTACCCTTGACAACGTGAAATGATATCATGATAATCGGTTGAGTAGTCAAAACGTAAGAAATAAACAAAAAAATCACTTTCAACCGACTTGGTATGTAAATTCTACGTTGTTTTTGTCATTAATTTGTAATTGAAATGGTGGAAAATAATGTAATTACCGCAAATTTATGCCGATTAAATACAATAAATATACTCAATACTATGTATGCCCAGGTATCATTTACAATTTTTCATATTTTGTTTTTATATAGAGCCTACAGCCTAATGCTTCAAGCGTGTGTCAGGCGGTCAATTAGTTTCAAAATAAAATACATAAATACTATTTTAAATGTCAAACAATTATGGCATGATAAATTCCTGTTGAAATAATGATTTAGTATTAAATATTACCTGATCGCCTAGCCAGTCAGATCCTTTGACGGTATCGTAGAAATGCCAACGCCAATCATCCTCATGCATGCTCCCTATTAAACGAGAATATAAGATGTAGAAATGGTATAGTAGGTACTTTATAAAATATTAGCTGTGGCCGCCGTTTCACCCGCGTACAATTAATAAAAATATAATGAATAAAAATCAGCCTAGAACTTTCCTCGATAAAAGGACTATACAACACAAAAATATTTTTTAAATTCGAACCAGTAGTTCCTGAGATTAGCCGGATCAAACAAACAAACTCTTCAGCTTTATTTATATAGATTATGTATATATATTATCAACCTTTGAGTATATGATTGAGTGTGTCTGGATCTACGCCTTGGTTTTCTATTACCTTTCAATTATTTGGTTGTGTAACTTATGTTCTACCAATAAATATTTCGATAGTGACTCAGTAGAAAATATACATATATAATCTCAGTCGTGTATTAAATGCTTTAATTTGTCAGTGTGATAAACTAAAATATTTGTTTCGGTCGAGTTACACAACCCGAGGCGCTGCGCCGGATTTTGCTTTCCACGTGCTTCAGACAAACTTTTTTTTGCAGTATATATTTCGAATGTGGAAAATTCGGTAGTGCAAGTTAATGAAATAAGGTAATTCTTTTGACTTAGCACCAATAAGTACCATTTCATTTTAACAATAACAGTATTGAATATTCTTGAAGTTATTTTTTTTTTTATAGGCAGATGGAGGGGCGGATGTGCCACCTGATTTTAAGTGCTCACCACCGCCCATAGACATTGGCACCGTAAGAAATATTAACCATTCCTTGCATCACCAATGCGTCACCAACCTTGGGAGATAAGATATTAGGATGTATACGTGATGGTGAAAAAATATGTCGGTGTAAAATCTTATCTTTAGTTTCATTCATGTGCCATCGATTTTATTACGTATAGATTTTATATTTAGTATACGACAGTTTAGTAAAAGAGTTAAATGATTTCAAAGCACCTCTCTTTGAATTTGATACAGGCTGTCAACACGCTATTAGTCAAGAAATCTTTACATCTCTTATCTATTAAATATAGATAAGATTACCGATATATAATGATATATGATATAGAATGAAACTTCGAAGTATTATATGGAAACTCATTGTTCTCGAGCGAAGGGGCATTAGCAAAGATTCTCAACAATAACCGTACCTAGCTATACACTATTCCGATCGGAGTAGGAATAAAGGTACACCGAAGATTTACAAATTGCATGCGATTTTGTAATCGTTCTGCTGTATCATGCACTATAAACAGTTCTTGATTAATTTGCCCTTATTTATAATACAACACTATTTCAATTGACTAGTTATAACCACATTAACTTTCTAAGTTCCGATTACAACTTCGCGGACATTGAAAACGCCATCTTTTCGCAA
This sequence comes from Nymphalis polychloros, assembly GCA_905220585.2. Lineage (NCBI taxonomy): Eukaryota > Metazoa > Arthropoda > Insecta > Lepidoptera > Nymphalidae > Nymphalis > Nymphalis polychloros. Next base: position 15,097,517 of record HG992241.1, on the reverse strand, counting down.
GTCGCATAGTGAATATCATAGATTATTCAAGATCTCGACCAATGATATCGCGTCAATTGATATCGATGACCAATGATATCGCATTAATTCGGTGTCAAAGTTGTTTATTTGGGTTTATTCCTGTTGTGGTTCGAATATGCTATAAGTACGAGTGAACTTTTTCTTTCGCTTGAAAAACGCATTTACGTGTTTCTCCCACGTGAAGTGTAAAAGTATGTGGGGCTCACCGGCGCTGAAGGCGCTGGACTACCCACTAAAGAACCAGCAGTATCCTCTCCGTCTGGTCGGAGGACGTCACGGGATCGATTGCGCATTCTACCATGACGTCCCGACGGTCGGCCCGCCTATGCGGGCCTCCGTTTCTAAGGGGGTTCCCGGATTCGGGGAACCCACTTAGTCCCGGCGGCTGTTAAGGCGGGGGGAAAAGGTGCGCATAGCGCTGACGCCTCCTGCCCGGTCTTCTGTGACAGATCGAATGAGCAGAGGCATTTTCTTCGCGCTGCCGTTCCGCGGCCTCCTTCTGCGACATGACACTCTCGCAGAAGGAGACCATTTCAAACTAGCACATCTCACTGTCGAGCATGGCTTTAATCACACTTGGCAGTGAGAGATCTCTGCCGACTACCGCCGCCAGGGAATGCCTCTGAGGCACCCACGCAGCACATTCCGTCAGGGTGTGGTGAGCCGTGTCCAGTGGCGCACCACACCCGTGGCAGGAGGGTGATACCTCCTGCCTCGCTATCCCGTGCAGGTACTTACCGAAACACCCGTGTCCGGTAAGTACCTTATTTTTTTTTAACGCTGGGAAACGTATTACTCCTTTCCCCCCACGGGAACAGTGGGAGAAGTATGTGGGACTCACCATATGTCCAGGGCACCGAATGTGCCCCGGTCATCGGAATACCCACTAAAAACCCAGCGGTATCTTCCCGTCTTAACGGGAGCGCCACGGGATCGCTTGCGCATGCTACCGTGACGCTCCGACGTCCGGTAAGTAACTTTTTCTTTTTTCGCTGGTAAGACCCTTTACCGAAACATCCGTGTCCGGTAAGTACCTTATTTTTTTTTTTTTAACGCTGGGAAACGCTTTACTCTTTTCCCCCCACGGGAACAGTGGGAGAAATATGTGGAGCTCACCATATGTCCAGGGCACCGAGTGTGCCCCGGTCATCGGAATACCCACTAAAAACCCAGCGGTACCCTTCCCGTCTTAACGGGAGCGCCACGGGATCGCATGCGCATGCTACCGTGACGCGTCCGGTAAGTACCTTTTTTTTTCGCTTTAAAAACGCATTTACGCGTTTCCCCCCACGTGAAGTGTGGGGGTATGTGGGGCTCACCGGCGCTGAAGGCACCGGACTACCCACTAAAAAACCAGCGGTATCCTGTCTCCGTCCTCCGTCTGGTCGGGGGACGCCACGGGATCGCTTGCGCATGCTACCATGACGTCCCGACGGTCGGCCCGCCTATACGGGCCTCCATGTCTAAGGGGGTTCCCGGATACAGGGAACCCACTTAGCCCCGGCGGCTGTTAAGGCAGGGGGAGAAGAAGCGCATAGCGCCGACGACTCCTCCCCGGTCTTCTGCGACGAATCGAATCAGCGCCAGGCCCGCCGTAGGGGACCTCAGGTCCTCCTCCCATCGGGCTATCAGGGCTTGCTCGGCTAAAGCCACCCGCGAGGAGCGTCGCCACCGTCCAAAACACCGTACGATACCCTCTTATCGCCCTCACCGCTGCGGCCTCCGCAGGAGGGCCCAGTTGTGAGCGGTGAGCGCATCGACCCTTATCGGGGCACCATACAGTGCCTCACTACACCAGCAAAGAGGCGCCGGTATAGTGATCCCGGTCCTCCCACGTTGGGTAGGAGTCGGCCCAAGGCGGCGGCAGCGTTGATGAGCTTCGGGCCGATCTGCGCGAAGTGTTGCCTGAAGCTCCATCGCCCGTCCAGGGTCAGCCCCAGCCTCAACTGGGCCTGCACCTTGATCACCGTCCTATGGACGTCCTATGGACGTCCTATGGCCAGTAGCTCTTCCCTCGCCTTTTCCTTGGCTCGACTTATCGCCAGCTGCAGGTCCTTTTTTAGCTAGCGGTAAGCGGCCAAAAGCTTTCCCTCCAGGTCCGCGTCGAGGCCATTACGTCTTCGACAGCGGACGTAAGCCCTCCGCGCCCGGTTGCACGTTGCCCAAAGATCAGCTATTTCGGACGACCACCAGTACACATGCACACATGCATGGGTACGGCTCCTCGGCATGGCCGCATCGTAGACCTCTTGCAGGGCACTGCGCATGCGGCCCGCCAGCTCATTATGTTTTGTCTTATGAAAATAACAGTCCATATACAAGACCAATAACATAAGTCGCAACAGAAAAAACAAAATCCAATATAAATTAAGCGAGGGTAATCGTAAAAATACCCGAGGTACATTGATAACATATTCCGACATATGATATTATTCCGACACGTCCGAACGGTTTGACGGCTCGAGCGCTAACCACGTACGAATGACCTACCCGACTCTAGCGAAACCAAAGTAGGGGTTACGGTTTTAGCGGATTACGTCAATGTAAGCTTTAGAGTTTTCATAATATGTGTGTATAATGTTAAACAGTCAGAATTATTCCGCGTGATAGACTTCTCAAAATTAAATCGTACTATTAAAAATATCTTAGAAAGATAAAACATACATGTTTATTATGTGAATATTACATATAATAATAGTAAGTAGGTGGTTTTTCACAACCTTCCGAAACTTATTAGTGCAATTAGTATTTACTTCTAAGAATTTAATTTTATTCTTTACCTATAGATGCATTCATGCCACCTTGAGCAGCAATAGTGTGTGAACGAGTAGGGAATAGTTTGCTGACGAGTGCTACAGAGAATTTAGCTTCAGCGAGCCCTACAGCAGCTCTAAGGCCTGCTCCACCAGCACCGATTACCAAGCAATCGTGTTGATGTTGTTGAATCATATACGATGCATAACATTTCGTTCCTGAAAATAGCACAAGACTTAAATTCGAGTTTCTAAAGTTAAGTTAGAAATTTTGTCATTTTTAATGAATATTTATTTACTAATATATATAGAAATTAAATATGTTACAATGTAATTATTTATATACGGATAACCTCTTAAAACTCGCTTTGCGTTCCTCGTGATTAGCAATTTCACATACACCGATACCTGTAAACATTTGAATTATTACCAGCAAAATAATATATTACTCATTATACCCATATTATTTGAATGCGAATACATTCTTTGTGGTAGAGCTTTGTGCAAGCTCGTCTGGGTAGGTACCACCCACTCATCAGATATTCTACCTCAAAACAGCAGTACTTTGTATTGTTGTGTTCCGGTTTGAAGGGTGAGTGAGCCAGTGTAATTACAGGCACAAGGGACATAGCATCTTAGTTCCCAAGGTTGGTGGCGCACTGACGCAATGCTCATGTCTATGGGCGTTGGTGACCACTTACCATATGGTGGCCCATACATGTCCTATAAAAAAAAACAAATCGTAATGACACATTAGAATGTAACGTTAATTATTCGCGAGAGTTTTGTTAAGACTAATTTACAACTTCAGTTTATGGTTTATTGAAATTATACATTTTGATTCAAAACAGCGATCAAGTATAATATTACACATGTAATGAAAACTCCTAGTGACGCTCATTATCCTAGCAGAATGTATCGCATGTTATCGGAGAACATTTAGTTTGTTGATGTTGCATTCTATGTAGAATAATAAAGGATTTGTATTTTAAAAATTATTACATAAATAGAACCGACAAACGATACCTAATAACCACTTCACGGGTCGGACACGAATTTTGTTACAACCTGTATATACCCTATTAATGTCCTTTATTGTATTTTAAAGATGTAAAAAATATGAATAATTCCTTACATTCCTTGGGAACGAAGTTATTATGTCCATAGTTCCTGTAGTTACACTGGCTCACTCACCCTTCAAACCGAAACGCAACAATACTTAGTATTGCTGTTTAGCGGTAGAATATCTGATGAGTGGGTGGTACCTACCCAGACGAGTTTGCACGAAGCCCTACCACCGAATAAATACTACCAATCTATACTACTATATAAATCTATTGGTTCTGTCTGTACATTTTTTTTAACGTTTTTATGTGTGTTTAGGTTTCAAGCATTCAATATATTTCAAAGAATATATAAATAAGATCTATTATATATTTATAATTATCAACATGATATACCAGACAGATAATTCTCTGTAGTAAGAGTACTTAAACAGATATCAAAAATGTTGACCGTTCCTATATTTAATATAATAATAAAATGAAATAACCTTCCTTTGGTTCATACATACCCGTCCAGATTTTATCATATTCGATTTGTATTAATAAACACTCAAAATAGCAATATGTGACGGATATGTTTGATTACTGTCAAAGTAATTTATTTTTTAATAAAAAGAACGACGAACCAGTCTCTAAAGATAATGTATGTGTAAAAACTGTTCAAAGACTAACTTGTAACGAAACATTTAAATCTATACGAATAAATTCAATTTTTACTGTATTTAAATTATCCTTCTATCGTATGCGCAGTAGATACTTTTACGTAATTACATTTACCAATATTTGCAGGCCCTTAGAAGCAATGATAATATGGAACGCTTTTCAAATATTTTTTGTTAGAATACAATTATCCGAATATTAAAAAAACTCATATTTACTAACTAATTTCGGCTATATTAAATTTATTATTTTCTGTTTCTTTTTTTATTCTAGTGACATAGAAATATTGGAAAATTATTTAAGTCGAATCTATAAATTGAATACAATCTTAATTAGAATTTTCAATAGTAGATTAAGCGTAAAGCCAATATCACTATTATTAATTCCAGTACTGTAAACTTTTTAAGAAGAAATACCTTTTAAAACATTTGGCCTTTCCCGATCAAGTATTCTCTTTAATTTAACTATCGAGTATTGGCATAAAAGTAAGCATTTAAGTTTTGAATTTGACATAACGTTATACGTTAACATCATGACGGTACGGTTCCGATCTGAATAAATATAGAATAGTCAAAATTGGATTGGAATCGAATCGGGAAAATATCGTAATCGTTATAGGTTAGAGGAATTCGTCCCCTGTTACTCGAACTCGGTGCTTAAACGTTTTTAACCTTATAAAAAACCTTTGCTTTGAGTATACTGATCGGCAAATGTCTGTGGGATGTTGTTAAGGATACGAGTACTTTGTTCAATAAAGGATGTTTTCGATTTTGCTTTGCCGGTAACTAGTATTATTTAGTTTATCTTCACTTCTCGTGCTTGTACGATGTTTTTCGTCCTTTTTATCGAATTTCAATATTATTCTCGTGCATGGCGGTGAAGGAAAACATCGTGAGGAAACCAGCATGTTTCTTATTTCACCGAAATTCTGCCGCATGTGTATTCCACCAACCGTATTGGAGCAGCGTGGTGGAGTAAGCTCCAAAAACCTTATCCTCAAAAAAGAAGGCCTTAGAACAAGCAGCTTGCCAATTACAAGGATTCATTTACAATGTTCAAATCCCGACCCCGACCCAGACCCGACCTTAGGCTTATAGTTAGTTGTTTTAACAAAATTCAAAGTCTACATAAAAAAAAATTACGTACTGCAATTCACCCGCGACTTCGTCTGCGAAAACTTAAATCCTATTATTTCACGTAAATAATTACCATTTGTTAATACACTAAACTGTTACTGTTTGTTCAAACCGTGACATTTTTCTTACTTCGAGAGTTTTTATACCGGTCATAACTTCTAAACGAAAAGTCGGATTCGAATAATTTAAGTGTAAAGTGGAATTCACATGTACATAATTAACCTTAATTATCAAACCATTTAAATGGATAAGGATTAATAATATCTTGATACCTATATTCACTACCGTTTCCACTCGTATTTGAACTTAATAATTTAAACAAAAACTGTTATTGTGGCTTAACTATAATAGTTAGTCCGATCCCATCGCGAACATGATTTTTGTGAGCAATCATGAATACTATTAATATATAGAACACTTTTTTGTATATCGTCAATAGTTTTCGCAGCGCACGCAAAATAATTACTTTTATAGGCAACGTTTTGTTACCTTGGGTTACATTGTTCAATTTTAGGTAGGGATCTCTAATTTTTTTTGAAAATATGATATTGCTTATGTTACTCGTAAAGATGTAGCTTTCTTATGGTGAAAGAATTTTTAAAATCGGCCGAGTAGTTTTTGATTTTAATCATAACAAACAAACAAATAGAAAATCAAATCTATCCTCTTTATAAAATTAGTATATATATCTGACTGATAGTTACCCATAGCGTAAACAACTGCGTCTTATCGACCAAAATTTTGCACACAAACTATAAAGAACTCGCCTGAATATCTTTATTACGATGCTTAAGGTAGGCAATTTGGTTTTCTGGATTTTTTCATAATTAGTTCGCGTACGGGCGCGTAATGGGGCGCCTGATGGTAAGTGGTCACTACCGCTGGAATATAACCATTCCTTACATTAGGAATGAACCACCGACCTTGAATACTAAGATTTGATGTCTCTGTGACCTCATACTTTTAACTGACAACTTATAAGAAAAACATAGATATCAATTACAATAGCTAAATTCGGTTAAAGCAGTTTGTCAAAACGACAAGGTTTTACAAAAATACAAAAAGTACTCAAACCTAATAACCCAATAGTAACTTAAATAACATTAGCAAGTTAGTACTTTTTCATACAAAAAACTAATCGTAACGAAACATTTACATGCACTAACTAAAGCCTCAGTTGACATCAATGTCATCTTTATTTTGCGCGAAATCTACGAAGTTCATGATTACTATGAGATAGGGGTTTTATTTTAGGTGACGTCACTCATTGAGGAGACCGCAGAAGAGGGGCGAGGTCGACATGGTAGGCGCATGCGTTTTAAACTTGCTTGTGCAATTAGGGTAACAACTCAAAGACGATTTTGTGAACTAGAACATTTTTGGCAGTCGACAAAGTAACCGCTAAAATTAATCGATTTCTATTGCAAAATACAAAAAAAATGTTCTAACTTGCTACAACTGCTGTTTAAAAATCTTGTACTAATGTTAGTAGTTTTGGTGTTTTCTTAAGTTAAATAGATTATGTGTGTGAAGAAGGATAAATTAATATTTTAAATATCGAAATTGCGATTATTTGTTCATTTATATGTGAAAATACTAAAATTATAAACAAAGATGTCGGTTTTAGTAGTTACTTCATAATTATTTCCTATGTAGTAGTCATTGTTTATTTAATAAATGATTACAGAAATTAGTGCTTTAATCAGTGATAATTAGTTAAATATAGTGATGTTTTGGATAAACCCTGTGTGGAACAAGTGAAAAGGTATGTTTCTAACCTAACTTTAAGGTTTCGGTAAGCAATAGCAAATCGATTGCAATGCGGCATAACCTTAACCTCGCTTACTCTACAGAAGGTTCGACATTTTCTCCGATAACATGAAGTAAAACGGGTAACAGGTAATTTCAAATAACTAGAAGTTTCTAACTTTAATTGCAACTTGTATAACGTTTAGATTTTAGGACTTATGCGTGTTTACAGGTTATGATTCCAGGCTGTTATGACCGACATAATTTGCAATACTGTTACGTCATACTTGACACTTCTTAATAAAAGAACTATATTGTATTTGATAAAATTAAATAATTTTAACACTAGTATTCTTGTTAAGTAAAGTTATTAAGTTATTTAGATCTTAATATTATTCTATTCATATGCATATTTCTATCAGTGTATTATCTTCGTTTACGTAATTTATTTAAATAAAGATAAATATTTATCTTAAAATATTGAAATTGCAAACAAGTCAATATAAATTCACTTATACGTACTATGACGCCCTGCTATTGATTATCTGAGTAACCTGCCAATATTCGATGCCAGAAGGGTCGGGCTTGTTTTGTCGATTGCCATGTCACGTACATAAATTCAAAGTTAATTAATTATTCCTTTAGAACATTCAGTCGCACTATCAATGGCTGTTTGATAATAATACTCCGAGTTTATAATTCATTTTCTTTACATAACTTTGAGTCTATCAGACGTAATCATTATCATTCCATTTAAAAAAAATTATCATTACTTTTGTTTTGGAAAATTTTCTGTTCTGTGAAAACTGTGCTATACTCTTCTCATTACTGAGCAAACGTTATATAAGAAGATTGATCGATTTTCGTAAAATTTTATACAATTTCATAATATTACCCATACCAAGAGTGTGATGACAAAATATTGATATCAACTTGTGCGTAAAATTATTGATGATTAAAATGGTTGTAAAATACATATATTTCTTTTTCGGATACATTTAAAGGACATCGCTGGTCTAGTATACTATACTAAAGAACGTTTTATGACATATTATACGTAAAAACTCGGAGATATTTTCGCAATGCAAGCTTATTTTGGTTTATGAGATGTCAGGTAGTTTGCCTGTTGACGTCTATAATTTTTTAATAAATAGTTTAAGTTATATCGGTTCATTGACCTTTGAGATATATTGAGAGATGAAAAGCAAAACTTTTGAGTCATTGTAAGTGATGAATGAACAAGTTAACTACTAAGTTGTATAAACATAGATCACAAAAATATTTTCACTTTATATGACTTGTTGTCAACGGCGTACTGCGATGACTACTGTCGACCCCAGCCTTTATATTACGCTTAATTGGGGTTGTAATAAGATCATCAGTTTTGTGATAAAATGGTTTTATTGATAACATTTTCATTTTTCATTTATGATTAAATTATCGCTATCATGTTTGGTAACATTCAAAGCAATAGCTGAATAATTTTAGCATTGATTACCGATGACGTGCCGTCGTTTCCCAGGCGCGTATCACGTTAAAGCTTCTGTTGCAGATAGCTGATCCTGCGCTGAGCTGTGTAATTTCAATTATAATTCCGTTTGTATTTCAGCGGTAATAATCGGAGAAATAATAAATATATTTGAACAAGTCCTTATTAAACCGCGAAAAGGTTATAAGTTATATTTAAAAAGAAAAACGTCTGATTGTGGTCAAAAACATTTTTGAAATTAGTTTTTTCTTTCATTGATCAGTTAGTCAAGTAACATCTTTTGGTACGTCGTCCCTTTGTTGTTAGGTGGTTTGATACATATGTGTGTTAATGGTAGGAAGGGTGGATCGACGTATGGGTGAATATTTGAAGGGGCAGATGAGGTGGATAAATACAAGGGGCTCTCTAATATTGATTATGTAGAACAGGGGAGTATTTACAATAATAGCCTTGAATCAAAATATTCTGTTATATAATAATCTGAAATATTCAGTCTAACGCTAACGTACTTAAATAATCTTTACACCTTTTTAAATATAAAAATAAAAGTAATGGGTTAGTCAGCTGATTACAGATAATACACAAAATACATTTTATTTTTAATGTCATCGCCATTAAGTAATCAATTGTTCGTCTTCAGACTTTTCGTCTTTCTACAAATCGTTATACAGTCATCACATATACCGCTTATAATAACCCCTTACATTAAGTTTTATATTAATTTAAAAGAGACCGGTTGTTATTTGATTACATATGATGATGATATAGTGTTACTTGTTAGATGAATGTATATGGCATCTACACACATATTTATTATACTGGTCGACTATTGAAGCGTTACATACCTGATTTTAAACATGAATATGTTACGAAATATCGACGCCGCTGAGCAATCATAGGTTATTTAGATGGATGGAGACTCTATTCGAGGTGATATAATATGTATCATGATATTATTAATCCTTATACATTTAAATAGTTTGATAATTAAGGATGATTATTTACATGTATTATTTACATGTATTAAATTCCACTTTAAATGATCCGGATCGGACTTATCGTTTAGAAATTATGACGGGTATAAAATTCTCTCAGTAAGAAAAATGACACAGTTTGAACAAACTGTAACTGCCCTACGTTTAGTCTATTACCAAATACTAATTTACATTGAATAATAGTTTTTAAAATTTCGCGGATGAAGTCGCGGGCAATGTCCTTGTAAAACATAAAAATATATCTTTGTTGTATAAATAACTCGAGATACACCACTTTGTGTTGTACTGTGTTCACAATTAATCTCGTGTTCAGTGATGAATGAGATTCTAGCACACACTGATGTAAACAAGTTGGTGGAATGAGCTTCTAACCGTTTACTAAAGAGCGACAAGACGTTTGCCCAGCTCTGGGACATTTACAGAACGTTACTCTAAAGTCAAGCTAGCTAGTCGAAAGAGCTAGTTATTTTAATAGTCAAAATTTTAATTATAATTTTTTTTTCTATTCGAAAATTTTGAAAATAAGGTTATCATTGTAACATTATTTGTTGTAAAGTAACAGCCTGTGAATGTCCCACTGCTGGGCTAAAGCCTCTTCTCCTCTTTTGAGAAGAAGGTTTTGGAGCTTATTCCACCACGCTGCTCCAATGCGGATTGGTGGAATACACATGTGACAGAATTTCAGTGAAATTTGACACATGCAGGTTTCCTCACGATGTTTTCCTTCACCGTCAAGCACGAGATGAATTATAATCACAAATTAAGCACATGAAATTCAGTGGTGCTTGCCCGGGTTTGAACCCACGATCATCGGTTAAGATTCACGCGTTCTTACCACTGGCCCATCTCGGCTTCATTAGTTGTTGAGACTCATTCTATAGATAAGTTGGATAGAAGACATTCACTTTGTGAGATTAATATCTTATGGAACCAGCAATCCACAGTCAATCCGAGGATTAATGTTGTTATATCATCTCGTTTACTAATCATAACACAAGCTATCTTTTCTTTAAAGACATCGCTCAAACGAGTTTTGACATAGAGATAGAAGTCATAATATTAAAAAGAAAATACAGATACCAGACATAAGCAATGTTAGCCGTCCTCGTCATTTAAAATAAAGTTTTCGTAACTCATAATTAACTGTGCTTTTATAGTGGATAAAACATCATTGATCTTTATGGGTTCAAACCAGGACAAGTATCATTGAGTTTATGTTCGCTCGATTTGTGTTGAAGAATTTTGTGAAAAGCACCTTGAATATCAGCGTTTGTTTATTTGTTTCGGATAAATACTGCTGTGTCACAGACTTTCACAAAAATTGGGTAGCAAAGTAAGTTTATTTTGAGGCAGGAATTTCTCCGACCAAATTCGACAAGAGGAGAAAAAAGTACCATAAATATATAATTAGCTTACCATATATACAATATGCAGTTACAAATACAGTGCTTTAGATAAAAATTTAGAATTGAGCACGATTTGAAGATATTCAATGATATAATGTTTCAAAGAAATGCTATAAAGAATTCAAATCATAAAAAATCTCTTCCAATTTAATCTTTTCTGAAATCTTCATTAGATATATATTATATTTATCGTCACTAGTCATCATTCATTAAGCTGCCACAGGTACGAAATGTCGATTCTACCGAAAGCCTAAATCATCACAATATTTCAACAAAGTGTATTTAATTAAGCTAACGGAATACATCGAAATCGTCCATACGTTTAGATTCATAATTATCACAGAACCCATACGCTACCAAGAAAGTCTATGCATGTGCCTCGTCTGCAATACCTATGAATGCTACGATCGTATAATGGAATTTCAGTATCAGTGCATGATTTTGGCTTCACCTTAGTTCCACTACCAACCACGATGTATTTCATGTTTTTATTGTTGTAAAGCTATATTACGTACTCAAGATTTTATATAAGTATTTTCTAAGATCATTAAAGCTGACTTCCACTCTCTACGGTTTAGAATTTTGCAAGAATTAAATAATATGAATTTATATATTTTTCAATATATTTATTGAAAAAAATAAATAATTAAAAACCGTCTGTTTTTATTGAATTGTGTAGATAGGGGCCACCTGATGGTAAGTGGTCGCCAACGCCCATAGACATTGGCATTGTAAGAAATGTTACCCATCGCTTACATTGCCAATGCGCCACCAACCTTGGTAACTAAGATGTTATGTCCCTTATGCCTGTAATTACACTGGCTCACTCACCCTTCAAACCGGAACACAACAATACAAAGTACTGCTGTTTTGCGGTAGAATATCTGATGAGTGGGTGGTACCTACCCAGACGAGCTTGCACAAAGCTCTACCACCGAGTTATGAGATACCGGTCCTATTTCCTTTAACACCTGTTTCGAGTAACTAAAGGATGCCGCTACTTCCCCTTATTATATATTTAACCAATTGTCAAAAATATAAAAGGAGAAACAGGTTGAAGTGGTACCAAGCCCGCCACCAACAATAGTTCCCGACCAAGTTTAGACGAACCTTCCTCGAACATGGGAAAGGATAAGTTCAATTTCCACTTTATTTATCCAATTACTTTCGTATTTGCTCAACAAAAATTAGAATAAGATGACTCCAAATCACTCACTCAGACATAAATCTTAACCCTACCCTTAAAACTCGATTATATACTAAAAACACATATTAAACTTCTTTAATATTACTTGACTGCATATTATTTTACGGCCAATTGACAACATTTACGCAAACTTATAAGGATTTTGACTTGATTCTATCTGATTTGACAACATTGATAAGCATCCCAACATATTACAATCAAAGTTTATATTACAGCAACAAACATTTTATTATATTAAAAACTAAACAATACACTAAACAAAACAAAACAGGAAACTAACTTAAAACATACAGGTAATATTACAATAATTTTATTGTGTTCACAAAACTATGACTAAATGTTTGGTCTCATTTTTATTATAAAACACAGAGTGCGCTTCTTATTATCACCTTATATTTATTTATTTATTTTCGTTCGCGAATATTTTAGATTTTCCTCTTGAGTTCCTTTTGTCGTGCAAACTATCTCCGTATATTTTATTTTACTTTGCTCGTCACCTTTCTTCGTTTATTTCTTTTCCCGTCGTCCAGCAGGTATCTTTTCTTAAAGGAAATCGTTGATTTGTCATAATCGAAATGCCTGAGACTAACAAAGCATCCAGATTTTTTTAAAGTTGTTCTTCTATGTAAGCCACGGAATGCCACTGTGGCGGCTTTTGCATCTTTTCCTTTTTTTTTCACTGCAGATGATATTGCTCGTAAAACCAAAGACGTACTCGGATCAGTTATAGCTAGTCTAGTAGGACCAACAGTATTACATCATGTTGGCCCAACCAGAATGGCTAAAACGAATACGAAATACGGCACGGCGCTGCTATCTTCACTTTCATCCAAATACTCGGTGGTAGAGCTTTGTGCACTCGGTGGTAGAGCTTTGTGCAAGCTCGTCTGGGTAGGTACCACCCACTCATCAGATATTCTACCGCAAAACAGCAGTACTTTGTATTGTTGTGTTCCGGTTTGAAGGGTGAGTGAGCCAGTGTAATTACAGGCACAAGGGACATAACATCTTAGTTCCCAAGGTTGGTGGCGCAATGGCAATGTAAGTGATGGTTAACATTTCTTACAATGCCATTGTCTATGGGCGTTGGTGACCACTTACCATCAGGTGGCCCATATGCTCGTCCGCCAACGTATAAAAAAAATATATATATATATATATATCTACGACTTAATTATTATTTATTAATTAAGTCTTTATTGCACAACATTTATTAATAATAAGTATTTAAAGAACAGGTAATTATTAAAGTATGCAAAAAAGGCCTTATCACTTACAGTCTTCGATCAATAATGTATTAGATTACCGGTATGCGCTTCAAAAACGGCCCGAAAAATAAGAGCATAAATACGGTTATTGTCTTACTTCACATTACTATGCTCCAATCTTAACCAACGTTAAGACTTTAAACGTTTGTGGAAATATTTCCGCAATGGCGTGAGCAAAATTTTGTGTCTGTAATTATCTTTTTTTTTTTTTATGATATTTTATGGTGGACGAGCGTATGGGTCACCTGATGGTAATTGGTCACCAACGCCCATTGATAATGGCATTGTAAGAAATTTGAACCATCGCTTATAACGCCAATGCGCCACCAACCTTGGGAACTAAGATGTTATGTCCCTTGTGCCTGTAATTACACTGGCTCGCTCACCCTTCAAACCGGAACACAACAATACAAAGTACTGCTGTTTTGCGGTAGAATATCTGATGAGTGGGTGTTACCTACCCAGACGAACTTGCACAAAGCTCTTCCACCGAGAAACAATATCTGCTTTATTGCTAACGAAATAAGTTTGAATTTGGAACAAACGTTTTTGTACATTACTTATCTCTTTTTGTCATTCATAGCGTAATATCGTAAGTGAATGTTAATGCGATCCGCAATTTATTGCTCGGGAGCAAGGCATAGTTTAGGTTGAAATGATTAAATCTCTATATCAGATGTACAACGTGCGTCAATAAACCTACAAAACTAAACTGTTACCCCGAAACCAAAATAAGCAAATAATGAACTGAATCTTTCAGATTTTCGAGTGTAAAATTTTACTTCAACAAATAAAAACCTTGTAAATATAAACAATAAACACCAGTATTCTTCTGTTCAATCGTACCAAGCTACTCACTCTGACACTAAATCTTATTGAAAACTAAACGAAACAAAACACTAAACTATTTTACAAGACATAACTAATATTACAATATTTTTATTGTGTTCACGAAACTATGACTAAATATTTGGTCTCATTTTTATTATAAAACACAGAGTACACTTCATTCGAGTTATTAACATCGTATATTGATATATTTCTTTTCGTTAGCGAATATATTAGATTTTCCTCTTGAGTTGCTTTTCTCGTGCAAACTGTTTTCGTATGTTTTATTTTACTTTGCTCTTCACCTTCCTTCGCTTATTCCTTATCCCGTCGTGCAGCAGGTATCTTTTCTGAAAAGGAATTTGTTCATTTATTCTAATCGAAATGCTCGAGACTTACAAAGTAACCAGATTTTTCTGAAGCTGAAGCTACTTATTCAATGTAAACCAGGGAATGCCACTTTGCGGCTTTTGCATCTTTGTTTCTTCATCCGCTGCTGATGATATCGCTCTTAAATCGATATACGTACTAGGGTCATCTGGCACAGTCCGACCAGCAGTATTACATCATGATGGTCGAGCCATGTCAGCTGAAACGAATACGAAATACGGCACTGCTATCTTAATTTTCATCCATTTATATCCACTACTAAATGATTAGCGATCAATAAAGAACATTTCGGTAATATGTTTTTTTTTTAACTTTTTAATAGCAATAGCACAGTATTCTATCGCTCCTAGCAAAAGTTGTCATACATGAAATGTAACAAATCAAAGTAATGAAAGCAATTATAAATATACTTTTGTATCTATTTTAACAACATATAAAAGATATTTTTTTCAATTTAAATGACAAACAAATCATCATTCCCTTGGTCTTTTCCCAAAGTACATTTGGTCGGCACAGTATAACTTCACCTTTCATTCGTTCTGATAAATCAACACCTACCCAAATACTCCCATTTTTTCATATCATCTTTAACTTATTCCGCATGTTTACTTTGGTCTTCCACTGCCTCTCTATCTTTCGTCTAACGTCAATTACTCCTTGTCGTTGCACAATGCCCTGTCCACTTTTCTTTCATTGACGTCACTATCAAATTCCCTTTACCATACAAATATGAACGTTAAATAGTGCCAATTCAAATTACATAATTAATAAATCGCGTGAAGTAATTTCGCAATACACCTTTAGATTTACTGTTTATGTGTCTATAAATGATGAAAGATCAAAATATAAATTTTATATCCTAGGCAATCAAAACTTAGTAACACAATAATTAGATGTGTTCCTGTTTGAAGAGTAAAGGAGACAGTGTTATAACAAGCACAGTACACCAAATATATATGATCAATGGCGTATTTTTTTACAGTATAGATAGGCGGACAAGCTAATGGACCACCTGATGTAAAGCGATCACCAACGCCCATAGACATTGGCATTGTAAGCAATGTTAACAACCGCTTACATCGCCAATACGCCACCAACCTTGGGAACTAAGATGTTATGTCCCTTGTGCCTGCAATTACTGGCTCCCTTAAAACCGGAACACAACAATAGCCAGTACTGCTGTTTTGCGGTAGAATTTCTGATGAGTGCGTGGTACCTACGCAGACGAGCTTGCACATGACTCTTTCTTAGAATGCTACATCATTTATAGTATCAATACTTCAGTTTAACCTATTTTGTTACAATAGATGGCGTTATCAAATCTAATAGCCTTTAAAATAGTGCATATGTTAGAAATCTTTTTGATTATTTTCATTCAATCCAAAAATATTAATTGCAATTAGATTTTTAAAAGGCTTAAAGAATAGGAAACCTTATTGTTTTCTTCAGTGTAAATGTGACTACTTTTATAAAAATTTCTGTGAAAATAGAAAGTTAATTCATTTTTTCTGTTGTTCAATTTACATTATATTATTTTTTGTGTTGCTCGTGTCGTGAAAACTTTGCTCTCTCTTCACTTTTCTTTATTTATCCTTTCATTGCCCTCGTTGCCTCCAGCAGATAAAAAATCGTTGTTTACCTACTTATCTTTCATTAATAATAATAATGTCCTGCTGATCGATTTCGGTCACGGCGGCCAATCTCAAGAGACATTAGCCATCTACGCAGGAGATATTATTAACTCTCTCTCTCTTCCCTAGCTCTCATAATCCGACGGGACGGCAATCCGCGACACAACCGGATAGGCGTTCAGGCGCAGGACCAACGGCTTTACGTGCTTTCCGAGGCACGGGACGTTGAAAGTGTGTACACTACACACTTTTGCTCTTGTTATAAAATATTACATAATACTATAAATGTCATCTACCTATTCTTATATTTATTCGAAAAAATCTTACCAGGTTTAGACTTGGGTATTTTGAAAAAGGTTAAGATTTCATAAAGAAACAGTCTTCCAATATCAAGTAAACACATATAATTTGTATTATATTCGTATTTACGTCACGATACTTCATACTAGTCATAATAAACAATTCGAAATGAAATAAAAAACAAAATGCCTTTATACACGGTTCGCTCACGTTTTTCTTTTAAATAACAAACGATGCTTTCTTTGTAAGAAAAGAGCTTTGTATTTGAATAAAATAACGATTTCATAAAATTTATTTTAATCATTCATTTCGTTATACTTGTTTTATATAAATGGTCATGTCGAATGGTTATAATCGAAATGCCTGAGACTAACAAAGCATCCAGATTTTTTTAAAGTTGTTCTTCTATGTAAGCCACGGAATGCCACTGTGGCGGCTTTTGCATCTTTTCCTTTTTTTTTCACTGCAGATGATATTGCTCGTAAAACCAAAGACGTACTCGGATCAGTTATAGCTAGTCTAGTAGGACCAACAGTATTACATCATGTTGGCCCAACCAGAATGGCTAAAACGAATACGAAATACGGCACGGCGCTGCTATCTTCACTTTCATCCATATACCTACCACTTAATTATTATTTATTAATTAAGTCTTTATTGCACAACATTTATTAATAATAAGTATTTAAAGAACAGGTAATTATTAAAGTATGCAAGAAAGGCCTTATCACTTACAGTCTTCGATCAATAATGCATTAGATTAACGGTAAGCGCTTCAAAAACAGCCCGAAAAATAAGAGCATAAATACGGTTATTGTCTTACTTCACATAAGTATGGTCCAATGGTTTTTGTACATTACTTATCTCTTTTTGTCATTCATAGCGTAATATTGTAAGTGAATGTTAATGCGATCCGCAATTTATTGCTCGGGAGCAAGGCATAGTTTAGGTTGAAATTATTAAATCTCTATATCAGATGTACAACGTGCGTCAATAAACCTACAAAACTAAACTGTTACCCCGAAACCAAAATAAGCAAATAATGAGCTGAATCTTTCAGATTTTCGAGTGTAAAATTTTACTTCCACAAATAAAAACCTTGTAAACATAAACAATAAACACCAGTATTCTTCTGTTCAATCGTACCAAGCTACTCACTCTGACACTAAATCTTTTTGAAAACTAAACGAAACAAAACACTAAACTATTTTACAAGACATAACTAATATTACAATAGTTTTATTGTGTTCACGAAACTATGACTAAATATTTGGTCTCATTTTTATTATAAAACACAGAGTACGCTTCATTCGAGTTATTAACATCGTATATTTATATATTTCTTTTCGTTAGCGAATATATTAGATTTTCCTCTTGAGTTGCTTTTCTCGTGCAAACTGTTTTCGTATGTTTTGTTTTACTTTGCTCTTCACCTTCCTTCGCTTATTCCTTATCCCGTCGTCCAGCAGGTATCTTTTCTTAAAGGAAATTGTTCATTTATTCTAATCGAAATGCTCGAGACTTACAAAGTAACCAGATTTTTCTGAAGCTGAAGCTACTTATTCAATGTAAACCAGGGAATGCCACTTTGCGGCTTTTGCATCTTTGTTTCTTCATCCGCTGCTGATGATATCGCTCTTAAATCGATATACGTACTAGGGTCATCTGGCACAGTCCGACCAGCAGTATTACACCATGATGATCGAGCCATGTCAGCTGAAACGAATACGAAATACGGCACTGCTATCTTAATTTTCATCCATTTATATCCACTACTAAATGATTAGCGATCAATAAAGAACATTTCGGTAATATGTTTTTTTTTTTTTACTTTTTAATAGCAATAGCACAGTATTCTATCGCTCCTAGCAAAAGTTGTCATACATGAAATGTAACAAATCAAAGTAATGAAAGCAATTATAAATATACTTTTGTATCTATTTTAACAACATATAAAAGATATTTTTTTCAATTTAAATGACAAACAAATCATCATTCCCTTGATCTTTTCCCAAAGTACATTTGGTCGGCACAGTATAACTTCATCTTTCATTCGTTCTGATAAATCAACACCTACCCAAATACTCCCATTTTTTCATATCATCTTTAACTTATTCCGCATGTTTACTTTGGTCTTCCACTGCCTCTCTATCTTTCGTCTAACGTCAATTACTCCTTGTCGTTGCACAATGCCCTGTCCACTTTTCTTTCATTGACGTCACTATCAAATTCCCTTTACCATACAAATATGAACGTTAAATAGTGCCAATTCAAATTACATAATTAATAAATCGCGTGAAGTAATTTCGCAATACACCTTTAGATTTACTGTTTATGTGTCTATAAATGATGAAAGATCAAAATATAAATTTTATATCCTAGGCAATCAAAACTTAGTAACACAATAATTAGATGTGTTCCTGTTTGAAGAGTAAAGGAGACAGTGTTATAACAAGCACAGTACACCAAATATATATGATCAATGGCGTATTTTTTTACAGTATAGATAGGCGGACAAGCATATGGACCACCTGATGTAAAGCGATCACCAACGCCCATAGACATTGGCATTGTAAGCAATGTTAACAACCGCTTACATCGCCAATACGCCACCAACCTTGGGAACTAAGATGTTATGTCCCTTGTGCCTGCAATTACTGGCTCCCTTAAAACCGGAACACAACAATAGCCAGTACTGCTGTTTTGCGGTAGAATTTCTGATGAGTGCGTGGTACCTACGCAGACGAGCTTGCACATGACTCTTTCTTAGAATGCTACATCATTTATAGTATCAATACTTCAGTTTAACCTATTTTGTTACAATAGATGGCGTTATCAAATCTAATAGCCTTTAAAATAGTGCATATGTTAGAAATCATTTTAATTATTTTCATTCAATCCAAAAATATTAATTGCAATTAGATTTTTAAAAGGCTTAAAGAATAGGAAACCTTATTGTTTTCTTCAGTGTAAATGTGACTACTTTTATAAAATTTCTGTGAAAATAGAAAGTTAATTCATTTTTTCTGTTGTTCAATTTACATTATATTATTTTTTGTGTTGCTCGTGTCGTGAAAACTTTGCTCTCTCTTCACTTTTCTTTATTTATCCTTTCATTGCCCTCGTTGCCTCCAGTAGATAAAAAATCGTTGTTTACCTACTTATCTTTCATTAATAATAATAATGTCCTGCTGATCGATTTCGGTCACGGCGGCCAATCTCAAGAGACATTAGCCATCTACGCAGGAGATATTATTATCTCTCTCTCTTCCCTAGCTCTCATAATCCGACGGGACGGCAATCCGACACAACCGGATAGGCGTTCAGGCGCAGGACCAACGGCTTTACGTGCTTTCCGAGGCACGGGACGTTGAAAGTGTGTACACTACACACTTTTGCTCTTGTTATAAAATATTACATAATACTATAAATGTCATCTACCTATTCTTATATTTATTCGAAAAAATCTTACCAGGTTTAGACTTGGGCATTTTGAAAAAGGTTAAGATTTCATAAAGAAACAGTCTTCCAATATCAAGTAAACACATATAATTTGTATTATATTCGTATTTACGTCACGATACTTCATACTAGTCATAATAAACAATTCGAAATGAAATAAAAAACAAAATGCCTTTATACACGGTTCGCTCACGTTTTTCTTTTAAATAACAAACGATGCTTTCTTTGTAAGAAAAGAGCTTTGTATTTGAATAAAATAGCGATTTCATAAAATTTATTTTAATCATTCATTTCGTTATACTTGTTTTATATAAATGGTCATGTCGAATGGTTATAATCGAAATGCCTGAGACTAACAAAGCATCCAGATTTTTTTAAAGTTGTTCTTCTATGTAAGCCACGGAATGCCACTGTGGCGGCTTTTGCATCTTTTCCTTTTTCTTTCACTGCAGATGATATTTCTCGTAAAACCATAGACGTACTCGGATCAGTTATAGCTAGTCTAGTAGGACCAACAGTATTACATCATGTGGGCCCAACCAGAATGGCTAAAACGAATACGAAATACGGCACGGCGCTGCTATCTTCACTTTCATCCAAATACTCGGTGGTAGAGCTTTGTGCACTCGGTGGTAGAGCTTTGTGCAAGTTCGTCTGGGTAGGTACC
Organism: Nymphalis polychloros; assembly: GCA_905220585.2. NCBI lineage: Eukaryota > Metazoa > Arthropoda > Insecta > Lepidoptera > Nymphalidae > Nymphalis > Nymphalis polychloros. The sequence goes on along the minus strand of HG992241.1, from coordinate 15,076,491 downwards.
ACCCACTCATCAGATATTCTACCGCAAAACAGCAGTACTTTGTATTGTTGTGTTCCGGTTTGAAGGGTGAGTGAGCCAGTGTAATTACAGGCACAAGAACATAACATCTTAGTTCCCAAGGTTGGTGGCGCAATGGCAATGTAAGTGATGGTTAACATTTCTTACAATGCCATTGTCTATGGGCGTTGGTGACCACTTACCATCAGGTGGCGCATATGCTCGTCCGCCAACCTATGAAAAAATATATATATATATATATCTACTATCTATCTATCTATCTACGACTTAATTATTATTTATTAATTAAGTCTTTATTGCACAACATTTATTAATAATAAGTATTTAAAGAACAGGTAATTATTAAAGTATGCAAAAAAGGCCTTATCACTTACAGTCTTCGATCAATAATGTATTAGATTACCGGTATGCGCTTCAAAAACGGCCCGAAAAATAAGAGCATAAATACGGTTATTGTCTTACTTCACATTAGTATGCTCCAATCTTAACCAACGTTAAGACTTTAAACGTTTGTGGAAATATTTCCGCAATGGCGTGAGCAAAATTTTGTGTCTGTAATTATCATTTTTTTTTTTTTTTATGATATATTATGGTGGACGAGCGTATGGGTCACCTGATGGTAATTGGTCACCAACGCCCATTGACAATGGCATTGTAAGAAATTTGAACCATCGCTTATAACGCCAATGCGCCACCAACCTAGGGAACTAAGATGTTATGTCCCTTGTGCCTGTAATTACACTGGCTCACTCACCCTTCAAATCAGAACACAACAGTACAAAGTACTGCTGTTTTGCGGTAGAATATCTGATGAGTGGGTGTTACCTACCCAGACGAACTTGCACAAAGCTCTTCCACCGAGAAACAATATCTGCTTTATTGCTAACGAAATAAGTTTGAATTTGGAACAAACGTTTTTGTACATTATTTATCTCTTTTTGTCATTCATAGCGTAATATCGTAAGTGAATGTTAATGCGATCCGCAATTTATTGCTCGGGAGCAAGGCATAGTTTAGGTTGAAATTATTAAATCTCTATATCAGATGTATAACGTGCGTCAATAAACCTACAAAACTAAACTGTTACCCCGAAACCAAAATAAGCAAATAATGAACTAAATCTTTCAGATTTTCGAGTGTAAAATTTTACTTCAACAAATAAAAACCTTGTAAACATAAACAATAAACACCAGTATTCTTCTGTTCAATCGTACCAAGCTACTCACTCTGACACTAAATCTTATTGAAAACTAAACGAAACAAAACACTAAACTATTTTACAAGACATAACTAATATTACAATATTTTTATTGTGTTCACGAAACTATGACTAAATATTTGGTCTCATTTTTATTATAAAACACAGAGTACACTTCATTCGAGTTATTAACATCGTATATTGATATATTTCTTTTCGTTAGCGAATATATTAGATTTTCCTCTTGAGTTGCGTTTCTCGTGCAAACTGTTTTCGTATGTTTTATTTTACTTTGCTCTTCACCTTCCTTCGCTTATTCCTTATCCCGTCGTGCAGCAGGTATCTTTTCTTAAAGGAAATTGTTCATTTATTCTAATCGAAATGCTCGAGACTTACAAAGTAACCAGATTTTTCTGAAGCTGAAGCTACTTATTCAATGTAAACCAGGGAATGCCACTTTGCGGCTTTTGCATCTTTGTTTCTTCATCCGCTGCTGATGATATCGCTCTTAAATCGATATACGTACTAGGGTCATCTGGCACAGTCCGACCAGCAGTATTACATCATGATGGTCGAGCCATGTCAGCTGAAACGAATACGAAACACGGCACTGCTATCTTAATTTTCATCCATTTATATCCACTACTAAATGATTAGCGTTCAATAAAGAAAATTTCGGTAATATGTTTTGGTTTTTTTAATTTTTAATAGCTATAGCACAGTATTCTATCGCTCCTAGCAAAAGTTGTCATACATGAAATGTAACAAATCAAAGTAATGAAAGCAATTATAAATATACTTTTGTATCTATTTTTACAACATTAAATAGATTTTTTTTCAATTTAAATGACAAACAAATCATCATTCCCTTGATCTTTTCCCAAAGTACATTTAGTCGGCACAGTATAACTTCATCTTTCATTCGTTCTGATAAATCAACACCTACCCAAATACTCCCATTTTTTCATATCATCTTTAACTTACTTTTTACTCGGTGGTAGAGCTTTGTGCAAGCTCGTCTGGGTAGGTACCACCCACTCATCAGATATTCTACCGCAAAACAGCAGTACTTTGTATTGTTGTGTTCCGGTTTGAAGGGTGAGTGAGCCAGTGTAATTACAGGCACAAGGGACATAACATCTTAGTTCCCAAGGTTGGTGGCGCATTGGCAATGTAAGTGATGGTTAACATTTCTTACAATGCCATTGTCTATGGGCGTTGGTGACCACTTACCATCAGGTGGCCCATATGCTCGTCCGCCAACCTATACAATAAAATAAATAAATAAATTAATAAACTTATTCCGCATGTTTACTTTGGTCTTCCACTGCCTCTCTATCTTTCGTCTAACGTCAATTACTCTTTGTCGTTGCACAATGCCCTGTCCACTTTTCTTTCATTGACGTCACTATCAAATTCCCTTTACCATACAAATAGGAACGTTAAATAGTGCCAATTCAAATCACATAATTAATAAATCGCGTGAAGTAATTTCGCAATACACCTTTAGATTTACTGTTTATATGTCTATAAATGATGAAAGAAGTACCTTGAAAAGTGTACCTTGTCGTACACTATCCAAATTTAAAATATTTATACATATTTAATAATAATATAATTATGATATAAGCCACAGACTAAAATGTTTCAATAGGTTTATGTGAAATAGCATAATATAACAGCACTTTAGAAGTTGTTACAATAATCAAAACAAAATATTTGAAACGAGTGTGGTTTTCGAATGTAATATGATTGAATCACTTTGTAAATTATTTAATGTATTATTGCAACGTATCGAAAAATAAAAAAGTTAAATACAAAAAAATAACATGCTAAAATCGATTATTATCAACTCGATATCTTATTGCTTATTATTTAGTTTATTGCCTACGTGAAAATTTGCTGACGTCATGGTTTATTGGAGAATTATAATGTTTACATTTCAAATAAAACACTTAATGAGCTTAAGTCGCTTTTATCTTGCATAGATAGAATAAGATTTTATCCAAGAGAAACGAAAGAAGATCATACCTCATAGCAATTTTTTTTTTATTTGATTTATCCTTCACAACTCGATTTATTACGGACCTATGTTAAAAAAGTAAATTTTGTATACAAACAGTAAAATCTTCCAGAGATAATATTAGTAAAGCGGACAATAGAAAGATACTCTTCGATAGTCTTGAGACTATATACATAGAAGATCATATAAGAAAATATAAGACTTAATTATTTATATACATAATATTGGTAACGAAATGAGGTTATGTCGGTAAAATGTAAAATTGTTTTACATATCGTAATTGTAGACAATATAGAAAGCATCAGATAAACTTCACATGTTCACACAAATAATAATTAAAAATGTTAAAGTGTATATATATCTTAAATAATAAGGCCTAATTTGACCCAGTGACCAGAATACTCGACAAAGTTTAATGTGCTTACTATGTGTTGTGTATTTCATCTCATACTCGACTGTGAAGGAAAACATTGTGACGCATCCCACATCACTCACCATCACACACTGCAGCGGAATAGTGGAGTAATCTTCTTATCCTCAAGAAGCCTTTGCCCAGCAGTAGGATATTTACTACATTCTAGTGGTTAGATAAAAGGTTGCAGATCCCGAGGATCTGGCTTCAAATCATAGGTCAGACCAATAAAAATATAGGGTTTTCCATTAAGGGCGCTTGATCGTGCAGAACTTCCATCGTAGCGTGTGCTGTGTGGCACGTAGCGCCGTCCTGTTGAAACCACATGTTGTCCAGATCCATATTCTCGATTTCAGGCCAAAAGAAGTTGGTTATCATCGACCGGTATCGCTCACCATTGACGGTGACGGCCACACCATTATCGTTTTCGAAAAAATACGGACCAATCACGCCTCCGGCCCAAAATCCGCACCAAACAGTCACTTTCTGCGGGTGCATTGCCACTTGGTGAACCTCGTGTGGATTGGTCTCGTCCCAAATACGGCAATTTTGCTTGTTGACATAGCCATTCATCCAAAAATGCGCCTCGTCGCTGAAGATGATTTTTTTGCCAAAATCGGCGTCAACTTCCAGTTGCTCTAATGCCCAGTCAGCGAACACACGGCGCTGTCTATGGTCATTAACCTTGAGCTCTTGGGTCAGCTGGATCTTGTACGGGTGCAGGCTCAAGTCACAACGCAAAATTCGCCAAGTTGTCGTCTGCGAAAGGCCGAGTTCCTGTGCACGACGCGGAATTGACTGCCGCGGGTTTTCGAGGACACTGTCGCGCACAGCGGCGATATTCTCGGCAGATCTCACGTTACGTTGACGCACGGGAACCGGCTGATTGTTAACTGACCCGGTTGACTCGAATTTGTCCACCAATCGACGGATAGTCGACTCGGCAGGACGATCATCGCGACCGTAAAACGGGCGAAGTGCGCGGAACGTTGCTTGAACTGAAGACCCATTTTCATAAAACAATTTTATAATTTGCACGTGCTGCTCGACACTGTAACCTGCCATGGTGGTTTAGGAGGACGGAATGAATATAACACACTGCATTTGACAGCTGTCACTCAAACAAAATGGCCGCAATCAGCTGTCAAAGTTCAAGCGTCCCTATTGGAAAACCCTATATATTGGACTTTTTCTGTCGAAAATAGCTCAATAGCAGTCCCGATTCTAGAAGTTGGAAGTGTGTACAGTATCGCGCCCTGGAAAGCGCGTAAAGCGGTTGTTCCAGCGCCAAAACTCTTTCCGGACATGTCGGATTTGGTATTCCACAAGATTATGAGGATGTGACCTGTGTTGCACACAAACATACGCACTATTATATGTGCTGCGCAGTTGGCTAGAAACCCTTGAGATTGACCGCACTGGCCGAAATCGGCCATAAGGGCATCACATAATTATTATTAACTACAATACGTATGTCATATTTATGAAAATGCATCAAACGTTACAAGTAGAATTTAATATGGTTGTGGGATATGTTAACTGGTATTGTCATCATCCGTACGATCTACATAAATAAGTCATAAATAAGTAAATCATTTTATGATAAAGAATTAGCTTCGATTCCTACGCCCTCCATTAAAAACCTCATTTAGTAACATGTCATACTTTAATGGTATCCAATCTATGAATTCTTAAAGGCAAAATGTCAGCGCACTATCGATTTGTTACTGATATCATATAAATATATAGATATCATTTGACTTCCTCGTTGGTCTAGTGGCTAGATATTAGGCCGCCGACCCGATGGGCCTGGGTTCAATTCCCAGGTCGGGCCAATAAATAGTTATTGGGTTCTTCTGTCAAAAAATTCTCAGTAGCAGCTTGGAGTCTGGAAGTTGGAAGAATGTACACTCCCGCGCCTCGGAAAGCAGGTAAAGCCGTTGGTCCTGCGCCTGAACTCATTCCGGTCGTGTCGGATTGCCGTCCCATCGGATTATGAGAGCTAGGGAATAGTGAGTGCATCTGTGTTTGCGCACACACTTGTGTACTATTATATCTCCTGAGCAGTTGGCTAATCTCTCTTGAGATTGGCCGCCGTGGCCGAAATCAATCAGGAGGACGTTATGGTTATTTATATAAATGTAGACGTTTTATATCGGGGTTCTGTAGCTAATGAATATACAAATTTTATAAGCATATTCTATTTTTGTATAATATACTTAAAACGTATTAAAATTATGAGTTTTAGTTTACTAATTTACGACAGTAACAAATCATACAAATCTTCTATATATATAAAAATGAATCGCTATTTACCTTGGTCATCGCATCACGCGTGAACAAATGGCATGATTTCGCTAATATTTTTTTTCTTGTATTTATTATTGTCAGGTGTAGGTTGTTATGAAAGAAAAAAATTAAAAAAGTTGAGCGGATCATAAGAAATATTGACTAAAATTTTAGAAAAACGACAATTTTAATTTTACCAAACTGACAGTTGTTTGACATAACTGTTAGTTGTTTGAAATAACTATCAGCGAGTGACAGAATGCGCGTTGCAAATATCGTTTCGTGAGACTAGCATATTTTGCAATATCGATTAATAAATCGCAAGGGCAGTCACTAAGTGTTTGTGGCATCAATCTTGAAAATTCATGTTTTTCACGTGGCCAGTTGTATGTCGCCTATTCTCGTGTTGGCATACCAACGAACCTATTCATTAACCCACCAGAAAATAAAACGAAGAATGTTATATCATAAAGCATTACAATAATAATCACTGTTTTTGAATAATATTTTTATTAAATTATACCAATTCGAATTCAATATTCAAAGTTAAGACAGGACAACGTCTGTCGGGTCAGCTAGTATAGAATAAAACACATTAGGAAAAAAAATAGGATTTAAAAAATGGCCATCGGAGGAAAACGATGATTTTTTTGCGGTTTGAAAGTACAGATGAATGGATAAATAAATAAAAAGAAGAAGAATAAAAATATTGAAATTGAATACTTAAGTAAACTTAAATAATATGTATATAATGAATATTAATATCGTTATTAAAATATATTTTCTAAAGAATTTAAGGGTCTTCTTTGACGTTCCGCCGCACGAAGTTTTACGTTTTTAGCGCTACTGTCGCAACTATCGAGGCTCGGGCACGGCACGCACACATATACGTATGCAGAGTGGGGTCGTCGCACTTTTTTTTCCTAAACTAAATTTTAACTTTATTGTCACTGATTTTGAAATGTTGTCAAATACATATCTATAGCGTTGAGGTGAGTAGTTTGGTATAAATAAACTTCTTGATGTCGTAATGTGGAATAATAAAAAAAAATTGACGAAAGACGAATGTGGAATGCTTTATTAAAAAACGGAACAAGTATATATACAAAAAGTGAAATAAAAATAGATCAATAGGAATACAAGAAAAACATTATATAAACATTATTGAAACAAACATTTTATGCTAAAATAATAAAAACAATATTATTATTACTGTAAAAATAAATGTTTTATTTTTTTAATTACTCAATATAAAAAAATATGTGAATAAATACATAAAATAATTAAACTTCTAAAGAAAAATATATAATTCCTGAATCGAAATATATATTTTACAACATTTATTCTACTATGAAATTCACTTTCTCTCTTTCTAACCAATTGGAATAAAGCGGAATAAAAAGGATAGCGGGAATTTTGCAGTTTGACTTTCGGTTTCTTGGTTCTGCTACGGAAATCTATTACACAATAATCGACCTTACTGATAAAGTACCTAAAGACTATATTTGCCTGAGCATGTTAGCTAATAAAATAAAAGAATAGCTAAGTTCTCAGGCGATTTGATGAGGCTAGGCATTACCGAATTCAGATATCTAAAATCGGATTTTGAAATCGATTTGTAAGTCTGAAATCGGATAAATATCAATTTGCAAAACCAATGATGACGATGAGGCATGAAAACGTTTCGTATATCCTCACTAGATAGCGCTTTGACGTAACAAAAAACTAAAAGAAACATTTTATGCTAAAATAATAAGAACAATATTATTATTACTGTAATAATAAATGTTTTATTTCTTTAATTACTCAATATAAAAAAAAATATGTGAATAAATACATAAAATAATTAAACTTCTAAAGAAAAATGTTATAAAAATGTATAATCCCTGAATCGCGGTATTAAAGTTTTTAACGCAGCTTATTATATATACAAGCGTGGCGGTCTTCCAATTGGAAGTGTGTTCTTTAGTGTGATGCCACTACTGTTCTTAGATCACAGTTACAAGGATTATGTACTTCGTTCTACTCATTTCCACTTGAGTACTAGATTGCCCGCTGAGTTGAGAGTCAGTAATTTACTGACTAATGAGGGTTTGTTAGGTGGGCCATCACGCGTGTTTCGTTTTATGCATAAATGGGATTTGGTCATTTTTATTATTTAGTGTTCAAAACACTATTTATAAATACTTTGTTTAGTTTTACGTTATCAATGAAAATAAGAATAATTTGAATTTTTACGACAATAAATTTATTGCCTCAGTTGTTGTTTTACTGGCCAATATAACTAGGAAATGGACGAAATAAGTAATTATATATATAAATATTTCAAAAAATTATATTTATTTATAAAAAAATTGCAATGTATCATTATATATGAGAGTGTTATAATTATGTAACTAGTTAGAATTTCAACTCGAGTTATTTTTTGTTTTTTTATCAAACTACAAAATATACAAAATATTATCAGTAAAAATATCGTATCAAATGATAAAACACTAAAAATACCAAAAAAAAAACAGAATACATAAGCCGGTGCGCGCCCTAAAATTTATGATGAACAGTCGGTGACAACTAAAACGTTCAAATAAATACTAAATACGCTATTTACGCACACATTGATTTTGTGTAAGTACACGGTTCGATCGCGATCTATCAATGCGGCGCAAACCGACGTGCTCTCACTTCGGAGGCGCGTGGCCGACTGGTCTGCGAGGATTATCGGCGGCTCGCATAAGAAAACGCGTACAATTTCATTGTAATTTATTATAACAAAAAATAAGAAAATGTTTATTAAAAAATGAAGACTCCAGACGTTTCTTTATAGTTTTAACTTTATTATTTGATAAAATTCATTTCTAAATTCTCGACGATTACGATAATTTCGTCTCAATAAGGAAGTGCGATTTTACACGTTTTAGTGATTTTTCTGATTTTTTTTACACTTATCCATAAACATTATCTTAAATTCGAATGCTCTACACGTAAGTTAAATTCATTGGCTAACTGTGTGATTTATTTCAAGGTTGTGGAGCATCGCTTTCTATATAATTCTATCGAAATCCCGACCTTCGAATTTCAACAAACGTCAAAGAAGACCCTTAAAACAGCTTGGTATAGAGAATAGCAACAATATGGTTAATGTGATATAAAAATTATGATGACGTAATTTCTAAACTTTTCGATGGCATCATCTCATATATAGTCAAATAAAAATATAATCTTTTATTATTTAATATAATTAAAAAAACATAAATCTATTGTTCTCTTCTAAAATAATCGCAATATTGCAACCCACTGCATTATTAATATTTAATAAAACAATTCTATTGTTTTCTCGTTGCCTATTATAAAACAAACTTAAAGCATTAATATAAACGTCGAGTGCTTACCAAAACATGAAATGCACGTTTTTATTATATTTACAAAAAATGCTTGTTAAGAGTTCAGCTGAATCTAGCTGAAATCTCTCCTTAATTAATCCGAAGTAGTTAATAGCATTCGATCGCGTTTAATTAGTCATGATATGATTCATTTAAAATAACCATCGGAATTGTGACTGCCAGTCTGTTTACTTAAGAAATTATATTTGTGGTAAACAATATAATATGCTATGTCATGTGTACATAATACGCAAATAATGCGTTAGTAAAATATGTGAACTAATTATAATATTGAATAAATTTAAATAAAATTTACAAGTCTTTATAAGTTTGACTTTAGCCCTGGCCTTCCTTTGAGTGTTGGGAATGCTGATCGGCCTGATGACATCGCTAACATGTTCACTGATCATTTTAAATTGAGGTCTCCACTAGGCTCACCATTGCGGGTGCTCGATGACGGATGCTGTCGTGACTCTGATTTGATTCGTTTTTCATCCCGACAAGTCACAAACATAATTAAGAAAATGACTAGAGGTAAGTCGCGGGGCACGATAGTTTTAGCATTGAGCACTTGCAACATGCCGGTCCTCATTTACCCAATGTGCTCGCTATGTTTTATTCATTGTGTATGTGTCACTGGTACCTCCCCAGTGATCTCATGCGAACAGTAGTCGGGCCTATTACTAAAAACAAAACCGGCAACGTTGCTAACCAATTTAACTATCGACCCATCTCCCTGGCTACCATTATCGCAAAAATAGCTGGATAGACTTGATAGCCTTAGTACTACTAGAAGGACGCGTGACTGGATAATTTTCTGCAGCTACATGATACGCAATTTGGATTTCGTAATTATCTTGAGACTGCGATTCTCAGCTTCAAGCATACCGTGCAATATTATATAAAAAGACGAACACCTGTCTATGCTTGCTTTTTAGATCTTTCCAGGGCTTTTGACATGGTATCGTATGATATGTTATGGGAAAAGTTGCGGGAAAGAAAAGTGCCATCGGAACTGTTGCGTAAATTACAGTTTTGGTATTACAACCAGGCAAATAGTGTGAGACGGGCCGATAAATTAGGTGTGCCATATGGTTTAGAGTGTGATGTTAGGCAGGGGAGGATAACGTCACGTCATGTTTATTTAATGCTTATATCAACGATCTAATCGTTGAGCTCAGCAGTAAGAAAATTGGATATCGCATTGATGACATAAGTGTTAACAACATAAGTTATGCAGACGATATGGTGTTGCTGAGCCCAACGGTTAGAGCGCTCAGAGAGCTATTGACGTCGTGTTAGAGTTATGCTTGAACCATGGGCTCATTTATAATGTTAAAAAGAGTGAGTTCATGGTATTCAAGGCCGATGATGGTAAATGCCCAGAATACGTGCCCGTTATTAATCTGAACGGAAGTGAACTAAAACAAATTCATCAATTTAAATATCTTGGGCATTACAAAACCTATGACCTTGATATCAGGCGGATATTGAAAGGGAACGTAGGGCGCTGGCAGTTCGTTGTAATGTGTTGGCATGCAGGTTCGCACGTTGTAGCGCGGAAGTTAAAACGACGCTTTTTAAACCTTACTGTCAAATGTAGCGTTTGGGTCAATTACACTCGGCAAGCTCTCAGTGCCCTGCGGATCCAATATAATAATGGATTAGGGATGTTGATGGGGCTGCCACGATTCTGCAGTGCGACAGGTATGTTCGCGACGGCTAATGTTTCCGACTTCTATGCCATTATCAGACATAACTCAGCAGAGTACAAGCCAGCTCCAGCTCCAGCCTAAAGACAATAACTGAGAGATATGATTATCTAATTAATTGTGCGTCATATTGTTCGTATATGTATAACTGGCAACGAAATTGAGACCAAATATTAATCATAAATATTCACTAACATAGAATGTAAACTTTTAATTATTTTTACTAACCCACTATAGATGCTACTTTTTACTTTATTTTATTTGTTTTTTTAGTATCTGAGGTTTTCTTTAGTTTTTAATATGTAGGCAGATAGACCACCTAATGATATGTGGAAATATTAACGATCCCTTAAATTGTCTACGAATTACGGAGCTTTCTACGCAAAGGTCAGATCATTCATAAAAATAGTTGTTTAGCACTGGCTAAGTGCAGTTAAATAAAAACAAATCTTTGACTATCTCAATTATTGTCAAAGTTAAATGTTAACAAGTTACTATTTAATAAAAGTTTAAATCGCTTGCTAGGCTTGTAGGTACACTGCGTCCATAATCCATTTATATTTAAGTAGGCTTAGAACTGGCTAAATTAAAAAATATATATTTAAATTTGTACATAAGCTCTCAGTACCGTATCGAGCTACAAGGAGATGCTGCGCGAGCTCCTCTCAGCGAAAGACTAATGGCCGCAAATAAATGGCTCAAGTTCAAGTGGCTCCCGTCCCGGGCCGGACGGAGGCCCAGAGTGCGAGCGCCGTCGAACTCACGCTCCTGTGTTTCGCAACAATTCGTTTCTTTATGGTTTCTAAGTTTCTAGTTTGCTAACGCACTAAGTTCTTTGTTAATATACAAAGCAATCGATTTAAATATTATGTGAAAGGATAATCGAATAGATTTATAGAAGCCATAGAAATATTTACATTAAACCAATTACAAATTTTATAAGACACCCAATATCAATATGAATAATTTTTCAAACAAAAATTGAGAAAAAATAGTGTGAATAAATCATAGATCTTTATCATTTAAACGAAAAGAACGAGATATATCAATGAAGAATTTGAAGTTGTTGCGGGGAGCGAGTGACAAGCCGGAAATAAAGAGACAATATTTTATGACAAATCATTTTTTTTTAGTTCTTAAAATTTCTGATTTGCTAGAATCTATGATCTATAAGACACAGTGTAGAATGTTAATAACACATTATAATATGACAGGTACAACGAAAAAGGGGGCTTATGTCAGTTCCATCTTGTTTATGACCGTGTGTTTGTAAATGTTTGTGGTTATATAACATTGAAAACGAAATTCAAACAGTTAACAATATTGCTGGCAACAATATTTTCACAAACCATACTATTGTTTCTGGATGATGAGGAAACTTTCTATCCGATATTTCGTTGAATTCAGAACTTTTCTTCGGAAAGTTAGGTTATTTGCACGTGGTTTCATTTACACTTTGCACAGCTGCTAATTAAATGAACAAGCTTTTTGCGCATTCTTTTTACAACTTTGTGCAAGTGAAATCGATCCTGTTGGGGGTGGAATATTACATTCCTAACTCAGACCTCATCAGTAAGGGTACGCGTAACCGTTGGTTTACTCGCGAATGTACCGATGCTATGTCATCTAAGTAGGTGGCATATTGCGTGTCGATCAATGGCTGTGTTAGCGGGGCATCTAACATTGACTCACTGAAAGCATCGAAAGCTCCATGTCCTGTAGGAAGACATACACAAGAGCGGAAGCACAGCGCATTGTAAAGATTGGCCATGACCTTGTTTCGCATCCTAGGGGCTCCCGTAGTCTGTGCAAAACAATTTCTGTCAACTTTCGCTGCCACCACTCAGGAATCCGGACGGATCGCTAGCTCACAGTCCACAGGAGAAAGCCGATCTTCTAGCAAAATTCTTTGCGGATAACTTCGTGATCGATGATTATGGAGCACTGTCAGCAACAATATCTTCATGTGGCCACACGATGCCACTACGTAGCGTGATGTGCGTCCAGATCTGCAATCACTTGATGCACGGAAAGCTAACGGTCCTGATGGAATACCAGCCATAGTGGTGAAGAAGTGTGCAGCGGAGCTGTCTCTTGTGTTAAAACGCCTGTTCCAGCTGTCTCTTAATCTCAATACTTTATAAGGTCATGGAACGGATCTTATACAACAAACTGATCCATCACCTAGAAGAACACTGTCTAATTAATGATCGTCAGTACGGGTTTTGACCAAAACGGTCCACAGGTGATCTTCTATTGCCAGCTTCCTACATAAGCGTAGCCTTCGCGTTTTAGTTGATGGTTCATAATTCCACGTAGTGAATGCTGGGGTCCCCAGGGGTCTGTGCTATCCCCCGCACTCATCTTTTCCATATCAATGATATGCTCTCTCTTGGGAACACACATTGCTATGCAGATGATAGTAGAGTGCACGCAAGATACCACGGACGCGCTGTAGCCAGGCGGGCGGAAACTGAGGAGAGGCGGGGATCTTGTTATTGAACTCGATAGGATGTTAGGTCTCATTGCCAAATGGGGCTCTGAAAATCTTGTTGAGTTTAACGTCAAGAAAACACAGATATGCGCTCTCACAACGAAAAAGTCACCATTTTTCTCTTCAGATATTTGCCGAATAGAAAAGGGACATAGTGGTTTTCGAGAAATGAAATATAATCAAGGATTGCGTTCCTTAATTTATTTAATTAGTGGGTAACTTGACTCGGCGTTTCGTGCGCAACGTAATTTAGAAAACAATTATTATTATTGTACAGTGTATTACAGTCCCTGGATAAACGGCATGGACTCAAATATGTTGAGGTACAATAACTAATGTAAGAAACACAGCAACCAGAAGTCACTAGTCGAGTATGATTAAAATGTGTGTTATTGGCTCTCCTGGTGATGGGAAGGCTGGTTATTGGCCAGAAAACCAGACTAGGGATTCTTATTTAGTAATATTAATTTTGATTTATTAATTTACAGATATAAGAACGCCATCGATATATTCACAAAATTAACAACAAAAATTTACGACAATAATAGGCTAATATCGTATGATACACCATTTTAGGCATTTGCAACATTATATAATATTATTAACAATAATTAACATATATTTTCACTGATTTTAATGGATCAATAACATTTTTTAATCACATATAATAAGATTATAATTTTTGATTAACTACCTAACATCGCAGAGCTGGTAATTAGGTAACAAATGCCGTATTTTTTCTTCTAAATGTCACATCAGACACGACTGAATGAGATTTTTTTTAGAATAAGTAGGCGCAAGACCATTTTTGCCACCCGATGGTAAGTGGTCACCAACGCTCATAGACATCGACATTTTAAAAAATGTTAAGCATCGCTTACATCGCCAATGCACCCCACCATTAGGAACTAAGTTGTTATGTCTCACTCACCAGAGAGAACAACATTTAATCCGTGGGTAATTTACTTAGTAAATTAATTATTATAAAATGTAAAGTCATAACAAATCAATGTCCCGCTGGGTCTTCCCAAGCTTATTCCACCACTCTAGTTTCATCCATTACATGCATATTTCCACACGATGTTTTCCTTCAACGCGCACGAAAATGAATTATTCAATGAAGCACTTAGCGATGCTTGGTTGAACTTCAGCCCGTCACTTTCAGTTAAAATTCACATGTTCGAATCAGCCATCTCTGTTTTAAGCTATAATCTAGAAAACCTTATTAATATTACAAAGGCAACGCGTTTGTTTTTTTAAATTTTCGTCATTTAAGAATGACCGAATAATGCAAATGAAATGAAAGTACAGAAATTAATTATGTCGCGAATCTTTTTTATTTTTTAATAAGCAGCGATGCAGGCGTATAATTCTTAGTACTAACAGATTTTTTTTTTTTTTTTTTTTAAGATATTGGTGAAATTTGCTCGAGATAACATTGAATGAACAAAGTTCTTTAGAACATTTAAAAATTATATTGTTCTAGTATCCGAGCTTTGGTCAGAGTATGAAGGTGCAAATGTTAGGAACCCTACGTACTATACTATACCCCTGACAAGGTGTTTGTAAAATTTCACTATGGTCGGCTTACTTAAAACGTAAAATATTCATAAACCCACTTACGCTTTTATAATATTTGTTGAGATTAATCACGTAAAGACTGGCTACTCCTTGTTTAGGTTTAGGAGGTTCTAGTAAGACAAAATATATACTACTTTATACAAGTAAGCTCTTTCAAGTCACTTTTGAGTCGAAAAGAAAAAGTAGAGAGCGTGAAAACCAATTTTTTTAGAAAAAAATGCGAGAGTGATTTAAAGCAATATACTAACTAATATCGGTCGTAAATTATTTGAAAATACTATTAAATATTCTGTTTTTATCTGCTAATAATTAATATGCTTTTTCATAATATTTTTGCACCAATGGATAATCAAGTTAAAGAAAAAAAAGATTAGCATTTTGCTTTATAAATAAATGACAAGAAAATATTTCATCGTATTATACGAGTCAGTCAAAAAATAACGAAGCATTTACAATACCATCTAAAATCAAATGCAAGAACATCGAATAATTTAACTCGGTACAAAATTACTTTGCTTAATATAAATAACAAGGGTAAAACAGATAAGATAACATTACAAATGAAATAACTCGAACAAAATCGATAATTTCAAAATTACACAGCATTTTGCAGTTGCATTTCTGCTATTGAAATCATCAACAAAAATATCACAGCTGATGCGCACTTAATTAAGATGAAACATTCATTTCAGTACATATTTGAGTCCAGCGAGCTTTGTTGGATAAATTTCGTATATTTCATTATTAAAGTACTCTTCATTATAATACAATTTGCTGTGAAAACAAACTCGTAATATGTATTTATTAAAACAAAATAACGGCGGCGTGGTTTCTCTTTGTGAAAATACATATTTTTAATAAGTACTTAAACGCAAGTGCAAAAGTTATCATTTATCTCTCAGACTATAATTTATTTGATTTCAATGTGTTTATTTAACTGTATCAATAAAGTAATAACTCGAAGTACAGTCAATAGGAAGATTATATTCACTTCAATGAATACTGAGAAATTCTTCACACCAGCGAGGAAATCTAATCATAAAGTATTTGGAAGTTCATGAGAATTCACGGGGTTCTTGTAAATTACAATCAAAGAAAATAGTATTAGAATTTTATATTCAATATATATTTTACCATTGAAAACATATTATTGTCAAAGCAAGATTAACATTCTGCTTGGTCCTAACAGAAAGTAATTTCCTAAGGCGATTTATACCTATTTAAATAACTTTGTCTACAATGTTTCTGGGCGGTGGTGGTATAAAACAGATACTTCATATTCTCTAAAAAAAATTGTTAAAATTTTATATTATGCGATACCGAGAATATTGATTGTTTAATGTTTAAAAATAAAGACTAACATAAACGAAAAATGAGGGTAAATTGCGAGTTCCGTAAATATTTTAAGAAATTCGAATATGTTTAAAAAAGCACGCAAATTAAAATCGTAGGCGCGCGTAGCACATCACATTTCCTACCGTAGTCACTACGGGGATATCGCTTGACGCTGAATGCATAATTGTATTACTTAAATTCAGTATTCAATGTATCGAGGCGAGATACTTCATTATATCTTCGTAAATTGATATAAATTTGAAATGATTTTTTTATTAATCGTTGTCAAACATTATAAAAGGGACTTATTTGTTACAGGTAATTCACGCTCGGAACATGGAAATATCTGCTAGTCTCGATTCACTCTCCCAATGAGCTAAATATCGTCATATATAGGTAAGAATAATATTTCTGCTGTGGCAGCCAACCATCTGCATACATGTAGTAGAAAAAGAGAGATCTTGTCAGGTGTCAAACGTGTTTTGTAACGTGAGCCAAGTGATACATTTTCTTTTAATTGTTTTATATATATTTATGTTCAATAACCATAAACGTAACGAATTCGTGGCCGGTGTATGTTTTGACGGTTTGATAGTGGCTTATTTCTACAAGCGATCCGATTAGATTTTATGGGAGAACAGTATCGCTTAATAAACTAGGTAGTCTATTAAAATGTTACATAAGCCTTGCTATCTAATCGTCGCTTATAAAAGCTGTTTAACTTATTTCGATATAAGAGCAATTATTGAAATTATCCTACGAGCTATGATCTAACGATAGCAGCAAAATTTATGACTACGTTTTTTTAAATTGAATTAAAAATTTAGTCTATGTTTTATTATATATTTATAAGGTATATTATATTTATAATGTCGACGAATTTATATCGACAAGGATTTTGTATCGAGTAAGTTATATAAAATCATTACCGATATACCTATAATTCAGCCTCTCTATCACCAAGTATAATTCATACTTGGTGGTAGAGCTTTGTGCAAGCTCGTCTGGGTAGGTACCACCCACTCATCAGATATTCTACCGCAAAACAGCAGTACTTGCTATTGTTGTGTTCCGGTTTGAAGGGTGAGTGAGCCAGTGTAATTACAGGCACAAGGGACATAACATCTTTGTTCCCAAGGTTGGTGGCGCATTGGTGATGTAAGCGATGGTTAACATCTTTTACAATGCCAATGTCTATGGGTGTTGGTGACCACTTACCATCAGGTGGCCCATATGATCGTCCGCCTACCTATGCTATAAAAAAAAAGCTCTAAATTTTCAAACGTAACGCTCTAAAATTTCATTTAGATCCCTATCAAGTACTTGCAAAACGTAATTTGCTAACTGCCTAGAGCATTTGCAAACGTATGACGTTCAACAATTGAACTGCGAAACAAACATAACTTTACTTTCATGAAACGGCCGGCACGTTACAATCAATCGGAAAAAATATTCTGAAACTTTTGATATTAACCATTCCCTCATGTACAATTTTGCTATATAAAAATTATGTAATAGTTTTGCTGACGATCACAATCAGTATCACGAATATGGATGGTAATTATTATCTTATATTTCGTTAACGTGATGTTCCAGTTTACAGCATTTAGCTTTGGGTTACCATCCCCGTTTCGGATGGTTCAAACTTATAGGTAATATTATTATTAACAGATAACTAATTTATTAAAATTAATATTTATTTTGATATAGACTAACAAACAAATTGAAAAATATCATTGTTAATTTTTCTGAAACATATTTATAAGCTTATTATGTTGTTAAGAACTTTTTCAATGTGGAAATCTTCTAAAATCTGTATGTTTTTTGTACAGTCGTAGTTTTACTTGCTCGCTTTGCTGGACTTAAAATATAGCTTAATAATTTTCGAGCACATCTTAAGGTTCTTATCTCAAAGAAGGCCTTTATCACGTAACTTTAAAGATTTCGCAGTCTGTGGATTTCATACTTGATAACCTTAGCCACAGCGTGTCTATGAGACACGTATGAAATATATCATATACAGAAAATATTTTTCACGTCTAAATTTTAATTTTAGGATTGAAAACGCCATTCCATTTGCTTTTAACTTTTGATCCCGAACAGTCACCAGAAGTTAATATTTGTTAACAGAATTTTAGCTGAATAGCACATGGACGATACGTGATAAAATTGAAGCATGAACGATATGTAGTTAAACACGGGAGTGTTTTGTCTATGGCTCTCTACATGGCTTCCCCCTTTTCATCCCGTCCGTTATGGATATCTGGGAATGCAATTTTTAATAAGGAACGTTAATTTCAAATTTCGGTCGTGTATGATTCACGCATACATTCATATAGTAAAATCAATAAATGCGAAAACGTTTAATCCTGTAGACCTACAGCATTAACGATATGTTCTTTACGCTCCTATAAATCTATGTAAAAAGCATCTAAATCATATTAACATCTGTGTAATACCGTTGTGGGTTCATGAATTGTTATTTCATTCTTGGTTTATTGACCAAATATTAATTAGTTAATATCCAGAAAAAAATAAAATTTAAGACAAGTTAGTGACATGCAGTGTTGGACGAAATTAGAACGATAGTTAGAAAGCAAACAATTCCTCTCTTTAATATAATACCGCACATATGTCCCGATATGGATAAAATAATAAATTAAAATCAATTAACATATTACTGATGGAATACGCATTCCCGTTGAAGAAAACCTTCGAAGTTGACTAACACACAGGCCTAAATGAGGAAAAATATGATTCTTTTAAATCACAAATCATTTTGGATCACGAATATTCAACTAACGAATGTTAGTCGGACTTAATTTTTTACGTTTCCAATATATATGAAATATTCTATTCCAGTAGTTAAAAAAAAATATTACAACTGCAATTTAAGAAGTGTGTAGAGTATTTTCTACGGAAATTTGTAGAAAATTTTTTTTATTCTCATCGACAAAACTATTTTCGCGAGACCCATAAACATACATACAACATTTGATTATTTAAAAAAAAAATCTTAACTATTAATCTTTATCAGATATATTATGACAAAGTTTGAATTATTTCAAGATCTCGTGTAAAATTATGTTGTATGTTATTATTTACACAACTTTTTTTTTTTCAAAGTTTAACTAATGACTTTCTCTTCGGTTCTTCTCGATATTATTGAAATATAATTGGTTGAAGTAGTCTTGTATTCAGAATATTAGTAACAAATAAATACGTAATAAATACTTCAGCACTTAGTTATTAACTACTAAGTAACTTACAAAAAGTAGTGCTTGTCCGGGTTTGTCCGGATTTGAAATCCAAGAGAATGTATTGGTTTTTGTTTAAGATAAAAATAAAACTTTTCATGATATTTTAAATATAACATCACTGAGAACTGCTGTCCATCGTTTTAAGCATAAATGAAATTGACAATGTTTGTGATGCTTACATATATTAACCGAGAACTCTGATCATTAATGATTTTAACATTTCAAGCTTCAGTAATTACGTTCCGTACGAAAGCTTAGACACTTCTCTGGATTTTAAAATAGAAAAGAAAATTATGACATGTAAATTGGTTTATAAGAAATAAGAGGAAAATGTTACCTTAGGGCCTAACCTAACTCTCCCTGACTCTCATTATAGCTAGAAGCTTGGCAGTACATAAATAAGATTTGATATTTTTTTGACCGATGGATAGTTCCGCAAGCCCGTCAGGTCTTTCCGGTGCACTTATTCATCAATTATTCTGTCACTGGAAATAGGCCGCTATGTCGCATTATACGGACAATTTCAAATAATACCTTCCACATTAAAAATACACTACGGTACAAGTTTTATAGTGCGATTTGAAGGATCAGTGATCTTTGTACCCAGCCCATCTTTGTAAGAAGTTAACACGAAGCAGATACACATAATTTAATATCATTGACTTTTCTTTAGACCCATCTTAAACTGAACTCAGAGTAACAATTCCGTTAAACATCATTTTATACAACTTAATGGCTTACACCGAGTAAGCTGTGGTAACTCTCAGGCGACACGATTTTTTCTGGCTTCATCAACAAATATTATAATAACGTCATGTGATTTCATGAAAGATCATAAATTAAGTAACTCCCAAAACCAACGTCTATTTATAAAATACGAATATCAATTTTATTAATATGTGTATATAAAACTATGCAAACTTTTAATTAAAAATATACTCATATTTCGTGTTTCAATTTTAGTAATAATCTTCTCCAAAAGCATTGAAGAGAAAAACTGATTTTCGAAGTGCAATTATTGAATATTCTCATCTTACCTGTTATTTTCCATAAAAAATCCCGAGACTTATTTCGCATGAACTGATTACTCCATTTCATTGTACAGACCGTGCGGTGTTCAGTCAAAAAAAATAACTATTCGCCTACAAACTTTAATACGCCTTTACTAGACAGAATAAGTATTTACCATTTAATGTTATGTTTAAATCCTAACTAGAAAACCTAACGAATGTGAGTTTGTTTGTTAGTTTGTTACGCTTTCACACCTAAACCACTGAATCGATTTTAAAAATTATTTGACGAATAGAAAGCTTCGTTATCAACCGTATTCCCACGGGATCGGGAACTACGCGGGTGAAACCGCGGGCAAAACGCTGGTACTAACATAAATGTCGCCGATATGACACGAGTAAGATATCATAGTCAGTTTTTTAAATTGAAGTAAATATTTTTTTAATTTACAAATTGTCATGTGGTAATTAAAAAATATATAACTATAGGCGATAACAATTACCGTCAGGAAGCCCATTTGCCCATCTTCCTACATATTTAGAATTATATTTAGAATTATATTAAAAGTGCGTATATTATAAATTTAAATAAATAAAAGCTTGTAATAAAGTTTTCAATTACGTTAAAATTGAATTCATTTAAACTAGCTTCTACCCACACGTTATAAGAGGAGGCGTTAGGTAGCCCACGTGTTGTCAGATATTTTATCTAAAGCCGTTCAGCCGTTTTAACGTGATTTAGTAAAAAACTTCCAAGTTTTTTCATTTTTATATAAAATAGATGGACGGGAAAATTGCCCACCTGAGATTAAGGGGTCACCATCGCTAATAGACATTGCTTACTAAGCTCTATCACTACACATATATTAGTAGGAGAAAAGTAGAATTATTCAGTTTATAATTTCATATCAATGATAACTAGCTTTAAAGCGCTTTTTACTAAAACTGAATTGCTTTCAAATTTGTGAATTACTTTCCTTTTTATAATTGTATTATATAAGTAAAATAGTAAATATAATATTTTTTATTGTTATTATATCCATAAAATATTTACTTTATTGTATTTATAATATTTTTGCAGCCTTTGCTTAAAAAACTAAGCGTAATAGATAGGCCGTATCGAAAAAACATACAACTTATAAGCATATCATGTAACCTACACACGAACACAACGTACTCGCATCTTGGAGAAAACTCTTAGTTTACCAACGCATTGTCGAGTATGGTATAAAGATAAAGATATTATTTAATCCTACTAGACCACCACCTTTTCACCCAATAATAATTATTTTATGATAATATGTCTTATAATTGAAAATATTTATATTCTAGGTAATAAATTGATGCATTAAAGCTCCCAGAGTATATACTGACTATACACGAAAGTTATTTTGTTGTTGTATGCCTACTTTCTTCTTTTGTGAAGTCTAGTTCAAGTATTGGTAGGAACCAATACATGAAAACACTTCTTCGCAACTTAACGTCTTTGTGTAAAGTTGGTTTTTATAGATTAATTAAATTTCGCACGAGCAAACGCAAATTATGTTCGAATTTCAAATAATATTCTAAAATTTAAATAAATTCGGCAAACAATATTCGTATCTTTACATAATTCTCTTACTTACTTTGACAGCAAAACGTTTGAAACTTTCTTCAAAAACGCAATAAAATTTTAGTGCACTCGCGTATTTCCGATTTAAACCAATCTCAGCACATCTAATGTCTATCGCAAAACACTTTCTCACTAATATCTTTATATTATTTGTGTAATTTCGCAATATGGCAACGCAAATAACGTTATTTTTTAAATTTAAATATTTATCTATAAATTGTTATTAAAAAACAGCACAGCGTTTTTTTTAGTTTCGATTATCACTTGACAATTAACATTTTTTAATTTAATTAAATTTATGTTTCGCGATTTTGCGGATATTTTATAACTTTTTCACTTTATCACTTTGTTAAACTATTTTAGTTTCTTAAATCAAACATTCATTTTATTTAAAAGGCTAATTATTAAATATAAAAGTTGAAAATTTCGCAATGCGTTTGAGAAAAAGAAATTCAATCATCAGATTATTATAATAAAATCGCACCACAAACATTAATATAATAAAATAATTTTGCGATGCTGAAATACATTGTAATTTTAATGGCTTTAATTAATTAATTCAAAGTGAGACCCCACTAAGTTCCGAAAACGCATCCATGGCTCACAAAAAAGTCCCTAAATTAACAAAGATAGTAAATTATCTTTATAAAAATAACTCTTCTTAAAATGCCGTTACATTTTACAATTAAAAACGAGATTTAACGAGTCGAACAATACATTTTCTGGCGCAAAATAGTTTAAAACGCATCTGAAAATTCGCAATCCGTTTGTAAAATATAATTTAGTACTTACCACGAAACTCCGTGTGCTGCACTCACTGCGCCGTCCGCCTGGATCATGAGGTCGTTCCGGCGGAAGTTCTCTGAAGGCGTACGGAAGAACACTGATTACGTATGTACAGTTTCCGACTTTTGCGACTTAGTGAGCGCGGAAGCTGCGTTCGCGGTCAATCCTACCTGTTGAATGATGCTCGGCAGCAACTGTATGACCGAGCGTCTGCTGCGTAACATGTTTGCGCTGAAATAATGTCGGCCATTTTATAAAATATATATCTATAATAATATCGAAGCACTACTTCGATATTATGGGTAATATGTTCGTTATTCTAACGATGACAAAGAAATGTTTTAAGGACACCTCTATTGGTTAGGTTTGGTTACATTAAGCTTAATAAATGATATTATCGTAATGATAAACAAATAAAAAAGAATTAGATATTAGATTTTATTTTATCATAAAAATAAAAAATAGATATTTCGATACTATTTACATATACTTTCATTACATTTTATTTACATCGTAATAATGAAAAAAATGTGTATAATTAATTATCATAAATCCAAAAAAACATAATTTTAATTCCTTAGTTTTACTTCGCCTTCGTACGCAGGTAAATAAATTTTATCCCGATTTATTAAATTTTAAATTAATACATTTAGTGTTATTAAAATCTGTTTTTTCGCGACTGGATTCGCACGACTTTTTTCATCGACTACGTTAAAATATTAATCTCTTAACACGAGCTCGTTCTAAAAATATAACACACAAGCTATGCCACGCGGTTTTACCCGAGTATAACTCAAATAAATTACTAAGAGCAGACTTATAACATTTCAGTATAAACAACATTTTTAGTTTTCGTTTATTGGTATTTATTGGTTTTCGCCGCACCCGGATATAGATAAGGCAACAAGTAACAGCCTGTGAATGTCCCACTGCTGGGCTAAGGCCTCTTCTCCTCTTTTGAGAAGAAGGTTTTTGGAGCTTATTCCACCACGCTGCTCCAATGCGGATTGGTGGAATACACATATGACAGAATTTCAGTGAAATTTGACACATGCAGGTTTCCTCACGATGTTTTCCTTCACCGTCAAGCACGAGATGAATTATAATGCATAAGGCAACAAACCATGACAAAAACAGCATTCCCTCAAATCTATTCCGATATACTTAAATGTCTTTCCCTGTGCTTTATTTCTTGTGGCTAGCGATATCTTAATAGGAAAATGTGGCCTTTTAAAAAAAAGTACTTAAATACTACCACTGACGGACTAAGTATAAATTTAATAAAACAATGTAAAAAGTATAAGCTGCAACGGAACGAAATACCTATGTTACCTATAAACTTAGAAAGCTACTTACAAACCGAAAACAAATACTTAAGTCTGAGCATTTTCAAACAACCTACTCAACTGCTTACTGAAATATGTCAAAACTATGGAAAGTACTCTAAAAATACAAACTATAAACAACTGTCTATTATAATTAATGACATGCTTATAACAACGTAAGTAAAAAAACGCCATTTTTTCATCACTGTAAGTTCACTGGTGAAAAAAAAACGCCGTAATATACTTTTTTCTAACCATAATGACATTTCATGCTTCTTACTTTAAAATCACAAACTTCCATACAATCATATATTCTTTACCTTTATTTACTTATATGACCTACAGTGAAGCCGCGGGCAATAGCTAGTTAAAACAAAAGAAATGTGTTTTACATATATTGATATATTTTTCCCATATATGTCCAGCATTTTTTAATAAGCTACTACCCTAACAAAATGTATTACAAACGAATACGGAGGTTTACCAGGTCCCTGTTACATGAACCAGCATAAGCTGAATCTTATTTAATATGATTGATCATATTGCTCTGAGCTCGCGAGGCTGCCCCACCAGGCCACGCATAATCTCGGTGTGGACCGTCGTGCCGGTTGGTGACCGGACGGTGGGGTCCCGGCGGCCACTACCGGGAGGGTTCGGGGGCCCTTCCGTCCGGCGGGTCAGTTTATTTTCCCTTCTGGCAGCTTCCTGGGGAAACACAGCTCCACACTTTGACCATCCCTATCGTGGCAATGCGTCGCTCGCTTCACGTCTCGTCCTTTCCTTTCCCAAATGAGAGCGCATACAGGAAATAACGGTCGATCAGCGGTGCACACCCCCACCATACCTTCGCTGTTTGAGGTCGAGTTCTGTAACATCCGTGGACTCCATGCTAACCTCAATGCTGTCCACCACCATCTTGAGACAGCACGGCCAGCAATGTTGTTTCTTACGGAGACTCAAATACTCCGTCCTGTCGATACCAGCTACCTTAATTATCACGGCTACATGCTTGAAGAATCCTTCAAAGCGAAAGCCGGAGTATGCTTGTTCGTCAGGACGGATGTTTGCTGTCACCGTCTGCGCTGCTTGGAGGACCCTTCCTTCTCCATGTTGGTGGTACGTGTAGACCTGATTCGCCAGAGTCGAGTCTACGTGTGCCTCTACAGATCCCATAATGGTGACTTGGAGACAAGCCGACTATTTGACCATCTTAGTCGGGTGGCAGATGCTGCACAAGAGCAGTTTCCTAACGCGGAACTGGTGTTTTTGGGGGACTTTAATGCTCACCACGAGTCATGGTTGAAGTCTCCCAAAACTGACCATGCTGGAAGGACTGCTCATGCTTTCGCTCTCACGCAAGACTTGACCCAACTGGTTGATCAGCCCACCAGGATCCCAGATATTGACGGGCAAGCGCCTTCTCTACTGGACCTTCTGCTGACTACTCACCCGGTGGAATATCAGATTGAGGTTCGGGCTCCTTTTGGTTCTTCGGATCACTGCCTGATATCTACCAAGGTGCCACAGGCCAAGCTGCCGTCACCAGCGGTATGCAAACGTCGAGTTTGGCACTATAAGTCGGCAGATTGGGACGGATTGCGCGATTACTATGCGTCAGTCCCTTGGAGGGAACGTTGCTTTAGTGAGAATGACCCGACAGCTAGCGCCACTGCTATTGCTGATGAGATCCTGTTGGGGATGGAATACTACATTCCTAACTCAGACCTCATCAGTAAGGGTACGCGTAACCGTTGGTTCACTCGCGAATGTGCCGATGCTGTGTCATCTAAGCAGACGGCATATCGCACATGGATCAATGGCTGCGTTAGTGGGGCATCTAAAATTGACTCACTGAAAGCAACCTACAACAAAAGCTCCAAGTCCTGTAGGAAGGCATACACGAGAGCGGATGCACAGCGCATTGTACAGGTTGGTCACGAAATTGTTTCGCATCCTAGGGGCTCTCGTAGCTTCTGGCGTCTGACCAAGTCTGTGCAAAACAATTTCTGCTAACCTTCGCTGCCACCGCTCAGGAATCCGGACGGATCGCTAGCTCACAGTCCGCAAGAGAAAGCCGATCTTCTGGCAAAACTCTTTGCGGACAACTCTGTGATCGGTGATTGCAGTGCACAGCCACCTTCAATACCTTCATGTGGCCACACGATGCCTGACATCAAAATCAGGCAGCGGGATGTGCGTGCAGAGCTGCAATCACTCGATGTACGGAAAGCTAGTGGTCCCGATGGAATACCAGCCATAGTGCTGAAGAAGTGTGCAGCGGAGCTGTCTTCTGTGTTGACGCGCCTGTTCCAGCTGTCTCTCTATACAGGACGTGTGCCGGATTCTTGGAGAGAGGCTAATGTGCAAGCGGTTCCCAAAAAAGGGGATCGGTCAGACCCGGCTAATTATCGGCCAATAGCTATCACTTCAGTACTTTGTAAGGTGATGGAACGGATTCTAAATAACCAACTGATCCATTACCTAGAAGATCACTGTCTGATTAATGATCGTCAATGCGGGTTTCGACCGAAACGGTCCACAGGTGATCTTCTAGCGTACGTAACACACCTCTGGGGTGAAGCTATCGACAAGCGTGGGGAATCGTTGGCTGTCAGCCTCGATATCTCCAAGGCTTTTGACAAGGTCTGGCACAGAAGTCTTCTCTCCAAGCTGCCGGCATACGGTCTGCCAGCTCAGCTCTGCACCTGGATTGCCAGCTTCCTACACAAGCGTAGCCTTCGCGTTTTAGTTGATGGCTGCGCTTCAAAATTCCATGTAGTGAATGCTGGGGTCCCCCAGGGGTCTGTGCTATCCCCCACACTCTTTCTTCTGCATATCAATGATATGCTCTCTCTCGGGAACATAAATTGCTATGCAGATGATAGTACAGTGCACGGGGGATACCACGGACGCGCAGGAGCTGGGCGGGCGGAAACTGGGGAGAGACGGAGGGATCTTGTTGTTGAACTCGATAGGACGTTAGGACTCATTGCCAAATGGGGCTCTGATAATCTTGTTGAGTTCAACGCCAAGAAAACACAGGTATGCGCTCTCACAGCGAAAAAGTCAACATTTTCCCCTCCTCCTTCCCTCTGTGGCACTACGGTGGAGATACAAGGCAAAGTCGCCATACTGGGAATTGACGTTCGGTGCGACCTCAATCCAAAAGATCACATCGAGGCTGTTATAAAAACAGCCTCACGAAAACTCGGAGTCCTGAACAAGGTGCGGCGTTTTTTCACGCCACAACAACTGCTCCTGTTGTATAAAACACAGGTGCGGTCCTGCGTCGAATATTGCTCGCACCTTTGGGATGGCTCCGCTAAGTACTTACTGGAGGCCTTGGATCGGTTGCAGCGACGTGCGGTTCGCATTATTGGCGACGTAAAGGTCACCAACACCCTCGAGCCTTTACAGTTGCGTCGAGAGATAGCGGCACTGAGCGCTTTCTATCGACTGTATCACGGCGAGTGCTTCCCCTTTCCTTCACAAATCTACGCGTGCTGGCTCTCGATGTCACCGACTAACTGTGACATCAATTCCATCGCGCACGAAGAAATTTGGCAACTCTTTTCTTTGTCGCACCTCTAAAACATGGAATTCGTTACCAGCACACGTGTTCCCCTCCTCTTATGACCCGGGTTCCTTCAAACGAGGCGTGAAGAGGCATCTTGCGGGCCGGCAAGGCGGGAGCGGCTAGTGCAAGTCATTCTTCCTGACTGCACTAGCCGTCGTCGCGTTTGGACTTTACTATCACTTACCATCAGGTGAAGTAGAGTCATTTGCCATCCCGGGAACTATAAAAAAAAAAAAAAAAAGTACATTCGAAGAATCTAAGAATGATCAGTTAAGCCGTTTCTAAAATTAGCGCGCACAAACGTACAGACAAACAGACAAAAAATCTAATAAAATCATTGTTTTGGGTTCTATTGCATTGATAAAGGCTCTCGATAATAGTTGTACTCAAATTTTCATTTTCATTATATGTATGTATCTTGTTGTTGAACTCGATAGGACGTTAGGACTAAATACTTGTGATTACGTATTTATTTATTATTTAGGATAGATTTAAACAAAACACAGGGATTTAACTATAATAGTTAGATTTATAGCCTCGCGGACTTTTTTGTATGTAATATTATATGTATATTGTATATTTTTGTATGTAATATAAACATACAATACATCGTTTTAAGGATCATCAATAGTTTTCTCAGCGCACGTCAAATAATGACTTTTATATGAATAAAGTGATACCTTGGGTACATTATTGCAAATTTCGTAGGGATCTCTATATATTTTTAAATAAAATGTAGCCTATGTTAGTCACTGATAAATAAGTAGCTTTCTCGAGGTGTAAGAATTTTAAAATTCGGCTTAGCAGTTTTTGTGTTTTATCATAAAAATCAAATTTTATATTTTTATATCATAAGCTTAGAAAAATAATTATATTTTGCTTATAGAAAAAGATACCCAGCAATAGGGTCGCACTATTCTTATTTGTAATTTCTGATTAACTTTGTGTGTCCTTTCTATTCTATGGCTACATTTCTATTCGACTTATGTTTTCGATGAAACAAAGCCTAATTATTGTTTTGTTATTATTTGTATGAAAGTATTTGTTATCGACAACGCCAACTATTTTTTTTTTTTAGTAATAACTATAAACATCGCTTAACTTATGCGTTCATGTAAGTATTGCGTTAGTTTCCTCAAACCCTGAGCATTATGTTCATTAAATAACGTGAGCTCCGGGTAATATTAAAATTAAACAATCGGAATAAGATACTTTCCTCCGCTAAAATGCAGCCCATAATTTAAGTTAGACCTCTATCAATAATCGATGAAAATCGCATTCTATTCTGTACAGTAGTTTTGCGTGATGCGGGTACAAATGTACAGAGACAGACAGACAAAAATTCTGACTTCTGTTGCTCTAATAAAGACATCAGCCTGTTACAATTTTATTATATGTTTAGATATATATATATACCTAGTACTTAGACACCTAATAAGGAACCGAATAAAACCCAATAGAAAACGTCTACAAAATCAAATTATGTACCTCGGTAAGTACCTACCTATGTTGAATGCTAAGTACCTTACCTACTTTATAGTTAAGAAATTATTGAAAAAACACGAAGAAATTAAAAAACAAACAAAACTTAGTTATTTAAAAAGTATTATGATGCGATGAGATATCGCAAAAACAGGTAAAACAATCAATTCGCGGAAGCCTTAACCGTTCCGTAGGAAGCCGTCCACGCGTCTGGGCGTCTTCGTTACCACGCCCTGCCCCCGCACCCTTGATAATTATTTTGCTGCGGAGTTATTTTAAAACTGTGATATCTCCTAAGATATTCGTTGAAATCAAATTATGTAAATTTTATTGAAAATTAAATACTTGTGATTACGTATTTATTTAGATAAGAATTAATACTATGTTTATATAAAACGAACGCAAATAATGCTTTATTTTAGAACAAATTTAATTACCACAAAAAAGGTTATAGTGAGAAAGTGATGAATTTTCCCGTTTTTGCGACATTGTTAATTGATGCTCCGCTCTTATTAGTTGTAGCGTGATGTTATATAGCCTAAAGCCTACTCTATTAAATGAGCTATCCAACATAAAAATATTTTTCCGATTCGAACCAGTAATTCCTGAGATTCCTGAGATAATAGCCGGATTAAACAAACAAACTCTTCACCTTTATATATTAATATATATATAGATCAGTATAGATTATACGAAAGTTATATCGTTATTCTTTATTCTTAAAATCTTTTATAACCTTAATACCAATATTATTCGCTTAGGTTTATTTTATAAAAAATAGCTGATTCTTCGTTATTTCTTAATTTATTTATAGCTCGCTTTTCTTCCTTTTACAATAACATCGTAACTACTTACTATATTCGCTTATAGATTATTCAGGTGTATGTTTATATTAAATGTTACCTATGGATTTAGTATTCGTTTAAAAAAAAAACAACTATACTGTATGTACTTGTAAATATATAATACAGTTCTAATTGTTTTGACTGTCCCGTTGGATTAACGCTTATAAAGCGACTACAAGGGTTCAATGCCAATTGTCGATTTTTTTCTATCAATAAATTCACAGTAATCTAAGTTAGAAAGATGACAGTGCGCTTTCTTGATACTTATACACTTTAGTAATTATGATATTATAAGCAGGACGGATTTATTTGTTTGTAATGGATACACTCTGAAACTACTATACCAATTTTAAACATTTGTTCACGATCAAAAAGCTAATTGTACAATTAAAAACTAAAGCAAATGGACAGGAGGCTCACCTAATAGGAAGTGACTAGTTTATTGGTGGTAAGGATTTGTGCAAGCTCGTCTGGGTACCTAATCACCCACTCATCAGATATTCTACCGCAAAACAGCTTTACTTGGTCCAGTTTAAGGGTGAGTGAGCCAGTGTAATCACAGGCACAAACGAAATAACATCTTAGTTCTCAAGGTTGGAGCGCATTGGCGATGTAAGCGATGGTTAACATCTCTTACAATGCCAATGTCAATGGGCGTTGGTGATCACTTACCATCAGGTGGCCCATAAGCTCGTCCGCCTACCTATACCATAAAAAAACCGCCCATGGATACCTGCAACACCCGATCTGCAAACGCAGGTGCGTTGCCAGCCTTTGAATATTTTGAATTTGATAGGCTCTCTTCTTGAAATTTTCTTTATCATATAACTAACGCTTAAATTTTAGATACTTCAATACCAATCGAGTTAGTCCAGTTATTTAAAGTCCTACGTAACAGCGTATTTGAGATGTCGATGGTCAAAACCATTTTGGAAACAAAATAAAATCACGAGAGACATCCAGTGGTCTGCACTATTACGAACGTAGTTTTGAAAATTTAAGTTGCGTCCATTCTATTGTTATGACACCGACAAAAAATAGCAGCATTTTGCTTAATTATTTTGAGCAGTAAAGAACGAACGAAGAAAACGCATAATTAAAATGCGCTGTATAAAATGTTTGATAAGCAATCGAAAGCGCTCCTATCGATTGCTTGTCAAACATTAATTATATTTTCATTGATTTTTTAAGTCATTCTTATATGACGCATTCCGCAAGCTTAAGCTAAAGCTACATAAATCAGATCCTGACTCTCAGACTTTCGTCTTTTTCGCACTGACAATGCGGCGCTACTATGTTGGCAGATGGGATTATTAATGTTTCCTATTATCACTATTAATAATGTCAGCTATATGAGCAAATTACTGAGACATTTTGTTCTCCAGCTTCCTTTAGGAAATAAAACTCAATAAATTAATTATGCTTCATTTTTTAACATAGAAATATATAATGTGATAATTTTTTATCATTATATATTATATCATTTAATATATAGGGTTGAAATAACTTATTCAGATTTTGAGGTTTCTATCGACTTTACCCCAAAACGATTGAAGTAAGGTTAGATGTAAGTTAGTATGGTTTAACGATACTAATTTTAACCATCATAAATATGGTATTTGACATGATGGCACCTATAAATATAAGAACTGTTTATACGATATATTATATTATACTAGCGACCAAAAAAATTGTGATAAAAACAAATGATTGTCATAACAACGTTAAAAGAGACAGTTATTTCAAAATTACAGAGAGACACTTCAATTTAATTATTTGTATAGATCAGTACTGCTGGGCACGGATCTCCTCTCACTATAAAAATATTTAAGTAATAGTCCTCTAAGCTGGCTGGGTGAAGATTAAAGCCAGTAGAAGTTTGCGTAACGCACACTTCACACATGTTTGAGTGTCTTCGAAACTCAGACATAAGTTTCCTCTAGATGTCTTCTTTTAATGTTGAAGCCAGCGATAATTAACTTATCAATAAGGATATAACTTCGAAAATTAAAAGAGGCGTACCGTGGAATCAAACTTTTGGGTTGCATTTCGATAGTCCCAACACAAAATTGCTTCTTGAAGCAGCGATAGGTTTTAAATTTTCAAGAAAATTAAAATATTTTAAATAGTTATAATTTTAAAATGCATAATGATACGATGGCAGTTTTGAAGGATTTTCGGAACGCGACTGAAACCGCGGGTTCATCTAGAGCACATTAAAATTTCCTGCGCTTTCGTTAATTTTCGAGCTTAAAGTTTGATATCTTACGATAACATTCGATGGACTTAGATGTATTTATACCAATACATTTTAATTACTGATAAAATAATTAATATGTCTTAAATGATTTTTTAATTTATTTGCAAAAAAAAATCTATATAATGAATTCGTCTGCATGAACTCGTATGAGACAGTAGATTCCCAACAGTGGGACATCTATGAAAAAGTAATACAGACATTATAGTTAGCTTACAATCAATTATGTAACTCAATTTCACTGATTGACGGAATTTCAATAGGTATTAATTACTTAATAGCGATGGTATAGAATTGATAAACATCTGTAATGTTGTTGATACACGTATACACTCGGTTAGATAATGGGCAACGCATGTAACCGATAAGCTATTGATACAAATACATTATAATCTTCCAAAATATTACTTAGAGATAGAACTTTGTGCAAGACCTTCCGGGTACTCATCACTGTGTTGTATTCAGGTTTGAAGGTTGAGTAAGACAATGCGAAAATTGGTATGAAACAAATTTTAAATTAATTATTTTCAATTTAATAATGTATAAGAATATAAAATTATTTATAAATAAAAATTGTTCAAAAAAAATGTGTATATTCAGATATATAAACTGTCTCAATGACACATTCATTCTTGCATATACTCTAGAGCGTATCGACTCTAACATTATTTTTAAAGATAAATACAGCCAACCGACACCCCTCCCCTCCTTCCATACATTGGAAGATGTATAGACAATATTGCTTATGTTTTTTTGCATTGAATAATATATACAAACATACAGTGAATTGTTATTTCAATATATTGCTAAAGTCTACGATTTCTCGTAGACATTCTACGATTATTCCTAGCCTCTTCCGTCCCATGTATCATAGCATTTGTTTTGGCTGTAAGGAGACTACGATATTTTTCAATAAAAAATTATTCAATGTATAAAGTAATAAGCGTTTATGAAAAATATGTACCTTATTTCAATACTAAGCTTGATGTTACACTAAAACTGACATCAAAATATTACTTTACGTTTTGGTTTCGCCGAAATTCAATCTAAAATACCACAATGTTCACGATTGATATGAACACTGCGCTTGTCATGCAGTGATGCTTCGTTACATACAAACTGAGCGGAAATTCGAGCCTTGAATTATGTTCCGTGAACTATGCTCATCTAGATTAAAATTTAACAAATTATACTTACTAATAGAGCCCGGTAAGCATTGTCG
Organism: Nymphalis polychloros; assembly: GCA_905220585.2. Classification (NCBI taxonomy): domain Eukaryota; kingdom Metazoa; phylum Arthropoda; class Insecta; order Lepidoptera; family Nymphalidae; genus Nymphalis; species Nymphalis polychloros. The sequence goes on along the minus strand of HG992241.1, from coordinate 15,042,673 downwards.
TGTCCCGTATATCTAATTGTCACGCCAATCGGTGACAAGTTACAGCAAACTGGAAAGTAAAAAAACCGTTTCTGCGATGCAGTTTGTACCTACTTTCATGATGATTGGTCAAAAGATATCGAAGTCAATGAATCATAAACAGCCATATTTATATATCATCTTACATAAACGTATGTATGTTTTTGAAAATATTTTATTATAAAATATATATATCCATCTTCATCAAATAAGACGGTTCATTTTTCGAGGAAGGAATCGACATTGCAATCCAACTCAAGAATGCTGTAATTAGCGCGAGATTGCACTAGTAGCATTCTTGCTAGTGTTTCACCCAGATGCTGTTTCTTAGATAAAATAGCATAATTTGTACATTTAATTTATATACTGTCCGTTTTCTAAATATTTATATTAAAATGTAAAAGTATTTTTACTATAATGCCTATCAAACATCCTTTAAGCTGAAAAATAGAGCGAATCGTAATATAAAGTAAACCTTTGTTAATATCTTGTGTTTCTATTATATTCGAAATGAATATGCTGTCATAAGTAACTTAAGACGCTAATGGTATCATTCTTATTTTATTACACATGCTTGTTTTATTATACACATTGAATAAAACTTCTGTCTGTATTTTTGTAAGATATTTTTGAAGTGATAACTTCTTATGGGAGGGTAAACCGTTCCGTAACGTAACGCGTTACGGCGCCACTATTACCGACGCGGACTGCTTTACCTGAGAGTTACCAACCTAACGCCATCTAGCGTATACAGATAGAACTTATAATAATTTAGTAACTCTCAAGTACTTTAAATTATATTTAATGTATTATAATTAATAAAAAATATTATCACTTCTGTCGAGCGTCGTATAAATTCGACAAAGGTAATGATCTATATAGGGAGACGAGGCGTGTAGGTAAATTGTGACAAGTCGAAATAAGGACGCATTCACCAAACAGTAAACAGTAACAGCCTGCGAATCTCCCACTGCTGGGCTAAGGCCTCTTCTCCTCTTTTGAGGAGAAGATTTTGGAGCTTATTCTACCACGCTGCTCCAATGCGGGTTGTTGGTATACACATGTGACAGAATTTTAGTGAAATTTCAAACATGCAGGTTTACTCACGAAGTTTTCCTTCACCGTCAAGCACGAGATGAATTATAATCACAAATTAAGCACATGAAATTCAGTGGTGCTTGCCCGGGCTTGAACCCACGATCATCGATTAAGATTCACGCGTTCTTAACGCTGGGCCATCTCGGTTTTTAACGGTAATTGTCAATTTGCAACTTGCTAATCTTTAATTAATAGCTGATAAAATAAGACATTATAAATATTATTTGATTGTCGCATACGAATTTATTTAAAACACAATGAACAAAACATTTATTTATAATTGAACTTTGTTATACATTTTATAGAATTTATAATTGTAATATTTATTCTACTTTACACGCTCGGTACATTAGCGTGCGTTATAGTAGCCTCTAAAACGAATGAAATATAAACATTTTCAGTTATACAACATAGGGGGAGAGGAGCGGATATGAAGTAAATAAAGTAACATATGGCCATACTTACGCTTGCTTCATACAAAATTTTATCAAAATTGGTTCAGAAGTTTAGCCTTGAAAGCGTAATTATCAAAATACCCAAAAAACTAATATTTTATGTAGATCCTTATTACATCTGTGCGAAACTAGGACAGATAGAAACGCATTAAGATATTTCAAAGCATTACAGAATCTACATTATTTTCTAAACTTACACTGCACGCCTCTGTATGAATTCAATATCAAAGTTAGAAAACTTTTTAAAACTACACGTACTAGCAACATGTAAATATATTTAAAATAATAACACCTTTAAGTTACTTATTATATAAAAAAAAAAATCATTAAAAATTATATTACTTCATAACACGTCAAGGTTAGGGGAAGCACACTTATATAGAACGTCTGCTACAAGTGATGGCCTACATTTATTGACATTGGAATTGCTACGGGCAAGTCTGACTACAAATGGCAGGCATTGTCAACGTGCTACCGACCGTAAGACCTAAACTGTTTTGCATCTTGTGCCTTTAATGAAACTGATTCAATCTAGCTTCACACTAGAACATTATAGGGAGTAAAGTCAGTATTTGTTCTACGTTGCACTACACGTTAATACTATGGCATAGATCAGTACAAATTGACATGGGTGGTTGATAAATAATTAAACATTGGGCGAGTAAATGAACAAATTTCAACCGAAGCGAAAGGGTTTTCGTGTGCAGCATCGCTTTACCATCGATCGTAAATCTGGTACATCGTCACATTTGAGTATACGTCATATGAAATAATCAGGAAAGCATTGAATCAAGTGACAGACATCGAAACATACGAACTTTCAAGTGTAGCTTTCCAAAGCGGTATTAGTGGATTAGAGAGAGACTCGAAAATCATTAATTAACTGTCTAACGCTTTCGACGAACAATTTAATTCAATATTAAAGGTGTTCGGATTGTTACAAAATTAAAATTTGGTGTATTGTATACGTCCACCATCAAGGTGGGTCTTATGTTTTTCACTACGATTCTGGTACTAAGTGTTCAAATAAAAGAAAAGTTTAACAACGAATTATGTTTAATGTACTCGGTGGTAAAGCTTTGTGCAAGCTCGTCTGGGTAGGTACCACCCACTCATCTGATATTCTACCGCAAAACAGCAGTACTTGGTATTGTTGTGTTCCGGATTGAAGGGTGAGTGATCCAGTGTAATTACAGGCACAAGGGACGTAACATCTTAGTTTCCAAGGTTTGTTAGCGCATTGGCGATGTAAGCGATGGTTAACATTTCATACAATGCCATTGTCTATGGGCGTTGGTGACCACTTACCATCAGGTGGCCCAAATGCTCGTCCGCCTACCAATATAACAAAATTTAAACAAAAACTGTCGACAAAACAACATACAGTCGACAGAACAGATTTCAGTTCAAACCAAAATTAATGAGCACTCATTAGAATTATTGTTACAAAATATGTTACTTAATAATTATTTATGCAGTGACATAACGATTGGTCGTGATATTATGATTTTAGGGTTTTCCATTGTAATGAAGAATTCTAGCTTACAATTGGAAAAAGTATGCTGTTAATAGCTGCACTGTCCATAACTTTTCGCATGATCTTAGTTGTATTGATACAAATATACTCTTTAAACATAGATCACACCTTTTAGGAATACCGAATCGTTACTCAAATTATTTTCATACTAGTACGCCAACCACACGCGTCGGACGGGTGAATCAGAGTTACGATTGAAGGGTCCGAGCAAAACTGTGCAAACGCGTCTTTATAGATTATTATCGGAAAGCAAAATAAATTTAACGAACTTTTACGTGCGAACATAATAATTAGACCGAGCTTTTCGCATCATTCATTGTTCTGATTGTTCTAAAAAGAACACAAGCCTAGAAACTGTACAGTATCTGTAATAATTGTGAATATTACTTTTATGTGTGTTGAAGTAAAATCTGTGTATTGAAAAATTTATTTCTTGCCCGGATCCCTGCTGTTGCCAACATGAGTGATCGTCAGGATATCTCCTATATGTATTTGATATCATTAATTTTCGAAACTTATTATTTATTTTAAATTTAAAAGGTTTTCAGGAAAAGCTCAATAAAAAATATTTACTATAGTAGCTGTATCGAATATCATATCGTTTTTGCGAATCTTAGCTCAAAAGCACTTTTCACTTGAATTGAAATTTTAACTCGGATTTGAAATTCAACCAAACTCGATACATATTAATTAATTTTATTTCTAACTTGCGTTTTCCATTGGTGAAAGAATTTTTAAAATCGTTATAGCAGTTTAGCCGTGAAAGCATAAGCCTTTATAATATTGGTTAGGATACTTGACATATCTCAGCCAGCGTTCTCACTGATAGAAAGCGACGATCAGTCAATATCAGTTAATACAATGCTTTCGTTAGACTACATTTGAAACTAACGATGACCGTTACATGAAATCGAATTGAAATTAGATCAATTATCAAACTATTGAACTTAACGCACAGGTTCATTTCGATACGACGGAGATTGTATTAAGCGTAAATACTATGACTACATTGCAACATGGATTGTCCGTTTATATTGTATCAAGTTCGCCTAAGTGGATCAATATATGGTTCGATGAATCCCAATGCATACAAATCACAAGACTAATGTAATATATTATATATGTAACGCACTTATATTACATATATATTACATACAACAACATGCGTTATATTACATATAACGCACGTATATTACATTAGTCTTGTGATTTGTATGCATTGGGAAATATTATTACATGAAATGATACGGTATGGTAACATATATATATATATATATATATACAATGGGATTTATTTCCTTTAAATTTGTTTACGAGCTTCATTACATCATACTGGTAAAAGTATACCTTGATAACTAATTTATTCATATTTATATTATTGCTGAGATTATATGATCTTAATTATACATATATGCAAGCTTAACAATTGCAACCAATGAAAATTAATGTTGTATCAGTACAATTAAATGATGTAATGATATCCATTAAAAAGAAAATTGTCAGTACTTTATGCATTTATAAAAATCAATATGTATATTCAAACTTGACTAAACCTGTGGAATGCTGAATCTTACCGCGACCAACGTTGTATCCTGTATTATCATGATTTATTTGTCTTTGTATAGAACATTTTAGTTATCAGATTCTCGAGTTTAACAATTAAATAGTTAGCAGCAAAACTTTATTTGACATTATCTGTAAAATAATTCCTAATACAAAAACTAAGAAGCAACTTAATTTATCCACAGAACCTGACTTGAAAATCGCAAAATTGAAATAGAAGTAATCACAATAGAGAACTTATCACAGCAACAACAACAGGTTCGAGTAAGCTTCCTCGGTATTTGAAATCAAAGAAGACTCAGCTGAAACTTTTAATGAAATAATATGCGAAAATATTTTTACATTGCAAAAGCGAATAGCGAATATTCTATAAGCGGAGCGTTCATTTAAATTTCGAAACTAATTCTTATTTATTAAATGAATACTCTTTTTTTTGCGAAATCATACAATCATCTAGTTCTATATTTGTGCAAAAAGATTTTCGGTGCGTAAATGTATGGTTAACTACAACAACGAGACTCATCGAACCTTTTGTTTTAATTTACAAACTGCAGTTAACACATCGTTAATGATATAAAGGACAAAGTGTACCATGTTCACAGGTCAGAATGATGAAAGTGTCACCCGTCAGTATTAATTACTCGCTACGTAGGGATAGTATTGACACGTCATAGTTTCATCGGCGACGTGACCGTACAAAATAATATAACGCATACATAAACCAGAACATTTATAAATACAACATATACGTATATAAAATACGTATTTTCCAAATATAATTTAATTTATGAATCTTGACCTCCTTTAACTTATCCTACAACTATTCCACTCGAAACAGATTATGTTAAGAAATAATATTTTCAACGGTTCATAAATATTTTTGTATATTATGTTGAAACGTAACAATGAACACATCTAAATATATACATACGGGCGAGTTGGGTGGACTTATCTGAAGAAGCTTACAAAAATTGGTACTTTGTTTTAGCGAAGCATTTTGTTTTAATTACAATACGAGTTCCGAATAATTCTAAATAACAGTATATATTTTTAATCGAACATATAAGCATACTTCATTTATACTGCGAGTAGAGGGGTATTTATCTATATGCGCCCCATGTTGAGATATTAATTGTTCGTCAATTAGGTATAATCGAAATGTACGTCAGGTATTTATCAAATTACATGTAAAATGGAGGAGATAGACTGTAACGGAAGATATAACATAAGTTCTGGTCAAAGTTGTGGAGGCGGGTTGGTTTCGCCTCCCCGTGGGTTTGAGGTTCATGCTACAGTGAGGGAGGAAAATGCAATTTGGAATACCCTTCCAAACTAATAGGATGTAGTGATGTTATGTCGTATTTTCAATTTCTAATACACAATGATAAGTTTTTCCAAGTAATGGATCTTCACGATATTACGAATACGAATTTGAATTATGAATTTGTTACTTTAACGCACAGACATGTATGTATATATTGCACGCGTTATACATATATAAGTTGCAATTATTTTAAAAACAAATAAAATAATTGTGTAAAAAACTGTTAATTTGTTCACTAATTATACTAAATATTATAGTATACTTTCTATTGTTCAAAAATTGTATTAACAATTTATATCCAAAAAATTATGTACGTTCAAATTTAAAAAAAAATTTTAAACTGAATTATAAATATTACTAAAAACATTTTCAAACAGTGTAGTATATGTATGTGCATAGACTTCGTAGACTCTCTCGTAGACATCGTAGGACATCGTAGAATATAGATTACTGAATAATATAATATTATATTGATATTAATATTGATCAGTTTGAGAGTTTAAGGGAACTCATATGTACATATTATGTTTTTGATAAAAATGTTAAGCTTTAGAGCACTAAAGAGAAATCCCGGATCAATTCCTGTTACATGGTATCTTCCTTTTTTGAAACTTAATAAACCATTACAAGCTGAATGAAAAGTTATACACCGGTTAATCTCAAATCTGACTAGCTATAGTACGTATTGAAACAGTCCAGACTAACATTTTCTCCCTATTGTAGATACTACCAATACTCTGGCAACCGACCTACAAAATCGAATGAACAAAGCCTCGGCTACGGTGTATCAGGTCGTTGATATTACGTCGTTGTTTATTAATCATTAATGGACGAGCTTTATAAAGGTGAAAGATGACGTGAAAGAAAACATTCTTGTATCATGGTTACATAAACAAAAGTGTACATGCATATCAGATTACGTCTAGTAACATTTTTATATATTATAATATTACATATTGATATATTTATATAGGTTTCGTTAACATATTTTATACTTGGCCGTTAAAAAATAATGACTAGATGATGATAATAATAATAATATAATAATATCCTGGGACAATACTCACACTGCCATCTGATCCCAAACGAAGCAGAGCGTGTACTATGGCAACTAGACGATATACTATAATACGGGATACTACATATACCAGTTTTCTTTTATAAATACATACTTATATCGATAATTACACCCAGACTCAGGACAAACAGACATGTTCATGCACACAAATGTCTGTCCTGGGTGGGAATCGAACTCACGACCTCTAAATCTAAATGTTGATTGTGTTAGACATAAATCTCGTTATCAATAGTGACGAAAAACTTCGTTAGGGAACCGGCATATGACGGACGTTTACATTATTTTCAATATAAATTAATCAATAATAACATTGAAATAAATAATCTAAATTTTATAATTATTCAGCAAGATCGGCACAAGAGACACAAGTCAAGAGAAGACTTATATAAGTCCTCAGACTTGCAATAGAGAACCGTGTATCACGTCAACTGCGGTATAAATTGCTATTTCAATTCGTGAATTGCCCAGAATCATAAGCTGATTACTTCTCTAGTTACAAATTAAGAGGAATCTACCTGTTGAAATTTCTATAGATAATTAACGTCGTTCGTACGTTTCTAAAGGAGTTAATTTCTCCTTTAGTGTTAAATATCTATATAAATTTTCAACGGTTAGTTCACAAGTATTAAATTATAAAATAAACATAAAATTTAAACAAATATTATATTTATCATAGTCTTCACTTGAATAATATTGTATTGTATGTACATGTATAGAAAATATTATAAAAATTTCTTTATTTAATTCTACGTGCCCGCTCCGGGTGAAAAATGTATTTTTTCCCATGCATTTTTAATCGATGAGATTCTTTAATCGATCTATTTGCCCATATAATACAGTGCTAAGGCAAAATATAATATACATGCATACGGTTTATGTGCAGCCTCTGTAGTTTTCGCATTCACTAAATAACAGCCTTTGAACTTTAATCCATAGTAAGGACGTACGCACGTCCGTCTGGATGGCTACTATATACTCATGAAATATAATAAAGCCAAATATTGTTACTTTGTATGTTCTAGTTTCTAGGGTGAGTTGAAAGTTCTGTCCCCCGTATGTATTCGAATTATGTCTATTTTTCACATTTTGGATAATTTCACGTTTATTATCCTATCCTGGTTATTAGAGGGTACCATTTTTAGCTGGCTTTTACGTTTGTGTTTCAAATATATATCCGAAGAGCAAGTAAAAATTTATCTTGGCTTTGATAAAAATACCGGTATTTTTTAATTCGGAGTGCGTCCTTTGGATCGTAGGATCTGGCAAGCCCTTGCCTTCATAAATAAAAAAAAAACATACCAGGACAGAGTAAATAACCTTCTATAATACCATCTAAAAAATTGTACCAGCTTTTTTCTGTAATGCCATTTTTGTAAGTTAATATTTTAACAGAATATTTAAGAATAAAATAATTTATTCATCATTTCGCTAGTGCACCGACGCATTAATCTTTCAACGGCTTAGGCCGCACTTTTGGACCGGGAAATACTGACACAAATTTTCCGGTCATTTGTAACAGTATGGCGACTCTTTATGGGTATAATTACGTAATGACGAAAAGGAAAATGATGGTCATAACGCTGGTACCGGCGGCCCAATCGCGTCAAATTACGAGAGTCAAACGATTTGTTCCACAAAAAATCTTGTATTTTCCGATAGTCGATGGAAAAAGAAGTAGGCGGTAGCGTAAAGCCATATTTCTCCGGTATGACTTACGGTATACCAACGAGAACATGTTAATTTAAAAGAAACAATTCAACCATTTGTACCAGGCAAATTTTTGCACAACTAATCATCGTCGAGTAGCCATACACAAAAAATCACCATGCCATAGTTTTCGGACGGTTCCAAATAGCCGCCATACCGCCGCAAAGGAGTAATTTTTTTTACTGAGTTCGGTTACTGAACACTTTAAGTCCTGTGGCTGTGATTATGTCTTATGTGAGTAGCGATTTCGTAAATGACCATGTCATTTCCTCCTGTTTTGAGTATACATGTACCTTCACCTACACAGCGACACTTTTATTAACGAAACACATTTGTATCGTTATGTTTTATAACATCATATTATATAGTACTTGTATAAAATTTAATATATTATCTAAACAAACTAAAACACAAAATTCTTTTAACGAAAATGAATATGCGTAATTGGAAATTCCATCTATTATAAAACGAAACGTACACGTTTGTTATTGAAATTTGTTGTCGTATGAATCTTCCGGTTAGTGTAAGCAAAGTATGCATGACTGAATTTAACGATCAAATACCAATTAGATATGAAGTTACCTTTGGGCAGATGTAGAGATTAGGGAGAGAATCGATAGCTATATGAATTGTTCATATTTCATATTCATGGGGAGTTGATTTTGTAGGGCCAATTAAAACCATATGTCGCCGCATTTTTGCCAGTATTGATACAAGTTTCTAAAAAAAAGATAGAATATCTTTTGCTGTCTATAAAGTCGTGGGGTTAACAGATAGTTATTAAATATTTATGAATAGAATTAGCGAGCAAGCTTTATCCGACTAATAATGGAATTGATTTTCCAGTAATATCTTTTGCGCTCATTCATCACTGATCTAATTCAGGTATACTTAGTCACCATTGATAAGAGATCCCCATATCCAGTGTAAAATAAAAATGCTTCGTTTTCCTTTGCCTTTTATAGCATGCTCTATTCATAAGGTAGTTTTCCCATTGTTACTAAAACATTTTAATATGTAGACATCATACTTATCTTATTAATTACCAATAAATTTCGCGGCATAGAAGAATAAATTCCTAAGTCCACTTGAATAAAGTACATTTTAATTATTACTTAGTACGAAATGTATTTAACATTTGCTTGTATAATATGATGACAAAACATTGAAACTTTACAAATTACATCACCTTATTAATATGAAGAGCTTGAAGTAAAATAACCGACAGATACCGGCTAAGGCGGCCATTCACAAAGTAATTGTACAATTCAGTGTGCAGATATAATAATAATAATAAATATTAAGTAAAGGACTTCCATACAAACATGAAGTCTGTGATTTTAAAGTAAAAAGCATGATATGTCATTCTGGTTAGAATAAAATATATTACGTCGTATTTTTTCCACAATACCCGGGAAGGCAAATGACTCTACTCCACCTGATGGTAAGTGGTAGTAGAGTCCAAACGCGACGACGGCTAGTGCAGTCAGGAAGAATGATTTGCACTAGCCGCCCCTGCCTTGCCAGCCCGCAAGATGCCTCTTCACGCCTCGTTTGAAGGAACCCAGGTCATAAGAGGAGGGGAACACGTGTGCTGGTAAAGATTTCCATGTTTTGGAGGTGCGACAAAGAAAAGAGTTGTCAAATTTCTGCGTGTGCGATGGAATTGATGTCACAGGCGGTGACATCGAGAGCCAGCACGCGTAGACTTGTGAAGGAATGGGGAAGCAGGAATGAGGGAGAATAATTCCTCTGAACGCTCGCCGTGATACATTCGATAGAAAGCAGGGTGTTGGTGACCTTTACGTCGCCAATAATGCGAACCGCACGCCGCTGCAACCGATCCAATGCCTCCAGTAAGTACTTAGCGGAGCCATCCCAGGGGTGCGAGCAATATTCGACGCAAGACCGCGCCTGTGTTTTATACAACAGGAACAGTTGTTGTGGCGTGAAAAAACACCTTGTTCCTTGTTCAAGACTCCGAGTTTCCGTGAGGCTGTTTTTATAACAGCCTCGATGTGATCCCTTGAATTGAGGTCGCACCGAACGTCAATTCCCAGTATGGCGACTTTGCTTTGTATCTTCAGCGTAGTACCACAGAGGGAGGGAGGAGGGGAAAATGGTGACTTTTTCGCTGTGAGAGCGCATACCTGTTTTCTTGGCGTTAAACTAAACAAGATTATCAGAGCCCCATTTGGCAAAGAGTCCTAACGTCCTATCGAGTTCAACAATAAGATCCCTCCGTCTCTCCTCAGTTTCCGCCCGCCCAGCTACTGCGCGTCCGTGGTATCATCCGTTGACTTTACTGTCATCTGCATAGCAATGTATGTTCCCGAGAGCATATCATTGATATGCAACAGAAAGAGTGTGGGGGATAGCACAGACCCCTGGGAGACCCCAGCATTCACTCCATAAAGTTGTGAAGCGCAACCATCAACTAAAACGCGAAGGCTACGCTTGTGTAGGAAGCTGGCAATCCAGGTGCAGAGCTGAGCTGACACCCCGTATGCTGGCAGCTTGGAGAGAAGACTTCTGTTCCAGACCCTGTCGAAAGCCTTGGAGATATCGAGGCTGACAGTCAACGATTCCCCACGCTTGTCGATAGCTTCACCCCAGAGGTGTGTTACGTACGCTAGAAGATCACCTGTCGACCGTTTTGGTCGAAACCCGTACTGACGATCATTAATTAGACATTGATCTTCTAGGTAATGGATCAGTTGGTTGTATAAGATCCGTTTCATCACCTTACAAAGAACAGAGGTGATAGCTATTGGCCGATAATTTGCTGGGTTAGACCGATCCCCTTTTTTGGGAACCGCTTGCACATTAGCTTTTCTCCAAGAATCCGGCACACATCCTGTAGAGAGAGACAGCTGAAACAGGCGCGTCAACACAGGAGACAGCTCCGCTGCACACTTCTTCAGCACTATGGATGGTATTCCATCGGGGCCACTAGCTTTCCGTACATCGAGTGATTGCAGCTCTGCACGCACATCACGCTGCCTGATTTTGATGTCAGGCATCGTGTGGCGACATGAAGGTATTAAAGGTGGCAGTGCACCGAGTTTTGCTAAAAGATCGGCTTTCTCCTGCGGACTGTGAGCTAGTGATCCGCCCGGACTCCTGAGCGGTGGCAGCGAAGGTTGGCAAAAATTGTTTTGCACAGACTTGGTCAGACGCCAGAAGCTACGGGAGCCCCTAGGATGCAAAACAACGTCATGACTAATCTGTGCGATGCGCTGTGCATCCGCTCTCTCATATGACTTCCTACAGGACTTGGAGTTTTTGTTATAGGTTGCTTTCAGTGAGTGAGAACTTACAGTGAATGTCTGTAGTTTGACTTAATATATTTTATAGAGACCTAAATGGATTGAACCAAAAATTATTTTATACGTGTCTTCCGATCAACGCCGTTACCGTACCGTACGGTCATCCGTCCACTCCGTTGGATACAGTTAATACTGTTAAGCAAGCTTACAATTTTTGTTAATCTAAAATATTCACATTAATTAAACTATTTAACTCACTGAATACTTTTTTTATAATCAATAATCCTAGTACTTCTTTGCGAACGACGTTTACAGTGTTTCCTTTTGGGGCAAAAATAATAATTAGTACCAGAAATAATTCGAAAATATAAACACTATGTTTTCCTTTTTTTTAGTTTTTTTTTTAAATTGTATATGTAGGCGGACGAGCATATGGACCACCTGGTGGTAAGTGGTCACCAACGCCCACAGACATTAGCATTGCAAGAAATGTTAACCATCGCTTACATCGCCAATGCGCCACCAACCTTGGGAACTAAGATGTTATGTGCCTGTAATTACACTGGCTCAATCACCCTTCAAACCGGAACACAACAATACATAGTACTGCTGTTTTGCGGTGAATATCTGATGAGTGGGTGGTACCTACCCAGACGAGCTTGCACAAAGCTCTACCATCAAGTAGAAACCACTATCATAAAAACACTATCACATATTTTTCGCTTTTGCGCAAAAAAAGGTTCCTTAGTGTACAAAGATATCATTTTAATATCACAAACACTAATGTCACACACACGCACAAGTAATACTTATAACAAATTAACTATTCCTGCAATATATTTCGCATAAAGCTCAACAAAAAAAGCTTGTTCAAGAAAAAAAAATAGGTTTTATAGAAATAGCGATGGGTAATATCACGATATTACGATATACGATTATACGTTTATACGTTTGTACGTTGCTTAATTAATCATATTTTAAGGTTAGTATTTCGCAGTGCAATCAATTTTTTTTTATAATAATATAAATAGTATTTTTTATATATAAATATGGATTTTTTTGCAAATGAAAGCTACTACAGACGCTACCCTAAGAATATTTTTATTTTATTTTTTAAAGATACATTTACGCTAAAAAAACAAAAGCTTTAACATGATTAACTTTTACGTGAGCGGTTAACAGCCACAGTTTTTAAATAAAATTTACAAATGACTTACCTTATCTCTGAGTTCTGGATAACTTATAGTCCACAACACACAATTATTAACTTTACACTCCGAAATATTTGTGCGCTCCATTTTGTTATTCGCCGAATGTTCACAAACATAAATTCCGCCGCTGCACGGTATAGACTTCAAGGTGGCGCGAAACATTGCCGTCGTTCATTGGTCGAACGAAATCCCAATCAGTAAAGGGAGGGAGACAAACATAATTCACTTTGATATAAGTGAGAAAGAGTCCAAGAGTGTTCTGTGTGGAGTGTCGTAAGTATTGTAAATTAAAAAATCAAAATTAATTAAAGTCGATCGCTTATTTGATCTCGACATTAATATCTTATAAGATTATCTGCTAAGCCGCAGTAGACTGCAATTTGAAATATATATTATTATTTAATTAAATATAAAATATATAATGCCTCGTTGGTCAAGTGGGTTGTAAGGTCGCAGATCCCGAGGTCAGGGGTTCAAATCTCAAATCGGGCTTGTAAAAAGTCAGGCTCAGTAGCAACCCGGTGTCTGGAAGTTGGATGTGTGTATACACCCGTGCCTCGGTTGATACTGCGCCTAAATTCTGTCCGGTCATGTCGCGTTACCGTACTATCGGATTACGAGACTGAGGGAATAGAGAGTGCACCTGTTGCCATGCCGCCGTGGGCGAAAATCGGTCAGGAGGACATTATTATCATCATTTAATTGAAATCAGTATTGTGAAGCTAGTATTTACCTAATTTATGATAACAAAATATAAATGTAACTTATTAAATAGTATGTTAAAATCAAATAGTGTTTTGAACAATTATACATTTATCTTTATAACAGAATCGTTCCCTTAATAATATTCATAGACGCCAAATACAATATTTTTTCCAAAATCTGACAAGCCACATATATCCTTCACGTTCTCTCCGTCATGCCAGTACGTGAGTACGCACATGTCAATCGCTATAAATCGTATATAAAAACTCCTTGGTTATATTATCGCAGCTATTGCTTATGGCTCGCCTCGACGTCGCGCGTAACATCGGCCATCCTACAAAGTGAATACCACCAGGTATTCACATACAAATATTAGTGCAGAATTTTACGAAAATAAACTGAATTGATAAAATCAGATCGGACTGAGAAGAAAGTATCTAACTTTCTAGAAGGTCTATTAGATCTTGCGTATCTACAATATCTCCATCACTGCCAGTATCAGTACCATAGTTAACAGAACCTTTATACGGCCTCAGTGCATCAGCAGAAACGGTCATTCTGTAACACCTGCGTTATTTTGTAGGGCCCTGCATATAGATTATTTATTTTACGATTGATCCCAGTCTCTGAGGTAGTAAAGGCATTGTTCCACAAAACTAATTCTCCTTTCTTATATTTTCTCGCTTCTCTTCTGCCTTCATTGCATTTAGTTTTCATATAAATCTGTTTCTTCCTTATATTTTCACTTGCAATATTTCTTTTTTGTAGTGCTGACTATTTTCGAGCTATTACCAGTCATTTCGGGTACTAAACTCTTCTTTTGAGTGAACATAAGTTCATAGGGGCTGAATTTTGTTGTATCGTGAACCGTCTGATTGATTCCCATTACGATTTCAGGAACTGCAGAATCCCATGTCGTTGTTTCTTGAGTACTAGTTCTTATTGCATTCAGTAGGGTCCGATTTAGTCGCTAAACTTGCCCATTAGTGCGTGGAACAGCAATTGCATTCAAAGTATGGTGAATCTTATGCGTTATACAAAAATCCTTGAAATATCGACTTGTAAAAGACAATCCCCTATCCGTCACAATTCTTTTTGGGTAGCCTAATATAGCAAACACTTCCCGTAATGCCGTAACAGTTTCAAGTGACCTAAGACTTTTGTTTACCTTTACTGCTATAAATTTAGTGAAAGAATCAATAATCGCTAACACATATTGGTTTGGTTGGATGTTTTTGGAAAGGGTCCCATGTGATCTATATGCACAGAATGCATTGGTTGATCTGGTTTAGTTATAGGGTGGATTTTTCCAGACGTTTTACCATAATTTCCCTTTTTAAACAGACACTCTAGACAAGCACTGACATATTTCTTAATAAATTAGTTTTGCCAAGATGTTTTGTGTCAATCGCGAAACAATCTTGGTATTTGAGAAGCAATTCGAGCAGTCGACAATGATCCTGTTTTGATAAATTTCCAATATCGATTTCCGAAAGAAGCGTGTTTGTAACTTTGCGAGTTTGAAGGCACGCAAACGTCTGCTCAAGGGCAAGGTCACAAATGCTATGAACGCGTATTTCTCTTCTAGGGTGGAAGTGTGGTTTTGAAGTGTTCGGCAGTCCGTTCTGATAAAATCAATTCAGGCAGATAAAAAAAACAAGGTTATATATACATATTATACATATGTATGTATTAGAAAATTCATTATTTATATTAGTTACACGTTATAAATAAATAGAACAGAATATTTCCAAAAGATAGATTAAAAAAAACCAGAATATGCATTTTTTGTGATACAGAATCAAATTAAATGTTATTATTTAAAAAATAAATAAAATCAGCTTCAGAATCGGTATCTAAATCATGATCGGATTCAACTACAATCTAAACTGAGTCGGAATCGAATCAGACTCAGAATAAGTTTCGGAATCGAAATTTAAAACAGAAACATATATAACAGAACAGACAGAACAGAACAGACGGATCAGACAGACAGAACAGTACAGAATAATACAGAAAACAGAAGCAGAAGGCCAACGGACAGATTAAATAATAATAAGAGTTACGCACCTCAGTGTTATCGGCCTGGAGCGTAATCGATGCCTCACCCTCGATCCCTTCAGATGTTTCGTCATTCATCGTTTCACATGGCACTGCACGCGTAATAAGTTCGCCTTTTCGCCACAGTACATCTTCCTGTCCCATGTTACAAATCTTCAGACAACCGATTGTCCCAGTTAGTAATGTAGCGGGTATAGCAAAGTATTTATTCTCAAGATCATGAAACCTTGGTGTTGTACATACATCATGGTCCGCTGTATTTCCTACTATGTTCACTTGAACAAAACCTGATTCTTGAGGTGAAATTCGTACGTCGGAACAAGAAATGACTTTAAACTTGTCTTTGGACAAACCCCTTTCATAACAAGCATCCTGTTTCAGCATGGCAGATTTCTAGGTAGTAACTAACGAAATTCCCTTTGAATTAATGACAGGTTGACCTATAAGTATATCCACATCAGCTGGGAGTTTCATATGTGTTACTACAACTGTCGTGTCAAAACTCAAATCATCAATTAACATTGTTAAACTTATTTGACCCATAGCTGGTACGGCATCACCAGTAAACCCTTTTAATACAGCATCCGTCTCTCTTATTGTAAGTTCCATGGAGCTTACCATTTTCAAAGACACGACATTCAATTCAGCTCCCGTATCAAGGTATCCAGGAAAAGTTTTATCCCCAATTATAATCTTTTTTTTTGTAAATATCGTTTAAATTTTGAACAATGTTTATTGAAACTGAACCATCCTTTCCTTTCTTCATCAAATTCTCAATTTTAGTACATCAATTTATTTTATGCCCGGTCTCACCATAAAATTTACAAATTCTTCTATCAGGTACTGGGCAATCCTTTACCATGTGGTCAGATGAATTGCACCGAAAACAGTTCTTTCGACGTGATGCAGATGAAATCGAACGCGACATTGAAGCAGAGGGTAAATTAACATTTTGTCTTCTTTCCATGTCGGATCTCGTTGTACGAGGAATACTAGGGTAGATAGTTTCTGTTTTCTTTACATCTTGTTTAAAGCGATAATTCTCGAAAGCAGATAAATATCCTGAGTAAAACTCTTCTGGTGTTTCACATTTGAATGCTTTGGCATTATTCTGCAGATCTAGTGGTAAGCCTTTGATCAAACATGAAAGCGACGCAGAATCATTTAATCCACAACGGCGACACATAGTGAGATTGTCGTGATAATAATGAGTGATCGTTTCTGTGCTTAACTTCTTTCTACCAACTAACTGTTCAAGCATATCAGCATACTCAAAACTTCTAGGGAACGCCTTCATCAGCAAAGATTTCCATTGCTCCCAAGTAAAATCGTACTCACTTGCACGGTTAAACCATAATTGAGCTTGGCCTGCTAAACGAGTTTGCATAATCACTATTTTTGAGTAGTCATTCCATTTATGAACTAGCCCTAATTGAAAAATCTTCGCCAGCCAATTCTTCACATTGCATTCGTTATTATCAGGGTCAAAAGTTGGTATAATTTTCTCATCTGATATGTTTAGCAAAGGACGCGATTCAACACAAAAAATTTCCACCATCTTTTCAACTTTCTCTGATAGAAGCCGTTCGAACATAACATTAGTGTGAATATTCTCTTCACAATTATTTTCAATTGATGACGTATCTTTATTCACTGATTCGACATGAAAATTTTAAGTGCTCGTCATGGAAGCCGAAAGCAAACGGTTTTTTTTTGTAGTCGGCGTAAACGCAGTTTTGTCAGATACTGATCTTTTCATTTTCGAGTCTTATTAGTTCTATTCCACTTCTGAATGTTAAAATCAAATAGTGTTTTGAACAATTATACATTTATCTTTATAACAGAATCGTTCCCTTAATAATATTCATAGACGCCAAATACAATATTTTTTCCAAAATCTGACAAGCCACATATATCCTTCACGTTCTCTCCGTCATGCCAGTACGTGAGTACGCACATGTCAATCGCTATAAATCGTATATAAAAACTCCTTGGTTATATTATCGCAGCTATTGCTTATGGCTCGCCTCGACGTCGCGCGTAACAAGTAAATATGTTTTTAATGATTTTTTAGTGGCCAATCATTTTTATAAATTGAATTATATGCATATATAGTTATACGGTTGGCCCTGTGTTAGGCCATATAGGTTGCACTGCGCTTCGCTCTCTTCACTTTATCTAAAAAACAGTTAAATTTATTTAAAAAAAGGCTCTTGCTTGTAATAATAAATAAATTAATGGTCCGCTAAAATGAATATAGGTGTTCATCAAAACATTAGTATCCTGCCTTTTCTAACGGGTAATCATTTTTAACTCTAACAATTAATGTTTCATAAGTTTAAGCGGTGCAAAACGGCATGTTCAGAATTATACTAGTGAACATGGGCCGATTCGGTTCTGGCACTCGCCGGCCGCTGCCGGGGCAAGCTCGCTTCGCTCGATCGGCTCGTGCGATGTGCTTTAAAAGTAACCTAACATAACCTAACCTACATGACTGCCCTAGAATTTTAAATGTAATAGGCGAATCGAGAGAAACACCGGAAGTGAATAATTTTTCGTATTTAACCCATTTTAGCGGACGATTAATTAATTTCATTCATCCGGTAATAGGACGACTAGACACTTAGTAAAAAAAATTGTTTCAAGTTCAAAATATTTATTAAATGTAGAAGTGTTACACTTGCTTATTGATTGTCACAAATCTACCACGGAATTAAGCACCACAGATCTGAGAAGAACCGGCGAAAGAAACTCAGCGACATATTTGCAAAAACCAGTTCAGCGACATTTGACCTTAAATATTTTAAGAGATACGTTTAAAACAACTTTTAGAACGTCAAAATAATGGATTTTTCATCGAGTAAACATGAAATCAAGTGAAGTTATGATTTTTTTTCCAGCACTAAACTAATTGACGGCCACCAGTTGTTTCTTTCACATTAAGTAAATAAAATAACATTGTTATAAACAAGATTTTTCTCCGTGCATAAGGTATACTTCAGCACCTATCGGAATTAGGCCTAGATATTTAATAATGATTTGAATATTTATAATTTAAATTCTAAATTTTAGTCAAGCAATTAAATTGTGAAGTGAGAATATAAGCTGCTGTTAGTGGATTAGTGTAAAGTATTGTGGTGAGTTGGATAGAGGAGAGATAAAGAGTTGTGTATTGACGGTTATGAAATTATATTTGAATTGTGATCTTTTTAGCAAAGGTGAATGATTGAGAAAATAAAATTAAAGAATTAAAAATACTTAATGTTTTCATTATATTTCAATATCATATTGTCTTATTAGTAATATTTAATAAAATGTTTATACATAACAAGTAGTTTCCATAGTAGAACGTCCGTCATCCTCTGCAACTAAGATGTTTGTTTCGTGTTATTACAATGGCTCACTCTCCCTTCATTGCTCACAATAATACTATTACTATTTGGCAGTCCAATAAAGTATGATTAAAAATATTTAAAAAGCAAAAACCCTTTTTAAAAACAGTTAATTAAAAAACAGTCTCAAATAAATTTATATAATTTGAAGATAATATAAGTAAATAATTTATTCAAAGCAATGCAAAAAGAAACGTAACAACCGCGGTTGCTATAAAACTTTTTCTTGCAGTTTCATAGACATCCTTCATCGCCAGCCATCTACCAGCATTCCACATACAAAATCGAATGCCATTGAAGTAGTGATACACAAACGGGGCACCCAAGATTATTTTTATAATGAAAATTAAAGGTCTTGAAAGATCTAGACTTTGTATCATCGACACGTAAGTTTCGACTCCGTTAGACAGGAACAGACTACCACCTGATAATAATAGAGCGTAGAATGTTACAATAATACCTGAAACAAGCAATACATGTTATTTAAAAAATGAAAAAAGATTAGGCAGAAGTAAGACTTTTTAAATCAATGTTCCTTTGTTCGATCCATAACATACTCCTATACGTTTATCTTGTTCCGATGAAAATGTTATGTTCTTTTACCTTTGAATATTTCTGACATGGCACCAAAATCATACATTCACAATGTGCATTAACAGTATCTAAAAATTTTAATTAAAAAACAATGTCATTGCAATGCATTGCAGTATTCAAGCTAATATTGATTCAAAGAAACGCGTAATCAGTACCAAATTAATTATCAAATACAAAAGGGTATAATCTCCACTAAGTCCTACAAAGCTCTACTTAGAAAATTATGTTCAACAGGATTCAAAGCAAACAAACCGGTAATGCGCTGAACTATTGAAGTCATCGCTGGCAAAGTAGGTGCATATATAGTCAGATGCGGTGACATGGGTCGATTCAAACTCATATTTTTATCATCATGTGATTTTTTTGGCGGTGGAACATAGCGCTGGAACACTATTTGATTACTTTCGCTAGCCCCAGACCTCTCGTCGCAACATTTAGTCCCGCTGTATGTTACTCTTCTATTAAAGCACGCGATCGATGGAAACAGCAATGAGCTAGAAACAAAAGTATAAGTAACGGCTATTGAGGAGAAGGTTTGACATATGACAGATTTTCATCCAAACACACGCAGCTTACCCTACAATATTTCCCCCACCATCGCCGAGCAACAGATTTTAATTAACATGAAAGGTGGCTCAAAATAACTTTTTTCATTGAAAATACTGTCGAAACTTTGCAACCTCAAATTAATAAATTATCAACCATAATACAATACAAATCGGTATATATCGAACAACCAATAGTGAAGCGAGGGTGAATAAGCCTCAAGGCTTTTGTCAAACAATGGCATTGACAGGCTGCCCTTTTGTGAGCTTTATTTTAATACTTTTTTTTTGCAACGCCATATTTACTTCATAGACAAAACTTTAAAATATAATCATACCTATTATGTTAAATATTCGTTGTACGTTATTTTAAGCATAAGTATAACAATAAAATATATTACACTAGCTGTACCCGGGGTTTCACCAGCGTATAATTAATAAAATTATAATTAATAAAAATCAGCCTAGAACCTTCCCCGATAAAAGGATTATACAACACAAAAATACTTTTTAAATTCAAACCAGTACTTTCCGAGATTAGCCGAATCAAACAAACAAACTCTTCAGCTTTATATAATAGTATAGATAAATATTATATTGAATAATAAAGTATATTAAATAATGGGTTTTGCGGTTATATATCTGAAGTTTGAAATTTTCTACGAACTACTAGGTACTGAATTCACTTTTAATGTTAATTATATATTTTTTAATTGATTATTTTCAATCGAAATAATAATAATAATGGCTAGAACACGATTTAGGGTTCAAACCCGAGCCAGCAACGTCTTTGTGTTTGTAATTTATCTTATATTCGATGGTGAAGGAGTGAAAAAATAACCTACTCAAAACCAGCGGCAGTCTTTTCCCAACAGTGGGACATCTACCAGCTGTTATTTACTTTTAAATTATTTCCTTAGGCGTTTTCTAGGTATATTTATAAACGGAACGGAATAATTTAGCAGTAAAAAATATATTTTTGTCTGCGAAATAAAACGTACTGATCGAATTGGAGAACGATTGGGCTATTTTTAATGTGATGTCACAGAACAATATTGGTTTATAAAGAGAAGAACAGGATGATGCGATACGATATCACCAAATGGCATAATGACGCGTATATATATAAATTTGAGATTTTTTTTTATATTGCATTGTTATACAGAACGACGACATTCGGACTTTTGTAGTAAGACTATTTTTTAAGCATTTTTGATGTTTTAAAATATAAAATAAACACTCGGCAGCACTGCAGTGAAAATCGTTCAAGTATAAAGCGTATTTTTTTTATATTTTCTTTTGAATTACGTCATTAATAGATACTTAGTAGCATGGCAACCCACCGCCAGACACCCTTAAGCTTTAATAAATTATGGTTGTACTTGTACTTACGAGTATGTTATAAAGGCTGAATTTTATATACGAGTGTATTTCCCGTGCTAATGCAGAGCCCTGGAATTTTAATGAATGCCTACATCACGGAATTTATTGATTTTCACGATGATTATAACCATTATCATGATCATTATTTGACCCAGAATCAGACCTGAATGAGCAAATAATTTAGTCCCCTTTTTTACAATTGTGAGTAGTGCGACGACATTTAATTAGCCGGATCGAATCGATTCGCATTTATCTGAACTTAGCTATCGATAGGATAATGCGAATCATAAACCGAAATTCTCACCAACTACATACACTATATATTTGAAATATCTAAATAATACATAATTAACTGCTTTTGTAATAAATTAATTGGTATACTAACAACCCTAAATTTAGAAAATAAAAATGCAACTAATAGATAATAACGAAGCTGAAATTGTTTTATCGTCGTAATCCTCTTATGATTGTTATAACGACGTAATTTTACTCAATCCCTTGCCTAATTTTACAAGCAAAATATTTTAATCGATCACGGTTATTATTATAGCAGAAAATAAATACTTTCATAGGTTTTATATTTAAAAAATCTTACTCTCCCCAGCGCCAGAGTGTGGTAGTAGTAAATAGTAAAAAATGCAAATAAGCGAATGAACTGTATACTCAATTTGAAATCAAAGGTTTTATACACCTCAAAGTTAATCTATGTTATACGTTATCTATATTTCATGCAATAATAGTTATATGCATGTGCAGAGAAAATCTAATGGCGCACAAAATCAGCTACGCATGGATTAACTTGTTTATCCCTCAATTCATGAGCCTGTAGGGTTAGGCATTTCGTTATTTATAATAAAGTTCTTAAATAAATTTTTCGCTAGACTGTAGTTATGACATATGCGCTTCAAAGATCTGAAGAAAAGTGTGTCTCCTCTAAATTATTAATTACAGTTTAGAAAATTCTAGAAAACAAAAAGGTGGAATACAATAAAACGATAAACTCCGGTGGCCCGGGGTGGCGAGGCGTTTTCAATATAAGACTCGCCATCGTCAACGCTAAATGCTAACACTATTAGGGGGGCGCTTTTACACCGTCGTGCCTGCAGGCGATCGTCGGTGGCAACTTAGGGTCAGTTTTCAGGCATCTCATAACTGATCCCTAATCCCAAAAACCTAGCCTCGTGTACGACGCGGTCATGCGGCTACGAGTGCGAGGGAAGCAATTTTTTTTTTAAAGTAGTATTTTTTTCACTTTTTGTACCCACGGTGCGTACCGCTATGAACTTTTCAGTATCCCTGACAACGTGTATGCAAAATTTTATAAGCGGAGTGGAAACGTAACAAAACAAAAAGACAACATATTCACTTCCGCGTTTGTAATATTAAGGTTTCATTAACCATTAATTTCTCTGTTTCACTGCGTACGGCTGTTTCTTTTCCTTAAGCTCAACGAATCACCACAGACGCCTATCTGTGCCTTTGTTGTATTTTTCTTTTTTATTGCATAGTTTTATTTCCAGAGAGCGTCACAATCGAAATTTTAGGATTACTCCTTAATTCTGTTTCAAATAACTTTTTTTTTTGATTAATTATTTGCAAAAAACAATGCTGACGCGGTTCGATTTAGTTTTTATAGAACATTTACATTTATAGATTTAAGAATTTAACTAAAAAAACTGATAAAGTGAGAAAATTGTACGTGCAAAAGTATGAGTATCAAAGTTAATTGTAATGAAAAAAATGTATGGGTTCGGTGAGTGGACCGTAGAGTATAAAACATGATCCAATGAAAGGACCGCCGTGTATGTCAACGTGTAGGTATCAATAAAGTGCGATGATATCGCCACAGGGCTAGTTAATCAGGACCAGACGCTTTTAAAATGAGAAGCGAGGGAGCCAAATATTGCTGAACGTACAGCCAATTTATTTTAACATTTCATAGACATTTACTTTCAACACTCTTAACTTTCAAAATACATTTAATTAAATATTTTGACTATCCCTGAAAGCGTTAATAGATTTTATTTTAAATTATGAATGAATACATTAATACGTTATATGTCCTAAGCTTAACTGGAAATACCAATATGATCTACGTATAAAGATATAAACTTTAATTCAATAGAATTACATTAGAAGTATATAACTGATGGGCTAGGTCCCCTTCTCCTCTTTTAGAAGAGATGATCTTATGTTTTTTTTTTCACGCCGCTCCAATGCATGGATGCATGGATGGCAGAATTTCAGGTGACACGTGCAGATTTCGTCGCGATGTTGTCCTTTACCGCAAAGCACATTCAACTTATAAAATCTTAGTGGCGCTCATTACTTGTTGAGTGGGTTTGAACCCTCAATCTTCGGTTAAGATTATACATATATGCATATTCATTTTAATTTATAATTAAAACTTTATCATAGTTAGCCATATGACACAAATATTTGGTATAACATTAAATATAATAAATTATTAAATATAAATTATAATAATCCTCAAATAATTATAAAACATCGTTTCGTGCGACAGAGTGCCTTCAGCCTGCAGGCATAGACGCAAAGCGAGAATACTTGATGGACGACGAGGGTGTTAAGTTAATTAAATTTTATAAAGCTCGTATGATCAACTAGAGAAACTTTTACTTATTTTCATCATTCGTAACTACATATGTTTGTTAACAAATATGTATGCTGTATGTTAAATTTATTTAAGAATTATATTTTAATAATGAAATATATTCGATGAATCTTTTCTATACATTATTATTGTTTAATTATAACGGCCTGAACGTATTACATTAAAAAAGAGTATTATACTATTTAAGTAGTATTCTTAATATACTTCAATTATAAAATAAATTTAGTTTTTACGTACCTGTTATTATTTAATATTCTAAAAGCAATATTTTCTCTAAAATATCTTGCTTTTAATGCAACTGAAAACATTATTTAGAATATCCCACAATGACAATTAAATGTATGTTTGTATTTTTTAAAATAAATATGACATTGTAAAGTTCGTTGAAATCTTAGCTTTATGTTTTTTAATTAGCATTAAAACCTCATTAAAGTTAATTTCTCTGACTGCAACCATTTTAAATAGTTATTTATAATGTGTAAGCTTTGGAGATATTTTTTTTCTAAGTATCAATAACTAAATTGGAACAATAAATTATTATGTACGTACATGCAAACTACGATATTGAGAATGTTACACTTTTCGACATAGTTTGCGTCTTGTTTTACTAAAATAATGTAGGCATATTATACATGACCGATGCTAGTTCACGATAAAACCGAACGCACTAATATAAAGTTCTTACCAGTGAAACAGATTTTACTTAAAAGTCATATTTCAAATACGGTAGGCACGGCCTCTTATACACAGCACGTTTAGAAAACGTGCCGTGTATAAGAGGCTTTACGGTCGTTTGATGCCACGTTGCCAGTGTTGTCAAATTTATTTAGCCATTTTTTTAAATATGTTATTTTGTTATTTAGAAATTTATTAATAGACAATAAATATAATATAGCAACGCTAGACATAATAAATTTATGTTTAAAGTTATTACACGTGTAAACAAATAATTACGGTATACTTATTCGAATACAAATAAGTACAGTGGTGGTCATATATTTAGAAACACCACCAACGGTCCTTGACATTATGTAAGAAGACTTCACCGCAATCGTTTTTATTTTGAAATTAAACAATAAATAGGACAACAATATGTTCAACGATTTATCATTTATTAGAAAAACAATATAAATACCATTACACAAGTGCAGTTTCAATATTACATTACGGACAAACATTTAAATCAGTTTTAATGTATGAACAATAATGGTCAACTAATTAGAAACAACAACATAAAATATATAAAAACTAAATCTTTTTAAGTATTAGTAATTAGTATTGTTATTTACGAAATAGCTACTATCCACAGCCTACCAATAGTTATAATTTATTTAGTGGCGTATCCCTTATTTTCATTAACAGCACTGCAACGACGTGGCATTGATTCAATCAATTTCATACATTTTTCTAGGGGGATTGAATTCCATGCTTCAACAAATACTTCATATAGTTCGTTTTGACTGGTGTTACGTTTATTTGAGATTTCCTTTTTAACAATATACCAGAGATTTTCTATCGGGCTTAAAGCCGGACTATTTGCTGGCCAATCTAAAACGGATATACGCTGTTCGCTTATTTTACGCTATTGGCCGTATATTTAGGGTCATTGTCATGCTGAAAGATCCAGGTTATAGGCAAATGTTCGTCCGAGTAGGGAATCATTGTGTGCTCTAAGATATTTTTGTATTTCCATTGATCCATTGTACCGCCACCGTGCTTGACTATACTCCTTTTGTATTTATAATTAAAAGCATTGTTTACAGGGCGTCTATCATAGCGCTTTCCATCGGAATTTACCATATTATTTTTTGTCTCATCTGAAAATAACACTATTTTCCATTCTCGTACCGTCCAATTAACATATTTTTTAGCGAATAATAATCGCTTCTCGCGGTGATGCTTAGTAAGAAGCGGTACCTTTCGAGAGATTCTTCCAAACAATTTAGCTTCCACTAATCTTCGGCGTATCAGTCTTGACGAGATGTTTCTCGGGTTATCAGGCAAAAAAACTGCATTTTCATTCTGGTTGGAGCCTTTACTTGGGTATTTTTTAGCAACACGAGATCTTCTCTGGGAGAGGTTTTACTTGGCCGAGCCTTTCTAAGAACATTTTCAACAGTTCCATGTGTTTTATAATGATTAATTGCAATAAAAACTTTCTTAAAAAAACAATTTAAATGCTCAGCTATTCTTCTGTACGCCCACTTATGATCTATATGTAAATTAACAATTATTTGCCAAATTGACGCGTCACAACTTTTATTTTTGCCCAAATAAAATTCAGATTAAATTTTGAATTGCCGCCAAAATAATAGAAAAAGAAATGTTATTCTCCAATTTCAAAAAGAACGAGCTATAGATGCTTTTTTTAAAATGTTTCTTATTAGGCGTCCAAGCGGCCAGTAACAGAAAATAAACTCCTACATGTGTAAGACTCATTTTGTAATTAAAAGTAAGATATGTTTTATATTTTATGCATTTAATGAGTTTTTTAATTGGGTAGCAATATTATTGCATGATTATTAGTTATTGAATGTGTATATTTTTTACGAACATTTGTACATTGAAGTTATACTTTCTTTATTCATAAGAAGTGTTTCTAATTATATGACCACAACTGTAGGTGGGATACCATTATTTACTATAATTATTTATTTACTCGTGTATGTACTACCGAAATCTGTAAAGGTTTGCGAAAGAAATAATTAAATAAATAATATAAAAAACCTTAGGCTACTAACCCTATTAGCTTGTCGCTTGTTATAATCACATCGAATAGCTACAACTTGCAACATTTCACGGCAGTGAAAGTGTGTAAATACAGACACAAGGGTAATACAATTAGACCCTGTGGTGTGCGGCGCATTATCATAATCATAAATAAAACTATTTGTTAGTCTATCTTCTCAAAATAAATTTTATATACATAATAACCATTTTTATTATAATTATTTATTCCTAGACATATAAAAAAGAATTATTTGTTTCTAATAATAAATTTACAATTTGCCATAGTTTACCAATACGTGTACCATTAACGTTGTTGACTGACATACTGATCCCATGACCAATTGGCACGGTGAGCCACCTTCCTGATCGGTCATTCTCGTCCCCCTAATATCTCTCGAAATGGAAGTTAAGAATTCGAAATACATTATATTCGAAAATATCAGGTAGTGTTTCTCAGATAATATGCTTAGATATAGTCGAATAATATATATTATATGTTAAAATTAAAATAAATTACGTATACAATGACTTAATCCTCAATCATGGAATTGTAAAGTTAATGATTAAACGAGGAAAACTAAATTTCTAAACATATAATTGTTATCATTATTAGATATATTGAAACTGAACTTTATTAAATTATTATAAAGCTACTTTTCGAGGATTTGAAGGGGCCTATCTGTTCTGTCAGGTTATGACTATTTATGTAACACTGACAACGTGTTCGCAAAATTCATGATTATCGGTTTTCTCCTCACTTTCGGATTTATAACATTAGAAGGGATTTATGATCTTAGCAAATTATTTCTGTATGATGTAATTCTAATAAAAATACTATTAACAGCTTAATGAATGAAATTAACTTGATCGAACCAACTGTTTGTGGCATTCAGGTATGCCAAGTTATACATTCGTATTAGAGGCACGCTTCGGCGCATATAGGGCTTCGGCCACATGGGGGAGACGACATTGAGCGATCAGAGCTATCAATTTACAAAACATAAACATTTAAATTAATTCTTAAATAAAGATAGTAAGATTTTATAAAAAGTCACGATTAGTGTTTTAAAGATAGATTAATCAATTTTAACATAATAAGAAACATGATTATGAGACTTTTTTTTATTCATTAATGTTCATGTTGATTTACATATTTATTCTTATATCACATTTTAACACATACCTGGGATATAATATAAGTTTCAGTCAATCAATAAGTGACGTGTTTTTGGCCCAGTTCGATTCAATTTCCAGGGAATATTTAAATTAAAATAAGACTATTTTTTTTATTTATTGATATAACTCCTGCATATTTGTCTCATCTCCAGAACGAAAGAGACAGAATATTATCACACTTTCACAGGAAATTATTCTTGGTGCCTCCCCCAAACCTCCCCGTGCGAGTAGGACAGCCTTTATCCTGCGTTTTCGATTCCAGATTGACCTATTTACAAGCAACGCATCCTTATTCTGAGTTTCAAACAAAATAAAAAAAGTCAAGTTGCAGTTGGTATAAATATATATTTTCAAATATATATTTGTTGTAATAGCGTATGTATAAATCAGATCAAATGTAAAATATTTGGCTATTTCCTTATTGCATTTGCATTGTTCTCAAAACCCAGCAAAAGCAAAGACTCTATAAAGGCGGTAAAACTTCGCGGTACGATCCACGTTGGCAAAGATAAACTTTGTGCGGATCACGTGAACCCGAAAAAAATCGGAAAAATTACTTATTTCGCCAGATCTTTTAATGTTATGTTGAATATTCATTGGAAAAATAATTTAATTACTAATGATATTATTCTAGCTCAATGCGTATAAGGCCCCTTAATAGAAAACGCCAAAAAGGTTCTGTAAAATAAGAACACCTTTGAAAGCTAAAAAAGGCAATGCCAATAGCTTCATGTCAGGATGCAGAACATTCACCAAACAAAGCTAAATTTCACTACTATTATGGTATAGTCGAATTGTATGAACTCTTTTTGGCTTTGATATATGACGGGAATTTAAAATCTTTCCTCGATTGATCCTAATTTTTTTTCTCGACCCGACAGGTAGATTGGAAACTGTTTTCCATTAAAAAAAAATTCCCTCCATCCAAACGTAACTGGCAAATACAAAAGAAGGAGTAATTCGTACCTCTTGCAATAATATAGCAATGGATATACCACAAAAGTAAAAATTAAAATATCTCACCTTAATGACATGATAACTTAGACCTGGATAGATCTACATTGCAATAGTAGACATTATATGCGGCTGGTCGACCCTTTATATTAATACGTTTGTGGTTTGGTTAATTGGTTAATTATATACCGTAAGCACGTATTTGGTCTGTACAGTACATATTATTGTTACTGCTACGACCCGAGGACACGACGGAATTCACATTGTAAAGAAGTCAATGAAAAATAGTAATATAGAATTACTTCACAAAGCTGTGTAGGAAAGAAAAACAAAACAATGAATTAATAAAAGGACAATAGACAACAACGAACAACAATAACCTTAATACTTCATCATATCAATCAACCCACGCCAATAAATGTGAAAAGTCGGATTATAAAAATCTATTTTATATTACGAAAATAAAATATGAAAGTAAATTAAATTAATTAAGCTTAGCCTCACGTAAGTATCGAAATCTCCAATAATATGAACGATCATAACAATAACCTACAGAGTTCATTAAATGTAAACAATATATAACAAATAAAAAATATTTGAGTAAATTTTAAAATTATATGATATAATTAAGTATTTTTGGTGAATTATATGAGCTAAATTTATTTTTATAATTTAAATGGAGTATATATAAAATAACTTAATATAACTTATGAATTTATGCAAGGTTTACAGAATTAGGCCTCGTCATTCTCCCCACACCTTACCTCAAACCATCGCGCACAACGAGGCGGGTCTGAAATTAACACAAAGGATATACCTGTAAACATTTCAAAACAATCTCAAGGATATAAGCCATAGTAAATAAGTTAATGCACATGATCGAAAGCTTACGTTTAATAAACTACAGTGTAATAGAACCAAAAAGCTTATAGTCCTTTGAAATTACTAAGATAATGGACGTGCAGTGATTGGTGAATCGTTGGTATCCTCCCCCAAATAGTAGGGAAACAGTATTTTCAATCCATGGTGGTGTAACCTACACACTGCGATGGACTCGTATTCCTCGATGGAATCCGCCGCGGAAGTACCGTTGCACTTGCCTGTTAAAATTTTAACGATAATTATTTCATTATGTGTTTTGTGTTTTACTTACAATATTTTTCGCTTGCTTGTTTTAATATATGTGAAATACTAGAATCGTAAAAAAGTGAATCCCGAACATATTAAAGTAACAATGAAATCAATGAAAAAACAAAAACAAGGCGTCGACATTAAATAGACTATTAAATTTGTGCTTTAACCATGGAGCTCGACACAGAATCACACAGAGAATTTTATAGGTATACTATGAATAAAGAACCCGAAATTGATGTTATAATTTACGGACTTTCTGAGCGATCAAGTAAGTAATTTAATTTTAAATTGGAGCTTACTAGTTTATCTATCGCAATTCGTTCGGTATTCGCGTATACTCGTACTTGCAGTTAGACGAAAAAAATAATCATAAATCCTGTATATTATTGGTATTTTTCTCACTTATCTAATATAGTATTTAGTAATCAAAGCATAAGTTTCTAAATTTAAATAGGCATTTTTTAAATTTAAATTCTATGAATTCTAGTATTAATGGAATAAAATATTATTCTGTTAATCTCGATGCAATATAAGTTAGTCATTATTGTAGAGCGCGTTCTGTGGTAATAATTTTAAAATTTATCGTTGCACAATATATAGAATTATTTATTATATTATGTATGATTAAGTTAAAGTACATTATATAAGTATTTTCATTGCCAATAATAATATTTAACAAAGATGGCAATTATTATTAGTTTGCATTCTTCAATATGAAGCGTAATTTTAGTGGGTCAGACTGAAATGGTCTCCAGTAACAGAGCAGATTTTTCAGATTAAAGTATGGGGGGGAGTATTTATATATGTATATAAGTGTACATTATGTAGGTTAGTGCGTATATATAATGTGATTATATGTGATTTGTATGCTACTCATTGTACGGGTTGTATGCATGTTATGTATTTTTTGTTCTTTGTGATGTATAATAAAGTATAAAGTAAAGTAAGTTATGCGTAATAAAGTGTTTAATGAATAAATGAAATGATAATAACAGATATATTAAAAAACTTGTGCATTCGGGGGAACCCCGTCAGGAACAAAGTTCTTTGCGAAATATTGTGTCTCAAAATGTATATTTTCATCGAGTGCTATATTTTATCAAAACAAAAAGTGCATTCATCCTTTATTTAACTCTTTCGCCAATTTGTATATTTTATGTTACTGTTTATTATTTTATCGATGCAAAAATGCTAAGTAAGGATTTAAAGTAATATATTTCATTTAACATTTTAGGCAGTACTTTATTCAAAAAAAAAAACAGAAAAGGTTATTTAATAAATGTCTATCACAAAAATTGAAAATAATATAATATTGTTTTTAAATTTAATCGTTATATTGTATCAGTAATTATTGGCTTATGGTAACCATAATAAGATACATATGTTTGTGGTTCAATTTTATCAAAGTATCTCGAGAAAGCAGCATCAACGGTTGTACAGTAATTCGTTGTGAACTGCGCTGGGTTATTATTTATACTCAAATCAAATGTACCTGATAAAAAATATGTAATAATTGATAAATAAATTTATTTTTTACATATATAGGGTTTTCCATTAAGGGCGCTTGATCGTGCAGAACTTCCATCGTAGCGTGTGCTGTGTGGCACGTAGCGCCGTCCTGTTGAAACCACATGTTGTCCAGATCCATATTCTCGATTTCAGGCCAAAAGAAGTTGGTTATCATCGACCGGTATCGCTCACCATTGACGGTGACGGCCACACCATTATCGTTTTCGAAAAAATACGGACCAATCACGCCTCCGGCCCAAAATCCGCACCAAACAGTCACTTTCTGCGGGTGCATTGCCACTTGGTGAACCTCGTGTGGATTGGTCTCGTCCCAAATACGGCAATTTTGCTTGTTGACATAGCCATTCATCCAAAAATGCGCCTCGTCGCTGAAGATGATTTTTTTGCCAAAATCGGCGTCAACTTCCAACTGCTCTAATGCCCAGTCAGTGAACACACGGCGCTGTCTATGGTCATTAACCTTGAGCTCTTGGGTCAGCTGGATCTTGCAGGCTCAAGTCACAACGCAAAATTCGCCAAGTTGTCGTGTGCGAAAGGCCGAGTTCCTGTGCGCGACGCGGAATTGACTGCCGCGGGTTTTCGAGGACACTGTCGCGCACAGCGGCGATATTCTCGGCAGATCTCGCGTTACGTTGACGCACGGGAACCGGCTGATTGTTAACTGACCCGGTTGACTCGAATTTGTCCACCAATCGACGGATAGTCGACTCGGCAGGACGATCATCGCGACCGTAAAACGGGCGAAGTGCGCGGAACGTTGCTCGAACTGAAGACCCATTTTCATAAAACAATTTTATGATTTGCACGTGCTGCTCGACACTGTAACCTGCCATGGTGGTTTGGGAGGACGGAATGAATATAACACACTGCATTTGACAGCTGTCACTCAAACAACATGGCCGCAATCAACTGTCAAAGTTCAAGCGTCCCTATTGGAAAACCCTATACATACCTCGTTTGATTCAAAGTTTCATTTTTCTGTTTGAATTTACGTTTACGTTGAACGTTTGCTTTTGGCTTTTATTTAAATTCTGATTTTGAATGTTTGTTTAATACGATATACGTTTTGGCGCTTAGCATAATATGATTACACTATAATATTTCTGAAATGCATGTAAATAGTAAACACTCGAATCATATGTATATTTAATGTCTGTAATATTATGTAAATACTTGTATTAAGTTACATGAACTTACTTTTCTGTCTTCATTATTTACACTTGCTGGAGACACGATATAAATCCCAAGTCATCCAAAACATAAAAAATCCATCTATCGGCAATATCTGTCAAATATTGATCTTTTTTTTTATTTGTCATTTATTTTTTGTTTTAATGATTAAATTTTATTTTTCGAGACGCGCGCGAATCTTTACTGTTATCGGACGTGTTGTTTACGCTTTGCTAATTTTATCAATATATCCTCATAAGTTTTATATAGTGAGAGAGAAACCAATCATTTGGAAGGTGAAGATAATATTTTTGTAGAATCTTCTACTACACAATGTGAACAACGGGCTGATAAAAGACTCCATGAAAGCAGTGATGAAAATAATGACGGCGGACTTATTACCGTTACAAAGAGGAGGGTAAAATATCGTATAATGAGTGATTCCATGGAATCGCAGAACGAACAAGCGCAAGTTGAAATCATTAAAAATATTACCTAAGCAGTTTGCCATGGCCAAGTTACTTAGAGCTGAGGATATTCAAGAGATTAAAATAAAAAGGCCCATATAAAATAC
This sequence comes from Nymphalis polychloros, assembly GCA_905220585.2. Classification (NCBI taxonomy): domain Eukaryota; kingdom Metazoa; phylum Arthropoda; class Insecta; order Lepidoptera; family Nymphalidae; genus Nymphalis; species Nymphalis polychloros. The sequence goes on along the minus strand of HG992241.1, from coordinate 15,008,833 downwards.
TAATTCAGTTCAGTTCAATTGAAGGTGCATCTAAACTTCTAAAATGTAAAAAGATGGAGGAATTAGGCTTTAAATGTATGATGACTAATGAAAACCGATATTCTTATGGTGTAGTCAAGGGTGTATCTTGATGATAAAGACTTATTTGAGAACTCAACGTCTGAATATGAAATTTCTGCTGTCAAAAGATTGAAACACTTAAACTATGAAGGAAAATAATATATTACCTGAGTATGTTACTGGATATGGTATCAGATTCAAAGTTGAACCATTCTTGTTCCCAGTAAGTCAATGCTCAGGCTATTGGAAATTTGGACATTACTGGAGAGATTGTCCAACGAAAAAGTTTTTTTGTCCTAAATGTGGTGGTAACCATGAAAACCAAGGAATTTAAGTGTCTCAATTGCAAAGGTCCACATATGGTGTTAGATAAAAATTGTCCCATGTTCCTCAAGGAGAAGAGAATTAGAAAAGTTATGAGTAAGAAAAATTTAACTTACAGAAAGGCATTAGAAATATATATTAATGAAAATATCCCTAGAACACAACCATCCAATCAATTAATTGTTCAACATGAAACTATAAATGAATCTAACAGTCAACAGTATAATAAAAACCTATACAGTTCTAAAGTTGCAAATGAGTCTGTAATAGAAATGGAGTGTTCTTTAAGTGAGGAAGAGAATGAAAAGGAAGAAATTGAAGAAAAAAGTTCAGGAAGAGAAAGCATGAAAGAAAAAAAGAAAATTTCAAAACAAAAGCGTGATAGAAATCCAGTTGAACAGTTAATAGAAAACGAAGAAGCTTATGACAATAATTAAGAGAAGATATGTGAACAAGAAAAAAATGAAATAGAGTTTAGAAACTTATTTAAAGAAATAGAGTTCAAGAAGATTTTGAACAAGATTAAAAATGTTATATTAGGCTCTTACCAATAATGGGAGAAAAGGTTTTTGTTTGTGTAAAGATTTTATTTATAGAGTTTACAAAAGTAATAGTCAGTTGATTTACAAGAGCTGAGATATTTGAAGGATTATTAGGCCTTGTTAATGGATAATAGTGAACAAAACTTTAAAATAAGTTTTATGCAATGGAATGCACAGAGCCTATGCCCTAAATTAGCTAGTTTTGATGCATTGTTAATTCAGAACAAAATTCATATAGCTATAATTAGTGAAACGTGGCTACATGAATGTGCAATACTATCTATTAAAGATTACAATATTTTTCGGAATGACAGACCAGACTCATACGGTGGAGTAGCAATTGTTGTACATAAATCTATTCGTGTATATATAAATCTAAAGGTTAATAATGTAAGTATAGAAGTTATTAGTATAAGAATTTTAAACTGTAAATTTTTACGAAATGTAGTTACTGTCTATTGTCCACCGAGTGCTCGAACTACACAAAGTGACTGGGATAGTATTTTTTCCAAATTTAATAATGGATCAATTATAGCCGGAGATTTTAATAGCCATCACTTCAACTGGTCTAATAGGGTGGACGTCAGAGGAACACAACTTTTCGATGTTTATTAGATAACATCTTCATAGCACTTAATAATGGACAACCAACCCGAATAAAACTGGTTAACGGGACCCTTCAACAATCAGCACCTGACATGACCTTTGTGTCAACTGATATAGCAGTTGATTGTAATTGGCACGTAAGCAATGAAAGTCTAGGCAGCGATCATTTAATTATTAATTATAATTTTAACTATAGGTATAATTTGCACATAGTACAAAAAAGAAGATATACATAAGTTAGCTGATTGGAAATTGTATAGCATGACCCTAAAAGAAAAAAAATCTAGTAATTGGGATACCCTTTCAGGTCACAATATACAAATCAAGTACGATTTCTTTGAACTGAAATAAATAAAGCCGCTGACATATACATACCCATGGCACAGATTTGTACACACCCTACGAGAAATTTCACGCCTAGGCAATATTGGAACGCGTCTTTATCTAAAGTAGTTGCGGAACGTAGATTAGCTCTAAGTCAATTTAGAAAGAATTCTATCCCAAGCAATCTTAACTTAATCGAAAACAAGGTATTAGAGAGCCAAACCATGATAAAAAAAGCCAAAAGTCGTAATTGTCAAAAATTATGTAGTGATATAGATGAAACAGTAACTCTTACAAATATGTGGCTACTTATGTGTTGGGTTAAAGGTATTAAATACAAAAAAAGTTTTCATTCAACTGACAAAAAAAAGGAGGAGTTAATATGTCCCCTTGCTCCTGACTCTGTATTACAATTATCGCCCCAACTTCATTCGTCCAACTATTGCCTGGAATCTGATTTTACAATACACGAGTTAAACAATTGCCTCAAAACAAAAGATACAGCCCCTGGTGTCGATAATATTTCATTTTCAATGATTTATAATCTGCCAGATATCGGTAAAGAATATTTGTTAGTTATTTATAATCGAATTTTTTCTACTCATCATTCGGTATCCAGTATATCATATTCCAGAACAATGGCGAAATGTCGAAATTTGACCATTCCCAAAGGAGATTCTACTTATGTAGAACCAAAACTTCGACCTATTTCACTTATGATGATATACTAATTATGATATTTCATATTATAATTGGTAAGCGTTTAGAGTGGTTTGTGGAAAAAAAGTAAAATATTATCACCTTATACTAGTGGGTTTAGAAGTGGTCAGTCTTGCTTAGATTGTTTGACTAGATTAGTATCTCATATCCAGATAGGTGCCAAAATATGTAATTATTTGTGGTCATTTTTGAGTGAGAGAAGGCTAAGAATTAAAATGGAATCAGGGAACAGGGAACTTGTCAGGTGGACTAATAAAGGACTAGCCCTGTGCTAGTGACCCGATATCACCTCTTATTTTTAATATTGTCACTTATAAATATAAAATCAGTCAACTGTCGTTAGTTACTAATAACATCACTCTTTCACAATATGCTGACGATTTTGTTTTTTATACGAGCCTAAATAATCTATCCGCATGTCAAATCGTTATGCAAAATATCTAAAATTTAATTATTTCTTTAAATCAGTTAGGCTTAGAAGTGTATCCATTAAAATCGAAAATATGTCTCTTTAGTAGAGGTCATAGAAGACAAATAATTTCCTTGGAAGTCATGGGAGTACAAGTACAACAGGTGGAAAATGTAAATGTAAGGCTAGACAGATCACTTCGGTGGACAAAACACATAAATGAAACTATTAATAAAACATCTAAATTTATAAATATTTTAAAAATTTTAGCTTGGTCAGGGTGGGGAATACATCCGAATCACTTACGTAAAATTTACATATGTTTAATACGGTCTAGAATAGATTACGACCGTTTTATTTATGATAATAGTAGTAAAGTCAACTTATCTAAGCTCGATAAAATTCAAAACCAAAGTCTTTTAATAATAGGAGGATTTATAAAAAGTCCTATTCATGTGATGGAGAGTGAATTAAGTATATTATTATAAGAATTATTATTATTCATAAGACGGCAATTTTTACCAAATAAATACTGTCTTAAAGTACAATTTTGCTCAAACAATTTCACAATAGATCTTTTAAATGAATGTTCTAATAATTATTGGCAAAAAAAAAAGAAAACCATTATTAGCAACAAGCTTTTTAGGAACAAAAGATAACAATATAGCTAGAAGTAATCCACTTGAAATGTTTTTATTAGATACGTGGATGTCAAGAATAGATACACAAATTTGTGTTAAGCATAATCTACATAATGTCATTTATAATAAAAAGTCTTACGAAGTAAATGCTATTAAACTTAGGGTACAAGAAGATTTAAATGAATTGTATAGAGGTTTTGTTAGAATATTTACAGACGGATCTAAAAGTAGCGATGGTTCTAGTGCTGCATTCCATATTCCAATAAGAAATTTTAAAGAAAATATCAAAATTAAAACTAATCTTTTATCCACAATGTCAATAGAGTTGCAGGCTATTTCAAAAGCACTTACATATATTCAGTCTATAGACTTACGAAATTTCGTTTTATTGAGAGACAATAAAAGTGCATTACTCCACCTTAATCGATGTGTTTTAGGGCAAAGGGGATTAACTATAGCATATAATATAATAAGAAAATTGTACCAACTTCAGTGTAATAATGTTAATATAATTTTACAATGGATACCATCCCATATAGGCATCAATGGTAATGAGGAGGCTGACCGTTTAGCAAAAGAAGCAATTCTATCCGGAAGGGAAATTATTACACAACCAGATTGTTCTGAAGTTTTAATTAAGTATAAAAAAGAGATTTATAGTATTTCAATGAAATATCTAAAAATAAGGGAATTTGGTATCATACCATCCAAAGTGAGCCTCCTCACATACCTTGGTTTACCAGATATAAAAAAAACAGATATAAAATATATTATTACAGCTCATCGTCTCAGGTCTGGACATATCCCAACAAAAAGTTTCGGATTTCTTATGAAAAAAATTGATTCTCCTAATTGTGATAGGTGTGGAAGTATCGAAGATCTATATCACTTGTTGATGGAATGTGATAAGACTCAGAATCAGAGAAAGTTACTTTTAACTAATTTAAAAGCATGTTTGTTCGATGTTGGATTACGTTCAGAGCATTCTATCAGATCCTTTATCAGAATCTGCTAAGATGCTCCTGGAATTCTATATAGCTTTAAATAATAAGAAGTGTTTAAAAAAAGGAAGAAGGGACAATGGGACTGACGTGCCTGTGTAGGACAAAAGTCCCTAAATTAAGTAAGATAAGAGACTTCATCCGCGAACATTTAAAAACTATTATTTAACGTAAATTAGCATTTATTTGGTAATAGACTAAACGTAAAACACTTACAGTTTGTTCAAACTGTGACATTTTTCTTACTGAGAGAATTTTATACCCGTCATAATTATCCTTAATTATCAAACCATTTAAATGGGTAAGGATTAATAATATCATGATACATATATCACCTCCATTCCACCGTATTTGATCTTGATAATTTAAACAAAAACTGTTATTGTGACTTAACTATAATAGTTAGGCATACACCATTGCAGACTTTTTTGTAAGCAATCATGAGTACTATTAATATATAGAATACTTTTTATATACTATCAATAGTTTTCGCAGCGCACGCCAAATAATGACTTTTACAGGCAACAATTTGATACCTTGGGTTACATTGTTCCATTTTAGATAAGGATCTCAAATTTTTTGAAAATATAATATTTTACTCAGTAAAGACGTAGCTTTCTAATGGTGGAAGAATTTTTAAAATCGGTCCATGAGGATTTATATTTAATCGTAAGAAACAAACAAATAAACAGACAAACAAAATAACGTGTGCGTCTCGGGACGCTCGATAGAAGTGATAATATTTATTATCAATTATAATACATTAAATATAATTTAAATTAGTACTTGAGAGTTGCTAAATTATTATAAGACCTATCTGTATACGCTAGATGGCGTTAGGTTGGTAACTTTCTGGTAAAGCAGTCCGCGTCGGTAACAGGGGCGCCGTAACGCGTGACGTTACGTTAAAATGATTAAAACTGAAATATGCAATAAGTAAAACTGAATTCCATTTGAATTCTGCTAGCAGCGACACCTGTGAACGGGTTATGTTAGAATGACGTTTGCTTATATTATTTTTTATGAAATTCGTATAAAGCAAATCATTTCGAATTATGTCAAATCCAATTAAATATTTAGTTTAAATATCAAAAATTATATTTCAAAAATTATTTTCCATTAATTAAAATGATCTATTATAAAAGACGTTGCTAATATAATGAAAGTTCGTTTTGAAAAGATTTTGTTAATTTTCGCAAGTTTGAATTTTCTAATATAAAATAGTTTTGCAAAGTACCAAAACGCAAAATCAAAAATAAAATCGATCAATGTTATTGTTTAAAGCGCTATCTATGAACTACTACTAGCTATTACGAAAGATCGTGCCATTACAACATAGTACCCATTATTGCCGCCAGAAATATGTACGATATAATACGACGTCGCTACTATGTATGAACGCTTTTTCGTTAGTGACGTGACCTTGGGCCACTCATTCTACTGTAAGCCGCGTAAAAAAGCTTCGTTCCAATAAATCTTATTTTATGTTTTGTTTGGAAGTATTCGTGTTGTACACTACTAACGCTCAACCATTGACTTACTTGCGCTAACATCTTGAAGAACCAGCTTTATTGCAATTAATCCTTTAGTTTAATTTCAAAAGATTATTTGAATGTTTACTAAAGTTTTTTTTAAACAAATTTGTATCATTTTAATACAATAATTATTTATATATATATATAATCAAATTTGCTAAAATAATGCATTATTCGCGAAGTCGTTTTTATAAACATAGAATTAATTCATATGAAAGATATCGAGATAAGATCACAGACAGTTTTTAGTTTTGACATATTTCAACAGGTAGTTGAGTAGTTTGTTTGAATAATTTTTTTATCATTATTTTGTTAAATTTATACTGAGTCGGTTAGTTGTTGATAATTACTTATTTTTAAGATTGACAGATTTATTTATTTTTAAGACCTATCAATTTTCAAAGGACAAAAGTTCCTGTAAAGGTATCGTTTGCTGTCACGATAAATAAAGCACAGAGAAAGACATTCAAGTATATCGGAATACATTATAGAGAACGCTGTTTTTCACATGGGCAATTATATAGTGCCTTATCTAAATCCGGGTACGGCGAAAATCAATAAATAAATAAAAAATAATATCTAAATTCAATATTCCACGAAAATATAACTAAAAATTTTATATATACTGAAATATTATAAGTCTGCTCTTAGTGATTTCTTTAAGTTATACGCGGATGACACCGCGGGATGAGCTAGTACGTGTACGGGTACGTGCCATGTATCTATGCATATATTACGGGTATGATAATTACTAAAAGTGTATTACAGCAATAAATAATCAATTCATATTATGTTTTATATTCTTATGACGGTTAATTTTAATTCTGCCAATAGAAGTCGTGTCACGTGTAAGTATACGTATGAAGTATAAAATATGGGGCTTACGCAACCGACACAAACTCCCCATTACATTTTTTTTTCACGCAGTTGATATCTTCAGAAATGTACCCGGCTACCCATGGTATGTGGAATTCTTACCCACTAAAACCACTCTTACTGTGCTCTGCTCGTGGAGCGGCTCTCCTCAGAGGAAAAGGATAATCTCCTCCTCCCCGTACACCTCGCTAGTACGTACGGCAGCGCGAGACCATCCCGACCGCCGTTCTCCTCAGGACCGTCTGAAATAAGACACGCGAGGCCCCAACTCACGCATCCATGGCTTAGAGTTACGCCCTATATTTTAAGTTCCCACCGAAGGACAAGATTGCTTGCAGAGAGAAGTCCAGTCCGACCTTGTGGATACCCACTACAGGTGGGGTGCACCTCCAGCGTATGCTGGGCAGTGTCCTAGTCCGCGCCACAATGGTGGCACATCGGTGACGTTTCGCATCCGATCTTATACAGGTTATTCTCCAAAGCAACCATGACCGGTTACGGTGAAGGTGGCTCGTCGGATTCGTCTCATCCAAGCTTAGAAGGCTAGCAGAATCACTCCGTCATCGTGCTTGCGTTCGTAGCATTCTTCGCGGAGACGGTTACGCTACGTGCTCTGCCCGCAAGAGTTCTCCAGTGCTTCCAAAGCTTCAATGCTTCGAGCGCATTCACTGTTCTCACAGAGGACGCGGCTATGCTGATAGATTTTCTCGTCCATATCCAGCAGAAAATCCAAGGTCGATAAAAACTGTCCTTGTGATAACAGTTTTCACGTGACGTTGAACATGGCCGGCATTTAAAATCAATTCCGGCCATGTTCAACGTCATGGGGAAGCACACTTGAAGAAGGGATTTAAATACTTTGACATTCGAATGAATATTCTCATGGATGGAAAACTATCATTCTTGGAAGGAAAACTACCTAATCTCACTACCATAGTGAAGTTTGTATGAATTTTGTATTGTGTTATTTTCACCCACAAGTATGTAAATAAAGTTTTTTTAGCGAATATGTCTATAAAAACATATTAATCATTCAAAAAAAAACCACCCGTTTTGGTGGAATTTGTAAATATTTTTAATTCATTTTTATTTAATTCAATCTACAAGCTCAAATATTAAATTTCAAACAGATCAGATCATAATTTTTAAACTATTTTTTCCCTTTTGGGGCTGAATTTCCAAAAACGACGGATCACATGTTCACTATTTTTTTAAAAGCTTAAATATTAAAAATTATTCTTCTGACATCAAAATAACGGACTCCTATATAAACTTTCAACCCTTATTTCAGAAGCATGTATATGACACATATGCTTCTAACTTTGAAAATGACGATAGCAGATAACAACAAAAATACGTAATTTTTGCATAACTTTTGATACACTCAACCGATTTTGATGAAATAAAGACTAAACGGAACTTTGAAATAAATCTTACAATCATTCAGTTATTTCAATTGGTATTTTTTGTTGTCTTAAAAGATTAGCCTGGGCAAACGGAAAGACAGACAGGCAAAAATTATTATTAGAAATGCCAGTTTTGGTATTGATATATCGCTTTTAAAATGGCTTTTTAGCCATATAAAATTTAATAAAGGCAGTTATTTTAAAATCACAGACAGACGCTTCAATTTTAAATATAGATGTATAGATTATTTTTACAAACTTTGTAAAAAAGAGTAATTACTGAGTTCCTTGCCGGTTTGTTTGTATATTAAACTTTATATTTCTTATTAATTTTACTGCCACATTTAAGATACTAACTAGCATTTTTCCTCAGTTACCACCACTCCATCCGTCACTCCAGTCCAAGTCGTTGTCGTTGAATCGTTTTGGGTGAAACTGATTAGATTTTTTTGTTGCAAATCAACAAACCTAAATGACAATGAACCATATCTACCTGAAGTGAAAACAACGAGGACTATTACGTTTTCCCCAGACACAAAAAAATATAATGGCAGTAGAAAACAAATTAGGAGAGCTGCGCGCGCATTTATAATTGAAACACAAAATGGCACCAGAAATAATGATATAGAAGAAACAGAAAATAAAAACCATTGTAAACTTAGAAGAGGTATACCCGTTAAGAAAAAAAATGGCCAACGTAGGCGGCAACCTGAGCCTCCAGTAAGATCTGGGCCTCATGAAGATACTTCATCATCCGAATCACTCGTACAAAAGGACAAAGAACCCCCACGTAACAATTTTGAGGTGTTCGAGCAAATATATTCTATTAATTATATTGATGACTCGAACGACTTTGAATTTGCAGAGCACAGGAGACTAAGACCATTTTCTCCAACTAATCAAATGGCCTTTAAGCTGTCGACGCCGAGTACTAGTAGACATCTTACATCCGAAAGCTCTCACTCAGGGCATTCATGTAGTGACCAATGTGTCGAAACTACAATAAGCGCCGACGTACACGTGTCAGCTCATACTTACGACGCAAGCAACTTCGACGACTTCGATTATTAATTTATTTTTTTTAAAATGAGCTCTATTACTGATAAGGAAAGAAAAATTATTTTAGAATTTTGTCACTTACTGGAGAAATCCAAAGTATTATTTAATGGTTTAAGGTATGTAATTATTTGGAAAGATACCGTTTTTTTTAATATGAATTACTGAATGTAAGCTTTAAAAAATTTACAGGGAACTGACACCTTATGGAAATACACAATGGCAAGACCATTTTGGACGAACATTTGACATTTATGCAAAGTTGTGGAAATTTCAACAACAGTATCGTCCGATTTTGGATTTAAGATACGGCTTAAAACGATGGCAAATTGGTGAAATTGCGTCTAAAATTGGACAACTATATTACCATTTTTAGTAAGAATTAGCTTTTAATGAAATATTCACAATTTCATTCATTAGTAAATTAAAGACTTATTCCAACTTAATTAATTACACGATTGCTTACTTGTTTGTAAATACTTAAAAGTATGTTTTACAAATAATGTTACTATCCAGAAACACAAGACACGATCATATACATTTATAGTGCCGGTCAATAAAAATTGCACATTTGAAAAGACACGATCGACTAATTTCGGCATGGTAGAGCGTCTCTGTCGCAAAAAAACACTGACAGTCCGGTATCTATTCGGAGTTGTTAAAACAGTTATAGGTTTCTGTGAATTGATTAAAATACACCAATGTTGTTTACAATATGTATAGAACGCTTTATCTGATCAGATATAGCATTGTTCACATCGTCATACTGTACTTGTTTTCTTTTAACTTTACATTTTTATTTTATTTTTTATTGTATAGGTTGGCGGACGAGCATATGGGCCACTTGATGGTAAGTGGTCACCAACGCCCATAGACACTGGCATTGTAAGAAATGTTAACCATCACCTACATTGCCAATGCGCCACCAACCTTGGGAACTAAGATGTTACATACAATATATATTTATATAACAAACACCTTCTAATAAAAACTTTTAATCCCTAAATTCCTATTTTCTTCCATTTTACTATCTGTGTTCTAAGCCTGTGATTTAAACATGATCTTCTTATTTTATGTTTCCACGACGTAAGGACAGCATTTACATAATGTATCGATCTCGCTAATAAGATTTAATAAATTGTTAAAATTACTCTTATAATGTAACTGATCCTTTTGAACTATAGTAATATGTAAAATAATAGTTTTTATTCTGTTGGTAGCTTACGAACAAGTGAAATCGCTTACTTAGTCGAAGCATTTTCCTTCTACTTAGCCATACGTGGAAGGCAATATTACAATTTGGCGAGCAAAGAGGCAAAATCGGAGCTAATGGTGAAAAAATTACGTTACTACGCAAGATTTATTGTTGTGGCTATACTTTTGAGGCAATCAGAGATAATTAACGAACTTCTAATGGAACTAGAAAAGCAAATTGTTGCTTACGGACAGGCATACGATCCAAATGATCAAGCAGAATGGCTAAATGTATTAGAAGAAGTAAGAGCGTTTCTCAACGCAGACCCAGGTCTGACAATTTTAGACCCAGATAATAATAACAGAATTGTTACCTTAAGGTAATTGTGTACATTTTTCAATTGCATGAATTGATACTATTGATAAAGTATGTCTTTAATATTTTCAAACAGTTTCAATTTTTAATCTAAACAGTATCTACTATAAGTTAGATTTTAATAAATTGATAAAATATAATAGACTAACATTTTCCAATAACTATTGGAATTTAAATTTCGTGTTTTAATATATATGTATGTATGTCTATATATATAGTATATGTTTGATTTTAATTAAAAATTAAAACGTTACATCAAAGACTTTACACACAATTCTTAAAGTAAATAAATTCGTGTACAACGAGCTCTCTAAATCGAGTTTGATAGTGTTGACAGCGCAGATAATTATAAGCTTACGATGTATACATGGTTATTTGTAACACACCGCTTGAACGTATATAAATCTAAGCGCATCGCAAAGATCGACGCGTCGCATCGTCTTTTCGTTTATGAATGAAATATAGACTTACAAATTTCACGACAGTACGACAAAACTTGTAAAATGATTTTTTATTGTCATGTGTTGAGTTATGTCCGAACTCGTTGAATAAAAGTTGTTGTTTATGGTGTTAGCTATCTAGTCCTGCGAGGTTGCTGGGTCGTTACAAATAACCCTGTATACTTGTATACATGTTACAGAAGGATTTCTGTTGTATTTAATAATGTTACTTTATTTATGTAAATATAGAAAATAATAATATTACTTTATTTAAATAATTTTAAAGCGGTCGTCTCAGCCGTCACGCGATTCCTTCAATTGAACGAACTCAACAAATGAATTTTAAATTACAAGACGCTATTATAATAGGCAGTGGGACTCAACTTGTAAAATTCTCTGAGCTAACCATAGATATGTTCCGTATGCTACAAAATTTGGAATGGGAGATTGATGCTCCTATTATACATCCAGCCGTCGATTCTCCACACGCTTCTGGTGAATCATCAAGGACTCCCAAACGCTTAGGTAATATTTTCTACTATTTCCATTTACTTTGTTTTGATTGAGTTAATTTTTTATCTCATACGTGTTGATGTATATAATTTATTATACATGGCATATAATATATGCTTGGTGAAACTTTTGTTTTACAAATTACGAATATTATTATGTTGTCTTATATTTTAGCGAAGTGATAACAAACAAATTTTTAATTTTCAATTGCATTAGCGAATTTTGGTATGAATTATTTATAATGAATTGTAAAAGTTGTAAGTAATCAGCACTGCAATATATATTTTAGAATTTTTATTCTTTTCAAAAGCTGGCTGCGTTTATTTATTAAGAGATAATTACATAGTAAAATAAGATATGGATATGTGAAAATTAAATTTTAGGTGTTCCGTCCGTCGGTGGAAATGTGAATCCACATAAATATTTGCTGTTCAAACCATCCGCATGTCAAGTGGTTACATACATAGCTAGCACTATCAACGAACTACCACAAAAAGGCGTGCTACTCATTTTCATATCAGCTGACGGTTACCATCCTCAACAAAATACGCACCCAGAAAACTGTAAGTACTTAACTTTAACATTTCATTTCTTCGAATTATGAAATGTATTATTATTTCATACTGGACGCTATTATTTTATAAATATGTGTATTTTACAGATACCTATGAAATCGGAGGCTTAATAACGTCATCCAAATCAGATATTTACAGAGACTATAACAGAGAATCGAAATCTGCTACCAGTAAATATAAAAATAAGCACATTCTTTACCCGGGAGATTTACAGCCTTTTACCAGAAAACCATTGTTTATTATAGTAGACTCGGACAATTCCTACGCGTTTCAGCATATATCCAGGACATTTGGATTACCGCTCTTAGTACTGATGTCACCGTTGTCATTACCTGGCACCATAAAAGGTTCATATATTCTCAACTGAAAAGATTATCATATACAAAACAAAAATTATTATAAAAAGTGATGATGATAATAATGCTCCCAGACATGCCAAGCAATTCAGTTTTGGCAATATTTTTGTTTAGAAGTTTCGTAAGAATAATCTTACACATTTAATTTATTCACATAACTCTTTATAGATAGATTTATATCCAAATTAAAAACGCAATACTTTCTAGAACTCACAACCATTTTAAAACCTTAAAACACACTTAACTTGTTTGCCTTTGCAGATCGTAGTACTCAGGGGAGCCTGTTTACTTTATTCCTGCACAATTCCATAGCCGGATTATGTAATTCCTGCGAAGTTTTCACAATCGATTTGGAAACATGGGAGAAATGTTCACGTTTGCGTGATGTTTTTATGAAAGAAGCCATACGATTGCTAATGAGGACAAGAGTAGGTAAGTTAAAATTTACTAAAGATATTTTTACAGGAGATCGTTTCAGCTACTATATTAAAAAAGATGAAATCAGTTTAAAGACAAAAATAAAATATTGTACGTATAAATAAATTAAAAGTTAAAGTGTTGACTTGTATTATTTTATATATTTGACTTTCATCAAATATATAAAATAATAGAAGTTTCTTGATAAACTTAATGAAATAATCTCTAGCCTTGCATTTTCATTCTTTATCTCTATAAAGAGGTTATATACACACATAAGAGAGGTTATACAGGCATAAACTGCATAAGCAAATGTCAGTTACATTATCGATGTTTTGTAAATTGCTACTTTAATTTTTAGTCATAGAACAATTTTTTTCGTTTACCGTGTTAGTGATATAGTCCTGCGAGGTTACTAGTGTTTTACAAATAAGTATTTATATTCTTCATATGAAAATCTCTTGCCCTGCCGTGTCATCAGTGGACGCAGGCGTTATGTTTACCCTTCATGAATACAGCGTCAATGTATGTTTATTAAATCTTTTATTTAACTTGAAATCATTGTTAATTTGTTCAGGTCAAATCATGTAAGCTGAATTAGAGCCACTTGCTCTTGTTTTACGTTTATTCAGACACTATACTATACCTGACACTATACCTTGACTCTAGACGAAGGAACTGCTTAACGGTCAACGGCATGGACACCAAATTTTGTGTATACATTTAATTTTAATTGCCCGTTTTAAATTGCACAATTACCTAGCTGCCACACCCAGGGTTAAGGTGCTGGGGCTTTGTGCAACTCTTCTGGGTAGGTACCACCCACTTATCAGATATTCTACCGCAAAACAGCAGTACTTGGTATTGTGGTATTCCAGTTTGAAGGGTGAGTGAGCCCGTGTAATTAAAGGCACAAGGAACAATATATTAGTTCCCAAGGTTGGTGGCACATCGGCATGTAAGCGATGGGTTACATTTTTTACAGTGCCAATGTCTATGGGCGTCGGTGACCACTTACCATCCGGTGGCCCGTATGCTCGTCCGCCTACCTACTGTATACAAAAAAAACATACGATATCACATTTATTTACTTCATTCAATAATTTTTGGAAGGTTTTGTGTATTGCTTATAAAATAAATTAAGACAAGAAAATCTCTCGATAGCTCTCAGTCGGTACGTGATTCAAATAGAAATATTTCGGCTGATTTTTCACTCGGTTCGAATTGCTATTTTATTATTACTTATTACTTGTAGTTCAAATAAAACTTGCTCCATTTAGACAAGCAGGCGTGGATTAGATACCTTGGCTGCTCTAGGGCTATAGAGGACCCCCTCCCTGCATCTTTGAATAGTTGGTATCTCCAAACAAGTAATTCTTTTACGTCCTTAAAAAATCTTTTGTTATCTTTAATAATGGAATATAAGTTTGACGGTAATAGTGTTAAGCCGTGTACGCACCTACTATAAAATTTGTTGCATTACATGCTTTGTTTGAAAACTTTATTAAATTACATAAGGTTTGTAACAAAAATACATAATATATAATAAATGGAGCCATGGTGTGGTTAGTTATCCTTGAAACAACAGCAATACTAAAAGGTTGGATGGTCAGACATAAAAATCGAATGACAATCTTATAATAATAAAATCGAAAGTCAAATTCATATTTCTGTTCCTTATACAATAATTTTCGTGTTGTTGTTATATAATTCACGTTTCTACATAATATATCTAGGATCTTATAAATGAAATCGGTGCCTATAATTGGTAACAGCAAAGGCAAATATCAGTTTTATATTTTATAACGATAGTAATATCTCGTGAAATGAAAGGAATATAGCGAAGGCTTTTTACAAATGTGAACGAAACCATTAGAAATATTGAACCAATGAATTTTGTAAGTAAGTTTAACTGTGGCATTTGTGATAATAACATGACATACTGATACAGCGTGAAGAAAAAGTGCCTAGTCTACGTACTGAAAGGTAAGTGGAGGCTAATACAGGTTTGTAAAAAGACCTATATTATTTTCGAATGTAGGTCTACAAGACGCAGAAGTCCGACTTGCTGCATATGAGCACAAAGGCAATCAGTAAAAAAAAATCTCAACGCCTTAATATATTTACATTCTTTCAGTGACATATGAAGATGATAATCTGTAGAAATTCAGCATTCAGCCTGTGAGTTATTAATTAAAATTGAAGAGATCTTTGCATAGGTCTAAACAGTGTAGTTAGTGTGGCCCCACAATCTGCTCATTATCTAGTGAGAGGGCATAAAGAACTCGGCCAGAGAGAGTTCAGGTACACGACTTTCTCAGGCACGGAATTTTAATCACTGCCAACTTTTAAACTCTCAATTTAGAACTCCTAATTTTCTCGACGGAAAAACTCAAGAAGGTTTCATTTTTCCAACACACTGCCTATCAGAAACTCAGGGTTTGAACACCGCTGGACAAATGAGATGAGAACAAATCATTACGATATGACTATGCTAATGGTACCATCAGCCTTTCAGACATATAATAGTGAAGCTCTGCCATGGCATAGAAATGAGCACATCTCTTGGGTGCGAAACAAAAGTAATTTGGAATATCGAATTATTGTATTTTCTGTTTAGCTTATTATTTTTCTCACCGACGTTATTGCATAACCCACATACACACATTTAATTTTATGTATTAATTTCAGATTCAACCTATTTCGCATTCTTTGGTTGTGAATTTTTACGACTGATGATATTGCGATATATTTTCTGCGACTGCACTCTGCGCTTGCATCGAGGATTTCGAGCAAGGACAAATTTACCGCGTGCCGCCCCTCCATTACCTGACGAGCTTATCGAACACCGTGACTTGAAAGCCATTATTCTTGATATAGCCGATTGTGTTGGGGTAAATATATATTATATTTACCTGATTTTATTTTAAGACTGAAACTTATAATTATTATTCATAAATTTACCTTTTATAACATTTAATAAAATTTTGTATTATTATTTCCATATTCTTAGCAAGTTAACAAAATGTCATATTTAACTTATTATATCAAATTAAATAGATAAGCGTGAGTGATATATTTTACCAACATTAAATAATTTAAACATAAAATACCTTTCATATGTTATTAGGAATGCTGGGACATATTTAATAAAAAAAAAGTAAATTCTTATAGAAACAATATCGTTCATAGGTCCGGGAATACTTCTACGATCCATCCATCCATGGAGCGCCGCCTAGAGATTAATCATACAGTTCCAAGATATTTCATTATACACATGAATTCCAAATTGGTCAACAAATAAAATGTGATTAAACAAAATAGTGAAGATTTTTTATTTTAAAACTGAAATAAATGAACATTGAACTGATTGTTATGGAAAAAATATTGTTAAGACTAATAACACAAGAACATAGTGTGTGCAAAAAAAAAACAGAGTTATAGCAAAGACTGAAGATGAATTTAAATCAAGGAAAAAACCGTGATAGTGATAATTCAAATTAATAAACAACGATAATTTTGAACTACTTGAAGTAGTAACAAGTGAGACTAAGTATGAAGAAAACTATGAGTGTACAGTGTGAAAATACTTGTAGTGAAAAATTAACGGAATTTAAAATCAATAAGCCGAATGTATATGACTGAACTGTCTGTTTGTTCCTCTATAAAATCAACTATAGGATAAACATCATATGTATAGATGTATGTATGTATTAATTCTTCTTCATGTACTAATTCATTGAAGGAAAATTTATTGTAAATTACAAAATCTCAAATTCACCTATAGAATATTTATTGCTAGATAGATAAAGAATGACTTCAATATTCTGCAATCGATGGCGACAAAATTTCACCGTCGAGCTGTCATTTTTAAGTTAAAAAATAAAATCTTCAGCGTTATATTTAACGTAAGGTATAGCTCATCAGCGGTGGATGCGCGTGCATCTCTTTGCTAATAAGGGAAGAGTCATCTGAAAATAAAGTTCAAATATATAACATTTGTCAACAATTATTTTGTTGCCAGTGGTTTTGAGTACCTTTATGCCAACAAATCTACTAAGGTTGGTTTCGGATTTATCTTAATTTTCATATTTTATTATAAAATCAGTGAAAATTAGTTAGATAGAATTACAAGTATATTCTTACCCTGATACCTTTCTACCATCACATTAAGATCCTGGTAAGAGCGCTCTCCCTGTTCCTAACTATAAATTTATTATGAACTACAATTACCATAATTTTTTTTAACAATAATTGTACCTAAGACGCCTTAAATTTCGTCATTTATCTATAAGTACCTTTTAATTTGAAAATTATAACAGTTGCAATAAATATTTGGAGGTGTTTTTGCATTTAAATTAGATTATTGGCTGTTTATATATAAGTCAGTTATGTAATATTTATAGCTATAATAACTTTTATTCAAATTAAAATAATAAAATGAAAAAGTATTATTAATAACTAAGTGTGTACTTCATTATATAAAAATGTAATATTATATAATACAGAGAAAATATTAAAAAAAATAACTATATATAATTGTAAGAAAATAAAATATTTATCTTGTCAGAGCAATTTCAAAACATACTACATATAAGGATATAATCATATTGCTGAGATATACAGGGTTATTTGTAACACACCAGCAACCTCGCAGCATAAGCAACAACTATTGACTAAAAAATGATTTTACAAGGATTTGTCGTACTGTCGTACTATTTGTAGGTCTATATTTCATTCATAAACGAAAGGACGACGCGACACGTCGATCTTTGCGATGCGCGTAAATTTATAAACGTTCAAGCGGGAAATTAAATTAATACTTATTTTTGTATGAAAATAAAATCTAACAAATTATCAAAAGTCGTAAAACAAAAGTTGTTGCTATCTAGTCCTGCGAGGTCGCTGATGTGTTATAAATAACCATGTATATACATATATACAAAGATATGTATAAATATATATATTACTAAAATTACTCAAATCTCTAACGTAACCTGTAACTTTTATTGTATTCGGCTAATTATAGTTTTAGTTTTAAGTCTCTATAAAGCATGTAGTTATGCGCACTCTGAGCTTAGTATCTCATACTCAAAACACCGAAAACCTCTTGAAGGATTCTGTAACGATACGCCCTTTTTAAATTATAAAGTCGTGCCACGAATCTATTTACATCAGAATTGTATTGAAGAAGAAAATATATGTCGTTGCATGAAAAAAGATCGCTATGTAGGTATATAATACCTACTGAGTTATATAATATATTGTAAGATGCTAATCTACAGAAATAAATATAAAATAATTAAAAATCATGCACTTATAGATTCCACTGGAACCATGACACCCAATAAACTGGCAGCATAACATGTCTGTATAGCCAAACTGATGCGTTGGCCGAGGTACAGCTCTTGGGTCACCAGTGAATTCCGCAAGTCGGATCTAGATTTATTGTATATTGTAAGATAACGCTCATAAATATTAAAAAAATAAATAAAAATAGAATTATGAATAAATAATTGTAGTAGCAGCTTGTGAATGTCCAACCGCTGGACTAAGGCCTCCTCGCCTTTTATGAGAAGGCTTGAACTTATTCCACGCTGCTCTAGTCAACCGTTGATATCATTGAATTTAAATTCATGTGAAAACTTATAGCTTTTTGGTTTGGTGTGGTTTAAAGATAAAAATAGATTATTTATCAGTAGATTTACAAGTTGCTTAAGATCAATTTAGACCAGATGACGTTTGCTTTTCGTCGGTAACTGGTCACTATGTATAAACTTACAATACTAAGATAAATAATGTTTTTAGTGTTTCAATAAAAATTAATAGTCGTCGTGTCATTTAAAAATTTAACCACGTATGCTTAAGTAAGAGTACCTATTGACTACTTCTTAACATATTCGACTTAATAAAAATCAACACTGCCATACGTATAATATTGTTGCTTAGACAAAATTTATTGTTACAAAATATATTAGTGATATATAAAGTGTTCCACATATATTATAACTGATGCATTGTTATTTAATCTATCGAAGACATAATACATCAGTTTTTTCAGTACACCCCTCATTTTATTAGAAGAGAAAAAAGGCCATTACAGAGCTGTAACAAATTTTATTTATAACTAGATATTTACATAGAAGAAACGTCAATATACATCATAAATATATAATGTTATAATTAGGACCTTTAAATGTTTTGATTTTGATTATATTTTACTTATATATCAAAATTATATACACTGCCAAAACCATCTTCGTCGTGTGGCGAAGAATGTTTACATTATTAAGTATTAGGTAGTATTTTTATTTCTACTTCCTTATATAATCGAATTATATTTAAAAAATTAGTGATGTAGATAAAAAGAAAAGATAGATTTAAAAAATAATTCGAGGATCACTTCATCACATGATGACGAAATCAATATGTTTAAGCCTCGTACTATTACGTCTTAATCTCTACATAAAATAAGTATTATCAATATTTCATTGTCGTAACGATGTGTGTCACATAAAAAGAAACCAATTTAGAATAGATAAAAAACTTTATTGTTATTACATTCTAATGTTTGGAACTTGAAGTTATCTTAAACTTTTTAATTCTGAAAATTTTGTTCCTGGCCAATGACTATGTTATACTTACATTTAAATATTACACTAAGCTTTCAAATGTATGTTTTATTCAAATATATATTTAACGTCAACCGCCAAAAATAGTTGTTTTTATGCATTTAAAAAATTATCCCTTAAACATTAAGCTTTAACTAAAAAAGTTAATAAATAGTAGTTAACTTTTTCTAATGGTATAATATAACCTAGAAAAATAAATGACATTGTAATGTATTTGTGTTTGTTAAAACGGCCGAGCAAATTGGACAGCATTCAAAACTCGGTGAGTTTCTCCTACTTATATAATTACATTGTTTTAGTAATATTGTACACATTGTCGTTATTAACTTACAAATTATTAATTTCAGTCCTTCCCTTATGTTTTATATTTTATTTAATTCTCGATAAAAAATACTACCTTGAAATTGGACTGATGACGCGAAATGGTTACCAAAAATAAATTCATGCTCAATCTTATATTTAGCACATTTGCTCGGACCACGACGGAACGACCAGTTGAACAAAGATTTTGTCCCGATCACAGATCTTTTTTTAATGAAGAACTAAATACTGTATAGTGATATTAGTAAATATAAACAAAAACCGCAAGGGGTGGTGATCCAAGGATACGTTAAATATTTTCAGAACGCTTCAAGGTAATCCTGATTTACTAGTCCAAAATAATCCCTAAGCCAGTGATCATAATATACAAATTATTCACACCTATTTTCAAACTAACCCACGCAAACACAAAGTGTTTTCAGTAGCAGATGCTGTCTTTGGGACGAAATGTTGTGTTCTTAGTTTGACGGTGACTTTTTGCTGGGTCTAGGTGAAAGTAGGACATAAACAAATACCAGATGGAACTATGGAAGTTGTCCGGTCTGGCATAATAAGCTTCTATTAATCTAATCTAATTATTAAAATAACATTTAACTAAACATATGGAATCTGAATTGTCGCCAGATAATCAAAAAAAAATACCCCCAGTGCCAATAAAAACGTATCAATGGGAAGATTTGAAAAAAGCTCGTGAGGCAGGTGGTTATCCTTGGACACATCTTTTAAAAGCACCACTCGAAGGCGAAATAACAGCAGAAGATATAATTAGGGAAACGACACCTAGAAGAAGTATGTCTCGTGAATTTTCAAAATCACGAACCCATTCTCCTGTTGACAAGGGCATTCAGAAAATACTTAACCTGGACTCATCCCCGGGAAGCAGCAGAAAACATAGTGAGGAAGGTAAAGATGAAGGAGTTCATGTACCAAATTTTTCCAAAGAAATTTCATTAGACTCAGAAGATGACATAATTAATAAGATACCCAATCCAAGCAAAGAAAACACTGATACCCAAAGTCAAATACTTTTATCAACTCCCATTGAAAAACCAATAAGTGTTTCACCAAAGAGTATATTGAAACGACGCATTCCGGAACAACAATATATAGGTATTTCAGAAACACGAGAAAAAACAAAGTGCTGTCATCCTTTGGTAAACAAAATTAAACATTTAGCTGACAAAACATTACAAAAGCTTGATAGAGTTGAAAATGAAAAGTCTCCAGGAACAAAGCGCAAGAAAAACGAAGAAGTTCAAGAAATACGACAACTGAGAAACTCTCCTGGGGCTGTTAGAAGACAAAAATTTAGTGCCATAAAATTAGGAAGTTCTGATGAAATGACTAAAACTATGAGCATAGATACACCGCCGCCCAGAAAGAAAAAAGAACACATATATGAAGATATTGAAGAATCTAAAGATACAGAAAAATCCTTACATTTTTCACCCGAAATGGATAATAATAGTAGTAAGAAGATAGAAAAACAAAATAGTAACAATAATGAAAACGATAGTATTTTAGAAAAAAAATCAAATGCATCTCAAGACCCTAGCTTAGTTGCTGAAGATAATACATATTTAAAAGCCGATGAATATATAATGGAAAAACTGCACAAAATCAACGATATAAATAAAGAAGCCGTACTTTTAGATGAAGAGATGGATTCAGAAGAGCCAAATGTAGAAGAAGTGTACCAAAATCAAAAAGATGATACCAGAAAAAATAACGACTCTCCTAATATAACTATTACAGAAATATATGATGATGACAACACAATTGAACAGTCAACTGCGATACCCATTGAATCGTCTCCTAGCCCGAGTCCTCGGAATAACAACCAAAAAGATGACGAATCCATTAATAAAGAATGGTCTACACCTAACAGGTAAGTCTCTTAAAACTATTATATTTAAACCTGCGCATTGTTATACGTAGCAGTGACATAACATTCGCCTTTCAATTGCAAAGCGAACGCGCTAGCTTATATATGTATGACTGATAAATATAGCACTCTCCGGCACGTCTTTCTGCACATCGGGTAAGCGCTTTAAAATTGTCATCGGTGATCAGAGCTCGCGGTTGCTTTCACACTAGTTAGTTCATTTACTGACTGTCTTTCGAAACATGCTCTTTTAATGACTCATTGTCGGTGTACGAAGTTCCGGAAATATATTTAAAAAAATACTATGCCTCGGCTGTAAGCTTATTTTGGTTGGGTGATAGTTATGAGTAAGTTGCGTCGATGGACATCCGAAGGTGGGACTCCTATAGAAAAACCTGTAAGGCCAACGAGAGAAGGCAGTGTTCAGTTATACACGCCGGAAGTACGATGTGCATGTCAGTTTTTTCAATGTGATTCATTGTTACCGGAAAGAACCAACCCAGTCGGTACTAGGCCAACATCGCGAGCTAGTAATGTTATTTCAAATGTGAGGTAAGACTCTTATTCATAATTACATAAATATGATTTTATGATCAAAATTAGACAAATACAAAATAATTCTGAAAGCAATTTATCGCATTTCGCCCGGCGACTGCTGAGGCTAAAACGAGCGCCAACAGTTGGCCTAAATGTAAGTTCTGAAACGAGTGTAAGTGTGCGTGTATTTAAATATAAACTTGCGAAGCGTCTTAATTTTTGCGATTTATGTTCTTATTTTTATGTCAATATAATTTCGAAGCTTAGCGAATTATATTTTTTTTGTTTATGTATGCGAATTTAATTTTTATTTGCTAACGTCTTTTTTATAAATATCATATTACAGATGATTCACTTCTTTTTCAGTGATCACGAATACGAAATCATAGATAAACCACCCCCGAATATTGTTTATACGGCACCGAGTATAGATGAAAAACCAACCATGGTTAAAACAGACGACGAGTTATCAAGTACGACATCTTTAGAGCGGAAATATTTACAACATACTTCCGACGAAGATGAACAAATTGATGATAAAGAGAATGTAATCACTGAAAAAACAGAAGACTTTACTAACGCAGAAACATTACAGAAAGATATTGAAGAACGTTTTTTTGTTAATACACCTTCAACTGTATCTCGTACTGAATGTGAGGTTAGTACAAGTCAAGTAGATTCATCGGCTTTGGAAAATTTGCCATTAAAGCGAAGTAGTCGAAATAAAAGTGGCGATGGAGGTGACCACAAAATACAACAACGTATCAAAGAAGGGACAGGCAAACTTAAAACTCAAGCTGGTAAACTGAAAACTAAACTACATAATTTAAGAAACAAGCAGTTTAGCTTACCAGATCGACCTAAAATTAATATGCCGGAGAGACCAAAATTCAAAATGCCAGAACGACCTAAATTTACATTAACAGAAAAAAGAAAATTTAGCTTGCCTGAAAGACCCAAATTTAAAAAAATCAATATTTCAGAAAAGTTATCTTTTGGGGATCGAAAAAAGTTTAGCTTTCCTGACCGACCCAAGTTTAATGTCCCTGAAATGCCAAAATTTAAAATGCCTGAAAGGCCAAAAATTAATTTTCCGAGTCTTGGTAGAAAAAAGGAGAATAAAGTTGAAAGTAATATGTCTGACTCGACATCTGACTTACAGAATGTAGCAACAGTTGAGTTTGAGGCTAAAACGTATCCAAGACTATTTAATAGGAAGAAAAAACCACAAATTCAAAAAACATCATCTTCGCCTACATTAAATAGAGAAGATACACCTCCACCGACATTTACATTTACTAGAGTTAAAAAAGCCAATCAAGATGAGCCTGTTTCATATATACCGGATAGTCCAGAGCAACCACGAGAATATGGTACTATCGACAATGAAACTAATTATGATAGTGATATTGAAGGAAGAAAACAGTTTAGTAGGACTTACGATTTTGATAAGTTAGACCAAGTGTACATGGATGAAGAAGAAAAACAGCAAAATCTTAATGAAAACCGACCCAACTCATCAACCGACATATCACCGTCTAAGCTGGAGTACACACACATAAACGAATTAAATAACGACGAATTTTTTGTTCGACCGAGAGGTATTTCTCGCGAAAATATTCAAGTTCGGGAATACTTGAGCGACGAAATACGACAAGCATTTAATATTCCAAAAAATGTTCTCGCTGTAATGGGGAGTAACAAAGGAATTGATAGTCAAAATATTTATGTAAACGAACCGGATGAAGACCCAGAATTGATGAATGAATGTAAAGAACCTGTGACATATTCAGCTGAGGATTTAAATGACAGAGATGACGGATATTACACATTCCCACCTGTGAGACCCTCTAGAGCCAAGCGAAAGAAAAGAGAGACTGAATCAATTCACTTTATCGATGATAGTGTGACAGCGAGCATGCAATTTAGTGAAATAGATTTAGGAATATCAGAAGATCAGATAAATGACAAACAAATAAATGGAATGTTGAGTTGTAGTAATACTGACCTCAATAATTCAATTCCTGATTTACAGCTCAGACCACAAACTGATCTTCATTCTATACACGAATACGCAAATGACGACGTTATAGAATATCCCGAAAGTATACCAATACAATCAAAGACTCTTCCTATGCCGCCTAAAAGGAAAAGGAAATCCATAAAAAAAGATCCGAAACATTCATCCTTAAATGATTTTACTCCACCAGAAATATGGCACTTACCTAAGGAACAGGCTGAAGATGTAAGTATTAAGCTAAAATTATATTTATATAGATTAGGTTCGTACAGTTTTATTTTGATTTTAATATTTTTCAGTAGATACTCATTAAAAATACATACAGTTTAAAAAATAAATATTTTTTCTTAAACTATAATAAGTAACTAAAAAGTAACTTTCCAATGTCATTTAAATTTAAAATGAAATATATTTTATCAAATTTATCGCCGGAAAGGATAAAAATATGGTCATGTGTATTATTTTAATTTAATAAAAAGATTTCAAAGAAATAAAGTAAGTCAGGAATCCTCCTGTGTTCAATCAACTAATTTAGTTTAATGCTCAAAGAAGCGAATACATTTTCATTTATAGTCATAATATTATTATTTCATATTATCTTTTAAAAAAAAGTAACTGTCAAAATTTTATAAATTTTACTGATATTACAATGCAATGGGCTTAGTATAAAATACAAACTCAGTGCAGACGACTAGTACTGGCAGATGTCCAGTAGATACATATAAACTTTTGGACGAAACGTGAATTGTATTTTCGGACGCCCGCCGCCGTCATCTGATTGTTGACCTAGTTAGAACCAAAACGAAATATGTATTCGGTGAGACATACTGTATTATAACTTTAGCTATTTTTAATTAACAATATTATTATCGGTTGTCTGAGCAATTGACATTAATATCGAAATAACGTTTTCATGCAAACTTTTCAATACATTTTATCAAATAAACTTTGATAAACTTTGCATTTAGCGCGTTGCATACGCGTATCAGTAGACTGAATAAATACATTTTAGATAATTAATTAGCGATTTAAAAATGCGATTTTTTATGACATTACATATTGCGGTCAGTGAGTATTGTTATATACGCCATCATGTAAAAATTTCTTTGCCCGTATGATTCTTGCTTCAATCTTAAAACTAAAGATCAATAACAAGGGCCAACCGCTGGTCAAATCTGGACTTTTATGTAAGTAAATATTGAAACTGTTTCGCCGTTATTTGATATTTTGCTGGTCGTTAATTGTAACTACTTTTTAAGAAATAAGTTATGTAAAATAGTTATCACAATATTGTACTACGGACGAAAGTTTTATATAAACATTACAAGAAGTTATTCACTGACTACTCGGTCTTAGAGAATTAACCATAATAAAATGCATTTATTATATAGCTAGACTTAGTAAGTCAATATATATAAAATCACAGAAAATATCAAGAATCTTATGCTCTACTTAGATTATTAATGGTTAACTGAATACTCATGCGTTGTAATAATCAATTATCCAGTAATACTCGCGTCTTCATACATTTTTCACGTAACTGTCAATAACAAATAATATAAAGTTTAAGCTCGATTGAATGAACGATATAAAACATATACCTACGGCAGAAACATACTGACTTTTTGTATACATAGAAGACGTGCATTACAACTATTATTTACTTTCTTTACAGATTATCGTGTATAGAACCGAACACGAATATGTCATTCCAAAATCAGAAATCAAAGAGCAGAGTCCGCTACCACCAGGGCGCAATCGTTCGAGAAGTTCAAGGGCAACATCATTGTGCGATGACGATCGAACATCACATGGTGCAGATTCATTAATTTTAGATACTCATATACTGACTAATGATGAAGTTGAAGTTAGAAGTGATTTACGTCAAGAAAGTCCTGGATATGCCACAGTCGACAAAGGGAACTACACCCCAAGTAAAACTGTAAGACGGTCCAAAAGCAAAACACCACCTAATAGACAACGTAAAAGCCACAGTGCTGAACGAAAGTACTATACTGTATCTGCAAAGAAAACTGAACTGCCAAGCCGTCCGCCAAGAAAAAAGTCATCGACAAGCCTTATGACCTTAAACAGTTTTACAAAAGATTCAATGAACGGAGATCTGACGCAATATGATGAAATAGATGAACCGCGTTTTGAAGAGTTACACAAAGATTTACAATCAGGTGCAGTTGTAAGTAAAATGAAAGATAGACCTTTGCCTCCACCTCCTCGACCACCAAGAGGACCGAAACGAAAAAAGATGTCGTATGATATAGAAGACCAATTACAAAAAACTGACAGAAGATCAACCTCTACGCCTGAACATTTACAACAAAAATCAGAAACACAGGATGTTGTTGAAATAGAAGTATCAACTCAAACTGATCCGTTACCTGACGATATTGACTTTGAATTCGGAATGGACGAAAATCTTGACATATCTATGTCCAGTTCATTAAGAGATATTGTTGACGAGGAGTCTATTTTAGGTAAAGTACATGACAAAATATCAGAGTCACATAGAACATCACGACCTGCTTCACGATCAGAAAAATCTTTTAAGCTTTCTGACCCTAAGATTCATTCAGAATTACCTAAAACGACCCTTGGAAGAACTTCACCGACCGTAATACTTGTAGAAAAAAGGGTTTCCAGTCCAACGAGAATTAATGAAAGAGAAGAAATTTTAACAGAGGCGTCATTAACTGTTAAGCACATAGAAATTGAAGAATCCCTTATTCCAGATGTTCCACCACTCCCCAAAGGAAGGAATATGCAAACTATAACTTCAAAAAAAGTTACTGCTTCAGAAAGTGATCACGCTGTTGAAAAAATGTCTGATGCCAGCAGGGACGTACAATTAGATAATTTAGTTACGCAAAGACTTCAAGTCAGGGACTTAGATGTCGGCCGTCTAAATGTGTCTGAATTGCAAGCCACTAAAATTCTTGTATCTGACATTGAAGGCATGACTTTAAATGTTAATGAAATGGACTCTAAGTCGGGTCATATTTCAGTCAGTGGAATTGAATTTTCTCAGTCAGTAATAGACGAAATAGTGAAAAAATTCGCTGAAATATCGACTAATGTTACACCTCCGGTAATTTCTCAATCGCAACTAACTGACAATATAAGACCAGTAAGTAGAGAAGAAGAGACACAAACAGAGAATGTACAGACGGTACCTGTTAAGACGGAAGAAACTACTTCCATAAATGAAGAACAGAAACAGACAATAGGCCAAGTTTCAACTCCACCTCGCTCTGAAACTACTGAAGAAATATCTGTGCCACCACAGAGACCTCCGCCGCCAGATCTGACACCATTATTGTATTCATACCTTCAGGATATGGCTATACCTACGTCATCCTTACACCCTCGCCCATATTCCCAAAGAGAACGACATTTAAGTGAATTTCATGACCAACAAACACCACCGCCACCCGTTAGGCGATCCAAAAGAAAACCAGCAGTACTACACAGTGAATCGAGTTCAGATGAAGGCAAACCAAGGCCATCACCAAGAAGACTACCACCGCCTTCTAGAATTCATGAACCTACGATAACAGAAGCGGGTGCTCAATTTCTAAGAGTATGCCAAACTTCGATTAGTAGAACATTCAGAAACATTTTTAATACGTTTATGACCTATATTAATAGAACGGAAGATAAAAGGGATGTCCAAATGGCAATGGTGATATTTCTCGTACTAATTGCAGGATTAATTATGTTCGGTCTAAGCGATAGTCGCACTATTCATCACCATCACTGGGAATTTTTCAATCCACCAGATGGAAAGCAATAATTAAGGAATTAATTCAAATTATTTATGGTATATTTAAATTTGATAAATATTAATTAACATTTCTATAATATTGTATAATGTAAAATAAGTGAACCTTTCAATGGCGTCGTTAACAATCAAATTTTTATCCAGCATTTTGAAAACCAGACTTTCCATCTATGTAAAACATGTACCAATTATATGTAAAAAGCATTATTAATATGTTCATGCTCATGGAGCAATTTTTATTTTAGAGGTTCTTATGGTGTGAAATGTTAGTCTGAAAAACGTTGATTAAAATTAAGAAAAGTACTTACATCAATCAGTGGCAGATTTTCATGTTAATTAAAGGTAGACAATTTAAATATAATTGATTTAAATTAAAAACTTATTTTACCAAATTGCAAACCAGAATCGATGAAACTTAAAACACTTTTTTGTCATTCCATATATTCACTTTAAGAAATAAATTAATAACAAAGAACAATATAACAGCTTACTTAAAAAAAAA
Organism: Nymphalis polychloros; assembly: GCA_905220585.2. Classification (NCBI taxonomy): domain Eukaryota; kingdom Metazoa; phylum Arthropoda; class Insecta; order Lepidoptera; family Nymphalidae; genus Nymphalis; species Nymphalis polychloros. Next base: position 14,979,769 of record HG992241.1, on the reverse strand, counting down.
TGCCAAATCTGCTGCTATGTACACTGTAATAAATGTATACTTGTTATAGAAGAAATACTCCTTGAAGACACTCGTAAAAATAATAAATTACTAACATTGAAAGACCTACTCTTTCATTTTAACATGTATTATATTATATATCTCGGTTTTTGGCCTCAGCTATTTATGTCCTCGGACGATTTTTTGTCTAGTCGTATTGAATTTTGCTATTAATTGCACTGTTAATTTTGTAAACGTAGTTTATGGGCTGGTGTTATGCATTTTGTAAAGTTCGTTTTTTCTTGTGTATATTGTCGTTAAATAAATTTGTTAACTAAATATTTATTCTCTATTTACCTACTTATCCCCATTCCCTTCTGACACAAAGAATGAAATAATTATTGAAAAAATGTTTATTTCTAATTAAAAATCGAATATTTAGCATCCAGAAATCCAACTGATTTTATAAAAACCTCGAATTGGTATTTTTGAAAATAGAAAATCAAATCATACAAGTCGATATAAATAACTTTATCAATTAAAGTTAACTGCTAACTCTTAAAAACAAATCATCTCCAAATAACACATTTGAACACATTTAACAATTAATCACAAGGCGTGCCAAAAATGAATTAATTACTTTACCTTTCTGTCCACCAACAAAATGCTGGTTTTAAATTATCGCACGTCTTTTTTTTAATATTTTTTTTGTTTTAATATGGCTATAGAGTATTTATTTTGTAACCGTTGTTAATGTATATTATTAAGTAATTAAATACCAAATTAAATTTTTAAGAGTAGAGTACAAGATTGAAATTTAAGCTACCAATACGCATTGGGACAGCATGGTGGTATAAGTACCAGAACTCATTCGTTCAGAGATATAATTCTACAGACTGTAACTTATCTATAATTTGTTACTTATTGTTACTGGTTATATGGTAAGCAAGTATTTCCTTTGATGTAGGTAAAAATATATTTCTGTTTTTTACAGTAAAATCACAAACTATTATTTTACAATAGGTAGGAGATAAAATATTAATGATTCTGACAGATAAATATATTAAAATACTATTATATTTATAATAATATTTCAAAAAGAAAATGGTAAATTAATTCGTATTCAGTAGCTTCAAAAACGATTTATAAAATATAAATAAGTAACAAAATAATAATATTCTCCGTCTTCTAAAATTTTGCCCCTGGTAACACTATTATTATTAACTATTAAACCATTGCCAAAATTATTATCAGTATCAACCACGTATCAAGTCAATAGTTTAATTATATAATAATTTTCATTCCAAATTAGTATTTTCTGGTAAAGTTTTATAAATTAAGTATTCTATTCACATTATTAAATAAACACAAAATATCAATGTTAAAAATAACAGTTATGGAAGCCAATTCTTTTACTTCACTTTATTTTGGTTTATTTTAATATCTGTTTCATCAATAGATATATAATAAGACAACTTGTAACCGAAAACATTCAGTTTAAACATATATATAATTTATATTTAAAAATATCGTTTTCTGTGCCATCTATAATTGGTAGCTGGTACATAACATAAAAGTAACTGAAAAGCGCCCTCTGTTGTAATATAACGGTACGAACTATTCCAACATAATTTCTGCAACTGTGTTTTGTCCACACAAAGAAAGAGCTAGTAGGGTTCCAGCTAGGAGGTTCCTTCTTCTAAATAAAGGTATAGTAACATGGGCTGTAACAACTTAATAAATGTCGTTAATTTCTTATATGCCGGTACCGACCGGTAAAATAAGAATTTTTTCATATTTCTTAATCCATAACTTATAAGCATACACTACCAGATCGATTCGCTCGAACTGTGCAAATGCATTGTACATCTTTATTATAACATGAATAATGGCTTTTTCAGTTGTTTAGTTAAATAACTATTAATATTTCTAAAAATATCGGTTCGAGCTTTATAGTTGGACAATTTTTACTTAAATAAAACGTTTAAAATTTATATAACTCAATGTAAACTGTATCAAAAAATTATATATATTCTATTTTGTTTAATAATTTAAAGATAAAAACACTATCTATAAAATTCAGAAATAAATTATAAAATAATTTTATTTTATATGCCATCTATGATTGGTATCTGGTACTTAAAAGTATCTTTAAAGCGCCCTCTGTTTTTACTATTATTAAACGAACTAGTACATCATTGCTGTAGCTGTACTATGTCCACACAAAGATGGAGCTAGTAGGTGAGCTACTTGTAGTGTACTTGTTTTTTATGATACTTGTAGGTACATGTAGTTAAAAAAAGTTTACGTTAGTATAGCAGTTATTATTAACAGTTAATATTTAATTAAATAAATACATTTAATATCTACATTAATAGTTTCGTTTTAATTTTTTAATTATATTGTTAAAGCAACTATTATTGAAATTAAATTAAATATAATTGGATATATATAAAAAAAGGAAATAATAAAAATATTTAGTAATTTTTTTAGATAATTGTATTAACTTTAATAATTTATTGAATTATTTATTTTTATATTTTTTGTTAAATAATTGTAATATTCCAAAAAAACAGTTTTAGTAAATAATCTATAGGAGTAATTTTCAATATTATTTCATTAACTTAAATTGTGGCATATTCGTATTCAATGACCAATATTTTTTTATTATTGGAGAAATAAAAATATTTAATAAAATACTATAGTGAAAATTAAACAATAATAAATTACACATTAGAACAAATACAATAAAAAATACCATGTGTACAAGAGAAATGGGAGAATTAATTTCTTAGTATAGCAACATCTATACACTTCATCTAATTCCGAGTTCCATTATACTGGCAATTAATCCTATTATCCCATACACTACACCAAAAAACTTGTCTAAGTATAATTTAATAAAAATATATTATCTATTTACAGATGTTTTATACTGGCTATTATTAAACAAATTCGTGTGATATTAAGTTTTATATTAGAAGTTAAATTATTTTATAAAAAATATTATTATTTTCTATAGTTAGCATTTCAAAATAATGCTATTTACAGAAAAAAAGTACGGCTCAAGCGTTGTTACATTATAATTTCTTAATAGCATATATAAGTTAAATTCATATTAAATAAGTTCAAAGATGTTATGTTCTTTACTAGCTGAATTTTAATTGAATCATTCTAGGCTTTGTAAATTAAATGTAAAAATATTTAATTTTGCTCTTGTGTAAGTGTGTTTGTACGCCGTCGTGTTAGAAGAGCGCGCGCTTGTACTAGCAGTTGGCTTGCCGTGCCGTACGGCAGCTGGCTGCATACATTGCTGTAGTCGTCTGCCAGCAATCGCTCCGATTGCCGCGTGCTCTTATAATTATCACGATATATCATAACTAAACCACATATTTTGTTAAAATCATGACATATAACGGACTCTACTAACTCTTTCTCTCAGTGAAATTCGTGTTTTAGTTTCAAAATGTAAAGATTTTTGAATATCCAATACACTTTCTTGTTGTGAACGAAATAAATCTCGTCGTTAACCGTAGTTTACAACTTACTCGAATCGTTTATTTGGTTCGCACATAAAATAGAACTATGCAACAATGTGGATTTTGTTCAATGTTGTCGGGCTTGTTGAGAAGAGCAATGTGTATAAGCAGCAGACGAGGCAGTAGCGAATCCTACTACCGAGAACTCGGCGATCAAGACACTTTGGTATGATTTTCTTTAGGATTTTAACATAATCGTTACCTTAGCTGTACACATAATACATTTGCATGTGTTTCTCATTCTCATAATAAGTTTATCGGACAATTGCGCTGTGTAGTACACAAGATAATCAATTTGTTTATATATATACAACTTCTAATTGAAGAACGCTACGCACAAATGATTGCACACGCTTAAAACAAAATGTATCAAAAATGAATGTTTTATATTTGTGAAGTTTTTAAAACTTTTGTTCTTTTTATTTAATATCACGAAAATGATTACATGTTATCTAATTATCCATGATTTACTTGTTATTGTTACTCGATATACTGTTGGTTTTATTTGACATAAGTGAAAGTAGATTTTCACTCACTTAGTCATTCTGAGTCCCCTTTATGTACTTGTAACCTCTTACAACATTACTTAAGTTGTGAAAATTGTTGGCGGTTTAATTTCATTCTATTTACAGAATATAGAGCCAAGCAATCCTTAGCTAAATAAAATATATGAACTAAAAAATATAAATAAATTAAATTATTATTGATTACATAAATATTATATTGGAAGTTATGATAAGTTATGTGATAGTAATTATAGTATGTATTCAAACTTTAGAAAGGATAGTTAAAATTAAATACTTTGGTCTAGTATAATAATTTAGTTTATATATTAAAATCAACCTATAAATATCTTGGTCTATAAAATATACTGAATTATATCCACAAGTAGGTAATACAATAAATAATTTTCAAAATATTATCTTAGTATTGAAAAATATAATATAATTGAAATAATCAAATTTAAATAAATCTTGTATATTATGTATTGAATTTATCATATATAAAATGAAAATTTAGTTTAGTTTCAAAAACACCTGTTAAAAATTCAGAAAATAATGGTAACAAATCATTCTAACTCAAGATTTCGATGAATCTTACCACAAATCAGTAATTTTTCTCAAATGATAGTATAAGAAAAACTAGTATTATAGCTCTTTCGTTATTAAAAAGTAAAAATTGTAATATAGCAAAATATTTTAAAATATTACATATTAAAACTATTTTAATATACAACGAGACAAGATTTTTAATTCGATGTTGCTCATAAGAAGAGAGAATCTCTTGCAAAATGGGGAACGATAAAAAATACCCAATTTAAAATGAATAAATAAATAAAAATAATATTCTTCCTCGGAAAATCATTAACTTGGTTTTTTTTATAAAATTATCTGTTTGAATTATAAAAAAAAATGATCTTAGACATCCTAATTTGTTTAATGATTTATATTTGATATCAAGTTTACATCTCTATTAATTTTACTGTATTTTAATTTAAAGTTGAGATATAATATAATATTATATATTCATATGTTATTCTTGAATACAAAATGTAAAAATATCAAGTAGAGCATCTACAACAACATACATTTTTCTTAATAGATGACAAAAAATAAAAATGAAAACTTACTTAGTTACTGAAACTCACTGGCTACGACTATGTTTATTATATTTAACAAAATTAATATTTTTTTTTCATCGTAACATACATAACTGGTTAAATAAATAATGAAACCGTAACAAAATGACTAAGATGATTTAGGAATAAAGCTATTGATAAAAGAATAAGTGCCCATTAATGTGACTCAAGAGCGCCAGAAGATCTTATCTTTTCAAATTTAATTAAAAATATTTATTTAATAATATTTAAAATGATATTTATAGTTTGTACGGTTTTACAAAATCATAGATTTATGAGAAACATTTATGTATAATAAAATGCGTGTAAATTATTTCGAGTTACTGATTATTTAACTTAATTGTTATAAAGAAAAAAATATATATTAATACGACCCTATAAATAAGTCCATAAAACAAAATAATATAAATGAGGCGGTTTTATCTGCAAATACTTTCCTAGTACGATTTAATGAATCGAGAATGTATTTAAAACAATAGCTATATCGGAGTCGTATAATATTTATTATGTAGAATCGTTGCCGCGTGATATCAAATTGTTTATGTTTTGTTTTTAAATGCTGACCTACCTTACGTTACTAAGTGATGCCGCTGCTATCAAATTACTGTTATATGCAAAAAGTAGTTTTCTAAAAGTATATTGAAAACAAAGCTGATTAGACGATAACATTTCAATCGACGGACCCATACTTCATTGCTTACGCTTAATATACATGTAAACAAATGATTTTGAAAATTGATTCGAAATACGCATCACAAAATATATATGTATATATATATATATGTATATATAGGCCGACTGCCTCGTTGGTCTAGTGGCTAGATATAAGGCCGCAGACCCGGTGGCCCTGGGTTCAATTCCCAGGTTGGGCCAATGAAATGTTATTGAGATTTTCTATTTAAATTTCTCAGTAGCAGCCCGGAGTCTGGAAGGTGGAAGTGTGTACACTCCCGTGCCTCGGAAAGCACGTTAAGCCGTTGGTCCTGCGCTGAACTCTTTCCGGTCGTGTCGGATTGCCGTCCCATCGGATTATGAGAGCTAAGGAAAAAAGAGTGCACCTGTGTTTGCGTACACACTTGTGCACTATAATATCTCCTGCGCAGTTGACTAATTTCTCTTGAGATTGGCCGCCGTGGCCGAAATCGGTCTGGAGGACCTTATGTATATATAGTAAGTAAAGTAAGTAAGTAACAGCCCATGAATGAATGTCTCACCTCCTCTGTTCTCCTCTTTTTAAGAAGATTGGAGCTTATTCCACCACGCTGCTCCAATGCGGGTTGGTGGAATACATACGTAACAGAATTTCTGTGAAATTTGACACAGTCATACAGGTTTCCTCACAATGTTTTTCTTCACCAAAAGGAGATGAATTATAATCACAAATTAAGTACATGAAATTGAGTGGTGCTTACCCGGGTTTGAACCCACGATCATCGGTTAAGATCCACGCGTTCTTACCACTGGGCTTATATATATATATATATATATATATATATGATTATATATATATATATATAATCCGATTATATATATATATATATAATCCGGAAATCTACGTAGATTTCGATTCATTATATTGATTAAATAAAATCATTTCAAATAAAATATTCGAATTGATTGCGTAGTCCGAATCTCGGGATTGACAATCTGATATGATATATCGAAATATGTAGCTCCGCAACATGTCTCTAAAAATTAAACAGCAGGTTAATTTGCCCTGCTCACTTTCAAAATGAAATTAATGTAAACAAACCAAGTGATAGGTCAATTAGGGTTAACAGTAAAGTGAGTGACGTAATCGATTATTTTGATAATTACATTAATTTAAAAACATGGTGCATCCTGTTATTAGTTTATTTTAAAATATAGGCATGTAAATCTTCTTATATCTTTGTATTTTTTATATTATTGCTTACATTCATAAAATAATATGAATTATAATTTAATTTAATTTATTTTTGAATATTTTTATTTACGACTCTACCCGACCAGTAAGTAATCTTCGCCGACATATGAAGAACAACTCACGAAAGTCTCATCACAATAGGATAAATGGTTTAATAACGCAAAACATATAAAAGAACGAAAATAACATTACTTTAAAATAGATTTATATGTAATCTCACAACCATCACATTGATTTGACTTTGTAATATTATTTTTAACTTTAAATATAAGCTATTTAGAATTATCTTTCATGGAACTTACAAAAAAAGTAACATGTTTCTTAAAGACTAATACCGCTAACAGAGATTTTTTTAAGGTTTCCGCATTTGAAAATATCCCCTCCATAGGTTAGGTCTTGGTTTAGTAACTTTTCTAATATTTGGTTAAAAATCATAATTTCGTAAAGATAGATAAGTGACTTAATATTAAATTGTATTTGATATATTGTTATTAAGGTGTATCGAAATGATTCAATCCTATTAAACTCTCATTTCTTGAGTTATTATAAAAGGTAATGTTGCTTGAGCTTAGCTAAAGATACCTCACTGGCACGAATGGCAACTTTACCTGTGACTAGGGCTGTCAAATTTTGCACGAGTAGTATTCTGGATTTCAGTCATCCAGAACAGTAACTTCAAATACAATATATATATATATATATATATAGATTTTTATTTATAAAATATTTTGATGTTAAAGAACTACATATGTACCTAATTAACTAATTTGCTTGATTACCTTTCAGATGCCTCGAAAAAGTAAAAAATAATAATGTTTTATTATTTTTTTGACAACCCTGCCGACATTCACATGTTTCTATGAAATTTTTGAAATTCTTGAGTCAACTTAGCTATGTATTGGCAGTGCTTACCTAAACAAACATAACAACTTCAAAAATAAATACGCCGCTTTTATAGCGCCAGGACGTTCGGTAAATTTATGTCGCGTGTTCTCTGGGGCACACAATCTATGCAAACTGTAGGCTAGGTTAAGATGTCACAATTGTGTCAATTTTACCCCGCCCATACTTTTGGTTATTATAGCGTTTTATGTGAGATTTAGTTGAATTCAATGATTCAATTAAAAAAGAAACACCTGTTTGTAAAATAGCATCACTAAAAACTTAAACCACAAACTCCATGATGAAGTAAATTGCAAAAAAGTAAAAAAATATGGTAATGTTGCCACACTTGACGGTACCAGTTTCGTAATTATTATTTTTATTTTAAAGGAGATTCAGGAGTGCCATCCAGGAGAAATTCCTAACAATTTTTTTTTGCATATGAAATAGCCTCAAAGCGATGGTGTAATTCCTGGCTTGCTTTCGTATATAAAGTCACTAAGTATTTTACATAAGTATAATCTTTTCTTCATATTTATTTTAAATATTGCATTCGCAACAAAAGCAGAATTTGGATTTTGTAAAAAAAATTTATTTCGTCGTTAAGTAATTCTAGTTATAATTTGCATGTTATTATTATGCATAACATGACTAAGTGACAAAGTTCTTAAAAAATGTTTCGAACAAAATTTGTTCTATTCTTAACTTAAAATAATCTTTAACTGGAAACTTAAGCTATTTATAAAAAATGGAAGGAAAAATAATTGGTCTCTACTGTACCGTTAATAATAAAATAAACCTCAGATCTACTCCATTCATGGTATATCCTTTGACTTCGATGAAGTGGTTTCAAATAATATTTTAAACAAACTAGTTAACCATGTATGTGGCTTTGGAACTACATTTTTTAACTAGAAATCGATTTAAAATGCATTTTATTAACACTCAGGAGTAGAGGGCTGATGTACAATGATTATGATAAAATGAATAACAATAATTGTAAACAAAGAAACTCAGAAACATCCTGATCGATAGAACTTAGGTGTTTCCAAACTTAAAAAGAGACAGACTTAAAGGGTAATTGCTTGGCAATGATAATATTAGGTCCTTACATATGAAATTAGCGTTTTGTCGTACTGACCAATTTGATCTGAAATATCTCCTCTTTGGCTAAGAATTCCAAATTCAAATTTATAAATTCATTTAGCTGGTACATTTGAGTTTTGAAAGCAGACATTCATTTGTTTTTTCCTCATTAATTTTTCTTTGGCATCGCTTATTACCGCACAATGGAAAACATGAAATATCGGTATATTTACGAGTACAAGTTCTACCGTGCCACCAGTGATGCAGAAACAGCTCGAAGGATTAATGATGTGTACGGCGCTGGTGTCGCAAAAGAAAGCATGGTACGTTTTTGGTTTCAACGTTTTCGTTCTGGAAATTTCGACCTTCAGAACCAACCCCGTGGACGGCCGGAGACCAAAGTAGAAAATGAAGAATTAAGAGGAAACGGATCCATCACAAAACACTTCAGAGATAGCTGCAGGCTTCGGGGTAAGTGATAAAACTGTATTAATTCACTTGAAGCAAATCGGGAAAGTAAAAAAAACTTGAACGATTTGTACCTCATGAATTGAACTTGCAAGCACGCGTCGACTGCTGTGTTACTTTGCTCAACCGACACAATAATAAAGGGATTTTAAATCGAATCATTACTTGTGATGAAAAGTGGATACTGTACGATAATCGGAAGCGCTCGCCGCAATGGCTGAACCCTGGAGACCCAGACAAATCCTGCCCTAAACGAAAATTGACTCGGAAAAAGATACTTGTAAGTGTTTGGTGGACTAGCGCCGATGTCGTTCACTACAGCTTTCTAAAATCTGGCCAAACGATTACGGCAGATATCAGCAACTGCAAACCATGAAGGAAGAACTAGCTGCTAAACAACCGAGATTGGTCAATCGCTCTAGGCCACTGCTGCTTCACGACAACGCAAGACCACACACTGCACAACAAACAACAACTAAGTTAGATGAGCTACAATTGCAATGTCTGCGACCTCTACTGTACTCCCCGGATCTTGCTCCAACAGATTACCATTTTTTCCGGAATTTGGACTACTTCTTACAAGGAAAAAAATTCAACTCCGATGCGGCAGACCAAACCGTCTTCAAACAGTTTATTGATTCTCGCCCCCATGGTTTTTTTTGTAAAGGGGGCAATGAACTACCTATGAGATGGCAAAAGTGCACAGATAACAACGGTGCATAATTTGATTAATTACATATATTTTACAAAAAAAAATAACTGTATATTCCTCCCGTACAAAACGCCAATTTCATATGTAAGGACCTAATAATAAAGGTCATTTGACCATTTTGTCCATAGCTTAATTATTTAACCGTGGAACGCTTTCTTAAAGCACAATTCTTATTTTTTGTTATAAAACCGTAATTCTGTACAAAACCGTCATTCATCGAGTAATATAACTTTACTAAGCTTAGTGACCAACATAATGCTGATTAAGCCACTGAATGGCATCCAAGTATTATAATCTAAAACCAAATGCCTCTGAAATAGAATTACGCATTAAATCAAATTTTGATAAAGTTTTATTTTTAAACAGTACAATTGTACAAAGAAATTTTGCTTTATAATCATATTTCCTTCAATAAATCGCCTTAGAGCATTTGATTGGGTTCCAGTCACTGTTGGGGACATCTTAATTGAAATATCTATTTACGTCGAAGAATTAATTTTAACAAAATACTTACTACCGATAAATTCCTTTATAACTTTAACTTTTAAGAACTATAGTCAGCCATTGTTAGTGCAACATTAATCTTATCAGCTATGACTCATTTTAAAAAAAGAACATTCTATTAATTTATTTTATAATAATAGAATAGTATGTCATAATCTATAGTATTCGATATTTAAAAATAATTTATATTTTTAAGAATATACAGCTAATATGCATACTATGTGATGTATATTAGCTAGAAATAACCTGTTAAGATAAAACGTTTTTAGTTTTCATTAATATAGGTCGAGATTTTTCCAAAAGTACATTTGACCTTTTAGATCTATCGTATTAATATATAATTTACACCTGTGCCGCTAGGCAGTGATGTTCGTCCCTGTCAAACAGACTGCTTGGTACTTATTAGTAATCTTTCATCAACAGCCAATCGTAGTCCACTGCTGAACATAGGCCTCTCCCAAAGTGCGCCAAAGCTCCCGGTCCTCCGCCTTCCGCATCCAGTCGGTGCCCGCCACCTTCATAAGGTCATCGGTCCACCTGGCTGGAGGGCGCCCAACGCTGCGTTTGCCGATTCGCGGTCTCCACTCTAGGACTCGTCTGCTCCAACGGCCATCGGTCCTACGACATACGTGACCAGCCCACTGCCACTTCAGCCTGCTAATTTTGCAAGCTATGTCGGTGACTCCGGTTCTTTTCCGGATAATCTCATTTCTGAGCTTATCCTTCAAAGATACTCCGAGCATAGCTCGCTCCATAGCACGCTGAGCGACTTTGAATTTGTGGACTAGTCCCGCAGTTAGTGTCCACGTTTCGGCACCGTATGTCATGGCAGGTAAGACGCATTGGTTGAAGACTTTCGTCTTCAAACATTGCGGTATAGACGACGTGAGGACTTGACGAAGGTTGCCAAATGCTGCCCATCCCAAGCGAATTCTTCGATCGGCTTCCTTCTCGAAGTTGTTCCTACCGACTTGTATAACCTGTCCTAGGTAGGTATATTCACTAACAACTTCGAGAGGTTTCCCTTCGACGTATATTGGTCCCGGCACGACATGCCTATTGAACATGACCTTGGTCTTGTCCAAGTTCATACCGAGACCGACACGCCGGGAAGAATCGCTTAGGCTACGCAGCATTTCGGTGAGTTGTTCCAGCGACTCTGCTATGATGACGATATCATCGGCAAATCGAAGGTGTGAGATGTACTCGCCGTTTACATTGACTCCATATCCAGTCCAATTCAGCGTCTTGAAGACGTCTTCCAACGCGCTGGTGAACAGTTTCGGGGATATTACATCCCCCTGTCTCACCCCTCTGCGCAGTTGGATCGCCTTCGTCTTACAGCCTTGGATGTGGACAGTCATCGTAGCGGCGTTGTACAGACATCTCAGTACCTCGATATATCTCCAATCGATATGACATCTCTGCAATGAGTCGAGCACAGCCCAGGTTTCGATGGAGTCAAAGGCTTTCTCGTAATCCACGAAAGCCATACACAGCGGCTGATTGTACTCTTCGGTCTTCTGCACAATCTGCCGAACAGTATGGATGTGGTCTACGGTGCTGTAGCCTGATCGAAAGCCGGCTTGCTCTGGGGGCTGGAACTCGTCAAGTCGTCTGGCGAGACGGTTCGTGACGACTCTTGAGAACAGCTTATACACGTGACTCAGGAGGGAGATTGGTCTGTAGTTTTTCAAGAGGGCTTTATCACCTTTCTTGAAAAACAGTACCACCTCACTCCCGCTCCACGTTTCCGGGGTCTTGCCATGTTGGATGACGGAATTAAAGAGGCTTGCTAGCTCTTTCAGGACCGGAGTCCCGCCTGCCTTAAGCAACTCTGTTGTGATTCCGTCATCTCCCGGAGCTTTGTTGTTTTTAAGCTGTTCTAGAGCCGCCCTAATCTCGCCTAGGTCAACGACCGGGAGCTCATCGGAGTAATGGCGCGTAAGAGGGGCGCGCTGGTCATCAACACTGATTCCCACAGGTTTATCCGATCTTGAAGAGAACAGCTGCCCATAAAACCTCTCTACTTCTCCGACGATCTCAGGCCTTGAGGTAACGACCCTACCATTTTCAGTTTTAAGTTTTGTCAGACGCGGCCTCCCAAACTTGCGAGCGAACACTTTCGATCCCCGATTTTGCTCAATCGCAGTCGTGATGGCACGGGTATTGGAGCATCGGAGATCGCGTCGCGTCAGCGTTTTTATAGTTCGGTTTAAGGCCTTATCTGACAAAAACGATGGTAGTTCTCGTCGTTTCCTCATGAGCTCGAGTGTCTCAGCAGAGAGTTTTGGTGCGCTGTCTCTTTTCTGTGGCGGAAAACACTTGCGGGATGTGTTTTGCAGTATTTTGACCAGCGTATCGGTTTTCTCATCAATATTGCTTACGGTTTCCAACGCGGTGAATTGATTTTGAAGCTCCATTTGGAACTTTTCGGAGCCTTGAGCAGCTTGGAGCATGGTAGGGCGGAGAGTAGACCTCATCAGTCGCGATCTTTCGGCTTTGAAGTCGATATCTAGAGTGCCTCGAACCAAGCGGTGATCACTACCGGTATTAAACCTGTTGATCACTGAGACATCTCTAAATATGTGCCTTTTATTCGAAATGATAAAGTCTATCTCGTTCCTTGTCACGTTATCGGGGCTTCGCCAGGTCCACCTCCTCTGGGGCTTCTTTTCAAAGAAAGAATTCATCAAAAAGAGCCCCTGCGCTTCGAGAAAGTTTACCAGCATTTGCCCCCTGTGATTTCTGCAGCCCAAGCCGTAAGGTCCGACTTTCGATTCACCGCTATCTTGTACTCCCACTTTAGCATTAAAGTCTCCCATAACAACATTGTAGTGGGCCTTCGAGGTGTTGTTAAGGGCCTTTGCGATGTCCTCGTACATCGCTTCTACCACATCATCAGAGTATGCCGAAGTTGGCGCATATACCTGTACGATCTTCAGGGAATACCTGTCGGAAAGTTTTAGGACAAGGTACGCTACCCGGTTCGACACACTACTGATTTCCACAATGCTGCTAATGAGATCCTTTTTGACTAGAAAACCGACACCACCCTGGGAGAGTTTATCACCTTCGCGGAAGTAGAGTAAGTTACCGGACTCTAGAGTTATCGTGTCCTCCCCCTGTCTTCGGACTTCAGATAACCCCAGTATGTGCCAGTTTATATGACTTAACTCTACTTCTAATTCGGCGAGGTGATGGTCCAGCCTTATCGAGCGTCCATTATACGTTGCCATGTGTAGTCGTCTATGGTAGCCTGCCATGAACCGGTGATTCTTCGCACCCCCTGCCCTGCCGATACCGCGACCGCTACCTTGGTCGGGCCTAGCGGGCTTGCCGGTAACTAGGGGCCTTTTTTTCTGCGCACCTACCATTTAGGAGGGTTTGCCCATACTCGCCGCGCTGGGCAGGCGTGTTGGCGAGCGCAGTAGGGCGGTAGTTGTTTACGGGGGAGACGCTGCTGCCCATCCCCCCTTTTCCTAGTCCCTTAGTCGCCTCTTACGACACCCACGGGGAAGAGATGGGGGAGTGCTATTCTAAGCCCGGCACTCCACAGGCAACAAATCACAGCAATCGAATACTTCCGTTTTATCTATAAAATACTTCTTCAAAGCCCCGCCACCATTTTCGGTCTAACTTGTAACGAATCGCTTATCGATAATTTTAAGAACAATATTGTGCCAGTGGCTCCCCGCTGTTGGTGAACGAAGAACCGCTTGAAGGAAATATTAAGTTCTGTTCAAAACTGCTTAACAAAGGTTTCTCTTACACTGTACACCGTGACATTAAGATAAGTATTATGCTCGATGATGATTTATTACGATATGCTTTGTAAAAATCATTCAAAGCTATCTATTGACTATCACAGTTGTAGTTTAATGTAAATTCTAAAAAGCAAACCGACCTTGTAATTAGTAAGTTAAAATTTCAATTATGTAAGTATGTAAAACTTGTAATTATGCATGTTCAAACAGAGAGAGTTCACAAGACATTCAGTGAGCAGTGCTCGGGACTTTGTCAGACTGGATTATGGACATGGAGCTGAGTTTTAATTATTCACTGGGATTCATTTGATATTTTTTATTCTATGTTAATTCGAAATTTAAAGTATAATAAAACCGTTGTGATAATTTCAACAAATTTCATTCGAATTTAAAAATGTATTAATCAGTTTGTTAAAGTTTAATCTTGCTATAAATTAATATTTAATATGCTCTACTAATGACGTAGGTTTTACATGAACAAAGGTTTATTGTTTTAGAATAGTTCACCGTTACTGAAATTTCATTTGTCTTATATTACAAAATAAGTGTAAATCATGTAGCATTTATATGACATCAAATTAAATATAACATGACATATTTTTTTTATAATACTTACACACAATAAGTAATGTGCTGTTTGAAATTGCACTTGCATAAATATTAATTGTAATTAATATGTAATTTCTAAACTTTCTATGAGTATACTTACTTTTAAAATGATATTATATAGGGTAAACGTTCAACCATTTCAAATATTCAATCGATGTTACGTTATAACGATATCGTGTAAGAAGTACATAGGTAGTGTGAAACTCGAAGGAGCAACTTGAAGTTCTATCAAACTGATATTTGATTCAAGTCTAGAATGTTCACATATTAGATCAAATTAATTCGAGCTGAATATTGTTACTTCATTGTGAAACCATTTCCCCGTAATAATATGATAAACTCAACTTTTTAAACTCGTTAAAAATTGAAATGAGGTTGTATTAGAAAAGTTTGATCGCTTTTATTTCTGTATCCGTTTTGAAATAACTAAGCTTATTGACATAGACTTATTCCTTCATAATAGTTTACAGTTTAAAGTTGGACACAAGTTACAGAGTTATATTTTCTATTACACTATTCTTTTAATATATATTGTAATGATATTTTTCAAAGTATCTTAAAAATACATGAATATTGGACAATTATCTAAGTATTTTTTTTATATATTGCAACACCGATT
Source organism: Nymphalis polychloros (assembly GCA_905220585.2). Classification (NCBI taxonomy): domain Eukaryota; kingdom Metazoa; phylum Arthropoda; class Insecta; order Lepidoptera; family Nymphalidae; genus Nymphalis; species Nymphalis polychloros. The sequence goes on along the minus strand of HG992241.1, from coordinate 14,964,059 downwards.
ACGTAAACAGCTCTTAACCTGTTTTCACTGCCCATTTCTTGCCATGCTTGCTTATTATAATATTTAATGTAGGAATAATATATATAAAGGATTGCTTTTTAATCTATTTTAATAATTTTATTTATTTATTTTATTATATTGCAATTGATTACTAATTAAACGTAAAGACATGTGTTATACCAAATCAAGGACAGGAAAATGACTTAATAGTAGATTATAAATGCGAGGATATAATTAATTCATTTTAAATTTGTTATAATTGCTTTGTATAACGCGATAGTTACGTAAACAAAGCATAAATATAAACGTTCGATTACCTACAAATACGACTAACGGTATTGTTCATACTAATTCGCCAAAACAAAAGCACTCGCCCAGAAAGCATCCGATATTATATAAATGACTAGATAACATAGACATCTGGGTACATGTCTATCATATGGCGAAAACGATTTAGCGAACTAATTAATTAATTATATCATACAATTATGAAATTCAAGTAAATATATACTTTCATTACGTAAATATACCATAATGTATGAATCCAATAATGTTATTAGGTACATTATTGTCAAACACATTCGTAATGACAATGTTGTTTAAATTATTCAGTACACGCTAATATCAATTCGATTAATACCAGTTCGATTTGAAAATACTTATATCGTTAGGTAGCCCATATATTAAGTAATGGTTATGGACTACATGACGTCAAACTACGACCTACAGGGACGGAGCAGTGACTACAATATATTAACCAAAATATACGATACTGATTATATTTTGTGGCCAAATATTAATTATAAAGGATAACTATTTTTATTGCATCGACCATTATGAGAAGAGGAACGAATAACGTGACGTTATTGACGAGTTGACGACTCCTGCGCATGACAGCCATTAGAATATTCAATTATTATTATTAACAATAAATATAATGGTCAATGCCATTAAACAAATTATACCAATCTACTTATTATGCAGATTGTGTTGAGTACATAATGATTGATCCAAATATATGTTCATAACTTATCATATATAGTGTAAGGATTGTTTTTTAATATTATTATCTCACTATTTATAATGGCATAGTAATAAGATTATTATGCAAATAAATAAAAAAGTTAAAAATGTTGAAAAATAGTTTTTGAAATATTACTAATAGTCCAATTATCCGCTCCACTTAAGCGTAAAGCTTGTTTAAAGAGGTACGTCAATAGTTAGGGGTCAGGATGCAGGATCGCAGCAGCATTACATCGTTAAGGGAATTATTCAGCTACAACAGCTTAAATTACTAAACTTAGCGATAGAGTTAAATTAGAGATCATCCGGTCCAAATGTTTTAAAAGAAATTCCTCATCAAAATAATGGACTGAATCCGTTTTAAAATATTATTTTTCCTTATGCATTAAGCATTATTTAATATATAACTTGTTACGTTTGGAGGGAACCGCGATGACCTAGTGGTTAAAACGCGTGAATCTTAACCGAAGACCACAGGTTCAATACCTGAGCACCACTGATATAATTTGCATGTGCTTAATCTGTTTTATTTTCTTATTAATTTAAATTTTCTTGCACCTCCAATTAATTATCTTCTGTTTTACGGATTCGGATATTTTTTTATCAAATTACTTTTTTAATATATACAGTATGTAACAAAAACCTTGTCCGTCCCGAAAGGGGCATATTGGTGTGTTATAGACATAATTAAAAACAATATTAAATATGAAATATTCATTATTATAAAAATGTTATTGTAGTTTAAAATACACATTTTAGTGCCCTAATTCCCCAACATCGAACAAATTTTTTGAAATGTGACAACACCAGATTCGTTAGGCGGCTTCTTTGAGTGCCTTTGAAACGCCACTGGCACGTGTAAGGCCGTGTCACTACCACTAAGCGCGATATTGCGTGATAATGCGCGATATTGTGCGATATTATTTGCGAACTCAAATAAAAAAGCCACAAATCACCTAGCTCACACTCTCAGCAAATGATCTGAGCTAATTGGATCTAGCGAGTAATTTAATTATTTGCTTAATTTATTAAAATTTTCAGGGAAACACAGTAATTTTATACTTATAAGTTATACATTTTTTTCCTACACAATCAAGTTTCCATGACTAACTATTTTTTTATTTTTTTATTTTTTTTTTTATTTTTTTTTTTATTGTATAGGTAGGCGGACGTGCATATGGGCAACCTGATGGTAAGTGGTCACCAACGCCCATAGACAATGGCAATATAAGAAATGTTAACCATCGCTTACATCGCCAATGCGCCACCAACCTTGGGAACTAAGATGTTATATCCCTTGTGCCTGTAATTACACTGGCTCACTCACCCTTCAAACCGGAACACAACAATACAAAGTACTGCTGCTTTGCGGTAAAATATCTGATGAGAGGGTGGTACCTACCCAGACGAGCTTGCACAAAGCTCTACCACCGAGTAAATAAAACATAAACAATAACTAAAACATAAACATTAACCACACAGCTTATAAGAGACTAAAGAGAAATAAAAAATAAAATAAAAATAAATTAATGAGCGTGATGGAAGACTGCCCTAAACTATTACCAAATATTTTATTACTTTTCGTTCGTACACATTTTTATTTGTTAAGCCGACACTGGTTCATGCCGAAAGGCGATATCGGTTTCTTCAAAGAAGCGGCGGAGCGAGCGTTGGCACGTGACATGTTGTAGAATAATCGATAGTTGGACTATCGATAGTAATGCATTCGATAGTTTAGATAGTATTGCAATACCCAATAGTTTTAACCAAAATCATCAATTTTATCGATGGTTTTGGACTATTTTAATGATTTTTCATTAACGAAATTGATAGTACAAAACAATCGATGCTATTAATAGTATCGATAGGTTTTGGTTAAAGCTAATGTATTTTGCAATACTATCGACACTATCGTTTTTATCGAATGAATTACTATCAATAGTATCGGTATTGTTGTTATCAATAATATTCCAAATTTCACAATTGTCAATGTTATCGATAAACTATCGATACAATTGTTTTTACTTAACTACTACACTACACTCACTCACTCAGGTCAGTTTGGCGCGTAAACCAAACGTTTTACGTTTTCTATAGTATTTCAACATGTTAATATGTCAGAGTATGAGTAATTATGACTAAATTAAATCAGGAGCAAATGTGCTACAACGCGTCTGTGCAGACTATGTGCAACGGTTCCAGTAAAATTCAGTTTCTTACAACTGTAACCGAACGATTAACAACAGCTGATCAACTGAGGTCATGGCCTTATGTCCTCGCTGCCCGATAGGTAAGTAAGTACCTAGCAAGCGCTGTCGTCACGCCTGTGTTGCCATTTGATTTTCGTCATTTTATTTAGTTAAATATGAATTTTACTGGGGGTAATTTTTTACGTAGTATTTTAAAAATGATTATATATATTAAATCGACTCACGATACCTAATAACCACTTCACGGGTCGGACACGAATATTGTTACACGCTGTATATATAGTATATTAGGATGTCCCAAAAAAAATCAAAGTCGTTTTTTTTCAACGCATACACTCTTAATTTTTTACGTTTAAGTCAAAACAATTATAAATAAAATTTTAAGAAGGTAGGACCTCGGTAACCCTTGCCGACTTACATCAATACATGTCAGTACTTGCTCTCTAAGGCTGACGCGACCTAACGTGTCGATGTGCTTGTGATTACTAATAACCACTTCACGGGTCGGACACGAATATTGTTACACGCTGTATATATATACTATGATATCCCAAAAAAAATCAAAGTCGTTTTTTTTCAACGCATACACTCTTAATTTTTTACGTTTAAGTCAAAACAATTATAAATAAAATTTTAAGAAGGTAGGACCTCGGTAACCCTTGTCGACTTACATCAATACATGTCAGTACTTGCTCTCTAAGGCTGACGCGACCTAACGTGTCGATGTGCTTGTGATTACTCGTTATTTAGTTATAGAACTCGCATTGCTTTCAATCAGTCAACAGGTCAGTGCAATTACGCAGTTCAAAAAAATTACATACCGACCTCCAGGTGCGATGCACTAAGATCGATGGATGGCGAGAGCGATTTATTCCCTGAAAATATCGTTACTTAGTGCTCAATTCAAGATCACAAGCAAAGACAAGGGCGGCATTGATTGACGTTTAATTGTTCATCGTAATATCCTACGTTAAACCATGGCTTCAATGCAGTTCAGCAATAAAATCACCTTACCAAGATTTGTGCTTTTTGAAATCAATGAAGTCTTACGAGAAAATTGATAAAACGATCTCAAAAGCAGCCTTGCAGAAGATTACTCAGCATTTGTGGTATTTAACTGACGAAGTTTCATTATCATCACTGTTTGACGATGATGTGGACCAAGAATCGAAAGTTGAAATGATACAAAATTTAACCAAAGAGGAAGAAATAACTCATGGAAAACGATACATCCCATCGAAAGAAGAACTTTACGGTTCATTGTATGGTAAGTTTATTAAAGAATATTGGCATTAATAGTAAAATACATTTTTACTTTAGTTCCCTGTGAATGTATATTATTTAACAATCTTATCTTATTTTGTTTCATAAAAAAACATCTCTGACTTCATTTCAGTAAAAAGCAAGTCTTTGTTCAACCGCCTTAAAATTGAAGACAGTTTTCTACATGAATGTCCTACTATGTGGTCAAATAATGCTTCGTTTCAAGAAGCCGAAAAAAAAGTTTCGGCACTGAGGGTAGTAAACGATGTAGCCGAAAGAGCGATTAAGTTAATGCAAGACTTTTATGGATTAATCACTGTTGAGGAGGAACAAAAACAATTTTTATTACGTAGCGTACAAGAACACCGGAAAATTTATCCTGACCCTAAAAAACAAACCTTAAAAAGAAAATTTGATAATAATAATATTTTTTAATGTAAATGAATAAATAATATACTAATTGGGTGTTTTTTTTTTTTTTTTTTTTATTGTATAGATTGGCGGACGAGCATATGGGCCACCTGATGGTAAGTGGTCACCAACGCCCATAGACAATGGCGTTGTAAGAAATGTTAACCATCACTTACATTGCCAATGCGCCACCAACCTTGGAAACTAAGATGTTATGTCCCTTGTGCCTGTAATTACACTGGCTCACTCACCCTTCAAACCGGAACACAACAATACAAAGTACTGCTGTTTTGCGGTAGAATATCTGATGAGTGGGTGGTACCTACCCAGACGAGCTTGCACAAAGCTCTACCACCGAGTAAATGTATTGGAGTTTTAATTAAGTAATAAAAATTAAGTTCTTAATTACTCCTACAGTAAGTCAGTACAAATTTTCATGTCAAAAGCTTGCCATTAAGTCGGCACGGGTTATCGTTATCCAATCGCAATCGCAATATTTATTATTTGAATCAGTGAGGTCAATCCGAAAAATAATAGAGGGTAATAATAGAGGAGGATATATATATATTTTATTGATATATAAATGAATACTTGTTGTTGACCGTGTTGTCTGCGTTCAACCAACGTTCATTCAATGAGTTGAAACGTTGTTGATTTGTTTTGATTTTTGTGTGAAAGTTTCTGGCTTATTACCATCGACGGTACCACGAATCATGTAACGAAAAATCACAAAGGATCATTGCAACGCATATTGGCATCATAATCTAATTTGTAAATTTTTGTAGCACATTCAAGTATCAATCAATACTTCTAGTTTATTTAATACCTTTACTGCACCCAGTGGCGTAACTATACCAACTGAGGCCCGTGGCAAATCCATTGCATTCAAGGGCGTAGCTACCAAAGATACGGGGCCCTTGATCTGAGTAAGCAAAAATTCGTAAAATGTTATTGAAAATGACAATACAAAAAAGTTCATAATAATGTTAAGACACTTCTGGGCTCAGGGCCTCTGGACCGGGCGGGGCCCCGTCGGTTCGGGGGCCCGTGGCGTTTTGCCAGCCCTGCCCTGTATAGTTACGCCACTATACACTACGAGCCTCCTGAAAAGCTCAGCGGAAATTAGCAGTGTAATTTCCGCTGAGCTTTTCAGGAGGCTTGTCTTTCGGATCATCCCGTAATAAAGAATAAAAATAAATAAATAGTATACCGACGTCTCTTATACCAACAGTTGTTCGTTCTCCCCATGTTGGTAATTATTGATAAAGAATTTAAACATAATCGTCGGAACTGTTATGTGCATTGGTAGCAAATTATTCAATCGGGTTGTAAGGCTTTGAATATCAGCTTACATTGGTCGGTATTTGTTTCGGTCTGTATGTTCTTTTAGAGGAGTTTATACCGACTTCTCCTTTTTTGGAATTCAACAGTTCGTACATTAATACACATGTTAAGCTTCATGTAAAAAATATTCTTACTACAATTTGGCTTATATTAATATTTTCCTCTCTATTTATTTAAGTAACATTTCATAGGCTCTAGAGAGTGAGAGTCAATCTCACTGACTTTAAAAATTGGCTAGCAAAGAGGAATCATAAGATATAACTCGAAGACGCGTATCAGAATACGCTTGTAACTATAGACTCAAATTGTTTGTAAGTCATAACTCTATTTTAAAACGCACCACATACCAATACTTATCATTGGCTACTGGGACAGTGTCACGTCACTCTAAAAGTAGTTACCATTTATTTTTGACTTCAATAAAATTAGATTTATAGGCCAAATCCTCATAAACACGCTACATATAATATATGTGATCTCTTATGCTCCCACGTAGTACGCATTTGTCACGTTATTATGAGTGTATATTGAAGGTCTTCATTAGATATACGAAATAAATACTCGTTAAATATTAAAGGACAACAACAGTGCTGATTGTAATGCAAACGATCTCTTGAATGTAATTGAACAGACTAAAAGCTTTTATTTAAAAATTAAAAATGCTACTTACTTTTTAGCGTATGTACGCTAACTACTGCAATTTAATTTTTAAACAGCTTGACTCTGTCTGAAAATTTTCAAACATTTCCTCTGCTGATTACAATATAATCTAGTCAACTAAATGTTATTTATGTTGAGAAATGAAATTAGGGTATTTATTAATAAATATATATTTTTTAATAATTTCTTCATTTCGTCTTACTTATAAGTTCTCACTTATAATATTTATCCCGTCAAAATTGTTAACTACATGTTTCAATTAAAAACAAGATATTTGTACAAATAAAATTACGATTTCATTGTCTCTCCACGAATGAAAAATGAAACTATTTTTTAATAATATAATGATAAGTCATAAGAATATCACATAACGCATAGTTTAGTTCTTTGTATTAATTTGTATAATTGAGTTTTGAAATTCTTATATTATTAATTCAATACTTGTTACTAATAAATGTATATTGTTTCAGAAAATCGAGGACAGGTCCTCAATACTCTCTGATGATTCGGAAGAAATAAGTAAGTATATATATATATATATATTTTTTTATGATATAAACATAATTAATATTGTCAATGTATGCCATCACTAAAAGTTTTACAGAATATAATTGTCGATAAATCCAATTAATTGTATGTATAAATTTGATAAAAAGTTATTTTTTTCTCATAGTTTTAGTACGAAAATGTGTTATTCGTATACACACAAACATGTCTTTAAGCTTCTAAACCTAAACATCTAAATATCACTAAGTACTGTCTCAAATATTTGCCCATGGGGAGCCATTCCTACTAGTTTTCTTCCATTTGACCGCATTCAACGCAGAGCGGCTCGACAATTAAGCGCTTTCCTTTGATCCTTTGGCTCTGTCTAGATATGTTGTTTCACTCTGCGCCTTCTATCATTTCATTCACGGGGAATTTTTAGGAATTGTTTGGATTTCCGCTAAATTTCACTATCGTGACAGAATTAAAAATTTCATCCTCTTCGACGTATGTTACATGTGCGATTTTATGGCATTTCCTGTCAGATATGACTTGGGAAACTTAAAAAAAGAGCTTATACTTTCCAAAAACGCATGCAATGAAACTGTAAGCTCTCGTGTTGCACTTTCCTAGTGAGCCTCATGTCAGTTGGCGTCCCGTTTCATTAAAAAAACCAGTTAATTAGTACAATAGCAAATAGGTTTTGATAAAAATAAAGCGGATCCTACAAAATGAAAACGTAAAATAAGCGTCAAACGTTACAGAACGGTTGTATTTAATTTCCTTCGAAAGAAAATGAGAAATTTTCGAAAGCAGTTTTTGTTTACAGTTCATATATTTATAGTTGTATTTGAAACGGTGAGCCTGAAAAGTAATTAGTTTTATAATATCCTATAACTCAAAATTGCACATTTTTTTAACGTTTGATGAGATTTTATAGATTGGCTAAGATTGAGTTATCGCGTCTATTACAAAGTCTATAGACTAACTCCATTCTGTGCACTCGTGAGACTGGTTTTACTTTCTTAATAACTTTTCCTTTTACGATTGATGCAGTGTTTCAAACGATATTTTTCATATAAATGTTTTTGTTTTAATTCAATATTGAAAACATAAAGCAGATTCGAATTAATAATGTATGATTACGAACCGAATATGTTATTTATTTAGTAAAGATTATTAATATTGTATGATAATAACATTGAAATAAAGTTATCGTTTAATTTTTCTCGTGTATTTATACATATAAAAACGATTCTCATTAAAAGACAGATATGCTATTTGTAAATATTTATGAGATATACAAAACTTATAATCGGAGTTATCATATAGGTAACTTGTCAAAACGGTTGTCAAAACTGGATAAAGTTTGATCTCGTCGGACCGTCAATTTCGTTTTCGGCTACGGTGACGTAATAAACTATATGGCAAAAATATACCCCCAAGTCCACATTGAAAGGAATATGTAACTCTAATGTGAAAATTTTATATAAATCTATTATGTATATATATTATGTCAATTACAATACAATAAACATAAAACAACATGAAGAACTAAAATAAAATATCACCGCAGCAATAAATTTTCCTATTTATTTTCACATCTCAAATTATATTTTTGGCTGACTGTTTTCTTCTATAATGTATGTAAGCATAATTAAAGAATTTATATTTATTGTAGAGGGAAATTATAAATTAATTCGCGTTTACATGAAATAATATTCAGGTACAAGGAAAATATTATTAATTATTGTAGGTTATTATGTAGTATGCTATTCATTTATTTTTTGCATTTAGAACTAAATTTAGGATATATACTATAAAGAAATTATTACTATAAAGAAAAATAAACTAAAAATATATATACAGGAAGATTTGAGTCATTTCTGATCGAATATATGTATTACGCAAGATAAAGCTGAAACTTTATTTTAAAAATACAACGGTACCAATTCGAAATATTTTCAAGCGTAATACAATGGTATCACTTATCTCCTTTTTGGCGAGGAGTCGAACTGCAATGCGCTGTATCAAAATCATACAATGATTTGGGAATATAGTCTTTATTTCGAGACACGTAAGAACTTTATGTACCAATATATATTTCACAATAGATTTTCATATAGTAAGATATGAATAGTTTATTATATGTTTAAATGCATATAGCATTTAAACATATAATATAAACAAGAAAAATGTACTAGAAGCTTTATCGCTAAGGCTATAAGCATTAAGCTGAAAGAAATATAATTAACAGTTATATTTTTTTTAAATCATATATGTTATGGGTAAATTATATGACCGGATAGATTTGATCCCAGACCTCTTTTTTTTTTTTTTTTTTTTTTTTTAATGTAAGAGGGGCAAACGAGCATGAGGCCCAACTGATGTAAAGTGACTACCACCGCCCATGGACATCTGCAACATCTGAGGACTTGCAGGTGCGTTGCCGGCCTTTGAGGAAAGAGTACGCTCTCTTCTTGAAGGTTTTTATGTCATATCGGTTCGGAAAAGTCGCCGGCGAAAGCTGGTTCCACAGAGTGATTGTGCGAGGCAGAAAATGCCTTAGGAAACGCGCTGTTGTGGATTTCCAGACATCGAGGTGGTGAGGATGGAATTTTGAGTTCTGGCGTGATGTCCGGTGGTGAAATCAGCGGCCGGGACTAAACCAAACAACTCCTCAGAACACTCCCCGTGATATATACGATAGAGTATGCAGAGTGACCCAACATCTCTACGCAAATCCAAAGTATCAAGCTGGTCGGTAATAGCTTGATCGTCGACAATTCGAACTGCTCTACGTTGTATGCGGTCAAAAGGAAGAAGCTGGTACTGGGGAGCTCCCGCCCAGAGGTGAGAGCAGTACTCCATGTGGGGCCGAATTTGCGCCTTGTAAAGTTTTAGGCGATGGGCCGACGTGAAGTACTGTCTCGCCTTGTTGAGCACTCCAAGCTTTTTGGAAGCCAGTTTGGCTTTAACTTCCAATTGACCGCGGAACTGAACAACGTTCGAAATCTCAACGCCAAGTATCCCGATACTGGCTGCGGGATGGAGGGGAGTATTCTCGAAATGAGGGGATATGACAAAAGGAGACTTTTTAGCGGTTAACGCGCAAACTTGAGTCTTATTGGGGTTGAATTGAACCAAGTTTAGTCGGCCCCAGTCCGAGACTTTGGCTAACAAGGTCTCGACTTCAGACACAAGTTTATTCCGACACTCATCGACGTGTTCCCGAGAAATATTAGCACGGCCGGTGTAAAGGACGTCTACAGTGCTGTCATCCGCATAGCAGTGAATGTTACTGATTTGTAACATATCATTGATATGCAGAAGAAACAGAGTAGGTGAAAGAACGCAGCCTTGTGGAACACCAGAATTGACGAATTTTAAGTCAGAGCATGCACCGTCGACAACGACCTTGATGCTCCGATCTGCCAAAAAGCTGGTGATCCACTTGCATAATTTCTCGGGAAGCCCGTAGGAAGGAAGCTTCGTGAGAAGCGCTTTATGCCATACCCGATCGAAGGCTTTCGCTATGTCCAGACTGACTGCTAATGCTTCCCCCTTGGACTCAACCGCTGTAGCCCATCTGTGAGTAAGGTAAACTAGAAGATCACCAGCTGAGCGACCCCGACGGAAGCCGTACTGGCGGTCACTAATCAGCTGGTGCTCCTCTAGGTACCGCAGGAGCTGGCGGTTAATAATGGACTCCATTATCTTGGAGAACAAGGAGGTGATAGCAATAGGCCTATAATTTGTTGGATCAGAGCGATTGCCCTTTTTAGGGATCGGATGCACCAAAGCAGTCTTCCAAGAATTCGGGACTACGCCTAATGTGTAAGAGTGGCGGAAAAGACGCGTTAAGACCGGTGCCAACTCGGGAGCACAAGCACGCAGCACGATCGGAGGAATGCCATCGGGCCCACTCGACTTATGGATGTCCAAGGAAAGAAGTGCTTTACGAACTGCACTCTGCCGGAATTTAATTTCCGGCATCACGGTATCACACCGCAAGATTGTCGGTGGTGTCTTTTCTTGATCATCAAGAGTCGAGTTGGACGCGAAGAGAGATCCCAAAAGGTCGGCTTTCTCGTTCGCAGTATGGGCCAACGAGTCATCGCTCCTGTGCAGAGGTGGAAGGGAGGGCTGACAGAAATTCCCTAAGACAGCCTTAGCGAGAGACCAAAATGCGCGTGTTCCCGAAGGAAGACGCACCAATCTCTCGCCAATCCTGCCAATGTGCTCCGATTTCGCCTTGGCAATAACGCTTTTGAAAGATCTGGAGGCAGAGTTGTATTCCTTTTTAAGTGCGCTGGTATTTACATCACGAGATGCCGATGCTTCAGCCCAGGCTTGATAGCATTCTACCTTTCGGCGTGACGCCGTTTTGCAGAAGCGACCAAACCAGGGCCGGGATCTGCCGCCGATAGGTATTGCAGAGTACGGAATGAAGAGTTCCATACCCTGAAACACCACATCGGCGACCGAGTCAGCAACGACATCTGGATCATCCGGCGAGAAACAAATCCGCCCCCATGGGTAGGATGCAAAGAAGGACCGCATCCCATCCCAGTCCGCTAACCTGTAGTGCCACACACGGCGACATCCCACGAACCGAGGCCGTGAGGTGCGTGTAATCGGCACTGTACTCCGGACAAGACAGTGGTCCGACGAGCCAAGAGGAGGCTCTACGGAAACATGGTACCCGTCCGGATGAGAGGTCAGCAGAAGATCTAACAGGGAAGGTGTATGATCCTCCACATCTGGGATTCGCGTTGGCGAGGTAACCAGTTGTGTCAGATCATACGCCAAGGCAAAATCGACCACAGATCTCCCCGCATGATCGGTGGTATGTGATCCTAGCCATTCGGCGTGGTGGGCGTTGAAATCGCCAAGAATCACGATCTCTGCGGATGGGATCTGCTGCAGCACGGAATCTGTAGCCCGTTGGATGTGCTCAACGAGCCGGTCAGTTTCGGCATTACCGCTATGGGACCTATAGAGGCACGCATAGATTCGCGGATGATCATCACAGTCTACGCGCAGCCAGAGAATGGATAGGTCCCTCCCTTCAAGATAGGCGAGGCGACGAGAGCAGATATCCTCTCTGACGTAAACACACACCCCAGCCCGTGGTACAAAGGAATGTTCCAACTTGTACCCCGGGTAGGAGAGGGATGAGGTGTCCGCCGGAGATGATGATATCTGGGTCTCGGTTAGAAAGAGCAAAACCTCGTAATCAACAGCTTTATTAGCTGGCCATTAGGCCAACGAGCCAGTCGACGACTAGTATATTGTAACAATAGTACCTAATAACAATACGAGAATAGGTGGTATTTATCAAATTTTGGAAATACTAAATTTTCATATTGTATTGCAATGTGACAAATAATTTCTAATTCCCCGAAATAATTACTATCAAAAAGTAAACTTTATGCCATTTTCTCTTCAATCAAATTTTGTACCTTTACTTAATGAGAACAAACGAATTCCGCTGGAAATTAGTATTTCCGTAGTTCGGTTTATGATGAACATTTGTCAGTAGGGAGTGACTTGTTACCTACACAGGTGTTAGACGGGTAAAATAACAGTTACAATATAAACCGAGTAAATACTCATAACCAGCTATTTATAGAGAAAACTTATTTAGTTCAATAAATGAAATTCTATGTTTCCACTTGAAAGGGATTCAATTTAGTTTGATATAATTTTTTTAAAATACTGTTAAATAAAATGCGTTAAAGATGTTTTCTAATGAATCGTAAGAAACCCACGCATTCTTTTTCCAGCCATTCAGGTAAATGGACGTTATACTTATTTTATATACGTGTTCCTTTAAATGTATTTCTATATTAGGTAAATTTCTGTTCTAAATGATAAATATCAGGTGTTTAAAAATGTTCTTTATAATTATTTTATTTAAGGACTGGTATTTTATTTTGCAATAAAACGAGCGAACCGAATTACGTTAGCATTTTTCTTTCTTTACGAGATACGAATACCATTCTTAATTACAAATATACGGTCAACATGCACAATTTATACGATGAAATAAATAACTGGATTTATTTTTAATTAAAAATCTATATTATTAAAGTAACGAGCTCATCATTCGGATCAATATCCAACTATGTACTCACACAGTTTTCAGAATTCTTAAAAAATAAATTCATACAATATATACATTTTTATTAATCAACTCTCATTATGAAAAGTTGGTATAACGGGTTTTTTTATGACGTTTGGAAAAACACGACACCACGAATACATTACGCGTTAGCATTACTGCGCTGTAATTGCAGCTTTATTTGTTCTTTTCTTTCTTAGTTTGTAGAGATTTGAAAAGAAACGCAATGCAAAGCGTAACTACCAGTTACGCTTTGCATTGCGTTTGTTTTTTTTATTATTAAATACCTGTCTGTGTGACTGGTACGCCACAGTTTGTAAGCTGCTAGTACTAAATCTCTTACGAGCCAACAATAACTTTATAAAGTTCCATACATCTATCATACATGGAATGTAATGAAAAGTGCTTGCTGGAAATTTAAAAGAAAATGATTGCCTATTCAATTCAAATTAAGAAATGGCAAATGATTTTGATACTTTATTCTATAATATACTCACCTAAATTAATTATCCGCTTAAACCGTTTATGCCACTTAACGATTTACCACGTTCGCCCGCGTACGTGGAGTGGTTTTAGGAAAATGTTTAAACAGGAGGAATACAGACCAACTTATAACATTTCCTTGTGATATTCGCTTTTATAATAATGTTCGAGTTATTGTTAACTCGACCTAATAATACACGTAATCTCATGCCGCAAAAGTACTGATATAAGGCTTTAATAACATATAAGAAATGACAACATTAATTACATTAAAACCGTAAATATTTCGTGCAAAAATATATAATATATTTGTGTAAATGTAAATTCGTGGCAAAGAGTACCTACAGAGTTTCTACAGGTTTTACTGGCTCATTTCGAACAAACGGAAGCCTTACTAAATGTAATCGATTCAAAAGTTCTTCTATGATGCTTCACTACATGAAAAAATAATATTGTGATTACACTTTTTTACAAAAATATTTATATATACGATCCTCAAAACAGCGTTTCCTCATGCTATATGCTACTGTACAACAAAATTCATAATATTTGCTATATCATAATATAAATTGATATGTCGATAATGTTAACACAGCGAATACATCAATTAGCTACCCTTGACGACAATTAATTGTTTGTACGAACGTTTACGATTTAGGTTAGGAGATAGCATCAGTTCCACGTTTATCAAGACATAGCTTTCCACGCCGTATGTTATCTACGAATACACACGGCCACACGTTCACCAATTAATGCGTTGTATTTGCTGCCATTCGTATAAACGCTAAACGAAAAAAAAATCGTGAAAATGGTTGTGCTCGTCAACTTACGTGATATACTGATTTATAAAGATATGACGTTTCTTACATAATCATTACATAAAGGTCTGTTTATATATACATGTTTTAATTTATTATATAATTATATAGATTTTTGTTTAAGGTATTTTTTTAAAGTTTTGATTTCATTTCCCGTGATCATGTATAGTGGCGTAATGGTATCGACTGTTAATAAAAAAAATGAATGAAATTACGTTTCGAACACGATAAGAAATACAACATACATAGTTTAACCACGTCAATAACACAAATCTGATAATAAGATTGTAGTCGCGTTATCTGATAACGATTACGAGGCTGGCCTTGCTACATCTTTCGTCCCGTTCCTTGTTCCTACGAGCTGCAGCGTAATGATCTATCTTCTATAGATTTGGTTTCTTTAACATGATATATTTGATTTCATACTAGTTTTTTTTTTTCTCTGAAAATATTGACTGACTGTGGTATATACCCACTGCTGTCTTTCTCCACCATGCAGGTTTCCTTACGATGTTTTCCTTCACACCAGAGCACGAGATTAACTATAAAAAAAAATTAAGCGCACGAAACTGGAAAAACCAATTGAACTCTGAATCATCGGTTAAGATTCTCGTCTCTGAACCACTGGGCCACCACGATTCATATCAAATGTTAATGTTTTATAAAAACTTAAACTTCTTGGAATAAACTCTGGAAGTTAAAACATTTTGCCCACGGTCAACTTTGAAATATGTAATCCATACTGTAACATAAAGGTGGATAATACTAGGAGAATTTTACAAAACATTTTTGATTTGTCTTGTTTTGATATGTAAATATCATCGAAATACCTTCGAAATAATACATAATATCGTTTTAAGATGTTTTGTCGTTACGTATGAATAGACTTTCAAAATTCAGTTTTGTTAATTAGGTATTTGTTAAGTTTTACGGACGAAAATTTATGTTTTGTACTAAATATAACATTTTATCAAACACTTCTTTTGAACGCTTTATAAATCTTGAGCAAAATAATTGCTGTTTTTTGTGAGATCATGGTGTTTAATTTTGCTAACCGGTGTTAATTTTTAATTTGACTGTCAATAAGTAAATATAATGTTATTGAATCCCAAATTGTATTTGAATTTTGAAAAACATCTTGTATCCATTTCGGTCAGTGGGTTTGAATGGATGGATGGATGGATGGATTTATTTATTTATATTATATAAGTAATCAAAATCACTTGCGTGGTTTTCCAGAGAGTAGAATAAAGCTACCCATCTACTCCCAACCCCATGGGCGTCGTAACGCGTCCATCAATGATAAAAGCACTAGCACCTCCACAACAGTTACGTGGCGGGTAACCAATCCACCAGACAAACCATTCCCTAAAGAGGATGGATTGGGGATTTTTACTGTCTACATGAAGGACTGTGATACGAGTCTGTCAAATCCTTTTTTCATGTACTTTACGGCGCCGACGGCAAAAAACTAGAGTAATAGCTATTAATAAGGATGATGTACCATTGATTAGTGAGTAGACTAGGGAACTTATTTCATAATTATGAAACATTATTTTCATAACAAAAAATACAGAACAGGCGTCGACGTCTTTAAGTTATAAATGAATATACACATTTAATTTGCTTTCACTCTCCGGTGATATCGTCATGAAAATAAACATAAGAGCTTTAACAGCTACACTAAATTGTATTCAAGTACAGTCGCGAAGCCGAAATAGGTTTTTATATTTGGGTTTCGTTCGTGGGCTGCTACTACGTGAGTAGGTATTAAAAATAACTACGATGAAAGTTTAATTGTCTCCTAAAATAATCAAGAATTAATAAAATAGCTAATAAATTCCCTTTTGTCAATCAAATTGACGATATCGAATATCTTTACAGAAAAAAAAACGATAACTTTTACGGACCTGTAAGTGCTGTTGTTCTGTAAGAACGATCTCGAAATTTATTGCAGAAAAAAGTCGTGAAATGTTTGAAAAGTTCTAAGCGACATTGACAATAATAATTATAAAATTTTAAGAAAATCAAACCAAAATCTATAAGTCGGTTGTCAACATTTTACGAGTGAGATACGAAATGAATAATATAATAGCACTGCTGATCTGGATTCAAATTAAATATCTTCAGAATTGCGATATAAGTAACTGGACAAATTATCCAGGAAAAGTTTTTTTTTATTTATCCATAAAATATAACACAATAAAATGTTCTTTCTACTGGTAGAACAAAAAAATGTCTACATAATATTATATTGTTCGGAACGGATCCTACGATGTGCACTTAGCTTATTTTTAGTATTAATCATTCTTAAATTGTGATAAAAACGATAGCGAAGTATGATGATTTGATATATTAAATGTATTAACTAGATAACCTCTTTATTATATTGTTAAATCATAATTAAAATCGTATATAAATTATTTCACAATAATTAATGAATTTAATAATATATTTTTTAGAAGTAATCATTGGTTAGCATTTTAAAATCAGAAAAAAGATTCGTTTTAAGCGTAATTAATGACTTGTTTTTAGTTTTAAACTGAAATCAAGATGCTGAAGGATAGATAGCCTAGTAATCAAACTGACGAATTTTGATAGATTTATTAGATAAATATTTAGTATAAGAATTACTTCTGTAAATGAATTAATGAATTTAATTCTTGTTACATAATCGTCTTAATGGCTGAACAGATTAAAATCGAGTTTGATGAAAAATGATGATAGAATTGTTTTTTGAAATTCAGAAACAAAAAGCTACACTACATTTTTTTGGCAGTCGACGTTTTGTGAAGACATGTAATTTAAACTGTGTTAATTTTTACTATCCCTTTTTAATCCTATATCGAATATCGGTAAACAAAATCAAATCTTAGCAATGAAAACGCTAACCTAAACGCCTCTATTTATTACTGGCTGTGCCCGCGGTTTCACCCGCGTATAATTAATAAATAAAAATAAGCCTAAAACCTTCCTCGATAACAAGACTATCCAACACAAAAATACATTTTAAATTCGAACCAGTAGTTCCTGAGATTAGCCGGATCAAACAAACAAACTCTTCAGCTTTATTTATTAATATAGATAAGTGTTCCAAATTTATATAAAAGGTATTTAAATCATTTTCAAATTTATCTTTTTTAAAGTATTGGATAAAATAACAAACAACAAATATGTAGTTCTTTTTTCATACTTTTCAAATATTATCATTTTATTTAACATTTAATAATACCTTTACTTTGTCCTCATTTACAGTGTCCACTTAGATAAATTATAAGGGAAATAACAGAATTTTTAGGAAAATTGTATATTATTAAAATGATACTTTTAAAGCAAAACATAACAGATATACATAAATAGGCACATGCCGTGACTTGGCTCGGATAAAGCCCCGTAATACTTTTAAATAATATGATATTAACAATATATAAATACAGTATAGAAATAATATGTGCGTCTTTAACATATGCTCCATGTTATTTTTTCACGTGTTTATTTCAATAACTTATTATATCAAAACTACTGGTCCAAATTTCAACTGATTTCAACATACAGTGTTTATTAATAACAAATCTCTTGTTTTTTTTTATATCGTTGAATATTGTTAATTTTGATTGAACGATTATTATTAACATTTTTAAAATGATTTTTGGGGAACAACAAACGAAATGTATAGTTTCCGTGTATCTGTTATCGTTTTGGCAGCGTTTGTTTTTTTATGCTGAATTTTTTCTCTGGGATTTCATTAATAAAATAACTAATAAGGTCCTCCAGACCGATTTCGGCCACGGCGGCCAATCTCAAGAGAGATTAGCCAACTGCGCAGGAGATATTATAGTGCACAAGTGTGTGCTCAAACACAGGTGCACTCTCTTTTCCTTAGCTCTCATAATCCGATGGGACGGCAATCCGACACGACCGGAAAGAGTTCAGGCGCAGGACCAACGGCTTAACGTGCTTTTCGAGGCACGGGAGTGTATACACTTCCACCTCCAGACTCCGGGCTGCTACTGAGAATTTTCTGACAGAAAAACCCAATGACTATTTATTGGCCCGACCTGGGAATTGAACCCAGGACCACCGGATCTGAGGCCTTATATCTAGCCACTAGACCAACGAGGCAGTCAAAAAAATAACTAATAATATATATATAAATTATCCATAAATGAATAAAAATATCTGCGAAGATACCATATTGAAAATATGAAATCAAAAGGCAAACTACTTTATTTAATAATAATAATATAATTATATTCAGACTACAATGCTACTTCATAGCTACAATTAAAGTTATTTATTAGAAAATCTGCAAATTAAATAGAAATATAATTATTAATAATAATAACACACCTGTGAAAAAAGAAAAGGAGAAAGGACAACGCCTTGCCGTATGTCTACGGTGGGAATAAGAAGAAAATTAAATTTAGATAAAAATTGAAGCCTTCTAAAAATCGAATGCGTTGAAGTAATTTCTTAGGTCTAATGTTACTACGGTTAGCATTTGATCTATGTTAAGAATGTTAACAGAAATATTTGTGAATATAGTCGTCCAATATTATTTCCCCAAATCCCCATAAAGCCTAACTTGGAATAAAGATTGGTTTGGTAGTGAACAACTCGTTACAAATTTTTTATAGAAACCCTAAAATTTATATAAAGCGTTAGTGAGAAAAATATTTATCAAGCAATAGGATAAGATAATATAGATTTTTTTGAACACGGACAACTGTCATACTGTAAAAAGGAATCATATTACGGTTAAATCGGTCGCTAGCAGTATTTATGCACAAATTTGTTTTTCTTATATCAGCAGGAGTGACGGGTACAAAGAAAAGTTTCAATACATGGAATAAACTAAGTTCAGAAGTCTTAAGTTTTTTCAGATTATTTATTCGAATTTCTGAAACGAATAATGTCATAAACGTTGTAGTTACCGAAGATATATTTTAAAAAGTATAAGCACCTATTGATGTATTTTTTAAAACAAGCATGAGTTAGTTTTTTGTTATAATATATATACAAATATTACGCACGAGATAAAGTTATGTAATTTTTCTTAAAATAACTTCAAGGGTTTGTGTCTTGTCATACGAAACTGATTATTTCATTTCTTCTTATATTCCTTTAAATATATATAACCCGATGATTCAATGCGCCGCTAAAAATTTACACATCATATCAAAACGTATATTTGTCCCACTGCAGACGATTCAAATTTATTCAGCCTACGCGCCTCTAATAAAGTTTAATACGAATATTTTGATGTCTTCTTATACAAATTTATTAATACACTGTCCAGAAGATAATTGCATGCTATTTCGCGTCATAGGTCAATCCAAATATTTCGGCAATGGCCATCTGCCTAACTAATATTAATTGTGACTGATAAACGATAATAAATAAATCTAAATAACATGTGTTAAGTTTTAAATGGCAGTGTATTTAAAAACCATTTTTAGCATGGCTGTTGAAAATAAATAAATCAAATTTGCCACTTTCGAAGGAATGCATTCAATATATATATTATACAAAAACCAAACACATTTTACTAAAATACATTGTATTTATGTATTCTGGTTTAAAGTGAGAGTAAGCTAGTATTCTTACAAGATGATAATGATGTCGTCTTAATGGATTACGGGCACGGCGGCCATTCTCAAGGGAGTCTAGCCGTACGTGCAGGACATTTAAGAACACAAATTTTTGCAACAACGCATGTGTCTGTATTCCTTATCTGATTGGACGGCTAATCCGACACGTCTGGAAAGAATTTAGGCGCAGGACCAACGGCTTTGAATAATTTTCTCGGTGCAGTAGTGTTACCTCCAGATTCGTGGTTGCTACGGAGAATTTCATCCAATATTTTTTTAAATTTATTTTACAAATATTTAGTTGAAATTTACGGTATAAAGATCATCCATTTGCTTGTTTGCCTGCCCATCTAAAATAAATCGAAAAGATTAGCAATATTTGATAAGTGTAGTATTTTATTCAGGTCAATCGTTAGTGCAGCAACCAGCTACATCGACCACAACGCCAATGTCAACCAGTTATAAATTTGTAAAACGGTCAATCGCAATTTTAATAGAATCTATTGAACGCAAAGCCATTAAAATGTATTAGTTTTCAATGTTAAAACCGCGTGATCGATCAATGCGCGGGCGTCATTTGGCCAGTTGCTCGTCCTATCATATTGTGTTTTAAAACAAGAGAAGATAATACACCCGCCAAGCAATACATCAATAATATGGTCGCGATAAACTGTTTAATTAATGTGAATTGTAATGTAAAGGCTATTTCAATATAATATTATATTTTTATATATTTAACATATAAAATAAGATAAAAATGTACATTTTGCGTCTATCAGCAAAATATTTTATCCCTGCCCAGCATAAGTATTAAAACTTCTTGCGATACGTATAAGTACTTTCTTTTGCCTTTGAGTTTCAAAGAACTTTGAGTGAAGTATTAAAAATGTACTTCAGCGTGATCAACGACTTATATTACTTTTTCATAATATGGACTCTTTCAACATATAACAAACGAGTATATGCATTGTATTTTCTTAACACAGCAGCCTGAAAACGTCTCACTGCTGGCCTAGGGCTTCATCTCCTCTTCAGAGTACTGTTTTCTTTGAATGACATAAAGGATTATCATTAAATATTTCAAATTATTTAAATAACAGGGTATTTTTTATCACAAATAAGGTATTTATAATAAATACGAAAATTTATTCAGACAGACTTGACTTTAAAAATGATGTTCCTAGCCTAAAGAATAGATCGATTAAACGATCCTGAAATGAAGCGGTAAAGCAACATCGCTTGAACAATTCCGTTCTTAAGCGCAATAGTATGGCTAGATGTATTACTTGTTATTTTGCGTCCTATTTTTAACTCGGCAGTCCCCAGTCAATAACCACATTCCCATTTGCATTACTGTACAGACGCACAAACATGTTTGTAATTTGCTCCAACAATTTCTGTTATCGCGGAATAAAATTTGTCGCCGTCTTCGTGCCAATTCTTCCAAATAGCACTTAATATACAACGCGTTATTGGACATAAATGCATTTTGGCGTAAATTTTATTTGTTAACATTCAGGTCTTTTTCTACTAGCCTGCCTGCATCTGTCGTTAAAAATAATGTAATTAACATGCACAAAATTTGTTATCATCGTGATTAGTAAATTGTCAATTCTCTTTAAAAACTAACGGCCTTATTTATAAACGTTGCTTAGTTACTGTTTAGCTAAACACTGATTTGTCTCTTTCTGTCATTATTGATTTGACATACGAAAGAAGAGGACAAAATATTGTTTAACTAATCACCAGTTGAATAAAGTTTATGAATAAGGCGGTTAGTTTATAAATTTATAATGAATCTGTCGATCTGTTTGATATGTATGCTATCTCTTCACCGCTAAACGAAGGATTCGATCTAAAACAGTGAAATTTCACATAACTTTGGCCCTGGACGGACGTTGAAAAATCATGGAGCTTTCGGAAAATTGCGGGAAAAACTATCAAAACACATAACAACTATATTATTAAGGCACTAGAAAAATTAAGTAGATTAATTTTACTATCTGTAACTAATGATTAATATCAGACGTAAGAGATAACAGCTAAATATGCTAACCCATATTATCGTTACAAATCTACATAAATCTCGAATCAAATCTACGTCCTTCGCAATAAATGCAGGATCTGTGCCACTGCCTATTATGTAGATATCCTTTTTTGTGACACTGGGGAATTTTTCCAACTTCAGCCCGTATTCAAAAGTGATCTTTTAAATAAGATATTCGTCGCTAGTGCAAACGGCACCTCGATGCCATACCAGCGGCCCACATCCTCGAGGTTGTCGAAATCATACTACCGGAAGTCATCATTAATGCGTCCACAGAACTCGGCTGCACGTTTTTTAACTCACTGGCGTTAGGACTGTGGTGGAGTCGGCCTCGTTGTTGCCGCACGGCCACCGGACATCTCCTGAGCCATGAGGACATTACAGTAAAGTAGTATTTCACTTTCACCTGAACACTTATACAGGCAAATCTAAGATTTGTACAATTCGAACTTCGTTGTTCGCCAGGTTGGAATCTCGCCGAAATGTCAACAAAGAATCATCATTGACTTATTGATAGTGTGCCTTACTTTAATCCAATTAAATATATTTTACAATAGATTGGAAAGAAATAGTGACATGAAAACGCGTCATAATTTAATAACTAAGACTAGACTGCTTTTTTTAACTTACTTTACCATAATACCGACATCTTTAATATGTTCGTTTAAAAGAAATGTACATTAAATAATTATACAAATGAGTAATTTAAAAAAATCGACTGCCTTAAATTATAGCCAGTGCCGTGAAGTAGACTTTTAATACGGAACTCTAAAATATAATTATATTTATATAAAAGATTATACAACATTTCATTAATTTCAGTCTTTTGTCATTTGTACGGAACAAATGACAAAAGACTGAAATTAATGCAAACAAAGATTTACATATAATTAATCTACAAATCATGCCAAATTGATAATCACTAGTTTTTATCGATGTTTATTTTCCTTCTGGGACTTGATTTGCTTGTTTATTTACATTAAAAATTTATTATATAATTCTGACGCATTTGTCAGCTATTCTGCTTTCTGGAGCATTCACGAATTTGATTATGATATGAATAATTATCGTTTTCAGTATTGCATATAGTTTAACTGTTTTACAAAATAAGCCTTTATGTTTTACATCGCTAATCTAAATATATAGGGTTCTCCATTAAGGGCGCTTGATCTTTGAAATGCAAAAAAAAATACATGTAGGAGAGATATTTGCGAATTTTTTTTTTATTTGGAAGGTCTATCGACCCCATTATGTATGGAATATGACATCATTCAAATGACCGCCACGGCTTCGGTTGGTGGCGCGCACACGAAAGGTCCAATTTTCGATGACTCTGGCGCACAAATCGGGCTGTATTTGATCGATGGCGTGGCGTATGTTGACTTTGAGGGCATCGGTGGTTTGCGGCTTGTTGGCATAGACCTGCGACTTAAGAAAACCCCACAAGAAAAAGTCCAGCGGGGTCAAATCGCACGATCTCGGTGGCCAGTTCACGTCGCCTCCGCGCGAGATGACCATGTCCAGAAATTGCTCGTGCAGAACTTCCATCGTAGCGTGTGCTGTGTGGCACGTAGCGCCGTCCTGTTGAAACCACATGTTGTCCAGATCCATATTCTCGATTTCAGGCCAAAAGAAGTTGGTTATCATCGACCGGTATCGCTCACCATTGACGGTGACGGCCACACCATTATCGTTTTCGAAAAAATACGGACCAATCACGCCTCCGGCCCAAAATCCGCACCAAACAGTCACTTTCTGCGGGTGCATTGCCACTTGGTGAACCTCGTGTGGATTGGTCTCGTCCCAAATACGGCAATTTTGCTTGTTGACATAGCCATTCATCCAAAAATGCGCCTCGTCGCTGAAGATGATTTTTTTGCCAAAATCGGCGTCAACTTCCAACTGCTCTAATGCCCAGTCAGCGAACACACGGCGCTGTCTATGGTCATTAACCTTGTGCTCTTGGGTCAGCTGGATCTTGTACGGGTGCAGGCTAAAGTCACAACGCAAAATTCGCCAAGTTGTCGTCTGCGAAAGGCCGAGTTCCTGTGCCCGACGCGGAATTGACTGCCGCGGGTTTTCGAGGACACTGTCGCGCACAGCGGCGATATTCTCGGCAGATCTCGCGTTACGTTGACGCACGGGAACCGGCTGATTGTTAACTGACCCGGTTGACTCGAATTTGTCCATCAATCGACGGATAGTCGACTCGGCAGCACGATCATCGCGACCGTAAAATGGGCGAAGTGCGCGGAACGTTGCTCGAACTGAAGACCCATTTTCATAAAACAATTTTGTGATTTGCACGTGCTGCTCGACACTGTAACCTGCCATGGTGGTTTGGGAGGACGGAATGAATATAACACACTGCATTTGACAGCTGTCACTCAAACAACATGGCCGCAATCAGCTGTCAAAGTTCAAGCGTCCCTATTGGAAAACCCTATATTACATATAATTAATTAGGTAACGTCCTAATTGATTGATTTTATGCACACACAATGCACAGCCTAAAATTACATCCTGCATCCTCTTTATCTTTAAGTTCTTTAAGTTCGACTT
The DNA here is from genome assembly GCA_905220585.2 of Nymphalis polychloros. Lineage (NCBI taxonomy): Eukaryota > Metazoa > Arthropoda > Insecta > Lepidoptera > Nymphalidae > Nymphalis > Nymphalis polychloros. Next base: position 14,939,034 of record HG992241.1, on the reverse strand, counting down.
TTAGACCCATTTATAGTGTCATTCGTTTAACGCTTAATAAATCGTTCAACGCACTTTTTTTACTCTGCGCATGTGAGTCCTCAACCGGTAGTTCTTAGCGGTGCTATAATAAAAATAGAGGGCATGACGGCATTCGATTTTCATGGCGTTTACTGTCACGGCATATGAGTCGATTTTACCTCCAAGGCGCGCCAGATGTACTCGGAGTACAAAGCGTCATGCCGTAAAACCATCATGGCACAGGATTCGGGGGTAAGACCGAATCGTGTGCCGTGTACTCTACTACAATGTTATTTAACGAAACTGTTTGTATTTATGTTTATTGTTTTTCGTTAATTATAAATTATTTCAATAACAATAAATTTCGATGCCTTGCATCTGCCGTTTGTCCTGATTGCCCCATTTTTTAATTTTTGATATACCCAATTCATGTACATCATAATTCATAAATGTTAGGTCAAAAATTTTTTTCCTATAACTAATTTTCTCGGAAATAGCTGATACTAAACTCTTATACGATTAAGATATGGGTATAGTCCTTTTTTTTATAAGTGTCAGTGTCGAGCTTAAAGAGTATATACTTCGCTCAGCAAGTAGCGAGTCATAGGGCTGAAGTGTTAATAATGAGCGGAAATGATATTCATACCGGGCAAGATTTACTGTCCTTTTAAGGTTTGGGATTTACTCTGCACGCTGCTCGGCTGCGGGTCGATGCATGTGGATATTCATGTTCTAGGATTTCGTGCGACACATTCAGGGTTCCTCGCGATGATTTTCTTCACAGCGCATGATATGAATTTTAAACAGAAATTAAACACATGAAAATACAGTGATGTTCGTCCGAATTTAAATCCTCGATCTTAAATTATCCCATTTCGGTCGTCTCGGCGCTTATTCATACTCTACATATAAACTAAGACGTCTGTTATGTATGTACGAGCTTCTATATCAGCACAGCTAATATTTATCATTTTAGTTAAAATAACAAAGTACAAAAGTCCTGTTGTTCGCTATAGAACAATAATAAATTGAAATAGTAATTAGCAATTAAGTTGGCAGTAAAGATTTATTTCGCGATTCAGCAAATTAAATCCGTTTTAAAATTGACTATGTGTTACCATTCACACTCGGCGGTTCAAGAATAATAAAAATAAAATACGACTTATGTGTAAAACTGTCTCCATAGTAGGAAAGTTGGCATGCTCCGAGCTGTTGACTCACGTTGTTTCTGTAATTACCTTAAGTTGTTTCTTTATCAACATACCTATGTTATTTAATTGGTTGAAAAAAGTATTGTATTTACTAACTTTGTTGCCGGTTTTCTTAGTAGAATCTGCAATTTCAAAACGGTGGTAGTTTAATATTGAAGCTAGCCCACTTGTATAAAGTATATTTTGATTTTATTACCAACAAAAATTAAAATACAAAAAAATTGTGTCATTGTCGACAACACAAACTGCCATCTATTAAAATAGAAACTCTCGTTTATATTAACTACTTTCAATATATAAAAAAATATTATACAATGAACTTTAAATTAAATACTAAGCAATAATCAGTAATTGTATTTAAATTAAATAAGTATATATGATGGAATTATAGCTAATATAATTCCATCATATTTACTATCAGAATCATCATGAATTTTCGATACGTGATTTGCATATGTTTACAGAAACAAATCAAGGCTGTATGATTGGCCTTCAATAGATACAATATGTTTGTAACTACATAACCAGGCTTTATACTTGAGGTACCAATATAGTCTATTGAAGTACCGAGACAGTAGACGACAAACATGCATTTAAAATGACGTACCTATCACTTTGATTAATAAATTATTAAAAAAGTGTTATAATATGTAATTTTTTAATCCAGATAAAACTCGTTATATTTTTAATATTTTGAGAATGCTTTTATATTTTATAAATCACGCGAATTCTATAAATGATATAAAGCCATTAGTATTTTAATTTTCTTGTTCCTTTTTCATTCGAAAATTAGCAAATATTTTGTTTTCTTGATTGTAAACATAAAATAAATTTCCCCTTAGTTGCCAAATTATATTGTATTAAAACGTTGTTTGATATAAATGGTGAAGAACCCTATTCTTTATTAGCTAATGAATATACGACCTTAATCTGTTTTGTGTTCACGTATTAATTGTTTGCTGCTAGCAAATGGTTTCATAGTGAATTGCTTTAATTGCTTCATCCGGTCCTACTCGTTAATACGGGTCACTTCTGTCAAAAGTCGCATATTGGTATTTTAGGTTGTATTCGAAACAGTTTTATATTTTATATTAAATTTGATTCATACTAATTCTCTAAGCCGGCTTCACACGGGGAACAGTAAAGATTCATCCAATAATTTTCTTTTTCATAATGATATACACTGACATATTATTTTTAATATAAAATGCTAAATGATTATGATATCACTATCGAAACAAGCTCTCCGCTTATACAGCACGTTTCACGTTCCGTTTTCATTCGTCTTTTGAATTAAAATATTTCGTAAAAACTACTAGTCCGATTTACATAATGTAAATGTCATTTTTTAGTTACAAAAACCCCTATGCTATGCTGAACAAATACGTTAAATAAAGTGATTTTAAATTTGTTATCAGTTAAACTGACATGTCTTCCCTGTTGCATTCATTTATATGATACGTATTTTGTTGACATTATATGTTTTTTTTTTATATAATTGTATGAAAACATATGTGTATGCACGCTAATTGAAACAGCTTTCTCATACTGTACATTATCATATCTTGGTATGCTATTATAAAACAGTAATTTTACTGTTACACAGTTTTTTCTGTAATGCCATATCATGTAATAGTATTACTTTTAGCATTTCCTGCCCTTTCATAGCATTATCATGTTATGTGTGTAATGTATCGTTTAATTAACCTCACGCCGTTTAAGCGATAACCTTATGTATTTAGCGATTAAAGCGAAATTAATCTGCTTTTAATTAGTCAAAATTCTGTACGATGATATTTTATAGGATTTGGCCAGCGTTGTGATTTTGTTTTACATTTATAACATAATATTTATAAATGTTTTTGTCATTAGATGCAAACGCCTTGGGTCCGAAACACATAACGCAAACCATACCAGAACCATACTCTTTCGTCAATCAATCGTTATAATTGTTATTTTGATTGAAATAATTGAAATTTAATTATAGACAGATCATATTTTAATTCATTTTTGAGTACTCTTAAGATTAACAAGTTTTGGATAAATTAGAAATGAAACTAAAATGTAATATTTGCAACTTATAAACATTCTCCCTGTTAAGTGTAAACATATTTAATTGTGTGGACTAATGACGATATATGTGTTTAAATTTTAGATTATTTCGAAGTAATCCATTTACTGTTTTAAAAATATCATCGTAGTAGACATTAATTATTATATTTTTGTTTGTCTATTTGCGCGTAAAGCAATTGACAGTTGACGTATATTTACGAAGCAGAAAATTTACAATTCACATTTGATAATATGCATCCTGTCATATTGACTGACAGCAACCATTAGACAGCAGCTTGGCCGGAACGAAATTATTGAAATGTATTATCGTGCATCTAGAACGACTTATGTAATATTTATTTCACAACATTGGGGCAAGTGCACCATGCGCTTATTTGAATATTTCCAAAGGTTACTTTTATCTAATATTCAATTAATAATTAAAAAAAAACGTGCTATAGAGCGCTGGCTTTGAAAAATACTTCAAAGGTGGACGCAACTATAAAAATCCATCACATATGCCGAAGGTACCGATAGTGACTACCGATTGAAATTTGCATATTTTTGTTTGACGGATAAATCAAAAAAGTTTGCTGCAAAAGACCGATTGCATAAAATGTTATCTGTTTGTAAAATAGTTTTTAATACCTTCGAATACATAGTTAGATAGATTAGATTTAGTCTTTAATGAGATGTAAAATATTATACACGATGTCACAGCAGTCATCAAGTGAATAATGAATGAATAATTGTCGGTCTCTTGGCAAAATTACCAGCTATCATAGGGCCGGGCCAACCTTGTACGCAATGATGGCACTCTTGCCATGACCCGACGACATGATTTTGTTTGTTTATGTTGCATGCTTCGTGTGTTTCAATGGTAGCTTAATCCCACATCCTCTTTAGCGCATTGATAACAGAACCCGTGCTTTGCAATCAAAATATGACAAAAGCCTTAAGTAGGACGGTATAAGAATAGTGAGTTGTTAAATAAATGTATTGGAGATAATAAGCCAGAGTTGGCTTAATATGCCAGAGTTTGTTGTAAAGGAGTAGAATTTCATGTTTTGGGGAAATCAAATTAATGTTTGGAGGTCAGTATGTGAAAAGCCTTTCTATATATTATAGATACTGTACTGTCGATGAAGGCTTTGATTTTTTAATTATAAATGCATTAAATATTTTTTTCTATCTATACATATTTAGAGTGGATAAAAAACTTATCAATCATCAGAATTGAATTTATGAATTAAGTATTGTTAAAAAAGTCACCGGCACAGTTGCTATATGTTGCTATACTGCGTTGACGTCTACTATTTAATGCAGCGATGCGGTTTTTAAAGTGTATGCACGCTGCTGCGATCCGACGTGTGGCCTAGCACTTCAAAGGGGCTATATAAAAAAAAACCGTTTATTGTATAAACATATAATACTTTTGCTATATACGATACTAAAGTAACTAGATTGTAAGTAGGTATACGCTCAAATAGGTCACATTGTAAATTACCGGTGGAATGCTTCCCAGTTAAGTGGCAACATTAAATTGTTTCAAAAATAAATAAGCAAATGTCGATCTGAAAAATGCATCGACCAAAAAATTGCGTACGTATTTTTTTTATTGCATTGGAAGGCGGACGAGCATATGGGCCACCTGATGGTAAGTGGTCATTAACGCCCATAGACATTGGCATTGTAAGAGATGTTACCATCGCTTACATCGCCAATGCGCCACCAACCTTGGGAACTAAGATGTTTTGTCTCTTGTGCTTGTAATTACACTGGCTCACTCACGCTTCATACCGGAACACAACAATAGCAAGTACTGCTGCTTTGCGGCAGAATATCTGATGAGTGGGTGGTACCTACCCAGACGGGCTTGCACAAAGCCCTACCACCATTTATATAATTACAGTTTCATAGTATTGCAAGTGCGTTAAAAATGATGATAAATAAATCTTTGTATCAATATAAGTGTTGTCCGTGAAAATATAGCAATTTTTCCATGTCTTTTTATTATTTTAGTGAGACGTGACCTGAATGAATAGATTTTATAATTCCGTAAAATCAATTTGTTCCTAAAGATCCATTTTTCAGTATTTTCATAAAAGAAGCAACATTTGGTGGTTCTATTGTACACGTCTAATCTGTAGTAAAACAAATAAACATTTAGTTATTTACTACATGATTGAAAATGGATGTGAAAATAAGATGGGACTTCTAATAAGCAGGTTGAAAACTACGAGTCATTGAAATTGAAAAATTGATAAACTTATAACACTAAGATTCCGACGTAGTGAAGTCAATGCGTCAATTTCATTTTATTCTGAACTGGCTATATCGCGCCGTGTTACCCGCCTAAATTAATCGTATGCAGTAGGTCATATGGTAATGTTAAATAGTCAATAACGTTGTTCAATATTCATAACTTTAATTCCGCGAAAATTACACCCGAGACGATGAGTGGTTTATATAAAACAAAAATATTTTTTCAAATCGAATTTGATGGATCCCGGATTCGCACATTCAATTTAACACTTAGCTTTCCAGTATTAATAAAGATAACAACACTTTTATTTATTTCTGTAATAAATTTAAAATTAAAATCTTTAAAAAATAATAAGAAATAAGCCAATTTACAAGAATTTTAAATTTTATATATTATATAATCATTCGATTGTTACATTTTGCTAAGAAATAATTGAATCTTAATTTCATTCATTAAACTGTATATGTCAAAAATCTGCGTTCTCAAACATTTGTAGCCAAAAAACTCAATATCTCTCCAAAACATTTTCATATAAAGTAACGCGTATTGCTTGCATTGTAAAAAAGTTATCAGAAATTATTCAGAGTCAAGCTCCTAGCTCTACTCGCTCTAACTTAACATTAACTCTCATCATAGCGTATAGCGTTCTATGTGAATCCTAGTCTTAAATTCTCTACAAACTCCTACACCTTAGTCAAAATATGTGACTTGTTCGTTATACGTAATATATATTCAACATTTTATCAAATACTTCTAAAGCACATACGAGTAATGCATACGTTGAGTATTGAAATTCATGAAATATGTCAACAAAGGCAGATATTGCATTAATTGCACATATCAGCAGCAATAAAGTTGTGTGGCGTTCAGTCATCGTTTATCTCGCTGAACATTTTGAAAACGGGCAGTGTACTCCACGGAACAACTTACAGAATTAAGCAACAAGTTCATCGACAACGTCATATACGGGCATAGGATACATAATAAGTATCGGAGTGCGTGCGAGGAACTTAATTTGCTGGATAGCAACGATCATTACGAACAGTACTATTTTCGAAGAATTGCATTTCAAGGAAGAATTATGTATATGAAAACCTCACTAAACAAATACCACCCTTACTAAAAATTTAAGAGACCTTTATAAGATGAAACTGTAAAACTGACAAATGTATGATCTAATAATAAAAAAACGACAATAATATCATTGACAACTTGCAGACCTTTTTTCTATTTAAAATTTTAAAGGATGCTGTGTTTTCCTCTTAACAAGATCATAATACTCACCTGTTCTATATTGTTGTTCACAAAGTTCATCGCAGGATTTTAATTTGCTTGTTTATAACTTCATAAAGATTTCCATAAGTTTAAAAGTATTTACGTGTAAAATTACTAGATATAATGCTATTCTGGCAAATTCATATTATGTTATTCATTTTATTCACAGAATATAAACGAATATTCATCGATAGGGAGTATCGCCTCCAGAATATCTTGACGCTCATCTAGTGGATCGGTTTTCTCTTAAACGCAACATTGTATAGCTAAAGCACAGTGCTCCATTAAGCTATATCAATTTGGTCGAACGGGCTACATGCTTTTAAAGCATATAATATACTATAGAGTAGTTTATTGACGTTATAAACGTTGAACATGCGTCAAGTGTTAAAACAATGTGAAACTAACTACAAAATATCCAAACTGAAATTCATATGCAAAATATTAACGTCATATATAAAAATCCTGTTTGTCGATTTGTTTTCTTTGCATTCGCGCGTCGTCTCACCGATTGTATTAAAATTTTGTGATGTGTTAATCACTAGCGTGAAGGCTTCTGGTCGAATACCATCGATAAAAAAATTAAATTAAGAGTGCAATTGCATTTTCGCAATCAACTTCATCCAATTATAACATGGGGCATATCGAATTATTATTATTATCAACAAAGGATTCTTAATCAGCAAGCTTGTAACTTCCGAACATTCGTAATTTGACTCGAATAATACATATAAATATACATTTCATGTTACGCATAATCGTAACGTTTCTCAATCTTCGTGTTCATATGGTCAGTTTACTAAAAATAACTTCAACTTTTTAAGTCGCTCTTAACAAAATATAAAAGTCCTTTTACCGTACTTTTTTATTATGAATTGATTCCATCTAGATTTTGTCGTTGCAGAAAAGATAAACAAGTATGAACACTATGCGCCACAACCACGGGAGTTAAGATTCAATGCCCCTTGTACCTGTAATTACACTGGTCCAACCACCCTCCAATCGGAACAGAGCAAATCACAGTATTGTCGTTTGACGGTAGAATAATTGATGTCTAGTCTACACAAAGATCTACCGCTGATCGAATAGAATTTCTGATATTGCATCAATTTTGCAATGGAATCGTTATTAATTCCATGTTTATATTTCGATTACATCTCATCAGTTCGCTTTGGTTTAGTATTTTTTTTATATGAGTATCGCAACAACATTATTTTAAATAATTAATAATACTATCTAATGGCCGAGCTTAGCTAGTACTATTTACGCGCCACGTACATACAAGGTAGTAGAGAACGGCGCCGAACAAAGTGCATATCGTTTGCCGTCACGGTTCTTCATAATAAATACAATATTAACATATAATACATTAAATTCGTCTAAAAATGAATAAAAATACAAAATATGCACTTATCTATTGCATAGGTATTCGAATATTATTTACCACGAGAATAGCGTAAATAAATAAAAACAAAAATCAAATTATTTATTACATTGAAAACACATGAGTCATGAGAAACACAAGATCTCATTTAGAAATACGTCTCTTCAAAATAAATGTATTTTTAAAACCACTCAAACTTCACTAAATTGTAAAAAATCGTGTCCATATATTTTTTCAACGGAGCAAATATTTACATAATGGTGAAAACCGAATTAAAATCTTTTTTTTTAAGCGTTTAGTATAGAATAAGTTGAGTGAGAACAAATGCGAGCAGATGGGAGACACTAAGAAATTCTTTATTTTCTACTATTCAATGATAAATTGAATAACAGTAATATTGTTGTACTGTTTCATTTTCTGTTATATAAAACTGAAAGTCTAAGTTAACCCGCAGACTCGCCTAGCATTGTTCCATACCTTTTAACAGACCACGAGAGAACTACAGACACTCTGTATCACAGACATCCAAATATTCCCTGCATATTTCGTAATATTTACTCTTTTTTTTTATTCTATTGGTAGGCGGACGAGCATATGGGCCACCTGATGATAAGTGGTCACTAAAGCCCATAGACAATGGCATTTTAAGAAATGTTAACCATCGCTTACATTGCCAATGCGCCACCAACCTTGGGAACTAAGATGTTATGTCCCTTGTGCCTGTAATTACACTGGCTCACTCACCCTTCGAACCGGAACACAACAATACAAAGTACTGCTGTTTTGCGATAGAATATCTGATGAGTGGGTGGTACCTACCCAGACGAGCTTGCACAAAGCTCTACCACCTTCATACTTTCTTCATCCTCATTACTTTATAGTCGTATCTCAAGTTTTTGACTAGCTGCCTTACACCCTTCTACTAGTTCCTTAACTTGTTTCAGTAAAATATTGCTTAAAGTTAGATTACATTGCACTATAAATAATAAAGTAGGCGCTCAGCGTCCCAGATCCCAGCGTTTTATCGTCTGGGCATCTGGGCAAGAACCACTAGTATTTGTTTATTTTGGAATGACCTTAAAATTTTCTCATCAAGTGGAGAGGAGATCGTAGTTGTTACTACAGCTGGGCCGTAGGATATGTTCTGCTACGTGCTACAAATTAGATATTGCTTAAATGGGTGCATGTGTGTGTACTACATTACATATTTACTCGCACAACGAATGAATAAATACAATAAGTAACTAAACGCTGTCATAAAATGCTTATAAGGTCTTCTCTTTAAGTAATTGCGTTTAAGTAATATAATTATATTTCATTGGTTGCGCTGTTTCTTTGTCGTTTGTAATGTAAAGGCTTAAAAAGTAACAATTCTTCCGTGGTTTAAGTGCCGCCTGGTTTCATTTAAATCTTTTGAGCTGACTCCTGCGACAGGAAAATATAAAAAAAAACTTGTCTTGCTCACAGCAACTCGTTTATAACAAACTTCTGTTGTGTTATTTATATTGCTTTTTTCTTTGTGAATTTTTACGGCTTTTATTAAAATAAGTAGCAACTTGGCTTCAGTGAGGTGTTTAGTAGACTTTTTATGCCTGTTGTTACGATTATTAAAGCACCAACACGTCAAACAAAATTAAGTCAAACTTTCATTCTACTCCCAAGAGTTTAGATTTAATAAATAAATTATATACCTTTGCCCGAATATCACCTATTGCGGGTAATTGCAAAAATTGGCAAACCGCGTAGGGCGAATATTAATATGGATAAGTGCGCAAACGCAAGTGATCTCGAGGGAAAGAATATACGCGCTATTCACTGACGGAAATATATAATATAGTGTAAGATAATTTTCTCTTTCAATTTTAGAACGCTTAAAAATTAAAAAAAAATAATACAATAAAAGCCCTAGAACAACATTAGCAGTTAATGATAAAATTCAGATATTTTTGCGAATAAAATTTAAAATCAAATTTTGCTCTAGTTCAAAATAAATAAAATGAGAATGTTGTCGTTAAAATCTCAATATGACTATTTGCATTTCAAAAGGAGAGCATCATTATATTATCTAAAGGCACGCCGATGAAAGACGGCCACATTCATAGTGAAGTCGAGGTGTTTCAAACGTTCACGCCCCACAAAGCGTATAATAGAGTTCTGCAAACTTGTATTGCCCGTAACATTATTGTAACGTGTACTGAATTTGCTATATCTCTATCACTATCATCACCGTCACAAAACTACAAACGCAAAATTCAAATTGCCGATTTTGCTATTCGACCTTAAAATTGGTAACTTAACTTCACATCTTAAACATATTTTAATATACAAAACGTACCAAATACAGATATATTTTTAACAAACATGAATGGTTAACAATCAGTAATTATAATGAATTATTTGAAACAAACAGTCTGTAACAAACTCAATAGAAAACCCATTTCTGATATTGCTCCTCATAGTTGATAGGTTGGGATACAATATAGTTCAGATGACAAGGCAATATAAGCTGTTATCAAAGGCAATCCTTTGGTCGCTATTGACCCATTATCGCATGCAATTCCATTATGACACGTTACGCTAGCCTGAATTTTATGGTTTTTATTAGCCATGCGTGTGATATTGCAGTTGCAGTCAAGTTGTTAATATGATAAAAAATTACTACTCGTGATATTAATATTCATTAATTAAGACGATCTTTTACCAGGCATACTTGACGTTGACCTATTTATAACTTGCACTTTAAATAGAACGATGTATGAAAAGTTTTATTTGGTTAGTTAGTAAATAATTTTGCATCGCGGCTAAATCCTTTCGTGTCTTGATTTTTAAATTCATCTTTCATTACTGTATGAATGTACTAGAAACTTTCGTTGAAACTATGGTTTGAAAGACGAAATAACTGAAATTAATTTTAAATTGTATATTAATAGCCGAATATCGAGCTGAAATGTGCCACTTTGTTATTATAAGACTTCGCTATAAAATAATTATAGCGCATTTGAATATTTTAATTTTTCTCTCTTCACCATCTATATATTCCCGAACTGTAATAATAACGTATGTTATATATGTATACTATTACATATTTTTAAATGGTATGTCTATACTTAATTGAATACAGTAACTGAGTAGCTTACGCTATCGCAAGTGTAATATCAATTCGGGGCTTAATCCGCGTCACCTACTCGTGCAAGCAGGATAGCGATTGCGATTTGGTGATGTTGTAGAATGGATTCTTAATATTCAAAAACATTATTAGCTACTGACTTTATACTAGTAAACTTATAAATTAATCAATATCATGACGTATTTCGATCACGGTCGCCAGTCTCGTTCTAGCCAACAGCACGGGACATATAATAATGCACAAGCGCGTGCCAAACACAGGTGCTCCCCGATCTCGTAATCCGATGTTGCGGCAAATCCGACACAACTGAAAAGAGATCAGGCGCAGGATCATTCACGTTACAAAGTGTTAAGTAAGATTCATCATGACATTTATATAAAAAAAAACTAACTCATCACAGTACGTATACATTTAATCAATCGTTGAAGTAGTGTGTTTTTATTTAACTAGTACTTCACTTGTTTTGTACATACAGGCTGTAACAAAATTCGTGTCCGACCCGTGAAGTGGTTATTAGGTATCGTGTGTCGGTACTATTTATGTAATAATTTTTAAAATACTAAGCAAAAAGATTACTTAAAAAAATATATTAATTGTGTTTAACGACACTATTGGTGGTAAGAGCGTGGACTACTGAGGTCATGACCTCGTGTCTTAGCGCTATTGCCCGCACCTGTGTGGCCATGTAATTTTCGCCATTTAAAAAAAAATCCGGTATAAATTTTTTGCTTAGTATTTTTACATATTTAAAAATGTATTTAAAAATTATTACATAAATAGAACCGACACACGATACCTAATAACCACTTCACGGGTCGGACACGAATTTTGTTACACGCTGTATATGTAATGTTGAATAATTGATACAAATGTGTAGTTCTCTGGGGTAACTTAAATAGATAACTGTGTTTAGTACGTTGACGACCACTGTGCTTACTGCGACGACGATGTTATCTTTAATAAAACAGTACATTCAATAAAAATGAGCGGGACGCAATTTATTTTAGCATGTTTATTTGGAAACATGAATTGACAGACATGTATGCTCGCTGTTTATTAAAAGCTAAATGAAAATACATAATGTTTTTCTACTTTAAGATATATAACAAACGAATGTATCTTGCTTTTATTTGAGTTTAATTAAGAAGTACTGGATACTATAAAAAACTTTCACGAAAACAATTTACATTTTTCGAAATGAAAATTAATTAAAACAAATTTGATTTAAAATTACTTCAAATTATAATTAAAAACGCAGTTTGCATTTCAAAACTAGCGTCAGCTTTGTAACTCGCTACTTATATTAGTTTTAATTATCCAGAAGGTTTCGCTACAGGCGTTTAATTCGGTTCCATAAGTTAATTTTTACAAACGATATTAGCAACAGAGATTTATAAATCCTTACTCACGATACTTATAAACGTATTTTTATTTGTTTTACTTTAACACCTGATTACAACCTAAAAAATCTGGAGATTCTGGTTTTTATCCTTAAAATGGCAGTCCATAATAGAGATGACCCGATTATGATAAGATTCTTATTCTTACTCGTTCCTCTGGTAGAAGTTGGAACATTCCTATGGTCAGCTGGTTTGGGTGTGTGTTTACGTCAGAGAAGATATGAGAGAATATTCCAAGTGATTTGCTTATAACTCTTCTATATGATGCACTAAAAACAGTTCTTGATTAATATATCTTCATTTGTGATATAACAAAATTTCACTTAACTACTTAAATCCACTTTAATTTTACTTCCAAAGTTTCGACAACAGTTTTGTCGACATTCGATAAACTGACAATTAATATTATAGTCTCGACCAAGGACATTCGCTAAACGAATGTAGAAAGAATGAATTTATACAGATAAAAAAATACAGTATTTTAGTTTTCTCACAAATTTAGGTTTTCTTAAAACATTCGTCTCTGATCTTTCGTGTCATGTATACGGATGATTATTCGGAATTATCAAAGCCTTTTTTACGACCTGGCTTTGTTTAAACGGACTGTGATTAAAACGGATTTATTATTTATGACCTTTTGTTTTGCCTTCAATACGGACTAAGCTGATTGAAATATAATATAAATTGAAAAGAAAAGAAAATCTATTCAAATAAATAAAATTGGAGTGTGTTTCTGTGATTTAAAAATAACGAGTCTTTTTAAGTTAATAAGTGCATTGTACATTGTAATAAATGAGAAAGAAAAAATGAAAAAAATAGATGGAATCCTTGATACAACGACGTTTGACCCTACCAAATTTACTACAAATGTTGAGAGCACAAAAACTGAATCAGATTTTTTTTTGTTTAATAATTGTTTTTTATTTTTTATTTTACCAGCATTCCATATACCATATATCTACTAAAATGTATATAAAATTGCGTTTAAAACCAATAAAATATATCGTTCCATACTTTATCATTAATGCATTAAACCACTCATTCAATAATTTTCTGCTCACTAGTCTAACTCAAATGTCATGTCAATTCAAGGTCAAAGTTGTTTATTTATGTACCTTCTTTCCTACTTCCATTGGAACAGACTATATGTGTAAAGTGTAACTATGTAGTGGTAAAACTAGTATTATCTTTAAGTACATATTTGTGTTTCTACAGTGTCATACTTATCTCATCTAATAACCTATTAATTTCGTTTAATAAAGCTTCCTCATAGTATTATATCGCAAAATTAAATTGTTCACTTATATTAATTATACCAAAGCAAAGAGCCTTCAGTAAATGTTTCTAAGAGAAGATTTAAAAAACCTTTACTACATTATTTAGCTAGTTGAAAAATGATAAGGTGGAATTTCCTAAGAATTATACCTTTAATTCCATTAGTCTACTTACTGTAAATTAATTAAAAAATGTTTTTTTTTTAAATCTATTTCTGTGAAACATCTTTTGACATGCCTTGTGGGTAGACGGACTTTTATACCGTGATTTCAAAAGCATGACGCTCTTTTATGGTGTCTATCGCGGGTCTCAACTCCCTTCTGGATACATGGATTTACCAAAGTAATATGTTAATATTTTTATTTTACTCAATATTTTTTTTCAATGAACATCATTTTCATGTTCACATCTGCCGGGCGTCTCGATACGGCCACGTCTTTTATTTGAACTCACTGTATTTTTTTTATATATAAAAATTTAGTGTTATTTATATATAATGATAAACGTGGTAATTGTATGTCACGCCACTTAGTGCGCGGTTTGTGTCATGTTTATGCAAATTATACGATATAAAGTTATATGAATGGTCGCGTAGGACGAATTTCACATGGGTAATTTAGAATTAGTTGACAAAGGTCTCCGTGGTCCTCTTATTTTTCAAATTTATTTACGATTTTATGCCCATCGTAATATAAGGGTTAAAATTATTTTAAAGACGTATTTATATTTAAATAATCAAAAGTAGAGTGTTATGTTATTAATGAAAACATCAATAAAATGCTTTTCACCCTAAAACCATCTTGCTTGAGCTCGTCTACAGAACCCTAAAAAGACCAACCACGCTGTCGTATTTCACCACTCAAACAAATTTCAATATAAAGGAACTACTCTCGGCATAGTTCAACGATTCTGCACAAAAGATCTACTCTTCTACGAATTTCTCATACCATATATGTAAATTTGTTTATTAAATAGAATAAATAATATTCTATGCAATATGTTAATGTAAAATAATAAAATATTCGTATGTTTCGGTTTCATTGAATATGAAATAAGTTGAATTCAAAATAAATGAATGTTTTTTTGTTATTATAAAGTTTGGTCACGAAATGGCGCTTATCCAGAAATGTAGACGATGCGCCGAGCTGACGCCGTTTTAGCTAGCCCTCTTATAATATCGTCCCTCTTAGAATAAACGCTGCAATTTAGAACTATTCTATTTTAATTAAATGAAATTAATGAACCAATTTCTCTTTCGGTTAGTGTTTTTTCTCAATAATACGACTTTCTTGCTGTATTTCACTGATGACAACATTTGAAATCGGAATTTAACTTTAAGGCTGAATTAATCAATTAATAATTTTTTCGGTGTTAAGGTTATCTGCAATCACTCAGACGTGATTGATGGAACATTCTGGATGTTATACCCTAAAATGCGTCGTGTCAAACTGAAGTTATAGTGTTATGATTTTACAACGATTATAAAATACTTTATACCGATTTGTGTATGTTAACGGTACGATTTTTCATAACAGATTCGTCGAAGTATTGTTTGTTTAAAGAAAGTTTTACCCAAAAACTACAAAACCGACTACTTTCATAATAGTTTACTTTCAGTTCGAACATAGGCTCTACGGTATGTTGCATGTTTGAGATATACCTGAATCTGCAGACGTAGGTGAAAAAAAAATTGTCGTTCCAGACTAAATAACAAAGCATCAAAATGCCAAATCTATAACAGATGCAAAAAAGCTCAATGCACAATATTTTGATAATACTAAATATTTACATACAACCATTACAATAACAAGATAAAATATAAATAGTTAATTTAATTGTCACGATTGTTCTGAAAGGAATGGAAACCCATACAAATTTTTAATCTATTATCGAATTTGCTCATGTTTCAAATTGATCTTCTATGCTCTTATAACGGTACAGGATGATAATGCAATTTATTGTGATAGTACTGAGCGTCTGGGGGCTATATCAATATTACTCAAGTACGTCGCTCCGCTCTCATGCAAAGGCATTGATGTATGCTCTCGCGTTATATTACTAGTTTTTAAAGTAAGAGTATATTGATGAAAATTTGTATCGGGATAGCAGTAATCCAAATAACTAGCGTAACGACGCTCTATAGAAATATAGAATATATTCAATAATAATTAAATGTATTATATTATTTATCTAATACGTAAATATTATTCGTTCACTTTCAACTGGTTTTTCCATCAGCTGGAATAATAGATATAGAATCGGACAATTTAAAATTATCGTTGTGGAATTAACAATTGTGCAACCTACAATTATTATCACTAGGCTAATAATTGTAGGTTCTTGCTATATCGCAAAACCTTTAAATTGTGGAATCTTTACCGTAATAATAGCTTAACGACTATCTTTTTACTGCTTTCATTTTATTTATTTTTGAAAAAAGAACTGTCATAGTCACAGGTTTAAAATACTTATTTTTGATATAATATTATTTTTTTCGTACTGGAATAATTGTAAAACCATTGCTAATACTCATATGTATATAGTTAGATATCGTAACTTTTGTTTTAAAAATGTGTTGCCTAGTATTTCACGGATTAGTTAGTTCATATTTACACTTTGTATATATTAAATAATCTGTGGATTTTAAATATATAATCTTAAATCGTGTACCAGGAAGAGAATGTTAGATACACTTCAATTTTTCTGTATACAGGCCAGGAATATTTCATAACAAATCTAGTTGCATTCGAATAAACTGCATAAATAATCTTGGTCAAAGTAAAGTGAATTTAAAAGTTATTCTAGAATTTATAAAACGTTCCTTTAAGATATTTCCATATATTTAAGACCAGCACTTCGGCCGCGACTTCATCCGCGAAAATTTAAAAACTGTTATATAATGTAAATACGAAAATTAGTATTTGTTAATAGAATAAACGTAGGACAGTTACAGTTTGTTTAAACCGTGACATTTTTCTTAGTTAGAGAATTTTTATACCCGTCATAACTTAAGAAAAATCCCATCTGAATAATTTAAAGTGGAATTTACACGTACATAATCAACCTTAATTATCAAACCATTTAATTGGATCAGGCTTAATATCATCCTACCAATATCACCACTATTCGATTCCACCCGTAATTGAACTTAATAATTTAAACAAAAACTTTTATTGTGGCTTAACTATAAAAATTAGGCAAATACTATCGCGGTCTTTTTGTGAGCAATCATAAATACTATTAATATATAGGACATTATTTAATATCGTCAATAGTTTTCGCAGCGCACGCCAAATAATGACTTTTATAGGCAACATTTTGATACCTTGGGTTATATTGTTTCATTTTAGGTAGTGGAAAATATAATATTAAGAAATATTTTTTAAAATCGGTCGAGTAGTTTTTTAGTTAAATCGTAACAAACAAACAAACAAAAAAAACAAATCTTTTCTCTTTATAATATTAGTATAGATATCGAAGTCACTTAACCACGCAGCGTAGCATTTTTAAATTCGTAACATCATTTACGTAGAATGTCCGATATTAGTAAATTTAAAAATACTCTACAGCTATTGAAAAATTCTTGATTTCAGGTAGTGAAAGAATTTTTTAAATCGTACCAGTAATTTTTAACTTGATTATTATAAATTGTTAAAAATAAAAACAAAAACAAACTTGTGCGGTCGGGGGACCCCCGTCAGGAACGAAGTTCTTTGCGAAATATTTCAACTCAAAATGTGTCTCAAAATGTATATTTTCATTGAGTGCTGTATTTTATCAAACCAAAAAGTGTATTCATCCTTTATTTACCTGTATCTCAAATTTGTATATTTTATCCTATTATTTATTATTTTATCAATGCAAAAATGTTAAGTAAAGATTTAAAGTAATAAATTTCATTTAACGTTTTAGGAACTACTTTATTAAAAAAAAAAACATTATTTTAGAATGACCTTTCGAGCTATGTCAAATTAAATTAAAAATCTTACGCTTTTTTTAACGTTACAGACGTTTTTTGCCGGCTAGTGTACCCCTCCGCAACACCCCATAAGGAACTTCGTTCCAAAAATTCAAAATGCAATACTTTCTTCTATAATATTAGAGAAGAGATTTTTTTGTAGAACTTTAGTGTCTCAGAACTTCCCTATACACAACATTGTTTTGTGGCAGCAAAATAATTTGATGTTCTGGAGTTCCGACTCGGGATAGGCCAACATACAATTGCCCACGGGTAAGTTATAATGGTCGCTACAATTAAGTTGACTTTCAGTTCTTTTATGAGTAGTCTCGTCCCGTACATGTTTGGAGGGCTTAAATTACTCAAAAGCATGATCGGCGTCCCAATTTTTAATGATAAATTATGAGGTGGTAGTCCTGCAGTGTTAAGTGAATTTAAAAATCATGTGGATAATGAACTGCATCTTCTGTATTAGAAACTGTATCTATCGATTTGTAATGTTTAACCTGGCCGGGAACTTTTTGTGTGATGATATTATTTATTTCGTCGACCGTCTCATTCCGAGGCGACACTATTGCTCTAGAACATAGCCAATGGAAGTCTTTTTCAAGTAAATTATCAATGTCAGGGTATACCGCATCAATCAAATTTTCTAAACTATAAACTATTTGGCCCAGAGACTCATCTAAAAGAACTTCATAAGTGGTAAAATTTGGAGACGGTAAAAGCCTTCACCGAGTTTTAACAATTGTTGTGGAAAATTGCTTTGGCTGTTTCCACGGAGGTGAGCTGTCATGTTAGTCCGCAAATTAAAATCTTGAATCGATGCCCAAAGGGGAGATGACTTCAAGCAAGCTTTGATAATATCTGCCCGCGTGCCCCTGTTAATTACTGGAAGGGTCTGTCTGAAGTCTCCGGCAAACACCAAAGTTATACCACCCATAACAGCTGCAGAGTTTCGGAGAGTCGGTCCACAGCCTCCACATGAGCTCGTTGGCTCATAGTGCATTCGTCCCAAATTATTAATGACGCGTCTTGTAATAATTTGCCAAGAGGTCTATTCTTGCGGATAGAACATGTTGATTGTTGTTCCAAAGAGACGGACAGCGGGAGTTTAAATTTGGAATGTGCAGTCTTAGCTTCACTCAAAAGAGTTGCAGCAATACCTGAAGAAGCTACTGCTATTGCTATTTTGCCTGTCTGTCTTATCTTAGCAAGAATCAAATTAGCGAGAAATGTTTTACCTGTACCGCCTGGAGCGTCTAAAAAAAGTAATTTCCCCCTGTTGTTGTCTACGCTGTCTTTTATTGTGTCAAAAGCATGTTTTTGATCAGGGACTAATTTTGAGACATTGTCATTGACAAATGCTGTTAATTCATCGGTATTATAACGTGCTATAATGTCTGTATTTTTGTGGGAACCAACTGAGGGAGGTAATCCAAAATCACTCAAACTCTTGTCATTTAATCGCAACAGTTTATTTTCTATTTCTATTAAACCTTCATTATAAATATCTTCATTAAAAGGTAAAGTAAAATCTTGGTTTTCCTGTCTGATTCTATGTCTGATATCTTCACATAAATGATCTTTAAAATTATCCCGCAACTTGAATGGTTCCGATGGGTGACAAAATAAAAGAATAATTACAAAAATTTGAGCTTCTTGTTCAGCTGTTCCTGATGTATTCAACATTGATATGAGCGTTGAATGTTTTGCATAACAGTGGGGAATAAGGGACAATCCATCTATTATCTATGGTGACCCTACTTCCCCTAATATTCAATGTAGTGTTTCGACCTCCATTTTCCGTGTCACGGCGACGATATACTGGATAACCATCGACTCCGGTCTGGGTATCTCCGTGTATGAGGAACGGTATTTTAGTGCAAATACCGTTCCTCATACACGGAGCCGTTAAGTTGTGCTCTCCGCACGGTCCATGCACCACATTTTTTGTTATGATATCGAACAATCCTGGATCAATTTGTGGGTCAGGTAGCTCGGCAATTATAATACTATCAATTTCGTCTGGCTGGATTTTTCTTTCCAGCCAGAACAACAAATGACAGTGAGGTAAGCCGCGCTTTTGCCACTCTCTACTTACCATGTGGCATTTCACTTTGCATTTAGTTTATGGTAAATAATTTTATGAACTTTTTCATCTTTAAATGAAACACCTCGCTATAATATCATGTCGGTCGATGGACCGTTGACCTGGTAGCAGTAATGCTTTAATTTCATCCGGGTTGCAAGTAAATATGACAAATAAGACAGATCTCCCATAATTTCTGACGTAAGTCATTGCATCTTGTGTTTTTTATGTAAATAACGCGAAAACCCCGTAAAATATGACGGTAATATTATATGTTGACCAATATTTGATGGGTCAACATTTGCGTCTTGGTTTAAGGCATCTCTAAGATAGATGTAATCGTCAGCTCTCAGTTGCTGTTGATTCCGAGAAATATAATTTAATCTTTCAGAAATAATTTTTGCCATCCTGTCGACACAATATTGGCTAAATAAGTCTCTATAATAATGTAAAGTATTAAAATAATTTGCTCTTATCATCAATCTATATGCGTAAAATTGCATACGTGTAACATTTTTGTTCCGCGCTGTACCTTGTTGTGGGATGGTTAAATAATAACCATCTTCTCCTCTTATAAACATTATGGGATATTGTAGGGGGTCATATGAGCGGTGTAATTCTTCTTAGCTGTCCTTCTTTACTGTGCAAAACTATAACCCAGGGGCCCTTTTCTTCATCGACCAAGAGAACGGCTACCTTGTTTACATTAGGAGCATTATATCTACCTGTTAGGGTCCCGGTGGACGTTAAATAAAAGAGCGGGCTGTATTAAATGGCTGGTTTATTCGCCTTGTAAAAAATCGTAAGGGCAAGTAAGGTGGCGCGGCCACGCCATGGCGAGCCGCGCCCGTTGTGGAAGGGCAGCGCTCACGCCGACTGCCGTTCCGGTCGGTGTTGCCCGTCACAACACTACCTCTGTGTGCTGTCTGTGGTGTGCGATCAGAATGAATAAAAGCTTTAAATTTTCCGAAGAGTGAAGTTCTAAGTTTTGTTTAAAACTTTGTATAAATACATTGTGACTATTCAACATGATCTGCAATTCGTTTATCAAATCTAGATTTAGCGTGGGGGCTATTTTTGATCGCAGAAATAATTGGTCGGCATCAGAAATAAAATATATCTGCAAAAATTGAGGGAGGGCAGATGATAAATTTGTCCTTCAACCTTAAAGGTGGGCATAAAATTACGTACTCGAATTTCCTTTGCTCCAAACGAATTCATCTGAAAAAGGCTATTGTATCTACGTACGTTATTCAAAAAATGCGTCAACAATGTATGATTATTTGTTACAAGGCTTTTTATTGGTTCTCAGATTTCTCAGAGGGTTCTTCAATATCAGGAAGTATAACTTTTCCAGATGCGCAACACATACCATTCGCTTCATCAGTCCATTTTTTTGCAAAACATTTAGGACAAATCTTATTCATTGCTCCTATTTGAATGCAGTTCTAGTGAGCATAATCAATCTGTTACTATGTGCTAAAATTCTGTTGCGCGGCCTAGTTGTTAGTGACTGTTGCCTTTGTCTCTGTGCCATAAGCCGTTGCGAGCGTTCAGCGCTAAATTCCCGTGCACGCACTTGTGACACCCTAACTCTATTGTCAACAAGACGCTGCGAGCGTTCGGCGCTAAACTGTCGTTCGTGTAATTGTGACGATCTCGCATTTTGTTCTGTAAGACGAAGGGACCGTTGAGCGCTAGATTCCCGTGCACGCGTTTGCGAGATCCTAACTCTATTTCAGCGAGACGTTGCGAGCGTTCTGCGCTACATTCGCGAGTCCGTGTCTGCGAAATCCTAGCTCTATTGTCAGCAAGACGAAGCGAACGTTCGGCGCTACATTCGCAAGCCTGCGATTGCGCAGCGTACTCTCTCTGACTCACAAGGCGAACTGAATTTTCAGAAGAAGATTCTCCAATACGACGTATTTTTGCTAATCTCGCTTGGGAACTACGTGGCATAATTATTTCGTGAAAGTTTTATTCAAGTCACAGAAAATAATAAGTAATGGAATAGGTTAGGAAAGTTAGTTCTAAAAAGAACGTTTGATAGATACCTACTTCCTACAGAAAAGTGTTAGAATGCTATGAAAATAAATACCTATGAATAAAAAATATAGTAGTCATAAAAAGTACTTTTTAACTGAAACAGGAAAATGTGCTATGAAAAAACAGTAAAGTTGAATAAAATGATGTTTAAGTAGTTCTGAAAAGAACTTTTTAACTGGAACAAGAAATGCGCTTTGAAAACTCAAAACACAACACATTAAATTTCGGTTACGTCCGCCGCGTAGGGAGCCGACCGCGCGAATGAGCCACGCGGCTACCTATATCACAGATATTGATGCCTCTTTCCCCCCACCTCCGCAGCGTCACCCGGAGCGAACAACGCTGAGCGGGGCCACCCACACCGCATTATTTTATTATTGCATTATTTTCTTTAGATTGACATTTTTAAATTCATTATATCTTTGAATGAAATTTCCGATTTTAATAATTTAAAAAGTATTTTACAGGTATTGAAAAGGTCTTTAATAAAATGTTTCCTTCTAAAAATAAATCATTTAATGGGATAAGCATTAATACAGAGGTATGAATGATATAGTTTGATTATTGTCGGCAATTTTATCAACTTTTAAAATGTAAAATGTAGTTATAGTGGCATAACTACAGTAGTTGGACATATAGTATTGCGGACTTTTTCGTAGATATTGATACGTTATATGTATAATACTGTAGAACATTTTTTTGTTCTATCATCAACAGTTTCCGCAGCGCACGCGATGACAGATTTATTATGACAATTTTTTTCACACCTTGGGTTATATTATTGCATTTTTATTAAGGATCCCTATGTTTTTTGAAAATGTAATATAGCCTATGCTGCTCACTAAAAATGCAGCTTTCTAATGGTAAAAGAATTTTTGAAATCGGTCCAGTAGTTTTTGTGTGAAAACATTACAAACATACATATAAAAATACAAATGTTTCCTCTTTATAATATTAGTATATAGATTGTTATCCTGTTTGTGATAGACTTTAAGTCTTCCCTTATGTTTTAAGACTGTTTGAGGATCTGTTATAACGAAGTTAATGACTTTATTTTATATTTAAGCATACTGATGCCGATTTATGAGTATAAGATGTTATCTATGAGTCGTCTCGTAGTGGATAAGAGAGAAGTGTTTTAATTCCACGAGAACGAATTCATTAAAAAAATTATCGAATCTTCTTTATTTTAACTTTAGGTTAAACGAGCTCGTGTTGGCTTTGAGGTTTAATTATTTCCATATAGCGCTAAAAGTGGTATTTTTTAATTTCTTTCCGCTTTCTGTTATAATGTTTTAATAAAATAGTTTTTTTTTTTAAGATCAAACTGATATATTTCTATGCGATACAGTATAAGTATATTTGAATTAGTTGTTATAGATGAGCCTTAGTAGAGCAGTAAAACATGTTTAATGTTTATTAGCTTTTTTAAAATAGTACCTTATACCAACCTAATACCAATTATATTTCTTGGTGTCCTATAAAGAAAATTTTGCAAAATCTCCTTTAATTAGTGCGACGAAACGAATGTCAAATTTTAAGTAACTAAACATATGTGAGAAATTTGCTTAAGCTCTACGTTGTTAGTCAAACAATCAGGACATACTATAATATTACATTAGCTGTAGAAAACACATTTATGCACTTCGCCCTGTAACGGTTAGTCCTCCGTAGTCTCTAAAAGAGGGAGAAATGCTCTACACCTCGGTGCAATCCCCGGCCTACTTTGCCTACCAGGACTCTTTAAAATGAAGATCTTTTCGGCACAATTTTTAGTATTATTTTAAATGAAATAAGCGGTAATAAAGTACAATTTGTGCTACTCCTCGACATTAACATTTTCTATGCCAAATGTTCGTTGAAATGTGTCCAGGCGCTGGTGCATTATTGGATATCAAATATACCGGTGATACATTTTTATAATACATCGTACAATATTTATAATGTAATAGCTTCGCTTGTAACACTCATATTGAAATATATGAAATACGATGAAAACTCAGAGCGTGACTCCTTTAAAAGGATGACACTTCATGTGTAGGTTAACGACACCGTTTTAACATATTCAATATTTTATTTCGTAGAATTTTCCGGTTACTTATGAAAGACTAACATTGTGAATAAATATTATTTATTAATATTATAATATGATATAATTTAATTTAATATTCTTAAGTAGTTGATATGAAATACTTTTTTAAACGTATTTGATGATATTTATGTTTAAGGGGATGAGAGGATTTATGATATATTGTCCTTAAAAATATTTTAAATTAGTAATAAAATAATATTATCTATTTAAACAGTATCAATCAATAACGGAAATAATATAACTTAAATATTAAACAAAGGTGTAAATACGCAATTGAAGTCGATACTTATTCAATTATCGTAACAGACTTCAAGAGACGGACAATCAAACTGACCCAGCTTGTTTGTGAGGCCGCTGATATTTAGTTACCAAGCATTGTAATTCCATGGAGACGAATTTATGATGGCCTTTGACCGCTTAGGGCCATATTAGACTCGATGTTATTGCTTGAATCTATAGAAATACATATTAATAAATAGCGCCCTATACTGATGCGGTTCAAGTCTTTCTTCTAAACTTAACTTTTTTTTCAACGACTATTCGTAGCTAAAGAGAGCGCGAGACGCACTCATTCTGGTAGCGAAAGCAATGTAAAAACCCGTCAAGCAGTGTCCTACTTTAAAGTGTTTTAAAGCGCACCAACATTTTGTCTTAAAAACTTTTAATTTTAAAGCCGATTGAGATTACTTAATAGCGGCTGTCTTTACTGTTTATAATACTTTAACCTCTAAATTTCTTTTTTCATGTTATGATAGTATAAAATATAACGAAGCGAATACTCCCACAATATCAGTATTTATAATTATTGCTCATGTTTCATATCGAATAATGTTTCTGTTAAAATCGATTTTATTTGATCCAATTAACTGAATTTATAAAATGATAGTATTTTTTTTGATTATAAACTGCATTTAGGCCTGAGAGCCTAACGCGAAGAAAATTCATTAAGCAGACATCCGGGATACACATAGGATTTAGTTGTAAACATGTAAAATAAACTACTAAATCCATTTGAACCATTCATTTCGTTATGACTGCCACAAAACGAAAAAATATGAGCAGATTAATCTCAATGATTTTGAGCTATTTTTATAGTCGTGACTTTAAAGAAAGGCTTCAATTCCATCTGATTATTCTTATTTATTAATTTATGACTATTATGTCTAACAATTTTACCGACTCTAGCCGACATGTAGTGAAAAATCGCGATCTGAAAAAAAGCAAATATTCTTGTTCGTAATTCTTATCTACATTTATCATCATTGACAATAAGTCGTCGTTGTCGTCTAAAAATATTCGAATGTTCTGCATTTTGATTTCGGGGGCCTGGACGTCTGCCTCGTCGATTGTCTTCATTTTCATAAAAAATATTTACCTCTCCATCAGACAGATATTATAAAGCGCATCATTTTTTTTTAAACATCTTTGAAGCTCGGTCTATTGACAACATATAGGCCACATACTGGTAGACCTGTGGTCCCTCACAATGTCATTAATCAATCAGTTCAAGTCTGCCAGGTGTTCACTTCAGGTGTTGCTTACGTCTACGACAGAATTATTATTAGTATTCATGTCTGCCTCATAAGCAAAATCATAACGATAAATATTACTCGCCAATACCCCTATGTCGATATAAGTAAGTAGTTTCACCTTTTAAAGTTTATCTGAGTTCTACCTGTAACTTTAATAACAGATTTACATTCAAATGTTTATTATAATTATAGGAGAACTTTATCAAATCATTCGGAGCTCTGCGTATTGAATTCTATCAAACGAAATAAAAATAAATAAATAATAAATATTTCTCATATTACGTCAAGAATACTTGTAATTTCTGATGATATATAAAATATTGAATTGACGAGAAAATGTTTCGATGTAATCTAGTTATTAGGTTTGGTTCACTAAAGAGCTGATCGGTACTTGTTATGGTGCTTGGTCTTGCATATTATTACGCTTCAATAGCTCTAAACTAGATTACGGGGAACATATAAGAATCTTTTTAATGGAAATATATCACATTCTTTAGTAAAATCATGTATCAATGTATTGTGTTACTTTAAAATGTGTTCTACATTTTAAAGTAACACAATACATTATTATATCTTGTACTAGAAATAAGAGAATAAAATTGAATTCATTAAATAAATTTATATACTAAATATAGGTCTTACATTCAATTGCTGCCATATATTATAAAATATATACTTTACCTGAAGCACTACGACAAAAATATCAAGATCATGTTAGACACTAGAGACTTTAGTGTAACCCTTGTTCACCATTTAGATTCGAAGCCTCATTCTCATTTGTCATTCCTTAAAGGTAAACTTAGCTCCGCAGCGCACGCGGTTAGAAAAGCAAAAAAAATATTCCGAAAGAAGCTTATGACATAATAACCGTTATTTTATTCAAAGAAGAGCTTTTTGACTATAACAAGAGTCCAAGATTTTTAGAAATTCGGTCTGAATTAAACCCCGCTACTCAATTTTTCGATTGGATAGTGTTAGAGGCTGCTCCCTAAGTATAAAACAAAGTTTTTGTCATCGCTACTCAATTTTTCGATTGGATAATGTTAGAGGCTGCTCCCTAAGTATAAAACAAAGTTTTTGTCATCCCAGATCGCGAGCGTTAGCTGCCATCTTGAAAAACGTATTTTTTCAAATATCTCGAAAACGGTGAGCTTAACGTTAAAAACGGTAAAGGCTTTTTTGTATATAATTTCACATCTTTTTTATTTGAAACTCTTTTCTCTATTGTTAATATTTTAAAAGATATAGTTAATTAAACACACCTAATTTTGGTTGGATTTGGTTTGGAAATACGAATACAAGAGTCGTCCAATCCATATGCATCCATCTACATATCACGAACATAATATGCAATAATGTCAGTAAGGGTAGCAGCATCTCCACGTTGAATTACTGTTACAATGCACCCAAAATTAAGCTATAGCATTAAAATTATTATCGTCTTTATTCCCTTAACAAAACCTAAGTAATATATTGTATGGAAGGAGAACCAATAGTTTCAAAACCATAATAATATTTAATATTGTAATTTATTTAGTAAGGTATGAAACGTCTCTGACGCAAAAGCTTTTCACTTCTTTCATAAATTATTTTTTTAAATAATTACAGAATTCGCTTTCGAATATCACGTGGTATAGATTCAGATCAGTTATTATGATCGTAACGAGTTACACAGCGCTCGATAACCAATAGTGCTTCGATATAGATGACATTAGTTTGTACGACTTATACAAGCTTTTACTGGCTTTTTATCAACGATCAGTAAACACTGCGTGATAAACAGCTATTCCGTAGTGCTGTAGCTATATCAACCCGAGATTATTATTATAGTGATCGCGTAAACTGATATCGTATCGATGAATAAATTATAATAAAACGTTCAAAAATGGACTGTCTGGCTGGAATTTACCGTATCCATATATCAAAAATAAATATAAAATGTAAGGAATTGGTATGGATAATAAGGTATGGATTTTATGTTTCTTAATGATTCAATGATATATGATAATTCACGGTTGCTGTGGTGCTGTCCCAAGTTATCCCATGTCTGTATCTAGGATGTTGCGTAAGTAAGCTGATTCCTCTCTTAGGAAATATGTATCAAAATTGACGTGTACGCTGTCATATTTCCCCGTGGATGCTGTCGTAGTGACGTGCAATCTAAACCGAGGTTTAAGTAATACTGGAGGAGTGATTACGCAATTTAGTTATCGTGTATGAGTGGCACGTTACATACCGAGGCTGACGTGCAGGCATTTATAATCGATTTTCTATGAATTTTACCACTTATTCGTTTTCTTGTGTTATTTAAATACTACCTCGTTTTACATTATGAGTTAATTTTGTTTACGACTTTTGTATGTCGAAACATTATATACGAAATACGTTTTACTATAGAAAATCGTACGTTATTTCAGATTGTCATTTAAGGCAATATTCCGTACTATCGATTGTAAGCGCTAACTCTGATAAATTTATATATCGTTATCATATTGTTATATCGTTGAATCGCTTATTGTGTTCATCAGTTTTTGTGTTAATGATTCGAATTAATTGACTCATACAAATATAAATATAGGGGAAAATATTAGCAACGATTCGAAATATAACAACAACATTCCTGTTTACATTCAAATATTTCACTTACGTGCGAGTGAACTGCGATCATACGCCAGTATTAAATACATATTATTTATTGTTGCAGTCCAAGAAGCCCCAGTGCTGGTTACTCGAGTTGACGTCAATGAAATAAGAACTAAGAAGAAGCCGAGTGTGTGTACAGGCCGATTTCTGACGATGCACAAGCGACGCAAAAAGAGTCTTGTGACCAGATCGCTGCGCCTGGAATCCGCTCTGCTCGACGACCTGCAATATGGACAAGTGCAGGCAAGTGGACTACTGACTGACCCATAAAGCCGCTCGTATATAATTGTTAACGTAAGTCGTAAAACATAATTTAAAATACGCGAATTGAAGTGATAACGACGAAGCGTAGCGTTGTTTGCGTTGCCTTAAACGAATAGCTTGCGCGATTATAATTTATTTTTCACAGTTGACATATCTTCCGTTTATTGTTTGGGCATTATAATGTTTCACAAAGGAAAACAACATTAATCGTCATGGTCATAATACTGTCCTTCGTGCCATACCGTCGCTTCGACACTCGTTACAAATTTAAATGAAATTTGTTTGTATTCATGACGCATCCGCACGCACTGTCGTCTGTATGTAAGTACTCGTATGTGCAGGCGATGTTGACGATCTCGCGTTCAGAGTAGTCCGTGCAAGGACGCCGCGTCGCTCGGGAGAGATTTAAATGTCTATATAGTATTAATAGTCTCTCCTATATTTAGCATAACTAATAAATTGCTCTACGAATTAAAAAGAAAAACGCAAATGTCATCTCATGACATGTTCGACGTTGATCATGATCATGAGATTACGGTCATTTTAATAAGTTTATGCAATTTAAAATTTTTGTTTAGTGTTTTGATCATCGTATGGAATAGAAATAACAATTTATGCGTATAATTAATAAAATTATGCCCGTAAAATCATATGACTTATTTGTTTATCCATCCAACAATATATATAACCAAAATATTTTATCTAAATCAAGCGTAACCCAACTTATTTTCATAACAATATGGTGACTTCGAATACTATTAATATAACTAAAGATAGTGTTTACGGGCGGCTGGTACGTAGTTATGACGAAGTGATGGGTTATTTTAAGTTTTTATTTCTGCGATAGATTTTAAATATAAATAGCTGGCTGACATTTTAAACTCTACTGAGTATAATTCATGGTTATTTTGTTTATCGATATATAGTGTTTATTTCCACGTTTATTTATAAAGGTATTAGGTTCATTGCGAATGATATAACGGCGTTGCGACTTTTTGAAGTGGTAATCTTATATTATTGATTTGTTGTACTTTGGTAACTAATATAACTTTATTAAACATTAACAGATTCCTGCTTCTTTACAGTGTATCCTCAGACAGTCTGTGACGTGGAAGTTCAATGCATTTACGTTAGAAAACGTCTCCGGTGGTAATATCCCTTTTTAATATTTTTGTGTATTCGTTTATTATTTCAAAGTTCATATTTAATTAGACTAACGTATTATATTAGTCGATAGATAAAACACAAATTTAGCGAAAATATAAAATGGTTTTAAAGTTTTATCTGTATTTTAATATCACTGTATGGATGTTATATTATGTGATTGGTAACAAACATCAACGTCTGGTTTCCAGGCAATGCTTTGTAACTTATACTCTTGTTTCCAATGGTTCTTGCTTAATTGGAATAGGAAACGTATATACATTACGTTATTCTTATTCATGTCTAGAAAAGACAACTATCACAATATTTTTTTTATAAAAACACAAGAGTAACCGTCGGTAGTCTTTTAACGTTGGAATGAGAACTGATCTGTTTCTTAATTTAAAATAAATAAATGGCGAAACAGACGTTCGAATATAGATTAAAAAGTATTTATATATGGGACAAGTACATCAAAGTAGGTTTTGTTAAAATAAATATCCACTACTTATTATTATTTCTTTAAAGAATAATCAAAAAGTTGTACTGTTTGGTTCGATTGGTGTTTTTAACCCGAAAAACGGTATATGCAGCTCCTAAATCAACGGCAGCCAATTGTAGGCAGTTATTATTTCAAATTAAACTGAAAATCCGGCGTTTCAATCCACGTTTTAATATCATTCTTTTGTCATTTATAATTTTTATATAATAATTTACGTGTCTTACGGTCAATCTTACTAAACGTTGCTTATGGCTGTTCAGTTAAACACTGATTCCTCTCTCTCTCTCTGTCATTAATGATTTGACATTCGAAAGAAGATGACACAGTATTGATTACTAATAACGCGCATATGGTTAAAATCTCTTACAATGTCTATGGGCGTTGGTGACCACTTACCATCAGGTGGCCCATATGTTAATCCGCCTTCCTATGTCCTAAAAAAAATATACACGTTTATATGTAAGTCCATTAATGTTTCGATTCAAATAATGGATTTTACTAAAAAAAAACACATGGCGATTGGATCAAAACCAACCTTCGAAATATGTCTATTTGCTTATTGTTACATTACTTTGTATACATGCGGTAATGAGTATTAGTACGCGCGGGGAATAGGCTTGGTTGTTATTGTATTATAATATGCATAAAATATATAGTGAATCTCATTTTTACATGCGTGAATACGGAACAAATCATTAGTATTAAAAATATAAAATTAATATTAGTTGATTTTTAAGCTGGTTATCTAAATCAAAGTTAATTGCAAATCAAATCTTTGTCTTGTTAATCGGTTCTTGTGGATTAAACTCAATAAAATATACATTTCGAATCTTTAACAGCTTATAATTATAGAACTGACTCAATAGGTTTGCAAAGTGACAAGATAGAACTACTTGTAAATAATCTAGTTGATAACATTTTTGCATAATAAATCGCTCACACACGTTTTAATATTGAACAGGAAAATATTTCATATGCAAATAACAATTATTACTATTCAATAATAATAATATAGTGCTGTGCTCTGGCTTTAATGGCATTGCAGTTAATTAAAGGGTTTTGTAGACAGACCCCACGTGATCAGTGCTATGATGTCTCACAGGACACGTAACATGGGTCACGTAGTGTGTTTTGTTACGATGGTAGTGTCTTATTATCATAAAATGAAACACCGTCTTTCGTCATAAAATAAATTTAAAAACAAACGATAAATCTCCATTGACGTTCAAGGGGATAAACGAAGACTATTTTAAAATTTAAAAAAATAACGCGCTAAATTCTTTACCTGGTCTAAGTTCCTTAAATATCTAACGGGAAATTTTATTTGCATTGCATTTTACTTTGCCTCAGGTTTAAAGTGATAAACCCACGTCTCACCTCTAGACGTAGTCAGGACTCGAATAAGTAGTTAGAAAAGGAAATCACTCTTGCGTTTGATGAGGCGTAAGCTTTCTCGGCACCCATCTTGCACTGACCTAATACTTAGAAAATCATTATTTTGAGAATAGTCGTTACCATAGCATCGAAATTTACCTATTTCAGGCTAAGAAAACTTAAAACACGTTAACCACTAAAAACAATTCGTCTATTTATATAACAAAAATAAAAGACATTTGATGACCTTTATTTAAAAATAAAAACATATTATTCAATTATCTATTATGTTACAATACCTACTAGTAAATTGATCAAATAAAATTAATCAATATGATCAGTCGCCTTCCTAATTAAGACCACTTACTGATAAATAATCGAGTCTAATTGATAAGACATTGGATAATACGATACTTATATAGTAGCTATCAATGACTTCAGTAAGATTTATTTAGCTACTGTGTATAAATATTAATCTATAAATAAATAGATAAAGATAAAACAGTTCAATAGCATTCTTTTTTTAAGATTTTCATTTTATGTTTGTAAACCGATTTTGTTTTTTTTTTATGTTTGGTAGCTATAGAAGAACTTTAGTGTTATTATAATCAATAAAAAAATGAAAATAAAAGTAGAAAAAAGAAGTTAATATGAAACAAGCAAATTACTGACTCATGTTATTGTTGTGGTTGAATTTCGACCAACGGACGAACATTGGTATAAATAAATATAAAACAAGGTCATATGTGAGATAAAAAAATATTTTGAAAATAAATCGTTGCTGAAATTATGCTGATAACCCATTTTTTTATGTAATCATATGTACCTACATATGTATAATTTATACGTTACAGTCAGAACTCATTGCCGGTCAAAACTAGTTTAAACCAGACAACGGCTGAAGAGTATAAGTAGTCTACTAAAGGCGTAGGTTACATTACAGAACTACGTGGTCCTCGTTCCGAGATATACCACGGGGGACGATAACAGGTTCGCGAAATGAGGGGCTTAGAATAAAACAGCATCATTAATCGTTATCCTTAGTAAATTTCTTCCCACGCAGTTACTTTTTTTTAATTTTGGGAATATATTCAAATCTGGATTATAGTGTAGGGTATAGGATAGGTGATAAAATATCAAAGTACACCTTATACAGCCAGCGTGACACGGGTCTCGTGAACGGGCCGCATAGTCATGCAATATAGGCCACCTTTTCTCAATTTTAACATCTTTTTTTTGTTTTATTAATATTGTTTGAAGCATAATATTCTTCGGTTATGTAATCGCCTTTAGTTTGAAAATTAATTAACAGAATTCCTTTTACTTCATTAATTCTGGCCCAGTGTGATACCTTGAGGTTCTTGGGTGGTGATGGGTCCTTTTTTCCACTTACACTTACAATCAAGTTCGAATCGTGGTTTCATCCCCAGTAACATATTTGCCTTCAATGCAAAAATTTAAAAACGCACAGGTTAGCGAATGCATTTGTTTTGAAAGAGATAGCTCACCCTGTCCAACCCTATTCTGCGAACTTAAACTCACAGTTTTCGGTGCTTTTAAATCTTTTTATGCATTACACTTACGTAGGGGATATGTGGGACTCACTGGCACCGAGTTCCAATTCAAATTCAAAATACTTTATTCAATATTGAAGTATTACAGTTTCTTATTGATAGTCAATTTAGAAACTACCACCGGTTCGGAAAAGAAATACCCAGCCCTGAGAAGAACCGGCGAAAGTGCGCCAGAACACCTACCAAAAATCCTCTCAATCAATTTGGATATGCCAGGATCGCTTGTGCGTGCCTACCGTGACGCTCAAGCAGAAATAAACCTGCGACTTTAGTAACTTTACTTTATCTGCCGGTAAAAGCTAATTTTGACCAGAAAAGAGTTCTAACTGTAACATATATGATACTGAATATATTTTAATGAAATTCGACATGATAGCGATAATCTGGCGTCAACGTACGTTCATTATAACTTTGATTTATGACATGTGAAAGCAATACAAACAATATCATATTTACAATATTAGTAAGAATTTAATAATACTAAAAATGAAATAAAATAATGTTATTTTTTTTAAACCACATACATTTACTCGGTGGTAGAGCTTAGTGCAAGCTGGACCGGGTAGGTACCACCCACTCATCAGATATTCTACCGCAAAACAGCAGTACTTTGTTTTGTTGTGTTCCGGTTTGCAGGGTGAGTGAGTCAGTGTAATTACAGGCACAAGGGCCATAACATCTTAGTTCCCAAGATTGGTGGCGCATTGGCGTTGTAAGCGATGGAACAATTCCATTGTCTTTGGGCGTTGGTGACTTACCATCAGGTGGCCCAATCACTCGTCCGCCTACCTATACAATAAAAAAAAATTACTTTTTTTTCTTTTCACACTTCCTATGGCTATTTTGATACTTTACACTGTACGTTTTTTATATTTTGAGTAATTATTTTTATATTTTCCATTCCCTTTTTTAAAAATGATTTATGTTGCATTTTTATTATATAATTATTATTTTCTTCTTTTAATTGCAAAATGATGTACCGAATTATGTTCGTAACGCACAACAGTATGTCATAAAGCTTATTATTAATAAGTTAAGTTGCTGTTGTTACATCATCTTCTATCTTTTTAAGCTTTAAATCGATTATAAAATTTGTAATGAAATAAAACCATAAAACAGACAGATAAGTAAACAACTCATTAAAACTTCTTTAAAAATGAACAGCGAGGAAAACTCGATGACTGCAGCTAGCTTCAGCAAACGATTATGTGGCGCAATATCCGATTTTAATGATCATTATTATTAACCGCTAATGTAATAAGATCCTTGTAATTAATGTTCATTATTTATACTACTCGTTAGTAGTTAAAACAACGTGAAATTTATAAGATATATAAGGCGTTATTTACGTAAACAAAGAATGTATATATATACATATAATTCGATTCACATTGCCAAATAAACTTTGTACATTTTGGATAAGAACAAGCAATACAAATTAAACAGCGTGCTACTATTTACTTATTTTTTTATTGCATATGCAAGCGGACGAGCATATGGGCCACCTGATGGTAAGTGGTCACCAACGCCCATAGACATTGGCATTAAAAAAGATGTTAACCATAGCTTACATCGCCAATGCGCCGCCAACCTTGGGAACTAAGATGTTATGCCCCTTATGCCTGTACTCGCTCACTCACCCTTCAAACCGGAACACAACAATAGCAAGTACTGCTGTTTTGCGGTAGAATATCTGATGAGTGGGTGGTACCTACCCAGACGAGCTTGCACAAAGCTCTACCACCAAGTAAGATATTATTACAGTTAGACATTTTTGCTTAAGAAACATTGAACAATACAATTCTTTGAACAAATTCAATGAAATTTCCTACGACGAAACATATATTAACAAAGTTATCGTGAATGCTAACATACTTTTACCCTTTAGTTATTCAAAATAAGGAAACGGCTTTAAATTATAAAGCTGCGATTCCACGAAATAGAAAATTCCACCGAAAATCATTTGTGCTGGCTCATGCGCTAGTGAGAAATTCATCTTAAGTGAATGATAGCAAATATTTATAAGGAATACTGGAATCATTCTGAATTTTATTGGAACTTTTCTTAAACTTATTTGTTTCTTGCTCCTACTTTATTTTTGCTACAAAGTAATGTTTAGTCGAAAATAGAAAAAGTGCGTTTTTTTTTTGCTTTTTTTTTAACCGGAACTAAAAGTATATTCACCGAATTGAGGTTGACAATCTCTTTATTAATTCGGTAAATGTTTTGTGTTAAAGTTCCAAATTCAAAACAAACATTACGCGATAGAACAATTTACATTAAAATTAGTTTACATTACAATGCTCTGTGATATATGAAATGTATTGATCGCAATATCTGACGAAATATGGTCAAATGAACTCGCCTCGTTATGCCCAATAATTTCAAAATCAGTGAAGAAGCTTTGTTTGATTATCGCACCGTACAAATGACCATTAATTATTCTAATTATATATTGAGTCTAAATTACAATGTAATGGATTTGATTTCTGGACGGATATTTAATTAAATAAATTTTGGTTTTTCATAAATAGATATATTTGATTCTGATTTACGTTTAATTTATAATTATTAGAGCCGAGAAGATTTTTTTTATGTAAGAGTTGGCAAACGAGCATGAGGCTCACCTGATGGAATGTGACTACCACTGCCCATGCACATTTGCAACATCCGAGAACTTGCAGATGCGTTTTTTTTTTATAATTCCCGGGAGCGCGCACATGACTCTACTCCACCTGATGGTAAGTGGTAGTAGAGTCCAAACGCGACGACGGCTAGTGCAGTCGGGAAGAATGATTTGCACTAGCCGTCCCCGCCTTGCCGGCCCGCAAGATGCCTCTTCACGCCTCGTTGGAGGAACCCAGGCCGACCGGTCCGGTGGCTACAATCTTCTGAGTGAGATTGTTAATTTGGTGCATATGCTTCGTCTCGTGTCCGACGTTTTTATAAATTCAAATTTATAAAAACCAATTCGTCACACTGTAGATAATTATGACTGAAAACATAAAACAACATATGGTTTTAAAAATTACAACTCGATTTCAGTTGGACATTTCTGTATTCGAGCGCACTTGAACGGCGTCTACATAACAAGGCAATTACTGTTTTCCTGCACCACTTAATTTGTCATTTCGGTGTTAATTTGCAAACAGAATATGAATGTTTAATATAAAGTTTTCCTCTTTAACGAGAAGTTTGCTTGCGTTCTCAAGCGATAAATAACGAAAGCCTTTCAGTATTTACTGTGAACATTATAAAAAGAATGATCTATAAAAGGAATGAAAAATTTAATCTAACAATTGTGTATTCAACATAATTTTGCATTTTGATTAGATAATATTTATTTAACTTACAATACATATAGAAGAGTCTCTAAAGTGTAAGTGTAGTTAACATTTAAAATAGTTTTATTCAGCTATACATATCTCAGAAAAAAAGAAGATACGTCACGGGTTATTTATTAGACATTGAACTCGATGGTAATTGACTGACAGTAAAGTTAAAGAAAACCAATAAATACATAAATATATATGTAAAAAACAAAATTAATAAAAGTATACGTTACATAGTTTTATCTTATAAATGATGATATGAATGACATATTATATGTTCCGTGAAAAGCGGCTTAATCTGGTAAAATTTTAATCAATGTTTTACAAATGAACTACAACGAAATTTTACAAATACAGTTGACTGAAAATTAATTCTCAGTAGCAGCCCGGATTTGGTAGCGGGGTTCACAGTCACATGCCTCGTTTAGCAAAACCGTTGGCGCCTGAACTTTTTCCGGTTGCTTCACTCTGTCCGTCAGATTTTGTGATAGAATAGTTCAGTAGTGCACCTTTAAATGGTCAGATTAGGAGGATATATTCATCATTATTTATCAGTGATATATCTAGAATATTGTATTGTCATTTTAAATTACTTATTGATGTGTAATATGTATTGAAAAATAATAGTATTTGCTGCATATTAATATAATGTAGAGTATTAAATTGATCTGTACCAAAATGGTTAAAACGTTATGACTAAATTTAATTTATTGAGGAACCCAACAAACAGAAATATAATAATATTATTTACTTATGTTTGACCTTTAAAGTTATTATTTAATAGCAATACGAAATTCCTTAGATGTACAATATAATAAACATTTGAGAATCCATATAAATTAAGTAACAATTTCAAATTTAAAGAAATATATATCGTATTTTTTTTAAGAAATAATTTATATTTTATTGAGTTCTGACGACGATTCAAATGTGCTTTGAGCTTGAATAGAGTACATTTCGAAATCGCGGTAATAATTTAGCTATCTCTATTAGCAGTTCTTGCTAAGTAACATGTTCAATATGTGTCACACTATTCAGCTTCAGATAATAATTAATCAGCTAAGTCTATTTTAGACTAAAGATACGTTCCATTACGATTAATTAATTAACTAGCTACTGAATATTGAATAAAAGTAAAACTTAAATATCCTTCGTAAAAATTTACCTTAAAAATCACGTATGGAATTTTAATTAAAACATAAAACACATACTGTGTTTTAAAATAAATGAATTTAACAAAATGAAGTAATTTATAATCGAGTTTATTGAGAACTTTCCATATTTATGATTATATATAAGTTTCCGTCCGTGGCTTCGCCCACGTATGAGGAAGGGGAAATGTTCGGTAATCTATGTCCTCTGTATCCCTGATAATGTATATGCGATCGATGCGATTCATGATGATCGATGGAATAATTAAGGCGTGCAAACGTAGCAAACTCACTTTTGCGTTCATATTATTAAGTATGAATAAACATCGCTATTGATGTTTCATTTAAATATATATGAACATGATTACTGTACGACTTTTTAAAGATATTTTAAAAAAGGTGGTTTAATAATTCCTTTACGCATATCTCATTACAAACCTACAACACTTTGCTACTTGACCCATTTAACGAACCTTTGTACATTAATTTTTTCACACCTTTACCGCTGGACAATGTACCACCATTGTTCAAGATTTGACATTTCATTTTTTGACACATTTAAATTCTAAAGAAACTGGTTTCCGGCCCTGTATGAGGTTGTGGCAATTGTTAGCCCTCGTACGAGGTTGGGGCGGTTATTAGGTAGTAGTATAGGGAAGGTGAAATGAATACAAAATATTTCATAATAAGAATGTAGTTCATTGCTTTAGCATTAAGACAGCTTCATATAAATCTTCCAAACAGAATTGCATTATGCTAAATATTACTTCAGCTTATTAAACAAGTAGAGTCGTAACACTAATTATCTCTCTTAATAAGAAAAAGAAGTATCAAGACGTGGCAGCGATGAATATTTTATTTAACTTGAAAGGAACTATGTTTACTTTCTTTATACTTTTATGTTTACGTTTAATGAAAAGAAAAGGATCGTTCTTAGGAAAATGGTTAAATCAAAAAAACTACTTTATTCTTAAAATATATTTCTTCTTATATAAGATAACTGCTGCTAATGCAAAATGCAATTTTATTTAATGAAATAATTTATTTAATGATAAAAAAAAATTTATTCTGGTATTTCAGATTATACAATTAAAACTACAAGATCTTCTCAGTAGAAGTTTAAATAAAGTTAAGTATTTCTTCGCTTAATAAAATTATCTAGTTTTTGTTTGAATGAAACCAATTCGATTTCAACAATTTACTTAAAATGAACCCTATTAACCTCTCATAGCCCTTAGTATCTAATTTCTAACTTGACATCAAAAGCACGTTCAATTAAGCGTAAGTAATTGACTAAGAAGTCTAATAATATGTCATTACTGGATTCACTATCTTAGTAGGTTTCTAAAAGTAAAGTCCAGAGTCAAACCGCTTGTGAATATATCATTGCTGCGCAAAGGCTACTTTTGAGGAAAATGCTTAGAGGTTGTGTACAAATATATACTGTATTTTGTTTTTGACCGCCGGACGCGAGATAAGTTCTAAACATAAATGAAGTTCATGAAAATTTCGCGATGCTTGCCCCTGATTGAACCAGCATCTTCGGTTAAGATTCACGTGTTCTAATCACGCCACATAGGCATCTCTCTTTTATTTTATCGTAGAAAAAATATTAATAGAGCAATTGCCATTTAATATTTGATCTCGCTGGTCTAGTGGCTAGATATAAGATCCCCAGGTCCTGAATTCTAACAACAGGTCGGGCCGTTTAAAAAAGTTATTGGGCTTTTCTACCGAAGACTTTCCGTAGCAGTCTGGGGTCTGAAAGTTGCACTTAAGCCGTTGGTCCCGCGTCTGAACACCTTCCGGTCGTGTCGGATTCCCTCCCGTCAGATTATGAGAGTGAGGGACTCGTGAGCTTATCAGTGTTTACGCACACACTATATATCTTGGTCTCTCTCTTGCGATTCAATTGATGAACGCAGTTGTTACCTTTAAGAAAAATCTATCAAGTTTTATATGACGTCAAATAAGACACACGTTATAATTAACATATTTAAAAGTCGAGTATTTATTAATAAAAGATAATTAATCTTAGATTGATATAAAGTTATTTCGTCTTTCTGTAGAAAATAATTTAGTATAAGCTGTTCGGAACAACTACTTTACGTTAAAGCCGCAAGTCAATCCAGTTCAATTTGTTCTCTCGGAGGAGACGTGCCTGTAGATTAGCCTTCGTTTTATTCGATGTTGCTGTTTATCTAAGACATATTTTATTCACATTGACCTTAATTATATATAACCTATTTTATACTGAGGCGACCTCTTTTATGAACCCTCACCGCAATACAGAAGTGTGTAGTAAGCTTAATACGTGCATCTGTGTGTCTTACTGTGGCATCGTAACTCCTAACAGGATGATTCGATTGTTATTTAGGTGTTTTTGTAATGATCTTACCTAAGCTATAAATATATATGTATGTATAATTTTTAGATATTTTAGATTCGAGCATTTTGTTTAAATTTTTAATTTACGTTGTTAAATAATAATAAGAATTATAAATTTCCTGAACTAGATGTAAAACATCGAAATTTAATCGAAATTATTGGTTATAGAAATAATTTATAATTAAGGAAAACTAACAAATAAATATTTAAAAAAAATGAATTTAGTTGATAAAATTAATATAAATTTTACTTATACAAGAGAGTTAAGGGAGGCGGGGAGTTGAGTGCCGTTTGCCGTCACGTCATACGAATCGGTCTTACCCCCAAGAGCACCAATAAATAATTCACATCAAAAACAAATCCAATTATCGAAACCAAATGGTCGATGAAAGCTAATCGAAATTCAAGCGAGAACAATGAATGCTGTATAAACAAAATTACATTATACACATTGATGTCCACAAGCTTCTTTGCTCACATAAATTAAATTAGTAACTCTAAAATTCAATTTTTAACGCGTCATGTTAACCGTTTCTGTCAAAGTTATTTTAAAACGTAATTTAAAGCGAGCGCAAAACACTGCGAGTGAGTGACTCTTGTTTGCCTGTTGGCTTAGCTGTTTTTTATAACGTTATGAAAGCTTTTTATGCCAGTTTTATTATTCCAAATTTACATTGTTTGTGGAGCCACGTGTAATGTATAAAAATCGTTACAGCTGTCGATTTGTCAACTATATTTGAGGGATGAACTTCGGCATCATCATCGTATTCTTAAAGTATGGATATTTGACGTGAAGCCTGGATCTGTCGTTTCGTTTTGGATTTAGCGTTTTTTTTTTCATACCGATTCTAGTTTGGTCAGCAATTTTTGTGGCTAAAAACTTTTTCTTTACCATCCATACAACACGAGTCAGCAATGAACGCTTTGTTTCATTCTCTTTACCTGACTAAACAAACGATCTTAGAATTATTATACCTGTCGATATTCTAATATCTACCGAGTATACGTAACTGATTGGACTGAATGCATTAAGAATCTCTCAAGAACATTCTCGCTCTTCACACTGTTTGCTTAAATATCAAAATTGATTGTTCCTTTTTTGACTCGTTCGGTCGATGGACTCAAGTCGACGAAGTCGAGTAATTAATTCAAACAAATTGATTCTTCCACGGTCAATTTTGTTAATAACCCTTTATGTTATAATGAAGAAATTAACCGTGGAAAAGAACAAGTGTTTTTAGTGTGTCAATTTCATTTTCAATTTAGAAGCGTATCAATTTGGAAAAGCGACAGATTTACAGAATAGTTGATGGAAATACGTT
The DNA here is from genome assembly GCA_905220585.2 of Nymphalis polychloros. Classification (NCBI taxonomy): domain Eukaryota; kingdom Metazoa; phylum Arthropoda; class Insecta; order Lepidoptera; family Nymphalidae; genus Nymphalis; species Nymphalis polychloros. Next base: position 14,897,631 of record HG992241.1, on the reverse strand, counting down.
GGTAAGATTGGAATTTGATAGACTTTAGTGTGCTACTATTTAATCTCGCCATTCTAACGTTTTCAATAGGAACCACATTTCAGTTAAATGAAAAATCGTTTTTAATTACAAGAAACGGTTACCGTTATCGTCATATTAAATCAAATATTCATTGATTTTGATTAAGTAAAACATATTTGTTAAAAAAAACTTCGTGTATGGTTGCATTTTTAGTAACAATTACTTAAATTTTGAGTACAATAATTTTTTTTATGTAACTTGTTACTGAAAATGACCCACTGTTTCTCTGTTTGGAGAAGTCTTCCACCACGCTGCTATGTATTGTGTTAGTAATTGAAATAATGTCCCAAAAACATTGAAATAAAAAATTCAACAACAATTAACGTATATAATCTGTTAAGCTCATTGCTGTGAGCCGATAATGCAATATTTTCATAAAAAATATAACATAGGACGGCGTATTAATACATTCAAACGCGGATTTGAAAATTTGGATGAAACCGTCAGTCTCTTAACGAATACGCGCACTAAGGAAAGATTTTGATAAATTTCTATTGCAAAGCAGACGATTCAACTTTAACGAAGCCGTTGAAAGTGTCATTATATTTAGTACAACAAGGCAAATGAATGTTGTACATGGTTTTGGGAGCAGACAAACGTGTCGCTCTGTGTGTACAAATATACTTTATTTTTAAGTTTTCGTGGGCGAAGCCTTGGTATGTAGTTTCAGTTTGAACGTTTGAACATGTTATCAAGTTTTATATTTCATATGAAAACTTCTAACTGTGTCGAAGCAACATCGTTGAAATTTATGTAAATTTCGAAGTATAAAGAAATATTTTCAATAAGCGTTTGCCACTGTCCAGAAAAGCTTAGCCTTGGTTCGGGCCTGATTGTGGACCCGCTGAGGCGAAGAAACATCAAGCGTACCTCGCTTGGGTTGATGCTCGTTACCGTAAATCGAGGGACATGCGCCAAAAGAAGACAGTCTTTAATAAGGCCGCAAATGCAAGAAAGCTATGCAAAAGTCACGCTTCGATCACATTAGTCGAATAGGGAACAAACTGGCTTCGTACCACCCGGGTAGCAAAGCGTATTGGTCCCTAGCTAAATCGATTGAAGCGAACTTTTGTCGCCCCTCACTGCCTTCCCTTCAGAAGCCTGACGGGACGCTAGCTCACACCGCCGAAGAGAAGGCAAATCTCTTTGCGTCTTTATTTGCGGAGTCTTCACGTCTTGACGCTGGTAGCGCGACACTCCCAGCAGCACCAAGCGCCAAAACTCATATGAGTGATATACACATTCGGCAAAAGGAAGTTCGCAAAATGCTACGCAGTCTAGACGTGAACAAGGCTAGCGGACCTGATGGCATTCCAGCAATTGTCGTGAGGAGATGTGCGCCTGAACTGTCTCCCTTCCATCTTGACGCATCTGTTTCGCCTCTCTCTTGAGACTGGTCAAGTGCCTAAGTCCTGGAAGTTTGCTAACGTGCAGCCCGTGCCTAAAAAAGGTAGTCGTGCTGACCCTGCCAACTACAGGCCCATCTCGGTTACGTCCATTCTGTGCAAGACAATGGAACGTATCCTTAATACTAGGCTCCTGACGTACCTGGAAGCTAATGACCTTCTCAGTGACCGACAGTACGGATTTCGCCGAAATCAGTCCACTGGTGATCTTCTGGCGTACGTCACTCCAATCTGGAGTGAGGCCATCGAGAAACACGGGGAGGCACTTGCTGTTTCCTTGGATATCTCGACGGCCTTCGACAGGGTTTGGCATGATGGCCTTATTAGCAAGCTTCTTGCGTATGGCCTGCCTGCTAACTTGTGTGAGTGGTGATTGATGGCCACTCTTCGGATCAAATGGCTATAAATGCCGGTGTTCCCCAGGGGCCAGTTCTCTCGGCAACATTATTTCTGCTGCATATCAATGATTTGCTGATGCCCGGTATCCATAGGTACGCAGATGACTGCACAGTTGTCGAGAGCTATAGGTCCAACGAGCCAGTGAGGCCCAAATCCAGACTCAGTGAGAGGCCATGGTTGAGCGCCTGAACGTGACCCTTAAGGCAGTGTCCGATTGGGGCGATGCCAATTTGGTCATGTTTGGCCATGGGTGAGACGTTACTTCACTCCAGAACAACTGCTCAGCTTATACAAAGCACAAGTGAGGTCAAGTATAGAGTACTGCTCTCATCTTTGGGACGGCTGTACTAAGTACCACCTTCAGGCTTTAGAGTTGATTGAGAGGCGTGCCAAGAGGCTGATAGGTGACGACACTTCGGTCGAGTCTAGGCTCCAAAGTCTGGAACATCGACGTGTAGTTGCGTCCCTTTCAGTTTTCTATCGGATACATTTCGGAGAATGTGCGCAGGAATTGCAAAAATTAATTCAGCCCGCCCCCTTTTACTATCGAACGGCCAGGCAAACGCGACCAAAGCGCCATAGCTACACAGTGGAAATTTCCCGCCTACGTACGAAGCGCTTCGAATCCACCTTTATCATTCGCACTGCTAAAGTGTGGAATACTTTGCCTGAGTCTGTATTTCCCGATAGGTACAACGTTGGTGTCTTCAAATCTAGATTTAATAGGTATCTTCTAGGCAAGCGTGCTACATCGTAGACCGTGTCTATGCTTAACATCAGGCAAGACAACGGTCAAACGCTAGCCTACTATGGGTAAAAAAAAAGCGTATTATTTTATGATAAATACATTTTTGTGTTTTATTTTGAATCCCCCTTTCTAATAAACGCCGGCGGTTCTATATTTACGCAAGGTTTTCTTTTACTTTCTTACGAAAGGCAACTTAATGATGACAGAAATAGATAAATGTATGTAACATATATAGAAGCGTCAATAGCGCAATGGTTTCCGGGACGTCTAGCGATATTAGTCGCAGATTCGATTCTGGCCCTTTGAATAATTCCTTAAAAATGTAGTAGATTATATATTAAAACACTAGAATATTTATTACTAGTTCCGATAATTTATTATAAAATCAATAATCCAATATTGTTTTTCTTTAACGGCGTAACTCTGAAACTGTTGAACATTTTATCAAGAAACATTAAAATGTTATATAACAACGATAAGTATCTCGTGTTATATCGGATGTCAAATACAATACGATATTTGCTTGTGTTCATAGACCATGCCTGGCTAACAATAAGCCGAAATTATTTGAATTACAACAGAATTAAATTTGTAAAGATTACCATTACACGTGTATGCCTGTTACCGATATAACGATGACGCCAAATGCCGATGACGATGAAGTCAAAATCATTTAATAATAACCTTCTTTAGTTTAATAATTTCTACTACATACATTATATTAATATATATATATATATAAGAGATTTCCACCGATTTATTGACTCATCACGATATCTCTGGAACCATAAGGCGTAGAGACTTGGTAGGAATATTCCTTTCGCCGAGTAGAGGTCAGCTAAGAACGGATTTTGTTCAACTCTCATCCAAAACGGAATTAACACATATTTTATCATTTTCTTTATATGTAGGAGAGCCCATACCAAACATCAGTAACAGTTGCCTTAGTAACCATTGCCGTAGTAACCGATTTCATTATGTTTATATTGATAAACTAGTTGTTGCCCACGTCTTTGCTATACATTATATTCGTGTAACTCTTACGGTTTTTGCAGCGCATGCCAGAATGGCTTGCAAATAGGAGACATTTTCCGACTTACGTGACACTTATTGTTATATTTTGGCCAATTTACTCAATCGCCTTATAAATTATAGCCTATATATTATTCTGATGTATGAGGTATATTATTGTAAAGAGTAACAAAAGTCTATTATATTATTAGGAAGTAGGATTATTATATGCGCTGTATTGAACACACATACACTGTACTGTAAGGGCGAATAGATCGATTGGTGAATGTTATCTCATATTGATTAAAAAATTCACAGGATAAAATCCTTATTTTACCCGTACGAAGTCGGGACGGGCAGCTAGTATTAACTATAATTAAGTCATATTAGTTTCTTCATGCGACAAACGCGCTTTGTGTGATCCAAGCAGCTTCAGTTTAATAAATGTCATTTGTATAGATTCTTCCATTATAATGAATATTTTATTGTTTCAATAGAAACATTTTTTTTTATTTTATTCTTATACTCTATTCGAAATGATATTGAAAATCGACGCATTCTGTCGCTTTTCTGGTCTTTCAAAGCTCTAAGATGAATTCTAATTTGGTTTTTACTTTAATTTATCTAAGTAATTACTTCCGGAAGTTTTAAGTTCATAATAAATTTAATATAATAGAAAAGTATATTGTTGATTAATCAAATCGCTTACAGATGACGCTCACGTGGCTTAACCTGTCTAACGCATAATTAATTTGTCACTTTTACGTTTTTGTTTTTACGTTTGTCTTAAAAAAATGTACAAAAAACGAAATATTTATATCTTAATAGATGAAACATTTATTATGTCATTATTTAACATCATATGTAACTTTAATACTCCACGTCAAAGTAGGAACAGGCAGTTCCTACGTCAAAAATTAAATTAACTGGACTTAATATCGCGTCCAAAAAACGAGCAAATTGTGGCGTCTAAATAATAACGTTTTAAGTTTAATATAAACACAATAGCATTTTCGAAAGTAATACATATATTTAGTATGTCCAAAACCCAGCGTAATGATCATTTTCCAATTCGGAATATCAATAAATATAATAAACGTACAGAATATGCCAATATCATGTTGTTCTTTATTCGTATGAGTTCGAGTTTTATTATAACCAAGCGAGCAAGGTCTTTAATATTTTGCATAACAAATAAATTTCCTATTTCTCTACATGGGTGCAATTACGTGTCACATTATGAACAAACGAAGTTGACAAATAGAATATGGCTTATTTAGTCACGCGTTGAATATTAGAAGTTGAATATTAATCCATGAATAATATTTATATTTATTAATAATAAAACTCAAAGTACCGAAAAAATATATAATAGATTAATTGTTGGTTGGCCTGAGACCCATGATGGATGCGATAGATGATGCAGAGTGATCCAACATCTCTATGCAGAACCAAAGGCAAGCCCGTCGGAAAGAAGATGATCGTCACAAATTCTAGCTATTCTACATTGAATGCGGTCAAATGGAAGATGTTAGAACTGGGGAGCTGCCGCCCCGAGAGGAATGAGAGCAGTGGGGCCGAATTTGTGCCTTCTAGAGGCGATGAGCGACGTGAAGTACTGTCTCGTCTTGTTGAGCACACCAAATTTTTTAGAGACAAATTTGGATTTACCTTCGAACTGACCACGGAACTGAATGACGATGAGAAATTCCGATTCTGACCGTGAAATAAAGCTTTAACCTGTGGTTGTCTTAAGATACGAATTCGTGATTTTTTATGCGATGCTTATGGTGACAATACTTGACTACTCAAGAAGATCAAGCTTCCCCTCGGCCACCAGTACCAAAGGAGCTTTGGGGACCATCAGGCTTAATCTTGCAGTGGTATATAACACACTCTACTGACAATAGATAAATTGAATACAGCCAGTATTCTCTTATAGCTTCTATAGTGAGTAATGATTAATGGAAACATCGATTTTATTATTAATTAACTAATGCCAGGAACGCTACGCAATTCCTCTTTCAAATTTTTCTATCCTACTTCATCTGATTTGAGAAGCATAAACAAAATTCTATATTGAATCCCAACATATTAATTCTGGTTTCGTATATAAAAATTCAGTTATTTATTTTCAGATTGTGAACGTCCAATCTTGAGACCAGTCCCATTTCTCCGAATATTGTTAACATAACTTTAATAACGACACAGATCCCTTCGTCATTCGAGTATCTCTGAACGCTTATAAGGATAACTATATTTAATTTTATCAGCGCTTACACAAAAATATATATGAAGACATAGTTAATAATCAAGTAGATTTTTTTTAAGTAGAAATTATAGGTCTCGGATAACGTTTGACAACCTTATCAGCGCGAGCAGCTAATAGTTTCAGAGATATATATAAACGTAAAATTGAAAATCAAAGTAAATCTTATTTGTTTATAACTCTACTTGTTGGTCATCCATTTTACAATATTAATTAAACGTATGCACTGAGTCGGAATGACTATTGCAGCGCGAAGAACTGACAAGACGCTGCTAATGTATAATTAAATTTATATAAAAGTAATATTGTTATTGATGATTAGGACAGGATAAATGACTTGCTGTTTTATATTTTTCCGATCGAGGAATACCGATCGAGGCGATCACTCACTCACACAGTGTTAAACTGTGTATGAAAACGCAAGTGCCCTCTCTATCAACTCAATCCAATAATTTAATGGGACAGTAAATCCTACCCAAAGAATATAGTTTCTGGACAGAATAACGCATTACCTTTTTAGTGGCCGTCCCTTGGTTTTGTGCTGTGACTTCGGGATCTGCGTTCTTATAATCTAGCCATTAGACCAACGAGGTAGTCAATATTCTGAATAATATAGTAAGATTATGTAAACGATAAAGTAATAAATAGTGTTTGTTGATTTACAGAATATGCATATGTATAGGAGTAAATTAAATTGAGTACCTATACATAGTCGAAACATGTTATGTGATGGCAGAAAATCTTCACTTGGTGGTAGGGCTTTGTGTGAGCCTATCGCTTATTCTACTGCTAAACAATTTAATCTTGTTAATTTTCAAGTGATAACTTCTTATGCGAGGGTATACCGCTTCGTAACGTAACGCGTTAGGGCACCACTATTACCGACGCGGACTGCTTTACCTGAGAGTTACCAACCTAACGCCATATAGCGTATACATATAGTACTTATAATAATTTAGCAACTCTCAAGTACTAATTTAAATTATATTTAATAAATAAATATTATAATTAATACGAAATATTATCACTTCTGTCGAGCGTACCGAGACGCACACGTTTTTTTTTTAATCGTCGATTTCAAAATGCTTCTAAAGTCTTAATTGAATATTTTTTACTTCTAATTGATAATTTTTAAGTTTAGTTCTTATTTCTCGTGTTTTCTATACACACACATGTACCAGAAATCGATTACATTAACTGTTACAAGAATGAACTAGTGGAAGGTGTCCGTCCATTGGTTGATTGAAGAGCTGCTCGAATTCTCATTAGACAAATAATTGATTGGCTATTTGACGCCGCCTGAAACTTAATATGACGGACGACAGTTGCGATATTGCTAAATTGGTTACATAAAGCATTTTTTTTTCACCTTTTTTATTGTTTCCATCGTTCTATTATTATAAGCTTGTCTGTTATTGAAAAAGTTTCATACATTTACTGCTTTACTAATAAACTTTGCATACTTACTATTATATACGAACGACGATGCTCTAAGCCATCTCATACAAACGCAAAAATTCTCTATGTGCAAACCAAGACCGACAATTGTTACGCTAATAAATAATGATAATCTTTTGCGGTGTTATACATTATATTTTGGCGGTAGAATGTGTGATGACTGGGTGGTACCTAGCTGGCTTCCACAAGCCCTACCACTAAGCATCTTATATTAAACACCATTAATAAATACGACATATTAATAAATATATGCTTGAAGTTTTCTTCAGTAGTGTTCAGTATATATAGTTTTTTTATAAAGTAATTACCGGGTGGATCTTGTTTCTGGACGTACTTTTTGTAGAATCCGCATGCCGAATAGCTCTGCATTTAATTTAATTTGTATAATCGCGACTTAAAAATGCCCGTTGGAGCCAACTTGAATAAAGTAAACACTATTACTCGCTTTAAAACAACAGAGGAAAATAAAAAATATGAAACATTACCTACAGCACAGTTTATGCACCGACATTTAGTTTGAATAAAGTTTAGCGCAAGGAGAGTTTTATATCTCTTAGTCACACTTTTGCAACTAGAAAGAATTATTATAAGTTTTTGAGAAACTAAAAGATCGAACTCCGGTAATTGGATGCCAGTCATAGCCATGTGCAATCTGTAAAGCTATGAATTCGTTGAATTATGTTGTTATTTTTTTGCTATAAACGGAAATCAGTCTGTTGACACCTTCACGTCCATAACACTGAATTAATGAAATATTGAGGGAACATGTACCGGCTTTCATTCCTAATCCAGATGAAAAATAACGGAGTGGCGGGAATGAATAGTCCTTATGTAAGTTTTGAAAATAATTTAACATTTAAAGTAAATTTTTAAATATCAACTCTTGACAAGTTTCCGAGTACGAGTGATGGCGTACCAATAAATTTACTATAATCCAGACTTTTTTAAACAAAGCACAACCAAGAAATAAATACGTTTAATATAACATAATTATAAATGTGTAATATAAACCTGATGGCCCAGTGGTAAGAATGCGTGAATCTTAACCGATGATCATGGGTTCAAACCCGGGCAAGCACCGCTGAATTTCATGTGCTTAATTTGTGATTATAATTCATCTCATGCTTGACGGTGAAGGAAAACATCGTGAGGAAACTTGCATTTGTCATATTTCACTGAAATTCTGTCACACGTGTATTCCACCAACCCGCAGTGGAGCAGCGTGGTGGAATAAGCCCCAAACCTTCTCCTCAAAAGAGGAAAAGAAGCCTTAGCTCAGCAGTGGGACATTCACAGCCTGCTACTGTAAATATTATTTTCTTATTAGTAAATAGTTTGGGATTGAATTATTATTTATCTTCGAATGTTAAAAGTTAAATGTATAGAATACTACTTTCCCGCGGTTTCGCCCGTGTAGTTCCCGTTCCCGTGGGAATACGCGGACAAAATGTAGCCTATGTCACTCGCTGATATGGAGCTTTTCATTGGTGAAAGAATGTTTAAAATCGAACAAACTCACATTCGCATTTATAATATTAGTTAGGTTTCACAACATTTGAGAGTCCGACACACGTACCTACGAGTATTTAGCTAAAACACCTACAATTTACAAAGCGTCTTCCCACATATTACCTTCGTATATACTTTGTAACGTGTTTATGAAACATTTAAAACATTGTATATGTTTTATTAAATTATTCATAGTTTATATTTATAAACGTGCATAGATGAAATTTATAATAAATACACTGTTGCAAATGAAATAAATTGTGTTATGTAAATGTTTGGATCTTGAAATATAATTTCTTTAGAAAATACCCAAAGCAGCCTGCTCACAAAACTGCAACCTGGTGGAAATTAAACATTAATTTTCCCGACTACATGTCACTAGGAGCAATTATTACTATTCATCTCATTCACGATTTTATATTGCCTTATTGGCTAAGCTACTGGTGCGGCCTTGTTTTGCTTCGAGATTCGGGCACATTTTTCCTTCCATTGCGGGGTCATCGGCATCTTCCTTTTATGTCGACGGCATAAATTTAGTTTAAAATTCATTGTTAAATTCTATAAAGGTCCCGTTCAAGTATTTCTAATCTGATCATAATGTTTATGAAATACTTATTTAATAGCTTGCCCTTGGTATATTGTCTGTCTGATTCACAGTTCAGACTAAAGATTAATCTTTTCAAAAATAAAATCTGTTTGCTGTATATTAAAATAGACCCATGTAAGAAGTCATATCAAGAATAAAATCTAATCACTCAACAATATCTTCATTTTTTTGAATTTTATTAAACTCGACCGTTACCCAGCGTCCATATAGCAAGTACAAACCTATAATTACTATCAACTAGCGACCATCTCCGATGTCGTCAGAAAATGAAACAGCCTACGTTACTCGCTGATAATATAGCTAATATGCGAAATAATTTTTAAAATCGTAGTAGTCGTTTTTGCGTTTATCTCTTACAAATAAACATACAAATAATCAAATCTTGTCTCTTACAATATTAATATAGAAAACTCGCTGTCGCGTCCAACTTAATACGGCTATTTTTAACATGCAAAACTATTAAATTGATGAATATAAAGATTTATATGCCACGATACATATGTGACATATATAACTTTTGTTATATAATACATACAATAAAATGTTGAGTGTAACATCGCCTAAACGAGACTACTGATATCAGTATCAATAGTAGCATAACATTTATAGAGTAGGTAGTGTAATCTATTACGACGTCAATAATAGAGACCCTGTATGAAAGTGTTTTTAAGACTTAAACATAGCTATAATACAAATTATATGAGTTTAAAATCAAATTACTGAATAAAAAAGCGACGATTTATCATTAAAAAAAATAAAAATTTGAAGTACGTTACTTAAAATAATAATAAAATAATGTCCTCCAGACTGATTTCGATCACGGCGGCCAATCTCAAGAGAGAATAGCCAACTGTGCAGGAAAAATTAGTGCGCAAGTGCAGTGCGATACGACCGGAAAGAGTTCACGCTCAGAACCAACGGCGTTACGTGTTTTCCGATGAATCTACACACCAACTTTTAGACTCCGGGCGGCTACTGAGAATTTTCGACAGAAAAATCCAATATTTTTTTATTGGCCCTACCCGGGATTTGAACCGAGGATCTCCGGGTCTGCGGCCTTACATCTAGCCACTACAACAACGAGGCAAAAATTTTTTAAATAAATATCAAAATTTATATAAAGAAACAGAATGAGATGATGGTTATTTAAAGTTCTGAAAACAATAATGTTTTTCTTTACTGTGTAAAATGTAGTTGTAGATCTTTGTAAGCGTTTCTGTACTTTGTAACGTTCATAACTTCGTATAGGTGTTTATAATCATCGTGCTTTGAATATATACAATGGAAATGGCATAATGTATACCACCACCGACTTAAATATTAGGCATATCTATTTATAAGACCAGTATGATAGTATCCACAATCAACACAACATGAATAATAAGCCAAAACAACGATCATAACAATTACAAAATATATCAATTGACGAAAAGAGATCAAAATATTGCTGTCAAAATGTTACTCCAGGACTTTTGATTATTTTTAAATACGAAATAATTTAATAAAGTTGTTTAATTATTGAACATTTTTAATACCGTGTACTGAAAAAAAAAGATGTGCATATTTCTGATTAAAAATGCCAATACGTATTCTCGTGAGTAATTTCCAAAATTATAAATAAAATGTATTTTTACGTATTTTTATTGGACTCAGTTGAATCAGTGTGTCGTCATTGAAAATATTTTCCTATTCATTTCAGGAGTTCATTTGTAGTTTAATAAAAAAAAAATCGCATTGTGTCTATATATTGGAATCAAATCGTATGAACATACAAATTCGTCCCGCTTGTCAACCGCAACTGCCATTTCGGTTGTTGCGTTTCGTTGTTGTAGGTGTATTGTTACAAAGTTCCTTTACTGTACAGTTGCCACTGAAGACGACATTTTTTATGTTTTCACTATAAATTGGCTTTTTCATCTGATTCGTTGACAACGTAATAAGCGTTAACGAGTATTGTTAGGAAAGATAGTCGTTAAGATTAAAAGGTACTTTCGGCCGAAAAATTAACTATGTAGATTTTATTTCTTTGTTTCTATATAGCAATATTCTTTAATTATAATATAAGGTTATATATATTTTTGTTAAAACACGACAACTTCCTCAAGTAATTCTAGCCACTTGCGCATATAGAGCGCAAACACAAGTGAAACAATCCTCTATTCCGTTACTATCAGAATCCGATGGGACTGATGGGACAAACAACTGTACGTGCTTTTCGAGGCAGCGGAGTGCAATACTAACAAGTTCCTAACTCCAGGCTAATGCTGACAGTTTCCTGGCAGAATCCAATCATCCTTTTTCATTTCAGTTCCCCGACTCGAAATCCGAGCCCAGTAGTTCGTTATCAACGTAATTCTTACAAGTTACTAGACAAATGAAGAAGCTATATCGGACATCAAATATATATTTAGGTAAACTAACTTATATGGACGGCAAAACAATTTATTTACTACAGTTGAATGAATCATCTTTTAAAATAGAGCTAGAGTTGTATTCTATCCAAATAATTGTATTAAGTAGGCGGTAAACAGTTATTTTGAGTTTGTCAGTATTCCACTGGGTGAGTAGTCAGCAGAAGGTCCTGTAAGGAAGGCGCTTGCCCGTCAATGTCTGGGATCCGGGTGGGCTGATCAACCAGTTAGGTCAAGTCATGCGTGAGAGCGAAAGCATGAGCAGTCTTTCCAGCAAGGTCAGTTTTGGAAGAGTTCAACCATGATACATGGTGAGCATTAAAATCCCCAAAAACACCAGTTCCGCGTTAGGAAACTGCTCTTGCGCAGCATCTGCCACCTGACTAAGATGGTCAAATAGTCGGCTTGTCTCCAAGTCACCATTGTGGGATCTATAGAGGCACATGTAGACTCGACTCTGACGAATCAGGTTTACACGTACCATCAACATGGAGAGGGAAGGGTCCTCCAAGCAGCGCAGACGGTGACAACAAACATCCGTCCTGACTAACAAGCATACTCCGGCTTTCGCTTTGAAGGATTCTTCAAGCATGTAGCCGAGATAATTAAGGTAGCTGGTATCGACAGGACGGAGTATTTGAGTCTCCGTAAGAAACAACATTGCTGGCCGTGCTGTCTCGAGATGGTGGTGGACAGCGTTGAGGTTAGCGTGGAGTCCACGGATGTTAGCGAACTCAACCTCAAGCAGCGAAGGTATGGTGGGGGTGTGCACCGCTGATCGACCGTTATTTCTTTTTTGCGCTGTCATTTGGGAAATGTTGGAAGAGACGTGAAGCGAGCGACGCATTGCCACGATAGGGATGGTCAAAGTGTGGAGCTGTGTTTCACCAACAAGCTGCCAGAAGGGAAAATAAACTGATCCGCCGGATGGAAGGGCCTCCGAACCCTCCCGGTAGTGGCCGCAGGGACCCCACCGTCCGGTACGACGATCCACACCGAGATTATGCGTGGCCTGGTGGGGCAGCCTCGTGAGCTGGTTAGGAACACTTGGGCCCCTGTACTCTACCACGGGCGGCCAGCGGAACAACCGTTTCTACGGGTCTCCCTGTCCGGCGGGTCAACATAATTTCCCCCGGCATTGGTTCAATAGCAACTTCCACCGTACCACCACATATCGCGGCAATGCGCGCTCGGGCACTGGCTGTACTCTGGCTGATCTCGAAACGCGGCTGCAAGCAGCCACTTCACGAGTTTTCCATCATGCGTACGGTAGTAACAAGCCAGGTGGATGATTGACATCCTACCACCAGATGAGCAGATGGTCGCTGAGATATCCCTTAGTCGCCTCTTACGACACCCATGGGAGAGAGAGGGACAGTGAATTGTATTCTTACTTCGTCACTGCACAGATAATTCACGTTTTTTTTAATTTCACGAAGAACATAGATTATTTTAATGTATGTATGTGTATTATTTGCAAAATAATTAGCCTAAAAAATTAAAAGTGCCGAAATTCACTATTCCACGCGGACGAAATCGCGGGCACAGCTAGTTTATTATACTTACATCATTTAAGCAAAAAAAATATCGTGTTATCGATAATATTAAAATGTTATTATTAATAATATAATTTTAATTGTAATTGGTTGATTCTGTAATTAAAAGAATGAAAAAGAATAACTAAGTTTCTTGCCGGTTCTTCTTGATAGAATCTACATTCCGAACCGGTGGTTGCTTTAGATTCAAAAGTGTCCATATAAGCCTACAAATAATTTACATATTTTTGAACTAAGATGTTATGTTACTAATATAATTAAATTGGCTTACTCACCCTTGAAATAGGTACACAGCTATGCAAATTAAGGAATTTATAGTGGTACAAAAATAGAAGTGAGTAGTACCTATCCATACTTTCACGAAGCGCTACCATGTAAGCATGCATTTCATTTCAATCAATTATAATAATTCACGTTTTCGATCAACATTACTAAATAAGCGAGAAAATATAACGTCTCGAAATCGAAATATTACTGGACAGCGCGTAGCTTCATTTCCCAATTTAGTTTACAGGTGAATTGCCTGCCTTCGTGTCGCATAACGTATTTAAGAGCTTTAAATAGTTTCCGATCTGCATTTTACTTATAAACTCAACTGACAACGGATAATAAAACGCAAAATTTATTAAAGATTATTTTTAAATCAAAGTACATTTTACACACAGCGTATTACATACTTGTTTGGATAACAAAGTTATTATCAACCGTGAAGCAATTGGGTTAAAAAAAAAATTACCCTCAAACTGACCTTAAAATCGATTTAGTGGAACAGTAAATATTATTTTTAAACATAACACCCTTTTATCTTTAAACGTTGATATTTTATAACGCGGTTTAGATAAACTGCATAAAATTATTGAATATTTTAAATAAGGAACTGCATAACTTATAACACTATTATAACGGTTGAAGAAACATTTTAACATGATTTTGTAACAAATTACAATTTCTTGTCTTGTTATTTTAGAATTAAAACTTCATTCGGCTCCCATCTCAAGTTCCCGACTTGTTACAAGCACCTCATTAATTTTGACTACATTTCATGTGACGCTCGTCGCGCGAGGTCGAGCCGACTAAGAAAACTGTTTTAAAGATAATGTTTCGACGAAATAAATATTATTAACATAATATTATTATATCAATGTTTTTTTAAAGAATATTATTAATGTGAAAGATTGTGTGTTTAGTCACCTGTGGTAAAGCTCCTGAAAGTGATTAGCTTTGAGATAATACTTTCATTTCTGAAATACGGTTTGAAGGGTGACCGACCATTTAACAATGAATCACTTATTATAAACGCAATATGAAAATTTTCTGAAAGTAATCAGCAATTACACAAAAATTTTGACAAGCTTATTACAGAAACAGTCACAGACTCGTGTTTTAACACATATGTAAGTAACTAATTATAACCACCATACGCAATTTATGATTGCGGCGCTTGGTCACTGGCTTAGTTCATTGGCTAACTCAATAACCAGTAAATATGTTAGTTAAGGTGCATACGAAAAAAAATACGTCATGTGAAGTAGGCTAGTGACATGTAGTCCTTAGTAGAACATTGCAATTTCGATAAGCAACAAACCAATTTCGATAACGAACGTATTAGAGATCATGAATCGGAGAATGTAAATTTATGCTTCAATTATGTTTTTCTTTCATTGATATATTTTTCATTTTATTATTTATTCCAAAGAGTTTATTTTAACAGAATATAAACATATAACATTTTTATAATTGAAAATGTGAAATGTGAATTTAAAGGCAATTGTTTTTCCATGAAAGCAAATAAATACAACGGATAATACCGAAATACGTAACCACGTTCATCCATCTCTCCATGTATGCGTTCGAGAGTTGTCAAACTGTTGGAAACAAGAGCAATCTATACACATCAGTAGAGACAATAATAGTTTCACTGAGCAATATTGAATTCTCTAAAACAATACTTTATTTCAAGTTACTAAAATGGCCTTTAATATATTATGTGTACGTACTATTTTTGCGTATATGACGCAAATGTACTAAAATTTATTATTTTCAATAAAACAAAATAAAAGATATTCAAATTAGTTTTATATAATTGTGCTATTTGATATTTTGCATACTATTATCTCTGTGCAGGGCGTTGCTTGCCCGTGTTGTGCGTGCATTTGTTCCACGTCTACGGCCTGATCTCGTACTTCAAGCTGGACGCTGTCAAGACATGGAGGCTGTTCACCATGATCGAGGAGGGCTACCACAGCACTAACCCTTACCATAACTCGGTCCACGCAGCTGATGTCACGCAGGCTATGCACTGCTTTTTGCAGCAGAAACAGGTATAATTTGTTTTTCTTACATTTGATATTAGTTACAGCCATAAGATTTGACTTCTTAATGTTATAAGTAAAAATAGTACTTGTGCTTGTATTCTATGCGTTTGCATATTTTTGCATCACATTGAGTAAACATTTGTGTACTTGCGTGGGTGAATTCTTGTAAAAATTAAAGAGGTATTGCACAGACGTATTACTAGTAATTAATATTTTGATTTAAACAAAACCTTGCCTATTTTTTTTAACGTAATACACGTCTTTTATGATGTACTTTATATTGATATTCTTGGTCAGTTAACTATTCCTCCGCAATTTCCAAGCATTCTGCACTTTATTTCTGAGATGTCGACAGCTATTGTGGAGAAAATACGCCAATAAAACAGCAAATAACTTCAGTTTGAAATCTAAGTAATAGTAATAGACTTAATTTAAAAAATAGCTCTAATATCATATTTAAAAGGCGAGTTTATTTGAAAATAGTTTAAGCGTACTTCGCTATAGTCGAGAATTTATGGACTTAAGTGCCTTTTCATATCGAAGTTTTGTTCACCTCTGCCGTATTATTCTAAATTATATTCGAAGAAATGAAAATGAAGGTCAATTTAACAATGTTATAACATAATAAGCGTAATAACATTTCAATATAATTGATAGATAGTGAATAATTAAACCAACGGCCTGTTTATAGGGACCATAAAAACTGTACAACATTCACTTCTCTCACAACATTTGTAATTATTTTTAATAAGCGTCCCGTCCTGTGTCGCACGGCTAGCACTAAGTAGGTAGACGCATAACGCCGAGGACTTTCTTTATAACTGTCTAAGAGTACAAACAACTCTACATTATTTTGTTATAACTTTGACCGTTTAAACAGCGTAGGCTCTCACGAGACACAATTTTACGACAAATGTAATAATGATTTGCTAATTCGCATAAAATATTTAAATGATGTACTTAAACCTTCCTTCCTTAATCATTACTACTCGAAAGCGAACTGAACATCCACGCAGTTGTTTCTGAAATTAACTCAAATATATGTACATACAGACAGATAGACAAAGGATAAAAGGCAAGGAAGACCGATCAATGGAGGGAGCTTGTGAGGGGTGTCATGTATGAGGAGACAGTTACCGAGGATATATTTAGAGTCCAATTCAAAGGCATAAGTCGAGAAAAAGTGAGATACTTATACATTTATATATATTGTTTACGTGCCGTATAACATGTGGATAAGACTTTCACTACATTTATCAACGAATATTACTATTAAAGCAATTCACAATATGCTTCCAGCTAACATAACTTTGATATTCGAGTCGAGTGTCAATCCGCAAAAAATCCTGTTTATAGTGTAGCGGTATTGCACTAAAACCAACACATCTGATTATCAAGTCCGTTTTAAAATTAGAACTAACAATCCAACCCGACTTCGTAAAGACGAAATTTAAGTTTTTTCATATAGTCTTGCATGATTCATAATAACAATGTGTAAAAAAATGTGATATATTGATGTATTGTAAAAATATCTAATTATTGTCACCACTTATACTTTGCTTCGTATATTGTTTATAGCTCCCTAAAAATACCGTGTTTTGATTAAAGAACTAAAAATATATAATTATACAAAAATCAAAAACCTCATAAAAAAACTGTTTAAAGAGATCCTATCAATAAAACTTTCAGACTGTGTAATTATTAAATGGATCTTATGGCTGTTAAACAGTTAGCGTGATAAGATGATCTTCATTTTGAAAAACCTATTCATTTTATTTTATCTCTACCGCCATTTTGTATTTTACGACTGTGATTTTGAATTTATTAAAACAAAACTTACCCTATGATGTATCTATCGGCTTGTAAACTTTCGCATGGATTTCACGAGCCGATAGAATCATCATTGATTAAAACTCATCCAGCCGTTAGGTGGCTTCGAGGGTATAAAGATTACTTAATACGCAATACATACATACACACATATTCAGATACGCGTAATAACACAACCCTAGCTTTGCTGTTAAATACATACACAGAACACTTTATCACAATAAATCATATTGTCTTGAAGAAATAAGCGCACAAGCGGATTATTTCATTAATTAAATGAGTTAATCATTATTTTTTGATGGGCCACCTGATGATATGATATTAATTAATACGTTATGCCCCTTGTGCCTGTAGTTACACTGGCTCACTCACCGTTTACACCGAAACACAACAAAACTAAGTTCGACGGTAGAATATGTGACGAGTGTCTACCCAAACAGGCTTGCACAAAGGTCTACCAAATTTTTTTTAATATAATGAATACTAGTGTATGTAGTACTATTATTATTTAATAAAATGAAGTGTATTTTAATGTGGAGTACATTAAACATTAAAATAACACGTTAAAAATTAACACGTGATGAATCACAAATAAGACAAATAAATATTTATCGTTCGTTACATTACATAATATATTTCTTCTTTCAAATTCGAAAAACTGTACATTTTTTTTTATTATACATATCCCATGAAGTGAAATATATTTAAATTTGTACAGTAGCTAGCTTAAGCTATATAAAGTGACAACTTACCATTAACTTACTGGTTAACTTGTCTGCCTTCATTATGTATACAAAAAACTTTACCTGTTGACTACGATGTGTAATTCAAAAAGTTTAAAGTGATGCAGTTGCAATTTAATTAGATGAAAATACTTTATTTGAAATAGTTTCTTATAAGTTAATAATTATTTTCCGGAGTATACTTTATTTCATTTCTAATAACTCGGCAGTAAGTTTTTCAAACTGTTTATTGTTTAACGACGTAAACCTTTTTGTTAGTTTTCAAGCGCTTTTCAACTCTTGAATAAAACTGGCTTGTTGTTTAAAAAACACACACTAATATAATATTATGATTACTACAAAATAAAAGAAAAATATAATGTAACTTGTCATTCTGAAGCTTTTGTTTTCAATTATTGTAAAAAATATATATTATCCTTTATTGTAATCTTGTCAAAGTATCTTATTTTTTTTAAATTCTTATAATGAAAGACTCATTAATACATGTATTTATTATATTTTTTGTTATTTACTTTAAATAAAGCATTAAATATATACAGTGGTGGTCGTATAATTAGAAACACTACCAACGGTCCTTGACATTATGTAAGATACTTCACCGCAATCGTTTTTATTTTGAAATTAAACAATAAATAGGACAACAATATGTTCAACGATTTATCATTTATTAGAAAAACAATATAAATACCATTACACAAGTGCAGTTTCAATATTACATTACGGACAAACATTTAAATCAGTTTTAAGGTATGAACAATAATGGTCAACTAATTAGAAACAACAACAAAAAATATATAAAAACTAAATCTTTTTAAGTATTAGTTATTAGTATTGTTATTTACGAAATAGCTACTATTCACAGCCTACCAATAGTTATAATTAATATTTAGTGGCGTATCCCTTATTTTCATTAACAGCACTGCAACGACGTGGCATTGATTCAGTCAATTTCATACATTTTTCTAGAGGGATTGAATTCCAGGCTGCAACATATGCTTCATATAGTTCGTTTTGACAGATGTTACGTTTATTTGAGACTTCCTTTTTAACAATATACCAGAGATTTTCTATCGGGCTTAAATGCGGACTATTTGCTGGCCAATCTAAAACGGATATACGCTGTTCGATTATTTGACGCTATTGGCCGTGTATTTAGGGTCATTGTCATGCTGAAAGATCCAGGTTATAGGCAAATGATCGTCCGAGTAGGGAATCATTGTGTGCTCTAAGATATTTTTGTATTTCCATTGATCCATTGTACCGCCACCGTGCTTGACTATACTCCTTGTGTATTTATAATTAAAAGCATTGTTTAAAAGGCGTCTAACATAGCGCTTTCCATCGGAATTTACCATATTTATTTTTATTTCATCTGAAAATAACAATTTTTTCCATTCTCGTGCCGTCCAATTAACATATTTTTTAACGAATAATAATCGCTTCTCTCGGTGTTGCTTGGTAAGAAGCGGTACCTTTCGAGAGATTCTTCCAAACACTTAAGCTTCCACTAATCTTCGGCGTATCAGTCTTGAGGAGATGTTTCTCGGGTCATCAGGCGAAAATACTTTATTTTTAATCTGGTTGGAGCCTTTACTTGGGTCTTTTTTAGCAACACGAACGATTAGCGTATCTTCTCTGGGAGAGGACTCTCTTGGCCGAGCCTTTCTTCAGCTATTCTTCTGTACGCCTATTTATGATCTATATGTATTAACAATTATTTGCCTTGTTGACGCGTCACTACTTTTATTTTTGCCCATTTTGAACAAAATAAAATTCAGATTAAATTTTGAATTGCCGCCAAAATAATAGAAAAAGAAATGTTATTCTCCAATTTCAAAAAAGAACGAGCTATGGATGCTTTTTAAAATGTTTCTAATTAGGCGTCCAAGCGGCCAGTAACAGAAACGAAGCTCCTACATGTGTAAGATTCATTTTGTAATTAAAAGTAAGATATGTTTTATATTTTATACATTTAATGAGTTTTTTTATTTGAGTGGCTATATTATTGCATGATTATTAATTATTGAATCGAACATTTGTACGTTGAAGTTATACTATCTTTATTCATAAGAACTGTTTCTAATTATATGACCACCACTGTATAAATGAAAATTAAAAATAGTTTAGTAATCGCGACCGCGCAGAACGATGGCAAGAATACTAGCAGAGTTTCCTTTTTGAATCTCAATTCCGATTTGGCGAAAAATGAACCAGCCCAACTAGCACCGGTAGAGGCAATAGGACTATCTTAATATTATCTATATTTCCTTGCCCTTAAACTCGTTGCATAAAGTTCTACTTCAAGTCAAACAAGTTCAGCATATGTAAGCTTCTAAAAATAATTATAATATATGAATTATAATATGTAACAAACGCCAGTCATGTTACAGCCAAACTTAGAAATTGACTTCAAATTTTTATTTAAAAATGTACCAATAGAAAACACATAAACACCGCTATTGTGAACCGGCTTTAAATTTACGATCTGATTAATACGGTCCTAACAATTACGGACGTGTATGAGAAAAAAGGGAGACATTTCTGTTCAACAAAAGCAACGCTGAGAGCTACGACACACTCGTAGCTGCTGCCATGAAAGATAGCGTCAAGCGACTACGAAGCATGGCGTAGCGTACTGTAGTGCTTGCTTTTATTATATAGAAAACCTACGATCTAAAAGTTAATAACGCACTGTGTAATATTACACTGTGTTACTTTGATAATGGCTGCACTACATATTCAAGCCCACCATGAAATTTTACACAAATATATTTTTTGTATGGAATTTATGAAAATAACTAGTTTCATTTAACGTAATTAAAGTATTCTTTCACTGGTGAATTATTTGACATGAAAAATTTAAAAAATCTGCTAAAATAGTTTTTTATTTTGTCGCTGGAAAAACGCTTTACGCTTTTCACCCACATGAAGTGGGGGGGTATGTGGGGCTCGCCGGCACTGAAGGCGCCGGAATACCCACTAAAAAACCAGCGGCATCCTCTCTGTCTGGTCGGAGGGCGCCACGGGATCGCTTGCGCATGCTACCGAGACGCCCCGACGGTCGGCCTCTGCGGGCCTCCATATCTAGGGAGGTTCCCGGATACGGGGAGCCCACCTAGCCCAAGTGGCTATAACGGCGGGGGGAGAAGGTGCGCATAGCGCAGACGCCTTCTCCCCGGTCTTCTTCGGCAGATTGAAACAGCGGAGGCAACCTCCCCGCGCTGCCGCTCCGCGGCCTCCTTCTGCGACATGACACTCTCGCAGAAGGAGACCATTTCCAACCAGCATCTCTCGCTATTGAGCATGGCGTTAATAACGCTCGGCAGCGAGAGATCTCCGCCGATTATCGCCGCCAGGGTATGCCTCTGAGGCCCCCACGCAGCACACTCCGTTAGGGTATGGTGCGCCGTGTCCAGTGGCGTACCACACTCGTGGCAGGAGGGTGATACCTCCCGCCTCGCTATCTTATGCAGGTACTTACCGAAACAGCCATGTCCAGTAAGCACCTGCGTCAGCCTATACGTGAGTGTGCCGCCATTCCTTGCTACCCAGCGACTCAAGTGGCGGCGGATCGCCTCCACTGTCGCCAGGCCTGCTGATGGGGACCTCAAGTCCTCCTCCCACCTGCGAATCAGCGCTCGTTGGGCTAGAGCCCTGATTCCCTCCACTGCTAAAATAGTTTGTTAATGAATTAAATTTGTAGGTACTTAACACGATTTTACTAAATATTATCAATGTCAAGTTTAATAATTAATATATTTATAAACAATTACCTCGTAAGTTAAGTTACGTATTCAAAAAATCTTATGTCAACAAAAACCTTCGAGGCTGACTGACATGGTTGTTCTCTATTAAAAAAGCAATTAACCAAGCAAAGCTCTACATTGTCTCAGCAACCTCAATGCACACGTGTGCGGTTAACAAGACTAAATTTATATCACTGAACTGTTGAAATTTTAAATTCAATTTAAAAATCGATCATACGTTTTTATATGTATATACTTTTTGTATCCTTATAATATTTTAAATGCGTTCGTTTGTTTACGCTTTCACTTCTCAACTACTGAAACCGATCATCGTGTAAAATTGCATTCACGTCGTCTCCTCACAAGCGGGCGGACACCAGTAGGTTGTGAGTTCAATAATTTATATGCAACATTCTATATATTCTTTTTTTCGAAAATGTTTTTATTCACTTTAAACGTGAGCTTTTCGTAAAATAACATTTGGTATTTAACCTTAACTAAAAAATAGTTGTGTTTTCTAGTTAAATAGTCTATTTTTTTATGAGAAATAATATATATGTTTGATTCACTGAAAAACTTAATTAAAATACTTTAATAATATTTGGAATACCACGGAATCTATGAAATGATGTGACCTGTATTCTGTCACCTGTATGAAATATACAGATGATAAATAGCATGATGATTGACTCGTAGTTGAATTTGAAGTTGAGTTGAGTTTTAATGAAAATAATTTTATTACACATAGTTTGTTAGGCTTTATTACACATAGATTGTTGGAACTTTAAACCCTAAGTTCCAAAGTACGTTAAGATCTTTAATGTGTATAGCCTGACACATTAAAGATCTTAACGTACTTTGGAACTTAGGGCTTAAAGTTCCATTACTTTAACGGACTAAATGTACTACAATATTTCGCAACTTTTAATGAAAATGGTACCCACAAACACGCTGCTCTCCGTTTTCTGTTCACACAAAAACCGCAACCGCGTGTGATCACCGCGCAGCAAGCAACTTTGTACTGCTACTCCACACGAACACAGTGGATACGCATTCTAATATCTAACGTTCACAATACGTTGTTACGGTGTACAGTTGAATTAACAATCTGCCTTAGTAATAAATAAATAATTACACTTTTGCTGTAATCCTTAACCGCTTCTGTTTACAACTTGTTTATATAATTTTTGCTTTTAATGGTTGAGACAATTTAAATGAAAAATTAAAGTAGCTGTCATGATATGACCATGTTTTTGTTTGTGTTTTTTTAAAAAGAGTATATTTTTATATCTTTTTAATCTTAAATTGATCTATGTAATCTCTGCGTCCGGATTTGACTTGTATCTTTTTAATTGTCTCATGTTATTGTAGCGACAGAGTGATATACGAGAGATGAAAAAAAAAGTTTTTCTGGAATTTGTATAACACGAAAACATATAGAGTTATAATCTATGTAAATTAACCCAAGTCGAATCAAAACTGTTGGTAAAAATTATAATAATTTTATTATTATTACTACTACTATATAGATATAAATTATGTTACGAAAAGCGAATAATAATCTTAACTTATTTATTGTACCCTACCAAAATTAATATCATTTTAAAGCACAATTAATACACTTTAAAAACGCGTATCGTTCTTTTTTGTAAAAACAATAATCACGAAACGTCTCGAAGATTTTTAAAGACCGTCTTTAAAAAAAAAAAGTGCTGAAAAGCTCATTAGAGGACTCACTACTTGTGCCACCTTGGACACGAATAAAAGGGGGGGTAAAAATTAATTATGGGTCATTAGCTATCCAGACATCACAGAAGTCACACCTGAACAGCTCCAGTAAGAAAAAACCCTGAAAAATGGATACCACGGCAGAAGAAGCAGCTCAGATGTACTTAGGTACTAAGAAACATTCTCCAATTTATCTGTATTACATGCTATTACCATACACGATTGCTACTAGATAGTACGCATATTCCTTAATAGTAAATCTAACAGACGTGCTCTTTAATTGACATTCAAATGGACACAGTCGCTTCGAGTAGTAAATTAAATGTTTCTAATTCAGTTAAATTCATCCTCGCAACACATTTGAGGTCATGCGATACTCCGCAGTCCCCGAGAGGAATAGGTATTTCATCGAAGCTCGACAAACAACTTACAAACTGATTTTGTGAGTCGTTTGTTAAGTGAATCGTTTCACTTTTTAAGTTCGGTAACGTAAATACATCTTCAATTTAATACTTTTGTTTAAGAACTTTTCAAGTTGCTAATTTCATGTCGTTCAAAGATACCAATAAACTCAACGTTTCCTCAAAATTTTATTTTTTATATAAATAAATGTTGTTATTGATTTCCACGAATGCTGTCTTGAAAATATAAAGTGTTATTCTTCACTGCATTGTCATCGTATCTTCAAAACAAGTTATGTCGGGTTCGTTATTGTACATCAATTTTATAGTCACGAGTAACGATTCGTTTAAGTCGTTGCGTATCGCTGTCAAATGCATGCAACTTGAAACTTGTGCGTTTTTATATTGACGCTTTTGAATAACGCAACGTAAACAGTTCTACCATTTTTTTATCTACGTATATAACATTCATGAAATATTCTACCGACAAAAAAAAATAGTTGGTGAGCGAACCAATATAACTACAATGTACATATATAACATATTAGTTTATTTGTCTTAGTATATACCTAATAGTCTATTTGTTGGAACATAGTATACAGACATTAGAGTGATATGCTAGCAAATTGCATCACATTGCAGGCCTGCATCTTAGTGTACAACCTATAAGAGCTGATTATATCTTGTTTATGGTCGCATGAAATAGAAGATTTTTGTAGTACGTTTTATAAAAATACTTTTAATCACAGAACAGTGCCCTTCATTATTATGCCATTATTATAGTGCCTATCGTATAACACTTTAAATAATTATATATCTCACAATTTTAAAATCCAGATGTATTGGAAACTGAATAATATCGAGAATTGTAAATAGTTTTTTTTTATTTTAATACATTGCGTATATTTGTATTTGACCTTTAAAAATTACTTGTCACTTTAATTTTAAATTACTTAGCATAGTTCAGTGAAATCGTGAAACCAATTAGAATGTAACTTAGAAACTAAATATTTCAAACGAATAAATTCAATTACAATCGTAAACACATAAAATTCTCTTTCCGTTTCCAATAAGTCAAGTGTATTGCAATATATCACGTTCATAGATCGCCCACTCGCTATTAAAATGGTATAAGCGGAATTTCGTGCTACAGCGATATTCACATTTCACAAACGTATGTAAGATATGTCATATATTCTGCAATTTTTAAACGTTATCAATAAAGTGGCGTTACTCGAAAGAAATTATTATCACATAAAACCCACGATTTTTCATCTAACATTTTTTTAAAGGATCTAACTAAATCGGAATTAAAATAGATAATACGTTACACACTTGCTTGCTTACACATTGCTATTTTTTTTAATCTTAACTCAGATGAACATAAATTGCCACTTAAACACTTTTTGTAATATCTAATCACTTTTGTGTAATATATAAAACAAAGTCGAATCAATAATTAAATCATAATTGTAATCATTTTAATATTAGTAAAATCATAATCTATTTCAATGTTATCTATTTTTTATTTTTACACGGTTGATTGGATTCTTCAGGAATCTTGATTGATTAATTACTTCTATTCAAACGGATAATGATCTTAATAGCTACTGTAACTGAAACCTACCTGTGTTACTTTAATAACTAATTATAACGATAGGTCTGTCATCCGCGCACGATTATTTCATTGGTGTAAGTTGTATGTAAAAAGACAATGGCGGAATTGCGGCTGGCTACTACTATATGAAAGAGTTTCATAAGTAGGGCTTGAGAATGCTTATGCTGGTGGATTGATATCCCCCATCGCACGTGCTTGATTTACGCTATGATGCTACGAAACCCATTGGTTGCGATTGAGTGGCTCTTTTCTACTCTGCAGAACCACATGACGACATCGTTTTGACATATATAATGATTACTAACAACAATAATAATAAATTTGCTAAAAAAATTGCTAAGAGGTATTGTATTTTTATATGCTACTCGTATGTTGTTACGTTTTTTTTTTTTTTGTACCCGGTATGGCAAATGTTTTTACTCCACCATGATGGTAAGTGGTAGTAGAGTCCAAACGCGAAGACGGCTAGTGTAGTCAGGAAGAATGATTTACACTAGTCGTCCCCACCTTGCCGGCCCGCAAGATGCCTCTTCACGCCTCGTTTGAAGGAACCCAGGTCATAAGAGGATGGAGACTTGTAATAGTATGTCGCCACTGAGTAGATTTATACTTTAAACAATTGATATTTTACTGTATTTGTTATTATTACTATATCATATAATTTCTAAAAGCGTTATGCTCGCACAGCATTTTTTAATTAATAAATAAATGTATATATACATACATATACAGGTATATATATATATATATATATATATATATATATATATATATTAATTTAAATTTTGATAATATATGAATGCCAAACCCACATCGGAATACTTTTTTGAATAATCATTAAACATTATTTTACTAAAATTCACATTCAAATTCACATACATATTCCGAATGAATGAAGATGGCAAATATCTCCACAAATATTTTAGTACCAGAGCGCATTGCATTCCGTGCAATTGGGAACAATGTACAAATTTTAACAATGTACCAATTCCAACCTAGGTATGGTTATTATGTATACCTACTCTAAACATTTTTCAACATCATTTGTACGAGAACAAATTTTAAAATTCAAACGCAATTTTAAAGTTGTGAATATTTTCTGTAAGTACAACTTTTTGATATCTACATTCTCCGATATAAAGTTTTATCATACATTCCAAAGAACTAAAAGACCCATGATTTTTCTTTGATGAACTTGTTGTAGATTCGACAAAGACGTAATTTAAATGTAATCTCTTAATATCAAATCGGCAGCTATATCAGCAGCATTCAAGCAGTGTGGTGTACATTCCGCAAACTTTAATTCATGTAGGGTCCTCATTACCGTTCGTGGTCCAACATAATTAATATATTTGCGCACAGTGGATGAAACAGTACATAATAAATATCGGAGTGCATAAATAAATATTAATATTCATTCACCACTTTTAATCGGCTTGCAACTATTTTGACCTACATGCTCCCCGTGACAAAGAGTATTATTTTTCATGACTTGGATTACACAGTAGAAATATACAATGGAAAACAATCTTCATTGCATAGAGAGCAGTCATACAACATAAGTTACGTTTATAAGAGTTCAGCTTCAAATAGATTCATGAGTGACAGCACTATAATAAAGATTCCAGAAATATGAAAACTCATCGTGTCATCTTTTTTTCTTGAATTTGTATCTCCACGGACGTGTTGTCCGTGCCTATTGTGTCTCATCTTCAATATATTTTAATGCTGTTTTAGTGTGCCTGCGAGTTTATTACCAGGCAGCACAATTACAATCTACGTTTCAGGATTAAAAACTTTTGACGTCGTATAGTCCAGATTATACTTCATTGACTCGTTGGCTTTCTTGAATTCTGAATTCCTCTGATCGGATGGTATTCATCCGTTTTTACCACCATCGGGTCATCTTTACTATGTATTGCCTTTTTAGGATGTAATCCGGAATCTCCTTGGCGATAGACATTTGTGTCTTCTTCACCAGTGTTCCCAGAGCATCTTCGCTGTCATCGGCATAAAACTTGTTTTTTGTGTAACTTGCATTTAATGTGGGATTTGAATTTAGAAAATTAATTCTTCTCAAGGGCGTCATGTCACGTCAATAATATTAGCTTTTAATTTACTAACATAGATAATAAGTAGATGTAAACTAACAAATTGAGTCTGTGTTGCTCTCAATAAATGAATTATTATTATTAACCAGTGACATAATATTTTTTCTACCAAGTTTGGTGGCGCATTGGTGATGTAAGGGATGGTTAATATTTTCACAGTACAGTTGCCCCCTTACCATCAGGTTGTAACTCACTTTCGCATTTATCATATTAGTTAGGATGTAAATGAAAAAATAGACTTCTTTGCTTTGACATTTAACAGGTAACTACCGAATTTTTAAAAATCGAATACCTACTGTATTTATGTTTGTCATTAATATGAATAATTTTTCACATAACATAAGTGGTTCTATACATCCATTTTCCGTGGCGGACATAAACGAAATTAATAGTATTTATTCATAAAAAACTCAGATAAAAAAGACGTAAATCGCATTTGCATCATTATGAGTGGAATCAAGAAATAAAATATGATTCCTATAGGTATATGCTTAATTCTAACTTATTATGGACATATGTGTCTCTACGTGCTTCGTCTTAATAATATAAGCTATTTACCATCATACGTAATATGCACTTGAAATTTAATCTATGTGTGAATGATTAGTGAAGGTATAGGGAAGATTATAAAAAGCCACAATTAATATTATCATGGATGTTATTCTTCTACATAATTCAAATCAATCATATGGTTATTTGACGACAGCACACCTATTAATGTTTGGTGTTTGGCCCAAGATAAAAAATATACTCTGATGGCGATATGTGTTCAGCTCTCAACCATGTGGAGGCCTGATATGCTTGAGCAATAATAATGCCTGCTATAGATATTACACGAGTCTAGTATAATATATTTAAAATAAATCTTAGTCTAACATGTCATGACCTGATGATAATCAAACCAATTTTTTTTTAAATTGCACTAATGGATACAGTTTTTATTATTAACATTTAAGCTTGTATAAATAATAAAGACCTACATAGTTGTGGAACTCTATATTTTTTATTAATAATATTTACTTATTATAGGTATAAACAAATGACATTTTAGTTTTACTTTTAATCCGCGCAACAAAATCTTAGTCGGTTTATTTCAAATAATAATTGCAAACATGATACAATGTAAATGTGTGTTCCCAATTAATCACATCGACTTCACATACATACAAGATTTACATTGAATCGATTCGGTTGGTTTAATTACACAGACTGTTTGACCATACCTCTATAACAGTATAAAGTCGGGCTTAAGGTTTATTTGAATATAACTTGGATCGATATCTTTATTTGATTGTGTTTAAGAGCGTGTGTAAGTTTTAAGTGTTTTTTTTTTATAATATTTCCTATCCACATATAAAAATAATTTTATATGCATGAATTCGATACTTCGTAAATGGAAATTTAATGTAAACCAAATTCAGTATTGCGTTTATAAAATCTAATTCAATATTCAGATAAAATAATTCAATGAACAAAATGTATTCAAAATGAGCCGGTTGACGTGGTTGGTAAGATACTTGCCTTTCGTACAGCAGGTCGTGGGTTTGATTCCCACCCAGGACAGAAATTTATGTGCATAAACGTGTCTGTT
Organism: Nymphalis polychloros; assembly: GCA_905220585.2. Taxonomy (NCBI): domain Eukaryota; kingdom Metazoa; phylum Arthropoda; class Insecta; order Lepidoptera; family Nymphalidae; genus Nymphalis; species Nymphalis polychloros. The sequence continues at coordinate 14,868,114 of HG992241.1, read as the reverse complement.
TGTCCTGACTCTGGGTGTAGAAAAGAAGTATATGTAGTATATCAGTTGTCTGGTTTCCATAGTACGAGCTCTGCTTTGTTTGGGATCAGATGGCCTTTAGTGAATAACAGATTATCCCCTTCTGTAAGTATTAATGTGACATTTGAAAGAAAAAAAAACAAACTCTCTATAATATGTCGCTTAACAACCTTTATATGTATGGTTAGGAATGATTTGTTGATAATATACTTTATTTTATTATTAATTAAATCAGTTTATAATATTTACAGTTTTTTTTTATTGTTATAGATTCGTGATCATTTGGAGCCAATCGAGATACTGGCGTCGCTGCTGGCTGCCATCGCTCACGATATGGACCATCCTGGAGTCAACCAGCCTTTCCTGATTGCAACATCTAACCATCTCGCTGATTTGTATGAGGTCAGTCAACTGTTAACTCAAGATATGCCACAACCAAGTAGTTCGACTTCGATCCGCCGGATAAAAGATACTTGAATATTCTTATCACAATACTTATAGTATAAATGTAAAAGTAACTTAACTGTCTAAATTATAATAGATTTTAACAAAAATCAACACCAAGAAAGAAATAAGAGTCTTAAATTTTTACAATCACAACCAGTAAAATAAGGATTTATGAGAAAGTTCTTGAATTATGAAATTGAATATAAAAAATCGGTAAGTTGGTTTAAAATTATTAATGTATCAAAATTTATTTCATAATATTAGTAATAAGAGATGGAATCGAAGGAGGTTTGCGCGTTCCATCTTATACCGTATCATCACTTTCCATCAGGTATGTGGGTGAGTCAAGCGCTGGCTTATATATTTTAAAAAAAAGGTGTCGTACGCGAGCGAAGCCGTTTATTCCACAAAACGGTTACACTATTTCAGTCACTAGTAACTTGATATTCGAAAGAAGACAACAAACAAGGTTTTTAAAAGACAGAACCACTTAACAACATTTATAAGTAAAAAATAAGACGGTGTGGCCTATACTACTCTGATAACAGGAAAAGGAATCTAAGAAAACATTTATTTATGACAGATAACAAGACGGACTCAAATGCGTAATGGACTCGGATATTAATAGAGCAATAAACGTTAAGGAGAATAAAGATTGTCTTCAAACAAATGAATAAATATTGAGAATTATTTTAGTAGTTATTATAATAATAAATACCGATATGTATATACATATATTAACATACATACGTATAAGCATTTTCTCGTTGTATTTCTTTGTTCTGTCACCGACCAGCATGAGATGAAATTTAAACACAAATAAAGCACTTGAAAATTCGATAGTGCTACCGGATTCGACCCTGCAATCTTCGGCTAAGATTCAAATGTTGTAACCACTGAGCCATAATCGAGCCTCACATAAATTACCGTAAAAAACGGCTTACCTAAATTTATAATTAATTTTATTTTCAATCAGTATGTGTGATATCATTAGTTTTTATTTGAAAACAATATTTTTGTTCGTTAATCCAGACCTTGCTGTAAACTTGTATGTTTTTTCATATATTAGTTGCATACGTTTTCATAATAATCGATATATTTCAAAATTTGGCATATAATTGGTGCTATAGTGCTGTGGTGCAATTTAGGTGTACCGTTACATTAAATAATCATTTTTATGTTCTTTACTTATAAACGTTGCTTAGTAAAATACTGATTAATCCCTTTCAAACATTATTCATTTGACATTCGAAAGAAGAAAACGCAGCCTTGTATAAATAATCACGAAAGATTGTCTAAAATTGCCTGTATTAAATCCCAACTTATAAAAGCGGTACCGTACGTACAAACATATTTATAAAAGTTTTGTAGTAAAACAATACAGTTTAATATTAATTCTCAACGTGAATTCGTTCTTAATTACAACAGTACTCGTTAATTAAACTCCTCGTATCAACTTAGTTTCAACATCTGTTAGTCAATACTAATGGAGCTTAGAACTTTAAAGGTAACATATAATTTCAGCAACTAATGAAATCGCTTTGACAAAAAGCAATTATGGCGTCCACTTTGCTCGAACCTCGTGGTATTTATTTGAAGGACATTGCAGACTAGTTTCAATTCTTTATTTAGGAAAATGTTGTATTTGTGTTCCATAAATATATATACAATAAGCAAATGAAATGAATTAATTCGTTTGTTAACCATACTAATAAATTTACTCGTATTTAATTTTACAATTTCAATGCGATAAAGGAGCACCAGTAATTTAGATCACGCAATAATGGGTACGTGGTTCCATTCCTTTAAAGCATATTCATGAGGCTAAAATAATAGTGAAATTATTACCGTCCGCCACAAGCCTCGCCAGTGACATCGTAACAAGCGGTTTCACCGCTGCGGTGGCGCAAACTGCGAACTTAATGTTATATCTATTGTATGTTGTAAAGTCGCAGGATTATTATCAAAACTGTGTAACATATTAATTCACTAGTGACATTGCAATTTCGCGGTATTTTGTCAATTATCTTAATTTAATACATGTAAATGTGTGAGAAAACACATTATCCACATCGATATTCAATAATAATTATTATTACAATAATGTTTTATGTGAATATGCTTACATATTGCTGAATATTTATAACACTTTGTTTGTAGTTAGTACAATATTAAGAATTTAAATTGATGGTATCAAATACTGAAAATATATATTCTATGTAGACAAATAAATAAAGATACTGTTTTTTGTAATGCCTAAATGAAAAACCACTAACAATTATATCAGAAAATGCTGTGTTTTCTTGCTTTTTGAAGAATGTTTTCTTATATAATATTATTATGGTAGCGTTTCGCAATTTCACTCGCTTTAAATTTAGACTACTAATGTGACAGGCGTAAATTTCATTGTTCTTGTACAATAATATTAGAAACTAGCGTTTTGCCCGCGGCACTAGAACAGGAACTACGCGGTAGTTCCCGTTCCGGGATAAAATATATCATTCCATTGGTGAAATAATTTTTGAAATTTGTTTAGTGGCTTAGGCGTGAAAGCGTAGCAAACAAACTCACTTTCGCATTTATAATATTAGTTAGAGTATGATTCGAACACTCAATGATGTCGCTTGAAACCAAGCAATTTAATTAATGTGTAAAATATTCTAATACCGTAAATGTCCACTCGTTTTGTAAAGGCCTGCCTGTTAATAGAGAGCAAAATATATTCATATTTCTGTTTAAGTATTTATCAAAGTATCGTTTTATTATTGCTCTGAAAATTTTGAGTTTGAAGCTTTGTTAATAAATAATTTGATTGATTAATCTTAAGTCACGATTAAAAATTAAGTTGAAGTTGGTTCAGTGAGCGCATTTAAATTAAACTTAAATTTAAAATTTACTTTGAACGTTTTGAAATAACAGCTAAATTATTTTGATCGTGAACCTTTTGATGCCTACGTAAGCAATAACCATGCTTTTTTCATCTTAAAAATAAGCATAAAAAAAACAACTGGTTGCACTCCGGGAGTGCCGGCAGAAGTGAAAACTAGAATATTAACGTTGTGCCGAAAGCTTTATTTGTTGATGTTGACATGACAGCATGATGCTGGCAAAGCCGACGGTAACGTAAGGTAGCATGTTTGGCAGCGCCGTAAGAGGCTACTTGAATAAAATCGATTTTGATATTGCATATTGTTGCTCGAATATTGGTAGCAAATATTGCTTTTACAAAGAATATTATTTACTTATAAAAAACAGTATTTTGTATGACCAATGAAAAAGAGGCTTAATCTTAAAGCTTTAAGACTTAACTATGTTACACGGAAAAAAGAACATAAATACGGTCATATCTATGTGTAAAATTAGCACAAACGAATGTACGAAGTTGTCATTTTTGTTATAAATATATAAACTACATAAGTAATGCAAACGAACCCCCATCAAGCAAATAGTAAATAGAGAAAAACATGGTACGTCTGCCGTAAATGACATTCGCTAGTCTAATAAAAGGCAAGAATATTATTAAACCGGAATTGCTAAGAGAGCTGAGAACCGACCTACTGTAACAAAAGCGATTCTAGTTTTAACTCGGATTGCGATGACTATTTTCCTCAATATTTTTGCGCTCATTTGTAATTTTATGTGATTTTTTTATGAAAAGTGTAGGTGGACCGGCAAATAAGTGTCTTTTTCCAAGCACTTACTGACCTAACTAGCTTACTCAGCTCTCATTAAATATTAACTAAGCGCGTCCAACTTCTATAGTAATGGTGTAAATTTAATTTTGTCACTCTCAGAAGGTCCACTTAAACACAAATAAATAATACATATATCTTACAACTGTTATAGCTGAATTGAGAAACTTATGTTATCCCAATTTTATTTACCTGGATTGTATTGGTTTGATTTAAATGTATAGGATTAGAAGTGATAATGAAGTTAATGCGACCAATGGCGTAACTATACCAACTGAAGCCCGTGGTATATTCATTGGATGGGGCCCCAGCTCAGGGGCCTTTCTACCGACGTGTGAAAGTATGGGCCCCCTAGGTACAGAAGCGAAAAATAAATTTGAATAGGCAGTTTAACTAGATGAAGGTCAAGCCGCAAAGTTCGGTTAAAAAAAAAATGTCATCACTAAAAAGAGCAAGCTACGCCACTGGGGCATTCCCAGTAAAAAATATCTAAATGTAAGACTCTTCTGAGCTCGTAGCTTCTCGGACCGGGGCCCCCGTCGGATCGGGGGCCCATGGCATTTTGCCAGCCCTGCCACCCTATAGTTACGCCACTGAATGCGACTTACATACATTGCCGGTTGCAATCTACTTAATACTTAATAAACTAATAAACTTTACCTAACTAATATTATAAATACGAAAGTTAGTTTGTTTGTTGTTTACGCTTTCACGTCTTAACTACTCAATCGTGAAAATCATCTTGAAATATTGAATATACTTTGAAAGGTGTTATGAAAAGGTCATAAAGAATATACCTTACACCTGCCGTTCCCTCACAGACGGGCTAGTATTATATAAAGCAAATTCATAGTATTCTATAAATTTGATAGGAAATGTGAAAAAAATATATTTGTTTTAATTAATTATTTGCGTCTATAACAAATTATATTGAAAATGCCTCGATTGCAGTGATCACAACGAAAATCTGCTGTTTATATTTAGACATAATAAATAAATTATAAAGCAAATTTATTGGGACGTCATTTGTGCTCGGAAACTTGTCAAGCGTTATCGGTACTATATTTAAAAATGTACTTTAAAAGTTAAATTAGTTTCAAAACTTATATAAGAACTAACCATTCCCGCCACTCCGTTATTTTTCATCTGGATTAGGGATGAAAACCGGTACAAGTTCCGTCAATATTTCATTAGTTCGGTGTATAAACTTGAAAGTGTAACACTGATTTATTTTCGTATTCATGTAGTGATCTATTGTATCTATGTATTAAATTAATTTTGTGTTTTTCAACTTTCTTGAATATCCGACCTCTTTACAAGTTAAAAGATTAGCCCATAATAACAATAGGGCCGCTGATTTCAAAGACTACTTTTTTTTTATCACGCTTACATTTATAATGGACAAGCTCTGATAAGGACTTAACTTTTGATTTAAATGACGTGCTTAAAGATATCAAAACTGTGAACTCTTATAAACTCTATCCTTGCAATCTCAATCGTTCAAATTCGTTTTTTAAAAGATGAGTTTTATCATACAAATGTAACTATTTAAAGTATGTATTTACAATAGTTCGAATATTGAAAGCGAAATTGTTGATGAACATGCTAAAATGTATATGCAAAGATTTCGACAAATTATTAAAAATATAATAAATAGGCACCAGCCTTCTTAATGAAATTGTACATCTATTTGTAAGTTACTTCGTTCTGAAGTTTACGAATCGCTCAGTGACAAGAAATTAACAATTAGAAGTCATTTCTGCGCCACTTTGTTACAAATATATCTTACGAATGTAATAAAAAAAATGTTGTTTTTGTATCTCCACAGACGTGTTGTCCGTGTCTTTAGTTTATCTTATCTTTAATTTATATTAATGTTATTGTAATATGTCTATGTTCGAGTATTTAAAACTTTTGACGTCGCCGTCGTAGAGTACTGATTACTTTTATAAAATTGACTCGGAATGTGTGACAGTTGACTTGCTAGAAGGGGTGTTAGTTAATAATATGATATATGGTATCAATGTTAAGGAATTTGAAGAATAAATATTGTATTGGCTCAATAGTCGAAATAACAACGCCAAAAGGCATTAATAACTAATTCAAAAATAATTTCATTTAGAATTACATTGTTAACATAACAACGATTCAGTCATGTCAAAATTGCAAATTAACTAACAATTTCACATGTAATGTATATCAAAATAACGTGTCTCGTTTAATGTTCAATTAAATTAACATGCAAATTCATGACCAGAATGTAACGCAATCATGTAATGCTTTGATTCGGTGTGACCTTTTAACATTTCAACTGGATCATAAGCTTGTTTCATGAAGGATTATATTTCCATCGTATATGTTTGTACGTATACCAAGCATATAAGTCACTTAAAAGCAATTCTGATATTTATTTAATAGTGTATACCGCACAACGGGTAGGCAATATCCTATGCTGGAATGTAAATCACAGAATACAAACAGAACTTTTTCCGCAACATGGTAAGTGCATTTTATAGATTTCCAAATGTTTAATACGATTCTTATGAGAACGGAATGAGAAAAGACTTCAATCTAATTGAATATATCCCAACGCTCTCTCGTAAATGGAAAAAGATCTAAACCAGGCGTAAATTAAATCAATATATTATAATGTCTTTTTACTTGTACGTGTCTTAAAGTAACTAATCTAGGAGCTATTATGACATTTTTAAATTGCTAGCGCGCGTCTACTACAAGCAAAGCTTCAATGCAGCGATTACCTTTCGACTATTTTTTTGGGTAGTAAGAACTTACAGAAGAACTTTTATATATGACGAGATGAAACAATGGATCAAAATCATGTCAAGTCAAATCAATAACAAATCATGGAAGACTATCAAAACGTTCCTGAAAATACCTGCAGAACTAATACTAACCATGAGCATACGTCGCAATTAAGCTTTTTAAGACATACAAACTTATTTTATTTACACTTCCGCGACTCCTTAATTTCACCAATGTCTTCATAATTTTGCACTTTAAACATGCTGTTTAGAGAATCAGAAAACATTTCGATATATTCATGTAATACTATTATGATGATTTAGTAAACGAAAGGTCTACCAAGCTGTGCTGTTGCATGGCAACGCTTTTAGCTTGTATAAAACAGGGGTGCTAAGACAAGAGGAAATAATATAGTTTTAGCGGACTTCTATCAATAAAATTAAAAACAATAAATTGACCGTAACTTGCAGATAGGCCACACCTATTATTGTTCTAACAATAGATTTAAAAAAATCAATGTTTCTATAGTGAAAAGGCATTTCTTAATGTTTCTTATGGTACAATAATTATTGCTTTTAATAATGAACAAACCATATTGAAATGTAGCGTCAGCTTCCTAAACATGGGTACAATTTTGTAGCTACGAGAAGGACGAATATTTCGAGTTATTGAGATATCGAACAGTTGAACGGTGAAGGTGTCTTATTGAGACGGAAATTAAAGGCGGCTAGCTGATAACCGAGCACCCTCGTCAATATTGTTTAGGCGTAGATCGACTTCTGTCACGTGACATTTCTTAAGGCATCGAAATATTAATAATTCATCTTGTTGTCATTTTATCCATCCTCACCAATCATGTTATTGAAAATATATATCAATCTAGAATTTAATATATTAAATGTCAATTAATATAGTTTTTTTTTACCGAGACTATATAAGAAAGTTAATTATTGCATATTTAATGCAAAGGAATATCGCGTAGGTATTACTCATCCTCTAAGGCTGTTGTTCTTACAGTCAAAATAATATTCTTAATCAATAAGCGTATTGCGATCTCTTATTACACAGCCTGAATTTGTACTGATATATTTTATACAATTAAATGTTTATTAATACGACAATAGACAATACTTAACTATAATATTAACTACTAGAACAAGGACACGTGGATGTAAACAAAGCGAAGATTGTGATTAATTTGTGTTTACAACTAATCTCGCGCTCGGCGGTGAAGGAAAACATCGTGAGGGATGTTTCGCATGTTTCGGATAAAATTCTGGTAAATGCATAATGTATATTTGAGCCGCCAAACAGCTCTGGAGTAGAGCGGCAGAATAAGCTCACATACAAGCGTGTTCGCAAAAGACGAGGCTTCGTCCAATAACAGGTCATTAAAGGATTTTATAGCACTAAATAAACATACCAGAGTTGGCTATTGTAATGAAAACATCCTACGAGTGTGTAGATCCGATTAGTGCGAGGACCGCAAACATAATACAAACTAACTCGACGGAGAAGTAGTTTTTCATCATCATCATCAACAGCCAATCGTAGTCCACTGCTGAACATAGGCCTCTCCCAAAGTGCGCCAAAGCTCCCGGTCCTCCGCCTTCCGCATCCAGTCGGTGCCCGCCACCTTCATAAGGTCATCGGTCCACCTGGCTGGAGGGCGCCCTAGTTTTTGACATCAAAATATTATTTTGATTTTATGAATTCGCTTCATAAAAGCTAAAAAACTTTGAAACTAAATTAAAATATATTATTAATAAATATAACCAAATAAGTTACTTATGTATGTGCACAACGTTTCCCTCCTTATAATGAATTGAACTTGAAAGTTCTCTCTTATAACAATAGTTGTTTGCAACCGCCAAGCGCACTATTTGTTGGAAACTTGAATTCAGAATTCAGATAATATCGTAAAGCGTGTACTTTTATTTTAATTATTTATATTTTTAAAATCTAACATTATTTATTAACATTTATTGATACAATATTCATTTGAAAGAAATTATAACAATTAAATGATCTTTGATGCTATAGTAATTATTCTCTTGTCGTTTCATTAAGCAATAATAACTCTGCAAAACTCTCATTCCACAGAAAAACTAATAATATATTTTCAACAGAATACCTCCGTTCTGGAGAACCATCACTGGCGCGTGGCTGTTAGTTGCATCATTGAGAGTGGCCTCCTGGAGGTGCAGGAAATTCGCGTCAAGGTGGAGCGTCAAATCAGCTCGCTTATCCTGGCCACTGACATCACGAGGCAACAAGAGTTCTTAAGCCAGTTTAAGGTAAGTACTTATTATATCAAACGAAATCCAGTTAATAATTTTATTAGAGATTTGAACTGGTTCTTTTAATCTTAGTTTTATGGACGTCGAACGAAAATACCTATAATTTGTTAATTTGAACCATTATACTCGAGAATGTTTTTTTTAATGTCATAAATTCCAGTTAACCAGCAATTTTTAAGACTAAGATACTTTTAATTAATATTTGGATATTCGAAGATTCAAATCTAGCATCCATTTGTAAATTTATATTCGAACATGCATCACAAACTTGAAATCGCGAAATAACAGTTCTATTTTCATTCGAGTTTCCATAATTGTTTCAGTTTCAAACCCAAGTCGGTGAATGAGTTAATGCATAATGTTTAACAACTAGTAAACTTTAATTATAAACGATATTGAAAAATAATTTTTCTATGGCTTTGAAATTTATTTACCAATTCTAATACTTTATTCAAGTAGGCTCGGCATGCGTTTTTAATCGTTATTTTAAATGATTAATGTAAAGTTAACCACAGGCTTGCAAAGCCTACTTAAAACCATGGTGAAACGTATATTTTTATTAATCTGTAACATATTATTGACACGTGAATTGTAAATCTCTATTTTATTTATTTGAAATTAATGTGTAACACAAATGAAACCAAAATATTTTTTATTCAAATTTGAATCGTTTGAATCGTCAAGCTCTACACATCGGTTCGGAATGTGAATACTAACGAGAAAAACCGGCAAGCAAGTCAGTAGTTACAGTGTTTTTTTATACGAATTGTAAAATAAAGTCATGACTGTTTATTAATTCGTAGCTCCGAATGCCCTATATATTTTTTAATTGTCACTTTAAAACATTCTACCGAAATAGGCTTATCGTCATCAAAATCTAATTAAATATTGTAAGCGGTTTCTTTTCAGTAATTAAATTAATTTTTAATTACGTTAGGAATTTAAATAATGTCAACAGAACTTGACCGCATGGAATGGTGGCAAGAATGCTAGCAAACCATTTCCCTGTTGAATCGCAATTCCGATTATCTGGGCGTAAAATGCATCAACTCTTCTACGAATAGTGGAGGCAATAAGAGGGGATGTTAAGTCTTTTATAAATGTTTTAGCACTCTAAGGTTTATTATTTTTATTTTTAAAAGGACTATATAAATATATAGTTGACTAGCTGTGCCCCGCAGCTTCACCCGAGTATAATAAAAATATAGGGTGTTCCATTAAGGGCGCTTGATCTTTGAAATGCAAAAAAAAATACATGTAGGAGAGATATTTGCGAAATTTTTTATTTGGTAGGTCTATCGACCCCATTATGTATGGAATATGACATCATTCAAATGACCGCCACGGCTTCGGTTGGTGGCGCGCACACGAAAGGTCCAATTTTCGATGACTCTGGCGCACAAATCGGGCTGTATTTGATCGATGGCGTGGCGTATGTTGACTTTGAGGGCATCGGTGGTTTGCGGCTTGTTGGCATAGACCTGCGGCTTAAGAAAACCCCACAAGAAAAAGTCCAGCGGGGTCAAATCGCACGATCTCGGTGGCCAGTTCACGTCGCCTCCGCGCGAGATGACCATGTCTAGAAATTGCTCGTGCAGAACTTCCATCGTAGCGTGTGCTGTGTGGCACGTAGCGCCGTCCTGTTGAAACCACATGTTGTCCAGATCCATATTCTCGATTTCAGGCCAAAAGAAGTTGGTTATCATCGACCGGTATCGCTCACCATTGACGGTGACGGCCACACCATTATCGTTTTCGAAAAAATACGGACCAATCACGCCTCCGGCCCAAAATCCGCACCAAACAGTCACTTTCTGCGGGTGCATTGCCACTTGGTGAACCTCGTGTGGATTGGTCTCGTCCCAAATACGGCAATTTTGCTTGTTGACATAGCCATTCATCCAAAAATGCGCCTCGTCGCTGAAGATGATTTTTTTGCCAAAATCGGCGTCAACTTCCAACTGCTCTAATGCCCAGTCAGCGAACACACGGCGCTGTCTATGGTCATTAACCTTGAGCTCTTGGGTCAGCTGGATCTTGTACGGGTGCAGGCTCAAGTCACAACGCAAAATTCGCCAAGTTGTCGTCTGCGAAAGGCCGAGTTCCTGTGCGCGACGCGGAATTGACTGCCGCGGGTTTTCGAGGACACTGTCGCGCACAGCGGCGATATTCTCGGCAGATCTCGCGTTACGTTGACGTACGGGAACCGGCTGATTGTTAACTGACCCGGTTGACTCGAATTTGTCCACCAATCGACGGATAGTCGACTCGGCAGGACGATCATCGCGACCGTAAAACGGGCGAAGTGCGCGGAACGTTGCTCGAACTGAAGACCCATTTTCATAAAACAATTTTATGATTTGCACGTGCTGCTCGACACTGTAACCTGCCATGGTGGTTTGGGAGGACGGAATGAATATAACACACTGCATTTGACAGCTGTCACTCAAACAACATGGCCGCAATCAGCTGTCAAAGTTCAAGCGTCCCTATTGGAAAACCCCTTATAATAAATTATTTTATTACTATAATAACTCACACGCGCACGCACACACAAACATATGGCTACTGGTAAACAAATACGTAATTAACGATTTGAAATTAATTTTCATAAGATACCGTAGGGTTTACCGAACTTATATATGACCTAACATTTGCGCCACCACATGTTCTTTGTGTGTACCAATATTCATCAAGATTGGTCAAGCCATTCTTGAGTTATAAGAAGACATACAGACAGACAGACAAAAATGAAAAAAATAATATAATGTGAATCATTGCATCATAAAACGAGTATTTATCACAAAATTAGGTGAAAAAAAAATGTTCAGACAGAACCAATAGATTTATATAGTAGTGTAGATAATTATACGTATTTAATTTATTTTTATTTTATTCTCTATAAAATAGAAATTAAATATTCAATAAATTAATAAATCCACTAAAATAAGAGCTTAGAATGACAGATGTATTTGTCTTTTCAATAAACTTACGAATACGTATTTTACAGTTCATTACTAATCTTAGCTTTGTTTATTAAATTCAAATCTTATAATTATAACATTTCTCTTTGCATCATGTATATCTTTAGTTCACTTTCCACGTTTGCAATAAGTTATTATTCTTCCGGTTGATTTACAAAGCTGGCGCGAGAATCTTATCGGATAATTGTCTACAAACAAACTGAACGAGGCAACTCGTGCCGTGATCGTGGCGGCTTTATTTTTTTATTTTTTTTGTAGCATAATTAGGCGGACGATCATACGGGCCACCTGATGGTAAGTGGTCACCAACGCATTGTAAAAATTTGTTAACATTGTCATTTTTTAAATGTTATGTAAAAAACTAGCTTGTCCATTATATATCATTATAACCGTTAAACGATTATCCAGTTGAGGACTTTAATAGCATCTAGTAATATTTATTTTCAAATCCCCCCATTTATAGTAACTTTATTTTAAATTAAGCTAAAAATTATTTTTATGTAACACAATATCTTGTTTCCTTTGACTTTAAAGTTGATCTGGAATTTGATTTCGAAACTAACTCATTATGTTTGCTTGTTACCTTATCTCTGAACTGATCGTAATGTAATATGACATAGTGTTAGCGTGGACCTGGGTACTGAAGTAGGTATATATGTGTATGAGGGTAGGATATACAGCTAAATTACTTTGTTGCGGATGCAGTCACAGAGAAATGTTATTGTTATTATGCAAGTAGTGTCCGGCCTGCGTTGCAATATTTGTTTAAATTTGATATACGTATGCAGTATACAAAGTTGTTTGAAATAGTAATAAATATGTAAGACAAAATTGTAGTTGAGTCTAACTCAAATGTCATGTCAATTCAAGGTCAAAGTTTACCTTTATTTCCACTTCCATTAGAATAGAGTACATATATAGTGTATATTTATGTGACAAAATTAAATTTGCATCGGGACAGTGCAAAAATTAAAATGTCGTAACATAATTTCTAACTGTTAGTTTTAATGTCGAGAGCAATTTATTTATGTAAATTAAATGATACACTTTGAATGAGAACTAAAAGAGGCGTTCATTCATTCACATTCGATAGTGTATATATCGAATATAAGCATTATTATACCTCTCAACTGCTAATCAATTACTAAATACAGATATTTGGTACACCTTCAGTCATTTGTCATTCGCTTATTCCATTTATTTGCTTTTTTTGGGATCAGTGCTGTGTAAACGGATTGAAAAAATATTTTTAGCAGACTTTTACAGACGGCCGTCTGAGTCAATCTTCCCCAGGGATGCTTTTCCTAGTGGGCCCGCCCACATGCGGGTGATACGGCTTACGTGCTTGATCGGTGGATGCGCTATACAAATATTCTCTTAGTCGGCTCTTTCAATATATGGGAGTTGAAATAGGGTGGCTGTACTCTACTCTAACGGAGCCGCGTTATTTTACACACACGTAAAAATAACAAACCTTTACCAAATTGAAATTTTGTGGTGTATGTATATATTTTTGAAAAACGGGAATCAAAATTCGTTTATAAATGTTCGGCGATGCTATAATTAAACTAAAGAGAAAATGTAATCATTTGCACTAAAATTTCATTTCAAATATTATATGAAAAATGTTTAAATACCATAAATTAAAATAACTTTTGAAAATACAAATTTCTGGTGCAATGTAATTTACCGACTGCGCTTATAGTAATTAAACTTTTCGCAACAAACTGGAATAAGGTTGACGTGAAACTCTCGTGAATAAACTTCTCGTATAACAAATTAGTGCTGCGTGGGAGTTCGGTGTTCGACTACACTTAAAAAAATCTTATGATTTGGGAAGGCAGTTTCATTTCGAAAAAACTACTTCTTACTTATGCATGTCTGAAGAGTGACTTTCTATTACTAGTCCCCACTCTGGAGCTGGGACGAAACAAATAGACTTTACTTGAAGTTCGTAGGAACCACAATTTTTTTTTCATATTCTAATGTGATTTTGTAATTCATGCTCAACGGTGAAAGAATAAAGCATAAAGAAACATTCTCATGTCAGCAGAGATGTTAAGGAACAAACTATATGTTTATACTAGCGTGCAGTGGAAGAAATGGAAAATACGAATTATTCCTTGAAAGAGGAGAATTAGCCTTGACGGTTCTATGAGACATACGATAGCGGCTTTAATTTAACCAGGGAGAGGAGTTTTGCACAAGCCCTTATTTAACTCAAACGTATGGATCAAAACCTTACAACTAATTATAAAAGATATGCATTCAACCGATTGAACTAAAGTTGCATACAATTTAGGTTCTGGCTATATTACAAACCATTTTCTTAATTTTAGTACATGGAATAAATACGAACTTAATAACATGCAAGATGTTTGTAGTCAACTCGGCATATAATTTATTTAAATGAGAATTGTTACATGCAATCATAAACTTCATTAAAACAAGGTTCAAATAATAAAATACTTTTAACACATCTATTCTAAAATATATACATGTATAACAATGTTCCATAGAAAATAAATCGGCTTAAAAAATATCATACGCTTTTAGCGAGAGGCTAAAAGCTCGGTCGACTGTGTATATTCAAAACAAAGGGTTAATCGAAAACAATAGCATAGATTGAATAAAAAAATATGATTTAGTAACAAAATATTCTATAATATAAATTTACACACACATAGCTCTGATGACTTTATGTAAATTGAATATTTGTAATTACAGTGCTATTCTCTTCGTACTTTATAATCTCACTTGTGAAATATTAAAACTTAAATAACACTAATACGATACATCGATGCGAATGTTTTTTATTTGTTAAAATTATATTACGATCAATGTCTCATTTTGCTTTCTGATATTTCACGAACATGCACTACGAGCTTTTCGAACTTGTCCTTATAGAAAAGCTCTGATATGTCTATTTCTAATGTTTTGATATTATATATTATTCTCTAATAATTATTTTATAATCGCCCGTCAGTATTATCAAATGTTTAACGATAGTTTTAATTGAAATAGCAGTGGACTGTGCTTGGTAAATTTTAAATATGCTGTAATTGATTTAACGGGCTTAGTGAGTCAGTATAATAATTTGATTTCAGACCCATTATACCGTAGATCCCGTGGTTGGCGATGTTTTAACGATTTAAGGTTTTGTTAACACTTACACAGACTACTTACCATCAACTAGCCAAAGAGCTTGTGTGCATAACTGACTTTAAAAAAAATGTCGAATTTATAACTTAACAAACCGAATAAAAATATTAAGTAAAATATATAAAAATATAGTTTCGTTAAAATATATATATATATATATTTCTTAGTATTATTATTTATTTTATGTGGTGGCAGCGAAATGGTCATAAGATAAAGTCGTGCCTGGCGCCGTCACGGCGTACGAATCGGTCTCGTCTTATAAATTCCAGTTTTTAACAAGATGCTACAATTGCAATGTTGGCATCAAAAGTTATAATGGTGATTTAATTCACTAAACGAGGTCTCATTTCTCTTCAAATATTCACATCACATAATCACGTACACGTTAAATATTCTAAAATTATCAATATTTTTAAGCAAGAACAATCATATTTTATTATATTTTCATTACATTCCTCTGTTAAACAATCTTATTTATGTTATCTCATCATTGCAAGCCTCTGTGGCCTGATAAGTTAAGTCGTAACTGTTCATTTAACTTCTGTAATGCTCAAGAAACATTACGATTTTACTTTGGATATTAATTAAAAATTGTTTTGAAAGACAGTGCTGTTAACGTTCGAAACTGAACCTTGACCCCACTGAACACTAGCGGCTTTCTTAACTGGACGAGAAAATAGAATAATAGCTAGTTATTTCATTGAAACATATTGTGTATGTATTAAAATTATAAAAAAATCAACACCTAAAACGCTATACACACTATTACATTAAAATTTTCTGAAAACATCTAACATTAAATATCATCTACCACCTGAGTTCAAGACAAAGGTTATCAAAGCAGTTGATGTTTTTCTTGATCCATTCCCCAGTCTTCAATTATTAATCTATAATGTTTTGTAAATAATAAAAACGACTGAGAATGTTGTGCATTTAGTAAAGGATTTTATAAGTATTTTATGTTCTAATAACGTTGTTTGATTTAAATGTGAATTTCATAGATTGCATCTAAAAGTCCCAAATGACTATTTTTTTATCTTCAGTTTGGGACGCCTGACTAAAATATGAAAGCTTAAATTCTAAGAGGCACTTTATTTCTGTATTCTAATTAAAACTAGCAGAAACTTTCTTATCGCATAATAAGAGTTTTATAACTAGTTTGTGTTTTCCCAATTCGTATTTAAACTTTCAACGCTAGTCTCTTAGGAGATTTAAAATAAAACAGAATTTTATCCGAGAGATTAATGAAATTCTTGACTTCAGATCATGAATTATGATTAAGCGTCAGAATTTCTTCTTCCTGAAAAGATTTTGTAATGAAGACGGGCTTAGACAGGACTTCAACGCAAATTGGTAAGTCTGCAAGTAGACGTTGCCGAATCGAGATATTATGTTCCTTGTGCCAGTGATAACACTGTTTTACCCTCTATTCAAATCTAAATATAACAGTACAAAGTATTTAGGTTTGGTACTATATCCTATATAATCTGAATAAAGTTACTCCTTCAAAAACTAAACATTGCTATTGATTGTTTATACAAGGCCGGATTTAGGGGAGGGCAAACGGGGCTACTGCCCCGGGGCCTCCACAAAAGAGGGGCCCTGCAATAGAGACTTCGGATAAAAACAAGTTTGAAACAAACGAAACAGAGGAATAAAAAGCTCAGCGACTGCAACATCAGCGAAAATTATGACTTCCTTCCACAAGATTTTTGCCCGGGGTGCCAGTGCAAAAATCAGCATCATGCAGATGTTGCTGATGCTGATGTGATTGTTGCCCCGAGGCCTCCACACCTCTAAATCCAGCCCTGTGTATATACGTAGATATACTTAAAAAAATGTGGCGTCACGGGGCTCCTGAAATCGATGTGTATCGAAAGAATTAATTATTTAAGAAAAATGATAAATTAAATATGGAGTTAAATTAATAAAATATATACTGTAATAACATATAGCAACGAAGTATGTAGTTGATTGCGTAGCAATACGACGTAAGCAGGACGACATATAAAAGAGTCACATGCAATCACGGCATACGTACAAATTTACATACATAAAGTTTAACTTATTTGTTATCTTTATAACATTCCATTTAAGGTTATTTTCCGTATTGGACGTAAACGACCCAACACGTAAAGGTGCACACGCTCATTCAACGATATCAGAATAGTCAATTTTGTCAGTGACTTTTCTGATATCTTGCATCAACTCGACCAAATGGAAAGAACATTGACACATTTTGCTCTCCGGTTGAACTGGATTCAACAAGTTGGGAAGAAGCCATTAAACGAAAACACTATTTCGTACACTTTAAGCTATCGCTTGTTTTCTTTCCGTTTATTTATAACTCGTATAGCCCTCTACACACCCAAGCCGCCGGCCCGACGGGTTAGATGGCAATTACAATTATCACAAACTAGCCCGGCGGCCTAGCTTAAAGTTGGGCTTTATATTACTTCTAGTAGAAATCTATATTAATATAGTATACGCCACGCATAGCAGTTATTTAATATAGGGTTAACTTCAATATTATACATATTAAATTATTCAGGATATTGCGACACGTTTATGAAGCATTATATTCAGCCAATTAATATGCACGAGAACATACATTTTATAGACTAGCTGTGCCCGCGGTTTCACCCGTGTATAAATAACTTATAATATTTCAGTATATAACAACATTTTTAGTTTTATTATCGTGGGATATTATATGGCTATAGTTAGTCAATCTTAAAAGATAGACATATATCTACGCGTGGGCGCGTTAATCGACGTATACATACAGCATAAGCTGAAGCCTATAGCTGCCACCATAGGGTTCAGCCTATTTTGGGAAAACCGCACCCAAATCAGTTAAGCCGTTTCTAAGATTAGCGCGCACAAAACACAGACAAAAATCTGACAATCATTGTCTTGAGTTCTATTGCTTTGATAAAAGTAATAGTTTCATTCATATATCTTGCATGTACAGACAGTGATCAGTTACATTTTTATTATATATATCGATTTCTTAAATGCATAGTTACAAACTGATTGTAGCCGAATCAGAGTACACATGGATGGGCAAATTATTTCGCTTGGTTTGTTTGATGATTGTCTAACAATATAAGTTGTAATGAATTTATAATTCTCACCATTTTCAAATAGGTTTTGTAAATTCGTTGTATATCCTAGAAAAATATTTTCTGAATCTGAAAATCGATAGGCTCGATTTAAAATTTTTAAGCTGTTGATTGTATTTTTCTAAAAGAGGATTGCTTTTTCATGAAATATTGTTTTCCATATTTTAGATAAAATTGCTTAAAATTATAACCCATCTTGTATTTTTCAATAACATGAAAAACAAGATAAGCTTTATTAAAATTTTATTTAATTAATTAAATTAAACGTTATTGTAAAATTTGATTGTTGGTAGAGCTTTGTGCAAGCTCGTCTGTGTAGGTACCAACCACTCATTAGATATTCTACCGCAAAACATGGTACCGCAGTACTTGGTATTGTTGTGTTCCGGTTTGAAGGGTGAGTGAACCAGTGTAATTACAGACACAAGGTACATAACATCTGAGTTCCCAAGGTTGGTGGCGCATTGGCGATGTAAGCGATGGTTAACATCTCTTATAATGCCAATGTCTATGGACGTTGGGGCCCATTTATCATCAGGTGGCCCAAAAGTTCGTCCGCTTTTTTCTTAATAATAATAAATAAATAAAATAATAAATCAAGCTTATGCCCGAGATATACATATAGCTATACTAACGAGATTGTCTTATTAAAACCAGACAAGCGCCGAGTTTACACTTGCTTACTTTGTTTATGAATGTTAAATTATTGAAACATGTTATAATCTGCAGAACAACGTGATATGGGAAACGTGAAGCCTTGTCACGCCTTGAATGACCTCAGCCCAGCAGTGGGAAAATTACGTAACTGCCGTGACATTATACATTTTATGCAAATTTAATCTGTCTACCCGGTTCAAGATGTCTTGTATAAAAGCTAGCATGTTTTGCATTTATTACATTTGACAGTTATAGAAATAGTTATTCAAATTACACCAGAAGCCTTCAAGCTCTTCACTTGACTCATTGCGATGTCTTACGCCTAAGTGAATTCTAGAGTTCCGATCAACTTAAATATTATTTGAAAATAGCTCCGCCGATGGATAGTGATTCTTACATTGAATTTTCATTTTTGTTCAACAAATATTATGATAGCCGATACGATTGGTATCGAGGTTAATTTACTTGCGTCACAGGAAATCTGTCCGATACCAAAGGCTGACCTGGATTCGGTGTACCCTCACCTGTCCGAATACTTCCACTGTAATTAAGCTTATTGCTCTAAGATCTTAATGGTTGAATGAATTAACGATTTGTTGATACAGACGGAATAGTATTATTATTATAATATATCTCGCTATTCCAGTAGATAAATTTTGCTCGCGTTTATTTAGCGGACGGTCAGCTAATTCTATACTCGTGCCGTCCACCTCATAAGAGTTGTAATAGATGTAGAGGTAACGTAAGCAGAGGGAATTTAATACGTTTATATATAGGTCATCTGTACTTGTGTATGTTATCGAACTCCTCGTAAACGGCTTGCTGGATTTTGATGAATGTTTTATGTGTATTTGAGTAGTCCCTGGACGGGTAGGTCGCTTATATTATCATTTAAATTAAACAGACCTATTAAATAATCTTTCAAATGAAACCTATTTATAGCAGAACTGTGTACTGTATGTATATCTAAACCTTTTATCATTAAACTGGTCCAACAAATAATAAATATATTAAATTTAATCCTGTTCTTGAACGTTAGCTTCCAGAAACCTTTAGAATATTTTAATATCTGTTAAAGAAAAAGCGTTTTAAATATTTTTTTAGAGTGCAATAACGTAAATGCTCTCGTATTGAAAGTTATTGAAGTGCTAATCGGGCACGCTTCTGAATAAGCAAACGGCGATTCACATTTATTTAATAAATCTAGGTCGAAACCTTTCGCACTATTATGTCACCTAACTCGAGAAACGGCCTCAGTCATTCATTCTCTATGTAGCGTTTCAGAACAATATTTGAATTTAATTAAATATATAACTTACCAAAATGCACAAACTAATAACAATATATGTGATGGTGTGGCATGTATACTATATACTCCGTTACTAAATGTTGTTATAATAATAAGGCACATTAATTTATATTACTTAATTTAATTAATTATATATTTATTGGTTTTGTTTAATCAATTATAAATAATTTCGATTTACCAAACATACTCCTTTCTCTTCCTCTCTGAGAATGCACGCCGCCAACGATAACAACTCAATAGATATTATATATCTATAATATTTAAAGCTGAACGGGTTAAATCATGAATACATAAAATGAAACAATATGCTAAATTAAGTCACGACCTTTATACTAATTGGTTTATTTATATATTTATTTTTGAAGTGAAGAGCTCTTTAGCTGCTTTGTGCACTTTTTTGTGATGGGTAAAAAATTTTCGTCGCGTCAGGTCACGTGACCCTGATTGAAAATTCGTAAGACGGATTCCAAAGTGTTAAATTTTTTAAATAAAAATTTCTTTAGCGGCGTTATGCACTTTTTTGTAATGGGAAAAAAATGTTAAACTCGCGTCAGGTCACGTGACCCTAATTGAATTTTTTTAATGTAATATAAATTGTCATGTTTGTGTACGATAGCGCAATAAATAAATATTGTATTTTATCATATAAATAATAGTACTTTTATACTGATAATTAAAGCAAAATTTTTCCCTAATCATTCCAAAATATCAAAAATGCACAACGTTAATATTCAAGTTTTCACTTCGGCCGGCACTTCTGGAGTGCAACCCGTTGTTTTTTTTTTATTAGAGTTACGTTGAATATTATAATTATTTTCTTTTGTTTAAATAGCAAACAATTTTCTATTTAAACAAAAGAAAATATTTATAACGTATTGCATAATTGAAGAAAAAACGTCCATAGGTGAATCGAAAACGGAGCATATCAAGTTTTTATAGAACTTCCAATGGAAGCATTCATTCAGTCGCCGCGGGCTATCGTCGAAAACAGTTTGACTGAAATTGAATGAATAAACCAGTGACTTAATTGTTAGTTTTATCGAAATTTATGGTCAAATAATCAAAGGATAGTTTTATATGCAATGTTTTGGTCTCGATTTCATCGAGTTTCAATTCGCTGTCCCGGTACAATAACATAAAATTTGTGCAATGGCTGTTTTAATTTAGATTTTCTGTAGCTAAGTATAAAGTTTCCTGTATCCTAACTCCACCCTCGACAGATTATGGTATATGAATATATAATATGTTCTGTGAATAAATTAAAGCTCTTCTATCCAGGGGATTACGAGCAGCTTAGTGTTCGCGATGTATCGTCAAATATCCTAATTTCAAAGTTAGGTTTTGAACGTAGTTTATAATATGAATTAGGTACATTTATATGAATAACAGCTATATAACTACACTGAAAACTCCTAGAACTCCCGACTCGACTACGGCGGCCGACCTCAAAGTATACTACAGAAGGTATTTTAGTGCACAATAACGTGTATGTAACACATAAAAAATAATTTAAACTTACTTGATTTTGGTATTGCTCCTCCTCTGTCAATTAAATTAAACGTATCTAACCTTTAGTTAGTTAGGAGATTGTTTACAACATAATCGTCATAAATATGATTTACGCACTCAATATAAATTGTAAATATAATAAATAAATATTATGTCAATTGTTATAAGTCCACTGTGGACTTTACATATTTATCTTCTAAACTTTACTTTTTATAGAAGGCAATTGCATTCAATGAATAGCAGACGTTTCTTCTTCTACGCGACATCTGATTTGTAATACAATACGGACACTACTTTAACAATAGCAAGGCTGACGTCCGATCGTCCGAGTTTAATCTACTTTACCGAATTAATGATATCTTCATGAACAACTTTTGACTTGACGTTTTTTATTTTATTTTTGTATATATGATAGAACTAGGAAAGAATAATGTACAGTGAATACCTCGATTAGATTTAACTAAATGTTATTACATTAAAATATTCCAACCCCATCTGAAAGGAAATTGCTAGTTAAATTAATGTGAAATGCATATTGAGGAATAATAGCGAAACTGCAGCTTAGACACAGACCGATTTATAGTAAGTTCAATTAAAAATACATATTGTTTAATTGTATAGACCGTTTATATATTTTAATAACGGATACTGCCATAGGTCTAATGACATGTCCATGACCTGGCCATGATGGAGGCGCTTGCCGGAGCTGTAAAGTGAAGCTCCCTGATTAACGGTACTGCATCTACATTGGAAATTATTGAACATAATATTTAAATGCGCTTATTCTTAAACATTATTATAAGATAGTTAATGCTTGTAATGTACATTATTTATAATGGCTCAAATGGCCTATCCGATCGATAGCTAGATCGGAAGCACTACCGCCCGTAAACCGCCCAAAAACATCGACGCTGTTAGAATGTCTGAAGTTGTACATTAACACTTCCAACCGGAACACAATACTAAGTATTGCTGTTTCACCGTAGAATATGTCACAAGTCAGTGGTACTTTCACAGGCGTATTGCATAAAGCCTTACCACCAAGCGTAAGTTTATAAAATCGTTGTGATATGTAGAATAATCAAAACAAAAATAATAACCTATTCAGTTAGGTAACGGGCGCGTTGTATAATATAATTAAAAAATAGCTCATAAGCAGTTGATATAAGTATAATAAAGAGTTCAAAGATTATAGAAATACAATATAATGATTTTAATATACCAAATGAGATGAGATATACCAAATTAAAATTAATATTTATTACTAGAAATATCTAACTTAGTTAATAAACTCCAGCAATTTAATTACCCGCCTAGTTTTTATAGAAATTAATATAAAATAAAGTAATATTTACAATCAATAGTATATGAAAGTAATTCCCATTTGGTTTCAGTTTACTCGTCGTAGTATGAACCAATATATATTTATTTTCAACTCTTCGAAAAGAAAATAAAGAAGAAATAAATCGTATAAATTGCTGTGCAACGATATCACTTTTTAGTTAATAAAACGTAAAGCTTCTGTTTGATTACTCATATTCAATCGTAGGTTATTAAATATAAGGGAAGAACTTTTGAATGATAATAATATTTTTGTTGGAACAAATTGCGTGATCGTTTTGACGCATACAACTCACGGCGCCCGATGTAATCTTAAATGAATAACCGGACGAGTTTTTAATTCCGAGTGCACTGATTGAGTTTATGAACAGTTAAAACCTTCTTCGTTCAAACGATTCAATACTACCTACATAGAATTTAATCAAGAGCTTGAACACACACAGCACTGTGAGGAGTTATCATCAGTTCGATCAAATCGACTTAAGCGTCTACTGTATGCATACTTGAACTAATATAAAAAAAACTATGTTAAACATACATGTTAAACAAAACGTCGTTCAGCACTTCTACAAAGCTCCTTGAAATTGTAAAACAATCTTAAATGTTCCGTATAATGATACTGAAACTAAAATAAAAATAACTAAGCTATGAACTTGAACCACTTTCTCTCAAGCCTCGCGTAATCTGCCAATTAACAAGCAATACTGTGCCATATAATGAAGCTCTATTTTTAACGAAAAAGTAGGAAAAAGTTCTCTCAATAGTCTTATCTAAATTTCTTAGTAAATTGAAAAATATTTTAATTAATATTTTATCAATTATTAATTTTTCAAAAAATCATTTTCTCGAATATAATAATAAAGTCCTCCAGACCGATTTCGGTCACGGCGGCCAATCTCAAGAGAGATTAGCCAACTGCGCAGGAGATATTTTAGTGTACAAGTGTATACACAGGCGCACTCTCTATTCCCTAACTCTCATAAACCGATAGGACGGCAATCCGACACGACCGGAAAGAGTTCAGGTGCAGGACCAACGGCTTTACGTGCTTTTCGAGGCACGAGAGTTTACACACCTCCAACTTCCAGACTCCGGGCTGCGAATGAGAATTGAACTGAGAATTTTCGACAGAAAATCTCAATAACATGTTATTGGCCCGACCTGGGATTTGAACCCAGGACCACCGGCCATACATGTAGCCACTAGACCAACGAGGCAGTCTCTCGAATATAACAACGTCAACCGAGGCACATAAAGGTCGGGTGTTCAAACAAGGTTAATGATTTTGGTTTACAATTTAACGAGTTAAATTGTGTGGGTCGGTGGGTGGCTCGGCCTATTTTTACAATATCTTCCAGATATTGTAAAAATAGGCCGAACATATCTTGTCACTTGATCGAACCCTCTGGCTTCGTGAACCTGTTTATATAGTACGAGTACTTTATGTGATATTGATTAGTACAACATAGAAACTATTATTTTAAAAGTGATCGATTCATGACGATGCGACGACTAAACATATTAAGAGCGTATCTAAATAAGCTTGCAGTAAAGGGTATGTGCGGTATGTGGTATGAGTATATGTTGCGTAGAATTATTAATGTAAAAGGGAATTGCAGAATATTGGAACTTCAGAAACAGGCATATGTAAATTGAGAACCGATTAACTTGCACTCTGTACTTGTCGATATCTCGTTATCTATTCTATAATCTATAAATATGATTGGGGTATTTTCATTCTCACAATCCTATTATTTTCGATTTAGTGTATTATTGAGGATCGTTTATGAAATTTATAAGCCTAGCATTTTCATACAAAATCTAGTCCATTCATTTTCCTCTAGTTTCTTTCGGTATTTTTTATTTTTATCAATGTCCGTGTTTGATAGCCGTAAAAGTAGATGCGAAAAAATTGTAGTAGAATAAAGTTCGTGAATGTAAACTCTAACACTGTATTTAAATATTTGCACTTATATCTCAAGTCCGACTCCTATCCTCCTCAAAAAATCTTAGCCCCCTTTTTCCTTATTTTATTATACCATTACATTAGTAGTATACACTGCAAATTAAGCTGACATATTTTGGATTGATTCCTTGATCTGTTAGAATGTTACACGTAGTGTTATACTGAATAGCGTCCAATTAATATATGAATAATTTTATATTCATACTAGCTGTGCCCCGAGGCTTCACACGCGTATAATTAATTAAAATATAATAATTTATTTTATTACTATAATAACACACGCGCGCGCGCACACGCACACACACACACACGCACACACGCGCATACGCATACACACACACACACATACACACACACACACACACACATATGGCTAAGATACCGTATGGTTTACCGATCTTATATATGGCCTTACATTTGCGCCATCACGTGTTACTTGTGTGTACCAATTTTCATCAAGATTGGGCAAGCCGTTCTTGAGTTATAAAAAGACGTACAGACAGACAGACAAAAATGAAAAAAATAGTATAATGTGAATCACTGCATCATAAAACGAAAATTTATCACAAAATTAGGTAAAAAAAAAAATTACACACAGAACCAATAGATTTATATAGTAGTATAGATATAGATTAACAAAAGCAAATATCAAAAACAGAACTGTCAGTTGCGCTGCTCTTTTATAAAATCTAATTGAATGAAAACTGGATTTAGTTGTACATTGTAGTTGGAACATTGTTATTTGTTTGATACGCAAATACTGTATTCATAAGCTTTGCCCATATTCATTTTATATGCAACAATATTAAAAGTATAATTGAGTTACCAACAAAATTTCGATATCATATTAATGGTATTAATAAGACATTATTACTTATTATATTAATCTTCTTATTTTTTCCATTTCATTGCTTGACATACAACTTTCTCATTATGACAGCTTACACTGTCGAAGTTATAATATCTAATATACCTACTATGAATATTTATTTTTAAAATATTTTAGGAAAACGTGATACTTGAGATTTTTTTATAGTGTAGGTAGGTGGACTATCATATGGGCCACCTGATGGTTAGTGGTCTCCAACGCCCATAGACAATGGCATTGTGCATTTCTTAAAAAAAAAACATCGCCAATGCGCCACCAATCTTGGAAACTAAGATGTTATGTCTTTTGTGCCTGTAATTACACTGGCTCACTCACCCTTCAAACCGGAACACAACAATACTAAGTCTTTCGGTCGAATATCTGATGAATGGGAGTTACCTACCCAGACAAACTTGCACAAAGCTCTACCACCGAGTAAAATCGACTTAAGGAGCTGACTATTAGAACAATTGTAAAACGAAAGAGTGATACAGATAGAGGTAAGTGATATTCGTAAAGTGTAAAAATCCTAATTTTTAACACAAGGGAAACATTCATCTTTAAATCCTTTCGAACACAACCCAGTTATATGGCTTCTGTCGAGCTGGAGAGGTCGCGGTATCGTTTACATATCACACATCCGTTGTTCTTCCTGTGGCATGCTTTGCTCGAAGCTTGGCACTCAGGATGATAAAATGTCATCCATCCATCAAGAGGAATGCCTCAAATAATTTACTAAATGTAATACAACCTCAAAACAATTTTGTAGATTACGGTTATTCACAAAGCCGGTTGCCACTCCACTTTTAAGGGGAACCAGTTTTTAGGACTTTTTGTCCCAGTGGTTGTTAAATTTAATTGCTATTTCTTTAGAACACCTTTGTACATGAACAATTTTTTATACGAAATTTTCACCTTTAAAATATTACTTGTTAAATGCCACGCGCTCGTTTCTATATAAGATAAATAACCACCTGAATAACAGATGAACAGCCTCCTGTCAACGTATAAACCTTTACACGTCGCCCCGAGGTTTCCATAATAAATTATAGACAACTCTTTAACAGGGAAATTCTATCAATATAGTTCTATTGCTTTATTCTCCTGTCTGTCGATTGTCAATTATACAAAGATGAAGAAACGATGTTAGGATTTGTGTTAGACAAATAGTTAAAGGCATTCCATCTGAGGTTGCAAAATTCCCTCGTCGGTAATGGAAGGTGTTTGAGTTGTAACTTTAAAGATTTTCTGACGTTTGACTTTCTCTAAAACTTCCTTAGGTTTCATACTCAAATGTTCGTTCGTTTTGCAAGTTCTATTGAAATGCTTACCTTTATTACGATTTTGTATTATATAACATTTTATAACAAGTTTCTCAAGAACTACTGAATTGTAAAGGAAGTTAGTTACCTTTACTTTACTGCTTTTACCAACGGGTGCTGAGTTTTATTTCCCTTCGATCGTTTCAGATCTCCATCCAATTGTATAAATATTTGTGTAGTCCCAATACAATGTTCTTGATACCAAGGATTTGTGATTTTTCATCCAGCACGGAACCAATATGAGCATATATAAACGTTTGAATTGTTTGAAAACCAAATATATAATGCGTACAACATTAGCGAAGCTCTTGTAATGTCACAATTTATATCATACCATCAACCAGTTTGAACTTAACCTTATTTGTTTGTACCTGACAAAATTGTAACCGTTTCAAGGGTCATTTCAGCCCACTCGCGTTTCTCTTCTCACATCACTTCTAATTTTGAAAGTGTCGTACACGAAACGAGATCAAAGAAATATTCTTAACGCTTCTTTGCAGCAAAATAACATTGATAAGTAGAGACTTCAATGGTCGCTGTACATGGTTGAGCGTTCATTGTTAGTGGATTTATTTAAATATGAGTACAATTTGTTTTATACATTATTTTATTTTGTACCTATCTTACCTCACGTCTCGGTTCCAGTGTTAGGATCTGCTTATGACTGTTACAGAGTTAACATAAGTTACCGTCAAACGTGGCATCTTTACCTTCCGTGAGCATCTTTACCTAAGCATACCCTATGCTAGTTTACATTGAATATTTTTTTATAGGTGGAAGTAGGCACAACTTTAGTCACATTGGTAGATTTTATAATAAATTGTAGTATGCCAAAAAAAGTGTTTCTAGCTGGCAGCTTTGTTAATTGTCAAAATATTGTACTTTTTCATCCCATATGGTCAATTGTGTTCGCAGCATCGTCGCATAGAAATCGGTATTTCTTACAGAAAATCAAAGTGTAGATAAGTGACTTATATTAAATAGTATTTGATATATTGTTATTTAGGTGTATCGAAATAATACAATCCTATTAAACTCTCATTTCTTGAGTTATTAGAAAAGGTAATGGTGCTTAGGTAAAGTTACCTCACAAGCACGAATGGCAACTTTACCTGTGACTAGGGCTGTAAAATTTTGCCCGAGTAGTATTCTGAATTTCAATCATCCAAAACAGTAACTTTAAATACAATACAAAGGGTTACAATTGGTAATTCGACGTATTCGCGATTTTTAATTAATTTTATGGAAATTACAAAGAACGACTTAGTAGCTTAGTTCGAATACGAATTTCCGCCTGCTTCCTTTGTGATCATTATTTATTCAGTTTCTTTGAAATAAGTTCCTAGTAGTTATGCACTTTTGGAGAGCTAATAAAACGGTTATGTTTTTAAAATTATATGCAAGTCAAGTTTCATAACGTTTTTTTTGAAATAATATCGTTTTTCGTCTCGCATTTTTAAATTTGGACCGATAATTGTGGTTTAAAGATTGATAAATAAGTTAAAGTTTTTAATCGTTTTTATAAATCAGAAGAAAAATATATAGATTTTTTTTGATGAAATAGTTTGATGTTAAAGAACTAAATATGTTCGTAGGTAACTAATTTGCTTGATTACCTTTCAGATATATTCAAGATACCTTCAAAGAGTAAAATAAAAAAATTAATGTTTTATTATTTTTTTGACAACCCTGCCGACCGTTCACATGTTTCTATGAAAGTTTTGAAATTCTTGGGTCAACTTTACCTATGTATTGGCAGTGCTTATTTAAACAAACATAACAGCTTTAAAAATAAATACGTCGCTTTTATAGCGCCAGGACGATCGGTAAATTTATGTCGCGTGCTCTCTAGGGCACACAATCTATGCAAACTGTAGGCTAGGTAAAGATGCCAAAATTGTGTCAATTTTACCCCGCTCATACTTTTGGTTATTATAGCGTTTCTATGTGAAATTTAGTAGAATTCAATTGTTCAAATAAAAGATAAACACTTAATTGTAAAAAATCATCAATAAAAATTTAAACAACAAGCTCCATGTTGAAGTAAATTGTAAAAAAATATGGTAATGTTGCCACACTTGACGAAATTCTATCACATATTATGTATTCCACCAACGCGCATTGGAGCAGCGTAGTGGAATAAACTCCAAAACCTTCTCCTCAAAAATGAAGAAGAGGCCTTAGCCCAGCAGTGGGACATTCACAGGCTGTTACTGTAAATCAATTTCAATATTTCCGCCCTATAGTCTTAGGACATACGTACGAGTATAAGGAGTGTTTTGAGTAGACTTAAATATTTTAATTAAAAAAATCCCGCTGATTTTCTATCGCCGGTTCTACTCAGGTCTGAGGTGTTTATTTCCGAACCGGTAGATTTTTGACAGTCAATACGCAAGTCTATTGAACGAAGATTTTTGATTTCACTGTTACTACGACTAAGAGGGAAATTATTTTAAGATAAAACGAAGCATCTACAATAGATACATGTTAATATAAAAAAGAAGAAAAATAAAAAATCCATTATATAATTTAAATAACTATTACGAAATTTTATTTAAGTCAGATGTTTTTAATTGAAACATCTATTGGCGCACATTAGGAGTAAGACCAACTCGTAAACCTATTCTTCTCCGTCGCCGCTTTTTACACCCTTGTGTGTGTGTAATACGTGTAATATTTACATCATTGATAGATGTTGTTATAATAAAATATAGTTATATTTTTTTAGTGTATTCCATATGTTATGTATGGTATTCTTTAATTATAAAATACTTATTTTCACCCGCACGTTTCGTGGGAAGGCAGGTTGTTTCTTTAGGGTTCAAACTTATATACCAAATTTAATCAAAAACACTTAAGTGGCTTAACCGTGAAAGCGTAACTGACAGGCTACTTTCGCATTTATAGATTTCAATTACCATCAATTTAGATGTTTCACAACTGCGGACGTACCGTGATAGTGACTATTTTTTTACAATGAATTTGCGTTGAATATTTCATAAGAGACTTGAAATTTTTCGAGTCTCCTTTACTTTTAACTTGCATAAACATTAGCTCTACTTTCTATTTCATGTTTATCTGGCTTAGGTATGCAATTTGCATAATATTTTGAATGTATGCTCACTTTATATGGAATTTCTGTTGAATTGACGTTGCGACAACTTGCGATTATCTCTTGAATATCAAGATGCGAAATAAAACAATTTCGTTTTTAATAATGCTTTTTTATCTTCATATATACAATTCTTCTGTACGTGTGTATGCCACTGTACTCTTCGACTTGATGTATTTTGATGTATTTTTATTGGTGTTGCAATCAGGGTTGAGGTGTTTGTTTAACAAAAAACTTATTTCACCCATACGAAGTCGAATGGGCGGCTAATATATTCAATAATTTTAATAATCTTGAAATACAGTGATTTCACGAGTAATTATCTTGCCGTATTTTCCTTCGCCGATGAGCACCAGATGAATCATGATGATTAGGCGCACGAAAACTTATCACTTGTCTTTATTTGAACCGAAACTTATTTTAATTACGATCCATGTAATCTACCTATTCAGTACTTCATTTATAAAATACAGTGAGAAAAAGGTAAATCCTACTAGATACCTTTCACTATATAATTTATTATCACTCTCTCCCCTGACTATTAGAGCTAAGATAAGAGTTTTATCGCCTGTTATATGTCTGGGCTATATATAAGTCTCGAGCTAAGTAATCTCTGCTCAGACCTAGTCAATGCTGATAGATCTTTTATCACGCCTTTTCATGTTAAAAATTCATTCGAATTTTCGTTAAATTGTATAAATATATCATAATAAAATGATAAATCCTTTTTTTAAAACAACATTTTATTTAGCAGAAATTTTAAACAAATGATGAAATCATTCATGATAATGAACGAAAGTCAAGTCAAAAATCTACTATTGTTTCGGAAAGATACCTCACCTGAGAAGAACTTCAAAATTACAATCGATCACTATACATTCTATTAATCTTAAATCGTAAACAAGTACTAGTAATTAAAGAAGTTTATCTTCATCAACAGAACTTCTCGTTCAGGAATTCCGGCCACGGCTACCATTCTCTAGGTATTCCTCAACTATGCGGGAGATATTATAGTTTACAAGTGTGTCCGTGAAATGTTCCGACAGGAGAACTATCCGACACGAGTGGAGACAGTGCAGGCGCAGGATCGAACTATACACGTATTTTGAGAAATGTGACACTCCCATGTAACTTTTCTATTGAGCTGCTTGAAAGATTTTATTTATAGTAAAATGAAACCCGTAATTTGAACCCAGCACCTCAGGATCTAAGCCTGAGCTATTCTTTAGAATAACGAGCCATCCCACAAGAACCAAGTTTATAAGGTACTGGTGTGGAATACATTTAGGCGGATGGCAAATTTATAAATGAAAGCGCGATTACAATGGGGCAGCTGTTCCTAAAGGGCTTTACACACCAAGCACATATTCCGACAGACTCATGTGTAAGTTAACTGTAAAGGAGAGTTTTATTTTTGTCATATTTGTACAACGGGAGAAAAATTGCAAAGATATAAAGTCAAACGATTCGACGGAACAAACGTAATCACCGAGCTTTGAAGGCGAAAGTCAAAGATAAAAATTTAGCGTGGAAATTCTTTGTATCGGCTGTTTTAATGTAAACCTGGCAAATAGAAATATAAAAGATAACACAACATAAACTAGGTGGTTGATTTAATTTATAGCCCTTCCAAGTACCGTTTACTGCCTAATTATTAAATAAGCTTTTTTTGTTGCCTTTTTCCGGTTTGACTAGTAAAGCACAAGGAACATCAATCACATCTTCGCCTCTTCAAGCTCTTACAATTTCTATTGGAAAGGTATTACGTACCCTCAGTTGTAATGATCAATTGCCTTTTTTTATATTATAAAAATATCATCTTTCGTTAACCTATATACCGTTTGGGGTTGTAGTATTGTGTTTCCTCTTCCATATACCTCTATCTCTAATAAAATCCTTAATTATTATTTTCTTCCACGTGTCATCCCTTAAGAAGAACATATATTGGTATTATTTTATAAAAAAAAAAAACCACAATCGCTGTTTTTTATGATGAAATAAGAGAGATAAAAAAAACAAATCCTTAAGAAAAAGACACAAAGCTATTTGTCATTACAGACAATGAAAATAAAATGTTTTGTGTAAGCCTGGATTGGAAACACTTATCACCTTCAAAAAGAAATTGAGGGCAGGTTAACAGACACAAGGGACATTTCATGTTAATCAATGGTTATCGTCGAACTGATTGTGTTACGAATTTAAATTTTAACGGTGAAAATGTCAATGGGCGCCTCTTGTTATTTTGTAAACATGTAAATTGTAAATATAAAAATGGTTAGTGTGAAAAAAACTTAATTGTGACGTGGCGGCGCGCGCCCTAAAAAGAGTTGTTTGCCCCGCGCTGACCGTGTTTCAGTGTGTGTTCCTGACTCGAATACAAAACGAAGATGTTTCCACATACGTATCGTATTCTCTACGCCTACACGTCATTATAAATTTATACATTTATTTTAATAAAGACAATATAATATAGAATAATTCCATAAACATTTCACATTGTCACAAGAAAAATCTCGTGAGATATATGGACCCTAACATTAATAATGCAATTTGAACCACGGTCACACGTTTATACTAATATTTGTATTTATTTAACTATTCATCAATGTATATTAATTTAGAACATTAAAATAACGTGCTATATACATTGAGGCGTAAAAGAATATTTTTATATTTGTACAATAATCGATTGAAAAGGCAAACTAATTGTGACTACGGCCAGAGTTATACGACCATGCGTCTCTTTGTTCTATCTTGTTTTGTCGCAAAGACCTTTTTACAGATGATTTCCCTCCGTATCTCCTTCGCTTGGTCGCTCAAGTGTCTTTGAACCCGGTATACTTTGGGTGACTTTATATAATTCGAAAATAAATTTATTTATCTGAGAAATAATAATTTTAGAATTTGCTTAAAACCGCATTTGTATTATAATGTACTCAATCAAAAAAATGATTTACCTTAACATATATATTGTAATAATTGAGGTCAATGCACAATGTTTATACTCGTACGAACGATGTTAGTTATCCAGCAACTTGTCAACAATATATTACACATGCATTACAAACTCAAGAGCTTATTCCATTTGATATTTAAAAAAAATATTTTTTGTGCAATTGACTATACGGACAGATTAAAAAATGTTGCTCGTAGTTTTTAATTAAGTAATCTGTGCTAATATCTCAACTAAATATTTTGAGTTTCAAGATAACGTGGTTGTTTATAGTAATAATGTTATATAATGTCGGATGACTAACAAATAAGAATGATTTTCTGTTGCTTTATTCTGATAGGTAACAGTGACAAGGGCTCATAATAGTCTAGATCGTATAGTTGACAGGCTATTGGTATTATGAGATAAAGCTGAAGCCGCTTATAATGCTAATGGCTACAGCATGAGACACTGCTTACGGCGAACTTTTGTCCCACCGATCCATTCATTCTTCGTTCAACAATAAAAATAAGCGTGTCTAATTTATATTAAGTACAAGGGAAAATTTTATCTTGAAATCTTACTCATTATACTATTTTAGTTTTTGTTATGATTTTAACTGATGTCATATTGTATGATGATCTTGTTCTCATTGTAAATTACCTATAACACCCAAATATTTGTATGATTAATTATAGGTAAAAAACGTTAAAAATATTACGATAGGTCATAAATATATAAATTAATTATGTAAATTGTACTTAAAATGTATTCAGATAGGGTTTGTTTTATTGTATGTTCTATATTTTTGCTTGTTACCATTTTAATGACGGCTTAAATAAACGATTTAATGATGTATTATATTTGACGATGTTTGCGCTGCGATTATATTTGGATAAAATGGATGGTTTAAAAAGATGACTTTGATTGTAAGTATATTATTGTTCACCTTAGATGTTAACGTACTTGGTAATTTCTTCAAATAATTAATCTGTTGCTTCATATTTGAAGCTGACTGTACATATAACATAAGCTTAAGTTTTGACAAATCGCTTACATTAAAACATGGTTGTGTGTGAGTAGTTTTACTCTGCACTCAAAAACATATTACACGCACGTACAGAAAGTGATAAAATGAAATGAATTGGAAAATCCATAAATAAACATGTAGTCACATTTGTAACTTTAAACAATCTTGTTTAGTTATACAGGTTATAATTAAATATTATTGGCTTGTGCTGCCATTTGATCAGCTTGAAGTCGACCTACTAGAAATCCATTAAATTATAAATTAAATTCCACCGATGATTACCTACATCGATGCATGATCGGCGCAAGAAATTGTTTTCACATTTCATAAAATATTGTTTGTGTAGAACCGGTATTATAGTTTGATTTTTAGGTATATATGTTTATTAAGTGATTGTTAATTCTAAATGTATACGTCTTCTACTCTTTGGATATGTAGACATATTTTTAGTTGATGATCTTACATGTAACGAGTTTAATACTGAGAAGAAAAATTAAAATGATGAAAACATACTTAATGTGAATCGAGGAGATCGAAATCCGCTTAACGCAGCTATCTCTCTCGACCTCATCTGAGATGTTAAGGCTAATAACATGTTATATTATAACAAAACGAGGTCGGCATGCATTTGACCCGTTTGCTCGGATGCAAACTATTTTGCGCCTGCGAACACATTTAAACACAGAACAAAAATACTATTGGATTTGTGCTAAATAAATATATTTACATGTAGATTTGGCTTAGAGCTTTGGTTTGGCTCTTAATTTCTTTGCTGCAAAAAAAGAAAAAGTTTATATAACAAAACAAATTGGCTTAAAACTAACTAATCTAATATTTTTCCGTCAATCAATGTTAAATCGTTCATAAAAGAACTTCAGTTAACAAGATAATAACCGCGCGGTATGTAATGAAAAAACGGCCAAGTTCGTGTCAGGCTCACTCGAGAGCACTGCGTACTGTTATGATAAGAAATAACTGTTATGATTAAAAATATTACGATAGAAAAAATGTCAAGAATAAAATAATAAAACGTGCATCTCACGATTGACGCGAATCCACTATAATGAGTTACAGTTAAAAAATCATATGTGACTCACTACGAGAACCAAGAGTGTGTGGCAAATAATAATTCAGATAAAGTAAAATAAAGCCGTGTAAAAAACCTAAAGTGTAAATAAGTCTTAAGTTTTGTAAGAAAACAACATACAAAGTTTTTACAAAAACATTTCACACGTAACTTAAACTCTAGTTTGTCGTATAAATTGTTGTTACGTGTTTCATTCCTTAGGTATTAAAAGACGAGGTTTTATGACATTATCTTAAGCTTTACTATAAATAATTTCAGACACATATTACGAAGGGTACCACTTACTATGAGATCAGCCCATTTTCTCAACAATATACAAATAGACGGCTAAATGGGCCACCTGTTACTCTGTCTCACTCACCCTTCAAATCTTAACACAACAAATACTAAATACTGCTATTTGGCGGTAATATATGAATATATCCTACCTACCCAGATGGGCTCGCACAAAGCTCTACCACTTAGTAGTATTTCTTAGTGAATAACTATACAAATATGTACGTAAATTTATTATAGTTTCTGTTGGATCAAATGGACTCTATAGTATCTGAAAAATAACATGCCTGCATATAGCATATTTCACAAAACAAGAACTCATAATTACGATGTCGATTTTTAATAAATATTCTCTGCGTTGATACGAATATGTAACCTAAATACGCAACAACTTCGTCGTGTAAATCAAGAACAAAAACTTGATAATGAATTAGCAAACAGTTATATCACTTGAAATAATTAATTGATTAAAAATTTAAAATGCAATGCAAAAAGATCGTTTCGAAAGACGTCAGATTTTTCAAGTAGATCTCGGAAATTAGGAGTCACCGCGAAAGGACCCGTATTTCACCAAGAGTTATGATTATTTTTTATGCAACCTAAGCGTATGTTCTGCAACATATGTTTCGTTCATGAATAAAAGTATAGAAAAAACATATACCCAAAAATTTAAACATTTAAGCAAAGTCAGATCATTCTTGAAACAATGCCGATGAAAAATACCAACATTCCCATGGTAAAATCATTAAGAAACGTGTTCATTGAAATTACCATTTTACTGAAATTGATCCTTAACATTGTATGAAGTTTCAATAAGTTTTAATGAAATCGTGAACCAAATCGACCAGAGTAGTTTTCTCTGTCCTTTGTTCTACTTTGTATATAAAAACTGGAGCGACGTAATATATACTTGATAACACATCAAATTAAGTGCATCTAGAATCGACTATGTATTGACGGAGGTAATTAATGAACATAAACTACGTCTATTTGTCTTTCTCCCTATTTTCCATAAAATAACATCTCCCGATATAGACATAGGAATGAACGCTTTAGAGAATAATTGAATATTCGCAAGAGAGATGGCATATTTAATTATTTCTATAAATATGTGATTTTAGTTTAATGTTATCCTTATGAAAGGAACTGAAACTGGATCTTAAATGATCTGAATCTCCTTCAGAGTCAGTTACTAGACCAGATTAAGATACTAACAATATCAAATACATCCAACAGCTATACCGTCATACTTTAAATAAATTACATGTTTGGCATGTGTTGCAATACTTTTAGATGTAAAATATGACGTTAAATGCTTGAGATGTAAAATATCAACTGCCACGTGAGGAGTTAGACTGAGTCGTATGCCGACAAACGGCATGACCATGATTTATGAACGATATTCTATGAGATTGTTTTTTTTTACTCAATATTTTATATTGGTTTTCTTTAATTATATATTATTTCAATATGAAATTCATCTTTCAACGAAATCCGACGAATGGTTTTGGAAAGCACGCGGTACAAAACAAGGAAACATTCATTTTGACATACACATAGAAATGAAAGACAATTACAAAATATTGATAAATAGCATTGATTAGATTCTACTGTTTCATTTCCTGAGTATTTTTATTCCTTATTACAGGGTATATTATTTCTATTACTTTTTTCCCATTTATTTCAATTACATTACGCAATATTTCAAAGTGTTATTCTAAACTAGCGGCCCGCTCCGACTTCGTCTGTGCTGAACAAATATCTATCTTGTATATATTCCGTAGGTATTATTTATTTTGATACAGAAAGTATTCGCCTAAAGTTACCGGCAAATACTGTACCATAATTTAGTCTGAACTTCTTAGGTCTCTTAGTTCTGGTTATGGGTTCTATTCGTGAGCGGTGGCTCATCGTACATTCGTCAAATATTATGAGAAAAATCTCTTGAAAAAATCAATCCATTTTTTTTTAGTATAAGGTGTCACGTAGGTTATCTGATGGTAAGTGCTCACCACTACCGATAGACATTGGCAACATAAAATTTATTAATCATCCCTTAAATCGCCAATGCACTACCAACCTTGGTTACTAAGACGCCTGCAGTAACACTTGCTCACTTACCCTTCAAACCGGAACACAACAATACTAAGTATTGCTGTTTGGCGATGAACCTACCCAGACGGGCTTTCATCGTACCGCCATCGCACCGTCGACCACCACCATAGTTATTTAACTTGCATGAGAATTTTAATTTTGCTATAACTCCTAAGATAATAAATTATTTAAAATAAGTATATATTGTTAGCGGTCTCTTCCCCACCAGAGTAATCAACATGGTCGAGTGTATAAAAAAGCACGGCAAACAGCAGAA
Source organism: Nymphalis polychloros (assembly GCA_905220585.2). Lineage (NCBI taxonomy): Eukaryota > Metazoa > Arthropoda > Insecta > Lepidoptera > Nymphalidae > Nymphalis > Nymphalis polychloros. Next base: position 14,829,843 of record HG992241.1, on the reverse strand, counting down.
TCACTTCACTTCGCCTCCGTCGCTCGACTTGATCGTACGTCTTCCTTAGAACTAAAAGTAAACTTAAACGCTAACAATACTATATGTAGAGCGAAAGAAGTTTGTTCTAAGTTTGATAGGCACCATGGTCATTTTATTTTTTATTGAACGTTTTAAAGTTATAAATCATATAATTATAAGAATATCAAAGTCACAAATGTACTATTGATTTGTTTCTTGTTTACAAAAAATAAAATGTGTATGTAAAAAAAATGCGGTGGGCGCTCCATTCTTTTTAATTTTAGCATTTATATACCCTAACTACTAAACGAAAGGATCGATTCGATTAATTTAAAGAGGAATTTACATGTGATTATTAATTAGGTAAATGTTTTGTTGCATAAGGATTAATATCATGATATTGCCATCATTTTATACTACCCGCATTTTAATTGACTAATTTGAACCAAAAGCAATTATTATCACTTAACTATAAAAGTTAGACATCATGATGAGTACTATAAACATGTAATACATTGTTTTAGGTCTCATCAATAGTTTCCACATCGTACCTTTGGTTACATTATTGCAATCTTCGTAGTAGTCATTTTTTTTTTAATAAAATCCAGCGTATTTTACTCGCTGATAATGTAGCTTTATGTTGGTAAAAGATTTTCCAAAATTTGTTCAGTAGTTTTTGAGTTTATCCATTACAAACAAACATACAAAAAATCAAATGTTACTTCATTATAATACTATTATAGTATAGAATAATGAAGTAAAAATACTATATTATTAAATCATCAATTTCATAAAAGGCAACCACTTACATGGCATTAAGATAATTTGAACAGATTTGAACAATATGTTGTTAAGTCAATTGAAATGGAGTACAAAGGACAATTACGTGAATAGAACTTGCTTTATATGATGGGTTTCATGTTGCATTACTATAATTAAACGGCATTCCAATATAACAAAACTAATACACTTTTACCAAGCCATTGTTACGATAAAAAATATCTGATTATTTTGCCACTCACCAGTTTACATTGAACCGAAGAAATATATGAAAATATAATTAAATTTGTTATATTGATACTGTTAAGGGCTACACTTTTATCTGCAAGGTTGTAAGGTTAATTACAGATTGCAACGATTTAGGTAAACTTCAAAATATGCTGAAATAACTTGAATACGCTCGTAACGAGATGCTGTCGGCGCGTTTTGGTAGTTCACGTTCGAATCAACACTCAATTAACTAGCATTAGAACGTTCCACTTTATTTCTCTTGTAAAATCTTGAAGTAGATAAACAGCAGGGTTCCTCTGCCATAATAAATACAAAGTACCATCTCGATCGGGCACGGGTAGCAGCAGGCGATTTTGTTTTACAACTTTGAAACTAAATGACAAATGAATTTAGTTAAATTGAATTCATCAATTCTTTACAACTTAGTTTTATTCCGTTTTGTTCCAAAGCTATTTATAAAAAAAAAATCTAGCGTTATTTGTCATTTCTATTACGTCACATTCGGAAAATATTAATCTTGTAGTAAACGTTTATTAGAACATGTTGTCGAATGTTATTAATGCTAATTTATTTAATTTTATGCATATTCATTGTCTCTTCTTATATTTTCGCGAGCAGTCTATTATGGCTATAAAACGGTGCAATTTTCGCCGCTTCTACGAATTTCTTTCGATTTCTTCGAAAACTCGAAGAATAGTAACCGTTGAAAAATGTATTGTAATTTAAAAGAACATTTCTCAGTATAATATTTAAGCTATATAATAGTTTTAATAGTGAATTTGTTTCATCGAAATTACACTTGTTCTATCGACTATTTTTAAATTGTATTTGTATATACATAAGCATATTCATAATTCCTGATTATATAGACCAGTGCCTGTAATTATAAAGTATTATATAATATGTTTAGTATGTTTTATATCATAAGTAGGCGGACGAGCATATGGGCCACCTGAGGGTAAGGGGTAACCAACGCCCTTAGACAATGGTATTGTAAGAAATGTTAACCATCGCTTACATCGCCAATGCGCCACCAACTTTGGGAACTAACTACCTTGGAACATGAAAATAAATTTGAGAATTAGCATATAGTAAATACACATATCTTTTGTTAGGTTAATTTATTAAATTTTATACAATAAAGTGAATATCAAACGACGGTTGAATTCTAAATATTTATTTTATTAATTGTAAGCATTATATATATTTAAATAATAACTTTTATTAATATTTATGTTACTCCCTGATAATATAGTTTATCATTTGTGAAAGAATTTTTAGAATTGGTTTAATGGTTTAGGCGTAAAAGCGTAACGAACAAACCAACAAACTCACTTTCGCATTCATAATATTAGTTACGATTCAATAATAACGGATTGTATATGTACTTAAAAGTTTTTAACATGAGAGGTAACATTCTGTTTTCAAGTGACTTAATAGAATGACTTAAGAAAATAACTGTCACTTTTTAAGTTGATGTTTGCGAGCTACCAAAACCAACTTTTTTTTTGTTTATCTGTACTACATATTAATTTAAATATTTCGTAACATGTTTAATTTAAATACGCATTAATTGCATTGAAATGGCAGATTTTAAAGGAATTTCGTGCCGAACTGAATTACAAGGTTTTGCAAGTCTATAATCAAACTTTAATATAGTAATTTTCACAAATGAAACATCTACAATAGTATAATTCATTCAGTGACGTAGAAGCACACTACTGATACAAATATATGATAATATGTTAAATTCTAAAACAGATTTCTAGGTAACATCATAACCTACATTGCTATGACCTATATATATTTTAGACCAAAAAATATATCAAATCCAACTCCGCTATTTCGATACTATATATATATATTAAATTATATTACTTTAAACGAAAAAGTATGAAGCGAAAATAAAAGATCGTTTGAAGAAAGAAATTTATAAACGGTATAATTGCACTTACGTATGTGAAGTGGCGTTTTAATGACCATCAAATACACTTGCGACTTAATTGCATAGCGTGCCGTATTTTGTACTTTTAAATTTTTTTTTAAATGTTGTTTTCAGCCTGATATAATAATGAGGTGTGTTTGGTCTGTTTGCTTTCTCTGGATTCTCGCTAAAACTAACTCGATTAATTGAAACATTAACGATAGTGTTATAGGTTTTAGTTATATACTGTATTTTAGGACATATAGTAATAGGTTCGACCGCTTTCAACGCGAACGTTGCTTAAACGTTCCGATACTAGAAGTTTTTATATTCAGTTTTTTAAATCGACAATTATATGACGATGAATTAATGACGGAACAAAAGTGCTTGTATGAGCCTTTTTGCGCTGGGTAAACCATCATTAAGGAACACATGAATACAAAATCTCGTCTCAATCCAGATCTTCTGAGTGCCTCTTCACCTAAAGGAGGGAAGAGGAGTCGCCATGGTCAGCGAGAACTCCGAAATGACAGGCGCGGTATAAGCCAGTTACATCTTGTAAAAGCTTACATGAAAAATTATATTTTATGTATCGATTGTATATTATCTGCAGTCGAGTGTATAACTCACATAAGAGATAAAATCGAGAACTTCAAATAAAAAATAATCTCTGAAATCATTTAAACACAAGAAAGCCAATTTATTAAACAAACATTTGAATCTCTTATGTCTATAGATATTCACCTCTCGAAGGAACCGCATTCAAGAAGAACGGATAGTCTCGATTCTGATTATTTAAGAGACCTAATTCTATAAGTACCATCGTTGTTTAAATAAGAGAATCTCTGCTGCATTCAAAATCATAATACTTTCTCAAGATTAATAAAATCGTATTTTAACATAATTAATGTAATTTCATTATAGAATTTGTTAAAAAAAATAAACGACATTATCATTTATCTTAAAAAAATCTTGTAAAACTTACATATCTTTGGCTATGTATATCCTACATGTAAATATTATACTGCAAAAGTGCGCAAACAAAGATGCATTCTCTATTCTATCTATGATGATCTTCAGGCGAGTCTCGAAATATTGTAGATCTCCAAATTACAAGAGAAAATTCCGCAACAGCCTATAAAAGTAAATTAATGGTAGTCATTTTTTAACATAATTCAAACTTGCAATGATTTTATATACAAGGTTTAACATAAGGGATATTGTATTATGTAAAACTTATCTCGAGTGGAAAACTCATTGCCTATACACAAGTGGCAACAAACATACGCAGAGAAAAGTTTTCCAACAATGGTTATCGGGAAAGTTAGACAATCACTTATAGGGTCTTATGGGTCAATGTTTGTTGACCTTAACTATTTTTATTGAAAAAAGTATCGAACGAGTCATACGAAATAATAAAATTACTTTTTTTCTTAAATTTGGTTACGAATTTTAACAACATACTTAGTGGTATGACTTTGTGCAAGCTCGTCTGGGTAGGTACCACTCGCTCATCACATATTCTACCACATATCAGCAGTAAGTAGTATTGTTATAGACATTTTAGTCTCAAGGTTGGTGGCGCATTGGAGGTCTAATGGATGGTTAATATTATTTATCAATGTCTATGGGCGGTAAAAACATGAACAAAATTTAATTAAAAAAATACTAATAATATACGTAAAATTTTCTATCCTTTTTATTTTCTTCGTTTTTAACGGTATAAGTTTTAGTAAGCGTATTAAATATGAACAGCTCATATTACTAATATTAATAATAATATCCTGGGACATTATTCACACAAGGCCATCTGATCCCAAACTAAGCAGTACTCATACTATGGAAACCAGACAACAACAACATACTATTTTTCTTTTGTAAATACAGACTTATATTGATAATTACACCCAGACTCAGGACAAACAGACGTCTCCATCCACACAAATGTCTGTCGTGGGTGAGAATCGAACCCACGACTTGCGGCGCGAAAGGCAAGTATCTTACCTACCACGCCAACCAGCTCGTCGTATTAAATGCGGTGCAGTAATAAGACATTTAAAAAAAAGTTCTATTCCTTCACTCTTATTTTCCCTTTCGAAGTGAAATTTTCCTTAAAGTTAATATTACTACGCTTAGTCTATTCAATAAAATTGGTTCGTAATCAACAAAGATATCGAGTGACATACGCACAACACTTCCCCTATTTTTTTTTTAAATTAAATGATTGCTCCTTTTTGTGCCCTACGGGTATTCAATAAAATTGGAATCGGCTTACATTCAGCGAAATGATCAAATAGCATGCCCACGTAAATTGCCTATTTTAGAATTGCATTTAATTCTCAAATACGGCATCAAACCGTGTACGCACAGTCTCCGCGTCACAACTATATTGGCAACAATATAATTTGGATGCATGCCACGTAGGCATTTTGATGTAGTTATTTTGATAATAATCTATCAACAGTTATAATTATCTTTAAAAGCGTGGTATGCAACTTGGAAAATGTAAAAAATTATGAAAATATATTGTATTCCAAGATGATATATATCGATAGAAGATATATAAAGGAGGCAAGAGGTGACTATGAGGTAACTACTGTGTCTTTTCACCATATGTGGTAGACTTTAGAAATAGTTATTCTTGTTTAGATTCGTTATCAAGACTGATAACTTATATTCAAATAGGATTTGTCAAAAACATCCCAATATTAGCGTGCTTCTTAGATATAGAAAACGCATATAATAACATTTTAGTTCAAAAAGTTCTTAATACACTTGATGATTTCGGTGCAGGCAGAAAATATTGTAAATATTTATGGAATTTCCTTTGCAACCGTCGATTATTTATTCAGTCTGAAGAGGGAGTCAAGGTTTTTCGGAACGCTAACAGAGGTTTAGCACAAGGCGATCCTCTTTCGCCTTCATTATTTAATATTGTAACACATGAAATATATCGTTCTAGAGAGGTATACATTTCACAGTATGCTGACGATTTTGTATTGTATTTCAGTGATAAGGATTTAAAACGATGTGAATCAAAAATTCAGTCAGCTCTGAATACTCTTGTGATGAAACTATATAGATTCTTTGGGATTACAGGTATCAAATAATAAAAGTATTTTTTGCTACTTTAGTAGAGGTGCAAAAAGAATTTTACCTTGTCTTAAAATAAATGATGTTCCCGTACCTTCAGTAATTAATGTTAAATACTTAGGAGTCTGGTTGGATAGAAGTTTGCGTTGGAAAAGACATATAGAGGAAATTATTAAGAAGTGTTCTAAGTTCTTGAACATAATAAAAGTTCTAGCTGGTCCTTCATAGGGAATTCATCCTAAGCATCTGCGACGCCTTTATTTGTTTTTATAAGAAGTAGAATGGATTACGCTAGTTTTATGATAGGAAATTCATCCAATATACACCTTTCTAAACTTAATAAAATACAAAATCAAGCTCTTAGAATTATAGGTGGTTTTCTAAGAAGCCATGCTATGGAAAGCGAGATTAGTTTACCACCTTTATACGTAAGACAAGCCTTTTTAGCACATAAATTTGTCCTTAAGTGCTTTTTTCTTTCAAATGATGTTTCAATAGAAATTTTACAAACCATAAGTACATTACAAACTAACAATTATTGGCTAAACAAAAAGAAACCTCTATTGATAAAAGCCTATGATGACGCCAAAATATATAACATTCACTCGTCAGATCTATTGGAAATGTTCTCCTTGCAATTTTGGGTTTCACAGATTGGTGTCAAAAATATTATTAAGATTGATCTCGATGATGTTAAAGAGCCAAAAAACAACTGTGACATCAACTTCTTGAAACAAACTGCTACTTCATATTTAGAACAGGAATATAGAGATTGGTATAGATTTTTTACGGATAGTTCCAAAAATGATAATCTTTCAGGTGCTGCATTTTATGATCCAAATTTAAATTGTGAGGGTTGTTTTAAAATAAATAAGAATGTCTCTATAATGACATTGGAACTCATTGCGATCTCAGAAGCTTTGACTTACGCTTCTACACAAATTAATAGCAATAGAATTGTAATTTTATCAGATAGTAAGAGTGCCTTACTGCATTTGGCTCGATGCGCCACTGGATATTTTTACCAAATTACATGTTTTTCTTAAAGACGGTCGGCAACTGAGATTACAATGGATTCCGTCTCATATTGGTATACGAGGTAACGAGGAGGCTGATAAACGAGCTATAATGGCATGAGTTTAAGGAAGGATTTTTAATATTAATCCTAGCTTTACAGAAGTTTTACCTAGATTTAAGGCTGCAAGTTTGTATTTATGGCGAGAATATTTTGACCGACGTTCAAAAGACAAAGGCATATGGTATAAAACGATCGTAAATCAGCCTCCTCTAATACCATGGTTCGAAAACATTAGAATAAATAGGTCGGATACCAAAATATTATGTAGACTTCGCTCTGGTCATTACTCTTGTAACAATTTCCTTTTTCTCATGAAAAAGGCTGATTCCCGTAATTGTAATGTTTGTGGTACGACAGATGATGTTCATCATATTTTATTAGAATGTAACAAATATAGAGGTCCTAGGGAAGCATTAATAAATACATTTCAGCTATTTCGATTAAATGTCGGAGTTATGCAAAGTGCTTTATCAGATCCCACTTCTTCAGTGTCTTCAGTATCTTATTATAAAACCTATAAGATAATTTGATATATAAGATAGATAGATGATGAGTTACGATGGGCTTAACTTGCAGTGAATGTAAGGATAAAAAACCCTTAAAAAAAGTAAAAAGAACTACTGTGTTTTGAGAACTCTTTTCTAGTTCATTTAAGTGTCCTCGGTAAAATTCACATTCCGAACCGGTAGTAGCTTCACGTATTATGACATATTTGTAAAGGAGCGTTTCAAAAATGCTAAAAAATATGAACCTACCCACTAAAAGAAAGTTTTTTTTTATTTATCCAAATTATTATTAAGTGCATATTGTATGCTTAAAGAAAAGTCTAATCGTATAAAATACTGACCTAGAAAAATAGTGAAAAAGAATACATGTGACGTTAGTGAAAACTTCCCACGAGAAGCCGCAGCTGATATTAATTTGCTAAAATGATGGATAATAAAACTCTTTGAAACGTCTGAAGGCCAAGTGAAAGCAAAAGAAGACTCGATCAAGGGCGAACACATTTTTCTTTCCCATGAATACGTTAGTGCCACGGGAAATTAATTTTATACACTCATATTCGTGGTTGCTCTAACACAAGCTATCTTACCTTGAGAAGTATTTTATTAACAAACCGATTTCAAAGTTATTTTATATTTGATATATTTTTAATTTATTTACAAATGTGAAAATATTAAGAAATCCTTCGTATAAAAAATATAATTACTTTTCTTTTATAATTTTTTTATGAACATACATTCACACATATATTTTTATGTTGTCGTATTTCCGACGGCGACTTTCAATGTTATTTGAAGTAAAGTATATTATTAAATATTTTTTTATTGAAAATATAGTATATTCTGTGAATTCAAGGCGACGATATAGATTTATTAAATTCAGTGGCGTAGCATGGGGGGGTGGAGTATGCGGTCCGCACCGGTCGGCACTTTGCCGGGGGCGGCATTACACAGTTGGCGATTAGAGAAAAAAAAATTAAAATATTTAAAAAAATATTTAGTAAAAAAGAAGTTAATTTCTTTCAGTGTTTTTTTCGTCATTTTTTTTTTTTATTATTACCGTAATATATCCAGGTATAAAATTATATGCATGGATGATGCAAGGTTTCTTAATAAATATTATTTAGGAAACTTATTTCGTTTCAATGTTATTTTAAATAAATTTGTCTCCTTGCCTTCGATCACATACAAAAACTAGATACACAGTCCCTTTCAAAAATCATTTTAAAAGTTTCCTTTAAGGTGTCTATGTAGTTGTAGTTGAAACAAAAACACAATTGTATTTACAAAATATACACACTATAACACGAGGTAGGCTCACCGCGAGCGCGAGGTCTGAATGGAACCGAATTGTTCAACATATTATTTTCATACTCTAATTTTAAATTCTTTCTTTTTTGTAATTATGACAAAAATGTTGTGTGGTATGAGTGACCTGAATGTGTTTTTGTATAGAGAAGGACATTAATAATAATCAATGAAACTAAGATAAATATAGACTTCATTATTTATTTACATAATCAATCATTAATTTTGAATTTGTAGTATTAATTTTTATTCAATTTAAATCAAACATAAACATAACATCAGTGTACAAACATAAAATAAAATTCATAAATGAATATATAATAAAATTTATCGAAATCTCAAATTAAGAAGTTCATAGTATAGATTTATATTAATAATAATGTCCTCCAGACCGATTTCGGTCACGGCGGCCAATCTCAAGAGAGGCTAGCCAACTGCCCAGGAGATATTATAGTGCACAAGTGTGTGCGCAAACACAGGTGCACTCTGTCTTCCCTAGCTCTCATAATCCGATGGGACGGCAACCCGACACGACCGGAAAGAGTTCAGGCGCAGGACCAACGGCTTTACGTGCTTTCCGCGGCACGGGGTGTACACACTTCCAACTTCCAGACTCCGGGCTGCTATTGAGATTTTTCCAAAGAAAATCTCAATAACATTTTTTCGGCCCGACCTGGGATTTGAAACCAGGACCACCGTGTCTGCGGCCTTACATGTAGCCACTAGATCAATGAGGCAGTCAGACAGGCAGTTAAAGACACAGTAAAGAAGATAATTAGAAAAAGAAAAACATAAACATGTAAAAAAAATATTTAATTAATTAAGTAACAACAGCGTTTCCAGCAAATGGAACAGAACCAACCCATGTAATCCGAACAATTAAAGTAGGTATGCGATTGTATGAATAACACGTCTTAACAATTAACATGCTTTATAATCCGCTTTATTATAATTTGGTATCCGCACCGGGTGCTAGTGACCTATGCTACACCACTGATTAAATTTATTCTCGCACTCAAAAAAATCGGCTTGGTTTGTTTCGATTCTCTGTATTACTTGTACAACGAGCCAGTCAATATATATTTTTATTTATATATATTGACGGCTTCGTCGGTCTTGTGGCTCGATATAAGGCCGCTGATCCTGCCGAGGTCCTGGGTTCAAACCTCAGGTCGGGCCGATATAAAGTTAGCGAGTTTTTCTGTCGAAGATTCTCAGTAGCAGCTCGGAGTCTAGAAGATTTTTGATAAGATAAGATGTCATGGTGGTAGGGCTCTGCGGAAGCTCATCTGGGTAGGTTGGCGTAATTATGATAATGCTCGAAATGAATGAAAGTAATTTAATGATTACAAAAGTTAAATTCAAATATCAATTTTGATTTTTAATCATTCTAAAAATGTATTTGTATGAATATATTTACGAGGACATCGTGATATTTTATTAAAATTTTTGTTACATCGTTATATATAAATATATACACTTATAACAGATACCTTTACAAAGTTATTCAATTTTAACTTTAGAAAATTAGTTTTCCACCTAAGGAGGCGTTGCAAGCCATGCTCCATTGCACGTCAGTAAACAGTCTCCCCGACGTTTGAAAACTGAAATTATGTTTCGGGTTCCGTCAAATATCCTTATTCCTCGTACACCTCACTAATATGATAAATGCGAAGATATGTTCGTTTGTTAGTTAGCTTTCACGTCTTAACGACTCAACATATCATCATTAATTTCCATGCGTGTTGTCAGGGGTACAGGAAACGACAAAGGTTATCACTCCTCCAGCTGCTCACACGCATGCGAAAATTATAATACAAAGATAACATTTGAATTACGCAATGACTAAAACCGTTCATAGACAAAACAAATCTAGGCTGTCTAAATGTCAATACACAATGACCAATCTCAATATATTAATATTATTAATTGGCTTAATATATATGTATAAAAAGGAATTTAACAAAATATGAATCGGTATTGATTTAAAGCAATTGTCACCGAACATTTTAAATAGCGATCACGATCGTTTGTTATTGAATGTTTTTATTTTCCATTCGAATATTTGTTTCGATTCAATCATTCGAGTGTCATTTCAATTCCGCAAGCACGTGAAACAGGTGGTTCAATATGTTAATTGTTAAACACGTTCAAAATTGTGATTAAATTAAAAGAGACGTGTACAATTTATCTCGTTTTGAAACCAACCCCTTTCGGCTTTAAACGTCCGAATGAGTTATATTGCTAATGTTTGATCAAAATTAACCGGCTCGTTTAAAATCGCGTGTACTAATCTTTCATATTATTTTGAAAACTTGTTTGTACTTTATGAAAGCAATTTTTTAATGATTTAAAAAAATACTCATATATAAATTATTCGTCAAGTGAAGGATAAACGTCAGTTTTCTTATTTTATTTAGATTATTTTTCGATACGAATTGGCAGCTCTAAAAAGACTCTGGGAAAACCGTGACAAATACCTTAAAACTTTGTGAAACGAATGATATTAAAAGAAGTCAGGAATCATTTTTATTATTGAAAAATGGAAGTCAATGTCAAAATTCCTTATAAAATATAGAAACGTACACTGACGGACTCAGTGTATAAATAAACACCTCAGACCTGAGAAGAACCGCCGAAAGAAACACAGCGGGATATTTTTTTTAATCTGAAATGTTTCATTTAATATTTTTTATACAATATTAGAATTAGATTTTTTTATTTGAAATGACCTGGAGGCGTTCGTATCATTCTCCAGTTTCAGCATCTAAAGATTCATTTGTTTTTTAATATCCTTTAACACACAAACAGTCCTTAACGGTTCTTTTAATTTTCACAATTGAATATTTTTAAGCGTTTTCTGGGATTATTTTGTTCAAGTGTAATGTATACATACATTGCCCCATAAAATATTTACTAAACCTAGAAAATAAAAAAACCGGGCATGTGCGGACACAATACTGAAAGATTTACCAGGGTTTTTTAAGACATGTTCGTAAAAAATGATTTCCTTAAGTTTTTTTAAACAACGAATTTACGGGAAGTACCCTATACGTATTGATTCCCTGTACGAATGTATGGGAAATGCGACATAAAGTATCGCCCTATCATGGCCCTATCTTTTGATTATGTCGAATTAGAGGTTTGATTTTTTCACAGCTCCAAAGGTCAGTAGACCTCATATTACGTATTAATTTCAACTTTATACCTCAACGCGGTCGTGAGAAAAAGGGGTACGGGCAAACAGACAGACACATAGACAGACGGCCAACGAAGTGATTATAAGGGTTCCTTTTTTCCCTTAGCGGTACGGAACCCGAAAAATTTAAAAGCACAAAACAAAAAGCAATGCAATTTTCTTAGTTTGATTTGGAAAAAGTTTTGTAGCATATTATACAATGTATTTGTATAAGTGCACGAGATGAAACGAAACGCAACAGTGGTTATAATATACAGTTTTTTGTGTAATATATGCTTTTCTCTCCATACTTAAACGCCATTTGAAGTGAAATATCTATTTATTTTTCCCTTGAATTACGAGATGATTGACTTTTTAAATAATAAATATCAAAAAACATTTTTTATTTTAGACGGTCTGTTATTTGAATTTACTAAAACACGTTGCAGTAAATAAAGCATTAGCACCTCAACTGTCAATTGTTATTTATTTATTCATTGAAAAATAAAATATAGTTTGTGTTACAAAGTGCAAATTTCAAGGTACAAGAAAAGCATAACTTCAACTTTATCATCTTTTCGCTTGACGCGTTACGCGACGTAGACGCCTTTGTTATATTCGAAACTTCAGATATTGTACAAAACAATTTATGCAAAATGTTTGTTTGTTGCGTTTCGATTACATTTTTTAATAAATTAATTTTAGTACATCGAACGAAAATATCGCGTTTTAGGACTACTTCGAAATATTAGAGCCACTAATCGATCTTCAATTTCTACTTCATAAAAATATAAAACGACTACACACCAGAATATTGTCCAAATTTTCGATATCAGTATATAAATATATAATTTGGACAATAATTGATATGTAACGCTTTTATCCTTTATTGAATACATGCTGAACTTTTCCTTCGTTACAATTTGAATACATGATTCTCGACGATTTTGCAAAATAATAAACTAAGATTTTATCATAGTAATATAGAAAACCATTAATTCGATTTCATACACTTTACATTACAAAGAATCGTTTCATGTACGACGCTTTAAAGGGAAAACTACTCTAGTCTGTAGAAAATTGTAGGAAACAAATGGCCATTTAATATAACATCAGTTGAATTACAAAACAATTATACATTTTTAATTGCATTAAATTCATTGCTATATTTGTTCATGTTTGCCTTTTTTATTCGATATACAACACTATTATTATTTAGACTGAAAGTACGAAATGAAATTTTAACAATGTTTTGGAATCTCAGAACATTAAGCGTGTTGATTTTTCTAAATTTATATAGTAATAAACTGTTAAAATTGCTTCTAATCACAAAATTCAATGTGCATATGAAAAGATTTATCATGATAATATTTATACCACAAGCAATTCTAGTGATCGACGACAATCAAATTTATATTTTATATATTTCTTTCTCCTTATGCTACCCAACATTATTTGTAAAATTGTCATTATTTGTTAAGTGTATGGTGATAAAAAAAGTCTCAAAGGAGATTAGTTAACTGCGCTGGACACAGTCTATTCCGCTAATCTCATAATCCGGTAGTATAGCAGTCTGACTCGACCGGAAAGTTCAGGCGCAGGACCAACGGCTTTACTTCTTTCCGTAGCACAGGAATATACACACTTCCAATTCCAGACTCCGGGCTGCTATTGAGTATCGTTGACAGTAAAACCCAACAACTTATCGGCCCGTCCTGGGGAATGGATCCCTGACTTCGGGATCTTTGGCCCTATTAGATATAGGTCACTAGACCAGCGAGACCATCAAGTAACACATTTTCAATGTTTATGAAAATTGACATAGAACTTTTTAGTTATTTAATATTAGTTGTAAAATAATAAAGAGGAGAATGAAAGTTATATTTAAAAGGTTACCGTGTCATTAATGTGCACAATAGATACATTACACAGACGACTCTAGTAATAATGATAAGACAACAGTCATTGTGCACACTATCTTACGTGTGACACACAGCGCATGTCAGATCGTGAGCAGTTCATTCACACGCGCTCGTTTAGGATGTAGTCTATAGATAACGTGCGTTTCGCAACTAGTTTCGCAACTCCGACGCATGCCGCACAATCAATATTAGGCTGATCACCCACACGCGAGCGCGACGATCTTTACGATCGTGTGCCGCGTCCCTGAGCATGTAAATAATTATATTTATTTGTATTTTAATGATATATTATTTATCGTCACGCACTCTCAGAAATATTTCAATTTAAGCGCCATGATTGATCTTATCTGTCGATATAAACGCTTCATTGAAACAACCATTTGAATCTTTTCTATCCAAGGAGCAGGATAAATGGTTATATATCATTTTGAAATTGAAATAAACAAGATTGCTCATGTTAATAGATTAAGTATCGCTTACAAATATCAAAGGAAAACAAATTGAAATTGATATATATAAGTAATCTTTGTTGTGAAACATCTATCGCGCGCGCCCCGGGTGATAAGACCGACTCGTACGCCGTGACGGCGAACGGCAAACGTAACACGTATACTATATATAAGTATATTATGGTATCACCTTGTAAAAATAATAATTGCATCTCTTTTTTATTTTCTCACTTGTTCAATACATATCATTCAATACTAGGTAACAAAGATGAATAAATTGTTTTTCGAATGACAAACTATACTTGTCACTTACATTTAAGTGACTGTCACAGGTAAAAAACATCGCTATTTCCCAGTGATATAAAATGGTTCTGTTATTTTATGAGTATTTATTTTGACCCTAGTATAAATCACAGTCACAGGGTGTAATCTTGCCGCTGTGACAGACTACTTTATTATTTATTACCTAGTAGTTTTACCGGTGACTATACCTAACAAATAAATACGGACTATACAGTAGCGCTGCTTATTTGCTCATAGTGGAACAATATCTTAAGTGTATTAACGGCGACTGCTTTCATAGAATGGCCAATGTATAAATTGAATGATTGCCAATCGAATACAATGTAGGTATTAGTGATTTCTCTCAATAGTATGACAATAGACAACTCGTATATGTGTTTATGTAGATGTAACATGTCGACAGATTTCATAAATGGCTTTATTACGGATGTAAGATATTCACTCGAAAAGGTATCAAAATATTCTACAGTAACATTATTATATGAGTTAACAAGTTTATTCATCCCATTTTATCATTTTTATGAATATATTATCAGAAAGCCAATAGCATTTACGTTTATATATCCAATGTAAAAGGTAATCAATAATTTTTATTAAACCAAATTTTAAAAAGATAATAGAATAAATGATATCGACTGTAGGCCTACAGTTGAAGTAACCCAGTCGATAGACTCATGGATCCTAATCAGAGATTACTGGCCAAATCAAACCCGTACACGAACACTTATTTAATGTGAGTTAGAGATTTTTTTAACGGCGTCGGTGGTACGGCTTGCTTAAAAGGCTCCAGTAAACTGATAATACTGTTTCTCATTATAATGTTAGTATTGTTTTAATTATGAACCGTGTATTTAATTGTGATGTCCCTTTAGAAGCTTGTAACCTAGGTGATAGCTTTGTGTAAAAGCTAACAGCAGCTAATTAATTACCTGTCAAATCTATGTTAGAATAACGATGCAGTGAACGCGGTGCCACTGTACTCTAATACGAAGTGATAACAGTTGTTTATAATAAGAATCATTATTAATTAATTATATTGTACAATTGTAATTCTAAATCAAATAATGTAGTCAAGAAAAGTCAGAAAGGCTTACATTTTGATGTGTATGTATATGTCTAGACTTATATTTTATTTATTCTTGTACCATTGAATATTTCAATAATAACATACGATAAGACTGCTCGAATGAAAACTTACCTCAAAACGAGAGGGAAAAAAGGTATTACATACAATAAATGAAAAATGAATTATGATAATAACAAAAATATATTTAAAAAGAAATTATTTGGAGTCATAATGATTAACTACAACGCTCCAATTATAAGATATTATTATGATTAGAAAGCAAGGGAGCTGTATTTCCATCAGATTCGTTCACGGTGTAAACTTTATCAGTAGTGATAATTATTGTACTGTAGGGACAATTACGGAGTGCATCTGTCACCGCGGCGGTGCTGCGGTGTCCATTGATAGCGTTTCGAATTGTAAGATTTAAATACTAGCTAGCAACTTTTCCGTAAACGTGACATTAATTGGATATCTTTTTTCTTACCGTAGTGATACTTATAATGCGTAGTTAGTATAAGTTTACAGTTCGTTTGGTCTAGTGGCTAGCTTTTATAAAGTAGCAGATCCAAAGTACTGAGATCAACATCCGGATGGAGCCAATATGAAGTTAGTTCAGTAACATCGTGAATTTATTAAGTTGGCAGAACTTACACACTCGCGTCTCGGAAAGCCGTTGATCGCGAATTGAACAGTCGGTCTTAGTTACTGGATTGTCATCTCATCGTAGAGAAAATTACCTAATACCTAACCTCCGTCTTCCTTTCACACGCGAGTGAAGCTGCGGGCTGAAACTATTTCATTTTAAATATTTTAGACTAACAAAGCCAATTACTTCATTTTATTATGAAAAATTTAGAATATTAGAAACTTGTTTTAACTTTGTTTCGTTGTGTTCCGGTTTGAAGGGTGAGTGAGCCAGTGTAATTACAGGCACAAGGGACATAACATCTTAGTTCCCAAGGTTGGCGGCGCATTGGCGATGTAAGCGATGGTTATCATTTCTTATAATGCCATTGTCTATGAGCTTTGGTGACCACTTACCACAGGTACTAAGGACATGATATTATTTTCTAAGATTGATGGCGCATTGGCGATGTAAGGGAATGGTTTAATATTTCCACCACTGACCACTTACCGTTACGTGGTTCATGTGCCCACCCTAGCCCAGCCTATTTGTTAAAAATAAAAAGATTTAGGGCATTAGGTATATTTACCGATAGTTAATACGTATGTATGTTTGTGTCGTATATTTCGCCAGCTGGATCGTTTACCGTGATGAGATAAGAGATCGTTAATCCATTAAATAACTCATTCCTCACGATGCCGGCCACTGTGGGCTTCCCGATAATCCCTATGTCTCGTGTTTTCAGCAAATGAACGAAGTATTAACGAATCGTCCGAGATCTATTTTTGAAATTGTATTTACAAGATAAATATTTTATTGAGAAATGTTTTAAGGTCTTTCGTTTATATTGAAGTGAAAATATTTTTTAGTTAATCTGCTATAATTTAAATTGTTTATCTCATTCAAAAATCCATACTAATACTATAAATGCGAAAGTGAGTTTGTTTATTTTTTTTATTTGTTTGTTTGTTACGCTTTCACATCTAAACTGCTGAACCGATATTCATGAAATTTTGCATAAACGTTGTCAGAGCACACGCGTTGCTCTTGTTCAGTTGTATTCCTATTTGAGCCATCTTAGTTCACAAGGTTGGTTTTTTTTAATTATATAGGTAGGCGGACGAGCCTTTGGGCCACCTGATAGTAAGTGGTCACGAACGTCCATAGAAAATGGCATTGTAAGAAATGTTAACCATTGTTTATATCGCCAATGCACCACCAACCTTGGGAACTAATATGTTATGTCCCTTATGCTTGTAATTACACTGACTGACACTGGCTCACTCGCCAAACCGGAACACAACAATAACAAGTACTGCTGTTTTGCGGTAGAATATCTGATGAGTGGATGGTACCTAGCCAGACGAGCTTGCACAAAGCTCTACCACCGAGTAAACGGTGGCTCGTCCGCTATGTAAGTGACGGTTAATATTTCTTACAATGCCATTATCTACGGGTGGCGATCACTTACCATGAGGTGGCCCATTAGCCCGTATTGATAAGAAAGTTTTGATTAAGTTTTTATTAACAATTGAACATTTATTTAGATGCGTTTAATTTAATTATTTTGTAATTTCTCTAAAACTAAACAAGCAAGCTGCATGCAAGCAAGTTTAGTAACACCTAGCACAGCACAAGCGGATATACCGCTTTGATCGATCATATTTATATTAAATTAAATGAAATAAATAGGTTTCATAAAAGTTATAGTAGCTACAAATTATATATTTATTAAAAAAAAACTTACCTTTACAGAGAAAATAACAATAAAATTAAATGCATCAGCCCTAATTATGAATACAAAGGTCCTTATATGTTTTCATTTATATCAAGTTATAAGAAGTGCCCTGTATTATCTATAATTAGGTACAATTAAGTGATACTATATCAGGAACAATTTCCGCATATGAACTAGAGCTCTGTTCGTTATACTTTTTTACATTATATATAATATATAATAATAATAATATAATAATAAAGCCTGTTTATTTCCAATCCACAATAATAATTGTTATTACATGCGTTTTAATATATATTAACAATAGGTATATGTTTTTTAATGTAACGTGACATTTTTCTTTCTTTTATTTTCTTTTTACTCGCTACCGTTACCTTCTTCAGTACCATTGATCGGAACCCCTTCTCGGGTAAAGGCCTCCTCCAGCTTTTTCCAAACCTCTCTGTCCATGGCTTTCTTCCTCCAATCGCTTCCTGCTATCGCTTTTATATCTTCTATCCACCTTTTTCTAGGGCGCCCTCTTCTTCTTTTTCCTCTTGGTCCTTTCCATATAGTTGTCTGTAATGTCCATCTTTTGTCTGTGCATCTTGCTATATGTCCTGCCCACTGCCACTTCTGTTTTAGGGCATATTGTAAGGCATCTATAACTTTAGTTTTTTGTCTAATTTTTTCGCTTTTTACTTTTTGTATTCTTCTTATTTTTAGTACGCTTCTTTCCATTGCTTTTTGACATGTTACTAGTTTTGTTTTTATTTTTGTGTTGTATGTCCACGTTTGGCATCCGTATGTAAGAGTAGGTAAGACACAAGTGTCCAAGACAATTTTCTTTAGGTAAAGGGGGAATTCCCCTTTCAAGATTTCCTTCAGGGACCAAAACTTTTTCCAGCTCATGTTGATACGCCGCTCGACCTCTAGTTCTTCATTTTTGTCTTCGAACGATAGTTGTTTACCCAGGTATATGTAATTGTTCACATATTCAAGCATCTTCCCATTCAAGTATATGGCGTTAGTGTAGCTGTTAGTCACTATTTTAGTTTTATTCTCGTTCATTTTAAGGCCCACCTTTTCGCTTTCTTCATTCAAACTGCTTATCATTCTTTCTAATCCTTTGCTTGTTTCCGCAAATAAGACAATATCGTCCGCGAATCTGAGGTGTGTAAGTCGATCTTTGTTAATTCTTATCCCTTCCGACTGCCAGTTAAAATTGTCAAAAATGCGTTGTAGTACCATTATGAACAGCTTGGGTGAGAGGGGGTCTCCTTGTCTCACTCCTCTACAGATCGGTATATCAGGACCTCGCGTCTCCAGTTTGACTTGACTTACGCTACCCTCGTAGATGTTTTTCAGTACTCTTGCATATTTTTTGTTTATGTGGCATTTATTCAGCGCTTCCCAAATAGCATCATGAGTGATCGTGTCGAACGCTTTGGCGTAATCGATGAAAGCAATGTATAGTGGCTTGTTGAATTCCTTGTATTTCTCCATTACTTGTTGTAAGACTTGTATATGATCCGTTGTAGAAAATCCGGAGCGAAACCCTGCTTGTTCCACTGGCTGATAGTTATCTATCTTTGGGCTCAGCCGGCTTTGTAGAATTGACGTGAACAATTTGTATACGCTTGAAAGAAGACTAATCGGGCGGTAGTTAGAGATGTCTTGAGGGTCTCTTTTCTTGTATAAAAGGATTATATCAGATCTTTTCCACTGCATTGGTACATGGCCTGTGTTCAGAATCTTATTGAACAGATACGTAAGTGGGCGAGTTAGTAAGATAGCGCCCGCTTTCAGTGCTTCGTTTTGTATGCCGTCAGGGCCAGGGCTTTTATCTGGTCTGAGTTTCCTGATGTGTTTTATGACTTCCGTCTCATCCACTGGTGGCAAATCGTTCGTGTTTTGAGAATTTTCTATTGCTGCATCGGCTGTATTGATACAAGAAATCGATTTCGCATATAATTCCTTGTAGAAATCTGTGGCGCAGTTCATGATATCTTTTCTGGTTTTTATTTCTTCTGGTTTTGATTTTAAGTTCTGAATCCATTTTTTGTGTGTGATTAGTTTCTTGTAGGCTTTTTTCGCGCTTCTGTGGATGTTTAGGTTACTTTCAATTATTTTATGTCTATATTCTTTGTAGTCTTTACCTATTGCCTTACTTGTACTTTTAAATAGTGTGCTTAGTTCTTCCTTCATTTCTTTAGTTTTTGGTTTCGTTTTCAGAAGTTCCGTTCGTCTTATGAGAAGAGTTTTAGTAGACTCACTCAGTATTTTGTTAATATTTTTTAGTTCTTTATTTTTTGATCTGCGTGCAAGGCTGGTGTTGATGATGATAGGTAGTTTGTTGTAAAAAGGTTGAATATCATCTTCTTGGTATGTGTCCAGTTGACGTATATTGATCTCAAGGTTTTTTAAGTATGTCGAAGTATCCTCATTCGTCCTTAGTAACTTAGGTTGTACATTGAATGATATTCTACACTTCTTTCCTTGGTCTAGCATGTACGTAGCTCTAACTAAGCGATGATCAGATCTAAATCCAAAGCCATGTAATACTTCTATTTTCCTAATCCTCTTCGGGTGGTTTGACAGTATAAAGTCAATTTCATTTTTTATTTTACCACAAGGGGAGAGCCAGGTCCATTTGCGGTTCTTTCGAGCTTTAAAAACTGAGTTCATAATTGTCAGTTTATATTCCAATGCGTATTGAATTAGTTTCTCTCCTCTTTCATTTCTATTCCCGTATCCAAATTTTCCCAAAACAAAATTTTCACTATCTGCTGTTTTCAGTTGGCCAACTTTTGCATTAAAATCACCGATAACAAATACGATATCTCCTGCCTGACTATGGGCTATCTGTAAAGTTGTATAGAATGAGTTGATTTCTTCATCTGTAGCTTTTTCAGTAGGTGCGTATACTTGTATTATTGAAAGCATTTGGTTGTTGTATTTCATTTTTAGTAGGGCGACTCGATCCGAGAAAGCTGAAAAACTGTCAATATTATTTTTGTGTTTTTTGTTTATTAAAAATCCAACTCCATATTGTCCGAGTGTTTCACCTTTGTAACAGAATACATACTTTTCATGTTCTTCAATTGCATAACCCATTCTTCTAACTTCTGCCAATCCTAGTATATCGATTTTTATTTTTTGTAACATATATGTTAGTTCTATAAATCTTTTTGTTGTTGCTAGTGATCTTACGTTGAATGTTCCAATTTTGAGAGTTTGTCGTGGTTGTTTTATAATGCCCGTTGTAATTTTAGTGCTTGCTGGAGGGTTGTGGTCCTTTTCCCCCACGGGGACCAGCCGGCTTGGGGGAGAGTGTTTCTTTTCTATTTTTTGTTTATGTTTTTTATTTTGGTTTTGTTTCCGATCGCCGGTACCTAACTGCTATTGCTTCGTTGTTGTTGAGATTTTTGAAAGCGAGTGAGAACGTTCTCTCATCATATCGAATGCATTTATTCTATTATTTTTAGACGTGCTTATTGTTTGTTGTTTCCTTTGCTGTAGTTCAACTTGCGGTGAGGTAGATTCCTCTCTCTTCCTTTTATCTATGGCCCTTGGATTTTCTTTTACAATAAGTTTATCATATTTTATGTACGCCAAGTTTCCTTTTTGCCTTTCTTCCATTAGTTTCGGTTGCAATGACTTCCTTATTTCTAAGATTTCTTTTGAGTAGTCTTCTGTTATATATAACTCATTTAGTTTCTTTTTGTTTCTCATGATTTCGGTTTTTTTCCATCCACTAACCAATGCCAGGAGCGTAGGCCTCGGCTTGCCACTTTGATTTATTTTGCCAATACGGTAGATTTTATTCATTTCAAAATTTTCTATGTTTATACCTAGTTCATCCAAAAAACACTTTTTAATGCACTTGAATAAATCCAGTGTCGACTGCTCTTTTTCCGCTAAACCATGAATTATTATATTATTGCTTTTCTTATCTCTCTCTAGACGTTCCACTTTCTTTTCCAGCTTTTCTACTTTAAGTTTCAATATTTGGTTTTCTTCTAGGACGGGTTTTAATTTTTCTTCCATTTTATCGAGTATAGTATTAGTTAGTTCAGTTGTTTGATTTTGCATTTCAATCTTCATCTTGTCAAATAATAGTTGAAATTGTTCGTCCATATTCTTCGTGTAATGGAACGTATTTAATTGTTTTTTGGTGTTGGCAACACTGGCGAGGTGGCACTCTCAATTGTAGCGTATGGCTTTGACAGCTAAGTGTCAGATGTCTAATGTGACTGCTTGCTGCTTATTGGTTAATTAGTCTATGAAGACAATCTAACCTCGATGTTTTGCCAAATTTTTTACTCTAATATCCGTGAAGATCCAGCAAATGTCGCGATGTTTTGTTATTAATATCACACACTCACGCCTAGTTTTTAGTTTGGGTGTAGCATTATTGCGAAAAAACAAAACTGTGATTACAAATGTGAAATTTAAGTGAAATAATTTTACGGAGCACTGGCACTCTCACTATATATAATATATAACTATATAAATACAGCTTCTAATTTTTCTTTTTGTCAAAAATAAAAATAATTCGCTGTACGAGTATATAATATACAAGATTCATGACACTCGATACATTGATACGGCATATAAGATGTTATGGCTCTTGGCCTTTTTCTTTAAGGCTATGGAGGAAATCTTCAGAAAGGTACCCGGCTCCCATGGCCCTTTGCCTTTTTTTTTTGGGGAAATCCTCTTCGGATACCTTCCCGCCCGGGGAGGCGAGGGAGTTATGTCGGACTCTTACCGACTAAAGCCCCAAGGTGTCCCTCTCGTTGCTATACAGCGAAGCCACGGGAACGCTTTCGCAGACATCCGCAACTCCGTCAGCAATCGTCCGAATACAGACCCCCCTATGGTTTACTCCTCTGCAGGTGCACTGGAACACTTGGTGCACCTTCAGCTAATGTAAGGCCTATTCTCGGCGGGTGACAGATGTCCCCGCATATGCCACCCATAAGCTATTCATTAGGGGGGTAGCTGTCGACCATAGATGCGATTGTTGCATACTGCGTACACGTCATGTCCCTAAAGGAGCAAGCGGAGCGCACCAGAGAGGAAGATGTCTCTGCTGAGCTCATACGCCGCAAGAGAGTGGGGCGTAGATGGCCCTTTGCCTGTATTAACTCATCCGTTAAATCTGAACTGTAATGCAAACTATTGATGTTTGCCACTAGAATAACTAATGAGTGGGTAGTACCCACCCAGGTCCGCTCAGAATTCTACCAGCAGTAAGAATGAGATGACTGACTTATGAGGCCGTCCTGCGTCAGGGACCCGGACACGTAACGAAGATAAGTAATAATTCACTGCTATAAATACCCGAGCGATATGATTAAATTAGGTTTCCGCAACAGATGTGTAACGGTTCGGTTATGATCTTCATCTATACCAATTTTATAAAATAAGGTATGAAGCAAGCTTGAAAACCAAGGACGGACATTGGCCATTTTTTATTCCTTTCAACTTGTATTAAATTATTTACTACTACTACACACTACTACAAGTATCAATAATGCTTAAGAAAATCTATAAAGAAAAAGTATCAACAGCTTAAGTTTGTATAGCCTTAAAAACCTTATTCTAAATCTTAATATAGAATCTATTTTATATTTATAAGCAATTAAAATGTTTTTGTTAACATGCAGTTGTTACCTACAAAATAGACAAAATTTAATAACTTATATGGCCTTATAAACGTTGTGAAATTAAATACTGATATCGCTCTTTCTTTCCTTATTCATTTGACATTCGAAAGAAGAAGACACACCATCGTTTAACTAATCAACCGTTAAGCAACATTTATAATTAACTCCGTACGCATTTGGTTTCGCATAACATTTAAATACGGAACCATGTACAAAAAACATATGAATGGTCTAAACTAACGTGCATGTAAAGAAAAAAAATTCTAAAATTATATTTAGATATTAGATAATCGTTCTAAAACGGTTCAGTTAATCTGATCAACTTAACATTAATAAATCCGATAGTTGAATTTAGCTCCGAGACCATGGTGTCTTACGATATTCATTATGCAACGACGCTCTTTAATTGCTAGGAGCCCGACGAAAGCGTTATCAATAATGCAAAGTTCATTATTATTTCATTATTAACAAGGCAGACCTCACAAATGGGCCACTTGAGTGTGAGTGGTCATCGCCGCCCAAAGACATTGGTGCTATCAGAAATATTAACCTTCCTCTAGGTCGCTAATTAAGGACAAGGTACGAATGTATTGTCATTTATGTGACATAAACTTTATGCCGTTTTTCCATCGAGGTCAGTTGTTACTTTAAAAACCAAAACACAATGGGATTAAAATTAAAATATATAGGTTTTCAAATATAAACGAGAAAGATTTTTTAAAGGCTATTATTAATAAAATGCAAATTAGTTCGAGTGCACTTTTTGAATATGGAAGGTAATATTCACGAAATTTCTTTTTCCAAAATATAATTGAACATTGTACTCATAAAGTAACGTTTATTTTACTTGCTAATCAATATTCTACGTCAAAAATAGGAACAGTTAACTTCACCTTCTTTTTTGCGTCCTACAAATTCCATATAGTAAAAAAATATATTAATATCCCTTTGTATAGAATCTATGGAAAGTATTCCCCACTGCGTAATAAAAAAATTATACTAATGCGATAATTATTTTTATATGTTTAATTACACATTGAATATACAAGAAATATAGTTTTGTAAAAAAAAAAAATCCCGCTGAGTTTTTTTCGCCGGTTCTTCTCAAGTCTGAGGTGTTTATTTCCGAACCGGTGGTAGATTTATGACAATCAATAAGCAAGTGTAATAATGCTTCTATATTTAATAAAGAAATTTGAATTTGTACGGAACAATGAGTGGTCGTTAAATACTTCATAATCGAATGACTAATGTGATTCGAATTTATGCAATTAGTAGCATAGAATAGATAAATGATCTTTATTGAATGATTGTCAATACTAATTAGTGACTTCCGCACATCGGACTCAATAGTACCCTTCTATTAAAATTTTAATTATTTACTTTTGAACGTTAATGCGAAAGTATATGTATACAACATAAGTGTATACAACAGTTTTTAATTTATCGCATTCACATATGAATTAAATATTAGAATGCCTTCTCAATATTTTATGATATGATTGATTTAAAATCCTTAAAAATGTCATACTCGCAAGATTTGTTTGTTTTTATATATAAGAAAAATATAAAAATTGCTATTGCAAATTTAAACATAAACCTGTTTTTTTCTATTATTAACATTCGCCTTAAGCAAGTTTATTTATCAGTGATGATTAAAAAAAAATAAAGAATGGATGTGCAATTCAGTACACGTAACGGGAAAATCTCCGAATCAGTAACGTCAAAAGTGACACAAAGATTAGTTTTAGTCAATATTTTCCTATAACTTTTATCGTGCTTAGAAACTTTTTTCTTAATATAGGTAGGTGAACGAGTAAATGGGCCACCTGACGGCAAGGTACCACCAACAACATCACCACCATAAATATTACTTACATGACCAATAAAGGTAAAGAAGGTGTTATGACTTTTGCGCATATTGTCACATTGGCTCACTCACCGTTCTAACGGGATCACAACAATACTAATTATTACTGTTTTGAAATTGCTAATTTTCAGTTTCAGATCGTTTCATTTAAAGTCGTGCATGCTTAGGGTAGCAAGCTGTCGTGTCTATAACGCGTCGTTATTTAGATTTCCATTGACATAGAAAAAACACATTAATGGATATAAAATATAAATATCTCCTTAAAAGACATCGGTATCAACTTGAACGCTTATTATGTTATTTCTGTTACAAATGTTATTTATAAGATAGTGGAATAGCGTAACCCAAAAATTCTTCGCGATGTTTATCAATCATTGCTCATACTCGGAGTAATCCTAAATTTAGAAACTGGGTTATGCACACATTGTAAACACGGTCACTGCGCTTGTTTTCTAGTTTGCCTTATTAATTCCTATCTCCTAGACTTAGTACTTCAGTTCGTTAATCACGATGATGCCAACCTCAGTCCCAAAGCTATAAATAAAATAGTATTTAAAATAAAGTTCATTGACTTTACAGATTAGGATTAGAAGAATAGACATGATATATATAAATAAGTTACTATAAAAGTAACTCAATTGTACAGTAGTGATAAAAGATACACAAGCAGTTTTAATTTGCGCGTAATAATATATCCTTTGCATACAGCAGTTGATAGACAATAGTGGTAGTCTCTGAGACGAGCAGCTGTAGCCAATATCAATCGAGAAAGTTTCACTATTCTTCTAGACAACTTTCGTTTTACAGAAAAGGTAAATTAATTTAAAAAGCAAAACTTTACCTAAATAACCAATTTTAGCTAAATCGTTAGAGCCGTTTCCGAGATACACCGTAATAAATTTAAATATAAAAATTTATCTCAGAATCGATCGAAATCGATTTACATAGCCGTCCGTTTTATAATTTCAATTTTTTTTTATTCGCTTGTATATGATTAGTTTTAAACATATAATAATGATCATATAACGACTTTGCAGAGATGAATACGAACATTTCCTATAATTAGAACCATCGAATAATAATTCGATAAAACATCTATAAGGGTAACACACGCTGAGTTACTCTTAAATTTAGTAACAGTACTATTTGCGTCTAATCAATTCAACCTAAAAATATACTCATTTACAGATAATACTCGAATAATGGACAGGGCTATTAAAATTGGTACTGATATATATTTTCGTCTCTCATTTTTGAAAATGTTTGAAAAATCTATATTGATTTTATAATAATTATTATTTAGTAATTATACATTAATGAAGAATTTCAATCCATTTTATTCATAGTGAACTAATTCAGCCTATTCTTTCATAGAAATACTTGGACAACAACACTCTCGATATGAGGAACCGGGAGCATCGCCACCTGGTGCTACAGATTGCATTAAAATGCGCCGACATATCTAACCCGTGCCGGCCCTGGGAGATCAGCAGGAAGTGGAGCCTGAAGGTGTGCGAGGAATTCTTCCGCCAGGGTGACTACGAACGCAAACTCAATCTACCAGTGACCGCGCTTTGTGATCGCCACACTACATCGATACCAAAGATTCAGACAGGTAAATACGACTTTTATGTATTTTTATATATCATATTTTCAAATTTAATATGCTTTTTAAAATAATTAGAATTTCTATTAATTTGGCGATTTCTGCTACTTACTACTTTAGTTAATACACCAAAAAATATTGAAATAGATAATTTATTATGAGTGATGGAGTTGTCGATAATTTAAAATCATTAATATTTTAATATTGGACAGTTATGTGAAGGTAAAGTAAATGCATATTGTCACTCGACATTGGACAAGTGTCGAAACTTCTTCTAAACTATAATCATTAATTTGCCAATATTTTATTACAGCTCACTTCCTTTGTGTAATTATCAATTAAAATAAGTGATGCCTAGTTTTGTTTTTCTCACGTACTAAAATAATGTAAACGTGTTGAAATCGGCAGGTTTTTTCAAGTACGTAGTAACGCCTCTAATCACCGAATGGCATCGTTTTCTACAAAACGACCTCTCCGCACAAATGTTAGAGAACCTTACTTACAATCGGGCTAAGTGGGAATCATTTGTTCTACAAGAGATAGCCGCATATACTAAGACGGATATATATAAAGTGGATGTGATTGAAGATGATTTGGAGACATGTTCCGGAACTAATATGTCGGACAGCTCAGAACTTTTGTTGCCATTACGGCGAAGCTCTTTAACGCCCGCCAAACCGAGCGGCTTAAAGCAACAATTGCGCCGCTTTTCGGCGCCACTTAACGCGTTCCAGGACCCTAAGTTCAAGATCAAAGAGAAGAGCCACGAGTCTCCGGCAGAACGTAATAAAGAAAATGCAAGCGCTATAGGAAGTGCGAACTCAATTAACTCTCAATGCGAACACAGTGATTCAGCTGAAAAAATTCTTAGCACAGAGAAGCTGTTGCCTGAATTGTCGATAGCCTCTATCACTTCACCCGTGCAAGCAACTCGGGTTAACACCGTGATCAAAGAAGGCGGAACATGGAAGTTGGTACGGCAGCAGACATTCCCTCCGTTGGAGACCGTCGCACGCACTCGCGCTCTTCTTTCCCGCCCAATGTACACGAGCAACGAGGACACCATCTGTCCATCTCGTCACACGTCTGAATTTGCACTGACCTTAGAAGAAAGACTCAGCAATTTATTCAAGAATAACGATAACGCTTCTGAGACTATTAATGTAGGTGGAACTGACGGTTCTGACAGCCGACTAAGGGAGAATTTGAAAGTAGCGGCCTCCCGCAAAGAGTCTGCTACCGTGGGCAGTCAGCTGCGTGATAATTTGTCTACGGTACAGCTAAGCTCCTCTGAACAGCTACTTGGTCGTAGGAAATCCATGCCGACTGACGCTATTACTTACTGTAAGTTACATATTTATATAAAAACTAGTTTTAATTAAATGTATTATCATATTAAAAAAATAAAAGAATTTGGGACGTATAAAATAAGTATGAAATATTAAAAAAAAGTATTTATTTCATAGCACCAAAAGAGAAAAAGATGCGAGAAATTATACCTCAGCTGCTGCGACGCACGCTCTCTAGCAAGGACTGCTGGTCTCGCCGCCGAGGGTCTGCACCGGCCCCTGTGGCTCCCTCGGAACTTCGGGGCCTAGCATCGCTAGGAGTCTTGCGTCACAGCGTAAATGGGGGCAGGCGAAAGCCCGGCCCCATTGGTACTTGCCAGCAGTGGCTCGCTAAAGCGACGCACGGTGTCCAGGAACGCACAATGCAACATCTACCACGCAGGGCCTCTTTGCCCGTTGAGGTGATTACAGGTGCTAAGTCGATGTTTTATTTTAGCTTTGAATGTCTTTAGTAGGCTGCTGTTTAACGCATTGATCTCTGTCTGAATGAAATAAGGACTTATAAGGTCCTCCTCCTCCAGACCGATTTCGGCCACGGCGGCCAATCTCAAGAGAGATTAGCCAACTGCGCAGGAGATATTATAGTGCACAAATGTGTGCGCAAACACAGGTGCACTCTCTTTTCCTTAGTTCTCATAATCCGATGGGACGGCAATCCGACACGACCGGAAAGAGTTCAGGCGCAGGACCAACGGCTTAACGTGCTTTCCGAGGCACTAGAGTGTACACACTTCCACCTTCCAGACTCCGGGCTGCTACTGAGAATTTTCTGACAGAAAAACCCAATAACTATATATTGGCCCGACCTGGGAATTGAACCCAGGACCACCGGGTCTGCAGCCTAATAAGGGCTTATAAAATATAAGGATAACATTATTTGTTTACCGTTGTTCTGAACTAATAATAAAGTACTGTCCATACGAAATAAACTTTTTAATCTCGAGAATTCAATTAATCATCATACTGTAAATAATTTATAGGCCAATTTAGCTTTTGTCGCAATGGCATGCAATATATGTATTTATTATTATAAGGCTTTGATATCATTATTTAAGTATTATTTGACATCGACCGTAGGTGGTTAAAACATGTACTATTTTTCCAGGTATTTAATACCTCGGAACAACCGAAGACCAATGAAAAGAAGTAAATGATTAAATCGCGCCAGCATAATGTACGCGATTAATGTTTCACGGATTCGACAAAATCTCTCGGATGTGTAATTTAAATTGACATGAAGAATGGCGGTTACCGCAAGAGCCCTCTAGCGAGTACATGTACTAGTGTTGTTCCGATGCATATGCTGCGCCGGTACAGCCCTCTCCCGTCAGTATACTGTACCGTTAGAACGGCACGTTGGCCGCTAGCGCACCTAACGCTAGTGCTGCCGCCCCAATGGTTGTGGAGCTGGTCTTGCAACCTGTGACGTAACAGAAGCGGAAGTAACATTTCCTTAAGTTTTTTTCAAAGTTTGAGTACAAATTGTTTTCTATAAACTGCGATAATTTTTTATATGTTTTTGTTAAGTATTTATTAATTTACTATTTCTTTCTTGACTAACTTAGTTTAACTTACTTTACCTTGTTCGAGTTGGCTGAAGGCCACAAACTTGTCGCAAACGGACACGACCCAGCATTCAAAGCGAATGCCAAGTTATAAGACAAGGAGTAGAGTCTCACAATCAATAACTTTTAGTATTTGAAAGTTATATAGTCATAGGTTTAAGCACTTCTGTTTAAGATCTTATTTGAACGACTTTTTGGCGTTCACTTATGAAGATTATTTATAACTATTGATGTTATGTGTTACTAAATTCAGTATTACCAGTTTTAAAAATTCGATCACATTACAAACAAAAATACATATTGACGAATAACATTTTATCAAGCTACCCTCGATGTTGCATCTGTATCGATTTCAAATAATTAAAAAAAAATAATAATCGTATCAGAACTTTCTGAAATCATTGTGAACTGGGGTCATATTCATTAAAAAGGAAATATATCACTCGATATATTTGTGTTATATGTATTTCATTCAGTGTTTATGAGTAGTGATAGAGAAAATATGTGTCACGTAGAAGTATACCTAGTTAGCGATCAGCATTGATTATCTCATATTGGAGTATATTTCCTCTGAGTAGAGCATTTTGTTATGAAGGATATATGAGCTTGATTTAGGATAACAAATAATTTTCTCGCTTAGCGGAACTGAAAACAAACTGAAAGTTAGGTTCGAATGTAAAATGGGGAGAGAGAACGGACTGCTGCCTTGCTCAGTGGAAATTATATTTATATTATACATCAATATTTAATTAGTCGTAGTTTCATAGGTGTTAAAAGGTTATTCAATTACAAAAATTATAAAAAAAAAATACAAAAAAAATTCAATGTTATTGATGTCATTCGTCGTCTATTTATTCATGGGTGTATTAAACAATATTATGCATCGCAGTAAGATTCTTAGGCTAAGAACTCACGGGGCGGTTTTCACCCGCGCCCTCCGCGGTGGCGGAACAGCTGTTTTATTTCTAAACTCACGAGACCGCAATTCCGTTGGGTTACTGCGGCTTATTCGCGATTATCGCAAGACGAGCGGTTATACAATATCGCTTCAAATTTCTGGACGCGCCGCCCGCCAACCAATCCCAAAGCCGGGGGGTGAAGCCTGTCGAACCTGCGGGCCCGCAATGGATGCGCAAACAATCGCACCCGTTGCGGGTGTAAAACGCCTCGTAAATCTACGCCATCTGCATTCAACAGAAGCCGCGGACCCGGAACCGCGGCGGACGCTCCGTGAGTTCTTAGTCTTAGGCTCTATAAATGTATCGCAATAAGTTTAAACTTAAATAAAATTGTAGTCTAAATAAAATACCCTTACATTCGGAATTCGAATTAGAATATTTTCAAATAAACCGACGTCTAGTCTTATTATGCATTCTTTATTTAAAATGTATTTTCGCTGTGAAAAAGGCGTAAGTGTCAATCTATAACTAAATACACTACACACTAAATCAAATAAGTTCTTATAATATTGGCGGTAATATCGATATTGTACGAATGAAGAGCGCCTTATAACCGTATGTTCATTAAAATAAATGTTAGTGATCTAAAGATTTTAAGCCAGATGCAAGAAAGTATTTTTTCATCTTAAACAATATTGAATAATTCTGTTTTATTATCCCACTGTACTCAAACAGCTAATATATACTGTGTAATATAATTGAAGTATTTCAAAAAAAGCAAGTTATAATAGATCCTAACATCAACTTACCATATGAAACCATTGCGACGCTTGAACGATACGCTAACGTGCAGTGCTACGTCATGCACGTATTACACGTCGAAATTCTTCAATCCAGCCACGCCGATGCTATAAGAGATTTTCACCGCAGTTAAAACAATATTAGTTTAAATATTACAGTATTTACGAAGTTAAACATGACATAGTAGGATATAAGTACATTGTAGTAGTCTAATGTAGTCGTAAGTATGATCACCCTCACTCAGTTACAGATCTTCGTCCCTCTTTTAATATAATTTAGCACAATTGTTAGTTAAGTTATTGCGACTAGTTTTAAGTGCTGAATAATATATTATATTGTTGATCAATGACATGTTGTTTTATAACATATTAATATTTAATAAACAATTAATTCGGTTTCAATTTTCAATTAACAATTCGTAACATTTAGTTTTTATAAAAACTTGACGCAGTTATAGATATATATGTATTTATTGCATTGCGAATAAAAATTTAATCATTTGTTAATTATTTATCTGTGGCAAACGAGAGAATGACTCGTTAAATTTTTTATGTAAAAAATATTATTTAATTCTTATTAAATTCAAAGATAACTTAATAATACGAAATGCTCAATGCTTAGTTTATTTTATAGTTTTTTAATTATTTTTTAGTATGACATTACTTTAAGATTATTAATATTATATATACTATGTATATATTTAAATGAATCGTATAATGTTCATCGTATAAATCAAATAATTTCCGTTGTAACATTTAACATCGAAAACAATTCAATTCAAAAATATTTCAAAATTACGTATCGACAACATTTTTTGAAAATAATTAAACTAACGCTTACGTTTTAACGTTTTCGATTTTCTTTCGCTTATATAACCTACGACCTTGATTCGGCCACGTGTCATTTCCCGCCATATTCATCTATAAAATTTAAATATTATTAAGGAAGCTAAACCATTCAAAGTATTTAATGACGTTTTAAAAATCAGGCACTAATAGATGTTGCTAAAATACATTTCAATGTTTATCCTCAAGTCCTATGACCCCAGTATAAAAATCAATAGAAACGTGTTTCTTGTTGTTGTAGTACATATTATGTCAATACTTAGTATTATATCTTATTGGAAGAAGACCCGATTTTAAATCAATGTGTAACTATTTAAGATATTGCAATATTATCAGGGAGTCTTAGATTGAAGCACAGCTATTCAATATTAACGGCAACTATGTATGAAAATTCGAGGAACGATTTCGTCATCAGTATCAAAATTAGATGCTGCTCAAGTATTTTCAATGATTCGCGACGAATGACTCCAACGATAAGATTTTCAGATAATATTGCCTTTTCGAATTTGACACAGCGCCTCGCGCTCGTTTTCAGCACCTCTACAATTTTCGGTATACGAGCAAATCACATTCGTAATAAAATCGGGTCCGAAATTGATGTTACTATTTCAGTGTGTAGAAACCGATTTAAAATTACATGTAATCATTATATTAGATTCAATGTTGAATGTAATTTCTCATTGTCATTTGTTAATTGTAATAGACCGCTTGATATGTCACGCATTGTGTAATCCCAACTTTGTAATCTATTATCTTCGAAGACTACTTTGATCCAGTCGGTATTATATAAATATATATGCAATATCTCACACAAACTATTATATCACATATTTCTACAACCGAAACTTTTGAAATACGGCACTGAAGATACCGTTAACAGCTGTAGCGACAGCAAAACATTTCTCGAAAGACTGTCCATACATTTTTAAAAGATTTTGACCAGTTTACAGAATTTGAAAAATCGGTACTGTCATCGAGATAACGTATAATTTATTTTTTTAACAATGAATTGCCATTCATCGCAAAAAAAACGTTTTTGTTGTCGCTACAACAATTAACTATCTTTATTGCTGTCTAAAATTTAGACCTGTATTTATATATATATATATATATATATATATTATTTCGCTACGATTACACGTGTGTAAAATGTGTGTTTAACTAATCACCCGCTAAATAGTGTTTATGAATCTTAAAATATCTATCTAGGAACTTTTTTAAAACATTCGTATAATGATCGTGAAACTGTATAATATCTTGAAATCCTCCGAATTAATTATAATTTGTCTTAAACGTATGATAGTCTGGCAACATGCTTTTGTCAAAACTGTCCCTTTCAGTTTCTTGAGCCTTGTGAAAAGTTTCAAATGTGTTCGAATTATGTCGAAGCCATATAATTAAATTTTATTTCGCTTATTTAAATAAATTATAACAGTTTACGTAGATGATTATTAGGCACAAAGATGGTGGTATTTTTAGGTTCACTAGAGGTGCACAAATTTTTGAGAGGCAATTATAATTTAATTTTTATATAAGTTATTTTTAAGTTATATTTTCTCAAGTACAATGTCCGCGCTGGTAGCATAAGTTAATAAATAAACTATGTACGTCTCTTACTAAGTGTGTCTTGTTTAATAACGACTAAGATGGAACGGTGTGCAGTATTACGTAAGCGATCGATCTAGGGTAAGTTATGTCTAATTCCTGGAGACATGTTAGGCGTTCGGTTGGATGATATATAAATATATATCTGAACCGTGAAGCGTCACCTCGTGTGAAGGCAACGTGCGGAATGATGTCGTACTTACGTTGCTTTTTAAAATAAATGTTTTATTTTACATTTTATTTTCGTTTTATTTGTATTATTGATTTGTTTTTTTAAATAAAACTCTTTATGATTATGATTTCGTTAACTTTTCAGGACCAGCTAAACTACAGGCGTACCTTTATATTATATACTATTACGAATTTAAATTTTACTAACGACATTTTATCTATTTATTATATTTGGAAAATCTGTATTACGATCGACTTATAATGTTCTACATTCGAAGACTGCTATTAGTTTGATATATACTATTCAAAGTAGACCTGCATTGTTAGGTATGTTTAATCTTTATCAATGTACACAACTGTGTAGTATCTTAGTTGTAATATTAATGTGTACCTTCTTGATATACCCACTTACATACTATTTTCGACTATCGGTGTATTTTCCGTGTCTTGAATGTGAATAAAATTATTTCCCCAATATTTTTGTTTCATTTATACATTTCCTATAAACAAATGAAGACGATATTGATTTCTGCGACGATGTAGAATGGTAAAGCCTTGGTCGGACAGCGGACGGGGCGGGACGGCTACGTCGGCTACAAGACGCTGTCACGGCGGCGGCGCGTTATTCTACGAGTGTTCGTTATCAGTCAGGCGTAGGCGGTGCGACGAGGATGTGGGACTTCTATATTGACAAGTAGTCACCGTCCTTTCCCGCTCGCTGTCTGACCACACCATAAACTACTTTGTACGTTGAATAAATAATAAATATATTTTATTATAATTCTATAAAAAATATAGCGATATTTTAGCAACGCATCATGCGTTTCAATTATAATATAACACTATTCCACTTAATTACTTATATCCACTTCAATTGTACTACCAGAGCGCCGATAAAGGGATCGACATTCAAAACACAATTTTTTACGAATCCATAATGAATATCAACAACATAGTGAAGAAACTTTGTTTAAAAATGAACTAAATCTACCAATCACTATGCAATTGAAACAATTAATTTTCTTTAAATCAACTAAAATAATGATAGTACATCCTCAATTTTTTTTTTCAAAATAATCTTTTGGTTTGTAATGTTTACACGGTTAACAATTGAATCACCGTATCTCTTCTTTTTTTATAGCATAGGTAGGCGGACTAGTAAATAGGTCACCTGATGGTAATTGGTCACCAAAGCCCATAGACATTGGCATTGTAAGAAATATTAACAATCGCTTACATCACCAATGCGCCACCAACCTTGGGAACTTTTATGTCCCATAAATATGTTTCAGGAAACATTTTATGTCCCTTGTGACTGTAATTACACTGACTCGCTCACGCTTCAAACCGGAACAACATCAAATACTGCTGTTTTGTAGAATATTTGATGAACGGGGAACCTACCCAGACGAGCTTGCACGAAGCCCTACCACCAGTGAAGTAGTTTTCGTGGCCTCATTCATCATCTCATCGTCATCATTACCATTGTCATATAAATCAATACCATTTTACTTATTAAAATCTTAAATTATATTTTGAAGTCATCACTTGAAGTTTACGTATTGCTAAATAGTGCGATGGCAACACAAACTTAGGAAAGAAACTAAACAAGGCTATGTTAATTATATTACTGCTTGTAAGTAATATTTTAAGTTGCTGCTAAAGGACATTATCTTGTATAGTATAACAACAATAACTTTTCTGATAGTTATTGTTTATTTAAAATTTACGTTACCACTTGAATTTTTTTTGATAACAGTTAAAATCTTTCTGAATAATATTTGAATCGTAAATATAATAAATACTCGAACGCTTTTGACAAAACATGGAAACATGTTAAAGAATTCAATTACGATGACGAATGTGTTGACTGACCTTTGAATTATAAAATTGTTGATGCACTACCAATGATATATTATATAATAATACATGTAAAAAGAAGTACACTACTAAATTTAATTTTTGTGTCAGAGTAGATGAACTCGCGTTTTTGAATAATAAAAAAAATATTATTTGTCGTTTGCAAAAATTTGGATAACCTGTTGATTTTCTAGAATCCAAATCGAAACGGCATTACAGATTATATTCTACGATTACAAGTGTACACTGTACTAGCTTTTATTTGAGAAAGGTCAAAGTTAATTAAACGAACACACTAATGATGTAAGACGAGACAGTACAACGTGAGTCTGTCCGGTACTAAACACACGTAACATGCATCATTAATGACTTTTACGTATTTCAGTTTCCCAGATTTAAAAAATTGATTAGAAAAATAGAAACAATCCAAAGAAATAATCGAGCATGACGTTATATTAGCTTATAATAGGTTGATTATTTCATACTGAAAACGGAGTACAGCAATTACCGAAAGACCTTTTTATTGAAGCGATAACTTCTTAAGGGAGGGTAAACCACTTCGTAACGTAACGCGTTACGGCGCTAATCTGTCTGGCTTCCCTTTCTGTCGCGCATACGGCAGCAGTAGGCAGGCTTCTCCTTTCTCATTTTATTATTTATTTATACTATTTTATTACCGACGCGAAGTGCTTTGCCTGAGAGTTACCAACCTAACGCCATCTAGCGTATACAGATAGTACCTACTTATAATAATTTAGCAACTCTCAAGTACTAATTTAAATTATATTTAATATATTATAATTAATGATAAATATTATCACTTTTCTGTCGAGTGTCCCGAGACGCACACTTTTTTTTTATTTACTGACTACCAAGTGAAGACTACCAGTTATAATTGACAAATATCGAGGTCATAAGACTAAATTATTTAACCTGTAACTTTAATGATGTGAACGGTTATATGATGAGGCGAATGAAGATCCAGAAGTCTTTGTAATACTCTGGTTTATGTGCCTCATACGTAATCAATTACCTTTGCAGGCGTCAGTAGTCAGTGATCGCCATATACTTACATAACTTACAACAATGTTTTGTCTAGTCATCATTTTCACCAGTTTTCCCCACATTAACTTTTGCTAGTATTTTTTTAGTATTTATTTATTTATATGCTTTATTGTACACACAGTAACAGAAACATACATTAATGGTACAGGTCAAATACTTTAGAGAAAAAATTGTTCTATTTCACTACTATACATAATACTAATATACCATATACATACACACGTGTCTACACATATATAATAAACTAAATACATGTACATCATAACAAATACATGTACATAATGTATAATGTGTAATATAAGTAATATATATATAATATTTATATGTATATATATAATATTTATATGTATATGTATATAATATTTGTATGTAAATTAACAATGATTTGCCTAGTTGACGCGTCACTACTTTTATTTTTGCCCATTTTGAACAAAATAAAATTCAGATTTTGAATTGCCGCCAAAATAATAGAAAAAGCCAAGAAAGAAATGTAATTCTCTAATTTCAAAAAAAGAACGAGCTATGGATGCTTTTTTAAAATGTTTCCAATTAGGCGTCCAAGCGGCCAGTAACACAAAATAAACTCCTGCATGTGTAAGACTCATTTTGTAATTAAAAGTAAGATATGTTTTATATTTTATGCATTTAATGTTATTAATTACATAATTATCTTAAATAATGTCAAGGACCGTTGGTAGTGTTTCTAATTATACAACCACCACTGTATATCTATATATAATATAATAAATTAATATATTCATATAATAAAGTAATAATAAATAAATATGTAGCTAAGATAGTTTTAATAATAAGCATTTATAATCCTTATCAGAACTGTTCTGACCAAATGGTTTATAGTCAGCTATCTGGCTGTATGAGCTTAATTTATAATGAAAGCCTAGAAGATTTCTTAAACTTTTTCTTCCTTGAGAGCAAACTGAGGTGTGCTGTGGTATATATAAAAAAGTCTCTCTTCCTCCAAAATAGTTAAAGTAAATTGATATATATAAAGGTCTGTATGTTACAATCAGCAAGTCATATAAAATTTATTTTCAATCATTTATTTCAACTAACTTCAACAACTATATATTTCAAATTCTAACTTCACAAAACAATTTTATTAAAAATACAATGAAATCAAAAATTAAAACACAATAATATTAAGTGTTTTATTTTATTTTTTCTGCTTAACGTAAAAAAGCAAAACGCTTCAAATATTGGTTTTAATAGCCGTAGCTATGGAAGCAACTTTATCAGATTCTACTTTTAAAACAAGACACAAACGAGCCAAGAACTAAAAAAAAACATTAATAGCGTCTCTTTCCATATTCAATATAAGATGAATATTCTTACAAAACAATGTAAATCTACACTCCGGGCTGCGGGTCCGGTTTCGCCGAAGGCGCTCCAGCGGGTCCGTCTTCGGCGTTTGCTGAATTTTCCATACTCCTCAAGTTATTCTCGAATTCAATGGGATCGATGAATTTCTTCCTCGGAAAGGGGGGAGGGCCCAGAATACGTTCAACATCCTTGAAGTTGAGGGTCTCCTTCTTAATCAACTCATCGGCAAGCTGTAAATATTTTTTTTCGTTAGATTATTTTATTAGCTTTTTAGGAACATTTAACTTACTATAAAAATGGAGAGATATTTATTATTGTAAAAAAGGATAATAATAAGAGATATGAAATAGAAATAGAAAAACGAGTTATTAAAATTAACTAACGGCCTCACTTGTAACTGTTGTTAACGGGTTGATTAGTTAAACAATGCTGTCTTCTTATTTCAAATTTCAAATCCATAATGACGTAAAGGGCGAAATCAGTGTTTAACTAAACAACCAAAACGTTACAACCAAGGCAGTCGACTACTATTTTACGTGAAAAATAAAACAATCATACAAAAGAATGATTTATTGAATGGAATTTGCGACACAAACTATGTGCAATATTTATTTATTTATTTAATTTTACAAAAGTTTTGTTTACAATTTTAATACCAGCCCTGAATTCCAAACTCACTCCGTGATTTGCAAGTCAGTTCCTTCCCAGATTTTAGGTACATAATTGTAATTTCTTATTATATTAAACAATAAAATTTTTACCAATGAAAGTAATGTAATAAAATAAACAATTAATTTTATATATAGATCAAAATGGCAAAGATGCGTCTGAATACAGACACAAAAGGGGAATGCCCGCGGGCATTACACTTTCAGGAGTGATTATGACTCGACATGTAAATAAGTATAATACTGTGGTTAAATGATGATTTCCGTAGATAGTAAGGGCTATTTTGAAAACCACGTTATATCCTATCCTCTGCTTCAAAATAGGGATGCGTTTATATTTTCATACAAAACATTCCGCGCATAGCGTTTAGGTTGTATTATAAAACATTATTGTTATTATCATAGTTACTGTGTATCGATAGAGCTAATCAAATAAAAAATCTACTACAAATCTAATTAATGCTCATAATTAACGTTTATTACATAATATAATTATATGAAAAATTTATTTATTTTAGTTTTATAACAAAATGATTGTTCCATACTTTAAAAATTGTGATATTGCAAATTATAATGAAACACAGATATATAAACAGTAACGTACGACATATTGATATAAAATCAGTGTAAGCTAACAGTAAGTCGATAATAATTAACTGCGCTATCCTATTTTTGCTTGACAAGTTGTGACAAAAATGACACGGTGTATTCGTTTCTGCTGATGATGATTGACAAGCAAAATTATTGACGATGAAGTACCTAGTATTCGTTGATTGAAGATTGTTTTGAATATACCACATATAACAAAAAGCCTATACTATTACCGCCTTGTTCATAAACTTTATTTAACTGGTGATTGATTAGTTAAACAATATTTTGTCCTCTTCTTTCGTATGTCAAATCAATAATGACAGAAAGAGACAAATCAGTGTTTAGCTAAACAGTAACTAAGCAACGTTTATGAATAAGGCCGTTTGAAGTTAATTAGATCCAAGGTAAATCTCAGAATTTTATGTTTATGTTTTATATTGAAAAGGTAACGCCCATTCTAGTATGGTCAAATGAGCTAAATCAAAATTCTCGTGCCCGCTTCAATTTACTTTTATTTTACAAAATAATTATAATAAATGTATTTAGGAATTTGCTATAGAGGCACCCTGTATCACCAACTGTTATAAGAATATCCTCGAAAACAATAAATAAATAAAAAAATGTTAAAAAAAAAGAAACAAAATTTTGTTAATGTACATAAGGGACTCCTTTTTTTTTTGTTTAACGAGGAGGAAAGGCATTTACGCCTGCCGCCCGGTCGGGGGACCGGGACGGGTATGTGGGACTCCCGGGGCAGAAGGCCCCGTCCTACCCACTAAAACCTCCTCGAAATTCCACCTCTCCGCAAGGCGGCAGGGCCACGGGAACGCGTTAGCTTGCAACCGCGACCCTGCCAGCGGAAGTCGCTAAACGGCGACCCGCCTCAAAGGCACGCCAGGATGTTAGGGCGCGCCTTCCAACTCTGCCTCCGTCTGTGCCGTGACGGACTCCCCCGAGTTCGCCACTGGAGGCTGGGCGTCAGGGCTTGACGCCCCGCGGCGGATCAGATAACTGGCTCCGCCGCCAACCACACTCAAGGCCAGGTCAATGCGGCAACGTGCGACCTGCGAACGCACGCCGCCACCGACCAGGCCGCCTTCGGCGCAGCGGGAGGGAGTTGGTGTCGTCCTCCCGCTGCCGTTCTGCCACCTCCTTCCGCGACATTACGGTGTCGCAGAAGGAACAAAAAGTCGCCCAGGCCTCTTTGCTTTCGGCCATTTTGGTGATGAGGGCCGGAAGCGAAAGATCGGCTCCGAAAACCGTGGACAGGGCTGCGCGAGGCTCCGCCCAAGCTGGGCACTCTGCGCGCGTGTGCTCGGCCGTGTCCACGGCTCCATCGCCACAGTGGTGGCACCTCGGCGAGGGTTCCCTACCCACCACCTCACACAGGTACCTGCCAAAGCAGCCGTGACCTGTCAAAAGCTGTGTGAGGTGGTATGTAGGTATGGAGGAGTGGGCCGTGCTTACGCTCGACCCACTCCTTCAAAATTGGCCGAATGGCCGCTACGAGTACATAAGGGACTCCTACATTAACTCTCTATAAATTACGTCTCTAAAGACAGTACCAGGTGTATTTCAAAGTTAAGATTGACAATAGATAGGCCTTTAAGAGAAACGAAGACCATTTTTAGGAGTAAGTATGGAGTTATCAGTGCGTACTTATAATGAAATGTTTTAGTAAGGGGGTACGTTAACGGAAAAAGGTAGGAACCACTGCTCTAAAGCATTTCTAACTAAATACTTCCTAGATATTTTCAACAAAATCGGATTCGCGGTTTCCGAAATATTGAACAAATAAAATTGTATATTTTGAAGTTATGTTTGGACACATTTTTAATAAAAGTTAGCTGTAAATTGCTTAGTGAAACATATTTTCAAGAAAAACTATCTGTTAGGGACCTACTCTGATTATAATATTAATAAGAAAAACAAATTAAACCTAAAGCTTTATTAAAATAATTCTCAAACATAAATCGTTAATAGTTTTCACTTCCGAACTATAATTGTAAAGAATAGGTTAGAAAAAAACTCCCGCTGAGTTTCTTTCGCCGGTCCTTCTCAAGTGTTTATTTCCGAACCGGTGGTAGATTTATGACAATCAATAAGCAAGTGTAACACTTCTACATTGAATAAAGATATTTGAATCGAACTTTAATGCGTCACAGAATCGAAGTCTGATTTAAAAATTAATATAAATAAAACAATGCAATTCCTGACTAATGTTATAATGTAGGACAAATACCACGGACTAAATA
Organism: Nymphalis polychloros; assembly: GCA_905220585.2. Classification (NCBI taxonomy): domain Eukaryota; kingdom Metazoa; phylum Arthropoda; class Insecta; order Lepidoptera; family Nymphalidae; genus Nymphalis; species Nymphalis polychloros. Next base: position 14,787,497 of record HG992241.1, on the reverse strand, counting down.
AATGTTTGTTAAGCCTTGACCGCGTTGCCTACTAAATTTCAATGTAGTACGAAATACTCTGGATTACTCAAACCTTGACCCCGTTGTAAACAAAACAATGCAATTGCTGACTAATGTTAATATGTAGGACAAAATACTGTTGATTAAATAAGGCTTACTAAGCTTTGACTGCATTATATCACTTTTAACAACGCAACGTTTAACATTATCGAAAACCCGAAACCAATTTCGTTTAAAATTTCTAGGAAGTAGATTTCGTTTAAAATTTCTATGCTAAAAAGTAAACTGAAGCTGACACAAGAATTATGAACTTTTTTTTATTGTATAGATGAGAGAGAGAGCCATGTATTTATAATTTATTAGCTTTCATTCCCAGCATATATTTTTTTTTATTGTATAGGTAGGCGGGCGAGCATTTGTGCCACCTGATGGTAAGTGGTCACCAACGCCCATAGACAATTGCATTGTAAAAAATGTTTAACCATCGCTTACATCGCCAATGCATCACCAACCTTGAGAACGAAGATCTTATGTCCCTCATGCCTGTAATTACACTGGCTCACTCACCCTTCGAACCGGAACACAACAATACAAAGTACTGCTGTTTTGTGGTAGAATATCTGATGAGTAGGTGGTACCTACCCAGACGAGCTTGCACAGTAATTTTGACCATACTATAATGGGCGATACTTTTTTAATAAAATAAATAATCCTAAACTTCTGAGATTTACAGCGGATCTAATTAAATTATTTAATTAAAAAAATATTTAAGCTCTTTATTCAATAAATTTGTATTTATTTTTATGTCCCAAGTAAACGCCGAGTGATTTAAAAAAAAATATATATATATTTTATACCGTAATACATCCGGCTAGAGTGGTAAAAGTAGGGATTTTTTGTTAAACTAATCCAATAATCGAGTATTTGAGTGCCTTAAGCAATATCATCGTATAGAGCAAACTATTCCCTAGAAGGGTGAGTGTCATGTAGGCGAGTCTTCGTAAGTCGGTCAAATCCATGTATTTATGTAAGTTAAGTACTTCCTTATGCAAACAAATAAAAAAACGACATACAAGTGATTATATATAAGTACATAATAGCATAAAAACAGTTTGCTATAGAGCTCGCATTTCGGACTGCGATCACATTCCATATTCTATTCCAGACCATCTATACTACTATATAAATCTATTGATTCTGTCTGTACATTTTTTTTTTCGCCTAATCTTGTGATAAATTATCGTTTTATGATGCAGTGATTCACATTATACTATTTTTTTTCATTTTTGTCTATCTGTATGTCTTCTTATAACTCAAGAACGGCTTGACCAATCTTGTTGAAAATTGATATAATATATAAGATCGGTAAACCCTACGGTATCTTACGAAAATTAATTTCAAATCGTTAATTACGTATTTATTTACCAGTAGCCATATGTGTGTGCGTTTGTGTGTTTGTGTGTGTTTGTGTGTGTGTGTGTGTGCGCGCGTGTGTTATTATAGTAATAAAATAATTTATTATATTTTTATTAAATATACGCGGGTGAAGCCTCTGGCTAGTATACTATATATATATAAATGTTAAATATGAACTTACCAATTTAAGTTTGTCCTGGTTTTGCCTAAGGACTTCTTCGGTTCTATAATAAGCTTTTGCGATTAGTTTCTTCGATTCCATATCGATAAGGTTTTTCAGACCTTTGCTGAATGGACTCTTCCCGCGATCCTTCTGATCCGGAAACGAAACCAGACCGACGATCGGAGACATCCCGAAGACTCGCACCTGGAAAATATAAATAAAGAGTATGTGGAGATGATCACAAAGACTGTCAAACTAGTGTTTACACTATCGATACCAGAGCTAGTGAAGATGTGAATCATTTATTATTTTTATAATTTCATAAAATATTTCATGCAGTTGAGGCTTCATCGTACTTAATTAGAGTTAACTTTAGAAATAGTTTAAATTTTATTATTATTATATTAACGCGAATTGCTTCTGCGAATTATAATTTTTGTTAAGTTTAATTAGTAGTAGTTTTAATTAGTTTTTTTAAGTTAAACTTAAAGTAGTTTTAAGTAATTTCTCATAGACTTTATATCGTTTCTTATTTTGTTCGTATTGTCGTTTTGGGCACTAATAGGAGACGATAACGTAGCCACCATTTCTTCCGTAATATTGTTATCGTCAGGATTCTTACGCTTACTTTGAAAAACGATAGACTTGAGTCGTTCCGTGTGGTAATAGTTATTGTGAAGCCGTAGTGGGCATAACTGTGGTGGTTTAATTAGGTTGAGATCCACCGAGGCCAATGTTCCTATACCACTTCCAGCAGTAGTGTGCTTAAGTCCATATTGATCTATGAGTCAATATCGTACCGTACCATACCGTAGTTACGGTGCGTGTACGTCGTTATAGAAGTAGGATGAAAAATCAAAGTCCTTTTATTCGAGGAGGTAAAGAGCGTCCCTTGCTTATCCGATCAGTCACGATAAAGTATTAATGAACACCGCTATCTACAGCTACAATAATGTCCACGAATAGCGATTTATGCAAATACATGAAATATTTTAATTTTTTTCCGAGACGTCCATTTCGCGTTCTCACTTGTCGAACACTATAATTATTAGTAATGTAATAAATACCTGGGCGTAGGCGATCTTGGTGACTTTCTCTAGGTCGTTCTGTGCGCCCGTAGTTATCGAGTTGAAGGTAATGGCTTCCGCGGCTCGACCACCCAGCGCCATGCACATGCGGTCAAAGAGCTGAAAAAACGCAAGTCACGTTATCAACTCATAACCTATATTAAAATAAAAAAGTCCGAATCAATAAGATCTCGTTTAAAAATTGAATTAAAATTTAATTTAATGTCATACCTCTTCCTTCGTGTACAACTTTTGATCCGAGGTCGTGTACTGAGCGAACCCGAGCGCTTTATTAGTCCGAGGTACTATCGTGACCTTCAGCAGCGCGTCCGTGTGTTCTAGCAGCCATCCGATCAGAGCGTGGCCGGACTCGTGGTATGCAACTATCTTCTTCTCACCTGGTGACATCGCGTGGCTACGTTTTTCTGTTCCACCTGAACAATTATACCAAGATATACAAAATAATTTATGCTATGAACACGTTTTATCATAATTACAATTCACTTAACTGTAAATGAAAAAGCCCTTCTATAATAAAATAATATACGACAGTAAGAGAGTTAAACGAGTATTTTAAACATTTTTTTTATAAGTGTAAATCTATAGACGTGCTTTTCGTGTCATTCTTGTCGTTTTTAATAATATTATAAATGCAAAAATGAGTTTGTTTGTTTATTTGTTCGTGTGTTCCCACCGATCATCATGAAATATTGAATACACGTTCGGGGGCGTAGCTACCGCTGTATTTGCGTACCAGGGCCCAAGCCGAGTAAGCAAAAATTCAAATGTTATCCAAAACATTTTACCAATCTCCACTCGAACTCTAAGACCGTACACTTAATATTAAACACATCTGACATAGAAATATGAATAGGCGCTAAATTCGAGAGAAGTGGCGTAGGACTGTACACGTTGTCAGAGGTACAGAAAAGGACGCAGGGAACTTAATACTTCACCCCTAATCATCCGAGGACGAAGTTACGAACGGAGACTTGTCTATAAATTAGTTTATAGAATTTTAAATGTTTGTATGATTTTTAATTCCAGGCAAATTAGTGCTTATTAATATGCTAATAAGGTTAAATTTTGGATTGTACCTACGAAGACGTCTTCTTCATTGTCTATGAAATTTGTTTAAAATGTTTAACATCATTTATATTAGTGATACAAAACAATTTTTCATCATTACAACAATGTGTCGGTCAGCCCGAATTAGATATATTTTTTGAATTATTTTAATTAAGCAATAATGATAATTGAGTTTATTTAAGCTGATAGAAATATAAATAGTATTTACTTATTTGCTCTAGTAGCGTTAACATATAAACTAAAAAGATTTACAAAACAAAATTTATCTCAAATATGAAATAATTTACAAAAGATTTTAATTTACATACAATCTAAATAACATTTTCATTGACGAATCAGAATATTTTAAGCAAAAAAAAAAAAATAATAATTAACCACAATACAATTAAATACATTACATACTGAAGTCGAAAGAATGTTATATTTATTTAATTGGGAAGAGCGTTCGAGAGACGCGGGCAAGGAAAATAAACTGTTTTTAGAAAAAAAAAAACATATTGTAACGTATCACCTTAAGCTGAAAACAATCAATGAAACGTAAACGTAGGACATAGCTGAGAGCGTTCAATTAGGTGGTTAGGAATTGCATTCTGAATTCTTAAAGTATATAATATAACTTTTAAGGGGACGCTTTTGTAATTGTACGAGATATGACAAAATTCCGCATTATTTGAAGTCGTTTTAACGTATCGTAACTTACTTTCATTGGTATAGATAATATTTTTTACTGGCTAGTGGTTTAACAATCTCATATTTTGATATTGCATTTCCATAATGGCATATATTTAATCGGTGGTAGAGCTCTGTGCAAGCTCGTCTGGGTAGGTACCACCCACTCATCGGATATTCTACCGCAAAACAGCAGTACTTAGTATTGTTGTGTTCCGGTTTGAAGGATAAGTGAGCCAGTGTAATTACAGGCACAAGGGACATAACATCTTAGTTCCCAAGGTTGGTGGCGATGTAAGCGATGGTTAACATTTCTTACAATGCCATTGCCTATGGGCGTTGGTGACCACTTACCATCAGGTGGCCCATCTGCTCGCCCGTCTACCTATACAATAATAAAAAATATATGCTGGGAATGAAAGCTAATAAATTATAAATACATGGCTCTCTCTCTCTTTGAAATTAAGAAACATAATGGATTTTTTAATACTAATAATAATACAATAATAATGTTATATAGTTTGATAACTGTATAGAAGTTCCGTCGTTTTTTATTGTATTAGCGTCATTTTAATTGTCATTTCGATTCGGTCACTGACCGCGTTTATAATACATTACGAAACTTAGAATATAACTCGATTGTGTCGTGGGAACAGAAGATACTTATAGTACGTAATATTGTATTTAAAATTAATCAAACAATGCTGTCGTCCTTCTTTCGACTGTCAAATCAATAATGTCAGAAATCAGCCGGTAAGAAAGGTCTTACATATATCTTATAAGTTTTGTCAGAACGTTTGATTTTAAATTAACTTACGGCGGACGAATATATGGGCCACCTGATGATAAGTGGTCAGCGACGCCATTATCAGTTGCATTTTTTTTATTCCAATACAAGCGGGATTAATAATTTTATAAATTTAACTCACCGACAACTCTTTCGACGGCGTATTCCAGGTCGGCTGCCTTGACGATGTTCTGTTTGAATCGCGCCGCATGTAGCGCCGCTTCGTTGCATACGTTCGCTATATCCGCACCACTGAAGCCAGGCGTCAAGTACGCGAGACTGGAATTGAATAAAATAATATTGTAGTCATGATTAATTATTATTTTTTATAAGTTAAACAGGCAGACGAGCAAATAGGCCACCTGATGGAATGTGGTCACTGCCGCCCATAAACATTAGCATTAGAAGATCTACAAGCCACCCCTTACATGAAACCACCACCACGACTGTTGGAAACTAAGATATTATGTCCCTTACGGGAAAAGTCCTACCACCAACTGAGTATCTAACCAAGTGATCGATCCGCCCATACTGTAAACATCTTACCGCATGACCTACGATTATTTTCCATGCATTGACAGACCTGTCCAAGTATACCTAAATCTTGGGTTCCTATTTTATATGTAGATCACAGGATCCATCCAGGTACAGGAGGAGAATTAAATCTATTAACACATAGCGATTCATATGACGATTTTTATCGTGCCACTGGTCTCAACTGACTAAAACGTTATAATCACTGGATGCGATTTATTTAACATGATTAAATTTAATAAGATATAAAAACATATCTATATAATAATAATAATAATAATAATAAATCGTTTATTTCGACCAACAAGGATCATATATACATTACATATTTTATATTAAATTAAATTAAATTAGATTAAACCAAATTAAATTAAATTAAATTAAAGTCAAATCAAATTAAGTCACATTAAAATTAAACAATGTCATGAATGTATTTAATGTCAATTCAAATAAATAAATAAATAAATATATGTGTAGATTTTAATATAACGATGTCTCCCGACAGATTACAGCCGAGGCGGCCATTCTCAACGGAGACTAGCTAACTGCGCAATCAAATTCAATCAATTTAATAAATTAATCACAGAGCAATATTATAATAATACCGTTTGACATAGTGCGGTGGTAATTTCTCCAAAACGATGTTCTTGAGATGCCTGTCGAATATTTCCTCTCGTTCTTTTAGCGTCGGCAGATCGATTAGTATGTGCCTATCGAAGCGGCCGGGACGAAGCAAGGCCTGCAGTAGAAAATTCAAAATCTCCTTTACAAATATATTTTTTTTAACATGTTAATAAGGTCATAATTATTTTAGCAGTGACATAGCGCGAAAAAGTATCAAATATTCAGATACACGCAACCTTTCGTATTTATGATATATGTGTGATTAAAGTAACAGCCTGTGAATGTCCCACTGCTGGGCTAAGGCCTCTTCTCCTCTTTTGTGAAGAAGGTTTTTGGAGCTTATTCCACCACGCTGCTCCAATGCGGGTTGATGGAATACACATGTGACCGAATTTCAGTGAAATTTGACACATGCAGGTTTCCTCACGATGTTTTCCTTCACCGTCAAGCACGAGATGAATTATAATCACACATTAAGCACTTGAAATTCAGTGGTGCTTGCCCGGGTTTGAACCCACGATCATCGGTTAAGATTCACGCGTTCTTACCACTGGGCCATCTCGGCTTTTTTTTATGTGTGATTATTATTATATAATCTGCTAATACACTATTTTAAGTGTAGTATTTCCATTCGTTGGCCAACGATATCGATAGTTGCCTATGGATAATAGTCCAGTCAGTGTGGATTTTTACCCCCACAAAAATTGTATCGACACCACCCTTTGCGACCCAAAGGTATTTTTTAGCCCAAAGCTAACAACAGCAAGTAATAGAAAAAGATTACAACCCTTCTAATCTAATCGAACTATAAATAACGATGAAACTGAACAATTTAACTTTATTAAATCCTAAAACTAAGGAATACGTATCGTTAAAAGTAATGATTTGTTAATTCATAACAAAAATATTAACTTACTCTGACTCGTAGAACAAAATTACAACCGAGTTAATAATTGTAACCTAATGGCACAGATTATTTAATATTATCAATGTAATTAAAATTAATAAAAAAAAAAACAATCACATGAAACGACGACAACGCAAATTTACTCCGGAAAATCTGGACACCGCTTTTCAAAATTCGACATTTAGTAAAACCACAATCACCATCTTGGGCTAAAGGCCATAACAATAAAAATACGTACATCAACTGTAATTTTTTATCGTTCGATAGACACAATCGATTTTGATGAAATAAGAATAAACGGTACCTCGAAACTTGTTACAATAATTTAATTATTTCCATTTGTAATTTTTAGCCATTTTAAAGATCATTCCGGCCAAACAGAGAAATAGAAATAAATGATTGGTATTGGTAACACGCAAATAGCCATATTAAGTTTAAAAGAGACAGTTATTTTGAAATCATAGACGGACACTTCAATTTTATTTATTTGAATAGATTAAAGTCTTTTGTACGAACAGAAATTGTGTATAAGCGGTTATATTGTTTCATTATTTGTTATTTATAATTAAAAATGAAAATACCTTATCAAGAACATCGGCACGGTTCGTAGAAGCCAACACGACGACACCCTCGCGGCTCTTCATACCGTCCATCTCGACCAGGAGTTGGTTCAGGGTCTGTTCTCCCTCCCCTCCACCCGGGCCAAACGACGAAGCGCCGCTTGATCGAGCCCTGCCGACTGCATCCATCTCATCGATGTAGATGATACAGGGAGCACGGGCAGTTGCCTCTTTGAATAAGTCCCTACAAAACAGTAAAAGTAACAGCCTATAAATATCCCACTGCTGGGCTTAAGCCCCCTTTTCTTTTGAGAAGAAGAGACTTATTTTACGACACTCCTCCGATACGAGTTGGCGGATCATGTTATATAATGTACTATTATAACTCATAGTTATGTCGTGACACTGTAACTTTCGGAACTGACATAAAACTATATATTATGTTGCATATTATATACAAAAAAATTAACATATGAATTACGTAGTTTCACATCCTATTTGCATAAATATAATTAAACCATTTACCTGACTCTGGCTGCTCCAAGTCCACCAATCATTTCAATGAATTCTGAACCATTCATAGAGAGGAATGGAACATTAGATTCAGTAGCCACTGCCTTAGCCAGCAATGTCTTACCACAGCCCGGCGGACCGAGTAGTAGAGCTCCTCTTGGTACCTGGACAATAAATGTTTTTTTTTATGGCATGGCAAGGCGTGCCCGCATATGGGCCACCTGTTTGTAAGTGGTCACCAACGCCCATAGACATTGGCATTGTAAGAGATGTTAACCATCGCTTACATCGCCAATGCGCCACCAACCTTGGGAACTAAGATGTTATGTCCCGTGGGCCTGTAATTACACTGGCCCACTAACCCTTCAAACCGGAACCCAATAATAGCAAGTACTGCTGTTTTGCGGTAGAATATCTGATGAGTGGGTGGTACCTACCCAGACGAGCTTGCATAAAGCCCTACCACCAAGTAAAAGTAAATTCAATTAAAATACTATATCAGCTGATTATATATTACACGGGGTGGTCTAAAATTCCATGGAATGAAAACATTTTTAAACAAATAAAGCGACCAAATTGAAATATTACCTTATCTAGACCGTAAATTATTTTTTATACCCCTGATAATAAATCATGGCTTTTTGATATTTATGTAAATACATTCATTGTATGTACCATTCGACATCGCTTATTATTCAATATTTACTTGTATTTTAATTTTACATGTACATGTATAAGACACATTGTTAACAGTAATATTCTCTCTTAAGTATTGAGGTGTCTGCCAACTATACCGTACCATAACATGACCGTACTATGAACGTATCAGAATCGGAAAGCAATACGATACGCTCTACTATACCCAATAGAGCGTATCGATTACGTACCATACGCGTGTGTAACGGTTTTGCTCGGCATATCATCTCCGTATCATCCGCGTGTCATAACCGTGCGGTTTCCGTTGTCGTGTTTATAGTAATTCACCTGTTTTTGTGTGAAGCAAACGTGACAGGAAAAGCGAGTGATTGTTTTTTTGAGAAAATTATTACGATACGATGGCTATTAGAAAAATGTCAACGAGGGAATTGGCAATGTTAGTCATTATTTTAGACGAAGAAGAAAGAGAAAATAGTACTATCAAACGATCGCGACGTTACGGTCATCGTACGCGCTTATAACCTGTATGCTCACCGTTTCGCCGACTGCACGCACCGGTTTGGCAACGTCGCGTGCTATGAACGAAGCGTAACGGCGGTACCATTACGCGGTCCGTGCATGGCACGCGACGGTGCTGTTCGGTGACGGGACGGTCTAGTGGGCATAGTCTAATACATTCCAGTACAAAGAATATTTCTTTGTCGGATACGTTCCTATTACGGTCATAGTATGAAACGTTGTAGTGGCCAGAGTCCTTTAACATTCATTTTTATACTTGGCACCCATAAGCCTTTCACTGTCTTTGAAAACATATTTAAAAAAATAATAATACACAGACAAGCTCTCAATAAACACGTATTTAACATTGTAAGTATGAGTGTATGTACACACACACACACACACAAACATATTAGATAAGATATTTATTTTATCCGTATACCTTAAAAGAGACGATATCCTTGCTCTACAAACAGCAACCAAGCAATACAAAACGTTCAGATTATACTCATACTATACAGGAAGTTCCATGCCAATTTTATATATTATAATACTATTAATGTATGTGTATTCATGTAGACACACATATGTTACTACAATAAGATTAGTAATATTTATCGTGTAACGATTGGAACGACAATAGCCTAATAATGTTGACCATATGTTTAACAAGGATCTCGTTAAGCTGACAATATATTTTTAGGCTCACCTTGGCCCCTAGACTCTTGTAATGCTCAGGTCGCTTTAGATAGTCCACAAACTCCATAACCTCAATCTTAGCTTCCTTTAATCCCGCTACATCCTCAAATTTCACACCTTTACCCTGCCCACTCATTGAGTCCACAAGAGTAAACTTCGCACGTCTCAACTGGCTCTGCAAATATAGCACACACAAGAATGTGACTGAATATAAAGAATATTAACTAATAAATATTAAAAATAAACTTATTTCCATTATTTGAATTTGAAAATCTACTTAATTATATTTATGAAAGAGATACCAGCCAACGGCCCACCCGATGGTAAGTGGTCACCATCGCCCATAAACCTGTCTTACACTGTAAATTCGCCGCGAATTACGGTACCAAAGTAGTATTACTTGGCGGAAGATTGTAACTAATGATACTGGGTATCATGGGTCTGGACATTCATTCAAGTACATACTTGAATGATAAAGTCATCACTGTTATTCAATAAAAAAAAACTCTCTCTTTGATAAAAAATACCTACGTATACAATAACGATGTACCAATTACAAGTATTCTTATTAAACATTCCTATAAAAATGTATACTCCCGTCTCAGCAGTTTTCATTTTCAGCCGTATGAAATAGTGTCATTGTAAATTCCGATTTAGTTAAGAATACTTTCCGAAATTATTCAGTACTTACAAATCCGCCTATATTAATATTCATCTTCATTGTCTTCGTAGAATACAAGAATGATAATATGACAGCCGCGATTAGCAGTGTAGTGAAGATTTTACCAGCGACGCTGCCGTTTCTATCGTAAATTACGCGAACGCCTGTCAAAGGAAACGTGTGCAAGTTTTATTTCGTATTAAGGAATGTTGTGATATTAAGGGACATTTCACAACTGCACACAGCTTTGATAAATAATAGAAGAGAAAGTATATTGGCATTTTCGGCCTGTAATTAGTGAAGATTAAGTTTTTTATTATATTTTTAAATAGATTGACGAGCGAGCTTCTGGGCCACCCGTTGGTAGGTGATCACCACAACCAACGTTGCAAGAAACATTAACCATTCGTTAGACAGCCAATGCGCCACCAAACTTGGAAACTAAAATGTTATGTGCCTTGTGCCTACAGTTACAATGGTTCACTCAACCTTCAAATTGAACATAACAATACTAAGCATTGTTGCTTGGCTTGGATCTGATGAGAGGGTGATGCCTACACGGACGGACTTTGTGCTTAACAAACATTCTCGAGTTGCTATGGCCCTGATCATAAATGCCACGCAGTGTTCGTACAGTGTCATGTCGTATCGCATATATCTTTGTGTTAAACACACTTCACAATACCACATATCTCGACATTAACGCGAACGTTCAAGTTGGCCGGAACTAATGGGCTTGCGACGACGGCCTATTCATAAACGCACCTTACAAAAAGGATATTCGTCACGCTGAGTAAGCTTATTGACGAACGCAGTGGGCGTGAGTGTATTGCGGAAGAAACGCTCACAACACCCACGGAGTTACATGGGGGAATACTATTCGAACGCAAGAACCCAAAACAATCTTACTATTAATGATTTTTTTAAAACATTGATACATACGGAATTTACGTAATAACTTATTCCGTGTGTTTTCATATTATGTATAATTAATCTCTTACCTTCTTTAACGCCAAGACTCTTTTCAGTCTCACGCAATTTTTCTTCGAAGCGATGTATATTACCCACGTTCATGTGATAGACCCGGTGTGTTGCCTAAAATGACAATGATGGGAATTAAAAAAATATAATGCGTACGGTAAACCTGAAGTGTTCGTATGATTTTCGATTTTATAAAAAAATTAAAAAACGAAATCAAACTATGTTATGTATATGGAGGTGCTCGTTGGTCTAGTGGCTACATCTAAGGTCGCAGACACGGTGGTGGTTCAATCCCGGCCGTCCCATCGGGTTATGACAGTTAGGGAATAAAGAGTGCACCTGTGTTTGTACACACACTTGTGCACTATGATATCTCCTGCGCAGTTAGCTAATCTCTCTTGAGATTGGCCGCCGTGACCGAAATCAGTCAGGAGGACGATTATTATTAGTATGAAAGTGCTGGTGTCATATATAAAAAGCAACCTACCTAACCTTGACGTTCAAGCCTACCTACCAAGCTTCATCAAAATCGGTTCAGTGGTTTGGCCAAGAAAGCGTAACAATCAGACAGTTACTTTCGCATTTATAATATTAGAATAGATAAAACAAAAAACAACCTCGACATAGCTTTAATAAAATAAGTTCTACTGCCTCGTTGGTCTAGTGCCTAGATATAAGGCCGCAGACCCGGTGGTCCTGGGTTCAATTCCCAGGTCGAACCAATAAATAGTTATTGGGTTTTTCTGTCAGAAAATTGGAAGTTGGAAGTGTGTACATTCCCTTGCCTCGGAAAGCACGTAAAGCCGTTGGTCCTGCGCCTGAACACTTTCCGGTCGTGTCGGATTGCCATCCCATCGGATTATGAGAGCTAGGGAATAGTGAGTGCACCGGTGTTTGCGCACACACTTGTGCAATATAATATCTCCTGCGCAGTTGGCTGACCTCTCTTGAGATTGGCCGCCGTGACCGAAATCGGTCTGGGAGACATTAAAATAAGTTTTATTTCACCGGTATGAACCACCGGTGGTAGGGCTTTGTGCAAGCCTGTCTGGGTAGGTACTACCCACTCATCAAATATTCTACCGCTAAACGACAAAACTTAGTATTGTTCTATTACAATTTGAAGAGTGATTGTAACTACTACTGACGGTGACGTAAGAAATAATTAATGATTCTTACAGTGCCAATGTCTAGGGGCAATGGTGATTTACCATCAGTTTCCCCAAGTTGGGACAGCCATCTAGTATTAATATATAAATTAAATTATAAAATGTTTTCATACCCTCTTCCCTTTAATAACTGCACCTTCATATAGTATAATTGTAACAATTTCTAAGTCTGGCCGAACTATTATTTCCTCAACTTCACCTTTCGATAGCATCGAATAAACAAATTCGTTCCATGACACGTATCGTATGAGCTGAATTGGACAAAGATAATATTTAAAACATGCGAATAAGTTTACAAATGACCTGGAATTCAAATATAAAGCATTTTGAAATTCGAGCAAGATATGAATAAAGAAAAACAGATATCGCATTTGAAATTAAACTGCATTGCGGTGATAGTTTCTAGTTTGACAATCAATACAAAAGTGTAATACAGTAGAACCCCAATTATCCTGGGAGCGGATTAACCGTGTGTCTCTGCGCCTCCCGTGCGCGACGCACGAGACCCGTCCAAATTCGCTTGCGGCCTCGGCACTTTGTCCTGATACAAACTTACAATGTAACACACACTCCATGTATTACTAAATTCGTCGAACTCATATAGCATATTCAATCTGACGTTTGCCAGTCAGTAGTTGATCGCCAACCTGAGCTGGTTCTGTTCACAATAATATATTTTGCGCACCGTAAATTAACTTAATTATTTTAAAAAACAAGACTTAAGTATTAACGCCATGTCGGAAAGAAACCAAAGAGCGTTATATATTAGTATGTAATATTAATTAACTCCATGTGATTAAATTGGAATTTAACTATGTAGTCAAAATAAAAATTCGTGACCTTTCGGTCCCGACTGCCCCGGTTAATCAGGGTTCTACTGTAAGTAGTACTTTATTCATGTACTTCAATAAAGTACATGAATAAAGTATTTTGATTTAATTTGATTGCTAAATTACAAAATTTTACTATTCTCATCTTGTAAAAAAAATCATTATTTTTTGTTTCACTTAAATATTATTTTTGTGTATTTAACAAATATGATATTTCACTAATTTCTTGTAAACTTTATGCAAATAAATCACTTTTACCACACAGAGATTTTTATTTCAAAGCAAAAGAATAATAACATATTCACAGAAATTATAACATATTGACATGATGTATATAATCATGAAAGTAAATAGCCTTTAAGTTATATGAAAGCATTGCAAATAAATAATAATTATTAAACACATAAAAAACAATTCACAATGCAAGGGAGATATTAAAAAAATTTTTATCAAAAAGCAATAGCATAGTTAGATTATAAAAAGAATATAAGCAATGTATCAGCTGTTTCATTATAAATTTGTTTTAATAACAAGAAAATATTGAGGTTTCACCAATAATAAAATGAAAAGAATAAATAGCTGAATAAATATTAGTTACAAAGAGATAAATTTTATTATATAGAACATTTATATTATGGTAAGCTACAGTTAAATTCGTACATAGAAAAAAAAGTCCACGGCAGCACACAGATAAGTCTCACTAATCCTTTTGTTAATTTTCATAATATTAAATTAAATTTAAATTTTACAAATGAAAACGAATGTAGTCGGACAATGTGAAGCTTCTGTCAATGTGTATTTGCATGGTAGAGTAGATAAATCGCATTGCAAGATATTCATTGTATTATAATATTTATGATATAAAAGATAAAAAAGCATTATCTTAACACACATTTTGCAATTTAAATAAAACCAATTAATAACCGACAATATTAAACTATAGAAGAAATACAATTAAAAATTATTAAAATAAAGTTTATATCATCTTTAATTCAATTTCTAAAGTTACTGAACAGCAATTACAATATAAGTAACTATTACTTTAATATTACACACTTTACTCGAAAATAATTGAAACAACATGTGCCTCCTAGCAAGAATCACTTATAAAGGTATATTATAAATTAAAAAAAAATTCCCAGTTAATTAATGTAGAATAAATGTTTACCTCATTTTGTGTATTATCTCCCGGCACAAGGAATGAACTTAGAATTATAAGTGTGAATGTTGTTAGCATCCAAAATAATGCTTTCATTACAAGCGATGGTATATTAGCATTTTCATTTTCTTTCTTTTTCCGGTCCTTTAACAAAAACAAGTATGTATAAAAGATCAGATCTACCAGAGTATGATACACACAGAAACCTTACACAAATGGTACTTATTGAATTTTGTACACAAGTAAGTATCTTGTACACACTACCAAGTGACAGCAATAAATCATCCTACAGATTTACGTACTACAAGTTACAAAATAACATGTTCAAGTTAACCAAAAAGTTTTTAGTGCTATATATATTTAATTATTTCTATATTCAAACAATCAAAGCAATATGAGACGTAACATATATGTGGACCACATTACTTGGTCCACTTTGAGAGATGCCTAAGACTATAGAGCAAAATCTTATTTCTCTAGTTGTAAACCATCATAGATATTTGACTAATTTTGTTTTACTTTAATTAAGAATAGTAAATAAATATCACATTCATTTTGTCCTCTTAAATAATTATAATCACCTTATCTTTATCATTTTCCTGGCTGTTATTGGAAGAGCTTGTTTGGAAATATCTAACATTTCTGCTATTGATGATTGAGTTTAGCCCAGGCAGATTAGATCTTCTTAGTAAAGATGATGCCGCTTTTAATTCTGCATTTAACTGTTTTAGATGCTGTAAAAAAATCCTATATAAAACATATTATATCTTAATTTGATTGCATAACATTTTAAGTGAGGCAATCATTTCAAACTTATCATCTATTTGTTTAACATTTTTACTTTTAACCTATCATACCAGAATTATATCGTAATTTTGTTATATTTTAACGAAAGCTATTAACTTTAAAACTATTATTAAAAATCGGACATATACTTACTGGGTGCCTGGATTTGGTCGTTATATTGTGTAGCACTGACAATGATTTGCACAAATTAAGAAAATTTGAAGAGCAGTGTTTCCTGATATCCGTCTCAACAACTCCATTTTTTGGCTTAAATTGTATTTTTGAATGAACTTTTAATGCCGATAATGTCGGAACGCGTTTTATTGATAACATTTAAAATATAATATACTAGCTTGTGATAGTAAAACGATAGTGTTATGAATGCACAACTGAATCTAACATATTGTTTTGGTTTTCATTCAGCCTGACACTAAACTCTCAGTAATGTAATAATATTGAGCAATGTGTGAATGTACTTTAATTAGGTATCTAAAAACTATTATTTTAATATTTTTGGCATTGACATGTGGCGTGGCAGTTGGCACCGACAGGTCACAGAATACATAATATAGTAAGTAAGATCGCTGTTAACTGACTGACGTTCAAATGACATTTACGGCATAGTGGTGGATTTATGGTTTACAGTTAGTAAAATCTCCAAATTCCTAGGGAACATATCACGCTTATTAGCGAGCTGTGAAAGGTATATTTTTCTTAAGAAAATAAGTATATTATATTGTTTAAAGTTTCTCTAAAACCGCTATAAATACATCACCTCTGAGCCTAATTATCCTATCCTATCCTAAATACAGAGGCGGCTAGGCGTAGACGGTGTGGGCGACCGGCGCGCGTCTCGTAGGAAGAATTATATTTTAATTATATATAATATTTTTATTTAGTGTTATTTGAGTACAAGCTTGTTTCAGCGCATAAAAAGTCAACCGCATTTCCGCGACCCTTCATATGGTGGAAACGATGCGGGCATCGCAAAATGTATCTCGCCCACATAACATTTCGGTCTTGCGCCGCCACTGTCTATAGATGATATATCTAGTGTCGAATACAGCGACAAGGATTTTGTGGCAATCCAATTGACAAGGGGGCCTAATCTGTGCTGGGAGTTGTTACTTTTCTTTGTTATAAATGAAGTGTTATGAGTTAATAAACATCAAAGTTAATTTTCGAGTCTAATTGATGTGAATCGGGAGTGTTTCCATCCATGTTTCTAAAATCTGAGTATAAGACGGTTGAGGTTTTCATTCAAAGCCATCACTATTGTAGAGTAATAAAATTTTAACACTAACAATATAATCATAACTTGAATTATCAATATTTTCTTTTCACAAGCAACTGTCACCTCCACATTCACAAGACCACATTTCAAATATATTTTGAAAACCTTTTTCTCTCCTATATTTACCTCACGTCAACACTACACTTCACTACGTTTACAATCTCCTTTCTGCTTACCTCATAATATCGCCATTACACTATAATATCATTATTCTGCTAAAAAAAACTAAGATCAAAATTTCATTCTATTTTCCTCAAAAATGTGTTGAACGATTATATTATATACACACAACGAATGTTATCATTAAAATGAAAACAGACAAAAATTGTAGATCATGCAATTTTTGAACAAAAATTATTCACATACATTTTTCCTACGAATAAGCATTTCTTTGCATTCTTGAAGCATTTTTCAGGAATGCTGGTTACCATCATTTAAAACATCAAATAATATGTCCAATAAATATCCGATAACCTGGTAAAGTTGAAAATCTACAAGGTAGATATAACATTACTTTAGGAATATAAGTACTATAGCTCATTGAATAATAATGTACTAACGTACTAGAACAGCTGCATCATTTATAAAAAAAGGTAAATAAATAAATACAATTTTTTTCAAGGCAAATATAGTATATATTAATTTGAATGCTGGTACTTGTAAATAAAACCGACAGTTTGCTAAACAATTCGATAGGCAGAAAATAAAAAGTGTGCGTCTATTAAGGGTGACATCGCATCTTTGACTCATTAGCCCCTCCCTGCACACCCACGCCTCTAACACAGATTTTGTTCGCGCTGTCTTCTGTTCCAGTACGTTAGTCTTAGTACATTATTGTTCAATGATCTAGCTATTTGCAGTATTTTTTTTAATAACTCGAACTTGTGGTTATAATGTCGTGAAGTATTTTAAGCGAGCATTCATCCAAAACTTTGTCAAATAAAGAACTCGTGAATAAAGTTTTTCGTAATTTATTTTTACAAGGAGGTATTGAGATTTTTTGTTCAATAGATGCGTATTTTGCTAAAACCAAACTCAATCGTAATCCTTATTTTTTAGCCTGTATGGCATCGATTTTCCTATTTATAATTTTGATGTCATTTACTATGATATATATTATATGAATAATGAAACGAAAGTTGTGATATTTAGAATACTGATAGTCCTACATATATATTTACCTAGAAATTATAATGTTTGGAACATACAAACACCTTCCTTTTATATTAATAAAACACAAGGTTTTATTGTTTTATACTTTATTGTCTGTGCACAGGAGCAATACCTCTCGACAAATTTTCATTGCCTATAAAAATTAAGATCTAATAAATTATGTATTTGGCATACAAAATACATACCTTCTTACTGTATTTTATTTTTGATTTTTTAAGGGCGTGGACAAACGTCTGCTGTGTGCGGCATCGGCCACCATCAACATGTGTCCACGGCCTAGATATAATAATTGGAAAAAATATATTTGCAGGTTTTGATTTGAATAAGTAATTTTTGTCAACTATATTTTTTTTATTTGATTTAAATAAGCACATTTACATATATATTCCTAGTGGTAGTGCCATGCTGCATACCTTCAGGTTGCAGGCGAATGGGCCGACACGCCCGGGAAAGTACCACTCTCTCACTTAAAATCGGCGTAAAGTGGTAGCCAGAGCCAGCCACGTCGACGAGTTTCGGAACAAACTTGTGTCTGAAGTCGAGAACTTATTGACCAAAGTCTCGAACTGGGGCTGACTAAACTTGGTCCAATTCAACCCGAATAAGACTCAAGTTTGCGTGTTAACCGCAAAAGTCTCCTTTTGTCATATCCCCTCATTTCAAGAATTCTCTCCTCGCTGTCGCAGCCAGTATCGGGATACATCGCGCCAGAACTCAAAATTCCATCCTCACATCATTCCATCCTCAAATTTCCAGACATCGAGGTGCGATGTCTGGAAATCCCCTCTCCCTAAGGCGACGGCCGATCTCCCTAATAAATGTAAGGGCATCCGACCCCCAACATCCCGATGTCTCGAACGCCAGCGGCACAAATATGTAATTCGCACACAAGGGGGCATATTTCTCAGACCCCCAAACCGTACAGCCAAAGAGACTTGACTCCACTGGGTATCATTCAACGAGATATTTAAAATGTTTTCCACCATACACTTCAAGGAGCTATCGAAGGAAGCCACGTCTTGTGGGAACAACCAGGCAGGAGACGTCCTTAGAAGATAGGTAATCTTCGGGACTGCAAAGCAAATTTTTAACAGAACCATGGCGACGTGTTTATGAGACGGCTCTGAGCATGAAAAGGAGACGTCTCCTGATTTCAATAGCCTCGGGAACTGCTTCAGGAAAAATTGGTGAACCGAGTAGATTAAAAGTTCCAAGCGATTGCTCCTTAAGGCCAGGTAGAATAGAAGAGAAAAGAGAGAACTTATTAAAGGGGTTCCACATTGAAAAAACTCACACTTAAATTAATTAATCTCTATAGCCATAGCCATATATAACTGTGACTTGAAAAATTCATAATACTTTCCCATATAGAAGTAAGCTTCGGCATTGTCTCCGTCCAGGTTAGCTGCTTTGAGGAAATAAGTATATGAAACTTTATACTGCTTAAAAGAGCCAGTATGACCTAACTAAATACAAGTAATGTACTGGGTTCTCAGCCAGCTCTCTCTGCAACACATTAATTGCCTCAATATAGTTTTTGTTTACTATTAGATTCAGAGCTTTAAGTTGCACATAGTAAGCCATTGGTTGTAAAATATTCATTAGACACTCAGGATTTTCTCTGTCTTCCATGTAACATGTTGCAAGCACTGCTTGTTCTTGTACAAGTAACATTTCAAGGGATATTTTTCTAGTAGCAGTGCTTGAGGCCACTTCTTTTGCTGTGCTAAAGCCAAGAATTGAAACTTATTTAATTCCAGTTTATATTTAGAATCGATTACATGTGACAGGATTGTTTTAATAACTGCAACAGAAATAGCCCAATTTCTTGTCTTAAATGTAAATTTTATAAGAAAAATGGACTCAGCTATTTTTGCTTGTTCATATTCTACAAGTGGATTACAAATACAATAAGAATCCACATATTTTTTCTTGTTGTACAAGATCATACCACTTAAAAGCTTGGCATACTTGGAATTTCTGTATCCGTGTACAATAATATCATTATAGTACTTCTCCATATCAACTCCTCTGAATGTCTCCATTTGTGCAAAGAATCTGCATATATACAGTGATGTACAAGATACCTTAAATAAAGTATCTGGAATACAAAATACTTTTAAATTAAGTATTTGAGATACCAGATGCAAATAACTTTCTGGAATTGTATCTCAAATACTAGATATAAAATATGTATCTTTTGAATACTTTTTATAGATAAAATACTTTAATAAAAAAACGTTTTTTAAAATGAAAGTATATTATTATTATTCACACATCATTCATACATCAAATAATCACATGTTGAATTCTCACTAGCTCGGGTAACAGAGAACCAAGATAAGTGTATTTTTCCGCTTGCAGGCTTTGAATAGCTTCTGCTATTGGCTTTGAACAGTCCACATATTCACTTTAGAAGTGAATTTCAATCTAATCATAATATTCATAATCATATATTATGATCACAATATTCATAATCATATACTATGATCATAATATTATATAACTATAATTTAATAATTTGACTGCCCCGTTGGTCTAGTGGCTAGATATAAGGTCGCAGACCCGGTGGTCCTGGGTTCAATTCCCAGGTCAGGCCAATATAAAGTTATAGGGTTTTTCTTTCAGAAAATTCTCAGTAACAACCCGGAGTCTGGAAGTTGGAAGTGTGTACACTCCCGTGCCTCGGAAAGCACGTAAAGCCGTTGATCCTGCGCCTGAACTCTTTCCGGTCGTGTCGGATTGCCGTCCCATAGGGTTATGAGAGCTAGGGAAGAGAGTGCACCTGTGTGTGCGTACACACTTGTGCACTATAATATCTCCTGCGCAGTTGGCTAATCTCTATTGAAATTGGCCGCCGTGGCCGAGATCGGTCTGGAGGACGTTATATCTATAATTTACTAGTGATTCCGCCCGGCCTTTCTCACCTTCTCTAGACAACTACAAACACAGTAAGAAAAACAACGATTCATTTTTATTGTATAGAAGATACATAAATTAGATAGCACTAATTATCTACAGCTAAATTACACACAAATGCGTAAAAATATCATTGATTTTTTGTTTGCCACGTCATCTATCAATTTGGCCACAAGCTAAAGATTCAATGGTGCGTCCAGTTTTATCTACGACGACATTGACATTTAAAATTAATGTCCCCTGAGATGTCAACATAGAATCAGTTATCTATTACTAAAAGTATTTTAGAAACATAGTATCTGCAAAATACTAAGATACCAAACAAAAGGTATTTAAATACAAGATACAAAATTAATTTTAAATTTTTTTTATAGATACAAGATGAAAATACGTATTTGGTATCTTGTATCTGTATTTCAGATACTTGTATCTTAGATAAGTTACATCTCTGCATATATATTTGCAATACTACATTCGAAATATAACATTTGATGGAAAGTAAGGTACTGAGAAAAATGTTTGTACATTAGAACAATTTTTCCTAGTAATATGAGCATTGAATAATATGTAGGATCTCTTGTAATTTTATTTGCTATCTTATGTACTAATATTGATAATCGCACTGAATCAGGTGCTACAGTAACAGTCAACATCTTAAGTAATTGACATTCAGTAAACTGGTACAAGCAATGTGCAGGTTTTGTAAATAGGCAATTTATTAGAATAACAGAACAGTAAGTCTTTGAGGGAAACTCCTATCTCTGCAACTTTACATATTACGTCCTCAGCTTTATCCCTTTCTATTTGTAATTTTAGAATCTCATCATAAACTCTGAAGAGTTCAAATTTAGAATTTGAATTATCTTTCCTTTCATAGTATTTAGCCAGACCTTGCCAAGCAAATGGTTTTTTCGGATGAAAGCCTATTGCTCTTTGAAAACATTCTAGAGCTTCATCAGATTCACCAAGGATTTCACCAAGGAAAACTGAGGCTATGTAATTCTGTGTCTATTTATAAAATTCTTTTGCACTATATTTTGGCTTCGACGTAATTTTTCTTATCCATTAGTTTCTTTGCGCACTTCAAAAATGCGCAAATCTGCCATCTGAAAAAATACAAAGGGCACTAACATTAATTTTATATAGGTAAATTGTTTCATCATAAAATTTATTTTCAACTAAAGTTATGAAAATTATTATTTAATTAATTTGACATAAAAAATTACTACAATAATTATTACATTTAATCAATTAATTTAACAAAATTATTATTCATTCTTACTTTGGGAGCTTAATAATGCAGCGAAGTTAACGGAATTACGGAAATGAGGTCTAAGAAGAATATCTAGACATCCATCGCGACTTGAAACAGCACTGAACTAATACTTAGCAGTTAGCCCGGAAGGCCTTGGCTAAAAATAAAACTACATATTGAGTTATTGATTAATTTTACTCGCCGTAGCCCATGCATGTTATATTATGTACACAAAAACAAATTCACAATATTAATGCAAAGTTGCCACGACTACAACCTACGTTTAAAATATTTCATTCTAGATTTAGGTACTAAGAAACAACTAAAGAGTTGCTAGGTCAAAAGTGACATTATGAAAAGGTATTTTGTTAAGTGTATGAAACATTATTATTGTATAATAATTAGGCTGTTTTTTTCAATTATTTAATTTGTTATTTAAAATTGTAAGATATCCTAAAACATGTTTAAGTAAGTACTTATTCAAAACAATAACTATATAATGACTGCATATTACGGTTTCATCATTTATTCTGGTTTTTGTTTAGGATGATACTTGTATTAAATAACTGAATATATTAAAAATAACTGGTTACAAATCCTTAAATTATATTATTAAAATTATAGCAACCAGCTTTGGAAACTAGCTAATAAATTTTCTTCTATGTTAATAATAACAAAACTGATTCCATTTTAGTTGTTTAAAATTTTAAATTAAAATTTAAATAAGTTGATTAGTTTCCGTTATAAGCCAAGAGTAGTACATATTGTATTTTCCAAGAAAGATCATTCTTTAACTATTTTTTGAAACCCTAATTTCAATCTATATTATAGTAAGGTTATTTTAATAGGTAATGCTTCGTTTGATTGCGTGTAATGCGCAAAAGAAGTAAGAACTTGTCAGATGTTGAAAATAGAAGTGTAATGTATAGGTACTTATGTGTTCTATAACTAGACTGAGTACATAAATCATATATTATGTATTTTTCAGTCCCTGTGCCACCTTGGGATTTTGACCCAGCAGCATAAATCCAATTTTTGAGTCATACAATAAGTACTACCACATAATGGATGAAGATGAATCTGTAGGGCTAGATGGGGAACTATAAGTTTGCAAAGTCCTATCTCTTGCATTGTTATACAACAAACTACTGTTTGTTAGCCTAATTATAATGCCAGTTAGGTTTAATAAAATTGGTTAACAGTAGATGTGTTTCGGAATATGCATCATGACATTCTATAACTATGAATCTCATATCCTGGTCCTTAATGTGACACTAGATAGGTCTTGCCAAGAAACAAAGTTTGAGGTAGATTTTGTTGTTTTATTTCATCATTAAAAATAATGTAAATTATTTGCTAAAATTAATTATAATAATAAATTACTACAACATGAAATGTAGTGGAAGCATAAATATTTATCTTCTCTTTATCATTGTCAAATATGAAACAAATATTTAATATTCTTATGAAGGCAATATCTCCATTTAAATTCTTATTTTTATCCTTAATCATTGCTTGTATTAAAATATTAGTTGTGTAGTCCTATTAATAAAATTAATATATTTTTTACTGTAAATTTATATAAGGATTGCATAATAACTAAATTGCTATAGTAGTTTGTCACAAAATGAATATTGAAAGATATGGAACTGGATACTGGTAAAAAATAAACCACCAATAAAAACACCTCAGAAACTGGCCATAATTATATGTATTTATATGTTTACTGTTCTTTGGTTTTCAATATTTTAAGCAAGAAAGTATATTACATTTACCAATAAAACAATTTATACAATGACTAAATTTATTAAACACAAGCAATCCTCTACACTTTAATTGTATAGTGTAATTTTTTAGGGCCAAGATGGTGGGTCACCTTCCTTTACTCTACCGCCATACAGAGCAGATTTATCTCTGAAGTTTGTCATTCTCAGAGTTTCCTGGTCATCCAGATATTTTCCTATGAAGAATCCAGAAAGGGGAACAGCAAACCAAATGTAGCGTGGAGTGATTCCAAAAATAGCCATTTTATTTTCTTTGCTGAGCTTTCCACTTTCTGGTATGATTCCAATCGAGCCAAATTAATGTTGCAGCCAAAGTTGGAAAAGTAATGCTCACTAGGTTCCTCCGTAAGAACCGCCCAATCGCCATATAAACTGAAATGACAACAGTTATATATAATGAGTTTATTGATGATAGTTTCCATCGAATCAGGAATACAACTTTGAAATTCATCAATATTTTTATTTGGCATGAAATTATTGCATCAATTTAGAAGAATTTGATTATAAGGTATAATCATAGTATAATTGTTTTAATTCGCATACCTATTTTCTTAAATATATTCATTTTTTTATAGAATTCACTATTAAAAAAGGGAAAAATTATATTTCTAAATATGTGTATTTGGTATTTTAATGAAACAATATTATTTGAACGCACTAATTTGTTATATAACATATGACAGTGATTAATGTTAGGACATACATTTTTTGTACCTAGTTTAGTTTTTATTTTGTTACTAATAAAATTTATATGGGAAAAAAATATATACGTATTGCATAAACGTTGAGAAATAGCTATAAAACAGCCATGACAATAATAAAATTTTAATAATTAACTAGCACTATTTTGTTATGTTAAATTCTACTTAAGCTATAACTTACAGCTGTTAATTTAAAGATTAAAATGGACAGCTACAAAAATGACAAATATTAGTAAAAATAGGTGAAAACTAACCTAATTTTAGAGGAGTAGTCTTCGAACTTTATTACAAATTACAATACAATGTTGCCATTGCCTTGTCAATTGAAATTTTTAAATGCAAATAGATTAAAGACCAACAAGGAGCAATCTAGCATAGAGTAAAGATAGATTGTTACCATTGTTGTCATGGGACGTTATTGGGATACAATTGGATGCTTCAATTCGAAAAGTCTCGTTTTTCTCTTTTGAGCAACGACAAAAATAAGGACAAATATATTTTTTGAAAAGAATACACATAGATACCGAAAAAGATTTTTTACCCTTTTTTGTAAACGCCATATATGGCTTCGTATGCACTAAGGATTTCCGTTCAGGTTTTTCAGAATTAAATTTTTCTCATTTTTATTTTCAGATTTGCTTTTATATGACAGACTTGTCTGTGTAAAATTATTGTGTATGAGTTTTTGCTTCTTGTTAACTTATCCTTATATTTACAGCGACAGGCATTTATTTCATATTTTTTCCCACTATTCTGGTTTTGCAACTCTTTTTTTGACTTTCTTAACATTATGAACTCTTAGGAATCTATTTCAAAATTTACTGTTTCGTAGTTTAGTGTAATTTTTTTACTATTGACTATATTTTCATCGATGATATTAGTGTCAGTAATTTGGTCAGCATCAATTATTTGCAACAGTTCTCCAAGACTTTCAGAAGGACTTGACTAGAAATGCGAATTGAGTTCTATATCTGTACGTAACTTTAAAAGTTTTTCTCTTATTAATAATATGAAAATGAAACGAACGAACAAGGTTTCAACCTGCTGCATAATGTTTCAAGATCTTGAAATTTCAATTATGTGTTTTATTGGTTTAAGCATATGTACTTAGGGATTTATTGGACAAATGGATTTTTAGAATAGAAAAAATTGTTACAATTTTTAATTGTTAATATTATTATTAGTTTAAAATTCCACAACCTACTCAAATATTTTAATTTTCAAAAACCTAATTAGAGATATTATAACAAATAATCGACTAAACTACAAATAAATAACGAAAAACATCGATCGATCAGCCTGTAATACTAGTGCCAAATATCTATTAGTATATAAGTAGGACTTGAATGTTTGAAAATTATTAGCAAGAAAACAATAACTTGTAAGCTTTAACTTGTTAATTCAAGATTTCATAAATACATACTTATTAAATAAACAAGATTAAAATAATACTTAAGCTTGTCACATATCTCGATCTATCATTATACAAATATGTGACTATATTAAATCATTATTATAATTATTTTTCACATTCGTGTCATTATTAGAAAGGATCAATATTATATTAAGCAATAAGATAATTTGCTCTGATAAACTTATTTTGCCAGCTTTGAGATTCCTCAATATCGTGTATAGTACCATTTTTAGTCAAGTTACAATATGGAATCAGATGTAAAAATACTAGTCTTTTCGACTAATTCACATAGGTATTTTAGATTATTTTCATGTAGGATAAATATTTATCTTGTAGGAAAATCAACTAATACTATCTCGACTTTTTATACACCAATATAGTATTTTATTCAGTAAAAATCTTTAACATTTTTTTTTTACTTAATTTTTAAATTTATTTATGGTTAAAGTTAAGAATGTCTATAGAATCATATTATATAAAAAGTATAATACTACAAAATGGATGTAGGTATATTAGCTTGGCAACTTTTTTATTTCCTTAATGTTGGAAGCATTGCACATTTGAGGGAGTTACGAGCGATACGAGCGAAGCGAGCGAGGTCGAACGAGGCGAGTGCTTTCGTCATCGTGTGCAGGTTTTTTTATCGAGTAATGAATTATTGCAGTGGAGTGCTAAAATTATGTTAAATTTGAAGTGAAATATAATATTGGTGATGTTGACCTTAGGCTTGTTGTTATTTCGCAAAAAAACTGTAAAAGAACACACTTTTACTGTAGTAATTCGTCAAAAATCGAGAAAGCTTCAAACGTGTTTGAAGCTTTCGGTTTCGCATTAATGGAACTATGAACCTGGACCCTTTAACGTTTAGCTTATCACAAATCAATTATCTCGTTGCAAATTTAAGTAAGAAGAATTTCAAGCAAACTAGTCAAGAGTTGTCTCAGGTGAGCTAATCCACTTACAGTTTGTCTTTGTTTTCAATTGTCGCCATATTGTGGACTGCGAGTAGCCACGAGCTGAATTGGAAATAGGGCTTGAATTTTATATAACAGTAGGGATTGCTTCTATTTTGCCTTAGCATTATCTCATAGTGTTCTATAATCTAAATATTAAGTAATATATAGAAGAAAGAATAATAAATATATGAAGTGCCGTTATGGGAGAACGGTATAAAGTGGTTCAATATCAATTTGCGCGATTGTTACTTTTAAAGCATCGAACACAATTAATTATTCATTAATTCTAATAAAAATAATCAGTTTTTATGTAGTCTTTGCGTATTTTGTAAATACCATACAAATGGAGCTGTTTTTCTAAAGATATATTTGGCAACTCATCATAGTTGCAATTCTTGTTACTAGTTTCTTATTGCATAAATTATATTTTTAAATAATTTAATGGAATACTAATGTTAGGGTTTTTAATAACACTAATAATGAGCTTCATTCTTAAAAATAATGATTTATGTACAATTTAATATAATTACATACTATATTGTTTTTCATGTTATATTTTTAAATTACAACAATAAAGAGCCAACACTAAAGGTTTATATAAGACAGAAAAATTGGATTAAGTTATGTATATACATAATTTTATATGCACAAAAATTATCTAATCAAAAATGTTATATATCTGAATTCATTTAATAAAATACAGTTACATGATCACCTCAGATATGAAATTATATTTTATAGAAGTAATATTGACATGCATATTAGATTATTCCTATGCAAGGCTTGAAATTGTAAATAAATTGTATGTGTAAAAACTAGTAATGTCTTAAGTGGTTATAGAAAAATTGAAAAAGAAATCAGATCAAGGCTAAATTTTAAGAATAAATATATATAATAATAGTGAATTGTTTGCCTTACTTTGTGACTAAAATACAAGACAAACTGATGAAAAGTATTTATAATATTAGATGCAATTACATTTTTTTAAATATTGGTGTGTTTTTAATAATAGCAATAAATACCTCTAACTAATCTTGTACTACATATGTCATAGTTTAAATTTTATTTTCAATTAACTCAAAATACCTTTATGAGGGTATTTTAGGTTAAAAATATTATTTGTATAATTACCTTATTCTATACGAAAATGTTATTTGAATTCTTTCTGTTTGTATGTCTTTCATGTTCGAAAAGAAGACTAAAGAGTGAGTCTAATGTTTAATTTTTGTGTGCAAATTAGTTGAACCATTTTATGCATACAGTCCATACATGTAAATGAGCAAGGTAGCATGTGATTGTCTGTAGTGAGATCAATTGTTTTATATGTTTATACCACTTTCACCCCATATTTGATTACATGTAATTTTTTTTTTTGTATTTTGTTGATTATATCACATTTTTTACGCTTGTGTTAAATACAGTTTCTAATAAATTATTACTAAGTTTTAATAAAATATGTATATTGTATAGTTAGTCACACATAATAATTATCTGATACAAAAACTAAGATTTTGAAAACTGAACAGATTGTAACTACTTAGCAATAGGCTTATATTTATGCATAGTAACTTTCTGTTTTTTTTATCCATAGCCAGTCTTATACAGTTTCGTAATTTGACATAAATTATATTATATATCGGCAACTTATGAATGAATATTTATTAAGGAAATATTCATCTTGCAATGAATCCAAGAATGGTATTGAAATCTTGCATGCTTGATGAAAATGAAATCTTGATGATGCATTTCTGTACTGAAATGACTGTACAAAATGACGGATCAGCTTTAAAATACAACCAGTATTTATTACCTACAAATAGCTATGCGAAATATCAAAAGACAATGTATTAGTCATTTAGCTTGGCGAACTAATTACATTTTTTGCTATTGATAGTGATCTTCACTGATAACAAAAACAAGCTTATTATTTGAAAAATAAAACTGAATTATATATTGTATTATGTTGTTAAGTTGATATAAGAAAAAGACGATGATTATAGTTGTATGAGTTTATAATGAGTAATTTATAGTCTTTATAAAAAAAACATCAGCTTATACATTTTATCACATAATATTCTGAATTAAAAATTAGAATTATTTTTAACAGAAACAAAGTCCTTCTTCATGTACCTACTAAATAATTTATCATTGCAGAAGTGATAAGAGTAATTGAACAATTCTTGCATCATATGAACCTACATATAAGAGGTTTATAATGTTATAATTTTAATACTATTTCAATTGAGTGATATGTTTTAAGAATAAATATACTTATTAGGTATAAATATTTAAGTGTTATGATTGTTCTTTGTGAATAAAAATTGTTTATAGAATTTTAATATTTTGCATAGCGATATTCTTGCATTCAGGGAAACAAAAGTAAATATGACGGAACCTATTGCTAAAGTTTAATTTAAAAAAAATTAAGCAATATAAATTTTTTGTTGACATCAAGAATATTGTTGCTGAGCACTAGAATGTCATATTATATTGATTATAGTATCTAAAAATAGCAGATGTAAAGTAAAATAAAGTTAACGTGTATTTAAAATACATTACACATGAACTCTTTTTGATATGATGTTTCTCACACATATTTATGTAGGAATGGAGTGAATGCAAGCGAAGGTAGCTTGGCCAAATTAAACATTGTTAATTACCTAGTAATACCATAATACCTTGAAAACAGTAGGTATTATTTAAAACTAAATTTAGTATGGGATAAAATTGGGATTATACATATATTTATTGTTTATTAGACTGCACAAATTTTGTAATAACTTTCATTATCTGTCAGTCACGCTTACACATAATTTGTTTCATTATCATTTTTTTGTTGGTTTTATAAACATTATAATGTTGGGTTCAGATTGTCAGTCACTATGGCTTGGAAGCAGAGAATCAACTGCTGAGGTGTCTGCTTACTGAGGCTGCGAGGACGTCGTGGGACAACGACCGGCCAGGGAATGCGTACAGTGTTCATGCGACTCTACTAGCGCAGCATTTAACGTCGCTCCTGAACCATCCTGCAAAGTCTACCGTGGTTTGCCGGACACTAGATCATCCAACAAGATCACTACAAAAGGTAAGATTGTAATTGAACAAGTAGGTTAGATTCTTTAAATTTGTTCAAACTCCATATTTGTTAGGTATTGCTTAAAAATCTTTTTTTGTTGATTGTCAGAAATATATCACAAGCTTGGATTGTATCTGTTTTTAAGATAGCTTTCAATATTCAAAAAATGTTTCCAAATGAAGAAATTATTTCAGTAGAATCTTTAATGTATACTTGGATCTAAGCCAGATGAGATTGACTTTCATCACACAAATTTGGTTGTCAAGTACATTTGTTTTTTCTACGTTTTTTAAGAGAAAACAATGTTTGAGTACTAATCAAACATATACTAACATATAACTTTGATACATATATTTGTAAAATATCTATCCCCTAATGGGCAAGCATACAAAAAGATTAAAGTCATAAGATTGTTGTTGTTGATTGTTTTTAAATTATAAAAATTACTACAAACACATTTAACATATAACCAATAAATAAAGCTGATTGAACCATTGAGAAAATTTCCAAACCCTTATTTTTAAATAAAGATCTACAATTGCCATGCAAAGTTTAGTCTGTTTCAGACTTGGCAACGTTAACCAGAAAAGATAGCAAGTTGACAATTATCTCTTAGGCAATTTAGATATAAATAGTTATACCTCATAAATAAATCAACATATTATATACAATGCTATATAGCTTTTATCTATCCCGGATTGTTTAATTGGTTATCATTCAAAACAAGAAACTCATGATTATCTTTAATAAATAAAAATTCTTGTAAAATAGTTTTTAATTATAATAGAAAATGAAATCTTATTTATTTTACAGGTATTAAAACCTGCCAACACACTCCTTCCTCGACTCGCAAGATTGCTGAAATTGACAACGGCCCAAGATGTTGCCTTCTCATTGGTGTTGAGAAGAAATTCATCGAAGCCTGAGATTGTTTCTCTTGCCAAAAACCATTTGAAGAAACGGTTTTTAGACTTTGTTCAGTGTTATCTTGACGCAGGTATAAAATTAATATAGAGGATAAAATACTTATAGATATTTATTTATTTATTTATTTTATTTTATTTTAATGGAAACAAACAGTATATAATAAATTTTATGAATATCAAATATTGGAAAATCATTACCAAAATAGTTTCCAATGATTAATAACTAACACATAACAGGCGTAGATGCATTGGATAACGGATACAATTATCGATCAAATATGTTGTTAAAAATAAATTAATGCTGTAATTTCTTTTACCAGAACGCGGACATCAAGTTGAGCGTGCAGGTCTTCAGGAATGCAGCCCTGAAGTTTTGCAAACTCTCTTAACTAGCCTCGCGTACGACAATTTTCGGCTAGCGGCAGTTACTAAGGATCTATTTCTGAAACGTTTACGCGTTGATTTTCCACGTGAAGTAGTGCCTATAGTGTTAGCGCCGCTACTTTACCCTGACGATACACAAACACCCCTAGAGGAAATGACCACATCTGACGACATGGCAACAGCTATGATGGAAAACTCTCTCGTAGAAATAATTCGAGACATTGGTTATACATTCACAGCTTCAGTAGAAGACTGCAAAAACAACATGATTAATTTTGGAGCACGGGAGCCGACGGCTATTGACATAGCAAGAATAATTTCAATCATGGTGAGATTTCATGCAACTCTACCAGAAGGCCCACAAATCCAAACACCTGGAAATTATTGGATGAATCACGAAGCCAAAAAGGAAGCCATTGCGCATGGACATCCAGAGACATGGAATGCTGAAATTTTTGTACAAACATTAAAAGAATTAGCTTCAAATTTAAACTGGAAAGAGGTCATTCTACAACTAGACCACCCAGAATTTATTGTTCCCGACAGACAAGGATTAAGTCTTCTCTTCACCATTTTGCGATTAGGTCTTCAGAGTGCAGGCTATCCAGCTACTATATTTCCTGTTGAATATCTATGTCGAAAATGGGCAAATCTAGAAGGTCAAATGAGTTTGATTACTAATATCCTCAAACACCCAGATATATTTAGTTTTGCAGATCATCCATTCCATCCAGTTTCAATTGATCTATTAAAATCTCCACCCGAAACTGATAATAAGGAAATATCAACATGGCGCTGCCTTTACTTGGTAGAACTTTTACTATATGCAGCAGAACGTGGCTACTACATGCAAGTTCAAGAATTATTTAAGTTCCCTCTGCAACACTGCCCTGATATTTTACTTCTTGCGTTGTTACAAATAAACCCGCCAGTGACTGTATTCAGACAGGAAATAATAACAATGCTTATTCCAGTTTTTCTCGGCAATCATCCTAATTCAGGTATAATTTTACAACATGCGTGGCATTCACAGAATCCTAATATAAAACCCATAATTATGCATGCTATGGCTGAATGGTACTTACGTGGAGAAAGTGATCAATCAAAACTATCTAGGATATTGGATGTCGCTCAAGATCTTAAGGCCTTGTCCTTGTTGTTGAATGTCCAATCAATTCCATTTGTCATAGATTTAGCATGCTTAGCGTCTCGGAGAGAATATTTGAAATTGGACAAATGGCTCACAGACAAAATACGAGACCATGGTGAGACTTTCGTTTCAGCAATGGTTAAATTTCTTCAGCGACGATGTCCGCAAGTACTCGGCAAAGTGCCAGAAGAGCAACTGCCTAAAGCTGCGCAGTTGCCCCCAGAAACGATTGGCACAATGTTGGCGTGCTTGCAATTATGTATTCCAAATGTACAGCAGGAACTGCAGGAAGCGATTTATAATGTAATAGCCAATTGTCAGACATTGATATTGAGCAAAGTAAGACCAGGTATACCAGGTATTGCCCGTCCGCACACGAGAGTGTTAGAGACACCTTTTAATCCTGCTGGTTTAGGTGGACAGCTGTTCACTCCACATGTGGATGCTATTGCTAACTTAACACCAAACGTCGCCAATATGACTTTAGGTGCACCAGCAAATACAGCATTTGCCATGCCTGGTACACTAGGGCCATTGGTTGCAGCCCCAGCATCGCCGTCGAGACTAATGGGTGCAGGGCCAAACAGTCCTTTTGCGATGATGCAAATGCAGCATAATCCAAACGTAGCTAATATGTCTGCTCTTGCTAGAATGCCTCCAGTACCCCCAATGGACAAACCTCGTTTACCGGATCCTATTCACTTCCCAGAAATTATGCATAATGTATCCAAGGAAATAGAAGATGAAGCTAACAGCTATTTTCAGAGGATATATAACCATCCTCCACATCCAACTCTGTCGATAGACGAAGTATTAGAAATGTTAAAGAAGTTCCAAGACTCATCAAATAAAAGAGAACGAGAGGTGTTTTCTTGTATGCTCCGAAATCTTTTCGAAGAATACAAGTTTTTCCCACAGTACCCGGACAAAGAGCTACATATTACAGCTCAATTATTTGGTGGTATAATAGAAAAAGGTCTAGTTCCTAGTTACGTTTCCTTAGGACTAGCTTTAAGATTTGTCTTAGATGCTTTACGAAAGCCGGAAGGTTCTAAAATGTACTACTTTGGTATAGCGGCTCTAGATAGATTCAAATCTCGTTTAAAGGACTATCACAAATATTGTGAACATGTGCGAGCTATACCTCATTTTAGTGAATTCCCTCCGCACTTAGTTGAATACATCGAATACGGCCTTCAGAGCCAAGAGCCGCCAACTAAACCGCAAGGACCAGTGCTGCCAGCAAGTCTTGCCGCCATGCTGAATCAGAGCACCGTTGTAACCGTTTCGGCTCCATACAGGCAAGTAATTCTCGACTCTATATGTAATACTCGATATATGATTACTTTTATAAGCCTACTTATTGTATTAATAATGTAATTTAAAATATTTATCTCATACAACATATTGTTGTTTTGAACTGAATGTTAATCGTTAATATTAGTCATATATATATACATGTTTTTAAATAACGTCGATTTTTCTGTTTTTTTCTTTTGTAAATAAATATAATAAGTGGAATTCGCCGCCTATCGCCTATAGCCATAAACATTGCCTCGAAGTTAATATATGGTGTAATTATGACACACGATTTTATACAATTATTATAAAAATGATCAAAAAATTAATATAGATATTTGTTTACAGGGCAGTCGTTTGTGTACACAATCCTATCTCGGTTATATCGAAGGTTACAAATTGCGCTGCCGGTGGCATCGGCAGTAGACCGTCTATAGCTAATGCTACAAATATTGACACGCTGCTTACTGCTACGGACAGAGATGAGAAAATAAACGCGCCCCCAGAAGCTGTTCAAGATAAGACTGCATTTATATTCAACAATCTCAGCCAGCTAAACCTGCAAACTAAATGCGAGGAGTTGAAAGAAATAATAACAGATGAATATTATCAATGGCTTTCACAGTATCTAGTTATGAAGAGAGCTTCAATCGAGCTAAATTTCCACGCTCTGTATTCAAATTTTCTCGATGTCCTCAAAATTCGTGAAATAAATAAGATGGTTACGAAAGAAACTTACCGAAATATAAGAGTGTTATTGCGATCTGACAAAGGCATAGCGAA
Organism: Nymphalis polychloros; assembly: GCA_905220585.2. NCBI lineage: Eukaryota > Metazoa > Arthropoda > Insecta > Lepidoptera > Nymphalidae > Nymphalis > Nymphalis polychloros. Next base: position 14,752,614 of record HG992241.1, on the reverse strand, counting down.
CTTCTCTGACCGATCTTTATTGAAGAATCTCGGTCATTGGTTAGGTATGCTGACCTTAGCTCGCAATCAACCAATCCTTTATATAGATCTTGATCTTAAAGCACTACTACTTGAAGCTTATCACAAAGGCCAGCAGGAGCTACTTTATGTCGTGCCGTTTGTTGCGAAGGTCTTGGAATCCTGCGCCAAGAGCGTCGTATTCAGACCGCCGAACCCATGGTCTATGGCTCTAATGAACGTATTGGCCGAGTTACATCAAGAACCTGATTTGAAATTGAATTTAAAGTTTGAAATAGAAGTGCTTTGTAAAAACTTAAGTTTAGATTTAACTGATTTAAAACCATCTCTATATTTAAAGGATCCAGAAAAATTAAGAACTATCGAATTCCAACTTTCACAACCAAAACCAATTAAAGAGCCAACGAATGTAATACCCGTTAATCAGGCCGTAGTTCAGGTACCACAAATACAAATGATGCCTCCTCAACCAATGATTCCTATCGAGGACATGTCTGGTGTTGTACCCACACCCACGAGTGGTATGATTCCCAATGATCCGAGCATGATGGGTGTTCTAGGATTGCCGGAACCTAGATTTAACTACCTTGATGTGAATGTCTCGTCAACTTCGGCTTTCGGTCAGAAAATATGTTTCAATCCGCATATAATTCTTTTCCAAAACTATCCTCATTTGAAGCAGTTTGTGAAACCTGCTATCGAGAGATCGATTCAGGAATGGATTCACCCGGTTGTGGATCGATCTATCAAGTATGCCTTGACGACTTGCGAACAGATTATAAGGAAGGATTTTGCTTTTGATCCTGATGAGGTCCGAATGCGCACCTGTGCGCATCATATGATGCGGAATCTTACTGCTGGAATGGCTATGATCACTTGCCGCGAGCAGATCATTAGCACAATAAGCACTAACTTGAAAGCTGCTTTTATCACTGCCCTTATACCAACAACTCCTCAACAGGTATTTTCTATTTCATAATTTGTAATTCACTTTCTTACAATGGTTCAACACTTTACTTTTTGCTTTAATTCAGTTGAATGTGTTACAGAAGGATATCATAGAAAGTGCAGCAGCAGTTCTTGCTACAGAAAATATGGAGCTCGCTTGCGCTTTCATTCAAAAGACGGCTGTTGAAAAGGCATTACCTGAACTCGATAAGAGGTTAATGAACGACTACGAAATGAGAAAAATAGCCCGGCAAGAAGGACGCAGATACTACGACCCGATAATATTGACTTACCAAACTGAACGCATACCCGAAAGGGTGCGACTGCGTGTCGGTGGTCCTACAGACTTGCAAATTTCTGTCTATGAAGAGTTTGCGTGTAACATCCCTGGATTTATGCCCGTCCGCGATGCGGGAATGTTTATCCCTAAGCCATCAGCGCAGGAGCAAATGCCACAGATGACATTCAGTCAAGTAATGAATCCAACACAGGTAAGTTTGGACGATAACACACATATATATATGTGTACATACAATTATATCGAAATTGTTAACATTTTTTTTTTTTTTTACTTCATTAGGTGTACGGTACCGATGAAATGGGAACTCTCATAACAACAGCGGAATTGTTCCTGTCCAATGCGCTAACGATTCCATTATTCGCGGTACAGGCGACCAACACTCATACATTGCTGGAATGTCTTATCATAGCGAGACGTAACCGGGATATCGTATCCGGCTACACATTATTGCAACGAGTATGATGAATACATCCTTTATTTATTATATTATTTACATAAGAATAATATTATTAGAGTTTATTAATATGTTTAAATTTTGAACAGGCTGTTGAAGGTCTTCTTGATGGTCACATTGTCCAACCTGGGACAAACCCTGAGCATGCAGAGATGATGACCCGCTACCGTGACATTCACCTTCGAGTCCTCAAGCTGCTGGAAGATGCTAGGGTTTACGGTCACGCCTGGACCACCAAACAAATAACGTACTGCGTAACAGAATGTCGGGATGAGCTTCGATATAATCTGGAAGCTATAGATTGTCTCGTCAGGAATCATCTCATCAATTTGCCACAGGTATTTATTTTGTTATTAAGCATTCTTTAAAAAAAAATTAATATATTTTTGAAAGTTTTATCTTACACGATTATTTTTTTCAGTACGATCTTTCACTCGCGCATCTGATGGACAACGGTAATAACTACTTGGCTGTGGCATTTGCGATGCAGTTAGTACAGCTCTATCTCGTCGACGATAGGAACAATTTGTATGCTACTGAATCAGACTTGTATCACACTACGGAGACTCTCGTCAGGATGATGTCCAACTCTAGACAGCCGCCGCCAGAAGGCCTAGCTACCCTCATCGAAACGATAAGAATAAACCAGGACCCTAGCACGTATCTCGGCGAACGTTCTCCATTGGGACCTACTGCGCATATTCACAATGGAATCCTGCAAGTGAGAGTAAGTATTTCGGCGTAATAAATATACTTTACTTAAAAAAATCTGCTTTTATGTTATGAAATTTAATTTAACTTATATAACTCGTTCTTTGGTCGTGTCGATAACCGTCCCAGCAGGTTGAGAGTGCGATCTGGCTAGTCTTTGAGATTCCATGGTCCAAATTTTTGTAACAATAATTACTTTAAAATAACTCTATTTTGAATTCTAAATTCAATACAAAAGTTGGTAGTGTAAATGTTTCTATTTATTAGCATTCTAGTTATGAAACAAGTGTTCTTAAAAGAACAACATGATAATTGATATATTGCTGGCATATCTTTTATGATATTACTTAAAAAAATATTTTATTATAGGCTCGAGATTACGAAGATCCACCCGGTCTCCAGGAGAAGACTGAAAATCTCCTTCGTGAATGGAGGAACGTACTGTTGAGCCCGCTGACGGAAATCGAGATCGGACAGAATTTCAACATTTACGTCCACCGAATGAACATGAACGGAATACTCAAATCAGATGACATGATTACCCGCTTTTTCCGTATCGCAACACAAATGTGTGTCGAGAACGTGTACCAATTGCTCACAGAGGACAGGATGAACCCACCGCCAGTGCCTCCGAAGAGGGAAAAGTACTACACGATATGCGACTCCTTCATCAAGCTCGTGTCACTTTTGATCAAGAATACGGCGGACGGTGGCAACCCCACGCCAAAACTTAATTTGCTTAATAAGGTAAGATAAATTATTCATAAGTGTTTTATTAATAATTCTATATACAAATATATGTCGCAGACATTGACTCTGAATATAAATAATTTTATCCATCCAATTATGTTTTCATTAGACTATATTTATGCTAATTGTCTCTTATTGCTCATGAATTTTCGTAATAATATATTGAAAACTCTAATTTAGTTATTCTAATAATTTATGTATCTTTATTCAATGTATGATGATCGCTTAATGAGAATAATCTGTTGTTGATTTACGTAGATACATACTCCTACAAATAATGGTAATGATATTATTCTGTATATAGAAATAGTGATTGGGCTATCAAGTAGTTATCGTCATAGCGGACGATTAAATTCGTAATAAAATTATTTTCTGCTGCATAGGCTTTTTACAGGAATGTCTGATTATCTACCGTATCAAATATTCGACCGCTACATAGTTTGAAGGGTGAGTTAACCAGTGTAATTAAAGGCACAAGGGACATAACATCTCATCATCCCCACGGTTGGTGGCGCATTATGTAAGGGATGGTTATTAGTTTTTACAGTGCCAATGTCTATTGGTAATGGGCAGATGACCGTCTATTTTATAAAAAAATAAACAGCATTGCAAACATGGTTTAGGAAATGCTATCTACAATTGGGTTAATGGATATCATACTTTTATATTTTTTCAAAATCAATTTGTTTATTAAAAACTGAATTGTTATACAAATACTCGACTACCATGAAATAATGGATATCGTATTAATAAATTCACATTGCAGATACTAGGCATTATAGCTGGATGTCTACTCCAGGACCACGAAGAACATGGCGCCAACTTCCAACAGCTTCCTTACCATCGTCTACTTCTCATACTATTCCTTGACATGAACATGGCCGAGCCAGTCTTAGAATCTATTAACTATCAGGTAAGTCATATTAAAAGATGTTGATAAAGTATAAAAATTTGATGTTTTTATATAATTAATAGTGTATATAGAGAGGGAGGTAGATGAACAAGTGCCTAAAAATATGGCAAGTGGTCATCACAAATAAGCTACAATATTTGTACTTAATGACTGAGAAAAATCTGCTGAAAAATACTTATACTAGGCCGAGTGGATTGTCTGACGTAGGTCTGAAGTAGATTAACAATATAAAATTAAACATATACCAAGCTAATGTTTGATCTGTTTATAAATTTCAATTAATAAAAATTGTTATCAAAATAAAGTATGTAATAAGTTGGAGCGAAATATTATAAGTACCAGACAAGCATATGGACATGGCACGTCTCTTACAGGTTCTAACAGCATTCTGCCACACCCTACGCATAATCCGTCCGAGCGTGGCACCGGGATTCTGCTATGCCTGGCTCGAAATCGTGGCGCACAGGGCTTTCGTCAATCGAGTGTTAGCCGTAACGCCGCAACAGAAGGTATATATTAATATCATTACATACACAGGTAGAAATTCATCTAGATGAATCCATCTAGGTTCTTTATTGTCATTGATTAAATAGGCAGACTTGAATCAATACGTTGCAAATAATTACTTAGGTTTCATTCGAAATATTCGATCGGTTGATTGATGTCTGCGAGTCCTGTAGCATTTGACACAATCTGGTTCAAAAGGCTCTGATTTAACAAATCTGTTAAAATCTTACGATTTAATATTCTTTAAAATTTGATTTTGATTATAAAATATAACAATATAAATTTAACATGATTTCAAAATTTATATAATAATTGTAATTATTAATTAAAACAATTGTTTCAATACATAAGTTTAAAAATCTTATTTAATTATTTGAGTTTTAACGTACGTCTTATTCGATTTAGAGTACTCTGATAGGATGAGACTTGGTATTTAGTAATGTGATGTTTAAATAATTCGACGGCCGATGCTTGCCCAAATATTTTGTTACATTAACATTTTAGATATTATTACTTACTACCCACATTACTGAAATATGTAAATCAGGGCCTTTGTTACTACGTCGTACTCTAATCTAATAAAAATATAAATAAATTAAAATTTAATGTATGGTTCTACGTTTTCTTTGAACATATTATAACTCGACTACGGTGGTGCTAAGTCAGGTTTCGTGTGCATCGCGTCGCAACCACACCTACGCCAAACCGCAAGTTTATAATATACATACAAAAAAACCGCACACGCTTCGCGACGACACTTCTACTAAATCAACATTTGCACATAACGCCTAAAAAGATTTGCACGTGGCCATCTCGCGTCAAAAATATTTTAATATTCTTCTTACGGCCGAATACTGAAACGTCACTTAAATATTAAATGCAACTTAATTATTTGAGACGCCGTTAGTTTACAATTTCGCATACTAATTTAGGAGTTTCTCAATGTTAAGTAGCGTTTAACTTTGTGGGACGTTTCAGTATTCGGCCGTTAGTAATGTTAATTTTATTCGAGTCCCTTGTCTTTCCAATTGTTTACGCAATCAATATTATATGTATTTGTAACTTGTTTTCGTTTAATAATAAAATAAATTCTTTTTTTATTATTATAAGACTAATATTAACTTCGTGTTGTTTACATAAACATAATTTCGATTGAACACAATTCATTTGTTTGCGATATATTTTATTTTATTATTTCTGAATATATCAAGGCGAGATTTGCGTTTTACACACGCGTTATCAATGCGGTTGCGTTGCGGTTTTGTTATGTACACCAAGGTGACGGACGTTTTACATGCGATTATGGCTATAGATGTTAATGTAAAGGATAAGACAATATTTAATATGTAGTTCCGAAGTTGCTTTTATCTACTACATCAATATAAAATATATTCGGTCACTGGTATGTTCGATACTCCTTGAAACAATAATAAAAATATACATCAGTAGAAAAATATAGTTTTATCCTATTTCTGTTATGTGTAATATTAATGATTAACAACCTAACAGTATAATGATGACATTTTATAACAAAATTATTCGTGTACTTCAGTAACATAAATATTACACTTGTTGAAATTTGTAAAATAAATTTCAAGTTAACAAGATTTATCTGCCAAACGAAAATTGTATTAATGCCGGATTGTGTCAAATTGTTCCTAGTATCATGTACTAATTCTACATAACCTGATTTTTTTGCTACATACTATTACAAATATATAATTTTTATTTATTTCGCGATTTATACGCCAAAGAAAGTTTTTTGAATACGAAGGGTCTTAGAACTTATCAGGATCTAATCATGTGTTAGTTTTTATTGAAATATGATTTCTCAGCCTTTGGCCTCGTAGTTTAGTAAATATGTGCTTATATTTAACGAAATTCAGCAAAAAATACATTGAGCTCATATCGAGGGGATCATGGTGTTATTTTAAATTTTTTCTTAGTTTACAATTTATACAATTTTTGCGCTTTTATAAAGCCGCTTTAAACTAACGAGTTCTAATGAAACCCTAGTATCAAATGTAACAGAAATATCAGGTCACATTGAAAAATATGTCCAGGACATTTAAGCATAACATTGTAAATGTCACTTATTCTCAGCTTCGAAAGAAATATACTAGTGTCTTTCCACACACGTGCCGTATGCATAATCCAGGGCATGGTTACCGAGCAATGTGCATTCCTAATGAGTCGATACAAAGCTGGAAATGCCATAGCACGGTCGCCGCGTAATTTCTGAAATCTTATCCTGAAAACTATTTGTGAAGCTTCATTTTAATGAATTGCATAATCCAAGGTCAGGCAATACTCGACTTTCACGTCATTGGTTTGTATATATTTGTCACGTCACGTATTTGTCCTGTACTCTCCGTAACATTTGATGACGTCTTCTCTATTTAGATTATTTTAACGAGACCTAAGCCGGATAAAAATCCAGATAAAAATCATTTATTCTATAATATAATTAACCGATTAGTTATGTTGCTTTGGTTACCGCAATAATGCGCCTTAATGATTGTTCATTATTTGTTCCTTTGAAAACCCCCCGCTCTAACCTCATATAATATTTATCTTCTAATTATGTGAGAGCACAGGAAGTGTGTGAAAAGACACTGAAATATATCTGTAAATACATGTGCATTATACTTTATATTTCATTGCATATCTTATGGATTTATTTTTCTTTTGTTCAAGTCTATCATGGAAGTATTGGTATATAACGTTTAAATTTTATGCTCGTATGTGTTTACAGTTCAATATTAGCTTCTGATATCATTGCTTGATCATCGCTTTATGAATTTATTAAATATATTTTGTTAGCACGATATTAAATTTTGATTGTTACTAGGGCTGGGGAATGTATTCGACGCTGCTTATCGACCTTTTCAAGTTCCTCGATCCGTTCCTACGTAATACGGAACTGGCGACGCCCGTTATGATGCTGTACAAAGGAACTCTCAAAGTCTTACTCGTTTTACTTCACGATTTTCCCGAGTTTCTGTGCGACTACCACTATGGCTTTTGTGATGAGATACCGCCAAATTGCATCCAAATGAGGAATCTCATCCTATCAGCTTTCCCGAGGAACATGCGGCTGCCCGATCCTTTCACGCCGAATTTGAAAGTGGATCTGTTAGCCGAAATCACTCTACCGCCTCGCGCAGTTATAAACTACAATACGATTATTCCGTCCTCGCAGTTTAAGAAGGATTTGGACGCATATATCAAGGCCAGAGCGCCTGTCACGTTCCTTTCGGAGCTGCGTAGTAACATGCAGGTGAATTATATTGACGTAACATAGTGGCATTCGCAGTAACTAACCCATTTTGTCTACCGTGAAGTTATTAACTGAGCCTACAGGTAAAATTGCGTTTGCACATTTGTGCATCGCAAGGACAACGCTTTACTAACTCTATATTTAATCAATTGCTGTTTTATTTTAATTACAAGTTAGCAAATGTACTCGACCATTGTTTTCATTTTTAGATTAGAAGCTTTACTTTTTTATTGCTTTAATGTTATTTATTGTTTAAATCCATGTTTAACGTTTATTGGAACCGATTATCAGGTGGTGAATGAGCCGGGCCGCAGATACAACAGCCAATTGATGAACGCCGTGGTGCTGTACGTCGGTACTCAGGCCATCGCTCATATTAGATCGAAGGGACAGACGCCGAACATGACGACCATAGCCCATTCAGCGCACATGGATATTTTCCAAAACTTTACCGTAGACTTTGACTACGAAGGAAGGTGAGTAACGCTCCGGGTGCGCAAAGAATGCGCACAATTCTTAAATAAATAAATTACAATATTCTCTTTAGGTGTGCATGTCGGTGTTTTGTGTGTTCGCGTGTGGCGAATTATTTTCGGCGTGTTTCATCTGATGACTTTTATAGGTACCTATTCCTGAACGCGATTGCAAATCAGCTGCGTTATCCGAACAGCCACACTCATTACTTCAGCTGTTGCCTGCTTTACTTGTTCGCGGAGGCGAACTCTGAGGCTGTTCAAGAACAGATCACAAGGATGCTGCTAGAGAGGCTGATAGTGAACCGACCTCACCCGTGGGGACTGCTGATCACATTCATCGAGCTAATTAAGAACCCGATCTACAAGTTTTGGAGCCACGAGTTCGTACACTGCGCGCCTGAGATTGAAAAGTAAGCTGTTGTTACGAAATGATTGCACTACGCTTTATATTATAACCAAAAAAAGTTATTAAATAATGAAGCACATATGTATATTCAGATTCGAAAAACAACGCAATCAGTATTCATTGACAAATGGTCTACAGCAAAGTTCCAACAGCAAAATTTTATCGCCTGACTAGAACTATGTCTACATTTGATGCACAACGTTTGCGCGTATCACAACGAATTGATTCAGGTTCACCATTTAATATGTTGACGAATAGTTCTGAGTCAAACGTATACATGGTTTTGGTTCGCAACTGTACATAAGGTTTCGTTGCTGTGAATTTATACGATATTCTGAACCACGATAACTATTTGTATGTAATGTTTGTCACTGTATACATTTTTTGAGTCTGACTGTACATGGCCTAAATAATTGGTGTCTTTTAATATATTTTTTTTGTTATAATTTTCAATAGATACCGAAGTCGTCAGTCATCGTTGGCGACGACTTCGTTTTAAGGCTTGGTTTTGCGTTATTCAGTCAGTTTAACCGAACTCAACTCGTTAATTTAAACGTTGGAAGCGAAAAGCGAAAGCGGAAATAAAGGATAAAGTAACGGTACTGATGTACTTAATTATTTAAAAAAAAATACATATTTTTATTCAGGCTGTTCGCGTCCGTGGCGCGTTCCTGCATCGCTGATAAGGCGGGAGGGGGGGAAAGGGAGCTGACCGAGTAGCGTCGAGCCCTTTGGGAGTCTGTCCGGCATAAGCAAATATTTAATTGCTTTGCCGAGAAAGGTCAGTCCAATCATATGCATCCCACATCGGTGTAAAGTGTAAACAAAGAATTGTCACCGGGTTGACAGTTCATTGTCTCACTTTTTGGGGAAATGTATATTCAATGTAAAGGAAAACGTAGTTGGGTAAAGTTAATAGTTTGGTTGAATACTAACAGGGGCGAGTAATGTGGAAGCATAACCGGCCTGTCCTTATCTAAATAAAGTACGCCCTCTTAGCAGCGGTGACAGCGCGGTTGTAGTTTAACATACATACACTTTCAACTAACACGCACTTACATACGCAAACCTGTTTGCGTAGTTAAGGGCGTACGTTTCGACGGTGAGACGGTCGCTCTAGTGTATAGAAGTCGTTGCTCGTGTTATCGTTATTTTCATTGATGATTTGGAATACATAGAATTCTGTTTGCGTGGTTTTACTTGAGTTGAATATCAATTAATTAAACGAATAAGGAAAGATGTACAAGGTAAGAATAAGCTTGTCACATTACGCTTTGTAGGGTAATTCTGATTAGGTAAAACTATGCAAAACGAAATCCATGTAAACTAAATCATTACAAAAACAAAATTATACCAGCTGTTTTAATCATTTCGTCTCCCTCACTCATTACGAATGTAACCGATTGCGTAATAACGCAAAATTATTCCTCAATACCCCTACCCCAGTACCCCCACTCATTCACGCACGGAAATCACGTCAGCAGCATCTACTTTACATTTGCCGTCTTTTTGCAACAATTTGAATGTGCAAACTTTCTGCGCATGTAAGTCGTTGCATTTAGTCGGTTGCCATGCCAAACGCAACGTTGCTGTATCACGAAAGTGATAGGGCGACGTTCTACATTTAAAACGTGGGATGACATAAGAGGTGACTTGACGCCGTAGAAATGCATACGAACACCGCAATACATAAATGTCTGTCATATCTGTGTATCGCTTTTTCTATTTCGTTTTTATTTATTTTCATTTTTGCAATTGCTTTTATTTATTTATTTGTTTTTAACACCTAAGTTTTAATAATGAATTATAAAGAATAATGAAGGATACGTGGATATGGATCACTTAGTTCAGAAATCAATTGCCTTATATTTTTTAATGGATCGAAGAGCACAATTCTGTTGAGTACTTAGTGGCAGCGCTGTATCTACTTTGCGTGGTAGCGATTATAAGGAACCCAGTTGACATCGGTCAGTCATTAATTTTGACAAAACGATATCGTTGCAATAACATAAATCGTCGTGTGGCATGGCTCTTATCATTAAACTAACTCAATGCGCCACGGCCGCGCCAACTCGCCCCTCAGTCGTGGAATAGTTCAATTTGTACGAACGTATCGTATACATTACTCTGTCCGCTACACCTACACCGACGCCGCTCCCGCCCCACCGCCCGATGGTGTCGAGGACGCGGCCTAATGATATATTTGTTGCAGGCTTCCAAGAGGGGCAGCAAAGAGAGGCGCTCCCGCAACCGCAACCTTCCACTTCTCAACCTGTAAAACACGTCTTACAATGGAACAAATTATTCAAAAAGTAAATTCAATACTAAACCCCTGCCCAGAATCGGCTCCGCCGGAAGAAACGGACGGTAAAAGTGAAAAAGTGGTTAGTGACAGTGTTAATCAATAAATTTGTAAAAAAACTTGGAATCGGTTGCTCCAATAAGTGCTCAAATAGACATCTCAACGATATGGTGATACACAACATTACACATATACATATATATAAAAACTATTAAAAAACTTTGGTGAACTCTAATCAATTGAGTGGATCGAAAATTATAAATAATTATAACAGATGAAATATAAAATTCGGCCGCTAATTATGAAACGCTACAACTTCACGTCGCTTTCGATGTACTTACTGCGAAATGAAATTGAAAAATATAACCGAGTGGAACTTTTCGGAGCGCTAGTGATATTTTTTAATTTTTTAGCGAAGATTGTAGGTTGGTGATCGTCGGAACGTCGAGAAACGGTCGAATGGTACATACGAAACTGAACTGTCGGACGTAAAGTACAATGCGACACAATATAATATCGTCTTGTGAATAGTTTCAATTTATATTATGTAATATAATATTTATATAACACTAAACGTTTAATGAATACGAACACCTTTATAAATTCTATGTGTAATACCATTTGATATATATTTTTATAATATATTATAACCGATGATATACAAATCAATACATAATAAGTGTAATGTTCAATTTTTATTAAATATTTGCTTTAAATTTGAATAAATTAACGCCGGAATAAATTTTTATGATATGTATGTGTACTTTTTTACATTTAGAGTATAAAATGTATTTAAATCCGTTGTAACTGTCGATTTTGGTGGTAGACTTACCTGTGACTAGGTGTTCCAGTATCAGTAGTCGTCATTATATATATTATAATAAGTATAACATTTAATAGTTGTTGTGTACCATTGAGTTTCAAATGAAATTGTTGAGATGCTAGATACCAATGTGTTTAAAAAGTAATTCTGGTATGAATAAGTTTTAAATGGTAATATGTGTGTTTATAAATCGAGGACGTATTTGAACAGGCGAAGTGGTGTTTTCTGTTGGTTCGGTGACGTCGACGGCGGCGTTGTCCCAAATTAAAATAAATTACATTTGTGATATATTTTAGTGCGATCATGCGATTTTGATCGTTATAATTTTAGCGTCCGTATTTCTAAAAAAAATGGTCGCGTCGCTGGAGACCGTTAATTGTTAAATACTATAACGTTTTAACTGCGCACACTCTCCGCGTTACTGTAAGTCAATATAATATATTTACAATAAATCTGCTCGCCGATCTCTACCCGGTCTCGTTCTATAAAGCTGCATACATTCATATGAATCGGACCGGGTACAGTTTCGGAGTGGATTTTTACTATGGTTATTATACCGTAGTAGGTATTAATTAGTTGTCAAAAGTAAAATCGACTGACTATAGTAAATCGTGCGTTTGAGCGTCAAAGACGCGCGTGTTACTACTAATAACAGTACTAGTAACGAATAATTTTAGTTTTTAAAGTAATAATTAATGTAGTTAGATTTATAAGATTTCGAAAGCAGTGCGCGGATGTGATCCTGTAAATTAATTCGTAGAGCCGATTTCGTAGGAGTCCTGCTCGTTAAAGTTATTACTTGAAAGTGATTATTTAATATGATTTGTCAGTGTAATTTATATGAGAATGTGTACGTTTGGAGTTACCATTTGCTAGACGGTGACCGTGCATTGCTGTGTAAAGTTTTAGGGTGTAACTTTGAATTAAGTAATTTAGGGAGAATTAGTGTTAATATTAACGCTAACATTTTAAGAATAGGGAATCCAACCCGATGTTTTGTGGTTTTAATATCTGGATATCCAATGACTTTTATATTTATTATTATTATTTTATATATCACAAAGTTCGATTTAGAAAAATAAATAAAATAAAACGTGGCCAGTTTTATTTTAAAACAATGATTATGTCGACTATGGATAGCGTATTTCTGCAAATTTTGATTGAAAGATTGCATATTAAAAAAATGTAAATACCCAGTCTTTATATAAACTAATCAAAATTGCTGAAACAAGTTGACTGAATTCTACCTTATTTATATTAATATGAGAACTTTAACGATATAAATGCGTATGATAAAAAAGACGCTAACTTCCGTTGTTATAAATGACGCGCAGTCACTTATATGACGTTTATTTAACTAATATTCGGCCTGAGAGCATATATACACTATAGCAGGAAATATTCGAACGGCTTAACTTATAAATGTTGATTACCAGGTGATTAGTTAAACAATGCTGCGTCGAGTCGATTGTCAAGTCAATGTTGACTTATGATGATTTCTACTAATCATCTAAGAACAAATTTATAAGCAAGACTGCTAATCTTTTACTTTTATTACATAGAAAATAAATTCAACTTAAAATTGACAAAAGTCCCTTCATTATATATTTTTAAGTATTTTTTTTTTATGTAAATCAGATTTGCCCATAATTGTCGTATACGGAGTTAATAATGCTGTTTCTTTCGAACGTCATTCTTGATGATAGCCTGAGAATGATTTTTCTTGTCATTAACTAAACACTTGCTGAACAACGTATTTAAGTGATGCCGAAATTTTATTTTATAAGCAGGAACATTAGCGAACATTTGTGAAAACTATAATATTTTTTGTCAACTATGTATGTAATTTAGATTTTAAATTACTGTCCGTTTGTCTTATAATAAAGTATTCCATTTATTTCATAAACATATTTATCTAAACGTATCGTTACTCTTTTTATTATTCAAGCTAAAAAAAGTCATGGGAAGTCCATACAAAGATAAAGTTTAGTTCAAAGTTTAATGTCAGGAAAAATAAATAAAATTTGTATAAAGTGTCTGTAACTTAGTGAAATATTAAGTGTTACGATAATAATTGAACTTTTTTACTAAAATACTTCCTATTTAATATTGGTATGGCAACTAAATAATAAATGCGTCTATGTTTTTTCTCGGGATCCCCGGGATTGGATTCCCTAGGTGTATGCTACATACTCCATTTTTTAAATGATTTGTGTTGTAATAAAATATTTTTTTATCAAAGGTTTTTTGATTTATCTACCCCACGATACGCTTTAAAAGTATTAAGTAAGAATCTTAGACTAAAAGTCTATAAAAATAAAGTTCTTTTTATGACATAAAAAATATCAAACTGCTGTTCCGATTACATGCTATTACATTTTACTTTATGTTTACGAAATACTACGGCGAACCCATAGTAATGTTTAAATTTTTCGTGAATCCAAATAAAGAACGAACATAACTAACCTTATTAATATACGTTTGATGAGATCAGCTTCAGTAGATTAATGTTTTCACCTATTATAAACGGTATATTTTTTTTCATATTTTGGTAGATTTGTTAAAAATTACCTTTACAAAGTAGACAAATATGATTTATTATACAACTAGCTGTGAACGCGGTTTCACCCGCATATAGTTCAAAGAAATCACTAAGAGCAGACTTATAATATTTCAGTGTCAGTCACTGCCACGTTGGTCTAATGGCTAGATACAACGCCGCAGTCTGGAAGTCGGTAGTGTGTATACTCCCGTGCCTCGGAAAGCACGTTAAGACGTTGGTCCTGCGCCTGAACTCTTTCCGGTCGTGCCGGATTACCGTCCCATCGGATTATGAGAGTGTGCACCTGTGTTTGCGTACACACTTGTGCACTATAATTTCTCCTGCGCAGTTGGCTAATCTCTCTTGAGATTGGTCGCCGTGACCGAAATCGGTCTGGAGGACATTGTTATATATTTTCAGAGTTAAGAAAATAAAACCATTCAAAAATTACATTAGCATTTTAATATTCCCTTATTAATTAAAAAAGATTATTTTCCCTTAGTAAAAAAATAAGCCTTCAAGGCTTAATCCGGCCCTATATATTAATATCATACTACCTGATTTAACCAAATTCAATTAAAAATACAGACTATCATGAGTTCCTCATGATATGATGTGTACTTATTTATATTAAAATTAATGTTAATAAAATACATATCTGTTCTGTGTAATCTATCATAAGGCATTGCCTAAATACAAATTACTTTTCATAAGTTAAGCTGTAATTAATACTCAGTCTCAAAACATCAATAAATATTTGCATAAACACGTTTTTCAAAATGGCGGCTAACGCTCGAAGGGACGAACCTCTGATTAACACCCCTTTGATTAACATATTCCGATTGAAAAATTGATTAAAAGTATTTTTTTCTTGAGTGACCTTACTTTTGGTGTTTTCTTTCCCGGGCCACGAGAGACCAAATTTTTAATGATTTTCTGTGTTTTCATTCTCAGAACCACATAATTGTATCAAAATATTTCGATATATTTTATGATTATTCAGATTGACGCTTGAACTGATTGAAAGCACCTATAATTTAAAACATAAATATTGTTTTGCACACAGGCAACAAAAAAAAAAGTATATCACCCAATATGTATGTACCTACTCAGTTATTTTTAAACGAAAATATAGTTAGTTATAAATATTAAACTAGGTCAAATGTTTATTTATTTTACTTAAAAACAATGCGTAATGGATTGACCATTAGTTACAAATAGCTGACAATTGTAATTTAGGGTTTCTCTCATTTAACTAATTGACCTACAGACAAATGATTGACAACATATAATAAATAAAAAACGTAAAATATTAGAAAAGCATTTTTATATCTTTTGTACTAACTCCGTGATTAAATATAAATATTATTATCACATTCAGCAACCTTTAGCAAGTTATGTTATACAAAATATGACAAATAGTATTCGAAACGACTAAAACCCTTTAATTAATTATCGTATCACTCTCTTAACTCAATATTCTTAAATCTTCTAATGATAATTTGTTTTAATAAATTAAAAACACTGAACTGATTTGCATATTTATTGCGTTTAAGAGGATACAAAGTTATTCTGTAATATGTGTAAGGTATATTCGAAACAATCTTCCATCATTTTATTAGTAAAGTTGGTGCAAAAATTTTGTGAAAGTTCGAAAGCTTTTTGCAAGGGCAGGGTTAAACTGTCCTTCTTGACTGTTACCGACTTCAAAAATAACTGTTTATAAATATTATATAAGTATCAATATTTTGTTGATTGTCCTTTAAGGGTCTTGCTTTGAAGTAATTCAATTATTATTTTTTACTTTTTAGTTTAAGTTTGTACATATAGCTATAGTTTGAAGTCGGTTTTTGTTTATTTTTATCAGCGCCTCGAAATTCATATATGTACATCAAAAATCACATCGATCGGAGGTATGGGCTAAGCGGAAGTACATCAGATATATCTCGCAGCGGGCACTATCTTCGAAATGAAGACTACTACAGCGGATGGAACTACACTATAGACAATTCGTAGTGATTGGAGCACCTACCTATAATAATGTAGAATATTGTTCACAAGCACTTATTAAATAGATATTCTACCGCAAAACAGCAGTACTTGGTATTGTTGTGTACCGGTTTGAAGGGTGAGTGAGCCAGTGTAATTACAGGCACAAGGGACATAACATCTTAGTTCCTAAGGTTGGTGGCGCATTGGTGATGTTTTTTATTAATGAAATGCTCAATGCTGCTGTCTATGGGTATTGATGACCACTTACCAGGTGGCCCATATGCTTCATGGTAGCATGCGCAAGCGATCCCGTGGCGCTCCCCGTTAAGACGGGAAGGGTACCGCTGGTTTTTTAGTGGGTATTCCGATGACCGAATCCGGTGGGAAACGCGTAATGCGTTTTTCCAGAGATAAAAAAAAGGAAATAGACGGTAGAACAACGACAACGAAAATTTGGACGAAACTCGAAATGCGAATGCTAATTTGTATAGCAGAATGTCACTACTTCGAAAAACCTGAACACCACGATTCAGAAATTGACCTATTTAGCACACAACACAAGTATTTATAACAATAAAAATCCGTGGGTTTTTATAACTTTTGGTGGTGACCACTTAACATCAGGTGGTCCATTTGCCCGCCCGCCTACCTTATAGCATTAAAATAACTTCTTATAATAATTCAGTTATTTTAATTTGTAATTTTTAGTCGTTTTAAACATTACCTCGTACAAACAGATACTTTAAATTTTATTTATTTGTATAGAATCTATTAAAAAATTACAATTGAATTTATTACCTTATCTTGATTTCCTTGCAGATTCGTTTACAGAATTAACATTGGTAGACATGCTACAGTTAATACTCTCATGGAGTCTTACAATGAGCTAACTTAAAGAGAGACGATAATATTCTAAAGTCAATATTAACAAATTTATTACTAAAAGTCTTCTATTATTTTTAATTAAGTCTAACTAATCATATATATGACTTTCTTAATCTAGTTCAGTTTTTTATATTTCAAGGTAAATATTATAATTGAAATGGTTGGAATTACAAAATTGGTATAACTAGATTTTTTTAATAGATTCTGTTGCTAACATCTTTTTAAGTAATATTGTATATACCTTCAATGGCAAACCACACAGTACATTAAGATAAAACGTATTTAACAGCAAGTTGTTCGAAGATATTACTTAAAACAAATAAAAAAATTGTTGATGTTTTCAGATACAATGGCAAACGAGACATAGGTAGGAACCATTTTACTGAGGTGAATGGTCTTGTATGTTAGAGACGATATATGCGAAATCAACTGAAGTTTACAGTATAATAAAATAAGATGAGTCTTATAAAAATACGTTAGTATGTACACGCAATGTCACCGCACTGTTCGTTGTTTTGTTTACTATATTTTAAGATTATAAAATAAAAACACATTTTCTCTGTTCATAACAAATATATTTCGTATAAGAAGACTTTACTTACTAACTCCTTGAACGGAATTTAAAAGTAAGCGACGATTTCCAGTACAATATTATTATTATTTATCGGTAAAATAACGAGTTGTCAATCCGCAGTGCTTTCGTACTCACATTTCAAATAAACAAATAAGTAACGAATCTTATAAGCCAATATGGTCCAGTGGTATGAACGCGTGAATCTTAACCGATGATCGGGGGTTCAACTCGGGCGAGCACCACTGAATTTTCATGTGTTTAATTTGTGATTATAATTCATCTCATACTTAACGACGAAGAAAAATATCGTGAGAAAACCTGCATGTGTCAAATTTCACTGAAATTTTGTCACATGTGTATTCCACCAACCCGCATTGGAGCAGCGTGGTGGAATAAGCTTCAAACCTTCTCGTCAAAACAAGAAAAGAGGCCTTAGCCCAGCAGTTTTAATCAATATAATTTTCTAACTGTTAACGATCATGATCGCGGTGTTTTTATTAAAGAATAAGAAGCTCTACAGTATTTTATATAATTATGACAAATATATTACTTGTCATTTCAAATGAAAGTAACAGACTTAAGTTTATTGGACGATTTAAAAATGTAATTTAATATCAAATCATTTTAATATTGTTAGCTAATAGAGAAAATGTAAGTAATGTGTGTTTTATAAACAAATCTGTAATTAAACAAAATCATGGCATATCCGTACTTAATGATTTTGAAATGTCTTGTTGATAATGTAACTTACCAATATATAAAATTTTACATTACAATTAATTTTTAAAATATAAGATATAAGTCTAATAAATCATTATCTCTACTGGATTTGCTATTGCAGAACTCACATCTGTCCGTCCTTTTTTAAAGATTTTAAGTGTATCCAAGGTCGAATTCTAGTGCCTGCGATTACATTTGTGTATGGTTTATGTTTTTTACTAAAACCAGGAATATCAGTTATTCTAAAGCGGTCGTTCTCTAAAATCTCAGTGATTCTGTATGGTCCTACATACTTCCACAAGAGCTTTTGGTCCTCATAATTATAAAAAAATATTGAAATTTTAACCAAATCACCAATGTTATACCTTACTGCAGAAATATCCGAAGCATATCTTTCTTCCTGTTTAACTAGATGCCTTTTGCTATCGCCACTTTCGTGTATTTCAACTTGAAGTTTAGTTTCAGTTACTGTTTCCTGTGTTGAAGTATTAACGGTGTCGTTATTGCTCCCATGAAATTTACCACGAAACTTGTTCCAGTAGTTTTGATAGCCGAGGGTATTTTCTGTCGACAAAAAAAAGAAACAATGTCGACAAAAAAATCATTAAATTGTTTAGCTTGGTCGTTCCGGAACAAATTACTGCGTTCAAAACCACGCATAATATTTGTAGCCACTTTTTGTTAATTATAAAAGATGAACTATTTTAATTTCTGTGTCAATTCGTATTCTTCGAGTTTTGTGACAAAACAAACACAGTATATCTTTCAACAACGAATAAAGCTCTTATCTAACTGTTTAGTCTGAGTATAATTTAAATTAAATTACATTTACTTTTTAAAATTGAGGGGTCCCTTATAATTCGACTTACTTTATGCTGGCTGTCAAAAAATGTTGGCTAAGGCTTAACTATAAAGAGACTAATTAAAAAAAAAATTAATGGCACGCTTGTGTGCGCAAGGTTATACAATTAGTAAGTTTACGGATGGCATTTGGGACTTAAAGGATCGCCTCTTGGCTACCTCTTTTTATACTGAAATTGTAAATAATTATATGACATAGCTTTCGCTGATCCGGTGGTAGTTTCTAATTTGACTATCGAAGAGTAAGAGTTACGCTTTATTGTTGAGTAAAGGAATTTGATTCGAGGAGACAAATTAGAAGTAATAACTTTTCTCTTACCATCGGAAGTATTAAAATAACTTAACATACTATGTTTATGGGTTGGTTTGTTTTGACATAACTTTCAATAACTACGTGTCCTTAATCGTGTGATCATCTAATCCAGGAATTTAAGCACGTAAAATGCGTTCGCTCTGGATGAAATCGCGCTACCCGATTTTTCGATTGAATTATGTCAGAGGCTGCCACTTATTGCCCGTGGAGTGCCGGGCTTAGAATAGCACTCCCCCATCTCTTCCCCGTGGGTGTCGTAAGAGACGACTAAGGGACTGGGAAAAGGGGGGATGGGCCGCAGCGTCTCCCCCGTAAACAACTTACCGCCCTACTGCGCTCGCCAACACGCCTGCCCAACGTGGCGAGTATGGGCAAACCCTCCCAAATGGCCCCTAGTTACCGGCAAGCCCGCTAGGCCGGACTAAGGTAGCGGTCGCGGTATCGGCAGGGCAGGGGGTGCGAAGAATCACCGGTTCATGGCAGGCTACCATAGACGACTACACATGGCAACGTATAATGGATGCTCGATAAGGCTGGACCATCACCTCGCCGAATTAGAAGTAGAGTTAAGTCATATAAGCTGGCATATACTAGGGTTATCTGAAGTCCGAAGACAGGGGGAGGACACGATAACTCTAGAGTCCGGTAACTTACTCTACTTCCGCGAAGGTAATAAACTCTCCCAGTGTGGTGTTGGTTTTCTAGTCAAAAAGGATCTCATTAGCAGTATTGTAGAAATCAGTAGTGTGTCGAACCGGGTAGCGTACCTTGTCCTAAAACTTTCCGACAGGTACTCCCTGAAGGTCGTACAGGTATATGCGCCAACTTCGGCATACTCTGATGATGTGGTAGAAGCTATGTACGAAAACATCGCAGAGGCCCTTAACAATACCTTGAAGGCCCACTACAATGTTGTTATGGGAGACTTTAATGCTAAAGTGGGAGTACAAGGTAGCGGTGAATCGAAAGTCGGACCTTACGGCTTCGGCTGCAGAAATCACAGGGGGCAAATGCTGATAAACTTTCTCGAAGCGCAGGGGCTCTTTTTGATGAATTATTTCTTTGAAAAGAAGCCCCAGGTGGACCTGGCGAAGCCCCGATAATGTGATAGGGAACGAGATAGACTTTATCATTTCGAATAAAAGGCACATATTTAGAGATGTCTCAGTGATCAACAGGTTTAATACCGGTAGTGATCACTGCTTGGTTCGAGGCACTCTAGATATCGACTTCAAAGCCGAAAGATCGCGAATGATGAGGTCTACTCTCCGACTTACTATGCTCCAAGCTGCTCAAGGCTCCGAAAAGTTCCAAATGGAGCTTCAAAATCAATTCATCGCGTTGGAAACCATTCCGGAAATAAATACTGCTTATTGATGAGAAACCGATACGCTGGTCAAAATACTGCAAAACACGTCCCGCAAGTGTTTTCCGCCACAGAAAAGAGACAGCACACCAAAACTCTCTGCTGAGACACTCGAGCTCATGAAGAAACGACGAGAACATCATTTTTGTCAGATAAGGCCTTAAACCGAACAATAAAAACGCTGACGCGACGCTATCTCCGATGCTCCAATACCCGTGCCATCAAGGCTGCGATTGAGCAAAATCGGGGATCGAAAGTGTTCGCTCGCAAGTTTGGGTGGCCGCGTCTGACAAAACTTAAAAATGAAAATGGTAGGGTCGTTACCTCAAGGCCTGAGATCGTCGGACAAGTAGAGAGGTTTTATGGGCAGTTGTTCTCTTCAAGATCGGATAAACCTGCGGGAATCAGTATTGATGACTAGCGCGCCTCTCTTACGCGCCGTTACTCTGAGGAGCTCCTGGTCGTTGACCAAGTAGAGATTAGGGCGGCTCTAGAACAGCTTAAAAACAACAAAGCTCCGGGAGATGACGGAATCACAACAGAGTTGCTTAAGGCAGGCGGGACTCCGGTCCTGAAAGAGCTAGCAAGCCTCTTTAATTCCATCATCCAACAAGGCAAGATCCCGGAAATGTGGAGTGGGAGTGAGGTGGTACTGTTTTTTAAGAAAGGTGATAAAACCCTGTTGAAAAACTACAGACCAATCTTCCTCCAGAGTCACGTGTATAAGCTGTTCTCAAGAGTCGTTACGAACCGTCTCGCCAGACGACTTGACGAGTCCGTTTCTATCAGGTTACAGCACCGTAGACCACATCCATACTGTTCGGCAGATTGTGCAGAAGACCGAAGAGTACAATCAGCCACTGTGTATGGCTTTCGTGGATTACGAGAAAGCCTTTGACTCCATCGAAACCTGGGCAGTGCTCGACTCATTGCAGATATGTCATATCGATTGGAGATATATCGAGGTAGTGAGATGTCTGTACAACGCCGCTACAATGACTCTCCACATCCACGACTGTAAGACGAAGGCGATCCAACTGCGCAGAGGGGTGAGACAGGGGGATGTAATATCCCCGAAACTGTTTACCAACGCGTTGGAAGACGTCTTCAAGACGTTGGATTGGACTGGATATGGAGTCAATGTAAACGGCGAGTACATCTCACACCTTCGATTTGCCGATGATATCGTCATCATAGCAGAGTCGCTGGAACAACTCGCCGAAATGCTGCGTAGCCTAAGCGATTCTTCCCGGCGTGTCGTTCTCCGTATGAACTTGGACAAGACCAAGGTAATGACCAAGGCATGTCGTGCCGGGACCGATATACGTCGAAGGGAAACCTCTCGAAGTTGTTAGTGAATATACCTACCTAGGACAGGTCATACAAGTCGGTAGGAACAACTTCGAGAAAGGAAGCCGATCGAAGAATTCGCTTGGGATGGGCAGCATTTGGCAACCTTCGTCAAGTCCTCACGTCGTCTACTCCGCAATGTTTGAAGACGAAAGTCTTCAACCAATGCATCTTACCTGCCATGACATACGTGGCATGGTGCCGAAACGTGGACACTAACTGCGGGACTAGTCCACAAATTCAAAGTCGCTCAGCGTGCTATGGAGCGAGCTATGCTCGGAGTATCTTTGAAGGATAAGATCAGAAATGAGATTATCCGGAAAAGAACCGGAGTCACCGACATAGCTTGCAAAATTAACAGGCTGAAGTGGCAGTGGGCTGGTCACGTATGTCGTAGGACCGATGGCCGTTGGAGCAGACGAGTCCTAGAGTGGAGACCGCGAATCGGCAAACGCAGCGTAGGGCGCCCTCCAGCCAGGTGGACCGATGACCTTATGAAGGTGGCGGGTACCGACTGGATGCGGAAGACGGAGGACCGGGAGTTTTAGGCGCACCTTGGGAGAGGCCTATGTTCAGCAGTGGACTACGATTGGCTGATGATTGCCACTTATAACATAACCGAATTTTTGTCATCCTAAAAAATTATTTTTGCAAATATCTCGGAAGCACCGTAAGTAAGGCTTACGTTAGAAAGAAGTTGGGACCTTTTTTGTAAAGGATAAAATTTTCCATCTTTTCTTATTTTAAACCTTTTACTGTATTGTTAATATTTTCCGAAATAGTGTTAGTTAAAAAAGCCTAATCTTGGTTTTCGTAAAATATCTTAATAAATTTGGAAATACGAAAAAAAAGTTATAATCAAAGTTGGCGACCAAAAATTTTCCTACAATGTTTGTATAAAACTTGACAGTTGTTATTGAACTTGTAAAATTGTTTCTTCATTATTCTTTTACACCCCTTTTGTCCTTTAAATAAGCTATTGAAGATCGACTTGTGCTAATTCCTTGTTTGGCTATTTTATATTTTATTCGATATGGGTTTTTGAAAATCCATCAAATATCTTTGAATATGACGGATTTGTAAGTTTGTTTATGTGTTACGCTTCCACGTTTTAACTAATCAACCATCATCATAAAATTTTGCATACACGTTTTCAGGGGTCCAGAAAAGGACATTAATTTGATATTTGACACCACCCCACATGCGGGTTGGTAAAAACCAGTATATTTAATATGACTAAATGAATTTTAAATAATTATATTGAAATATAATTTCTTCATTGCGTTCCTTCTAAAAATAGTCCGTAATTTTCATTACTCTTTCAATGCAGGTATTGTCTCAAGTAATATATAACTGTTTTATTATTAAAGAGATGAAAACAAGGAACCCTTTAGCAATCAACATTTGTTAGTTAGTTTGAAATACGGAGAAAACACTGTAAAGATAGTTAAGTATTTCTTCAAAAATTGCTTCATTAATATAAATACTTTTGCCTATCTAAGTTTGCTATCTTACGTATTTTCCTTGGATTGTCGTCCTCACTCGAGCTAGAAGACTTTTGTCCGACTTCCTTGGCGCACGCCTGCCGTTTTAGTGGTATCCCGGAGGAGCTGGCTCCGTTATCTGACATCATTGTTTGTTACTGAAATAAAATAATATTTTTTCATGGCCATCGCATAAGCAATAAATACAAAAAGCAAAACTAAAAATATCTAGTATTAATGAAATAATTGAGAAAAAGACTCATACAACCAACGTCAAGGACTCGTACAACATCAATTGAAAACCATGTCAATTTAAATAGTGCGCTTCGCAATCTTAACTTAATCTACAAAAATAAAGAGTTTAGGCGCAGCACGGCTTTAAGTGCTCTCAGAGGCATAGCAGAATTTCTTATCAAAAACCCAATAACCTTTAAATGGTTCGACCCAGGAGTTGAACCCAGAGCGGCTTTATTAGCACGACGCAAGCAACAACAACTCATTAAGCAACGGAAGTAGTAGTAGTAGTAAACAGCTTAACATAATGACGCGCTAATGTTGAAATTAATGGCTATAAATGATAATCAAATCACAAAGAATTCAGTAACTTCAGGTGATAAGCATCTCATGTGGCATCGCATTCTGCGAACATATACATTTATAAATTTTATTTCACTAACATTTAACTTGAAAATGTTTTATTTTTTCAAATGCTAAATATTAAAGTTTAATTTAAATAAAAGAATATATGTTCATTAATAACCAATATTAGTATTATTTTACTGTATAGGTAGGCGGACGAGCATATGGGCCACCTGGTGGTAAGTGGTCACCAACGCCCATAAACAATGGCATTGTAAGAAATGTTACTATCGGTTACATCGCCAATGCGCCACCAACCTTGGGAACTAAGATGTTATGTCCCTTGTGCCTTTAATTACACTGGCTCACTCACCCTTCCAACCGGAACACAACAATAACAAGTACTGCTGTTTTGCGGTAGAATATCTACCCAGACAAGCTTGCACAAAGCTGTACCACCGAGCATCGATTAATCGTTTGCTTATCAAATGAATTATTTATATAAAATTATAAACAGTAATTTGTAAAATTAATGATTTTTTTATTTCGCCAAAGCAGTTGGTAAAATGAAGAAACAACATTTGTTTTTATCATAATACGGGCAGGACCTGCCATAAATTATCTTCACCCAGTTATATATGTTAGAATATTTAATTATATAAAATATAATTAATAATATAAAAATGCACTTTATCCAAAAAACATATAACGTAAACATTACACAAACATATATAAACAAATGCACATAAACATGAACTATATATAAACGAAAACATCTATCAATAAAAATTTAAATGAAGTAGACTTATGTATGCATATATGTATTGTGAAGAGTCGCACGTGACGGGTCACGTTGAGTTAAAGGATACAATTAATACACAGTAATGCTATGGCGCTGCAGGGAATCAGCCCTGGCCATATATCGACACGTAGTATAATCAGATACCTAGTAGCCTGGGTTAATGCAAGCTATAATAATAATAATATCCAGGATATTATTATTATTATAGCTTGGAACTTGGAACTATTAACTTAGGAACATTATTTACACACGGCCATCTGATCCCAAACTAAGCGAGCCTGTACTATGAAATCCAGACAACTGATATTCTATATATACTACTTTTCTTTTGTAAATACATACTTATATAGATAATTACACCCAGACAGGACAAGCAGACATGTTCATGTACACAAATCTCTGTGCTGGGTGGGAATCGAACCCACGACCAATGCGGCGCGAAAGGCAAACTTCTACCAAACACGCCAACCGGCTCGTTTATACTCGGTAGTCAACACTATTAAGTTACATATTACATTCATATCTTTTACATTTAAAAATTGATGAATACATAAACAAAATGAAATCGATTACACTTACAATCAAATATCTCTAAGATATTAACAAAATATTGCCGGTTCAAATCCGGGCAGGCACCACTAACTTTTCATTTGCTTAATTCACGTTTATTTTGTGGTTAAAGAAAACACCTCGAAAAAAACGTGCATGTGGCGGATATGTGTACAGTATGTGGAGCAGTGTTGAATCCCAAACCATCCCTTTAAGAGGAGAGTTGGGCTTTGCCCACGAGTGGGACTGTTACTCGCAAGAATAACAACTAACACTTTTAATAAGAACATAATTGATATTAAGATGATAATTATAATACGTACCTCATATATATTTTTATAATATAAAAATATTTTTGTTTCTTCAGCAATATATTTCGTACAACACGACTTAACTCATTCAGCGCTCGAAGGGAATTAACTTAAATGTAAACATTGCCTACCTATAACAGTGAGACGAAAGGTTATGAGTTGTCAAATCCATTATTTCTTGACCCAACAGTTGCTTATGAAAATTCTAGAAACATATTCAAATATTATTCTTTATTATTTTCATTATTTAATATGGTAGAAACTATTTTCATAAATGTACAAAAATATACAAATATTTAAACTTCGAGCAATCGTTTTATGAACTTTCCATATTAATAATTAGTTTTGCGATTTTACTCTAAGTAAGGATATAAATATAAAATAACCCCTTTAAATGCTGATTACTTTTAAAATTAATGTAATTACGCAATTAATCAATGAGTGAAATTTAAGGGCAATATAAGCTGGGCGAAGGAACAGTAAAATTAATATTTAAAAATTAAGTAAGTATAATGCTTTAAGCATATATAATTAATTTAGCTAACGTATTTATTTTTATTGGAAACAAACGGCTTAATTATATAAAATAAAATAATTATTAAATATTATGTAAAACTTAACTAACTATAATTACCAATATTAAATGAAAACATATGATATTAAAGACAAATGTCAAAAGAAAGAAGATGCGAAACATCATTGATATAATTTAAAAAAAACAAATGAAAGAAAAAAAGCAGATCTAAAATTAAAAAATAATTACTACTAAATCCAAATTAAATAAATCATATAATTAATAATGGCTACCTACCGTTCTTCAAAACGTTTCACAGAATCAGAACTTTGAATGTTCTTCGAATAATTTTTATTTTCAAATACAAGCTGTATTGTGTAAAAGTTGGAAACCTTGCCTTTAGTGCCTGTTAAAATTTCATCACCCTCATTTTTTACACTGGAACACAATAGAAGACTTTTTTACTTCTTTCTTTAATAAATTTATACGGATATGTATTTAGATGAGGAATATTATTTTAAATACAATTTTGTGTATCTGGACAAAATGAAGCTCTAGTTATAGATAGATTTATCCAATGGCGACCTGGTTTTTAAACCAAGTTACACGGTAGCTACTCATTGAGCTGAAATTTTGCATAACATTTTTGTACATGTAACAATGAATATTATAATAAGCTTATTCGTTTTAACATAGATATACAAAGGCTTGTTTTAAAAAAATATCGTTCTTTGTAATTAATTGATGGAAACTTTAGAGCTTCGCACAAGTATAACAAATCATTTTTTGTTTCAAGTATTTTTTCTTTGAAGGCTTTTATTATAAATGTATGTAAATAATACTACAGTCGTTGGGGGTTATAGTTAAAATTTGTGCCAGCATTCGCAACAATGGCTGTAGGCCTATGATCAGGGGCGTAGCTACCGCCGTATCAAAGATACGGGGCCCCCTAGCTACAGGGGCCCCGAACCCATGTAAGCAATAATTCCAGTTAAAAATAAAGTTATCCAAAATTTCACTCGAATTCTAAGGCTGTACGCAAAATTTCCCGGGAACAAATGAAAATATTATAAACATTTGAAAAATAAATTTGTAGCTAGTTTCGAGAAAAGTGTTAATTTAATTTCAATTATTTTGAGTACAGTACAGTTACAGTCCAGTAAGTAATAAGTAATACTCAATAAATGTTTTTATTTTATTGAATACAAATGATTTTGTTTCATTGTAAAAAATTTTACCTTCCATTAGAGCTTCGCCGCAGTTGAAATGGAGAGTAAAGAAAGATGTGGAGACTCTGTCGGACCACAGTTACAACTGATTCGAGATCTCCATCGCTCGCAGACTGGCGGCAGCTGGATCGCGAACTGGTCAAGGAGGCTGCCATCGTGCAGCGTTGGGGTTCATTGGGAAGGTGGCCTACCATCATGGGCTCTAAAATGGGGGCAATGAGCGACTTGTCCGGAATCCGGTAGGCTTCGGGTAAGATTTCCTCCGCTGTAATAGCCGCTGGGGCTAAGTGGGTTCCCTGTATCCGGGAAACCCTCTAAAAATGGAGGCCCGCGGTTTGTGGGTATTTCGGCATACTCAGCGCCGGTGAGTCCCCCTGGTTCATGTAGGGGAAACGCGTAAATTTCTAGCGAGAAAAAAAGGGCTTCGCCGCATTTAGGAAGAAGGGTTCTCACTAAATTTTGATACAGGGCATTCCGTTAGATCCAAATGCAGGTTCACCCTGATCGGACTAAACAAGTTAATAGTTTATTCTATCAAGAACTCAATAGTACCCAATTATTATTATTATTATTGTGTCGTAGGCGGACGGGCAAACGGACCACCTGATGGTCACCATCGTCCACAGACATTGTTATGTAAGAAATATGAAGCTTTCCTTACACTGCCAGTGCGCCACCTTCCTTGGAAACTAAAATGTTATCCCTTGTGCCTGAAGTTCACACGGCACACTCTCCCTTCAAACTGGAACTACTATACTATGTATTGCTGTTTAGCGGTGGAATATCTGATAAGTGGGTGGTACTTACCCAGATGGGCTTGTACAATGCTCTACCATCAAGTAAAATATAGCATGGTGATAAGTGAAATATATTAAAATTAGTAAAAAGACAGTACGTGTTTGGCGCTCACCTTCGTGCACTCATCCTCATATCTCCTGCGCAGTTCTTCTCCATTGAGAACGTTCGCCGTGTCCGATATCCGTGACGTTATCAAATGTATAAAAATATTTAGTTGACAGATTTTTGTCATTTGCAATGTAGAAATTCGAATCGTACAAATAAACCAAACTTACTTTCTTTATGTTAATAGTAGAAATAGCTTTTTATTAAATGTACATTCATAGTCGATTGTAGATATTTAATTTAATGTAAAATGAAGATTATAAGTTCGTATATTTTGATTTTGTATGATATTATAAATCAACAAATAATATTCATTTTATTACGTTATTTTTTTAATATTTTTACGATTTAGTTTTAAATGTTTTCATGTACAGAATGAGTAAAAATAATTGTTATTGAAAAAAACTTTCTTTTTCACCTTTTTGTCCATTTTTGTTGCATCTTTCCCGACTATTAATTTACTCTGTTTATAGGAACGCATATAGATGACGCTAACGTCTTTTATGCCAGTAACGACGTGTAATGATGAAACATGATAACCTGTCTTGTAAAACTAGAATAATCTGATTCAAATGATTCGCGCAATGCTTAAACTGTTAAATTGATATTCTATTTATAAACTAAGTTCGTTTTGAAAAATATTTGTATTTTAAAATGATTGCAATTTTACAAGATACAAGAATAAGAGATACACAGACGATACTATTTTACTTCAAAAAGAAAACCGGAACTCTCTTATATAGTTTTGAAGGATGTTCTTATTAAATCGTTTGTTAAATTGTTTGATTGTAGCCTCTTCGTCGTGAAATAAACAAAAAAATTACATAAGTACATAGTGGTAGGGCCGTGCAAGCCGTCTGGGTTGATACCACCCACCCATCACATATTCTGCTGCCAAATAGCAATACTTTGTATTGTTGTGTTTCAGTTTGAAGGGTGATAAGCCAGTGTACATAATTGATCCACAACGCTGCTTTACTCGGAGATTTTGCGTTATACACGTGGCCGAATGTGATGACACAAGCTTTCTCAATTTTTTTACCTTTATCGCTTTGTAAGAACCAAAAAATATTTTAGTATCGACGATTATCTATCTATCTAGGCTTATATTCGATTGAAAAATGTGATTAACAATAAAAACAAAAATAGTCGAAACTTAACTTTGATACATTAAAAAATGACAAGCTTAAATCAAAGTTATAGTGATTTAAATAAATATAATACATAAATGCACCGCCGAGCAACATCTTGCTCATAGATCTTGCTTTTATTTATACTGGTGACTTGTTAAGGTCACTTAAGGTATTATTAGATGTTTTGTCGTATACGAATACGTTATCGTATTGTATGAATGAACTTGAAAAATACAGACATAAGGAGGACTCAATATTATGCAATATTACTTCCATTCAAACAAATGTTAACATAACTTTGTTCTGTTTACAAAGTAAACTGTGTGTGTGTGTGTAGGGTGCATATTATTATTTTTAAATCTGTTTGTCTACTTTAGATATATTCTTTATAGATTTTATGATGTAAAATGAAATATAGAAGAGCGGGTACTTCTGAAACTTAGTATAAATTACTGGTGGGTAACTTACCCATGTAATAATATGTAGAATCTTATTAACAAGTAAGGTACAATTTGTTATATGTGATTTATAATGGTTTAAGAAGTAATTTCTCAAAAAAAAAAGAATACAATTCACTTTAAATATTTGAGAAAACAATATTAACATACTTAAATATTATATATACAACATACGGACGGTACACAAAAATAAAGAACAACATATTAGACTCTTCACTTAAAACAATGGATATGACAAAAACAAGCTGCAATATCACGTATCGTTTGTGTTATAGCAATTGGATAGCAATTGATATTATTTTCTTTACCTAAACTACCCATTAAAATTTTGTAAGAAAAACACATAATCAAATAATATATCAGATAAAGAAAAATACATAAATCAAATAAAAATGTAGAAAATTAGTCGTTGATTATATTAAATGAACATCTTAACAATTTCATAACAAACGCAAATACTTTAGGGCCTAGAGAACTGTTATAAGATGTGGTGTTTTTTAGGTTTTTTTTTCTATAAAGTTAAAGACTGAATATCCTTAATGCTATTAGGTAGTTCGTTGTATAACCGTTCTCCTTCATATAATATACTTTTTTACCGTAGTTGGTTCTTGGTCGTATGAGATATATTATTCATCCGTTTTTTATCCGTTTCTGTGTTTGTCCTATTTATTGTCAAACGTATTGTAAAAGCAAATCATGTACATAATGATACTGAATCATGTTGGTCATTATATATAATACCTACAAATTAGGGTTTTCTACCCGGGTACCCAGAACCGGGTATATGAAACTTTTAGTACCCGGGTACTATTTCATTGTCAGACTCACTTTGATCAAAGAATTCATCATTCTCGGAAAATTATTACAACGTTGCGTTAGATAAAATATATTTTTAGTTCTTAATTAGTTTATGAAAACATTGCGCAACTTAAAAACTGTTATTTAACGTAAATTAGTATTTGTTAATAGACTAAACGTATTTAAAGTTTGTTCAAACCATGACATTTTTCTTACTTATAGAATTCTAACACGGATACCCGGTTATTTGAAAAAATAATAACCGATACCCGGGTATTAAAAAAATTTGGGTACGCGAAAACCCTAATACAAATAAGATGAGCTTTAGTAGCTTGTGAACCACAATCCTAATTACATAGGAAGTGCAACGAGATTACGCTCAATTATCGAATGACTTGTAAGTAAACAGTTACTCAATTTGCTTAAAGTTAATATTTAACTACATGCTTATTTATATAATATTTAATCGTCTCATATAACATGAAATGTACTTGCGATGTTGTTATTCAGCGTGATTCGTTTGGTTTATGTGATTGTTTCGTTGATTCAATTAACACTTGCAATTTTTCGTCTCTCTAAGGTGTATCTATTTACGTAAATTATGTGAACGAATACATTTCGAAACATTGTAAATAATTCCTGATATCATATAGGTACCTAATTATTCAAATATTATAAATTGGTTTGTTAGTTTCGTTTATTCTTTTTTAAAGTGAAATTAATTTGAGTAGATATGTCGATTTTCAGTGTGTTGCAAAATTAAATATTTCGAAAGCAAAGTTGTACATTTTTACAGATTCAGGAAAGAAATACTTATTGTAATTGATCTGAAATAATCTTGAAAAACGGTACGTACATACTTACTCCAGCGGACTATATATAAACAGCGACATGCAGTGACTAAACCTGTCACACAAGCAGTGACTGAACCAGTCAGAGCCCCCCCCCCCCTCTGATTTAAGGATTTGATGATATATTAATGTAAATAATTTGATAATTATAATGTGTAGGTATCTGGCTAGGTAAGGTTCTAGCATATTAATTTTAACTCACACATAGACATTTAAATACGAATCAGCAATAAATAACATAATTATTATTTTATGCTGCCATCAGTGTTATATTAATAACCCGTAAAAGGTGATAAGAGTGGTATCAGTTCCTGTAAAGTGCAAAGTTTACGTCCTACATGTAAGAAGAGTACCCACTTGTTAATAATAATTATAGAGTATAGGTTAACATATTTGTAATAGATACATAACATTTCTTTTGTTATCTACGAATATACAAATTCATTTGTTTTTAACTCATAATATATACATATAATTATTATATTATGTATTTCCATTACACGAAAAACGTTAAGCTTTCGTAAAAAAGCCAAACCAAAATATACCTAAATGATAATTAAAAGATAATAATTTCTTTAATAATCTACATTAAATTATGACCATACGAAGTCCAGGCCAGGCCCCATAAAACGCCTCCTTAAAATCTTTTCTAGGTCTCAGTAGTTGATAGATATTGAGTGAAATTATATATTATAAAGATAGGTAGCAGTGGAGTAATTTTAATATTAGTTTAAAAGGTATAAATAACCCGCTTTAAGCTGTTTTCTATTTAATTTATATATTGTGTATTACTTGGAACAAAAGGCGGGCTTAACGCCTGAAGGCATTCTCTGCCAGTCAACCTTTGGGCTAAACATGCATCTAATCAACTACATGCTGTATCAGCCTCGTCCAGGCCCCAGGTCCATAAAGGCTCTGGCCGGAAAGTGCCACCCTTCCACTTCCACTTATCTCAATAATTACTTAAAATATTTATATTATTATTAGTTTTTACTTTATGTCCTACACATAAAATAAAAAATACCTCAGTTTTATTTAATTTTACAAAAGTTTTGTTTACAATTTTAATACCAGCCCTGAATTCCAAACTAGCTTTCGCTGTGTTTTGGAAGTCAGTTCCTTCCCAGATTTTAGGTACATAATTGTTTCTTATTATATTAAACAATAAAAAATAAATAATAATAATCAAAAACACAAAAATGACACTATTTTTACCAATGAAAGTAATGTAATAAATTAAACAATTAATGTTATATGAACACGCATGTGTGTGTAAGCGTATGTCTGTATATGTTTATTTATGTGTGATGTTGCGTGCTATGAGTGGATTTAGTAATATATGTATATATGCAACAATTATTTAAGTTTCGTTTCAGTTTTTTTTTTTTAAATTACAATAGTCTTAAGTCAACAACTGCTCAGTTTCCTTATAATCAAGGTCCCTAAGCCATCCTTTAATTATTTTTTTAATTTGAAAGATAGACAAGTTCTTAGTTTTATATTTAGTATTAAGTTTGTTATATAGTGCTAGTGAACTATAACAGCGTTGTGCAAATTTACTTTTGACTTTAGGAACTGGACAGATATCTCTTCTTTTATTGGTTGACTTTATTTGTGGTACAGTGGTCTTATGATACCTACGAAGACATTGATATATAAATAGTTTATGTACAGATAACACTTCAGCTTTTTTGTAAAGTAAGTGTGAAGGATGCCTAAACGGTAAGTGCAATAAAATCTTCAATACAGCTCGATGCGCCCTCTCTAATTCTATGAGGTTTGTCTTAACAACGGATCCCCATGAACAGATACAATAAATAATAATACATTCAGCTAAGGCCTGATAAGTTTGAATAAGGAGCTTAGTGTTATCTATAATTCGTAGTTCTCTAAAAATATAAATAAGTTTTCTTAATCTTTTACTTACTGCTGTTACATGTTTTTTTCCAATTAAGCCTATCATCAATAATTACACCTAAATATTTTATGTCAGTTACTCTTTCCAATGCAGGACAATTAACGCAATAAACAGTGTGTTTATGGTGCTCGGATCACGATTGCAAGGATATATATGCATACGTATGACAAAATCTTTCCGTGATGCAGCATTGGTCTTGCTGAAGCACAAATACTTTGTCTTGTTGATATTGAGGGTCAGTAAGCTATCTTTAAGCCAGGCAGTAATGGTGCAAAGACCATTTTCTACAATTTAGCGAACATCCTTCCAACTAGAGCCATGGAACAAAATAACTGTGTCGTCAGCAAACATTTGTATTTCTGCTCCTTTAATTTTGAGTCTACAAAGCTGATTGATATAAGTCAAGAAAAGGGTAGGACCTAGGGTGCTGCCCTGCGGTACACCGTAATTTCCCAGCACAAAATTGCTACGGTGGTTCCCTATTCTTACGCATTGTCTACGGTCTGTAAGATAATCCTTGAACCACATTAGTGCATGTCCACGTATGCCACAGTTCTCCAGACGAGCAAGTAGTATTGGAATAGATACGGTGTCAAATGCTTTCTGCAAGTCAAGGAAAACTCAACATTTCTCACCGTTATCTAAAAGAGCCGTGACACGTGTTGTTAGTTGAAGAACAGCATCACCTGTAGATCGCTTTGAACGAAACCCATACTGATTTTGCCCCAGAATATGATTGTATTCTAGGAATTTTATTAGCCTATTATTAGTCACCTTTTCTATTATTTTTGACAATACGCTTAAAAGAGAAATTGGTCTATAGTTAGTAGCAAGTTTTTTGTCACCCGACTTAAAGATGGGGCAAATAATAGCATTTTTAAAAATTTCTGGGATGCAACCAGATTCTATAACTGAGATTAATTAAATAAGAGATAGGTTCGGAAAAAAGGTTACTAATTTTTTTTACAATAGAAATTGTTATTTTGTCAATTCCAGGTGCAGAGTTTGTTTTAAGACTACAAATGTCCCTGTTCACCTCGAAAGAATCAGTGAAATGTAGTGTCAAAGACTTACAAGGAGCATCAGTCAATTTTGTTTTTTTTAGACAGGTCTTTTTCATTATTGTTAAGCTTGAGAAGAGTTTTGTTTGCAAGTGCAGGACCGATAGAAGTAAAGAACTTATTAACTTTGTCTAGTGATTCAGTAGCAGTAGGTTTTATATGTAGCAAATCAGTAGGAGATGTATTTTTTTTTTTAATATTACATAACTCTTTTATAATATTCCAAGTCTGCATCATATTACCTCTATACTTTTCTAATTTATCTTTGAAATATTTCCTTTTTAATTCCTTTAAAATTTTCCGTAATAAATTTCTATAAGCAATATACTTATTTTTGGTTTCCTCGTTACTCGTATTTTTATTAGCCCTTCTATGCATCTTGTCCCGATTTTTTATAGCTACTGATAACTACACCTACTGATAACCAGGGCTTAAGCGGTAGTATGCTTTTGGGAATTTTCTGTATTTTAGTGTTATCGTCAATAATATTTACTAATTTATTAGTGAGTATATTAGCTGCATAATTAATATCTTTAGTTGATTACAAATCATTCCAATTCTCCATCTTAAATTTTTTTTCGATATTATCTATATTAACATTAAATTTATTTAAATATATGGGAGCTTTAGAACTGGAAAAACAGTTGACAATATGTAACAATATGGGAGAATGGTCAGTCAATTCATCAAATACAAATGTTTGAACTTTAGACACAGTTTTAACCATGAAGTGGTCTAGACAAGACTTTATTCTTGTTGGAAATTGTATGCCTTGTTTAAGCCCATATGTCGCCATTAGGTTAAGATACATTACTGTGTTCGCATTCAAATTTTCCGTTATAGTATCAAAGTTCAAGTCTCCAGTCAAAATTATAGTACCTTGAGATCTACACATGCTTAGAATAGAATCGGCGGGCGATAAGTGCATACAATGGCGGTGTCACCTTTTAATTTTAAAACCACACAATTTCCATCAAGACAATCTGATTCATAAGATGAAGCCTCCAACTCGTCACGAACATATACAACCACTCCGTCATTTTGGTTTAATCTGTTATGCGATCTATACATATTATAATTTTTTATGTTAGGCGGCGAGTAATTTTCATTTAGCCAGCACTCAGTTAGTACAATTACATCAATCAAGGTTTTAAATTTCATAAGAAACATGAGGAAAATATCAAAATTGGAATTAATACTACGAATGTTTAGTGTTAAAATAAGTAAAGAGCTATCTCTGCGCTTGTTATTAGTTGGAGACATTCAGACGGCTCACGCATTCTACTACATTTAATATTGTCAGTTTCAATGTCACTAATAATATCTGAATTTAACGTATTGAATTTTTATAATAATTAATACAATGCAGCAGTATAATATACAACAGTAATATTATAATATACAAAGAATAAAAGTAATATAAAAATATAGCACATAGAATTAGAGGGTATTTAAAAAATTTTGCAAGCGAGTAGTTTAAATATATCACTTGCTGTTTTGACATAATATTAATAATAATCACAATGCTTAGTAAAAATTTAGATACAGTTAAGTGGTTAGATTTTCTAGCGATATACATTTCAAAGATAGATGTTTCAATAATAATTATGTAATATTTGTTGATAAGAACAACACAAAATAATAATATTCTTAAATTGTTGCATATTATTAGTACGTATACGATCCGTATTGCACTTTTTTTAGATTTTTGTCGTGTTTGTGTTAAATGTGTAACTATTATGATAATATTAAACTTGCACAGTTTTTGTATATGTAAATAACGTAAGATGATTAACAATATATAAACGAAAGTTTTAGATTGATAGGCAAATACACTTACTATTAATAACAAGGAACTAATAAAAGTATAAAAATTAGATCGAGTACCGTTCTGTTTCCCTAGTCATTTCTTAAGCGAGTCGATGTCCGCCTCGCTGTTTATACGAATCGCGTGCCCGCCGTCCGCTTGCCGAAGGTACACATTCCCGTAGCTCGTCCAGCAGTACCGATAAGTCCCGCGCTAAGAAGAATATTCGTTTCGTTTTGGCGGTAAGATTTTCGGAAATATACACGGGTTTCGTAGGCCCGCTAATTCCAAGGTTTTCTATACTGTTTTTGGAATTTTTTTAATGAATGAATAATTTCTTCTTTTTTGGATGCTGTTGTAAATTCGACTATTATAGGCTTTGTTGTCTGTGATTTATTCTTGTTCTGTAGTCGGAAGATACTTTTTATTTCACATTGATTAATCATAACATTTAATGTTTGCCCGATGGTAGTAACTATTTTTTGTAACTAGCTTTTGTTTTCTGATTGAGCTTGTGGTACATTTCTTAGCTCGATATTTGTAGACCTCGCGCTTTTTTCCAGAATTTCAACTCTTTCCTCTAGCATATTTATATAGTTTCCATTAGCCTTTCTTTTACATTCTAATTTGTCAACCTTTTCTCTAATTTTGTCATATTTGCTAGTCATGAATTCTAATGATCTACATAATTTTAAGTTTTGTTCCTTTATTTCACGCATAGTAGTTGCCATATTGTTAAATTTCTCGGCCGAATCAGTTTTATTTCTTAATAGGATTTCCTCCATATAATATATATATATATATCCTAATATAGTGAATACATTTTTAAAAACATCATAAGTACTTATAAAGTAAATTATTAAGATTTTATTTGTTGTCTTTCTTGTGTTTTTACCTACACAGTCAAAACATTAATTAATGTGTATAAAATAAGTCGGTTAATAAATTTTGAAATATCAAGAATTGACGTACTATACAGTATACTTACACGTTTAGGAATGACTAATATTAATGAAAACGAAGACGTCGCGGCCGTACACTCTGGATCGAGGCATAAGGATGTGGGGGTGCGGGGTGCAGTGGTGAGGAGAGGGACGGCGGAGGGGTCAAGTTACGCAGGGTCGCCGTCGCGCGCCGCGGCGCTTGCGTCGCGCTGTCACCTGCGCCGACGCCTAGCCCGTTATATTCCACCCAGTATTCGACGCTAAATAATCGTCTCTCACGTATTCTCCGAGCAAATCAGTGTCGTTCTCTCAAATTTCTGGATGAAAGAAAAGAAGTCTGCACTCTAGTCAAGGGTAAGTCATTTATAAAATATATTTTTAAAAAAAACAAACGAAATATCGCAGCCCGCGCACGAGGCTATGACAGTGACAGCATTGGTTTGTTTATGTTTCGATTTTACGTTATTGTTGCATTGCGATTTTTTTTTAACTATTATAAACTTCTAATTATTTTATTTTTGTTGTGTATTTAAAATAAGAAAGAAGCGAATCAATTCAATATTTTAAAAAGAGCGGGTACATATTTATTTGTAATGCGAATGAAACTGCTATTTCTTTGGTTCAAGACTCGATTGTCCGGCACGGTTCAAAAAAGTTGTTCACTGCGCAAACGAAATTCCGCGACGTGTAGTACGAGTGGGGTTGCGGTAAGGGTTATAATTGCGTGTGCATGTGTAGCCTTGAGCGAAAGGGACGCAGGCGCCGTCGTCGCCGCGCCGCGCCGCCTTCCCAGGTAGGTGAGCCTGCGCCTGCGATCGTCGCGTAAAAGATTATTACGTAGACTAGACATAATTATTAATCGTGATAATTTATCGTATTAATGAAATTTTTAAGGTTACGTTTAAACCGATGTCGTTTTAAATAAAGTCGTAATTATTATTAGAATAATAAGTTTAGTAAAACAAATTTCATGAAACCACCGCTTTTTATATCGATATATTGGACGTTAGTTGATGTGATGATATGATTTGATATGATAATTAATGAATGAAATTACATATAAATATTTTGTGTATTTTTTAGAACTAGCTTAATATGTTGATGTAGTCAGAGAGAAAATTGTATAGGCGTTTTTACGGAACGAACGTTGCCAAAACCATACCAGATACACAAAACCTCTGTAAAAGTTATTTGTAGGTCTTTAAATGTCTACAGAAAAGTCAACGACAGAATCTACGTAACATTTATATCTATATAGCCGACAGTAAATATTTCTATTTACTTTTTAGCTAACTTACACGGGCGCGCCCTTATAAACACGAAAACAAACATGAATTTCCAAGTCGTCCGCTCTGGCTCTGAATTCTGTTTGTTTTATTAAGTAAACAAATGTAGATATAAAGGTAATTTAATATACATATACAAAATATTAAAGTAATCGAGCCGTTATACATATAATTAAAAATGCTGTGAATTGTTTTCATTTTATTAGATAATGTCGTGAAAAAGAAATAACAAATTTCATAACCTTTCCTAGTCACTCTCCCTATATTGAGCTGCATAAGGTTATACATTTTGTATCTGCTTAAAACATTTTATCTTCCACGTTCCACTACGTGTTATAAAACAAAGTCCCTCGCGGCGTCTGTCTGTCTGTATGAACGCGATAATTTACTAAATACTGAACGGATTTTCATACGGTTTTCACCAATGGACAAAGTGATTCAAGAGGAAGGTTTATGTGTATAAATATGTTAAAATATGACGATAATTTTTGAAGAAGTCGGAAAAAAACGAGCCGATTGGGAGCTTTCATCGAAAACGGTGTAAAATGCCTTCGAAATATAACAATATAATGTATGGTGAATTTTTTCCCTTTTCATAGATCTACAGAAAAGTCCGCGTTGGCATATGTCTATCTTTTAAGGATAGATAACTATATCCACTTTAATGTTTATAAAAATGGTTACATAATAATGTGATAATTGGTATGCTATAAAAACGGATATGATATTATTCCTTATCAAATTAAATACGTCATTTACTTCAAGCATGTCGTGTATATTATAATTGGCCTTTACGACTTTTTTTTAGGAATATTAACTCTGCTACCCAGGCGAAGCCGGGGCGGGCGGGTCGCTAGTAAATAATAAATACAATTGTACCGTTTTATTGATTTTTTTACTGATCTATATAACTGTCTTACGTCTTTTTAAATTGGCTTAAATATTATACTTAATAAAAAACTACATATTTTGTACGAATTAGGTACAAAACTTTAAATAAAAAAACTTAGTCTTTGATATTGTCTTTAGTTGTTTAAATATTGATGTAATTAGATTTAACTTACAGGAATGTACGATAAATGTACATATAAATTATTTATTTCAATGTTCTTTTATTTGCGGAATATTATTACAATAACCATTAATCTCCGTTGTTTTGATTATGTTTTAAACCAGAACATCACGTTTCTTCGATTAAATATTTAACGAATATAGTGCGCTTTATTAATAAGGTTCTGATGGAAACTTCAAGATAAAATTTAACAAGTTTTTTGGTTATAAAAAGTAAAATTAAATAGTCGTTTCGGGCAGAATCACTAGATGTCGCCCTTGGAATATGTAGCTACGTAGTTTAAGTAACGGTCAAAAGATGGCGTTGACCGAGTTAGTTTTCAAATTATAGTGATAAAAATAATTAAAAGAAAAAGGTAGGCATACTCCGATACAGATTATTTTAAATGTTTAATAACCCGTAAAGAGCCTTCGCTTACATTCTTGTCGATCACATTTTAAAATAACACAGATAAAAATAACAAAACTAGCGATTATTGTCTGAACAAAATGTCAAGGCCGTTATTTGAACTTCCTTTATAATATATATTAAAATATGAATAAGAAGTGTTCATATTTTATAATACAATTTTAAAACCAGTTTAAGCCTGCGTCTTCTTTTTTAATTTATTTTTATGAAAAAAAAAAATAAAGTATTAAATAAGGACGAGTCTAGAATTGTATCACAATGTTCATACAATATATACCTACCACGACGTTTTTTCAAAAGCAATACATTATGAATGATTTGGATGAATGCAAGTTACATTTTAAATTATTTGAATTTTAACATAACAACCTTACAGATTATCAATTTAATAGATATTCTCAAATGAAATTTAATTTCTTTTTTTACTTGGTAATCCAACAGTTATTATACATAGGTAACTTTATATTAATTATTATATGACAACTAAAATATAAAATTGAATTACTAATTAATAAATGGGTTATAGAAACAAAACCAAAACTTATATTAATTGCAACTTTTTTCCTAAGCAGATATTATTTGTTTATATCTTATAAAAGTTACAAAAAAAATGTTACCAAACAGTTCAAAGTGTTAGTATCTACTGAATAACAGATTAAAAGTCCGAACTTTGCCATGTTAGGCTTTGTAACCAATTACGCATTTAGGTAAATACAAAATAAAGTATATAAAGCTTAAAAGATAATATAATAGAACTATTTTTTGTTTCAATTAAGCTAAGTTCGATTAATAAAATTATATTACTTCAAATCGTTATTAGGCTGTGCTGTCGTTATAATGAACATGTCAATATATTTTACATCAAAATATTCCACGACATCAGAATAATGTAGAGTTGTAGACATTCAAGACGCCAGAGGACGATTCATTCGTTTATGTGTATAGTAATTAGACTCTAACGCGTTTCACTTTATAACAAAGTGATGCTTGGCTTCCATTTCCATGATGATTAATTGGTTAGTTTCGTGGCTAGTTTACAAGCGGACGAGGGTGACCTTTCCTTAGCTAGCTAGTAATCGAGTCGACAATGCTCCACAAATCGTGGACGGCCGAAGGAAGCTTTATAGTTTCTTCTGTGAGACTGTCATACTGCAGAAGCGGCAGATCGGGGTCGGGGAAGGGTTGGCCCCGCTTAGCGTTGACGAAGAAGGTGTCGTCGTCGAAGGCGAAGTTAGAGCACACATCCCCGACGCCCGAAGCTTAAAACAGGGCGTAAGGTCCTAGCGTGTTCCATTTCAGATGATTAGCTGATTAGGTTATCAGCTGGGATGGCCTTATGCTGACCGACGACCGGGTGGAGTGCGAGATCACCTTTAGACCCCAAAGGCTAGCTCCGCCGACAATTGCGTATTCCGATCCCACAGCCTCTCTGATTCGTACCGAAGACGGCCGTCGCACTGGTTTTAGCGGATAAGAATTCCACATAAACGGTGGTAATGGTGTTGTAAAACTCATGGATCCGAGTACCAATATGAAGGTTTCCACAGCGTGAAATTAAATGAAAAAATATAGTGGCTAGTTTTATGATCAGGCCGCAGATCCCGAAGTACTGATTTCTATACTCGGGTCGGGCCAATAAAATGTTATTGCTTTTTTCTATAGAGATAATCTCAGTATCTGCCCGGAGTCTGGAAGTGAGCAGTATTAAAGCGTTTTCACTCCCGTGCTTTCCAAGGCAAACTGAAGGAACTGTGTGCGCGAACTGAAGTGCACTCCCTATGCACTTTAGTTTGCGCACACAGTTCTCTAATATCAAACACTGCTGACACAGCGGGAAAATGAAGACGTACACTTAATACACACACAGACACTTATTGTT
The DNA here is from genome assembly GCA_905220585.2 of Nymphalis polychloros. Taxonomy (NCBI): domain Eukaryota; kingdom Metazoa; phylum Arthropoda; class Insecta; order Lepidoptera; family Nymphalidae; genus Nymphalis; species Nymphalis polychloros. The sequence goes on along the minus strand of HG992241.1, from coordinate 14,710,136 downwards.
GATAATTATGTAAATATATAGACAAAATAGTAAATGTGTTTGTAGCATTCGAACACACACAGACATTTTCATTTATCTTATATGTATCGATATGGATATTGTACTTATTTATAGTTAGCAACAATATATTAAATGTTTACTGATATTCTCTCTTAATACGATAAAAATTACACGCTGTCGGTCATTTCATGCGATAAATAAATTCCTTTTGACGTCAAAATTATATTTTATGTTTATAAATACTAATATATAATAACAGGGTACAAAACCGAGTTCGGAGGGAAGATATTGAGGCTCGCTGAAGAAGAAATTGCAGGTTTTTTAATTAATTGGGCTATAGTCGAGGTAGACTTATTACCTTCATATGTATATGTTTAAGTGTGTAGAAATAATTGGTCGGTCGAGACTTAAAATACTATTAAATGTTTCTCATGTATTTCTTATGAGACAATGAGATTATTATTGTATATATTATTTATAAAAAGGGTTCGATTTAAGTGTCTTGATAAACTCTTTCTGTCGGGATAACATAAATCGCAATCATTGTCTTGTGTTATTATTAAACGCGAGGATAGAATTTAATTTTAATAGCTATTCTATTATATAAAGTTGGAGTTTGTTATTTTGATGCACTACTCATAGGTTTCACTAGGCCGATTACAAAAATCCTCGCGTTCGACAGCCCATGTATTGGGCAATGTTGTGGACTATACCTAAGTATATTAGCTACCGGAAAGGGGCAAATGTTAGGTAGCCTCTTTGTTCTTATTTCTTTTCCAAGCTCCATTAAAATCAGTTCAGTAGTTTTTGCGTTTATAATATTAGTGGGAAGTAGGATGTAATATCACAGTAACAATATAACTTAATACGGGTGAGACCTCATGGAGCAGCTAGTATATACTATAGATATAATATTATAAATTTATTACAATAATACTTCCCTTCGTTAGTAATTTTCGCAGTTTATCACACATTTCCGTACAAACTATAAGTTGCAAAACAATCTAAAGTGAGTGCTGTATCAAATATTTGCATACGTAACGATGTGATTAACATTTTTTTACTTGTGTGAAGTGATACATAATCGGTGTAATCTTCGGTCATACATGAGGTTTTGCGTTCTTAGAGTTAAAAGTCTTTTTAGAAACCTAAATAAAACAAACTATTCTGAGGTTTCGAATTCCAGGCGCTCTGTGCTCATACTCATACACTAGGGTAAAGATTAAATTGTCTAACCTTTTTAGCCTTTTTAGCTAAAAAAAAGTAATTAGTATTAGTTAGACGCCTAAGTTCAAAGGTAGTAAATGCACAACTACTGGGCAAAGGCCTCCTCTTCTCTTGAGGAGAAGACTTGGAGATTATTCCATCACGCTGTTCTAATGCGGATTAGATACACATGTGGCGGAATTTAATCCAACACATGCACTGATTTCTCTCTTTCTGACATTATTGATTTGACATTCGAAAGAAGAAGAAACAGTATTGTTTAACTAATCACCCTGTAAACAAAGTTAATGAGTATGGCCGTTAGATTTTCTATTAAAATGAAATGCAAACAGCCCAGTTTTTACTAAAAAAAAATCTTAAAATACTATTTCCATTAAAAATACTATAGTCAAATGTCAAGATGAAACAAAACAGAAACCTGCAAACATAAAAAAACAGGTCTAAGAATATTTTCAGCTTCATTGCCTCTATTACCGGCTAGGATTGCTAGGCCCAGTCTTTGGAGCTATGTAAGCTTTGTGACCACCTGAAGAGTTGACCAGTTTCGTAAATTATTCCATTTGATCGGACTAAAAATAGAATTAATTCCATTAATCCTTATAGTCATATAATGGCAATGTTTATTATAAATATGAAAAATGTAACTAGCTTAATACATAATTAGAAGCACTTTGTTTAAAAAAAAAATGGTTTTGAAATTGCAAATAATGGCATTCCATTCCATATAATATTGTTAGACGTGATTAAGTTAGAATGTGTTATTTCCAATCACGAGGAAGAGGGTTCCACTTTAAGATCGACTAATATTCTCCAAACACGTTTCAATAAAGACACCGCGGGCGTTCCGTAATTATTTTATAACTTTTAAATGTTTTAATAACTTTAGGGCCCGCAAAGTACGCCCTGTGGTATATGGGAGGGCTTACTCGATGGCAACTGTTCAAATTCTTCCTTGACGCAGCGGGGTTTCTAACATCTCTGAATTACGGGTTGAGTAACACAGGCGACATTCGGGACGTTTTTTTTATAAAAGGTTAGTGGACTGGCAAATGGTACACCTGTAGCGCTATTCTGTAGGAAGAAACTCGAAACTCAGAAGGTGATATTACATTTCACCTATTTACAATTAGTCGGTTGTCAACATTTCACGGGTGAGTAATGAAATGAATACTTACAGAATTCTACAGCTGATGGTAAGTGGTTAACAACGCCCACTGTAAGAAATATTAACCATTGCTTTAGTAGCTAATGCGCCACCAATCCTGAGACCTAAGTATTTGGGTCCCTTGTGTCTGTAATACACTCGCTCACTCATCTTTTAAACCGGAACACAACAATAAAATCTAGTGTTGTAGCGGTGGTTATATGAGAAAGTAAATATGTTTTTTTTACCTATTACTATATAATATCTCCATTTTTTATCATCTATATATTCTTGTATAATAATAAAATCATGTGATAAATTGAGATAAAAATAATATAATTTGACGTCAGTAGTTTTTATTCTATCTTGTTTTTTAAATTTAGCACAGGTATAATTTTTCATATTTCGCAAGCCGAAATATAAAGATCATAAATTTAAAACGTCACACATCGTATAAAACGCTGCAATTGTGAACTGCCAGCATTATACCGTTTAGTTTACGGTGGTTTGAACGAACACGGCCGTTCAGGGGTCGATTCACCGAAATTGTGCTTAAATGAGCATGTAATAGTGCTTCGCGGATTTTATACTGTAACTTCTATCTATCTCGCTTGACGGGAACTACTTAAACGTTGTTACCTCTTGAATCATATCTACATTGTTATATGTCCTTTAAGAAACTTTATGTATTATTTATGTGAATATAATTTAATATGAATGACATAGGATATGTAGTTTAATAAATCCGGAAGAAAACAAACAAAAAATCTACGTCATTATATATTTATGATAATAAAATAGATTTTATTATTGTGCTTGCTCTTTTGTTATAAAGACTAAATTATATATAGTGTAACAAATCTCTTTCTCATGGGATTACTAGCTTCGTTTAGAAATTGCATACAGTGTATTCAGGCTCATTTTAACATATTTATATACTAGTCGGATATATTCAATCATTGAAGTAAAGTTAGGTGCTAACGGATGAGTCTGACGGATTACAAAACGGACATTGGTAGTCGACAAAGCTTGGAGTTACAGAGAATTTTCATAAATTATAGAGATGACTCTGGTCTCCATACTCGGACAAAAGGGTCGTCTGAAGATGTGACAGACGTTCGTTTGTTCATGTTTCTTGAGAGCTTAGCTTAAAATCGTCGGTCGGCTGACTGCCCACAGAACTGTTTATTTATGGAAGCGTGCCTTTGAAATCGTGTCTCATTGCACTATACTATACTATAATCCGCGTTAGAAATACATTGTTACTAATATTATAAAACCGAAAGTAAGTTTGTTTGTTACGCTTTCACGTCTTAACTTTTCAACCGATCATCATGAAATTTTGCATACACTGTCAGCGGTACGGAAAAGACATACGGTACCTAACACCTGAGCCCCCACTCAAAACGGGCAAAGCCGCGGGCGGGCGTTGACCAGTTAATACATTAGTAACATGTAACATTAATATCGTTGATTAATATGGTCTTTTCATGACCTTTTTACCTTACAGTGGAACATAAAATAAAATGCATATTTAATTAACTAAGTTTTCTTCTTTTTCTGTTTTCTGTTGCTCTGGTTCTTTGCTTTTTACTACTACTTTCACACGATTTAAATATAGAACTACATACTTTTGTAAATATTTATCATTTATACCATTGTCTTTATATACCTACGTATAATAAATTGATATTTAAAATATATTTTATAGATGACATACTGGCGCAATTGTCGTTGGAAAGGATATTTTCCATTTTTCCTGACGTTTTTTTTTTATATTTTTGAGCGTGTATTTATTTATATTTGCTATGCCGTTATGATATAGCATATATAAAAAATTACTCGCTGTTTATATGTAATTAAACGTTATTTTTTAAAATTAACGATAAAATATAAATTCGAAAATAATTTCCAAAATTCACAGGACGTTTTACTTTTTTCGTCTTTTCTGTAGATAGATAACACTTAGTTTTTGTTTTCTTAGGTACAAACGATAGATGCTGTGTAAGGAAGCTAACTTAATAAAGATAGTAAAAATCGCAGTATTTTCCGAGAATGTTACGTATAAAGCTGGTGTTTCTAATTACTCACAAGCTTAGTGGTCACGTCCGGACGTTTAAGGGCGAAGTCGAAACGTTTTATACTTTTAATCGGTGATCAATTTTGATTATGCTTAATTTCAGACAAATACAAGTACACTATTTCTCTAACCTATAAGTAACTTGTTTAATACATTCGTTTGACAATTGTATCTGGAATGTTCTTAATTTAAGATGTTATGTTTAAACTCAAGGACACTTTTCATACAATACAATTATACCGAGGTTTATAAATAAGAAAAAAAAACTATCACTTACTCAGAATCGAGCCGAGCAATTTGTATTATTCTAAGTATTACTTCAAATTACAACTTTTGAGCTGTCAATGAGTGTCTGATTTATTCTGATGTATAGCTACGACGAATAAAAAGGTTTATTGTTACGCAGAGGTAGATAATTATAGCGTCGCAATTTTTTTTTGTAGATATATTCCAATATGTGTTTAAAACAACAATCAAATTGGCCTATATAACTTTTGTTTTTACTTGAAAAGCGTCCAATTCTATAATTTTTTCTCCGAGTATTGATACGTTGTATCTCCAAAACTATAACAAATATATAATATAACAAATAACACGTACCTCGTACCTGAATAAAACTTATTACTAGGGATGGTGGTGATATTTTCTTGTAGGCAATCTCTTAGCTAAAAAAAGTTTGGCAGGAGTAAAATATTTGCTACTAGCTATTGCCCGCGGCATCGCTCGCTTGTGAAGGGTGGGGGAGTATTAGATACATAGGGTATCCTTTTTGTACCCCTAACGTCGTATGCAAAATTTCTCGATGATTTTATTTTATATAATAATTTAAATATTCTTTTGATTCCATCAGCTATAGTCCTCGTTTCACGTTTACGACAAACCATTCCTATTTTTATGAAAAAACTAAAATAATAAATGGAAAAACTATTTTAAGATTAATTTGACTTCATTAGCTTTCAAAATTATTTTACCATTATTGGTGGAAACAAGTAGTATGAACCTTTATAATATATATTTTCTTGTATTGTTAAACTGTCTTGTTTGGAAGATATATTTATTTGATAAACACTCAATATGTTGTTTCTTCAAGTATTTATTATAAATTTATCAAATCGATCTCGTGTATCTTAAATCCGATCTTCCGAAACTAGTAGTTTATAAGAACGTGTCGTACCGGCGCAATATAGTTAATATAAATAATTATTCAATTCAACCATATCAATCTTTTAATTTGTTTGACCGGGTTACAAAGACACAGCACATAGGACAGGGCTGAGTCAAATTTCATTAGCCTAGCTGTACCTGGAGATGCATTAAGCGTATTACAATCCACTCGACTTCGACTCTTGAGTAGTTGCACCTTCTCTGTGAACGCTTTGATTGAATTAATATTCGAAACAGGTCACATCACAATCACTCGAGAAAATTGTGTTTTTTAAAATAAATATCTTAGTATATAATTATCAAACAAATGAAATCTACCGACGATTTTATTGAATTATCGATGGAATTCCTTAGAGAGATCGTAGGAATCGATCAAATATTAAGATATTTAAATTATTAAAACACTTAAAGTTCTCATGTAAAAATGAAATAATATCTTACTTTAAATATATTTTATATACATATGTATGTTCATTTGTCGATTAATAAATGACACACTTTACTTTAAACATTATTTAGATAAGTAAATTAGATTAGTAAATAGTAAAATTAAAAAGTAACAGCCTGAAAACCTCCCACTGCTGGGTCGAGACGTTCTCTTTTATGAATAAGAATGTTTGCAGCTTTTTCCACCACGCAGCTCCAATGCGGATTAGCGGAATATCCATGTGCCAGACCTTTACCCGATACATGCAGGTTTCCTCTCGATGTTTTCCTTGAGCGCCAAGCACGAGATGTAATATGAAAATTCAGAGGTGCTTGCCTGGGTTTAGATCCGCAACCTTCGGTTAAGAATCTCATTAAATCTTACTCAGTCGGGAATCAAACCCTTCTTCAAATGTCTATCATGGCGAAATGTTGTAACATGCATTTCATATTTTTCAAGTTAGATAATAATCATAATAACTTAAGAAATCCACTAGTAACCGGTAGAGCCGATATGCCCCAGTGGCTAGAACAATTAAATTTAAATCGAAGACTGCGGGTTGGTAATCATCACTGTTTCCTTGTGCTTATGTCATATGATAATCGGTCACAGCTCCAAGCCTTCCTAAATTAAAGGCAGTCCTTTAGCCCAGCAGTGGGGAAATTACAGTCTACTAATTTTACATAAATATAATATGTATATATTCTTGGTATAATAGTGTAAAATCTTTCATCAAAAATATTACACCCTGTCTTATTGCCTCTACTGGTGGGCTGGTTCATTTTCGCCCAGGGAATTGCGGAATTGCGATTCAAAGGGGAAATGCTGCAAGCATTCTTGCCACCATTCGACGCGGTCACGATTTGAACAGTTACTATTAATTTTTATTTGTATTTATTTAAGACAAATAAATTTAATGTAAATAAATGTTATAATAAATAAATAGTTGCACTAGTAACATGTTTCTTAACGAAAGAACCTGAATGAAATACGTTGTCTCGGCTTAATGTTACGACTTGACATCAATCAACGAAATTGCATTGGAATATGTATTATTTGTTGGAAATTTATGAGTTAGAATTATACGGTCCGAACACGATTCGCAACGTGAATTCCCACATCTTAATATAAATACCAACCAATTATGTGCGTATATGCAATCGCTATTATAAATATGTTCGTCGTAGGTAGTTCGTAATTTCATGTGCATGCCTGTGCAACTACATGCGTGATATAGGGCATAGCAACAATATTAAATACTAGTTTTATCTGGACTTTTGGTGTGGACGTCGCATTTTATTTTTAATTTATTTTATTTTATGATTCTTAACTGTTAATACAATTAATGTAACTTTTATAAGTTGTTTCATGCACGGATTATGAGAAAAAAAATTAACCTTAAAATTAAAAAAAACACATACAGAATAAAATGTTAGGAATATTGAATTTTATTAATATAACTTTTTTTTTTAAATTAGTGGATAATTTTAATGAGACAAGACAATACTCTAAATTTGTACAATCTTAAACAACAAAAATCGATTGCGTTGTATTTTATAGAGCCTGTTTCAGGACAAGTTTAATTTAAATAGGTATGGAAAATTGCAAAAAAAGTCTTGCTTGTTTTGATTCGTTTTGATTGTATATAAGTATTATGAATACGGTATTATATAAGGATTATGTAATGTATGTCACCTACGTCGTATTCTACTCTGAATGCTTTCTAACTTAAACAATAACATTTTGTTACAACGTACATAACGATTTGCCTCTGAGAAAATCTCGTAAAATACACTCTCTGTGTATACAAGTAAATAATATTATGTCTGTCCGTACTTTAAAAAAAACTGCCGTTTTGCGGGAAACCAAAACAACCATCTTTTTTATTTTAGACTAGCTGTTGCCCGCAGCTTCGCTCGCGCGTGGTCTTTATCTATACTAATATTATAAATAAGTAAAAATAGATTTTTTGTATGTTTGTTTGTAGCGAATAAACTAAAAAACTGCTGTACTGTTTTTAAAAACCTTTTTTACCTACAGAAAGATGCGTTATCAGCTAGTAATTAGCTGCCCGTCCCGACTTCGTACGGGTAAAATAAGGATTTTATCATTTTTTAATCAATAAGATATAAACATTTACCAATCGATTTATTCGCCCATCCAGTATAGTGTATGTGTGTTCAGTACAGGGCATATAATAATCCTACTTCCTACTAATATAATAAACTCGAAAGTTTGTATGGATGTATGGACGTTTGTTACTCTTTCACGCATAAACTACTGAATGGATTTTAATGAAACTTTACAATAATATAAGCTTAGGGAATACCAATTAAGTGGTACATATGGCAATAATGGAATATGTTTTTTTTATCCAAACATCACCAACATAGTGAAGTTCGTATATTTCTCCCTAAAAGATATTGATATAAGATATTGCGTATTTTGAATTTCATTATTTGCACCCAACTCTTCCAAACAAAAATAAAAGTTTCTAAAAACTTTGAAATTCATGTTTATTAATTCAATCAAAAAACTCAAATAGTATATTTCTATTTTTTTTAATTTTTATACTAATGCTTTTACCCCGTTTCTCCCGTTTGGAGTTAAATTTCTAAAAATGACGAAATACGTATGCATAGCTTTAATACTAAATATCATTCTTCTTACACCAAAAGTGACGGAATCCCCATACAAACTTTCAACCCCTTTTTTACCCTCTTAGATTTAGAATTTCAAAAACGCTGAAATACATTTTTATTTATTTTTAAGCTTGTTCATTAAATTTCATGCTTCTAACTTTAAAAATGACGGGTTTCTAAACAATCGTTCAACTCTTTAGGTAGAATTTCCAAAAATCCTACCTTAGTGGGTGTTATAAAATGTATCAACTGCCAAAATTTCAAGTTTCTAACCCCCGCAGTTTAGGCTCTGCGTTAATGAATCAGTTAGGAAGAGTAATAATATTATGTGAATAGATATCAACAAAAATATTTTTATAACTTTTGATAGACTCAACTAATTTTGATGAAATAAAGGCTAAACGGAATCTTGAAATAGTTCTTATAATAATTCGGTTTTTTCAATTTTTAGACGATTAAAAGATACAGACATGCAGACAGTAAAAAAATTAAAAAAAATGATTGCTTTGGTTTTGGTAAATCGTAAATAGCCATATAACCTTTAAAACAGGCAGTTATTTTGAAATAACAGACAGAAACTTCAATTTTATTTATATGTATGGATAATTTATTAATTAATTCGTTTTTGTTATAGATTTATGTTATTTTGTGTACAATATAAAGTATAAAGGAAAAGTTTCTTCTGTCAGAGACTAAATAAAATCAGACTTAACCAAGGCTACTAATTTAATTAAACAAAAAAAGGGAATTAAAACAAATGTTGTCCATTGAACTTGACACACATCTGAATAAGCTGCTTAAGAGGCCATTCTATGTAGAAAAAGTATATAATATACAAACAAAAGCTATATAACAATTTTAATTAAAGTTTCAAAAGCAGTTATTTGACCGCTCTGGTAGGTTAAGTGTTAAAAATGAGATGACACTTATAGCATATATATATACATATATAAATACAACAATAATTACACAATCATTAAAATAATCAAAACATATATAAAATCAAACAGCTAAACCATCATAATCAGTAAAGGTGTAGTAAGATATATATTTTTTTATAATCAAATATAATTAATTACTTAATGAAAACACAAATTTAACAAAAACAAAATATAAATGAAATCACATAGCTTAAGCATTATTACATTGAGTGAGGCCAATAAAATGCAGTAAATAAATGATATATATATTATTTATATATTTTTTAACCAAATACAATTAAAAGGCAAGCAAGAATATGACTACAGTACAAAATTTATAACAAACTAAAATATTGAATATTAAGATGGGTTGGTACATTCATTTTATATAAATTAATACATTTAATACATTACTATTTTTATCTTATTTATGTTATTTTTGCAGTGATTTTTTTTTAAATATATAATATCAATATCTGAGTACACTTAATTATATATTATATGCTCGCACAGATCTACTTCTTCCTATTCATGATTATGCTGTCGCAAGCTTGATGTAGCCAAAGACCAATTGAATTAAGCTGAGAGATTACAAAATACTTTTATTCGGTTTATATTGGGATGAGGCAAATTAACCACGTTTCACAATTTAGTTCTCTTCTTAATTAGTTGCCCGTCTGACTTCGTAGGAATATGCACATCTTCTCTATTCTGTACTGTGTGTTGTTTAACCCTTTTACTCCCCCTTCATCACTTGATATTCATTAGATGATGACGGTTATGACGACATCTCAGTGCTTTTATTTATGTGCTCCGTATTTTGTTGTTCGATCACTACTATTTTAGCTATCTCTTTAACTTTCTTTAGTGACAGATCAGACTGTTGTAATAATCTTTGATGTTTGGCGAGCTACTCTAACACATATTCGCTGTAAATTTATCACTGACCAATGACTATTAATTCAACGAAATCGCATTTTAAACTGTAATTTTCTAGACTCGTAATAAAGTTGGTTATATTTTCGTGTTTGCTTTGTTTTCTCATAAAAAATACATGTCAGGCCATAGTTAAATTTTGCCTCGGTTCGAAATACTTGTTACATTTATTAATGAGGTCTTCTAAAGTAATTTCTGTTATTTTAATGTTGAACAAAATTGCTATTTTTCTCTATTTACACTTCTTATATTTAACCAGTGGCTAATACTCCTTATATATATCCAGTGGCTAATAAATATAGTTCAAAATATGGTTGCCATTTTTTCCACGTAAAATTGCTATTTATTTCGTTGTATAGAAAAAACTTCGGTAGGTAAGTTTGAATTTTTATCTGCCGTTTTAAAACTTTTGACAGGAAACACGAATTTAGGACAAAATTATACTTATTTAAAGTTTTAAGAAGTGATATACCACGTTTATGTTTAAAGCAAGCACTTCTATAACCATGTATTATTGTTATAGTTGTTTTTAGGCTTTGTTTGTACACCTATATACTATTCACGTATTAATTATTGTCACTGAGTTAACTGACTTGCTCACACGCAGACTTAAAGCGTACTGTTATGAAAGATATAAGATGAGATCATAAAGATACACCCAATATATATGCAATATTAGTTTTTATGCAAAAACAACACACGAAGCTACTGAAAACACGAAATTGTTAACAAAACTTTTTGATTTTGACAAATAACAGCGCGCGTACTTTTCCTACAGATAATAATTTATTGATGTTTAATAGTGATACTAAACTTTTAAAAAATAAATAAAGAGATTAAAAATTTAACAAAATATAGGATAAAACATAAGCAAAAGTGTATATTACATGTAATATTTAATCTCTTTTCAGTTTGACCATAACCATTTTTTAATAAATGTTCTACATGTATCTTTAAATTGACATAACTTTATTATTTATGAACCGATTGAAATAAAACAAACACTAAATGTTAAGTGAAGTTAGCCATAATACATTAGTGAAAACCGCACTCAAATCCGTTAAGCCGTTTTTAAGATTAGCGTGCACAAACGCACAGACAAACAGACAAACAGACAAACAGACAAACAGACAAAAAATCTATTAATCATTGTTTTGGGTTCTATTGTGTTTATAATGACCCCCGATAAAAGTTTTACTCATTTATCTTCCATGTACAGACATCGACCAGTTACAGATTTATTATATGTATAGACTACCGGTAGTAGGTGTTACGTAATAATTTCAATATTTTATACCTCCATTTCATATATGCATTATGTGTGTTAAAATGCCACATTTTGAAGTTCATCACAAACTTAATTCAACGCTGGCGAAGGCGCGAGTTTTACTAGTCAATAATAAATATTGTTTAGTGGTAATATAATATTGTATAAATTTCCTTGCACTTATTACTAGCTCAATATATTATCGTTGTTTTTTTCGATTTTATTGCTTTTTATTAGTTTAATATAAATCGTTAGGTTAGTTCATGTTTAATGCATGCTGCTTACATATGTAATGACTTAACACTTGGATTTGTGTATCCTGTTAGAATTATTAATTTAAATGTGTTGTGTTAGGCAGATGGTTTAACTTTCTCAACAAATAGATGCAATACATACAATATATTCTTTTCTGAATGATCACTCTCGGTATGTATATATATATATATATATATATATATATATATATATATATATATATTATAATTAATAAAGCCTACGGTATTCGATTGTATTGTGACCAACGACCGAAAAATTCCTCAGAAAAACCTCAGCGGTGAACGAAAACATCTCGAAGAAACCTGCATGTGTCGGGATAAATATCTTTCATATGTATAGCTACTAGTCACCAAACCGCATTGGAGCAGCGTGGTGGAATAAGCTCCCAACGTTGTTCTACATTAAAACAATAAAAGAATAACATTAAACTTAAAAAAATAAACTTGGCCCAGCACTGGGACACTTACAAACGGTTACTTATCTTTTAATTTTAGAAAATAGCTGTATTTCGTTGTTAAAAAAATTGTAATATCATAAACAATTTTACTTCTATTATTAAAAATGTCGTTTTGTTACGTAAGTACGATGCAAATACTTGCGTAATTGACAATGTTCATGACGACAAGATCGATGTGAGCGAACACGAGGCTCGTAACTAGCTAAATAGTTAGCGGGGATTTACTTTGACAGCTGGAAATGGTGCAATTTATGTTACGAATGCTCAATTTACTATGTGTAATAGTACGATGCCGTGGGAACAAAAATTACTCTATTACTGTCCACTATGGTAAAACTTACGAATAAAGAGGCACCCTGAGGTTATAGCTCTCCGGTACCAGTTACCACCTACTCATCAATTATTTTGCAGCTAAGCATGTGATAGCGCATTAACAATGTCATTGTCTATGGGCGAAGTTCCGCTGGATTGATGGCTCATTGCTCGTCTGACATACAAAACTTGCATTTGTTTAAAAGTAAAGTGAGCGGCACCCTTTCCTTTTGGGGAGGAGCTTATTCCACAACGCTTCTCTTTTCCAGGTTGGCGGATACACATGTGGCAGAGGCTAATACGAAACATGCGTCTACTAAAGATATTTTTCACCTCGTCTACTATTTATAGACATTTAATCTTATCTTAATATCTTGTGATAATAATTGTTAAAGTAATTCAATGCAAAATGTAATAATAATAATACTGCAAAAATGATAATCCTATCTCTGCCTGCCTGTGGAGCTGTGGTTTTTTCTGAGACTGTCAAAAGTGTTCTATATTGATTCTAATGAAATGAAAATGTTTGATAATTATCCTTTGTCTTTTTATAATATAAAGTTATATTTATTTTATGAATCCGCCAAACATATGCAATAGCATTGTAAGCTTCAACATTTTAAACTTTAAAGTGCGCTAAATTTCATTAAAAACATATTATTTGAATAAAAAAAATGCAATATTGATGACCGAGAACGTGCGCTGCGAGCCGACTGCTCCCTCATTAGGAATTATAAAATATAATAAACAACAACTTGTATCGTTTTCTTACATTGGCTACACTTCCCACTGCCCACGATGCGCGTCTCTGATTATTATGTTACGATATCGGGTGCAGCGCTAGTGACAGCGAGTTAGCGAGCCAATATTATTATTTTTGAAGTGATAACTTTTTATGGGAGGGTAAACCGCTTCGTAACGTAACGCGTTACGGCGATTTTATTACCGACGCGGACTGCTTTACCTGAGAGTTACCAACCTAACGCAATCTAGCGTATACAGATAGTACTTATAATAATTTATCAACTCTCAAGTACTAATTTAAATTATATTTAATTTTAAATATTATGACTTCTGTTGAGCGTCCCGAGACGCACACGTTTTTTTGTTCAGTATATTAATGTTTATATTTAACGTTCCAATTCTGAAAAATGAACTGAGTTACTCGCACTGTCTAACATTTCCCATTGTTGGTTAGAGAATTGTTAATTTTTTAATGTATTCTGAGGGATTTTCGAAAAATTTAGTCGTTATGAGATTTATAATTGAGAAAATTAATAAATAAATAAAAACAGCGTTTCGTTTATAAAATCAATTTAATTTTGATAAGTGTGCAGTATATACACAAAGAGAAGCCGCACAAGGGGGTAGGAAAGAGCGGCGTTCGAGAGAGAGCATGATTATATAAGAGAGCGTTATGCTGTTCGTACTCCAAAGGCATTTCACATCAATAATATTTTCATTAGAATTTGTTTATTCTTTTTAAAAGTTTTTATATTTTCAATGACGGATGTTTACTGACCGACACTAATAAGTCGCCGGTTCCATCTACAACCAAGTGTAAGACTTTCCTGGAGTGTAAGACGAGCCTGGAGACGATATTGTGAAATACTTCTATTGACAATGTAAAGCGGTAGATGGCCTTTGAACAATGTAAATATTAATTATAATCGACTACGCCTACTGTTTACATGTTTTTTCATTAATTATTTTTAACGAGAACCAACATATACTTGAAAGAACTCTAGTAAAATATGCTTAACTAATTTATTATTTAATATGGTCAGACGTTTTTATCAACTAAATTTGATATATCAAAAAAAAAAAAAACAGTTTACGTAAAACTCCATCGTAATAAAAAGTTTAGAATCGCAGTTAAACGCACTGCACTTTGCGAGAAAGAGAAGAAATTTTTATTCTATCTCACGTGCTACCGTGCGGAAAGATTAATATTTTTTTGCGTACCGAATCGTCGATATACTCTTTTACATTATTACAGAGTTCATTAGGATGGAATTTAGAAATCAATTATTACGAAACTGACCGCGTGTTTTCAAACTACAGACATTTATGAACCAATTAAACCAACCAACGCAATGAAACTATCAGTCAATAAAAGATCTCAATATCAAAGAGAAAGTTGGTGGATTTATTTTAGTGATTTCATTTTATTTGATGACGTTCTAATGGGCCTCCTGATGGTAAAGTGGATGACATGGACACTGTAAGAAATATTAACCATTCCTTACATGGTGAATGGCCACCAACCTTGGAAACTAAGAAGTTATATCCCTCGCGCCTGTAATTTAATTACAGTGGCTCACTCCCTCTTCAAACCGGAACACAACAATAGTAATTAGTGCTGTTTAGCGGTGGAATACAACTGTGGCTGAATATCATTCGTCACATTTGTTTTCTCACATTGATCACCGCTAAGACAAGATGAAATGATGGTTGTCTGGTTCTATGTTCGATTCCTCATTTTGCTATATGAATCATAATAATAATACAGTTGTATGACACAAACCTCAAACATATACATATATAATTAGTCATTTAAAAAAAATATCTTCTGTTTATTTGTCGTACTGTATTCATCTTTATAAAAATAGTTTTATTTTTAAATTAATTATACTCGTTTTCTTGAAATAAAAGGCCTATAAATACACGTAACGATATGTACTATCGGAAGTATATAGTAGTTCAAAAAACTCCAGGAAGAAAACTGGCACAAAACATTCTGCCCAATAAAGAAGTAGTCTTTTTTGTCTAATGAAAACTTGAGTTTGTATTGTCACCAAGCTTATGACATATTTGATGCTGTCTTGCAAGACAAACATTCAGATTTCAGACACAATAAAATAATCCAAATTATAAGATACACCAACGGCGCGGACAACACGAATGTAAGATGATCGATAAATAATATATTAAAATAAACACATGAATAATAATTACTATAAAAACAAACTAATTATACAAATTATTGATATGTTGTATACATGTCGCTGGCACTATTCCCTCCCTGAACCGCTGGTCTCAGTATTTGGGCTAAGTAAGCGTCAGTTCTTGGGTCACCAGAAGTGTGGACCAGTTCCTGTTTAAATGTGTTTGACTACCTCGTTGGTCTAGTGCCATATTTTAAATAATAAACATGAGATAGTATTGTTTGCTGACGACACTTCCTTAATTTTTAAAATTAAAATACGCTTATCAATATATGACGAGGTAAACAATGCTCTCTCTGAAATAGTACATTGGTTTAGTGTTAATAATTTACTGTTAAACAGTAAAAAGCCAAAATGTATTAAATTCACTATTCCCAACGTGAAATTTGTAAAAACGAATCTACTTTTAAATGGGGAACCTTTAGATTCTGTAGAAGCAACCGAATTTATTGGTATCACAATAGATTCTAAGCTTCAATGGGGCCCATCATATTAATAAATTGGCAAATAAACTCAGTTCTGCAGCTTTCGCGGTAAAAAAAACTTAGAATATTGACTGATGTTGATACGGCTCGCCTAGTGTATTTCAGCTATTTCCACAGTATAATGTCTTATGGCATTCTACTCTGGGGTAATGCAGCCGACATAAATACGATTTTTGTACTGCAGAAGAAGGCTATTCGTGCAATTTACAACCTGGGCCCAAAAGATTCATTAAGATGTAAATTTAAAGAAACTAAAATAATGACTGTCGCTTCTCAATATATATTTGATAATGTTATGTATGTACGCAAAAACATAAAAGATTTTACCAGAAATTGTGACGTACATACTGTTAACACCAGGAACAAGTATAAACTTACAACCACTATTACTAGATTACACAGAGTTAGTAAGTCTTTTATGGGACAATGTATACGCTTTTACAACAGGATCCCAGAAAGCGTTCAAAAATATTCAATTATGAAATTTAAAAGAATTGTTAAGGAACGCTTATGTGCTAAAAGATATTACGCAATCAATGACTTCTTAGATGATTGCACACCTTGGGAATGAAACGATCGCGTCCAGGCTATTTCAAATAAATAAGAATACTATAATGTAAATCAACTATATTTGTAATAGAATAAGCAAAAAAAATCCCGCGGAGTTTCTTTCGCCGGTTCTTCTCAGGTTTGAGATGTTTATTTCCGAACCGGTGGTAGATTTATGACAATCAATAAGCAAGTGTAACGCTTCTATATTGAATGAAGAAATTTGAATTTGAATTTGAATTTTAGTGGCTAGATGGGTTGGGTTCAAATCCCAGGTCGAGATGGTAAAAAAAGTTATCGGTTTTTGTGTTTAAAATTTCCTTAGTGGCAACTTGTTGATGAAAATCGGAAGTGTGTACACTCCCTTGCCTCGGAAAGCACATTAAGCCGTTGGCCCTGCGCCCCAGTCTTGGTTTGCCGCCCCATCGGATTATGTGTGAGTGGGAATAGAGGGTGCATCTGTTTTTGCGCACACACTTGTACAATATAATATGTACTGCATATCCCTTGAGTTTGGCCGCCATGGCCGAAATCGGTCAGGAGGACATCATCATCAAATGTTATTTTGTTAATTTTTTTATTATAATATAAAAATACATACACATATATTTAAATGAGGTCATTGTGCCATAATATTAAACTACAGTATTTAAATTGCTTTTTTCGTCGCATTAAAAGTTTTAAAGTTAAAATACATCGATAATATATTGACGTGTATCTGACGTCGCATTAAAACTTTTAAAGTTAAAATAAATCGATAATATATTGACATCAAACTATGGGACGGTGACACTTGCAATATTATAAACGATGGTCAATGATAACTCGATCCTGCAATTACAGTGGGCACGTAAGCTACAACGGGGGCATTTATATTATTCGCTATGCGTGGCTAATGAGCGAGGAGGCGTAACTTTTCGCTGTATATAATTATAATAATACTAGTCGCTGCTCGACTTTATCCGTTCCGAACTGTATACTTTAAATATAAAACATATTATTATAATGAAACACTTTAAGCACACTCTGTAAGTGTTTTTATTTTACATTGTACGTGTGTTTCGTTTCTGAATTCAAATTGATAGTTCTGTTAAATCATATTAACTTTTAACTGTTAAAAGATTAGACTTAAAATTGTGGTTATTATTATTGAAATAATGATAAACTCGGTGGGTGTGTGTAGATAGCACCTATTTAACACTTATTCTAGTGCTAAATAGTTCCGGTTTGAAGCGCGAGTCCGACGTAAGACACAAGGGACATAACTTGTTATTTTCCAAAGTTGTAGAATAGTTCATATTTCTTACAGCATCAATGTCTAGGGACGATTGTGCCCACTTACCATTGGGTGGCATTGTTACAAAAAAGTCTCACATTGATAGGTACATATCTCGATATAAATGTAAATGTGTGTAATGACCACGCGAAGTCAGGTTGTGGGCCTAATTCATACGATTAATTAAAATATTTTGCATTAAATTTAACTTGCGAACATTTTGATATCAACTACTTTATTTAATGTACGTATAGATAGTTAAATAATTAAGTTGATGGGTAATTATTAGAATACCTTCCTTTGTTAACTTAATTGATATTTACCGATATGTGAAATCCGGATATTATTTTAATACATAGTTCTTTATAAACTCACGAAAGTCACGAACTATAAGAATACATTTTAATTACAGTATATTTGTGCCTCTCACGACGTTTTGCGTTCGACGGTGTAGGAAAACATCGTCAGGAAAAATAAATGTGTTGGATGAATATCTGCCACATGTGTATTCAATAGGCCGTATTAGAGAAACATGTTGAAATAAGTTCCAAATCACCACTCACCTAAACCTAATAGGAGAGGAGGCCTTAGCCGATTGTTCTGCATTTTTATTCTCTAGATAATGTATATAACAGATTAGATAAAGCTAATCTAACGCTCCATGTTTCTCAGCTGAGTTTCTTTCGCCGTTTCTTCTCAGGCCTGAGGTGCTTCATTCCGAAACGGTGGTAGATTTTTTGATAATTCATAGACGATGCAATTCGAGTATAGTAATATAACATTTATATTTTTATGTAAATGTTAAATAAGATACTTATTCACTATTCAATTTTAATTCGTTATTACTTATACTTATTATATATATAGAAAAAAATCTAAATTACATTTAACGTAATTTACGTCATCTAAAAACATTTTGTAAATATATTTAATAAGGGATTTTAAGGAAGGTCGAAACCTAGGTTCAAATCCAGTCAAGCACTACTGTTTTAACGTACTTAATATATATATGTTTATTTTCGTAATCGAAATAAAATATGATAAAGAGCACCGACATGAAACTCAGTACTTCCACTCCACGATCAAGGATAACATGGTGAGGTAACCTGCATGTGTAGCATGAAATTCTGTTACATGTGTATATATCCATCAAATTTCATGGGGCAGAGTCGATGAACACATAAATAAAAAAGAAGACAGCAGAACATACAGAAGCAGGTGAACATTTACACAGTTGGTATTTGCGGTCTGTTCATTTATTTTACTCTTTTTATACGTGTGTATATACGAGTAAATACGTTTCGCCGTTATTCGATAAGTAAATCTTCTCTGTAAATTGATAGACCGCTCAAATATAACTGAAATAGTAAAGTTTCGTTAGAATAGTCCAATAAAATCAATATATCTCTAGCTAAAAATATCTATGAAAAACTATCTTAGTTCTAACGATTTCAGTACGATCTAATATAAGTACAGTACGAATAATAATGACTATTATGGAAACAATTAAAAAAAACCAATCTTTATTTGTGATAATTTATAAGTAACAGTCTGTGAATGACCCACTGCTGGACTAAGGCCTCTTCTCCTTTTTTGAGGAGATGCTTTTGGAGCTTATTCCACCACGCTGCTCCAATGCGGGTTGGTGGAATACACATGTGACAGAATTTCAGTGAAGTAAGACACATGCAGGTTTCCTCACGATGTTTTCCTTCGATGTCAAGCACGAGAAGAACTATAAACACAAATTAAGCACATGAAATATTGGTGCTTGTCCGGATTTCAACCCACGATCATCGGTTAAGATTCACGCGATGTAACCACTGGGCCATCTCGGTTATTCGGATAACTTATTATATAATGTAATTGTTAAAAATAGCACACGCTCTATGTATATACAAAAATGTATAATGTATAATGAATGTACCATAATATCCTGAAACAATTTAATGTTTACGTTAATTTAATTTAAAGTGTATTATTGAAAAACATAATTAAACGAGTTAATTCAAGCAGGCTATTCTAAATAAATCATTATTTATTATTATATGTAGTTATTGAATAAACAATTTCAATATGATTTAAAATGCGAATGTCTAAGATTACTAAAAACAAAATCGAAGTAAAAATTTACAATCTAGATTTGATAGAGATTAGTATCGTAGAGAATTGTAAAATCTGGATCGAGCCGAGCGAATGTTACGTTGCCCACACTTCGAAGTTCACCCGTAGCCCAGCGGTCGAATGCAAATCTTCTACATATAAAACATCTAATTCGTCCGTATCAAACAAAAAGCTTGCTTAATTTTAAGGCGAAGTGGGCTACCGGCTGCCAGTCGGTTATTACAGCGCACAATCAGATGTAATTTCAATAAGTATGGACTCGCTCACGGCTACGGTTACCCGATCCTTTATATCCCATCTAATAAACAGTTCGGTATCACGAGAAAGCGAATTGATCTTAAAATTGATGTATTTATCATTACTTTCTCACGAACTTCGATAGATTCCACTTTACATTTTAATCGCGAATAAATAAACGTTCAAACTTAAGGCGGAGCGTTCTCATATACAGTCTATGACGTCCTTCGATACTTATTTACTGTTCGAAGGAGGTTTCATATTGTGTTTTGTTGTTGTACTTTAAAAAGATTTCTATTGGAACTCAAAGCAATTCTATTTGATTCGTTGCTATTGTAAGCAACTATCGAGCGCTTATAACCTTTCATAGAATTGAAAACTGGTGCCTTTACTCAACAACTAGATTAAGTTTATTTATTGAAAAATCTTTAAAGCTACTTATTTGCTTAGAGCCGTGGTGGCCCAGTGGTTAGAGCACGTGATCATGAATGAAGATCGTGGCTTGAAATCCGAGAGTGCACTATTGAGCTTTCATATTCTTAATTGAGTTTTGGAGTTAATCTCGCGCTCAACGACGACGGAAACCTGTATGTGTGAGATGAAACCCTCGAGCACGTTTGATATAAATTGTTATACTTTAAACGGCGATCCAACGCGTATATCTGTCGTTCTACAATAAAACATAATTTACATTTAGCCGCTGAAAGCCGCGGCACAAGGCGCTATTAATCACTCAGATAAACACCGCCAATGAAGGAAGGAAGTCGGCTACGTTTATATTTTGTGTGACAAAATACCCGGCGGTTTGATCCGGACGCAAAAACTGAAGCAGCCTAACATTAGTGACGTGGCGTTGCACTAATTATATCGATATTTTTTTATCATTAACGTAATATCGCGTTACGGAGAAAATATTTCTACAATGAAATCGACGTATTTGTAGAATAGTTATTTAAATTTCATTTATACATATAGTAAGATAAATAAATGTATTTCCCAAACAACCAAATAAACAAAATTTATTGTATAGGTTGGTGGACGAGCCTTTGGGCCACCTGATGGTAAGTGGTCACCAATGCGTATAAAAAAAAAAAAAAAATGAATAGTTTTTTTTTATTTGATCGCTAACTTTCAAGTGGCATGCGATGCCACTCATTAGAAAAATGAAGTTTGAGTTTAAATTTTCTAAATAATACAATCTGAGTAACGTGATCGTATAAAATACATGTTTCTGATAATTTTTGGTTTATAAAACATAATATTTTGAAATAGGTATGCAGTCTAACGGTTTCCTAACTGCATTTCATGTTTGATTTACGGAATTCTGTTTTTAAATCCTCATTTAACTGCCCTTTGTGTGTATTGTAAGTTATTTTAAAATTTATTCTTTCTTCATTTCTCCTTAACGCTTCGTTTGTAACTTTTTCAGTATGTTTATTTATTCGGTTCGCCGCTTATTCCAATCGCCTCTTAACATCTTTTTTCGTATCATTGTCCCATGTGTACATAAACCATATCTATATATTGCATAAGATATAAATGTTTGTATAATTTATTAAACTAGCTTTTCGTCCTGGCTCCGCAAATTTAGGGTAGGGGTATGAAACGTTTATCCTTATCTTCAGCAATCATGTGTGTATATGTTTTAGAATTCATCGTAATCCTGTTTAATTTTGTATATTCAAATTTTAAAATGAAAAACTAACTAGTAATTGCCCAATTTAGTATTTTGGTTCATTGGTTCAAATTTGTTATGAGCCAGACTAAGTAACTTGGTGATAGAACTTATCATATATTGAACCGTTAAACACCAATACTTTTTATTGTTGTGTTCCGGTTTGAAGGGAGAATGAGCCATTTTTACTGTAGGCACAACGGAGAAAACATTTTAGTTCCCAAGGCTGGTGGCGCTTTGATGTGATTGTGATACAAGGGATGGTTAAAATTTCGTATGGTGGGCTCTTACCATCAGGTGGCTCATTGGATACATTTTTGCGTCTTTACTTTTTTAGTATAAATACTTCAAATCATGATAACGCACCCCGATTTTCATTTCCAATCGCTTCAGTGCAAGCGGGCAATGTAAGCTGTAATAGTGGGCTGCGTCTTGTACCCATTGAATTATAATTCTTAAGATGCTCGTCAGACTCGTAAATTATAAGTTGGACTATGTCGATTGAATTGTACGCACGCATGAATTGATTTATTTAGTATAAAATAAATAAATATTCATCGATATTTAAACTCGGTTTGCCGCTCTACGGCCTCACATTTGCCGCTTATCGGTGGCGTTTTACATTTTTATTGCAAGCGGATACGGACCGCGTTGCGCCGACTTTATTATTTCTCCCTTGCAATTATTGTTTAGAGAAGTCCAGTGCGACCGATCGTCCGACTGGTCGCCCGATCTGTCCGAATGATTTATCATGCACGGGGTCTACTATCCGCAAATATGAATTGTTTATTCATTTCAAAGGGAAACTAGTGAGGCAAGTTTGTGCAATTAAATCTAATGTTACATACTTTTACGGTAATTGTGAACCACTTCAAGAGGGTTAAGTGGTATATCGCCGTAGAATGTGTAGTGTGCAAACAATGCTATTTTGTGTCCCATATTCATTATGTCTGTTACCTACATTTTCAAGTATGATATTCTAACATTTATTAATATAAGCACTTTTTTATAAAGGTATAAAATCTGGTAAATTCTGGAATTGTTTCCTAATGTTTTTACTGTTTTTAATACACCAATTTATAGGATTTTTTTCAGTGTGTATTTTTTATTCGGTTATCAGTTTTATTTTTATATTAAAATCACATTTACGTATTTTTTTTTTAAATATTAGTGTTAAAGGATCTGTGCTAATATTGTAAATGCGGGTTGCGCTTTCACAGCGAAATCATTGAATCGAATTTGATGATATTTGGTATGAAGTAAGCTAGCGCCCTAAGGAAGGATATGGGTTACATTTTTTATACCTTACACCTGCCTCCCCTAATCCACGTGCAAATCTGGGCGGGAATACCAGTTATCGATAATATTATTGTTGTATATACGACGTAATATCCGCGTCTGTTTAATGATCGTTCATTAATCGAGCATTTCTCGATAAATAATGTAAGTTAACCGGAGTATTAACCAGACTGTCTCGTTGGTGTAATGGCTATATGTAAGGCCGCTGACCTGGGTTCAATGCCCAGGTCGGGCCAATAAAAGTTTTTGGGATTTTCTGTCAGAAATTTCTAAGTAGCAGCCCGGAGTCGGAAAGCATTTATAGCCGTTGGTCCTGCGCGTGAACTCTTTCCCGTCGTGTCGGATTGCCGTTGATTGGATAATGAGCGTCAGGGAATAGAGAATGCACCTGTGTTGGCGCAGACACTTTTACACTATAATATGTCCTGGGCAGTCCACTAATCTCTCTTAAGATTGGCCGTCGTGGTAGAAATCGGTCTGGAGGTCATTATATTTGTTAATAGTAAGTTGTACAATATTTCACTTCATTGTACAATTACATAAATACGTGTATAATAAGTGAGCGACAGTCGCGTGCTCCGTACCGGTTCATATCCGCGCGGAAACCGGGCAGACTGTCCTGCGTTACTTCAACGTAGGTGCAGTCGTCAGACACGATGAAATTACATTACAATATAATATTTTAATTACGATCATACCATATAAATGCAATTATTTAAATTGCACGTTTGTTATTGACACGCTTTAACACATCGCCGATATTATTTCATAAGAGTTCGGATTCATATTGCAAGTGTATTTTAATACCGATTTAAATATTTTATGTTTCTTATGGTTTCATATTATGTCGCTAAGGTTTTCTAAGAATGTTTATATGTTAATTGCTGTCTGTGTGTATATTTGTTGTGTTTGCTAAATATTTACGTTTACGATTACTGGTCCTCTTATTACAGTAGTAACGTGACCATATCTTATTTATAACCACAATAAAAATAAATCTAAAATATAACGAGTATCAAGTCTGCACATTTCTTCTTTTTTTTTTCATTGCAACGTTAATTAATCAGATAAGACTCTAAATACTGTCTTTTCAGACAGTATTTTTCTAATACAGTCTTATTTAAAAATCAAAAAACGTATGACGTTTCCGAATTTCAAAAGCCTCATTGGAAATACACTACGAATCGCATTCGATACTTAATTAACTAAGAGATAAAACAGCATTTATGTATTTGTGATTGTATTATACCTTTATACGTCTAGTTATGTAAGTAAGTATTGCTATATTTTAAGATAGATTCCTTATATTTATTTTATTTGTATATAACAAAAAAACACATAAATTTGTTACTTATATGCGATAAAACGCAAGAAAATTTGACACGTTAGGCGACACCCATCAATTTATCCGGTCATATATTTATTAATCCACCTCAAGCTAACGTAATAATAATCCTCGTGAAAACAAATTGCTCTAAGGTGAAATTCTCCGAGGCTGACAATATTTGAGTTACATCTGGTTACGATCGACCAATGGGGAGGCGGGGAGCATCTGCACCCGTCGTCGCCGCCAATCACTTTTGTGAATTTGAATTTTGTGTATTACGGTTCGTAAATGACTTTGACGTTGGACGCCTTGGGGCAAATCAAACCATTAGTGCGCAACGGGGCTTACATGGAATATGTCTGTCGTTTCAATGGGCAACTCTCAGAAAGGTTATGAAACAGTACTGCTTGACAGACACGTCGATCCGATCTCTTATTGTATTTTTAATATACCATGAACAAAATTTGTAATTTCCTACATATATGGGCAAGTGAGTGAATCGCCGCCGAGTGATACCGAAACCCGTTGAAATACAAAATATCTATAGCTTGGAATTAGATATTTGCTCTCTTGTTTGTTTAACCAAAAATAATCTCTCTCTCTCCTTGGCATTTATTATTCCCATCTGATGGTGGGGTCTGCCTTTCTGATTTTTCTCCTCCACTTCGCTCTATCGGACGCGTCCTCGTCGGAGACATTGCAGGAACTTAGATCTTTCTTGACCACATCCGTCCATGTTAATTTTCAGTTTAACCAAAAATAATGACTACGTTTTATTGAAGTTGTAGTGACAAGTTTAAGAGTAATATAAGAGTTTTATGTATTCATTATTTAAATATATATTTATACATGACTGAGCTTAATTTAGTTGTTAACTGTTTTCGAAAAGAATATTTTCTTTAAGAAAAACGACCTTGTATCTTTTCAAAATTAGTATTATATTTCAGTCAGTATAAGTAATATTATTTATATATGTAAGGTCCTCCAGACCGATTTCGGCCACGGCGGCCAATCTCAAGAGAGATTAGCCAACTGCGCAGGACATATTATAGTGCAAAAGTGTGTGCGCAAACACAGGTGCACTCTCTTTTCCTTAGCTCTCATAATCCGATGGGACGGCAATCCGACACGACCGGAAAGAGTTCAGGCGCAGGACCAACGGCTTAACGTGCTTTCCGAGGCACGGGAGTGTACACACTTCCAACTTCCAAACTCCGGGCTGCTACTGAGAATTTTCTGACAGAAAAACCCAATAACTATTTATTGGCCCGACCTGGGAATTGAACCCAGGACCACCGGGTCTGCGGCCTTATATCTAACCACAAGACCAACGAGGCAGTCAATATATGTATAGATATACTGAAGTACTTATTATTATATACACACTTACACAATAAAGCGGCCTTATCGCTTAGCAGCGCTTTCTTCCACATGTGATATACTTTTGAAATCTACAATAAATGATTATCATTTATGATGCAATAATCTCATTAGTATTTTATTTGTACAATTCACTGCGAAAATATATTACTATATTATGTCCTGTGAATGTCCCACTGCTGGGCTAACTAGCAGAGGCTAACTGCAGGTTGGTGGAATACACGTGTGACCGAATTTCAGTGAAACTTGACACATGCAGGTTTCCTCACGTTGTTTTCCTTCACCATCAAGAACGAGATGAATTGTAATCATTAATTAAGCACATGGATATTCAGTGGTGCTTGCCCGGGTCTGAAACCACGATCATCGGTTAAGATTCACGCGTTCTTTCCACTGGGGCATCTCAGCATTACTATATGAAGTTCAGAAATTATTTAATTAAATAATTTCTTATTACTCTTATTATTCTTATTAAAAAACACTTAATAATACTTTTTTTGTTACCTTTACGTTTTAATTACTTCATGGACCATCATGAAACTTTGCATACATGATGTCAGGGGTAGAGAAAAGGACGTAGGGTACTTAAATATTAATTTAGAAACAAGTATTAATAATTTTCTGTATTACGTACCAGTATGTTTTGATACTTATTTAAATTTGATATTTTTACACTATTTAAAAAATATGAAGAAAATAAACATAGTGAAGAAAAAGGTGGCAGGTACGGGATCTTTCTATGAGTTTTCGTTCAGCAGTGGACGATACGATAAGTTGAAAAAATTGACACTATTTACTAGAACTATTATTACGTTATATTTTTTCTCTATTTTAAGTAAAGTAAAGTAGCCTGTAAATATCCCAGCGATGGGCTCGCCCCCTCCTCTCTTATTCTAACTTGGTGCTCGTGTAAATTAATTATTTTTACTGGAATCTGATACTTTAACGTTGATACAGCCAACTTGGATACGACTATTTAATATTTAAATTATTAGGTAGAAGCCGTAATATAAAATAATAATTAAATTGCTATGTTTTTGGTAACACGCAAATAGATAGATTCGTTTGACATTATGCTTACATTTTATTATTTCTTAAAATACGATAGGTATTGATATCGTTACCTTGCCGTACTTCATAGTGATATTTAATGCGAGGAAATTCTGTAGTATAAGGACTTAGTAGTATTGTAATATTTAACAAAATATAATGTGAAAAAAAAGTTGGGACAG
The DNA here is from genome assembly GCA_905220585.2 of Nymphalis polychloros. NCBI lineage: Eukaryota > Metazoa > Arthropoda > Insecta > Lepidoptera > Nymphalidae > Nymphalis > Nymphalis polychloros. The sequence continues at coordinate 14,682,752 of HG992241.1, read as the reverse complement.
ACTGACGTGGACATTGGACATTACTGTACATGGTGTATGGATTAAGAGTACGTCCATGGATTACGAATACGTATCACAGTGAAAATGGGATCAACCGTAATTAAATTTCGACAAGTCTCTTTGTTAAGAAAAATAAAAGTACATAGTTACATTTTTCTCATTAGGGTCTTATCAGGGCTGTTATCCTATTCCTATAGGTATCATAATTGCAGTGCTTAATTAATTCGAATGTATTGTTGATTTTTATAACTTATACGCAGCAATATGAGTTGCAATTCATCTATTAATTTATTTTGAAATAATTATTATTTCGCATTTCTTTGGTACCATCTAGGTGACTGGTCTTCGCTTGGCTCTTATACAGAGTGTAACAAAATTCGTGTCCGACCCGTGAAGTGGTTATTAGGTATCGTGTGTTAGTTCTATTTATGTAATAATTTTTAAAATACTAAGCAAAAAATTACTTATAAAAATATATTAATTGTGTTTAACGACACTATTGGTGGTAAAAACGTGGACTACTGAGGTCATGACCTTGTGTCTTAGCTACCCGATAAGTAAGAGCTATCGAGCGCTATTGCCCGCACATGTGTTGCAAAGATATGTTCGCCATTTAATTTAAAAAAAAAATCCGTGGTAAATTTTTTGCTTAGATTCCGACACACGATTCCTAACACTTCACGGGTCGGACACGAATTTTGTTACACGCTGTATATTTTTCATCTTATATTTTTTTTGTAACTATATACAATATTATATATTTATATATAATTAATATAATTCTTGTTCTTTTTTTTCAACTTTTTCAAGTCGCGGGCAACCAGCTAAGCTTACAATAATTTGTTAAGTTTCATACACATATTTTCTTTAACAAAGTTTTTATTTCAAAACACAACAGGTAATCGCGTTTCGTATGTTGTTTTTTTTAGGTTTAATAGAAAATGTTAAATATTAGTAAGTGTATGATATCTTGTGGAAAACAATATATTATATACTTTTATATACTTATTACATGTTATTATAATGGATTATATTAGTTATTAAATATTTCACTTCGCTTTGTGTAAATAAAAATATGCATAACAGAATAAGAGTCCAGTCTTCCAGTCCGCGCCTTCTTGATTACCAAATGAAATAAGAGACATATAAGCGCATCGAGTTGTTAAATCTCGCATTTACAGTCAAAAAAATTAAAATCTTCTCGTTAAAATCTTTGAGATTATTTTCCTCGACTCCTCTAAGAACTAATTTAAGACTATAAATGACTTAAAAGTATAAATTTGAATAAAAGATCATTTATTTTTTATAGTAAGTATAGGTAGGCGGACGAGCATATGGGCCAACTGATGGAATGTGGTCACCAACGCCCATAAATATTTGCATTGTAATTAATGATAATCATCGCTTACATCGTCAAAGCGCCACCAACCTTGGGTACTAAGTTGTTATGTCCCTCGTGCCTGTAATTACACTGGCTCACTCACCTTTCAAACTGGAACACAACAATACCAACTGCTGTTTTTCGGTATAATATCTGATGAGTGGGTTGTACCTACCTAGACAAGCTTGCACAAAGCTCTACTACCAGTATATATTACTGTTTTTATCTCAGAATCTAAGTATCACTTTGTTTAGGTGTGATCTTAAAAGCGGACAGACATTCACTGTAATAATTATAACGTTACAAGAATACACACTCCAAAAGTCGGTTGTCAACATTTCAAGTGATGATTTCTTACAGAATAGCACTGCAGCTCTGAATTTAGACTCTACCGAGATTAAACTTCAACTTTACTGACAATTTAATAACATGTATAAGTACTTTTATTAAATACCAATTAATTATTATTTACTATATATAAAAAACAATGAAAGCTAACTTTACGATTTTTTTTAATAAGATTTAATTTTTTTTTTCTGCTACAATTGCAGCGATTGGAAAGAAGGCTGCGTGTATCTATATTATATATAGCAATTGTTTAAGGACTACGGGAGGGATTTTCGATTTCCGGTGAATTCCTCTTATAATATCGACTTGGCATTCCCACTTCCGGTACAGGGATTCGTTCTCTCTGTCGAATATTAAGGGGTAGATAGAGAGAGAGTGTAGGTACGTATATTAAACGTCGGAGGCAGTCATTTTCAAAGGAGATTGGTTCGCTGCAATTAAGAAAGATTTTATGTATTTTGCACGTAATTATAGAAAAAAGAGAAATACGTTGAGTTATAATGTTGCTGATTCTTAGATTTTTTATTAATTAGTGATGTAAATAGCATATATATATATATATATATATATATACGAAACACCGTTTCGGCTTATGTGAAATAATCTAGTACGAACTTACAATTTCAACGTTCGATTCCCAGGTCGGGCCAATAAAACGTTATTGAGATTTTCTGTCGAAATTTCTCAGTACAAGCCCGGAGTCTGGAAATTGGAAGTGTGTACACTCTCGTGCTTCGGAAAGCACGTAAAGCCGTTAGTCCTGCGCCTGAACTCTTTCCGGTCGTGTCGGATTGCCGTCCCATCGGGTTATGAGAGTAAGGGAATAGAGAGTGCACCTGTGTTTGCGCACACACTTTTTTGTTTGTGCACTATAATATGTCCTGCGCAGTTGGCTAATCTCTTTTGAGTTTGGCCGCCATGGCCGAAATCGGTCCTCCTAACCGATTTCGGACTCTTATTATTATTATAGTGATCATTCCGCTCCACTTTTCAATAGAACTGAAATAAATCGTTCTACCATTTATTAGTTTCATATAACTTAATTGATTTATAACGTGATGGAAGCTCTCAGAAGAGGTGATCTTTCAAACTTGATCAACAAATGACTTTGAAAATTGTCATATACCTTTCACGTGCATTAGAGTCTCTCCAGTGATGAAAATAGAAAAAAAATCTCCAAGCTCCCACAATAGTTTCTGAGTGCTCACGCCCGAAGTAACCGGGAAATCAAATGATGAATGTGACAAAGGAAGTGCTTTCCACCATTCTCTTCACATACCTGCGATAAAATTGATCAGTTTCAATTATTGTTCTGGACTATATACTATTATACACCCCGTGCCACCCGAGCCGGCTTTAGAGGTCTAGAGGATTTGGAGTAACAAAGAAGTGGAGGGCCCTAAATATTTTCAAAATAAATTGATTGAATTTCATCCGGGTGTTCAAATAATAATTTATTGTGGACGTTACACACAATTTTTATGTACTTCATAATATATTACACCATCACATTAAATGCGCGTACTAGTCGGAATTGAAAAGTTTTTTGTTTTGGAATTTTTAACTGTGGAGGACTTGTGGAGTATCCGGGGGTTTATCCCCTAAATCCGGCCCTGCATATCACGGATTCTATGTTTCGTGTCATAAATGTTGCTACTGCGAATCAGAAACGAGAATCAATAATTTAACGCCATCTATCGGTATAAGATCGTAATATAGGCATTTAACACTTATGTGTTGGTTGATGGTTAGCGAAAAATAAGGACACACATTAAAAAAATCAAACAACGTTAATATTATAAGTACAGTAAAAAACACTTAAGTAAGGCTTTTAAAATCAGTTACATTGTAACATATGAATAGGTATAGAGAATTTTCCTACCTGAGTTACTTAGTAACTTGAACTATGCATCTTCAGGCCTTTAGTTGTGTTTGTTTTTATTTCTGAGTAATCTTATTATTTCTTGATATATGTATATACATATACAGATTTAGATTTATTTGACAGTATACGTGTGTGTCCGTGTGGTCTATGCACATGCGCGTTTTTATATATATGTATATAATAATTAGTATTGATTTATTTATAAAAAACATGTTTTAATTAATAATACAAAATTAATGTGCATACACTTTCGCATTTTAATATCGCCTGCGCCATGGCGGTAGTTAATTGAAAATGGTCACGGTGACTGAAATCTGTCTAAAGGTCATCATTCCACTTAATTTATATTAAACCGATTATTTATATCGAGCAGGAATGTTTTATGCAGATCACAGTCCAAGACACCACTAGACACGACGCTGTATACTAATTGTATGTTTATTCTTCAATATAAAATTTTATGTATATCTATGCGAAGTCAGATATAGCCGGGTAGCTAATTAAAAATGAAGAGTACAAAGAATATTCTCATAAAAAGACAAGATATTATACAAGTTATTTTGTAAAATATACATACTATTCTATATAGTTTTACTATATAAGAAGGCGTACAGGAAAAGGGGCCACTTAATGATAAATGGTCAGCCTTTAGACCTTGGGGATATAGGAAATATTAACCAATTCTTACAACGCTATCAAAAACCTTGGTAATTAAGATGTTAGGTCGCTTGTGCCTGCAGTTACACTGGCGCACTCAACTTTCAAACTGAAACAGAACAACAATCACGTGTATGTGGGAAACCTATCCAGACGGGCTCGCACAAGGCCCTACCACCATAAAGTAAAATGATAAGAAACTATATTGACTTTAATGTATAAAATTTTGAGATCTAAAAAAATATATAAAATTAATTTCAAGAATTTCTTTATCTGTAGCCATTGATGTTACTATAAGGCCTTTGGAAATGAAAAATGAATACTGCGAAAAGGTTATTATGTGGGACGACGTAAAATAAACAACAAAACGAGTCTAAAACAATTGTCGCTGAGTGGCCAGTTCTCGCTAGAATCTACATCCTAAGTAAGTAGTTTTACATAGAAGTGACGTTTGAAAGTTATTACAGTCCTTTGAAGTGTTTTTTTATATATTGTTTAATTAGATAAAGTGACAGAGATCAGTGCAATACATTAGGTTGGTTACCGCTCATTTACCGTCTATTCTACCGTCGGTCTTCAGCGTTCTCCGAAACTACTAATCTTTTGCACATGACATGACAAATTTAGCACATGAAAAGTCACTGGTGTTTGCTTGGTTGATATCAATGTGATTGTGGCCATATCGGGGACAATATCGCGGAATAAAACTAGTTTTAAATTAATAAACTACCGAATTCTGGTAAACCATTGTAAAACCGTTGACCAGTAAACAATCGTAAATTCCATGGCCAATATTTGTCATAGCCTAATGATTGTAAAGGGCGGTGCCACAATAAAGTAATACTTTATAGCCCGTGTGTTTGTCCGTCCGTGCGTCATAGGCGCGCCCCATATATTTACCTTTCGTGTGCTAATTTCTATGATTAACGTATTAAATAATTTTAAACACACAACATTAATAATTATTTAATCACAGATGTAATAAAATAAACATATTTTCTAAATTCAGTACAAAATTAAGGAGTATTCGCTAATTCTTTTTTACATTTAATTTTTTTACATACATTTAAATATATGTATATTATTATCTTTTTATCATTTCAACTACCTCAAGTGAAAGTTTATTTATTCGTACTACCTACCTCCTATAAAGTTATTAAAGTCTTCATTAATTCACGTTTGTCAAGAAGTCTGGTCGCGAAAGGCGCGGTGCATCAGGAGACTGTCACGTGTGTGATTAATTTATAGTAAACATCGCTGCATAATGTAATACCAATAAATCTAGTTTTTTTTAATCTTTATTCGTATGAATCAAACGTTTTGGTCAGAGTGAGTAATTAGCGATGTGAAAAGGTGGGACCTTTTCATACTGTGCTAATTGGGTTGATCATTTAAATACTTAGCAAATTAAGGTGTGTGAAGTACCTAAGCCGAGATGGCCCAGTGGTTAGAACGCGTGAATTTTCACCGATGATCGTGGGTTCAAACCCGGGCAAGCATCACTGAATTTTCATGAGCTTAATTTGTTTTTATATCTAATCTTTTGCTTGACGGTGAAGGAAAACATCGTGAGGAAACCTGCGTGTGCCTAATTTCACTGAAATTCTACCACATGTGAATTGCACCAACCCGCATTGGAGCAGCATGGTGGAATAAGTACATAAGTTACTGTAAGTACATAAGCTATAAAGCAATGAAGAAACGAACCTACAAGTTATTTAAAAAAAAAGTTGCACAACATTTACAGATGTCAACAATTACGCCCAAGAAAATCCCTCGATTTTTCACGTATAGTGTTTATTATATATAAATTTTATTTTATATACATTGTCTGCGAATTGAAAACAATGTTACTAGTTAGACTAACTAGAATCATTTGCTTATCTCGTTTTATATTTCTATTATACAATTAAATAGATTTTTAGTGTGAAAAAAATATATTAAATGCAAAATAAATTCGTTATAAAAATTTACTCGTTATGATTAACTTTAATATTTGTTCTAAGTTTTACGAGCGATTTTTTTTATATAAATATTAACTTTAATAAACTTTTATCGGTCTTCATGTAGCCTTGTTAATAATTAATAATTGTAAATAATCAATTGATTATTTACAATTATAATTTATAAATAATCAATTGATTATGTACAATTATAATTTATAAATAGTTTATATAGCATAAATTTATAAATAGTAAAATAATATTTTTAAGTTATTGATGTAACTGTTTGAGGTTAATTTGTTTTTTTATATGGGACCACAACTAATTTACACGCCTGGTGGCGAAGGTGGTAGGTAGTGAGATTGTAGGTTTGTTTCCCGCCGAGCCGATTTTTGTATGTAAATATGTATATCAGCCGGATCTTATTGATAGGTATTATGTTACTTTCATTAGAAAATGACAACCGAATGTACCGTAATTTGAAAAAAAAAAAATTATTTAGATAACAAGTAACGTTAGCCAAAAGTATAATCTTATTTTTTTCTTTTTAATTTTTATGCTACCATTTTTCAATAAAATAAGTATAATTCAAATTAGTTCACGATACGCACAACAAATAATTTATCCCACATTTAGCGATGCATTTTTTTTCAAATTAAAACACAATCACTTTCGACATAGGTACGACCAATTTAGGACCACTGTTGTGACCAATAGCAATGGTTGCCACACAACTGGTATCTTTCGAAGATCTCCATTGCATGAAAAAAATTATGTAAAATAATAAAGTTATTTTTTTATTCATGTAAACGTACACAGTATTTATGCATATTGATATCATAACAATTGAATTTTTACATGTTTCTATTTTAATTAATTTGTATTTTCCTTATAAATCGATGTATTACTTCTTTCTTATCTAAATTCCATATATTACCGTACCTAATACTCGAATAGCCTTTACATTAACGAGATGCAAATTCACTCAATGCTTGCAAATCGAACAAATTTGTTTACAAGCAGTATCGTCTATGGAACATGCCCTAACAAGTCCACAAAGCCTCGATCACTTAAGGGTATGGACGAAGCGAGTCTGCATTATGCACACCTCCTCAGCCTAGCAGTTGCTCCATTTTTAATGATCGGAGCACCTGTGACGCTGTGCTGGACCAGCCAAGAGATGCTACATACGTATATATATAACGCCACGTACGTTATGTAATATAAAATTATTATTGTAACGAGAAACTACGTCTAGTGGTTTTTAATTATGTTTTTTGGCTAATACTAATTTCAATATAGGAATTTTAATTAACTGCAACACTCAGATGCTTTTAACAAATCCAATCAAAATATTTATTTTTGATGTGAAACATCTATAGCCGGTGGTTAAACTGATTGTTGGCGTGGCGAATGGCAAAGCATTCAGTGGTGACGCGAGGCGACGCATCGCCACGCTATACGATGGTATATATAACTTGCTTGATATATATATACAGTGGTGGTCGTATAATTAGAAACACTACCAACGGTCCTTGACATTATGTAAGATACTTCACCGCAATCGTTTTTACTTTGAAATTAAACAATAAATAGGACAACAATATGTTTAACAATTTATCATTTATTAGAAGAACAATATAAATCCCATTACACAAGTGCAGTTTCAATAGTACATTACGGACAAACACTTAAATCAGTTTTAAGGTATGAACAATAATTTGAAACAACAACAAAAAAGTATAAAAACAATATTTTTTTAAGTATTAGTAATTAGTATTGTTATTTACGAAATAGCTACTATCCACAGCCTACCAATAGTTATAATTAATATTTAGTGGCGTATCCCTTATTTTCAATAACAGCACTGCAACGACGTGGCATTGATTTAATCAATTTCATACATTTTTCTAGGGGGATTGAATTCCATGCTTCAATAAATGCTTCATATAGTTCGTTTTGACTGGTGTTACGTTTGTTTGAGACTTTCTTTTTAACAATATACCAGAGATTTTCTATCGGGTTTAAATCCGGACTATTTGCTGGCCAGTCTAAAACGGATATACACTGTTCGCTAAGGAAACATTTGACGCTATTGGCCGTGTGTTTAGGGTCATTGTCATGCTGAAAGATCCAGGTTATAGGCAAATGATCGTCCGAGTAGGGAATCATTGTGTGCTCTAAGATATTTTTGTATTGCCATTGATCCATTGTACCGCCACCGTGCTTGACTATACTCCTTGTGTATTTATAATTAAAAGCATTTACAGGGCGTTTAACATAGCGCTTTCCATCGGAATTTACCATTTTTATTTTTGTTTCATCTGAAAATAACACATTTTTCCATTCTCATGCCGTCCAATTAACATATTTTTTAGTGAATAATAATCGCTTCTCTCGGTGTTGCTTGGTATCTTTCGAGAGATTCTTCCAAACAATTTAGCTTCCTCTAATCTTCGGCGTATCAGTCTTGACGAGATGTTTCTCGGGTCATCAGGCGAAAAAACTTCATTTTTAATCTGGGTGTAGCCTTTACTTGGGTCTTTTTTAGCAACACGAACGATTAGCGTATCTTCTCTGGGAGAGGATTTTTTTGGTCGAGCTTTTCTAAGAATATTTTCAACAGTTCCATGTGTTTTATAATGATCAATTGCATTAAAAACTTTCTTAACAGAACAGTTTAAATGCTCAGCTATTATTCTGTACGCCCACTTATGATCTATATGTAAATTAATAATGATTTGCCTAGTTGACGCGCCACTGCTTTTACTTAGAGTAAAGCAGTTTTGAATTGCCGCCAAAATAATAGAAAAACAAATGTTATTTTCCAATTTCAAAAAAAGAACGTGCTATGGATGCTTTTTTGAAATATTTCTAATTAGGCGTCCAAGCGGCCAGTAACAGAAAATAAACTCCTGCATGTGTAAGACATTTTGTAATTAAAAGTAAGATATGTTTTATATTTTATGCATATAATGAGTTTTTTATTTGAGTGGCAATATTATTGCATGATTATGAATTATTGACTGTGTATATTTTTTACGAACATTTGTACGTTGAAGTTATACTTTCTTTATTCATAAGAAGTGTTTTTAAATATATGACCACCACTGTATATATATAAGTCTATGCGTAGTAGTGCGTACGGTGTGACGAAATAATTCATATTAAACATTTAATAAAATTATAATAATTATTAATTTAATTAATTAATAATTTTATATTCATTTAATTCAGGCAACTTCGAGTGTAACGATTACTGAAGTCACTGAGTAAAATAATTAAGTTGTCGCAACTTGAAAATACATTTTTGTATTTAATGAAAATAAACGTTAAATGAATAAACAAACCGTCATTATTTTATTACATTCGATTTCACATCTGCCAGGCGTCCCGTGACGGCTCGCATTTTTTTTATTTTATAATGACTTTAAAATCTATAATATATGAAATATATATTATATAATATATAAAGAATTATATTAAATGGACAGCCACCATAGGTTTGAAGTAGGTTTGTTGAGAAGAACCGGCATGAAACTCGGCATTCTTTCGACGATTTTAATTACCCAATTTGTCAATCAAATACAATTACGTTACATAATAATATTACCTAAATAATGAAATACCTTGTAAATCAATAAATACTAAATCTACGCTTTTTATCATCTATATAATATTGTGTAATATATCATATTTATCAATTTTATTTTCGGCGTTCCGAAGTATGCAAAGATTTGACATGCAAAATACTAGGGAGTATGTAAAATATAAAAAGATACTAAAGAGCGCCTCAGTTACTGTGGTTCAGTGGGTGTATATTGAATAACTAAATCTGTTTGAAACTGTAGCGATACCTTTTCATTTTCCAAGCACTTAATTAATTCGTATTTATAAAATGTTTCGTGTTAAAAAGGATAACATGTTTTTGAAAGCATTCAAAGTACTCTAATGTGTATCGGCCACTTCATTACAGCACTTCATTATTATAATTAACTCGTACTAGCGTCCTGGAATAACTTCGAAGCCACTCTACTTAACAGCGCGATAAGTATACTTGGCAGAGCCACTGCTCTATTATTTGTCATTATTTTATACATATGTTTTTTAAAATGAAGCGCCATGACAGTCGCTGTAATAATAATAAACTTAACCAAAGATCTATGGTTCGATTCTGAGCAAGCACAACTGAGTGTGTATGTATGAATGTGCTTAATTAGTGTTCCTTATTCATGTTGTTCATTCATTAATTATTTACAAATTAAATATTCGTGATGCCGATTCGTTAAATATACGTAAAAGCATGTTGAAGATGCCAACTTTCTTGAGAGGAGAGAAGTCCTAGCTTTATTTATACATATAAGCCGCATTTCAATATATATCGCTATATAAAGCTTGTGTCGTTTTTTCTTAAGTTGACATAATTGTGTAAAAGTATTTTAATCATTTAGATAAATCACGAGTATTTATATTGCAAGTAGAACATAAAAATATTCATAATTAAATATTATTAAACAAAGTCCCCCGCCGCGTATGTCTGTCTGTTAGTCTAAATGTGACAAACTCAAAAACTACCGATTTTTATACGGGTTTCGCCAATGGCGTCATTCATGAGCAAGGTTTAGGTGTCCTGTAAAATGACAGTTCAGAAGTTCTTATTGCGGTTTGTTATGCATTATATTTATATAAATCGTTGCTATCGAAGTGCCTTTTGATGAAAGGCATTCAAAATTGAGGCGTTACTCTTTGGAATTCCATTGTGAAGCAGGTAATTGCAGCAGTTCAATGTTTATTGTAGCCAAATTTGAAATCTGAGAACAATACGAAAACTCACTTTGTAATAACTACGTTCAGAAACATGCTTTCGGTTTGCAGTCTGTGATGTACATATAGCTCGAAATGTTAACGTGAAACACGCGCACTGACGAAACCGTAGATTTCTACTTCAATTTGTATTTCGTTGTCAGTTACAGTTTTGGATTTCAATGCGAACAGTATGTCTTAATTTTCAGATTTTAGTAATATCTAAAAGCAACGGTATCGTAAGGAATTGAACATAATGTTGCCACATAAATATCATTACTTAGAACATGTGTATTTATAGAATATCGGCTTGTAATGTTACATTTTTAGGAAGTTATATTAATAATAGTTCTCCTGACCAATTTCGACCACGGCGGCCAATCTCAAGAGAGATTAGCCAACTGCGAAGGAGATATTATAGTGCACAAGTGTGTGCGCAAACACAGGCGCACTCTCTATTCCCTTACTCTCAAAACCCGATGGGACGGCAATTCGACACGACCGGAAAGAGTTCAGGCGCAGCACCAACGGCTTTACGTGCTTTCCGAGGCACGTGAGTGTTACACAATTCCAACTTCCAGACTCCGGGCTGCTACTGACAATTTCCGACAGAAAATCTCAATACCATTTTATAGATCCGACCTGGGATTTGAACCCAGGACCACCGTATTGGCGGCCTTACATGTAGTCACTAGACCAACGAGGCAGTCGTTGGTCAGAGAGCAACGTTATATTAAGGTTAACTTGATAGATATCACAAGTCCCTACTCTCATACCTTTTTTAAATTTGTATTTTAATATATAAATATTAAAGAACTAATAGATTATATTCTAGGTAGGTAGGTAGGTATTGATAAATTAAAGACACGACATGTTATTATGAAATTGGAAATTTATATCTATCTTATATATAAATATTGTTGTAGGTATATTACAGTAATAGTAACAGCCTGTGAATATCCCACTGCTGGTCTAAGGCCACTTCTCTTTTTGAGGGGAGGGCTTGGAGCATATTCCACCACGCTGCTCCAATGCGGGTTGGTTGCATACACATGTGACAGAATTTCAGTGAAATTTTACACATGCAGGCTTCCTCACGATGTTTTCCTTCACCGTCAAGCACGAGATGAATAAATATTACAAAGTAGGAACATAATTACTTTTTAATTTATTTTCGAATAAAATAAGGAACATTAACAACACTAAACAAATTAAATAATACGGTAAGAGAAAGAGAGGGGGAGAGTCTAATATTATAATAATGATATAAATTAATTAAATAAAATAAAAATCAATCACAGCTACTATTGAACAAATGGAATATTGCTTATATGCACCTTATTGTACTGAGCACAACTTTTATTAATAAACGATTTTTTGGCAAATTTTGTTCTAGTTGCGGAAACATCAAAGTTAATTCGTTAATATTAAAGAAAATAGATATTAAAATAGCTGTTAGGTTAATGTTTCAATCGCTTATAATATGTTAGATTCTTTGATATGGTTGTTAAACCAAAGGTCTTAAACATAAGAAGCATATAGTTCTTTAATCATTAAAGAGACAAAACATTTTTGGAACAAAATGAATAAATCATTTTCTCATTATGGAAATCACAACAATCATTGTTTTAATTAACCAAAATAAATGCCGTTGGTATTAAATATATATTTTTTTTATTGTATAGGTTGGCGGGCGAGCCTTTGGGTCACCTGATGATAAGTGGTTACCAACGCCCATAGACAATGGCAGTGTAAAAAATGTTAACCAAATCTTACATCGCCAATGTGCCACCAACCTTGGGAACTAAGATGTTATGTCCCCTGTGCCTGTAATTACACTGACTCACTCACCAACACCATAATAGCAAGTACTGCTGTTTTGTGGTAGAATATCTGATGTGTGGGTGGTACCATCCCAGACGAGCTTGCACAAAGCTCTACCACCGAATAAAAATTATAAGCGGCAAATTAAATATATTCTTTAAAGAATAAAATATTTTATCTTTATCTTTATTATAAGTTACTTTATATGGCGCCCACCTGATGCCCATCGTTCATTGCGCACGATACAAAATCAGTAAATTCCCAATGATTCATTTCGTTGATTTCTTGTGAATAAATCAATACTGGTGGTCAATAATTATTTAAAGGTCTAATACAGGCAGTAAAAATAATGTAATTTATAATCTGTTTATAATACATAGACTTCGACACCATTTGAACGATTATCATCAAAGCACAAATGTGTAATTCGGGAGAAAATTTTAATAGTATCCAGTTTGTTGTAATTCTTCGCTAGATGGCGTTGCACGGCAGGATAACGGCAGGGTTTTGCTATTATAAAACGTTACTTAAATATTTCTCAATCACAAAATAGGTACATATAACATAGCAAAGTTGTTCATTGTGAGGAGAGTTCATAGCATAGAGAGTTACTTCATATGACAGTTTTGGCGGTGACGCAATTTATCGCATTACACGTAGCCTATGTGACAAGTAACCTACGTTCACGACTAACCTCATTTGTATTTAGGTACTCAGTAACGCTTACATTGGATACATACACGATTGTTATAATCACGTAATTAAATAAAACCGGTCAAGTGCGAGTGATAATGCACAGTGTGTTCCGTTTATTATATAACATTAAAATCGTCAAACAAATTCAATTAAAATAACAATGCCAAAAAATATGTGGATACATTAAACATACCTTGGTAAATATACTATAGTTATTATTAGGATTTGTTTTATAACATAGGTTGGCGGACGAGCATATGGGCCACTTGATGGTAACTGGTCACCAACGCCCATAGACATTGGCATTGTAAGAGATGTTAACCATCGCTTACAACACCGATGCGCCACCAACCTTGGGAACTAAGATGTTATGTCCCTTGTGCCTGTAATAACACTGATTCACTCACCCTTCAAACCGGAACACAACAATACCAAGTACTGCTGTTTTGCGGTAGAATATCTGATGAGTGGGAGGTACCCACCCAGACGAGCTTGCACAAAGCTCTACCACCAAGTAAAGTTATGGATAAAATTTTAATCGTATACCTTGTGTATTCAATTTGCGTATTATGAATTGTGAATGTTACAAATAACTTTACACGCATGAAATGTACAGGAACCTCTGTTTCTATACATTGTTTCTATAAATATAAATGTTTGGACTGTTACGATTTATGATTTATCAGAGGAATATTAATTTTAAGTAAATACATTTCTTGTTTTTTTATGTGCCAAAGTAACGTTAATCTATCTATCTATTAAAATCGATTTCGAATCGATGGTGAATGCTTTCTTCATAATCGATCAACGAAAACCGAAAATCTTCCTATTAAGGTTCCTTGAGGTTTGAGGTTTGGTCTTTGATTTCAGGTTTTCGCTCGAGCCGTCGGACCCTGCGTAAATTAAATCGCGCTCTAAGTTCGTTTTGAATGATTTTCATCCCTTGGTTTTTTACATATACCTAATTTTTCCATGTTGGCATTGTGCTCGTCCACAAGCTGTGACTGCTCCTCTGAGACGGCATTCACGGTACTCCTGTGACGGTTTTCCCCTTGATCGGAGTAAGCCCGTGACATACCATCCCATAACAGGAGCTAAAAAGCTGTCCGACGCCGGTCATCTCCTGGTTGGGTGGAGTTTGGCGTGTTGGAGCGGCGCTCTCTATACTGCTTCAAATGATTGGCTTTTATCCATACCAAGGCGCTTTGCCCGTCCAAGGCATTGGAGGATCACAACTATCAGGTTTCACTGGAAAGTTCCACTGCGCAGTAAGCGCAGACGCCGGAAGGTCGGTAGGTCCCACGTACTCACGTAATTTGGGGAAAATATCTAAATATTTTATTCCAACTATTTTTATTTAAAAAAAATATAACTCCATAACATATCTATCCTTAATATAATTTCATAACAAGAACTATACACGTTTAACATTTTATCGACAACGTACACACACGTATAGCTGAAGCGGGACTCACGCATCGAAATCGTGGTTCCACGTATTCCAAATAACATTAGGTGTCAGTGATTCCGTTTGTACCGGTTGTATTATATAAAATTTTAATGTTCATTGTACAATACTGAATTAGTTTAGAAAATTATATGTCTAGGGATGAAAAACAGTAATGAATTGTGTTTACAAGAATTACTTCGGCATTGTGCAATTATAAGTTCTGTCATGCCAATTAGCTAATTTAGTATAGTAGTACTAGTTGTTGGTGGTTTAATATAATAAACACTGTTATTTATTAAATTTAAAAATGTAAGTACTTTTTAATAACAAGTATTCGCTGATCAACGATTTTGATCCACAATGGAATGGAACGGATAATTTATATTTAGAGAATAGTTTTATCTGCAACATTTTCCGATATCACATGTAACATATGAAACAAATACCTCGTACCGACTTACAGATAGCATCGATATTGATATCCATCCACGGCTCGCTATAAACGGGGATATAATAAACGCTGGCTGCAAAATAAATGCATTCTCGCGTCCACGCAGCCCTCATACAATCGATACAACGCTATTGAATTTTTTCTTCTACATTTTCTTCCTGCTAACTCCATTGTTCCAATATTTGCCAATGGCGTAGGCATGTAATAAACTATCAATGGAAATTATTTTCTACGTCAGCTATGTGGTAGTGCAACGTGGAATTCATGTTTTTTTTTCAAAATGCAAAAAACTATTGTGCGGCCCAGGCATACGTTTGAACGGTAGCACTGATACGCTATGGTATATTCACATATATATTTGATCGTATACGCCAGATTCTATCCCATCGCAATTATTCCATGTGACCGTAAATTAAGTTTATATAAAATCTTCGCAGAAAAAGTCTCTGGGAAAAAGGAGTTATCGTTTCATTTGTCATTTTTCGAGCGAAGGCATAATGCATTTCTCAGTACGCCTATAAGTTAATCCGATAGAGTTTTTGAACCGGTGTTACATTTATTTTAATATAATTCTATAACATGGTGATTCAAAATAGCTTTTAAGCGCTTTTTTAATATAGATAAGTTATGTTAGCTTATGTATAAAGTAGTAAGCTAGAAAATAATAACATCGGAAACTTTCTTTTTGTCTAGCAAGCAAGTAATAGAATCCTTCGCGAGAAGACAAAGAGGGAATTATAATATTTCAAAAGAAAACGTAGAAAAATTAAGCGTAGAGATGAAAATACTTAGATCTTGTTAATCGGTCTGATATAAAACCCCGTCTTAATTAATGTAAGTTAAAACTAATATCTGTTCGTTTAATATTTTCATTGAAAAAATATTTTAAAAAATGGATGAACTCAAATAGCTATACCAGCATCTGTTGAAAAATCATGAAAGTTGTAACTTAATTTGTTGTAGCTCGCCGCTAGATGGCGTTACAGCACATCAACTTGTGCACCGTTCAACCGATCGTCATGAAAATTTGTATACACTTATATATACACATGCAGACGTCTGCCGGCTTTGCTATTAACAAGTTCGCGTGGTCGCGTGTGTGTGTGTTTTTGATAGATAATAGTCCTGTATTTTCGTTTCTTATTAATGAATAATCTAAAATTCTTACAAAATATAAATAAATTTAATTGTTACTGATTTTTCTATATATGTATAAAAATAAGGGGTACGGATGGGAAGTTAAATAATAAAATATTTAAAAAAGGTAATTCGTTTTATATATATGAATTTAAATATACGAATAGTAAATAATATAAACGATATTATTTTTGTTATTATATAATAATAAAAAAATCATTAAATAACAGCTTAAAACGTCGCGGTCGTAGTCGTTTAATAAAAAGACTTCAGTTTCGCAGTTCCAGTAACATGCAATGATTGTGGCCTGCAAGCTGTATCGACGGGCTCTCCCCTACTAAGTAGGGCAGTGTGGGCCCGTGGGTGCATAATGCAGATTATGCTATACAGTATACGCAGAACGACATATCTACCGTACTGATACGGCGGTTAGAGGCGAATGGAAACCGATTCGCTTTGACGACTTCCATAAAAAGTAGCCTTTGACGCTCAATGGGGAAGAGATTTTATCTTTATAGATTGATTCATTTTTCTCTACAATAAGATTATAAAAGAGCATTTGTTGGAAAGGTTTATACGATCTACATTTGTATACCGGCTCTTTTCATCATTTGTGTAAACCGCAGGAGCGTCGAAGAATTATTTTTTCTAATTAATCTTAATAAGTCATTTATATTAATGTCGAGATAGTCCAGTGGCGATTGACGAGAATCCTAGCCGAAGATTACGGGTTCAAATTCGGGCAAGGATTACTGAATTTTCATGTGAATAATTTATATCATTCTCGACTGCGAAATGAAACGTACTCGTGTAATCAGGTGGAAAAACTGACACAGGTACATCTATCAACATTATCATTGGAGCAACGTGGTGGAATAATCTCCAAACGTTTTCATAAAAAGATGAGAAGGCAGTTGACATTTACGGATTTGTAACTTTAAATCAATTTAATTATTAATTGAAATGATTCTATAGACCGTTTTATATAATTTTTTATAAATATATTGTCATTGGCCATTCTTTACGTTGCTAATGCATGTCCATAGAACCGGCAAGACAGATACAACAATCTAACGATCTTAGATGTCAGGTCCATTGTTAATTACACCGTCCCTTCTCCCTTTCATACCGTACCTTTCATACCGAATTAAGGTATGATGCAACGATGTTTGCTGAATATAGTCGGTAAATACATCCCTCGAACTAAATAAATATACGATAAACTTGTAAACTTGTGGGGTCATTGACTTTTATATTTGTTTTTATATAAATTAAGCATTTTAAATTATTTTAAAAGACGAATGTTATCTGCTTAAACTTTTTTTTACATTTTTAAAATACTGTGTGGTTTAACTTATATTTTAAGGATTAGGGTACTTATTTTTATATTAAGTTAATTTAAGAACAGAATATAACTTAAAATTTAGTTTTGCTTTTTAGCAAATATGCTTACTGTTTTTACTATTGTGATTTATTATAATTCTATCGGTGTCAGTAAAATCAAATATTAGTATGAAGTCATATATTTAATTAAATAAAATATTTTATAAATGATATAAGTTTTAATTAATAACAATATGTGAGGAATTAATGGCATTTTTAATACATTTCCGTATTAAACGTTTGATATATAATAGTGAATTCTGTTGGCCATTACAAATATTATCATCACAATTCATATATGAAGATTAAATTAACAACCAGGTACGTAGACAATAGTTCTAATGGAATTGTCCAATGCGTTTGCCCATAACTTGATTGGCTGTTGGTCCAAAGGCAGCCAGCGCCAACGTCTTTATTCGACAAGGAAATTCGATTAGCAGAATAATTGAGCCGCCGTTCTCTCAGTCAATTCGAACTGACCACGAACAAATCTTCCTGTACGGAGAGTACACATGTGATGATCAACGTAGATTAGGTACTTATTGTCTTCCACTACCTATACGTACGTTCATCATTAGTCATTAACCTACCTAAATTTTTTAAGAGTTGAATAGTATATTTAACTTAAAGATATCACAGTTAATATGATCTCTCCAGTTGTAGTGACTTCGGTTTTATTTAAGTAATACTCGATTTTTTGTGGTGTTGGTATCTGTTGTAGTCCATGATTTTAGTAAATAATTTCTATCGTGAAACGTTTACATAGCTTAGTAAAGTGACTAAGGCGGATAGAATAGGATTCGACTCAAATTACTTAAAAAACGTGGTTGTTTAAAATACATACGGTATATTGTTTTATATATATATATATAATCAATTAAATATATATAGAAATCTATAATACTTATGGACGGTCACGGAGAGGTTATTTTAGGTTTTGAACTTGGATTATTATATAATTGAAACAATGATAACAATACTAGTATCAGGTCACAAATCATTATTATAGTACGTCGAAACATTGTATTACAATATTGGAAGGGAAAACTAGTTATAAGTGGTAAAATACCTTGATATAAAAGAGATTGTTATTATTCTGTTGAAAAGATAAGAACGCGTTGCAATTCCTCATTAAAAAAAAATCTAAACAATTATTCGATACGACACGCGCCACGATGCTAGAAACTTTCACGCTTTACGTGGAACTCACAACAGGTACGAAGCTTGGAGGATGTACGGAATTAACAAAAACAAACATTACATTTTATAAATAACATTTTAACTATTTGGTTTCGTTACTTTCGGAAATTTTACCAATAACAACTTTTGAATAATTATTTTTCTTTGCATTTTTCTCTTGATATTATTTCTGCGTAGATTTAAAATTGTACATTTATTAGAATTGTATTGTATTGCATGCGACGATGTTTAATAAGCGGTAAATGACGAGGCGGTACGCCTTGTGTTCAGTTCGTCCAAGCTTTGCACATTCGTTGCAGTTTTTGTGGTACAACTAACAATAATTTTCTGAATATTTTGCAAATTGTGAGAAATTAAGTATGGCTCTTGTCACAGCGACTCTCCTACTGTCACTGAGTGAGTTAGCTAAGGCGTTTAATGCCTTTTGAAAACAGAACCCGCTATAAAAGGAGAGTACACGAAAAAAATAATAGTCTTTATTCATATATTTTTAGTAAGTTAGAGTACTAAAAGTGTTTAAGTTAATATCTTATTAATTTCTTTTTTGATTTTATTTTAATAAGTATATTACTCGAAATTAATTAAATTATAATTAAGAATTATTACTTCGGAATGCTCATGTTGCTTGATGATGAGTAGACGTGAGCAATAACGCCTTGCGTAGTTATTGCCAACTTATTTCTTTTGAATATAAACAAATACATATGTATATATTATACAATTTTTTTCTCTTTTTTTTTTCACGCACGGCCCTCTGATCCCAAACTAAGCAGAGCTTGTACTATGGAAACCAGACAACTGATATACTACATATACTACTTTTCTTTTGTAAATACATACTTATATAGAAAAATTTAATAGTATTACTTCAAATAATTAGAAATTGTAATAGGAGATACACAAATCGTAAAATCTAACGCTAGTTTTTCTTTGTTACAGAATAAAAGTCTACGCAGCGAAAACAAGTTATGATTTCATAGTTTTATTGGACAATAAACGGCCTACAGTATTCTCGAACTACTTAGAGGATCAGAAGTATCGAAATAAAAACAACGGTGCTTCCCTAAATACGAAATCTGTACGGAAAGACAACGTAGCAGCGCAGAAGAACCACGAAGAGATCGCAGCAGGTCTACGAGATCAGTGCAGCAGGGCTAAGAGGACATCGCAGCAGGTCTACGAGAGCAGTGCAGCAGGGATACGACGACATCGCAGCAAGTCTACGAGCGCAGTGCAGCGAATCTACGAGGACATCGCAGCAGGACTACGAGCGCAGTGCAGCAAATCTACGAGGACATCGCAGCAGGACTACGAGCGCAGTGCAGCAGATCTACGAGGACATCGCAGCAGAACTGCGCGTGGTCGGCGATAGCGTGATCATCTGTCAAAATACCTTCCAAAAATATATTTTCTATTTTCAGGTAAATATTTTTATTCTAATTTCAAAATCTAATTATTTGATGAATCGTATAAATATGCTTAAGTTCTAAATCAATAATATGAACTATCAGTAAATATTCCACTACTGGCCTAAGTTCTGTTTTTCTTTTTCATACATGTGACAGAAATTTATTCCAACAACTGCAGGTTTCGTCATTATATCGAGGATGAACTGATTTAAAACAGAGATTACTTATACATACATTGAATAACTGAGCTGCTTGTTCGGCTTTTAATTAATTAATACAAACATTAGTGAATCAGATGTTTTTTTTTATTGTATAGGTATGCGGACGAGCATATGGGACACCTGATGGTAAGTGGTCACCAACGCCCATAGACAATGGCATTGTAAGAAATGTTAACCATCGCTTACATCGCCAATGCGCCACCAACCTTGGCAACTAAGATTTTATATCCCTCCTGTAATAACACTGACTCACTCACCCTTCAAACCGGAACACAACAATACAGAGTAATGCTGTTTTGCGGTAGAATATCTGATGAGTGGGTGGGTGGTACCTACCCAGACGAGCTTGCACAAAGCTCTACCACCGAGTATATTATGTCAAAGTGGTATATAATTGGCAAGGCCCTATGGTTCCAAAGTGAATGTATTCAACCAATTAAGGATGTCATTCATTAAGTTAAAGCTTTATTGCATCGCAAATGAAGTTCATGTTCCACGGTCCTCGTTTGATTTCGACATTGTTCATTTCAATCCGTCTGACCATTGGTCACACCGGTCACACAAATATTTAGGTGCGATTACTTAGACTGAGCCTTCACCGTGTATATAGAATTGAATAGTTTTATAGGTTAGAATAATAAATTGTAGAGTGGAGTCAAATCAGTAAACCACTTCAATATTTTTTTTTAAATTATAATCTTACATTTGACGAGATCTACTTCAGATATGGAAATGTGTTCGGATTCTAGATGCTGGAAATTAAATAATTTTTATCTTAAATTACTCAACTCCAAGTAATAAATGATTTATTGTTATACATAAAAACCTCTCAGTACATAAACAAAATATTGAAAACTAAACTGCTGCTAAATAGTTTATATTCGAAGCAATTTCTATTAAACATTTTTAACAATTTTATAACGAGTTGGAAAATGTTTCGCGACCTGACGCTACATTTCAATGAATCCTCACCCTAAATCTAACTCTGCGTCCTCTGCATACGAATTAGATATTTCAAACGGTGCGTCAAACGTATAAAGGCATAATTAATCTTATTAATTTCCGCATTTGATTGACGCATGCTGTAATTTAAAGCTACCTGTGGGGCTATTCTGTAAGAACGAATTAAATCTGTTCTTTGGTGACACTCCATATAGCTAATATTGGTATATGCAGAGATTGTTTTCTATCTTTCATCGAACTTTTCAGATCTTTTTCATGTTTCAAAAATGAATAAAGAATTAAATAAACATTTTCGCCAAACGTGAGGGGAATAGTCTATCACAAATGATGATGCAGTAAAATCGATCTCGAACATCAAAAGAGTTCGTTTTTTTGATTTATCTTTCGAATTCACTAACGAGTTTTGATTTATTGGTTTGGAATAAGGGATATAAAATATCGCATTCGTTCGGTAACGGAACGTATGTTGAAAAATTCTTTCCGATATGAAAGCAAATAATCGGTATTTCATAATTATTTTCAAAGAATTACACGTGCATTCTCGTCGGTAACGAATTTTTAGTTTCGTATTTTCAAACGGGAAAAATTCATTGGAAAATTCTGACAGGATGACGAACATGTAAACCCACATAATAGTATGTTGCAGTTTGTAAAAAGAATGCTTGTCAGTGAGCTAATTGCGTTTAGGATACCACAATATGACAATTTATCCTTCAGTTTGTGAATACGTAAGCAATTAACTAGACATCGCTGACATTATGTAATCTGTTATCAAGTATTTTTCAGTAGAACAAAGTTTTCAAGTGACTTAAATATTAAAGTGTTTCGGAATTGATAATGGCGGACTGGCAAATCGACATACTTATGGTAACATTCTTTACATCGCCAATGCGCCACCAACCTTGGGAACCAAGATGTCATAACCCTTATGCCTGCAATTACAATAGCTCACAAGCCCTTCAATCGGAACAAAACAATACGATGTAGTATTTAGTAGAATAACTGATGAGTGGGTGGTATCCAACCAGACTGACTTGCATAAAGTTAATTGAAATCATTTGAGTTTCACCATCATATTATGAAATTAGATCAAACCTGTGAATACAAAACACCTGTGAATAAAGAAATATAATAAAGATATATCAAAATATGCTTTCGATTAAACAATCTCAGGAAAATATCTGTTCATCAATGTAACTTCGAAGTAATGTAGTTTAATCTTTAGATAAAAATAATCTAAGTTTTTTAGGAAGGCTCACGAGTATACAGGCATCACTGTTAGCTATAAGCCTGTCACCACAGCTGTTCAACTACAATGCGACCCAGTTGTTTGTAATTATACTCTTAATCGAAAACATAGTATTACAAAATGTAGCGTTTCTATTTAATAATTGGGTGGAACATCGACGACCATGCACAAATCTGTACCACCTGAGCATTTATGGGTCAAGATGAATAACTGCTGATTAGCAATTTATGTTTTTAACGAATCACTAATTCTTATTCCTTCTTCCACATAAGTTTAATACAAAGCATACCAGCCAAATACAAGTTTATTTGGAGTAATGGGACGCTCAAGATGTCAGGATCAAACTTGCGATATCAACTTCGCTAGGCGGCCAGTTAACCGTTGAGCAATTGAGGCTAAGTCAATTTTACCGTCTCATATTTTCATACGCTATTCTTTTCGATAATGTAATTTAAGAACAAAGTGCAATGTACCATAACATCACTTGAAAAACTACGAAAACTTGCTAGAATTTAATACGAAACCTGTAGTTTAGTTTTAACACGTTATATAGATATATAATATTATATATTTATATATATATATTTTATATAGATCATATCGACTCAACTTTAGATATGCAAATGCATAGCTATTGAAATCGTCACGTCATGACGTTTGCTGTCACGGCAAAAGAGTCGCCAATAGATGTTTCCTATGAATTTATAATATATTTATTTTTCCGATAAATTATATTTGCATTCGATAAAAAATATTTCTGATTCATTCCCATTGTTAATTTATATTATTAATAGATCGCAAGCAATGACACCGTACGATAAAAACTAACTGATATTATATAAGCGTTGTAAATATTGGTAACTATTGCCGATCGACGCTATTTGCGTGTGAGCGCTTGCTGTATCTCAGACGGGTCTAATGGTTTTGGTGTGCCTGTCAATCCCAATACGTGTCAATCTATGATTGTCATCGGATTTCTCAGTAAAGCTAATTATTGATACTTCCCGTTTGTTGACATCTTAATCGCTGATTTGTTTAGTTCGTTACGTTCACGTTTGCTACTGTGATGTTGACCGAGATCTTGAAAATTGGAGGGACTTCTAAACATTTGTATCCGGTCATCTAAGATATTGCTATATGTACTTTACCGACCTAAACGTATTTGTATATCTATCTGACGATGTGGAAACCTTAGAATCTGAATTGCGCTAAGTTTTATTTTATATGATCCAGAAGCCCTTGAAAACTTTATACTTAAGGCTTTCTGGGTGACAACTACATTTACATACTTTGGTCTACTTAGAACCCATTACCTCATGTAACTTTCGAACTCTTATATTTTCTAAGTTCTTTCGCGCTCAGGCTGTAAAACTTACTTGCACGCTGATGCAACAAAGCGTTTACAAAAGAGTAATTTCAGTATAAGGTTAAAATATTTTTTCTCACTTTGAAACATACGTAACAATCTTTGTGTACATAATTTTTCTCTTCATTCTGTTCCTTTTTGAGTCGAATCCATTTCTTTTGTTTTTTTTTTACATGCGTTATTTGAAAAATGTCCGTTCACTTTTGTCATAATTATTTTAAGTTTTGTGTTTTGTCTGTGTTTTTGCATATTTTTTATCGTTATTTATTTTTTGTTTTATTTTATATATAATTCAAAATTATGAAATTCGCGCGTGTCACATCCATAGTCTAAATTTAATGCAGGAGGAACTGCTTATAAAATAATATTGTATATGTTTATAGCCCAGAACCTCAAGATCAGCTTTATAGTCAGTAAGAAAGAAACAGTCAGAGACAAAGGAAGTTTAAAAGTCTTACCATGTACAAAAGTAAAACTGAAGAATTTCGTCACTGATTTCAGTTTAATACGTATAGTTACCAAAAGGTTTCTTTTACATATATCTAAATATATTGAAATAATTCATTAAAATGAGGTAATAAATTGTGGATTTAACAAAATGTAACTTTTTATTCAATGTTATAGGCAGGTGGTCAGGCAAATGTGACACTTGATGATAAGTGGCCACCATCGCCCATAGACATTAGCGGTATGAGAAATATCGTCCATGCGCCATCAACTTTGGGAATTAAGATGTTTTATCCCTTGTACCTTTAGCAACAATAACTCACCCCTCAAACCGGAACGCTACAATACATAGTATTGATATTTAGACGTAGAATATCTGAAGATAAGGTGTAACCTATCCACACGGGCTTGCACTAAGCTCTACTACATAGTACTAGAGCAATCTAGTACTAGGTCAATACTAGTTCATACAAGTCAATTGTACATAAAAGGAGAGAATGTTTGCGTGTTTTTTCAAATCAGATAGTGAGATCAAGTGATTAGCGTATAAAACTTTACAGTTTTATATATCGGTATTAGATTAACTTAAAATTAAAGGTTTTAATGGAATATAAAAAAATAAATATTTTTATCATTTCAATACCAATCATAAAACATATTATATGGAACTTAATTAATTTATTTAAATGTAAATTGCAATTGATTTATTATTTTTAATGTCGAAAAAAATATTTTTTTAAACATTAAATGAAAGTAAAATCATTATTCAATCATTATAGGGATAATGCTTTTTAGAATAGAATAGTCTGATGAAGCAAATCTGCGAATCTTAATATTCCATACAAATCGCCAATAACATAATTTTAGTATACAGTGAGTGTGGTATGAGACAAATGTTATTACTTACGCGTATTATTAAAGATATAGGTTAATATATATCATAGTTATGATCAGCAAATGGCATTTTCGCATCAGTGTCCCATAAAGTAGGAGGAACACTAAGATATTGTTGGGGTAAACACGGAACTAAAGAGGAATTACTGTCCGCTATCACATAACTACGAGTTAACTTTAATTACAACCACCATCATTAATAATACGCCGCCTATGAGGGACAACGGAGTACAGGCGACGAAAAAACTGATATCTGTTTTAAATAAAATGACAAATTATTTTATAATATTAAAAAAAATTGATGATATTTTAAATTTTTTTTTTGTAATTTTTTACTAAACTCTTTCAGCGCTTTAAGATTTACTTAAATGCGTTATTTCAAATACTTCGATAAAGTTTTCGAACGAAAATTAGTTCGATAAAGTTCGATTAAAAATATGAATATCTATATGTTTTTCATAAAGTCATGAACGATATGCATTAAACATATAATATTTATTGTTTATTCAAACAATGCAGTTAACCATAATAACAGACATATAAATTAGAGTAAATTGTATTGCTTGGGTACCACAATAGGTTTTTTTTGCTTTGTTAATATATCTGACTAGCTTTCACACGGCTTCGCTCGCATGTCAACAGGTGTTAGGTATATATTACTCTGACAAAGTGTATAAAAAACTACATAATGATCGGTTTAGTAGTTAAGACCTAAATGCGTAAGAAACGAACATACAATTATTTTGTCTGAATACTGCCCTTTGTCAAGGCACTTTACTGCTCGAGTATACGCAATAGTAATATCTAGGTCTATGTTAGTCGTGTGAACCTACAATAGGGGATTACTAAGTATTACTGGACTACAAGCTTAATAATAGAAAAAAACCTGTTTATGTGAATCAATTAAATATTAACTATATGCCATATTATCGTTCTCTTTCGATAGTAATTGTTTGATTCGAACATATATACCTAATCGTTAAATAAATAATTAATGGCTAATATGACAAGAAAGTTTAAAGGTTTGTTTTATTTCTATGTTGCCTTGTTATTACTTACTGTTTAATTGACTGAAGGTAAATAATTATAGAAATTTTATTTCAAAGACGTTCTTCACCGGCATAGAACTTAATCCGACAATAAAATATTTATGTACATTGAATTACAAGCAACTCCAGAGACTATTATTATTTACAATTAATACATTATAACGTACTATAAAATGAAATGGTCAATAATATTATATTAATGCGCATATTTTGATATTAAAACATCACACCTAACAAAACACTTGCCAATTACATGGTTAATAATTTAACAATAAAAAACAACATTCCAATAGTCTGATTATAATTTATTATATACTAGTATATACTTTGTGGGGTAAGATAAGTCCGTCTCTTGCTTTATGAATAAGTCATTGAACATGAAATGTGACGTCATAGAATCCATAACAGTCAGCATGCCCATGCCGTAATTAAAAAAAAACGGCGGAGAGGGGTCCGTACTATACATGTATGTATATATAAACATATTCGTACGTACATATTGTATTGCTGACGCAAATTTGTTTGTGATTACTAAAAAAAATTTATAATGTGGACAATTATATCACTAGTCGAAAATTTCATCAATTTTCTCTATTGTTTTATAAATAACATTAAAACGATTTATTTAAAAATTATAAAAACATCGTAAATTAATATGATAAACAAAAAAATAAATACAATCGAATTTAGAACCTACTCATTTTTTGAAGTAAACGACTTCAAACGACGAAAAACGACTAAATACAATTTTTTAATAGTTTTTATTAAATAAAATAATTTTTCACCGGAAATATTAGAAATTTTAATATGCTACGTCAAGTTCAATACTTTATACTTCGAAATACTATACATACATTCTAAAGCATTTGACAAAGAGGCGCGACATAATCAAATTAACCTGACAAAGTCCTTATCACAGGTCAAAAGCACCTCCAAAAACCTCAATAGCACATACATTTAGGCAACGGTTCCTAGTTCCCGGTGGTCCTGCTGTTCCTGGCCAAGGCGGAGGTCATGGTAAGGGCGGGGCAGGGGGTGCTAAGAATCCCCGGGTTACGGTAGGCCGCCAACACCGACTGACTCTGGCTACGTATAACGGACGCACGCTACGGCTCGACGAACACCTGGCACAGCTCGAAGAAGAGCTGAGGAACATAAGATGGCATGTTTTGGGCTTATGTGAAATACGAAGAAAGGGGTAGGATACCCATAACCTTAGAATCAGGCCATCTTATGTAATTCAGAGAGGGAGACCAACCATCCCATGGTGGTGTCGGCTTCCTGGTCCACAAGGCTCTCTCTGACAACATCTTAGAAATCTCCAGTGTGTCGGCAAGGCTAGCATATTATGTGATCTATTGACTCTATTGAGTCCTGGTCTGTTCAGGAGTCTTTACAACAGTGCCAAATTGATTGGCGATATATCCAAGTGTTGAAAGGTCTGCATGATGCTGCTATTATGACCGTCCAAGTACAGAATCAGCAGTCTGGCTCAATCCTCTTGCATCGAGGAGTGAGACAAGGGGATATCATTTCCCCGAAATAGTTCACTAATGCATTAGAGGATATGTTCAAGATGCTGCACTGGGAAGGCGGGGCATAAACATAAACGGCGAGTACGTTTAACACTTGAGATTTGCGGACGATATTGTCATCGTGGCAGAAACCGTGCAGGACATGCAGTATATGCTGAGCAGCCTGGCTGATTCTTCTGCTCGAATTGGTCTCCAGATGAACTTGGACAAAACCAAGATAACGTTCAATGGACACGTCGATCCGTAACCAATAGTTCTTAACGGAGTTCCTCTCGAAGTTGTTCAGGAATATGTCTACCTAGGACAAACTTTGCAGTTGGGTCGAAACAACTTCGAGAAGGAGGCACGCAGAAGAGTACAGCTGGGCTGGGCAGCGTATAGGAAACTTGGTCAAGTCTTTTCGTCACGGATACCGCAATGCTTGAAGGCAAAAGTCTTCAACGAGTGTAGACGTGTTTTGGAGTGGAGACCACGTTTCGGCAAACGTAGCGTAGGACGCCTTCCGGCTAGGTGGAGTGACGATATACGCAAAGTGTCTGGCAGCGGATGGATATTGAGAGCTGAAGATCGAGCTCAGTGGCGTGCCATTGGAGAGGCCTATGTCCAACAGTGGACGATGAAAGGCTGATGAAGTAAATTTTTAGCCTATAAAGTACGTACTTCGATGTCAGCCCTCCCCTATCTGACCAATTATTCCACACAACATACAGCTATAACACATGATACGAACAGAATTTCATTGACTTGCTTGAGCTGGCTAACGCTTCAGCCGGCTAAAACTAAACATAAAACATTCACATATACGATCGGTATTACTAAGACGGTGACGGTGTTAGTTACACTAGTTTCATAGTGAGGGGTGTGCCAAGTGAAAGCGAAGCATTAGCGGTAGGTGCTCAGGGATTTATTGTTTTTAATAATAACGCGAAGCCGTCACAAAGAGAACAAAAGTCTGCGTGGGACTGAGCGCGGGTACGCGTGAGTGTGCTAATAAAGGATGCGGCAATTAAAAAAATAGTAATGTAATTAGTTGAAACTCCAACATCGCAGACATTTTATTAATTAGTATACATATTATAGATACTATTCTGTGTCATTGGTAAGAAGTAATTAGTCTTCTCGCATCAGTTTTTAATAACGCCAAGGTTAAAAATTCACTCCTTATTTCGTCCTCTGTGAGATAGATTAGTACTAGTAATTAGCTTATCTATACTACTATATAAATCTATTGGTTCTGTTTGTACATTTTATTTTCACCTAATTTTGTGATAAATAATAGTTTTATGATGCAGTGATTCACATTATACAATTTTTTTTATTTTTGTCTGTCAGTCTGTTTGTCTGTATCTTTTCTTATAACTTAAAAACGGCTTCTTGACTTATCTTCTTGAAAATTGGTACATACAAAGAACATGTGATGGCACACATGTTAGGCCATATATAAGATCGTTAAACCCTACGGTATCTTATGAAAATTCATTTCAAATCGTTAATTACGTATTTCTTTACCAGTAGCCATATGTGTGTGTGTGTGTGTGTGTGTGTGTGTGTTTGCGCGTGTGTGTTATTATAGTAATAAAATAATTTATTATATTTTTATTAAATATACGAGAGTGAAGCCCCAGGGCGCAGCTAGTTTGTTATAAAGTTATTTGAATCTTTAGTGATTCGAGACCATAATGTTGCTTAGTGGTATGATGAGTGGAAAAAATCTAGTCTAGAAAGCGATCGTGCGCTGCCCTCATTATCTTTAGTATATAAATAAGCTGACGGATTTGTTATTTTGTACGCGCTAATCAGGTCCACGGGAGCGGTAAACGCAGATGAAACCGCTGCATGGATGGAGCAGCTAGGTACAAGTAATAAATCAGCAGTGTTTTATAGTGCTTAGTCCCGGTTTGAGTATTATTTCAGGTACATTTGACGTGTTAATATTAATGACCATTGGTAACAAATAGGCTAGAAAACAGTGTATGAACATCAAATAGTTCATTCGTTTAGAAGCTATGATGCCACAGACAGACATACAGATTAACATACATTAACCTTATTTAACTTGTTTCTTAAATTCAAAATATTGTTTTAAACATAATATTGGTTAATGAATAACAATTATAATTGATTAATAGATGACAATTTGGATCTCGGTAATTCATTCGCTCTTTCTGTCATCATGGATTTGACATATGAAAGAAGAAGACAGCACTTAACTAATCACCTGCAAAACAACGTTTATAATGTATATATTAAATAATAATAGGTTTTTGCTATACTGACACAAATAAATGTTTGTAGTATTTCTTTCTTGAATCCATGGCAGCAGCTCGAAGTCCCGCTGAAGCGTTCCGTGGTCGCAATATTAACATTCGTACAGCGACCGAAGTTATCGTCTGTCAAACACACGCAGGCCACCATATGCTTTAAGCTGTACTGTGCCAAAGACCAAAATCGCACGTGTTAATTTAATTGATTCTTATTCAATGCTGTATCGTTTTAAGGTAAATCTGGGTTGCTCATTTAATTTCTTATTTCGTATACGTCAACGATTTAAAGTTTAAAAATTAAATTAATAATTTTAATTATTCTTAATAATAATAATAAGGATTACAGAAAGAATATATTGAAAATGTGTGTTCCATGTGATTTTTATCACCCCTAAGCTGTACTGAACCTTAAACTTTAAGTGTATTTAGAATACGTCGTATAACTCCTACGTTGGAAAACCCGTATTTATCGATACTGCCGTGAAAGTGTAAATGTTTTAATGAATACCAAATATTCGGTATCCCAAACCGAAACCGAGTATGAAATATTCTGCCAAAATGTATTTGGCAGCATTGGATGCGTACCGAACTCACTGTAACATAGCTATTATAGCATACACATAAACGAAAGTACTCAGATGGAAAAACTACATAAAAAAAAAATTGACGATGTTTTTGATTTATACTTTGAAGTCGAATATGTACGTCTCCCAATAAACCTTTATGAGCGATGCCGATATGTTTCGAGAAAATACAGGATTTTTTTAGTATTTGGTGAAGGAAATCGAAAAACTATGATAGCTAATAATTTTGATATGTGCAACAGTCTAAGTATAAATAGCAATCGAATGCGTGCTGCGTTTTAAAATTATAAGAAAAAATTACTGTTTTTCTTGTCTATTGATTTATCAATAAACATCTTATTAATAATTCAGTTTAAACATATCTTAACATTTCTTATTCTTTTTAATTAGAAGTAAGAAGTGCATACTGTCTTCTCATGTTGGAGCTTTTTTTTAACGCTGGAAAAACGCATTACGCGTTTCCCCCACATGAACAGTGGGGTGTTATGTGGGACTCGTGTGGGACTATAAATAATTTAAAAGATATTGTGAGCAATACGAATATCCTATGATGATACGTATGTATTATAGCTCATTCGTCGGGTCTCTCCCACAAACATTCAATACTCTGAATTACTTACTGTGTTTTGATGTAAGTGAGTGAGCCAGAGTAAATAAAGGCCATAGAAATATGACATATTAGTTTCCATTGGCGGCGAAAAGAATGCATACCTACTTATTACAAAGACTTTCAATAGAAAATGTGAGGAAAAGAACAGTTTAGATATCTTACTTGGTATAGTTACGTAAGACCTCTCGGTACCTTAATCAAAAAATAATAATTATTAAAGGCAGTAATTGAAATCGTTTCAATTTAATAAAATAGAAAGCGCTTTATTTATCTCTGTTAAGCTGAACGAATCGTCATTACCATGGCGCTTCGCAAACAACAGTCACTTAACCCATTTAACAAATGAGTCGTTGAAATATGATTACGGTGTGCCTTTTTATTTTCCAACAAGAAAACGACATTGTTTTGTCTTTAAAAGGAAAAGAAACGGATTTGTGGCTCCCGTGCCGCCCAGTAATTGAATTATATCATCGATTTTCCATTAAAATGCTTTATGGAATGAAATGTTAAAGTCTAGGTGGGGCGGCTGCGTGGACTATGGTCCAAGTGACAGCGGATGCACAATTAAAGCTCATTGAAATTCATGTGCCATAATATCATTTGTATTCCTTATATGCCATAAACGTATAAGTAAAAAAAAAGTGTAGTATCGATAGAGATGTCAATTGATAAGAGTTCTGGTGCTTATAATATTCTGGTGATTTAAAGAAATTAAAACATTAACTGTTGCTTCTCAATACATATTATGTAATGTTATGTATGTAACATTAACGATTTTGTGAGAAAAAAATAACTTTGGTACAAGAAACAAACACATTACTCGACTGCATAGAGTCAGTAACTCTTTCGTGGGGCAATGTATTCGGTTCTACAACAGGATCCCAGAAAGCGTTCAAAATGCCTCAGTTGCTAAATTTAAAAAATTGTATAGTAACGCTTGTGCTAAAGGTTACACAATACAATTAATGAATTTATGGATGATAGCACACCTTGGGAATGAGACGATCGCCGCATGGCTATTTCTATTGTTTTTTTGAAACATAAAAAAATAATGATAAAAAAATCAACCCGCTGAGGTTTTTTCGCCGGTTCTTCTCAGGGCTGGGTCTTTATTTTCGGAACCGGTGTTAGTTTCTAGTTTGACAACCAATAAGAAAGTGTAATACTTTAATATTGGATAAAGTATTTTGAATTTAAATTTGAATTAGTAACGGAAAGCGCCTGAGAATTGAAGACAAATTTTATCACAATTATGATAATGACAAAAACCCTGGCGATTCGGTGCATTGAATAAGTGGATCGCAAGTTATAATAAATAAAAAAATGGTCAAGGAAATTCAGAAAGGCTTCTGAAAGTATATGCAATAGTATTCAGATGCGATGAACGAAAAACCGTAAGACTAAATAATGCGTGTAAAAAATGCTAGCAAATAATTTGGATTAAATATATTTTACAGCAAGCAAAACCGAGCAAACTAACGTACGAGTTTTACTAGGTGATAAGACTTTTTGCAAGCCCATCTGGGTAGGTACCACCCACTTATCAAACATTCTGTCGCTAAACAGTAATAATTGGTATTGTTGCCTTCCAGTTTGAAGGTTGAGTGAGCCATTGTAACTACCAACTCATGGGTTAAACATTTAAGTCCTCAAGGTTGGTTAATGGCGCATGGACATGTAAGGAATTGTTAATATTTCTTACATCGAAAATGTCTATGTCTGGTGGTGACCACTTAACATCAGGTGTCACATACCCATTTGCCCATTCGCCTACCTAAAAAATTTTACCAAGAATGTAAACGTTGAAAATATGTGTGTGACAAGAAATTGACATCGCGTATATTCTGACTGCACCTCACAATGTGACCAGTATTGAAGCACAAGAATTCAATCTCAAGTTTGATGTGAAGAATTTCCTCGTAAAACAATACACTTTACAATTTAATATAGATAGAAAGTTATATAGAGGAATCGAGCACGCAACACAAATAGGTAACATTATTGAGGGAAGTTATGAAGGAAATATCGTAATAGTTCCACAGGCTACTGTAAGTTCATATTTTATTGCTAAAGTTCAGCCGCTGAGAGAATGCAGTGACGTCTTTCAGTAGATCATGACTAGTGAGATAGTATACAAACATTAAAAGTAAATAACCTACTTACGTAGGATGTAAAAACCTTACGGCGTTACCTATAAACGTTGCTTAGCAGCTGTTTTGTTAAACACTCATTTACCTCTTTTTCACATTATTGATTTGACATTCGAAAGAAGAAGGCGAAGTACTGTTTAAATAATCACACGCTAAACAACGGTTTTAAGTAAGGTCGTTAGTATTCGCAAGGTGGTCGATATTCGACCATAATCATTACTAAAAATTGGAAGAAATATATGATTTCTACTCTTAAATTCAAATATTTTGACTAAGAACAATAAGGCTCGACAAGATGTAACAAAACAAAAAATTGAATAAAAACATAACTTGACATTTCTATGTTTTTGTTTAGTTAATTTAGCAAATGAACGATTCTTACCACTTAGTTACACTGTACATTCGATCACGGACCTGACCCGACCGGTCGGACATTAGCTATACATAATACGATATATTACGTGTAACAATCCGTCGCCTGCAAATTCGTTTCAGTAAAAGCGTATTACAATTTGTGCACAGTCCTGCAAAAAATATTTTATTCAAAATAAGAATTACTAAGACACAATAAAATCTTTTTACTAATTTTCGCGACACGGCGAACGCACACATATGTACCTACCTAATTATATAAGTCGTTTATATTGTCCTTCATGCGTGTTGTGTTCCTACTGTAAAGTCAATCCATCCTTTCGATGGTAAGGTTTTCGCTTATAATATTTCACAGATATTTTTAAATGTAATTATTAATCAATCATAAGGCATATTACGTAACATCATTTTTAATCATCGTTATGTTGAGACTAACACTGGTTATTGGTAGCATTACATTTAATACAAAATATTGGAAGAGGTTATCAATAATAAATAAATTGCTGCAGAGTTAAGACTTCGCTGTATACTTCCTGTAAATGTTTCCTCTAGAAATCGAAATTTTGCACCTCTCTAGGAAATATTTATCTTGAGACATTGTGTATTTTGCATATTATTATTTGTACCCAGAAGTATGTTTATGAAGTTTTTTAGCGAATATGTCCAAACAAACATGACGAGCCGGTTGGCGTGGTTGGTAGATGCCTGCCTTTCGCGCCGCAGGTCGTGGGTTCGATTCCCACACAGGACAATCATTTGTGTGCATGAACATATCTGTTTGTCTTGAGTCTGGGTGTAATTATCTATATAAGTATGTATTTACAAAAGAAAAGTAGTATAAGTAGTATATCAGTTGTCTGGTTTCCATAGTACAAGCTCTGCTTAGTTTGGGATCAGATGGCCGTGTGTGAATAATGTCCCAGGATATTATTATTATTATTATAAACATTCTAACCCTTCACAACAAAAATAAAAAATATCACCCGTTTGGGTGGAATTTCCAAAACTTTGCAATACATATTTATCAATTCGTTCAAGAAGCAAACAGTAAAGTTCAAGCATATCAGACTATTTTTTTATACTAACGTTTTTAATCCATTTCTCCCGTTTGGGATTGAATTTCCCTTAAATGACAAAAATACGTATACGCATTGATTTTTGCTCAGAAGCTTAAAAGTTAAATTTCATTCTTCTTACTGCAAAAATTACGGACTCGCCATACAAATTTTAAACCTTTATTTCACTATCCTGGAGGTAGATTTTCAAAACCTGAAATACGTATTTATTTATTTCACTAAGTCACTTTAGATTACGATATTAAAATTAGTTTAAAAAAGGTCACACGCTATAAAATGTGTTATAAGTATATCTTGAATATATTTTTATTGCAGCTCGTTATATCGGCAAAGTTGTCATATAGAATAAATCTTACTCGAGCGCTATGAATGAGAACTCTGGCAACACTAAAACAGATGTGCCAAAAGTTGCATGCGAATTTTATGGGTCTTAAAAATGACAAGTCTCATCTTAAAATATTAAATTTAAACTTTGATAGATCCATTGTTTGAAAGATTAAGCTTATACTAAAGTCATCCAGTTAATAACGATTATGTTTGGACAATTTAAATGCTCTTCTTTGAAAAGGTCGCATTAAGAGTACCGATGAAAAGTTATTGGGCTTAAATAAATCCAAGATTTATCAAGAAATAAACAGTCTGGAGCTTGGAAGTTGATAGTGTTTCTACCCCTATCCCCTCTAAGGGATGTAAAATCTTTGGTCCTGCCTCTGAGCTCTCCAGTCATGTCGAGAAAAATAGAGGTTCTAAGTCAGAAAGCTTACTAAAATAAAGATTCTAAGTCTGAAAGTTAGCTTGGCCTTGGTGGTTGGGCTCTGCCCATTTGTATAATAGTACTGAAAATAGCCTCGACTTGTAACTAGGACTTTTCGACTACAGCTCTAAATATTAGATGTGCAAAGGAAACAAAAAAATTCAAATAAGTATTTAACTTTTTAATAAAAATATATTTGGTTAATACCTTTTTAACATGAAAACAGTTGATTTGAAATATTTCTTAGTAC
Organism: Nymphalis polychloros; assembly: GCA_905220585.2. NCBI lineage: Eukaryota > Metazoa > Arthropoda > Insecta > Lepidoptera > Nymphalidae > Nymphalis > Nymphalis polychloros. The sequence continues at coordinate 14,646,401 of HG992241.1, read as the reverse complement.
AATTATTGTTCAAATCGAGGGAAGTATTGATTTTTTTAATTGTTTAACTGTGGTTAAATAAGTGTCGTGTTCAGCCCAGTTTACCAGTGAAGGGATATATCTAGGGAAACCCTGTGGGTATTTAGAATGAATTTGTATACACATGTATCCAACCCAGGCGAACTAAAGGTCCTAAGTTCCTTAACAGGATAAGCCTTAATCCCGTTGTTTGAAATTTACGGAATGTTATTTCATTACTAGTTTAATTTATGACTAGTACTAGTTTCGGTCATCACGCCCGCGTGGGTAGGGGTAGGTAGGTGATAGGTATACTTTGTTCTTTCTGTACCCCTGACAACTTCTATGCAAAAATTCATGATCGGTTGATTAGTTAGGACCTGAATGTGTAATAAACAAACACACATTCGAATTTATAATATTTTATAGGATTTACTCTACAGTGTGTTCCGACGATATTTTAAAATGATGGTCACAAGAATTTCGAGCTAACATTACCTAAACGATATTCCTATATCCTTATAAAGGTATTATTTATGTTATGTTTAGTATTCAACTTGTTATATACCTAAAGTATCTATCTATCTTCTAACTTAATATACTGAATGCGTGTGTATACTTTTAGCTTTACTATATTTTATCGATCATGGCAGCAATACTAAGGCCATTGATCTTTTACAGAGGGTTTATATGAACTTTTTTTAAATATGTAGCGAGACTGACAAATTGGCCCCCTGATGATAAGTGGTCACCGCTGCCCATAGACATTGGCACTGTAAGATACATGAACCGTCCGTTACATCGCCGATAGGACACTAACCTCGATATTGAAGACGTTTTATCCCTCTTACTTGTAGTTACATTGGCTCACTCACCCTTCCACCTGGAACGACAGAGGGGTTTGCACCAATAAGTTAAAAAAAAATAAAGCATCAAGCTTTAAAATAATATCATAAATGTATTTTTAATATCATTAAATAAATATTTATAACTTTTATCAAGACAAGTGTTTATTTCATATTTAAGTAGCTAGAGGAATGTGAGTCTTATACTGTACTAAATAAGAGTTTACGACTTTTTTGACGATGCTTGAAGATGTATCCTGAGCAGGAGTCGACATACTATATAAAGTCCTTTTTTTACGATTGTTATTGACATAATATTTGGTGAGGGAATTATAAAAGCTTAAAGGTATTGTTTTTTTCTTGTTTTGTATAAAGTTTAAAAATAAACTGTTTATTAAGACAAGTAATATTTATAGAATGTAAAATAATATATTGACTTTACATACTCTTGACTTTAATATTTAATAACTATACATGGCTGCATGTTGACTGTTACATAATATTAAAGTATAAAGTTGTAGTCTTGTTTGTTTGATATATCAACCCTAGTATACATGTCAATCTGTCGTCTGCCAATTAAATTCGTGTCACTTCGACACTTGCGTAAAGCGGGTGTTATGAAACCGCATGTTTTGTGTGTAAGCGCTTTTACAGTTATCTTTTTTTGTCTATGCGCGAATTCGGTTTTTTTAGTTGGCTGCATTGGCAAACGCTTTGGGTAGGAAAAGATTTGACTATTCTGTATAGTTTGAATACTTTACCGAAACGGTTAAATATTTAAGATTTTTTTAAAAATGTTTACAGTATGTTGTCGAAGCTCGATTCATTTTCATGTTTTCACCAATAACTATTATTTTTGCTACTTTTTGATTCATTTATTCTATCATCGGCTTGTCGATTACCCATTCATTGTACACAGAACCGTTTGATGACCAAAATTTTTTTTAAATATGTTTTCTTTTTTTCTTTTCTGGCCTACAGGTTTAACTGTTTTGAAATATTTTTGAAAGTATACATCCATTTAGATGATGATTCATTGTGATGGCCGGGTGGTATAAATCTTAACCGAAGATCGTTCAAACTTGTGCACGCTCGACTGTTTTTATGTTTTAAAAAGGAGATGTGCCTCGCATGTTCTCAGGCCTTTGAACAGGAGAGGCACATTTATAGGCTATACGTTAATTTTTTTTTTTATATTCGAATGAAAATGTTGTGCAACTGAAAAATTAATTACATTATACGAACTTCTTATAATATTAAGCGATACCCCATATACTTAAAATCTAACGATTAACCATCGATAGTAGTGGTTAGTACTACAATAGAACATTAAGTATCTATATGATGTGACTCAGTTTCCTGGCGGCTCACATCAAGTCCAACAATACTCGGAAAACTCCAGAACATGCAATTAAACCGACTTTATAAATATGCTGGACAAATATTAGTTCCTCGAGTCTTATTATGTTACTCGGCTTTATACGGGCTTGGTCGTTGTTTAATATATTTCTTTGTTTTGTATGCTTGTCATTCTTATTCCATATTTTTGTGCTTATAACTATAGTCGACGTCAATATTTTGATCTCTATATGTTCCATCTTTCCTAGATATCTGTTCGGGTTTTTTTTATTTTGTCATCAACAGTATAATTAATGCTTTTTTCGAATATGATTTTTAATTGCCAAGAATTACGAAAACTTGACGAAAAATGACGATGCTAGCAAAATGTCGCCAATATTAACGAATATTTTTAAAAAAAATAGATACATTTCAAATCCGGCTTTTGATATTTCAAGTATATTAATCAGAACGTAATTACGAACGAAGTTAATAAAATGGTAATAAGTCCGCTTTGATATCGCGAACGAAAATTTAGAAAAGTTATTTATTGTAAATTATGTAACTTTGCAAATAGAAGATATGTTTACTACTTTGTATTTTCTATGTAATATTTAACAAGTGACTTGATGTAATAGCACGGATAACTGTCCGATATTCAATATTCATTATTATTATTAACAACGTCTTTGTCGTTGATCTGTCGAGGTTCCAGGTTGGAATCTTAGGTCGTCCTGACAATGCGGCCGCAGCACCTAAAGCCTGTGTTCCTGCGCCTGATCGGTGATTCATAGAATAGAAAGTGCACGTATGACTTTTTTTCTATAACATACGCAAAAATTATATCGGAATTGGCCATTTTTAGATGAGAATGGCCGCTATGACAGATACCGGAAATTATTGTAATAAAGAATGCATCATAGAGTACCTATCGGGATGTAATTTGGCACATCATTGCGGGATGCAATTTGGCAATTCGGGCTTCGCTGTCGGAATACGAAATTGAAAGAATAGTAATCCATCATTTTCATACTAATTTATGGGCGGTATATAACATAACTCCCATTAGTAGAACAGTGGGTACTTCCATTAGTAGAACAGTAAGTACCTTTGTATCATGTTGTTTTATATCATTAATGTATCAGGAATATGAAATTTTTTGTTTTATAAAATAATATCAACAGGCGCTAGATATTTTAAACTCTCCACAGGTTTACTATAAACGATAAGAGATGGCGCTGCCAGAACAAAGAACTAATCAACTCAAAGTGTTGACTCATAAACATGTTAATTTTCCTATGACTTTTTTATAACTTAATTAATAACGTGTAGCGTACAGCCACTACAGGTTACGATTTAGACCAGTTTATGCTACAATTTAATTTGATGACCCTCGCGTGACCCGACTTGTCGTCAAATACTTTTATGAGAGATGTAAAATAATGAAAAAAATGCCGGATGGACATTTTATGTGGCGTGTTTGATTTAAAACCTTTGTGTTTATGATTCGACAGTGTCGTTCTAATGTGGAATTTTATTTTTTTAATTACATATTCGTCACAAGTTTAATGTTATTCTTCCATAGATATACCTACCTAGTTGTATCTCAATTATCTTTAGTAACATTAAAGGCTTTCTGTCTTATTGAAAAGACGCTTGGAGTATATACCACCACGACGCTTAAAGTTTAATCAGACTTCTGCCTATTAGAGATTCCCTTACGATGCTTTTATTTTGCGGCCACTAGGCACGTGAACATTTCGTTATGATTGCCCGGAATTGTGGCCGTGCTTGTGTTGTTTTCACCTTTGGGTCATTTCGGCTTTCAGGACGAAGTGAAGATGGTCGTAAGCTGAAATTGACATTTTCAAAAAAAGTGTATATTAAATGTGCAATTATAAAGTTTAAAAATTTCTAAAGATACCGTAGTCAGGCAACACCATGTGGTATGGTTGAACATAAAGGTAATTGTGAATCCGAGGTCACGTTATTTCATACTATCCTAAAGAAATAATAACAATATTTTAGCTAGAATATAAGCCTTTATTCGAAACATGTGATGACTACGCGGAATGCGGTCAACGAACTTACCAGCTCTGGTTAAAGTGGATAATTTTTCTGCTCAGTTGGCATAGCTTAACTATAATATATCAATTATTTTGTCACATTAAAGGAGAAACTATTGAACCGAGCCTACATTATCTGGTCTTAGTTACCGATTTATAAATAACCAGGACCGCCAATTTATTTGTTTATGTATGTTATATGTATCTTAAATCGGTAAAAAACAAAAACCTACTTTGTCTTGTTGTTCCGGCTCAGTATTTCGCTCACCACAGTACCAGTATAAATGGGCAAAGGCTTCTCTTTCTGGTAGTCCATTCGCTAGTCTGCTCTCCTTAAATAATAAATAGAAAAATCAAATTTAATTTAAATCAAAACTTATACAATTACAATACACTTTAATTTTACATTGTTTTGTTGATACTATTTTACTAAACCAGTCTGTTTTGCTAACCCTATACGATTTGTCTTTCGAATATATTAGACTGGACGTCAAGCAAATTTCATAATCCAAAGGATGACGTATCGTAAGCATATCTAATTCGTATTTATAATAGCATCTACATACTAAAGCTAACCTTAGCGACTTGTGAATTGCATACCGTACAGATATATAATAAACATAGGTTGCTTAGTGAATAATTCCTGGTGTTTTATTTTACATAGTGGAAATTATACTTTCAGATCACATTAGTAATATTTTAATCAAAAATATAACGTCAAATGTAATAACATATATATGAAAAGGTTAGATCAAAAACAGTATAGTATTGATTTAGGTATTATTTATCGTGTTAGTGAAAATATAGTACCTATATGAATTGAACCTGACCCCAAATTATAATCTACTGATGTATATTGTGTCATCAAAACAGAACATAGAAATTTAGTTAGAACTTGAAATATGAGAAAATAAAGTGCAACATTGGAAAACAAAACGCGATGCGTTCGCAAAAAAGTCTTGTCTAGTAGTTTTTAGTCCTTCGTGTGTATTTGTTTACGGCTCGCCGAGGGCCACTCTGTATATTTTATACGGCTGTGCCAACATACAACCGGCTTCGTAGAACCAATTTTATGTTACCAAACTCCTTCACTCCGACTCTCTATTCTATCTACTCTATGCTGGCATGCATATATTTTGGATGTTTGTTTCGAAACAAATGAACGCATATTTGTACGTTATTTTGTGCCAAGCAAGTTTTGATTGAGATTTTGTTTTGAATCAACGATTTGTTTAGTGGTTTTTGAGGTTATATTGATTTTTGGATGTTAAATTGTTCTCACATAAATGATGCTAATATTAGCATCTGGTACAACTATATTGGAAAGTCAATTGTTGTTTAATTTTAGGCTATTTTATTGATCAATGGCAACGCCGTCTATCAGGCTCGAGTAGAATTATGTACGAATTTATTGGTATAAATATAAAGTCTATAAGCGTCTCCATGTCTGAACCGCATGCCAACGAACCTTGTCGACGTGGGAAGTCAGGACTTATTCGCTTTCATACAATACTAGCTGCTCCGTGCGGTTTGCTACGCCGCCGTGGGTCGTAGTATTATATATAGTTGATATAACTTTTCTAAATAAATGAACGCACAAATTGTTTTTTTCAAATCCGTATAGTATGTCCTTTGTTTAGCGTGTTTAAACTTTGTCAGCACTACATATTAATATAAATATTATAAAATATATTAGCAATTAATATTTTTAAAACTTCGTTGTATATTTTATCTGAATTAAGGTTTAATCAGTGACGTAATTTGAGGAAAAGTCATAAGGGTAAAAGTTGTATGGGTCCGGATTTTCGGTCAGACGCATCAAAACTAGGACGGATACACGAAAACTTTTTATTTAAAATTGACAGGGGCGCTAAAAGTATGTGAGAACTGCGAGGCAATATATCTCAATTATTAGCCATAATAATGGTCCTCGCAAAACTGATTATAATAACATACATGAAACACAAGCGAAAACAATATATAAAAATACCTACAACAATTCATTGTATCCTACTAAATATAAAATAACTTAATTTGAAGCATTTTTATAAAAAACATAAATAGGGGGATGTCACTTCGTAATTTGGACTAGTAGTTAAAAAAATATTATACTATATACCAAAGGCAGGCAGGTGAAGGCAATTGAGTATAAACTCTGCTGCTTAAAACTCCAAACAGAAAATGCAATAACAATAAACACACCTCACAAACTAACTAATTATCTAAGTAGGCGTTCTAGTAATATTACTAGTTATTTGAATAAAATAAAATTGGGCCGTCAGGAACGAAGTTCTTAGCGATATTTTTTCGAATCAAACCGTGTTTTAAAATGTAGATTTTAATTGATTATATTACTGTATTTCTGTCACACCAAAAAGCGCCTTAACTTCCATAATGCAACTCTCACTAATCAAAGACTAAGAAACAATTTTAATTTTTAAATTCAATTAACATTTTCTTATAATAATAGCAATCCCCATTTTAATTAATTTACTATTATTTTAAAATGATTTTAATAATTTAACCCTCCAATTAAACAAATCTTATGATGGGAAATGTGATAATTGCCCAAGGCTCGATTCTGGGACGTGCTCCTAAGTCGTAGCGCTGTATGTCCTTATATGGTTTTGTATTACCTTTATATTTTTGTTTTGTATTTTTAGGAAGGTTAGGTAAGTCTATTAAATTAAATTAATTATTTTGATAGAGTTTGCTTATACTTAAGTATTTAACTTAATAACAAAATGGTAGACTCACTATACAGTACACGCTCTATCGCTTGGTGTTGGGTTTGCTGCTCAAAAATTCGGAATAGGTCTTACCTCCAGAAGCGCCCGCGCAGTACGCAATTCGAACGCCCAACGTATTGAATTTCGTAGCTTTGGTGGGTACGATGTGAACGCTATTTCGTTATGTGACATGTCCTTGGGTAACTGCCATTTCACTCTACTGTAAACCGCGTAAAAGAACTTCGTTCCGAAAGCACCGTACTTACGTTTTCATAAGCATGTTATTAACTATAATAGACAGTTTTTCTTCTTTCATCTTTAATGTACAGACATTCGCCTGTTACAATTTTATTATATGTATAGATAATACAATTTTTTTTATTTATTTATAACGATCAAAATTCAAATGAAGAGCACTTTTTCTGTTTAATACAATTATGGTCATATTATACATTGGTATGTTTTGATTAACATATGTAGTTCAATTGCATGCGTGTGAAGTCTTCTTGGAACTGGTCATATGTATGCCGTGGTCACATTTATGCGCTTAAGTCCGTACGAAGGCTCTTTGATGCAGTTATCTCGCTTGGTTACACAGGTGTGGTCGCAGCCACAAACGGTATTGTGTCGCACGAGATATTGGCTGGTTTCTGAACGCTTAATCAAATACCTCATCTTACACCGCTGTCATATTCATTAAACATGACCTACCTATTACTTAAGTGATCGCACTTCATTGTTGTAAGTTATAAAATAATTTACATATAAATATTTTCAGTTAAGAAAGTTCATATTTTTACATAGTAGATATTGACTTATATTTTAAAGCGATCTCATAAAATGTGTTTTGTAAGAATAAAAATAGATTACCTAATCTAATACCTATATGTACATATCTAGGTATTACATATTCAATACAAGCATCACAGAAAAATATATTAGAATATTCATTGAAATTAATCTTCTTTAATTTAATCTGACGGAGAAACGGATACGGAGAATTTCAAAGTACCTGCCTACAGGTACATTGAAATTGTTTTATAGCATAAAACCCAAAATTCATATTAATAATAGCCAAAAGTTAGAGTAGATATACACTCTGGAATTAACTTATTTTTTTTAAATATGATTTCGTAACCTGACAACGCTTATGCAAAATTTCGTGATGATTCGTTGATGAATTTAGACGTGATAGCGTAACAAACAAACAAACTCACTCTCCCATTTAAATTATTACTAAAATATATTTCATAAAAGAAAAGCAATAACATACTAGAGCATACCTTTGTCCGTCGCCGTCGCCGTCGCCGTCGCGTTACCAGCGGGATGATAAAGGTCTCTGTTAATTAAGACATGCAATAACAAAAGTTTAAAAGCATCACGGGCAAGAAAATATTAATCTGAAATACTACACGCACTCCGTGCCATTGCCGACACAGTAGTGACATGACCGGACAGCTGATACAAAACGAGACAAGTAATACAACGCCATAATTGCAATACGCGGAGAGACGACCACGATAGAAGCGTTTGCCGGAGACTTGCTCTCCGTAAAAACTAATCCACAGGAAATCTACACGATGTGTTTACCTATTTTGTTGTTGTTGTCCGTCTCTTTGGTGTCTCTCATCTTTAATTTTATTACCAGACATCACGATCTAATTTGTAGGATTATAAATTGACGAAAATATTGTATTCATATCCAATATTAATATAAGTTTGAACAGGACGTCTTAGAATCCAGACGACTTCTCCATTGACCCGGATTGCGTTCCAGTTGACTTTCGTTTAAGATGTGGTATTTGTATTCGTAAGATTCTGGATTCCTTATATAAACATAAGCACTATGACCGACATAGTGGTTATACTTATGGTTATAATTAATGCTTGTTATGTCTTTTTCAACAAAAACAGGCTGGCAAATGGGTCTGTAAAGGTAAGACGTCACCATCCCCTATAGACAATGGCACCGCCTTACATTCAGATGCCTTACATTCACGCGTAATTATCTTCACGGACAAACAACCAACCAGGCAACCTGGCTAACTCACCCTTGCTGTTTCACGGTAGAGTATGTGATGAGTTGGTGGTACCGCTACCTACAAAAAGCCCTATCATCAAGTGTTCGAAAAAAAATATAGTAAATTTATTTAAACAATAGCAATATTAAACAATAGCAATTACGTTAAAAAAGGAGTCGGAAGAAAAAATAAAAATAAAAAAACATACATAACAAATATAATTGACAGGTGATAAGAAGTTACAATGTCGATTCATATCACATGTCGACAAACTAACGTTAAAAATGGTGTATATAATATAAACGATATTAATATTTTTAGGAATTTAGGAATCATCTCAATTCAATCCAAATTTATCGGCCCTATATCTAACTAAGACAGGCCCACTGCACGCGGTTAGAAACGCCGTTATCGATGTTGGTCTATTAGTCTGCTCTGGTTATTTTAATTTTACTAAAAGTGCTACCAATCTATTTCTTATATCGGCCACGAATTCTAATTCGGATATTTTAAACAAAGTTGAAATACTAACGGATTTGTTACAATATTTTTACAAAAATATTATGAATTCACCATTATGTATAATTTGAATGGAATCCGCAACAATTGTATGAGAGGTTACGGTAAATTTACAAAAGCGAGTACCCGACGCCGCAAAGTATCCTTACCAGGGTAAGTGTTTATTTCTGTAATAAAATACCGAACTTGACCTATAAATAAAGATAAACGTATTTTAGAAAAAGCATGGAGTTATTATTCGTCGATTTCCAAATAGGATATAAGGTTAATTGTATATACTGTGTATTCTATTTGAGAAGGCTACAGTAACTATTGAGTTTGTTACCGCTTCTCGTTGGAATTTACATTGCGGACCGGTGTTTTATATTTAAATTAATTCTGTAACAAGGCGATTCAAAAGTGCTTATAAAGGGCTACTTGAATAAAAGTATAATTTCTAATCGATGTTGTAAATGTTAGCGTCGTAGATGTAAAGATAGGGAATATTAGCAGACATTTATGGATGGAATGTTTTGTATAGGGCGGGTTGTTTGTATGTTCGTGGGCGTCTGGTAGCATCTAGGCGGACTGTACGAAGTATGAGTGGAAATCAACCGAGATTATACGAGCTTCTCTACCAATGAAGATTTGAGTGAACTCGTATAGGTATATAGCCAAAGTTGAATGCTATCAGCATTTACGCAGTATAGTACAATGAAGTGTTTGTCAATTTTTTTTTGTTATGTCATGTCATGTTATGTAATCTTATAAATCTCGTGTCTGTCAGCCGTCTGCCGCTAGATACGGACACTATAGTTTCGCTGTGTATTCGTGCTGGAAGTGCCAAATATTGGTAATAAGATACGACATAGTGATTTTAATAGGCGTAGTAAGTAGTAGGTGTATACGTTTTCTTTTACTTTGTAGTGTAGATCGATGTGGATCGGATGGAATATAAATGAAGAAGCCTATAGTTAAGATATATAATTATTTCAGTTACGCTTCAAACAAAACGTAAAGTGATATAATTTAGAATACTTTAAAATGTGTGATATAAAACGTGAAGACGATTGCGTAATCGAGAGTTAGAACATGAAAACTTATAGGTACATATCTAATAAATATGTATAATAAAGTTAAAGAGCCTGAGCGGTCCATTGTTTTAAATACGTTGATCATTCAAACCCTTCCAGGCTCCACTGTGCCTTCATATGCTTAATATGTGTTTTTGAGATGAATTATCTCATGTTCGCATTATGTACACTGAGTGCAGTGTAACGGCGTGGCGGATTACATTCCAAGCCGACTTTGGAGGACGAGCTTCTATATCCAACAGTGGGACATTTACAGTCTGCTATATATATAAAAATATTATGTATTAAAATAGTGAAAAGTTATAGCTTACTTAAGTACTTTTTCTATTATGTTTGTTTAGTGTTGTATCGCACAGTATACCGATCATAAGTTAAGTGATTATTTAAATAAAAACGTATTTAAATAATCACTTAACGTCAAAGTGAGTTTATTAATAATATCTCTAAAATTATAAATCTTATAATATTAAATGGGCAATTCTTGTAAATTTATAATGTATTTATTTTGTATATCATGGAAACAACTTTAAGGATTTGGCTCAATAAATTTATACATGTGTCTTTTCTGAAAAAAAAAAGATATATTAGCAGGGAGGCTCAGTAGCGCAGGTATCTACTTCTCTTAAGCGAAGAACTGAATTAAATATTGTATTTAAAACATAATCGGCTTTACCTATTGATGTTTAGGGATGATAAGTCGAACAATGATTATATGTAAGGCGGAGTATTTCATAAATTTACTTAGTAGACCTACATATAGTAATTTAATAAAATATTTAAAGTAATTGGATCTTTTCACCTGAACAGAAGTAGGCTTCTAATTTCGAATCACAAAGATTCGAAAATAGAAGCATTTATTATATTTGAATTCGCGGTCTGTTGTGTTGTGTCCGTTCAATGACGGAGCAAGCGAGGTCGGGGTCTTATGTGATTGCTGGTACTATAGGGAGTCTATAACTCTATAATATAGGTACCTATGTACCCACTTAATGATTTTTTTAGTTGTTATTAAATATTTATAATTTAGTCGCAATTTAACTTTCTTGAAGTGATAACTTACTCATTATCATTTACTTATATAAGTAGAAAGGTACCTACGACTAGGCACCAATAGCGAAGCCGGTATCTACCAATTAACATTGAAATTAGGTACCTGCTCCATATTCACATCGGATTTTTTAGTCTCGTGATTTTCTCATTTAAAAGTCATTCTTTTAGAATTTATAATTGGGTATGTGCTCAGTGACGAAAGTAACGAAGCCAGCAAGCCTATAGGTACATTGCCTACGTGCCCACGTAATAAACGAGAAAAGCATTTTACGGTATTTTTTATGTTCTATTCTTTACATTACGACATTCGCTTCGATACAAAGTTTCAAGTATTTTAGAACTCCTTGCAATATCACGAATGCATCTTGTTTAAACTGAAATCGCAATGCGATCATATCAAAAAAGGAATTATTAAATAAGATATATTCAATCGCAATCCAAATGACACGGTAGAGCTGAGCTAGTAGGAGCTAGTCGTGCAGTAGGCGTGCTGCAGCACGTCGTGCACGCGGGCGTGCGCGGGCGCCGCGCGATCGATGCAGGCGCGGGCGGGGGTGCGCGGGTGGCGGCGTGCGCGCGGGCGCGGGGGCGTGGCGAGAGGCGGCGCGCGGCGGCCATTCGCTTGCGGCACGCGCCGCCCCCGGCCCCGCCCGCGCGCCCCGCCGCGACACGCCGCCGCTCAGTGCCTCGCGAGTCGTCGCCCGCGGTGCATGCGTCGCGCACCTAATTCCTCACGCGTTATATTGCAGATGCGAGCCCGCTGCCGCTAAAACCATGCCGGCCGAGGAGGAATCCGCGGCGATGGACGGCCGGGAAGCCGCCGACGGCTCGCCCCAGCAGTTTTGTCTCCGATGGAATAATTATCAGACGAATCTCGCCAATTGCTTCGATCAGCTGCTCCAGACCGAGTCCTTCGTGGACGTCACGCTCGCCTGCGAGGGTCAGAGCCTGAAGGCGCACAAAGTGGTGCTCTCGGCATGCAGCCCCTACTTCCAGACCCTTTTCATGGACAACCCCTGTCGGCATCCGATCATAATAATGCGCGATATCAAGTACTGCGACCTGAAGGCGGTGGTAGATTTCATGTACCGCGGAGAGATCAACGTGTCGCAAGATCAGATCACTGCGCTGTTGAAGGTGGCCGAGACCTTGAAGATCAGGGGTCTGACGGATGTGAGCGGGGAGCACGCCGTGCTGCGGGCGGGCGGCGGTCTGGAGGCCCGCGCTGGCAAGCGCCCTGGAAGTCGCGAGGGCGAGTCCCCAGGCGGTGCCTCGGCCAAGGCTCGTCGGCGATCGGCGGAGCGCAGCCCGGCGGGCAGCCCGCGCGTGTCGCCTGCGGGAGCCGGCGCACCCGCTGACTTGCTGCACGCGCCGCCCGACGCGCCCAACGCGCCCGCGCTGCACGTCGACGACGTGGACATCCGCCCCGGCATCGCCGAGATGATCCGCGAGGAGGAACGGGTAAGTGGAAAACCTCTCCCGCCGTCTTTCTCCCTCGCTCTTTCCTCGAAAACTTTCCTTTCCGAAACGCAATTAGCTTATTTTGTTCGCGGGGATTATTTATGTTTTTACGAGCAGTTAGTTATTAAATATTTATTTTTGTAACTTTCGCGATTTCTTTTATTTTTGTTATTTTGATACGTTGCGATTTTTTCTTCCTTTAGGTACCTACCTACCTAGTGCCTAGTACTTCCAAAGGTACATTTATTTACTTAGATATAAAAATTTGGTAGGTAAGCAAATTTAATTGTCAGGCCAAATACTTATTTACTAAAAAATTATCTAATTAATAACGTCTCTTTCGTTTGTCTCGAAAAAAACAATAAGATGATCATGAGTCAATTTAAATAGTTACGATATCTATTGAAATTTTGATGTTTATTAAAGGATGAGAACGATTTATATTGAACTCTAATTAGATAGTTTTAAGGTGTTAAATCGCGCGACATCGCAGCCAAGTAGCTCAGCTGTTTGACATACTAGGACATTGTTACGATTCTCTCGCAGAGCGCCAAAGATTCACTATTTTATGTTTGCTCAAGGAGACGGTAATTTAAATTATATTCATTTAAAAATGTTAGGAAATACACTTATAAATATGTGTATGAAAATAAATATTTTATAACGAATTGTATTAAGCTTCCTAACAAAACATTAACATTATTTTCTAAAATAATTGAGTTTATACATTTTGTTAGATAAATTGTATAAGAACATATTTTCTTTATTAAATATTTAAAGATATTTATAATAAAATAAATAAACTACAATACGTGCCTAAATCTATTTTTCAAATTCAAATCAATTAAATACATTTTAGATATAAAAAAAATTAGAAAAATAATAATTATAACGCATTCAGATTTTTTAATCTAGTGCAAGAGAATATGAAAAATAAAAGAATATTAAGCTACCCAATATCTATACACAAATATTTTAATCGAGTTTGATTTGTGAAGGTACGAGTACCTACCTGGTATTTAGAACTCGAAATCTAAAATAAAATACTAAGTGTAGTTTCTTACCTAATAAAAAAGAAAGAATAACAAAACTACTTTATAACTTTTTTTTTTTAAGGAATTATCAAAACTAAAATTTACGCGATCCTATTTTTTTTCAAATTCAGAATAGTACGGGATATCGTTCTTAACTCAAATACATTTTTCAAATAAATTGAAAAAAAAAGAATAATAAATTTATGCATTCGAGTAGATATAATGGTATTATTTTAAATATATATTATCCATGCTTCGGTGATATAATATTGCAATCTACTAAAACGGTAGAATTTTATAAGTGTGGCAACACAGCGTTTCGAATGCGTTATATTAAATTGTTTTCGAGCTATTGTTCTTGAATGTTGTCGGTGAGAGTAATTTAGTATTTGCGAACTAAAACTGGGTCTTTCTTATAACAAAAGGATATTGTTCTACCACAATTAGCATTGCAATAAGCATAGATAAGTGAATGTTTGTACTATTGAGTTCAAAATTAACAGCATTTCGAAAAATGCCTGAGCAACAATAGCTTCTTATCGATATTTTAAACATTTGTATATTTACGATTTTCTTTGTATTTTTGCGTTAACGTATTGTTTTAATTCCGTTAAGTTTTTATTACGCACATTAAATACCTACGCCGCGAACGCGAACTGTGATGTTCATGTGTTAAAAATATATATAAGAAATTTATAATTAATTTAATCGTACCATATACAAAATTTATTGTATTAGTACCTACAAATTGGAAATGTATGGTTTGTTTTTCGTGTACCTCGTAACGTTAAAAAGTCGTTTATAAATTGGAAAAACAAGTATTCGACAAAATATGTCTATGTATCGTTACATTTTGGTGTTAAAGTGAGTGTAAAAGGGCGACAATCGAAGGGCGCAGGACGTCGCGACCGGCGACGCGACGTGACACTCGTTCGCTGTAGTTGCTGCCGTGACGTCGCTGTCATCGTTTGATATTAACATCGTTGTAATTTCATTTTGAGGGTTCATTTAACGAACGACAAAATGTAGCTTATATATGAGTATGCTAAATTAATTCAGTTGTAGGTTTCTTATGCACGTGAAAGGTTTTGGAACTCTTTGCCAAAATGTAGGTATACTTAAGTAATGACGTTATTATTCACACCAGTTATATAGTTATAATTGTAATTACTTCAAATATGAAATTATTTTTTTATTTTAAAGGTAATCGATTTAATAAATATTGATTGAATATTTATAAGTGTTGCTGTTGTACCTGTAACGGGTTAACAGTTTTTATTTGTATTTATTTAATGTCTACCGTCGGTATCAGGACTAGCACCATTTTTTAAAGACAAATATGAGACACTAGCTTTGACCGCGGTTTCACTCGCGTATAATTAATAAAAATATAATGAATAAAAATCCGCCTAGAACTTTCCTCGATAAAAGGACTATACAACACAAAAATAATTTTTAAATTCGGACCATTAGCTCCTGAGATTAGCCGGATCAATCAAACAAACTCTTCAGCTTTATATATTAGTATATGAGACATTTTTGAAACTAAAGTCTTTATTTATAAATTATTCGTTAGCGTTAACTTAGTTACTTCTTTGGTACGTATTATACTTAAATTAAATCAGTTTTTCTTACATCTCCTTAACCTAGTATAATAATTTTCCTATAATATATGACTCCGATGAATTATAAAAGCGGCCGAATAATAAGTTATGGGTCAACAGAGAAGCGCTTTTCGGAGTCGGTTAAACTAACCCCGAGTCGCCTCGTTTTCTCCCGCGACACGTGTCTCATTCAGTTTGAACTTAGGGCGTTACGGTGGCAGTTTAAATGCTCAATTAGTCATATAACTGCGGGTTTGACTTTGCGGTAAGAGTACGAAGCATTTGTTACGACAAATAAAAAAAAAAACGTTTTGCGTCATATTTATAAATACGAAAATGAAATGTTTGTCTTTTTGATTTTAATTACTCACTAATGATAGTCAAATTCGTCTAAATGTTTTATTTGACTTTTCGCATTGATTTCTCTATGAGATCATTTAGCTACTTTTATAATCAATTATAAAAATATAAGGGCGATATATTTGATGTTAATATATATAATAATAAATAAAAACATTCTTAAACATATTATATCACAATAGAAATCATTTCATTAAGCCTCCTAATACCTTTTACACTGAGTTTTAAAGATTAATGATTTGTTCAATAGTTTTTGTGATTGAAAAGCTGGACTTTCTTGATTATAGCGTCGTTCATTGAAGTCAGTTCACAGTTCACGTTAGCTAATATTCAATGTCGTTTGGACTGAAATTTGAAGGAGTTTGGTCAGTATAAAGGTACTCTACTTAGAAGGTACTTATTATTTAATAAATATAAGAAGCAATGAAAAGGATTTTTTACCTAATGGGTTGAATTGTAAATATGGTGATAGGTCATGGTATGGTTTCACCTATCATTTGTGAATTGATTTAAATTTAAGAAAACCGACCAATAATATAAATTAGTATAATATAGTTTTCTTTTTATTTATTATAATTTATAAATAATGCATTGATTATATCAATAATTACTGGATAGGTATACGTACCTACTTACATTGTAATCATTGAAATGTATGTATCTACTGTGTTACAGACGTGATTTATATTTGCATTCGTCAACACAATGAGCCTATAATTCGTAACGAGCTATCATCGTTCATACACATAAGTTTTTTTTTTAATTATAGCGTTCAACGCTTTCTATGTTGAGTGTGAGGAAATGCAGTTATATCAACTCAAACATAGCCACGGCTGGTTGTAATCTCTCGCAAGTATGTTCCACTTACAAATCTATAAACATATTCATAAAAGTATAAATATTAAAATAAACAATAGTTCATTAGTAAAGCTTTATAAGCGTGAAAGAACACGTGCGACACGTATTTCAATTAACGCGCGTAATTAAAAAAGTAAGAAAAAAAAATATAGTATTAGGCCAGTGATTAATTTATGCTGCCGATAAGGCTATTTATTATAGTCTGTTCGATTAATTCTGACGTCTCAGCTCTGATAAAAGAGGTTTTACTGCTGCATTCAATATTGGATTTTTTTTTATTATTTAAATACCTTTTCATAAATATTATTGTACGTATTGATGAATGAAATTAACTTATTTATGTACAACACATGATTTTGTAAGTAACAAATTTATATGTGTTTATTTGAGCTCGTGAAATTATATTATGTTGACTTGATAAAAATATATATTCATTAGAAAGATCTGAAAAAATTAATACTGTATTGATATTCCAACATCACACGTTAAATGCGCACGCGTCGATGTTTCTCGTAGAAAACAATTACTTACGTGTAATATATCGTTATCACGCGAGGAGTCGAATCGATCACCTACGGATAGTTTAAAAAAAATACAAATGCCTTTAGACAGTCTTAGTAAGATATTGTATTATAGGCTCAAGGAGTTGACTTGGAGTATATTCCATGACGCTTCTCCAATGCGCGTTGTTCTATTAGTGATGATTATCTTCATTGTCGAGTCATAGAGACTGCCTCGTTGGTCTAGTGGCTAGATATAAGGCCGCAGACTCGGTGGTCCTGGGTTTCTCAAAATTCTCAGTAGCAGCCCGGAGTCTGGAAGTTGGAAGTGTGTACACTCCCGTGCCTCGGAAAGCACGTTAAGCCGTTGGTCCTGCGCCTGAACTCTTTCCGGTCGTGTCAGATTGCCGTCCCATCGGATTATGAGAGCTAAGGAAAAGAGAATGCACCTGTGTTTGCGCATACACTCGTGCACTATAATATCTCCTGCGCAGTTGGCTAATCTCTCTTGAGATTGGCCGCCGTGACCGAAATCGGTCTGGAGGACCTTATTTATATGTATGTATAGCTAAAGCTGATATTATGAAAATCATTGAATATAATATATGGTATAATAAATAAAATTTAAGAAAACTTTTCAGTGGACAGCGAAATGAAATAAGATAAAGGCCATGTTAATTACAATTGTGGGAAGTTTTTATCAAAATAAATAACGAATCGAAACGAAGCTCCCGGATTCAACACGGGAGAGCACCACTGCGTTCTAATGCGCTTAATTTGTTTTTTCATCTCGAGCTCGGTAGTGAAGCAAAACTTCGATGTAAGGTGCATTCGTAAGATGAAATTCTGCCACTTTCATATCTATTCGCATTCGAGAATGGTGGAATAAGCAACAAACCGGCTCAAGAGTGTTACTTCGCTTTATATTAAATTGACATAATCTTACTAATTTTTTAAATGCAAAAGATGAATCAAGTATTGCCAATGTGTGTTGTAATTATTTTACAAAGTGTTTTGATATAAAAGTAGGAAAGCTAATGACATTTTGTTTTAAAATGCCGCTATTTAAGATAAGTTCAATCGAAATGGTATGTTTTACTGTTAAGTTAATATAACTGTACATCCGAATCTTGTTTTATCTTAAAGTTTAAATGTGAAAAGCCAAATAAATCCTTTACAACCTTATGCGCGTTTATAATTGAAGTGCGAGTTGAAAGGGACTTTATCGCATTTTAAATTAGAGGTGATATTAGAATGTCGGCCTAGAGCATAGCATTCGGTAGCTAATTAGTTTCCTAGATTAAGCGCATGCCCTGTTTTACTATCGAAACGCGAAGACTGAATAATATACTAAACAACGCTAAAACAATCGTTGGTTAATCGTTATGATAACGATAATTTATTTACATTTCATTATGATTCACAACCTGATATTGTTTTTGTGAATAAGCGCGTGACCTAATTTTTAGGTGTGACGTCATTTTAAAACTAAATCAAAACTTCCTTCGAGAAAGATATGACGTAATTTATCTTAATAAAAGAAGTCGATAACTAAATTAAATTACTTAGGCCTTCTAAGTAATTTAATTTAGTAATAACAGTTTTAACTCACTTATTTTTTAATGTTATCAAGTTGAAGTATCTACCGATTATTTCTTGACTTTTTAAGATAAATAACTGTAAATACAGCAGTCCCACTGCTGGGCAATCACATTAAGTCTCCTCCGCAGTTGGCTTGTCTTAATTGAAAAAGGTCATCGTGAACTGGATATGTCGGATCATCAATATTTTATGAAGTCCTTAGTTTTATGTCCGTTGATTGTTTTGTTTCGACTGCGTATTTATTTGTACCGATTGTGTGGCACAATCGCTACACTACATAGATTTGCCAACAAATGTTGCTATATCTTACTCATGGGTCGGAGAAAAATGATATAGCTAAGTGTATATTTGGATAAATGTCGCAAGTGAATATTATGATTATTATACCTCTAGCATACTTTCAACTATGACGAACAAAATAAGTTGGTAATCAATACATTGCACTGTTAAAGGGAATTCTATTAATTATAAATTGAATAATGCAATTATTGTAAACGACACGTCTAGCGCTGATCTCGTTACTGTTCGCAGTTTCGATTTAATCATATGAAATTATCTTCGTATTGAATTTGACTGAACATTATTAAATATTCGATTCGTTATTACATATTTTATCATATTAAATAGACGTAAACGATTATTCTGTGTGATTAAATAAACGAAAAAAGTATAGCGACAGCAACAGCGAGTAGCAAATTGTAAAATTATTGACTCAATAATGAGATAAAATCATCATATATATAAAATGGACAGATAAATTGTTAAATAAAGAATTAAATAGTTAATAAAGTAAAATTTTATTTCTTAAATACGAAATTACAAATGGAATAAATATTGCTATTAAGCGGTAGAGTATCTGATAAGTAGGTGGTACTAACTCAAACTTTCTGGCACAAAGCCCTCCCACGTAGTGATGTTCGGTTGAGTAGTTAAGACGTAAAAGCGTAACAAACAAATTCACTTTCGCATTCATATTAGTTAGGATTGACAAAACAGAGTCGTCCCACGGCTGGACAAAAAACCGATTTCCGTTTATAGATTATTATAATTCTCAGTCGAAGGATCAATTTGCGCTCGCTCTGAAATTCAATTGTTTTAATATGTTTAAATATTATTTCTTTAAAAACACGTATTGAATATATATTTTCCTTATATTTCTATATCAGCAATTAATATGTATTTGTGCGTGAAATTAAAAAATATATAACGTGTATAGAATTTACGGTTCTTGAGAAACTAATTAAGTGTTTCATTTAATATCGCTCATGTTTCATATGAAATCATTTAGATTTTTAACGACCTAATTCACCCGCGACTTTGTTCATAAAAATGCACTTTTTATGCGGTTGTGTTGTTCTAATTATCACTTCTTTCTATTATTATAAAGGTATATCGCTGATGGTACCATCTGGATAGGTACCACATATATGTCATTCGACCGCCGAACAATAACACTTGTAATTATAGGCACAAGAGACGGTTAATATTTCTTAAATTATTTATGGCCTGTGGTGAGCACTAATTTTGGGCTACCCATTTGTTCGTCTGCCTTTTGTTCTATAAATAAAAAAGAATACTTAGTTTTTACTATAACTGAAATTTTAAAAAGAGAACCTGTTACTACTTATAAAGTAAAAAAAAAATAATTATCCATCTCGCATTGCTTAAGAATTGCCGGCTCTGACTTCCAACCTTGTCTTATCTCAGACTTGAGTCTAGTTTAGGCTGAAGCCAGATGACGTGATAGCAACACATTCACGATATGGAAAACAATTCAATTGACAGTTTACGTTGAGATATTTCATATGTAATAGATTTTTTGCACGAGCCAATTGCGCAAGGCATGTGCCGTCTTGTGATGTATGATAGCGAATTATATGAATAACTTCGCTATTTTAAGATTCTACTATGGTTCTGATCACAGCATTGTCTCCATGCGAACCGTTAAAAGAATTCAGAAAACTAAATTGGAATTTAGAATTAAGCATAGTAAAAGTGCGTTAAAAATTCAATCGACCGACAGCTAATTGGAAAGATCCATTGGAATGAAGATATTTTTGCGTCATTCGTGTGAATGAATGAGTGATCCCGGTAGCTATTCGGCGGGAATCGGGAATTTAAATTCGAATAAGTGTCAACCGCGGTCGACGAACCAGACTCGCTACTTGCTTTCATAAAATATTAAACGCTCTATGCGATAACTCGATTTAAATATGATTCGAGCAAATACCCTTGTTTGTACGAGACGGCTGGAGTAACGGAGACGTGATGAATTTTCTATTTTATATTTAAGACGAATATGTTTGTTTAATTTGGATTAAGATTGTCACAATGCCGACTCTCAACATCATTCTGTGTTGGTTGTAGTTAGGACCGACTCGTCAGCCGTGACGGCAAACGGCATGTATGTGTGTGACCAATCAATTTCGATGTTTTCAATCAGTCCGTCCGACCCGTAATGGCAAAATATTTTTTTTCATTTTTAATATTGAGTATAGATCTAATCAAATGAATGTAATTAACGACGCCTACTTTACTTCGCTCATTCAGGTGAGTATATACTAATTATTGCAAAACAAATGTCCTCAATACGGTACGATTCAAATAATGTACGGTTTGTTAATTTTATTAATCAAACACAAGATCAAACGGCCGCTAAGTTATTTCTTGTAATTTTTTATACTTGTATCAGCCGGCGAGTTTACATTATACAATAAGACAAAGTTATATCTTTCACAATTTGTGTTTGGACAAACATCGGCCATTCTCATTTCTAGGCTCATTAAGCCAGTGCATACACGTTATCTGTTTTATTGTTTTAATTTAAAACAACAGAGATAAGAGGGAAGTGCCATTTCACATGAATTAAGGTCTTTTTTGTTTACACCGTCGATCCTTGTGACCGCTTTTGTGTCAACAGCCTTACATCTTCGGTACATGTGACCCGCTTACGCGTGGACAACCAGAATAAATATTACTAATTAAGACGTAACGTGTTTTTCTTTTGAATTCCTTAAAATAAATTCAACTGATTTCGTACGAATTTGTAAATGTAAAGAAGGAAGTTACCCATTCGTTTTTTGAATTGAATACAATAAATAAATAGCGCATTTTAGGAAATACATTTATGAATATTAATTGTAATTAAAATGTATATATTCAGGCACACAAAAAAGTTTATATGGATAAGTTTAAATTATTTTTTATAAATATTACGAAAAAACTTAATTAGTATATTTTTGACATGTTTTGCCTTGCTTAATCTTTTTAAAGATTGGCTTTTGTTATATTATTTACATTCACATTGAGTATTGGTTCATAAAGCATTTAAAAGGTCAGTCCTGTTACACGATACACTAATGACTTCCTCGTTGGTCTAATGTCTAGCTTATTCACAAATCCCGATCCCGGTTTGTTAGCTTGGTCGGTACAAGAATATATTTCAAATATATTTGAAAGTTGACAGTGTTTACATTACCGGAAATCACGTGATGGCGTTCGTCCTGCGCCTGGACTATCTCTGATCCCACACGACTGCCAACAGAATATGAAAATTAATAAATAGATAAAACTTTGTTTGCGCACACTTTTGCATAATAGTATCTCCTTCGTTTTGTCTAGTCTTCGTGGAGAATGTCCGCTATGCTCAAAATCGATATAGCAGTAGTCTTTACAATACGATAACACATTTACAATGAAATTGGCGTTTAATAATGACTTGGTGGTCGGTCGAGCCCGTCTGGGTGGGTGCTATCCATTCATTATATATTCTACCAGAAAACAGCAATCATTAATATTATTGTCTTCCGGTTTAAGAGTTCGAGTAAGACACATAACATCTTCTTTTCCAAGGTTGCTGGTGCATTGACGATGACCACTTACTATCAGGTGGTCCCACTTGCCTACATAATGTAATAAAAATGATAATATGCGGGTGGCTGAAACAAGAATATAAAGATTCATTTCATCGATTCTATCAAATATAGAAATCTATTTGTAAAATAGGCAAAGATAAAACGGTACAGAATTTTATTTATTTAGGTCTAAATTCAGGTCAACACTAAGTCGTTTATATGATCAATTTTGATTTATAATTCAAACTAATGGTAAACGTTGTTAGAAAACCAGTATTTATCGGAAATAATTTAGACTCGCCTCCTAACGCAGTGTGAAGTGGGGTTGGTTGTCTTTGGCGTGTGCTATTTAATAGCTACTATTCCGAATCAGCAAAATAGTAATTATTAATACTAATGTCAATTAAATAAAATTAAAATAAGTTAATAATTAATAAGAACCAAAAGGAAACGTTTCTTTGTATAAATATATAATGTCGGATGTCACTCTTAATAAATTAATGTGCCTAATTTTATTTTAATTCTAATATTTTTAATACATGGTTACTTGATACGTTAGGCCCGTTATGCGCATCACGCTTTGACACTGTTTTAAATTTCAAATACATTTCTTTCTGTGTCGGATGTTTCATACACATTTTATTTGTCATCATACACATAGCGCGCCACGTTTAAACAACATCGCGCCCGCCGTGTCCCATTTGCTTGCTATAACATACGTCAAACATCTCGGCTTCAGAGCGCCCTGGGCGCTTGCTATATCATGTCCCTAAAGGGTTGTAAGGTATAGGTTGCGATATGTTGATATATATGCGGGAGAGAGAAGTGAACCCGGATGTAGTACCTACATACGTAAATACATATCTAATAATTAAACCGTGTTAGCAAATTCTTGGCAGCATTTTTCAATGTTTTTTTAAACTAATTTTTACAACATCTCATATTAAAAATAAAATTTATTCAAGTTTCCTGAATAACAATAGATACTGTTATTTGGACTATAAGGCGGTAACACCGCGGATTATCAATGATTAAACATAATGAGATAATAGTAGTTTTAGTCTTTATTCTTATCTAGGCCAGCCTTTGAACGCATCTCCGACAAGAGAAATAAGCATTCAGATATAATAAAAAAATGTGTTTTACTTTACAATATTTAAGTAAAAACTTTTCATACATATTGAGTGACAACTGTCTCGCTGGTCTAGTGGCTAGTTTATTGAGAAGCAGACGTCCTTTCAAGGGTTAAAACTTATATCTGGCTACTAAAAAGTTTTTTTGATTTCAATAAATAACGTTAAATATATAAGTAATATATTTACTAATACCTGCCCCGTGCTCTGACACGAGCGATGCCGCGGGCGAAAACTATATGCTATAAATTCAATTAAATCGCACTCGTTTAGTTGATAGAAGTTATATATAAATATTCATTTCGAGTCGAACAAATCTTACCCACGTGAACTATTTCATAACTTGATACTCGTAAGTTTATACGTTAAGTGAAAACACCAAGATACCATTTTTATTTCTATACAACTTAGCTTAAAACTTCGATAGAGACGAGAGCCTTCAACTTCGACTTCAAAGTTATTAAGAAATGCAATGCTCACGACGCCGACGTTCGTATGAAGCTTAGATATTATGGGGCTTATGTTTTACCTAAAAATTCTTATACTTCACTCAATAAATAAATTTGGTGTGAAAAAAGAAATCAAAAACTATACTACAATGGAATAACAAAATGTGGATAATATTTGACGTTATTTAAAATGTTATTAATAAGTTAAGGATTATTTATGACTTTTCAATACACCTAATTTATTTTTAAAATATACATTTTATTTTCAACTATTCCCGCTTCGTTGTCGTAATGACATTACACATAATGAAATAGGTACACTTCGATCACTCAAGCATATTTTCTTAAAACATTGGAAATTATTCGGTGGTAGGCATTCGTGCAAGTTCAAACATGAGGCAGCACCAAGGTTAATCATCATTTATTACCGCCAAATAGCAACACATTATTGATGGATTATATATTCGTAATTACAGGCGCAAGGGACATATCTCATTGTCACGGGTGGCGGCGACGGTAAAAATTGTTTATATATCATACAATGTCGCCGTCTATGGTGGGTCGTAACTACTTACCATTAGGTGGCCCATTTGTCCGTCTGTCCTATCGTAAATAAGTAATCAAACGTTGTCTGCCAGCCGGCGCGGTCGGCAATTCACAATAACTGTTTATATAAATAATAATAATTATAAATAATTTCAGGAATATATATACCTACAAATAGACTTTAGACTGCCATGTCGGTTATGATCAATCATTAACCAAACTATAATAAATTTTAGAAGTTACATAAACATTAAAATATTAATACTTAATATGAATTATAAGTTACAATATTTTTATTTTCATACGAAAACTTATAGTTCTCTGAGTAGGTTCTCATACTACTCTGTAACAATTTATTTATAATTTTTTTTATAAATATAATAAGTTTACAAGAATATTATAAACTGTATTTTTCAAGTTTACCTGTGCTCAACAATTAAAGAGTAATTAAGATATTAAAGCAATTTGCTTAAATTTAGTTTTTCAATGCGAACAGTATAAGGAATTATCGGGACGATAATAAATAATTAAAAGTCGTGTTAACGCTATAAGTCATTTAGTTCTACTGCGTTATTGCTAGTTATATATTTTAATTTGATTTGACGGTTACAATTCCACCGTTCAAAATTTAGAATATTTGAATAATTTTATAAATGCGAAAGTAAATATGTTTGTTTGTTACTACATCAAGACTAAACGTAACGAAATTTGACAGAGTAGTCTAGGACCTGGATAAACAACGAACAAACAAAGCCATATAAATTTCATGATTTTATTTCATGAAATTATGGGATTAACAGAGTTATGGAAAACACCTAGTACCTACCCTTACTAATACCTACTATAAATGGGAAAGTTAATTTGTTACCCCCTGTTAACTACTTAAGCGATAACGCCACGTTGTCAGTATAGAGAAGGACATAGGGTATATATTTACCCTTAATAAGCCAGCGTTTGATCGATGTCTTGTCTGATGTTAAGAATTGACGAGGGCTAGCACGCTCCTCAAAAAAAAGTGCTTACTCTAGAACTTGACGAAACTAACGTTTATACCTATCAGGATATAAAGTCTCAAGCAAAGCCACCTGACCCGATATCACTCGTAGGCGAAGACGCGAGCAGAAACTAGTTAAATATAAAATAGGTACTTCACACTTATTCCTGCCGATTTTGCTATCGATTTGTAAACTTAAATTATTCTTCATAGAAAGTATTGTTTCTATTTATTGACGATATATGTTAGTTAACAAGAGCCCTATGATGAAACACACATTATCTTAATGCATTTGTGTGTTGAAGAGGAGAGAGAAAATGTTATAGTTTATATATAATAATAGTTACAGTATTATATATTAAAAGTATGTAATGGATACATATTTTTTTAACACAAACTACATTTATAAAATGAAACATTCGTTGAAAATATAATTAATTTCTTCAATGGACGACGCTAATGTGGCGATCGGACGCATAACATGATGGATATAATCCGACCAAACGTTCCCAGTCCGTCCATAGAAAGCGACACGGCCACTTAGCTAAAGTAATTAGTATTCAATATTATAACACCGCAAATTATCCACACTAACAAGCCAATGGCAATGATAATCGCGGAAATGCACCACATTGAGTATCACTATCAAAGCTATTAAATAAACGCTATTGTAAAATGTTATTTTCTGGTATGGCCATTTTGCTTTATAGTTTTCTATATAGTATCTAAAAGTATCATAAAACGCAAATCAAAATAAATAAAAAATCTAAATGAAAAACAAAAATGAAAACTAATATATTATGTTTATTGTGCCTGTAGTTACACTGGCTCACTCACCCATCATACCGGAACTCAACCATACTATTGCTTGGTGGTAGACTATCTGATGACTGAGTGGTACCCAGACGGGCTTGCTCTATTTACTACTATGTGTTCATAATTGATAACCCGATTCGATCGTTTTACACTTGATTCGATATTATAATTTTTTTATATCGCAAGGCGATTCAATTCCTTTTAATTTTTTTAAAACAAATTTTTCATAAAACGCCATGCCTATTGTAATTGGTTCCACAACAAAGTTTCCACTCAGTCGGATAAATGACAGAATAGCATAGAATACGAACAAAAATGAACACAAAGCGCCAAAAAATTTAAATGTAACAATGAATTTGTATTTTTTTAAATATATTTTTTTTATAATCTGCGTTACAGTTTAATTGGCTACCGAATCGTAAGTTCCCATCTCTTAAACAGTTCATTAGTATATAGGTGTCCTTGTACCTGTTATTACACTGGCTCACTCACCATTCGAAACATAGTAACACAAAGTATTCCTGTTAGGTAAAAATATTGATAAGTGGGTGGTATCGATCGAAAGGGCTTGCATGAAGATTTACCACCAGTAAATGTTTGCTTAGTTTTACCGCCTCCTCACATACACACAGTTATGAATAGTTAGGAAAACACAGACATACAAAGGGTGCATTTTGTCATCGATAATTATCGCAACATAAGCGAAACTGGTAGTAACTAGAAAAATCTACTCAAAACTAGAACTTACATATTTAGTTCTTCATTACGTCATATTTTATCCACCAATAATGTTAATTTAAATTCTGTATTACATAGGTAAATCCGACTCCGTAATATATACATAAGTAAATTTTATGAGGTAGGCGTAAAAGTAAATACAATAAGCCTTCGTGTGTCTAATACGTTGACCGTACAAAGATATTATATATTCGTTTTATCCTTATCTGTTGTCTTTCTTTATACAGAATTAATGAAAATAAAATGTTCGTAATTTATATTTGGAACAAGGAATTTGAATTTATTATGATTTTTTTTTTACGCTACATAAGCAAATGTTGTGTGGGATACAGCCATCGATATCAATTTGTAGCATTAACTATCAGTATGATAAGCTTTATTGAACCATATTAAATATTCGAAATGACTGTTAAAAAAAAAACGAATACGCATTACAATATTTTTAAATGTCATATCGAAACATCATATTACTTTATAACCATTATCTCCGAAGTAATTCATAATTTCTTATCAGTTATAAAAAGTTAATTTTAAAAGGATTACTCTGTAATAGCTCTGTTAATTGATTAATTGCATGTGCAATTAGACCTTCCTTTCTATAATTACAGCTGGCGAAAATGTCATATACGATTATATAAATTGTTTTTTTTCTTTTCTTATTTTAATTATTTATAAATTGCAAATATGTCGTAATTTCATATATGATAACAAGTATTATTTTTAAAACTATTTATTTTGTCCGAAGGTTTAAAGCATTTATATTGCACCAAAAGAAACCAGCAAAGTTATGAAGCGATACTATTTTTAATTAAATATATCAGTAATCAGTAACAGCCTGTGAATATGCCACTGTTTAGCTAACGCCTCTTCTCCTTTTTTGAAGAGAAGGCTAGGAGCTTATTCCACCACGCTGCTCCAATGTTGGTGGAATATATATGTGACAGAATTTCAGTGAAATTCGACACATGCAGGTTTCCTCACGATGTTTTCCTTCACCGTCAAGCACGAGATGAATTATAATCACAACTATAATGTAAATTAATTTTATGAAATTCATGTAATAATGATGGAGCCATTTCTAGTGTCACTGTTCTAAGGTCTTTCGTGTCTCGAGATGTTGTTAAAGGTCGCCAGCCACCTGTGGAATACATATCGACGACAGACTTGTACGAGGAACAATTTCCTCTTCCGAAATTGAATTCACATAAAATTATACTAAGTTTGGTAGTTTTTTTTTTTTTGCATAAACCTTCCCTTTAACAAGTCCTATTATACGAATGGGTTTACCTTAATGTTAAAAATTGAAATTTCATTTCGATTGCAATTTGTTTTTTTTTTAAAGGAAAGCCTGAAATTCCTTTTACAAATATATTTTATGGAAAGATAAGTTATGATATTGGTTTTGCTTATCTTTTTGCACAAGATATGAACACATAAGCATAACGGCAGGCGGCAGTCGTAACATATTAATATTTAAAACTAGCTATACTACTCACTTAATTATTTTTGATATGAAAATAAAATTAAAACGAGGAAATATTTTATGAATATTGACTACCACAATTTGTTTTTTTTTTTGTAAAGCGGCGCACATTATTTTGTTACATTACATATATTTATATGTATACTCTGTGGTCCTACGTCTGATTTCCGGCAAGATATGCAGACTCGATGATATTTCAATGACCGGCTCACCGGTCGGTACTCAATAAATGACAATATTCAACATAATAATAATAATTGTTTATTCGTGCTGTCTGAACGTATCAGTCCAGTTTTATCGGGGTTACGTATGAAAGAACCTTAAAAATTTTTATTAAATTTCAACAATTTGTTTTGAGTTTTGTCGACCCTTATTACATATTTCGGTAATTAAATTCTAGTTTTGAATTAATGTTATTAAAAACAATTAAGTACGAAATTATCCAGTCCAGTTATAAGTTCCAGATCGATAAATCCCTTAAATGTTTCCTAACACTTCTAAATCCGCCAGAAAACACTAACAATAATAATAAATGATCTCTGAATTCAATTTGAATCGAGACAATTCAACACCTAGCTGTCTCTACTAATCCTAGATAGCACATGCGTTAATGAATAAAACCCCTATATATATGTATTATAATATGCAATTAGGACGGAACACGATTAGAGCATTTATTCACGCTTGGCGAGTTTTTAAAATTTATAAACCGTACTCAGCTGTACGGTGCTATATTGCTGTTTATAATTTAAATCCAGATGTTATTATAATTAAAGAATCCCTTATGAATATTATAAACGTTATACGTGTCGAAGACGTGTACATTTTAAACGTTTCTTTTTTTTGCGGTTCCGAATTTGCATTTAAAATGTTAAGTATTCAATTATAATGTTTCGCGGCGAGTAACATAAGACTATCACTTTGTTACCTCTAAGATTGTGTTTTGATTATTATTTTTATTTTCGATGTGAATGTCAATTTATACGTGTATTGACGTTGATCGTGTTAGCTTAGGCCGTTTGCATACGCGGCGTGCAATGACCTCAGAGTGGGAACAATATTGGAAATATAATATATAGGGATAAGTAATAATATAAGATAATTGAATTGATTATTAGCGGGTGATTAGTTAAACAATACTATATTTTTCTTTCGAATGTCAAGTCAATAAAGTCAGAAACAGCGAAACCAGTGTTTAACGAAAAAGCCGCGAAGCAACGTTAATAAATAAGGCAGTAAGTACATAGGGATGTATAGTGCACATATGTCACTTCGTATCCCAGTCGTGAAGTTTCTTGCCTATTTTGATGCGAGTGTCGTTATGTTACATTAATCATGTCCTGTAAACATTTTTTCTTACGTAATATATTAAGAATCAGAATTTATTACTAGAATTTTCTAACTATACGTACGCAGAAAATACATTTATCGTCGATCTCATATCCGATTCCAATGACAACGTAGTAAATAATATAATATTGTTAGAATAATGTAGAAAATTATAACTTTCCATTCGGTAGAGTTGAAAGCAAGATTAGAGTATCTTTTAATAACTGTTTAATAAAAACAAAAAGTTATTATATTAGTCCGCGGCACCGTCGTCGGTTACGTGCGACTTAATTTAAAAAACGTTTACGCGTTAACACGTGTCTTGATAATATCTCTTATGTACCTATGTTAATGACGCCACGGATACCGATTATATAGTTTACCGATATTTTGAATTTGAATTTTGAGCCGTACCGTTAAATTAGTCTTATAAAAAGCATAAAAAACGAAAAAAAATATATTTTATTAGAAAATATTAACAAAAAAATATTCGCACCACCACAATAACCACACCATCACATTAATGTAGTGTACCAGGGACGATTGAATAACGAAATATTAGACCATTACCTGGAAATACTTTATTAGCTAAAGATGTCATTTCTATTGGCTTAAAGCCATAACAAATGATCCTGATAAGGGGTCATATAGAGTGATCCGGGTAAAGGCCAAAGCCTCCTCGAATCACCCGTTAACCCGATACACTTCTGGCAGATTTTCATTGAACACATGCAGGTTTTCTCACGATATCTTCCACAAATTAAATAGATACAACATAAGATTTTGCAGTGCTTCTGGATTCGAACCCGTTACCATATGTTAAGAATTACGTGTTCTAATCACTGGGTCATATCGGCTTTTTGCAATTGGAAAAACCAATACGAACAAAAACAAACAAAAATATATTAATATGTAAGATTTTATTAATAACGAATTAGCATAACAACGGTTATTTTGAGTGTCAAAATAACATAGACATAAATAACGTTGCTAATAAGTTAAAAAAATTATTATATTTTTAGCCTGGCGTGTCATAACACTTATAACAAACAACAGTCACCCCGCCTCGCTTGGCTATCTGACGGTCTATAGTAGCAGTCTGTGAATGTCCCACTGCTGGGCACTGCTGCTGGTGAAGGTTTTGGAGCTTATTCCACCACGCTGCTTTAATGCGGGTTGGTGGAATACACATGTGACAGAATTTCAGTGAAATTTTGACACATGCAGGTTTCCTCACGATGTTTTCCTTCACCGTCATGCACGAGATGAATTATAAATCACAAATTAAGTACATGAAATTCAGTGGTGCTTGCCCGGGTTTGAACTCACGATCATCGATCGATCTGACGGTCTAACCGCGTTAAACTCTAAGACTACTAAAACCTATTTATGTACGGTTTTTACCAATAGAAGGGGTGATTCATGAGGAAGGTGTAACTCATTAAGGTTTTGTGTAAATTGGCATAGTTATGACGATGATTGTTCAAGATGTCGGAAATAATCCTACCGACTAGGAGCTTTACTGTCGTACGCCGCTTAAATGAATAGGGTATATAATATAAGCCTGCCGTCTCGCAACAAGAGAGCCAGATTTCGTTTTAAGTTTAAGTTATGTGTATAATTGTGATGTAAGAGTTCATATTAATTGATTAAAATTCTCTATGGTTCTCTTTTAAAGTTTGTCTGACAGTGAAAGTGTACTAACAATAGCCTTTTCACTTTATAACAAGCCGTGGTGACTCAGTGGCTAGAACAACGAGAATCTTCACAGGTTGCGGGTTCAAACCGTGGCAAGTAGATTTTTTTTCATGTGCTAATTTGTGTTTATAATTCATCTCGTGCTGGGCGTTGAAGGATACCATTGTGGGGGAATCTATCATGTAGCGGATTAAATGGTGTAACATGTGCATCCACCAAATCGCATTGGATCGGCGTTGTGGATAAGATCCAAACCTTCTCGTCAAGAGGAGAATACGGCTAAGCCCAGCAGTGGGATATTTAAAGGCTGTTTTAATTAACTTTCATATTACAAGACTATGAAAGTATAATTTGTTAAACGAAAAACAATGTTTCAAATTGAACACAAGCTTTATTTTTGCTTTTAATAAAATGGCTTATGAAAAAAATGTACGCGAGTAAGCCCACAAGCTAGACGCGTTGCCTCGGGGGTCGGCTATTACGCTAAACGCCGTTTAAATACCGTTTAGAGGTTAACATGTGTGTATTATTGCAACCAATATAAGCGCATCTAACATTATTGTATTCTAAGCTTCGTAAATAATAGAGTTTTATTGTTTTAATAAAAACATTTATTCACATTTATTATACAATCTCAAATAGAACGCAACGCATTATACCTACGTTTTCGCGTTAGAAACGTTTACTCAAACGTTACACATATAAACGTTGCAACCGAAATCGACCTTATAATTTCACTTGTTGCGCCTAAAGAAGTTTCGTTCCAAAATAGGCTTGAAACCGTGTTGTTGAACTGTGATATGTGTGGGAAAATGGTTTTTGTTTACTTTCACTAGATTTACTAAACGGCGGCCATTCTTAAAAATAGACGGATAATTTGAGACACGGAGATGTTTACTATGTTCGCTTTGTTTTGATCGAGTTTGTTTGTACGAATTCCCTTTTTTCTTGTATTTCATGCTAGTAATAGCCTGCGGCTTCGTTCGCTTGTTAGGGGACGGACGGGTATTAGGTAAAACTAAGTAGCCTTATCTTTGGAGTTCATGTTTGCTTTATACAAAATTTTATTAAAATTAGTGCAGGCTTAGCCTTGAAAGCGTAACAGACAGACAGAGATACTTTCGATTTTATAATATTAGTATCGATAAATTGACAGACTGGCAAATGGGCCTTGATGTAAGTGGTCACCGCTCAATGACATTGGCATTAAAAATATTACCCTCCCTTATATCGCCAGCGCGCCACCAACCTTGGGTACTAAGATGTTATGTATGTTCACATAGTTACACTCGCTCACTCACAAACAGTAACACAACAATGCTAATTATTGCCATTTGACAGTAGAATAAATAAGAAATAAATAAATAGAAATATATCCTTGCAAGCCATCAATTAGACGGGATAAATATTATTCACAGTCATAGAAAATTAATCATTGTATTAAAATTAGTAAAATGTAACACGTCTGTCACACTGGGCTTACGTCTCTTCTCATTAGGAGAACTCCGCATATTCCAATGTGTTACAAATAATATTAATTATGTTTAAAATATAGTTTCTAATCAATTAATAACTATCCATTTAACTGTTCGAACAACGAGATTAAGTTACACACCGTAATAGTCTTGAACGGACAAGCGGAGAGATGAAATCAACACTTGTTTCTTGCACTTCAACGAACAACACGCGACAACGTCTTAGTCCTGCGATCCATGCAATGTTAACAGCGATATACCGTCACATCGTAGCTTAAATAATATTATATATTTTCTTATTATTTTTGTCTATAATGTAAGTGAAGACGTTTATTATAAGAATGTTATTTTCTTATCGATAGCTTAATTTCTTAATGGAAAGTTAAAAACTTTGATTAACGCATCAAAATTATATGACTTTAAATAAACACGTTCAAATTTTTTTAAGAATTTTGAAATGTATACATACACTCGAGTAGCAACTAAGTTGCTACTACGTTTTATATGAACACTGAAGTCAGTAAGCCTATTAAGCGTTTAAAATCATGGTTATAAACCCAAGGTCGTGAGTAATGTCAATATAATGCAATTAGTATATTAATTAATGATTTACAAAATGTAGCACATTTATCAGCCCACACAGCTGGGCTAAGAATTTCTCTCAAGGAGAATATTTTGGAGCTTATTGTACCAATTCAGATTTTCATCTGACACATCTGGTTTCCATAATATTTTTCTTCAATGCACGATATGAATTATAAACACAAATAAAGTACATGAATATTTATTGAAGCTAGCTCTCGTTTTCTAACCACTGAGTTTCTAGCCGATGTGGGGCTATAGTTTCGTTTATAATAGCTCTGCTCTTTACTGGTGGTATACCTTTATATAATGTAACCCTTATAAAGCCTTGCATGGTTTGTTTTGACATAACGTTCAAGTCTTAATATGTAAACAACATTGAATAATGGAGATAAAATATTTTTAATATGAAGGTTATTAGATTCACTCTCGTTCTCGTTCCACATCGCTTTTGTAAATGAAAATATGCAACTGTGTTGAGCTATTTTCATCATATAATCGTTGTTTGAGCGTAATTGAGTAACAAATTTACAAACAAGCATTTATTAGTAATATTATCTATGACAGTATCGAATTTAGACACGAAGAAATGACGTAAAGAGAATTGTCTGTTTGTCTGCTTGTGTATATATAAATCGGAACCAACGCCCATAGACATTGGCATTCTAAGAAATGTTAACCACCACTTACATCGCCAATGCGCCACCAACCTTGGAAACTAAGATGTTATGTCATTTGTGGCTGTAATTACACTGGCTCACTCGCCCTTCAAACCGGAATACAACAATATCAAATACTGCTGTTTCGCGGTAGAATATCTGATGAGTGGGTGGTCCTTACCCCGACGAGCTTGCATAAAGCTCTAACACCAGTAAATATATAAAAATATTCCATCACGATTTATTTTCTTTTTTTATTTATTAGTTTTGCTAGCTTGTTACACTGGTAATTCTTAAATTCATACAATTATAAAACATTCATCATTGAAAAATCATTTGAAAGCAAACATTACAAAATTAAATTCAAATTACTTTATTCAATATTGAAGTATTACATTTCCTTATTGATTGTCAAACTGGAAACTACTAATACATGCTTATTATATCACAATTATTATATACTACTAGAAAAATGGAAAATAAAAGTTCGTATATTGTATGTAGTAGATGTCTAAACCTTAAACCTTTTCTTTTAATCTAATATTTAAAAATTATAAAAGTTGGTATAACAATTCAAATTATATAAATTTAAAAAGCAACACAGTATAAAAAAACTTAATTACAATCATAACTCAATTTCATTACTAAGACATACATTAAATCAATCTTTTTTATATAATATAGGTAGGTGGACGGGCAAATGGACCACCGGATGGTAAATGGCCACCCCCATAGATATTGGCGTCGTAAGATATATTAACCTTTCCTTCATCGCCAATGCGCCACCAACTTTGGTAACTAAAATACGCCTGAAGTTTCACTAGCTCACTCACCCTTCCAACCGGAACATAATAATGTTGTATA
Source organism: Nymphalis polychloros (assembly GCA_905220585.2). NCBI lineage: Eukaryota > Metazoa > Arthropoda > Insecta > Lepidoptera > Nymphalidae > Nymphalis > Nymphalis polychloros. The sequence continues at coordinate 14,610,724 of HG992241.1, read as the reverse complement.
GCTATTTGGCGGTAAAATATCTGATAAGTGGGTACCTACCCAGACGGGCTTGCACAGAGCCCTACACGTAAACGCTTGCGGATTGGTGGTATGTACGGCAGCATTTTGTGCGGCATTTTCAGGTTTCCCAGAGATACCTTGAAGAATAATAAACACAAATTAAAATAAGAAAACTTATTGGTCTTTGGCCGAATTCGAACACGCGATGTTCTGTTGGTTACGCATATTTAATCCGCTCGGCAATCAGGGCTCCTGGACTTTTTTCTAACGTGACATTTTGTAAACATTAGAGTTTTATATTCTCCGAGTGCTAATTTTAATCGTATTGAGGTGGATAGTTTTAAACTAACTAAGCTTAAAGCAACTCGAGTGACCGATGCAGATACGTTAAAAATTAAAGTGGGTCAAAGCTTACAAAACGGTAATCGAGTTAAAAAGGTTCTAAAAAGAAACGCTAATGCCGAATATAATATTTCTTCGTCCGGATATCCAATAAAGGTTTTAATAATGTCAAGTCACGCTTGCTTTGCCAGAAAGCTATCTAGAAACGGCTATTATATTGAGAAATTCTTTAAAATTTCCTTAGACAAAGGCCATACACCTGAAGTATTTCCAATAAATCTTCAAGAGCTCATTGATAAATTCCCCAGCTTCCACTTTAATGAAAATAATTTCATATATTACAAATGTTCGTCAATACTGCACTCGGTATGTCGATCGTCGTCGTCGTCGGTTCACGAGAAATTGTATTCATTTTAAACTTTCTTCTATCACCCTACGTTCTACTAACAGTGACCATAACTTTCTGTATGATAATTAACACAAAAATTAACTTATACTTTTTTAAAACAATATTTAATAAATGAAAGTGTAAAAAATCGTCATTAATACTAGTTGAAAGATGTCAAGCTACTCTTCAGTCTTTTAATCTATAACTAATACTTGACTTTCGTTTGATTACCGTCTGCTTTTCCAGTTATCGAAAACATTAGGTATAATTAAACCACTAATCCTAAATTTGTTCATGAATATACAAAAAACTTTAATTATACGGTTAATGAGACATTCTAATTACAAACGTACGTAAACTACGTTACTCTCACGTATTTTGCATCTTCTGTAATTATGTCTTCCTCTCGCGTTTCAATACATGTATGTATGTAATGCATTTAAGTACGTGTATGCTTTCCAAAGTTCTCTTAAGAAAATTACATTTTGGTATTATTTAAGATGTTTTTAGAATAAACCACAGAAAGCCAAAAGAAATCCCGAAAAAAAAATTATACAGGCACATGAAACTATCAAACTTATTAAAATGTATGATATAGCTTAGAACAACACGTCTATGGAGATTAGAAAGATGAAATAAAAAAATAAAGGTAAGTACGTATGCGAAATTTCAAAATGTCGTAATTCGCGAACTGATTGATTTCGAAGATATGCGAGAATATTATTATTTGAGTATATAACAAAAATGTTTTTAGTAAATTGTAATATGTGTTTTCGATGTTCAATAATACTAATTAATACGTTGGTATTATATTGAACCCATTCACACGTACATAGGTAAGTGTTAAGTAACGATCATACATACATGCTTTGTACAGCGCTTTCGGTTTATAAAGGTTAATTGTTAATATTGAGTGAAATTCTCGATGAATAGCTTCACATTTGCGGAATTTATCTGCACATGTGCAAAGTGCTTTGTACAGTCTGCCATTCGGGGTAAGTTGGATTCTCGCCCAGTAAATCCCGGTGATAGCCGTGCTGGAGTTTCGAAATCGTATTGACATTACACCACCTCGCTCACTTGCGATGTTTAGCAGAAACCTCCTCAGGCGAGGTAAGCACATAACAGTCTTATTCGACCATTCTGATTTAACTTCCGACTCACTACGAAGAACAGTATTGTAATTAACGATACGACAAATAATTCGTTGTTCTTGTGACTATATTACGCATCATCAACACACACGCCCACATGCGCTCACATTTGATAAATATATTTTTTATTTTTATAAAATAAGTACGACGGGTAAATGACAAATTTGTTAACGGCCTAAGTGGTCATATTTGTCAAAAAAAAAAAAAGAATATTTATTATTTTAATACTGGATGGCAATTGAATTAAGGGGTTTGAGCAATCCTGCCGGATAAGTACCATCTACTTCTGATATTTTACTAAGTAATACTTATTATATACAATAATTTTGTTTGGTTGTACAATACGGACCACTTACCATTATGTTACCGAAAAAAACGAACTAGCAAAAAAGTTTTAAATATAAATACCCAATAACTAAAATTTCAATTTTCTGTTTAGTGAAAATATATTTTTAAAAGTGTGTAAATTTGATCAAATCATAAATCAAGCTCGGAAGTGACACTATTTTTTCCATATACGATCGACGTTATTCAATTTCGCAGTTATGAATTATTTTAACAATAGTTTTATAAAAACGCTTTCAAACTTTGTAATTAAACATTTATATTGATTTTTAGTCCATTTTTTGTTGTCATTTGACGGATTTATATTTGAAGCTATTTAGTTTTACATCGATTTCTCCTTTTTAGTTCTAATGCGATAGCTTAGCCATGGTTGCTTGATACTATTTCGTACTTTGACAACACTCAATGACATTTTATCGACAATGACGTGATGATGAAGATAGGTAGTCTTAGCCAATTCTTTGCATTCTGAGAGAACTTCTAAACTAACTAATGATCACAAATAATTATTAAAACAAATTCCCTCCACACTGTCGGTCTGTCTGTCTGAAAATAAAGAAATACCGAACGGATTTTCATGCGACATGCCACTAATAGATATAATAGTGTTTTAGGGTAAATTGGTTGAAATATGTGATTATTGAGCTTGTCGGAAAAAAATCATGCCGACTGGGAGCTTATATATTAAAATACACTAAATCTACCCGTGAAACAATATAAATACATGTTAAATTTATAGGAAATTAAATTAAAAGTCTCATTGATATTTCCAATAATATAATATCTTAATAATGTGAACGATATTGTTAACCTACAAATTCTTGTTTAAAGGCTCTTCAGCCGCTTAAATGCGTTACGGAATGCGTTTAAACGCCATCGGTGTTAGCTGAGTTTACGGTGTAATATTATATTTTTAGGAACATAATTTTACACCATATATATTTTACACTTTAAAGATTTGTTGAATTGAAACGAAATCGAAATAATAAATAAAATAAATATTTCGCTAGAATAACGAATTTAAGACTTGTTAAAAGTGTCTTTCATATTGCATTGCACATGTCTGTATGCACAGACATATATAGATAATCATTAAGAAATTTAGTTCATAAAACTGTGTCATTGCCCCTTTTACATTATACACTCTTAAAAAAATCACCAAAACCAAAATTCTTTAGAACGCTTTTAGCCGAGTCGTTTGGCAGTTAAATAGGAAGCGACACGCTTTTGTTTGTAGTTACTCGTTTTTACTTCCACACGACGACATTTAAAGATATGCGTATATGAAAATTAATTATTAATATTAGACGATTATAGTAGTAATCGTCTTATATTAATAATTAATTTTCATAAATTGTTTTTGAAACAAAAATGGAGATGGGTTAATACATCAATGAACAGATAAAGCTATTCTCTCTCATACATATGTATATATTTATTAAAATTAGAAAAAAAAATGTAAATTACAATTTTAAATACTTTTAACTGTTAAATTACGATTTAAAAGAGCTTATGTAAATTATATTTATGTAATATATTTGAATTTGATTTCTAACAATATACATATACGTATTCTGAATTCAGAATATTTTTCCAAAATGAAGCACTATAGTATTTTAAGAACCAATTAAAAACAAGCTTCGTTTTTAATTTTATTGATTCCTCGTATATTTTGTTAAGCTAAAGAACAGTTACCTTGTTATAACTTGTTAGAAAAATTAAGCAGAATCTCTCCGCTACTAAGTTTGGATTTTTTTAATTTTCGAAATGAAATTTCACAGTAGCACATTAATTTCGTACTAGTTCCTATAAGGTAGAATTTTTAGCCATTATTTGTAACATACGCAACGGCAAATTATTAAAAAAAAAAAACTAAATAAAATCCTCATTTTGATAAACTCTTTGTAAGATTCTTATAAAACATTTTTGCTGAATAATAATTAATTGTCAGGTGCGTTTTTTTCCTTCGTAATTGATCACTGTTTAAATGATATCTTGTCGATTTCAAAATTAAAATTTCCGCCATGTGAGCGCCGTCAAACAACTGTCATTTACGTGCGTAACCTATTTTTTATAAACAATGATAGATCATTCACAGTGAAAAAAGTTACGGCTGTGATTATTGAGTTGTACATTATTAAATAATTAAACGGCAAATATATAGGTAGCTCACTTAGTCTATTGTATAATGATTTGCTTCGTTGAAAGGCTTTATTAGTTGGAATAAATGGTACGAAGCCGGTCTATTAGCAGGTTCGGTATAATATTTAACCGATCCGGGAGGTAAACGGCGTATCGATAGTTCAGTCGACCCTTTTTTTTTGGATCACTAAGCCCAGTGAGAGATTGCTATGCCAGGTATATGAAAACCTTTTTTAAATGCAAACTGTTTAGTTATTTAAATGTAAGTAGGATTCATAATAAAATATGTTAAAGATATGGCACAAAAATATATATATTATGATTCAAATGAATTGAAAAAAATGTACCCTGCACTGGTTACGTTTTACAAAACTACCAAATAGTTCGGTAGGATAATATACGTAGGCCAAATTAAATATTAATAAGAATATAAAGATTTCATCGAGTTTTTGTAAAATAATTTTCAATGGGAAAACGTAAGTATTCCTCGTTATTACACATGACAATAACAAGGGAAATGTGATTACGGTATCAAAGTAGACGAATGTGATACATGATTGGTGACAGCTTTTAATGTTCGATCTTCCGCAGACGATCTTTACATCTATATTGGACGGCTGGTTTTATTTGTGGAAATAGAATATGTAGGTAGTCTTTTATTGGCAAAGCTGGCCGACATCTATGACCTAATTTTTAAAGTATATTTTTTGCTGTATTTACTTCATATGAATATATATTATACATATAATAATACGAAAATGCGTGTGAATAATGAAATAAAAGTTTGACTCGATAGCGAAATATTATCAATTTGGAAGACGATGCAGATGCCATTGAAGAGTTAACCACCAGTTATAATATCAGCGAAAGAATTAAATTAGAAATTCGACTATTTTACTTTGTGTGATATATCATCATACAGCCACGCAAATGTTATACTAGTAGTGACAACAATAATATTTTGTTTCATATAATTATATAATATATTTGGTGGTAGATCTTTGTGCAAGCCCGTCTAGGTTGGTACCACCCACTCATGAGATATTCCGCAAAACAGCAGTACTTGTTATTGTTGTGTTCCGGTTTGAAGGGTGAGTGAGCCAGTGTAACTACAGGCACAAGGGACATAACATCTTAGTTCCCAAGGTTGGCACATTTGCGATCTATTGTCTATCGGCGTTGGTGATCACTTACCATCAGGTGGCCCTACTCGGTGGTAGAGCTTTGTGCAAGCTCGTCTGGGTAGGTACCATCCACTCATCAGATATTCTACCGCAAAACAGCAGTACTTTGTATTGTTGTGTTCCGGTTTGAAGGGTGAGTGAGCCAGTATAATTACAGGCACAAGGGACATAATATCTTAGTTCTCAAGGTTGGTGGCGCATTGGCGATGTAAGGGATGGTTAATATCACTTACAATGCCAATGTCTATGGGCGTTGGTGACCACTTAACATCAGGTGGCCCATATGTTCGTTCGCCTACCTAAGCAATAAAAAAAATATATATGCCACAATTTAACTAAATAGAGGCAGATTTTGTATATTTATATACGAATCGAATGTATTTTGTAGTATCAGTATATAAATAAAAAATATATTTGTATTCAAATTATTTAGTTTAATATTTCATAATAACACGCGATAGCACGGATTACAATATTAAATAGCGCAATTTGGGGCTCCATTGAAATAGAATCTCATATAATCGGCTCTCGCGCTGATGTGAGTGAACCCACAAACTATTCACTTGTAATTCTATTCTATGATTTTTTAAAATTGCATTCTTTTAATCAACGCGAGTACTGCAGAGTTAATAATTCAACTAAACCGCAACAGATAATAAATATTACTCAATAAAAACAAAAGCTGTATTGCCTTTAATATACGATTATTTCAAAGAAATAATGTCGTTAAAAATAAAAAACGCTTCGAATATAGAACCTCTTCCTTTTTTGAAATTGTTTAAAAACATTAATCATAGTCTTGTCATTCATAATGTCGGGAGTAATAAAATTATATGATAATGCGTTGATAATACAGGGCATATGGTAACCCTGTCCATACCAAGCTCGATATAAAATATCCTTGAGTAAAAAAACGACACAACCACATCAAATGCAATATATTAAAATTATCGATATTTTTAACATAAATTTCGTATTATATTGTTTGTATTTTAATTTGTCTTGTGAATAATTATCTTATACAATTGTATTTGTATGGTCATACATGATTTACATGGTGGTAGCGATTTGTACAAGCCCTTTTGGTTCCACCCATTTATTATGTTGTGTTCCGGCTTGAAAGGTTAGTGAGGCAGTGAATTACAGGCACAAGAGACATAACATCTTGGTTACCAAGGATGGTGGCGCATTGACGATATTAGGAATAATTAATACTTTAACAGCGCCAATATCTATGGTGACCACTTACCACTAGGTTACGCATTTGCCTGACGCGTATCTGTTTTAGAAGATGAGTGTACTGTAAATTATAATATAAGAATTATCTGTTCTATCTGTTTTATCTACTTATTCTAAAGATCTATCTTCTTACTTAACGTTTTTTTTCATTTTCAACAACCAAGAGCCAAGTCTTGCATATTTTCCTTATCATTACAACACACTAAAAATTTGACGAAAACAAATTTCATTATATGTAAAATAATCTTAATAAGGTTCTTGTAATACATATCTGCGTATAATTAATTCATTTCAGTCACTAAAAATCAATAGAATTCACCATTTGTCTGTACATGCTGCGTCTATACGCCGACGTAATAGCATTAAATGGTCAATCCAGGCCCCATTATATTGGAACAACGCTGCTACTATTTACCCGTGTTAATATAATAAATTCATTACACTGCGCTCGTTTAAAAACGCGCCTAAGGTAAAAAGTACATTATTTTACATTCGAAAAAATGTCCCTGCCTTATCCGTTCGAACGTTAAAAAGACGAGTGTACGCGTGCGTTTGTATGTGTTATGGTAGTGCATTTTATAACGGCGCATGAGTGGAAACGGCCAATGACATAATTAGCAGATGCAAATTATGTTTTATGACATATATCAGTGAAGGCAACCGAGCGTCGCCGCAGAATACGTAATTCTATGTTCATATTAACGATACTATATAGTAGACCGTCACGGTTTCAGACGCGGAAAGTTGAAAAATATATGTTATCGAGTTTCAGACGGACACATGTGTCTTGGTGTGCTGAAACCAATGACACTTCGAAGGGACCTTCCAATTTCTTAATAAAACGAACCTCTTCTCAAAAAATTCTTAATGTCTTATAGATTCCAGTCAGGACGTTTGATTAATAAATAAAAATGAATGTCTCTTTTATTTTGTTTTCTGTGCGTTTTAAAATCATTACGATTGTAATGATTTTAATACTCCTTCCTTGCCAAAAAAAAACAAGAATTTTTCAATATAAACATATCATGCCTTTTTCGTAGCTTGTATATAAATTTTGCCGTAAATTCCTCAGCATTTTATTGGAGACATAACTGATACAATTCAACAAAATCATGAAGGTTGCTGTGGTTAAGTATACGGATAAGGTGGATCGATCACATACCGAAGTCATCCGTAATAATTAATACTCTCCACAATGGTCTCTCCATTAATATCTAATTTGTAGAGATAATAATTTTAGCTTAAAGTGAGATATTAATTTTATAAACAAAGATTAAATTGTTGAACACTTAAACGTTTAATAAATTCTTTTCTCATTCGTCGGATTACACTATTACCGGGTTATAATTGATTAGTTTTGTCTGAATGTGCGACGTTAATACTTTTTATGTAAATTTTATAAGTTTTATAAGTCTTTTATTATTTTTTATATAATTATAATTATTTTAGTTATTAGCGAATAAGGTATTAGCGTATAAAAATTGCAAAATAATACGTATAATATTCAATAACCTCTAGCTGAGGTCAATATTTTTACAAAGTAGGTGCGGCAAGTCCAGTAGTTATCGAACAACGTTTTGTCGATAAATATTTCTGAAGACAGGAAAAAACCCTTTCTCTCCTATTCTGCATTTGTTTTCGTTCGGATGGAATAATCTAGTGTATAATTTTGCACCTTTTTAATGACGTTAATAGCACTTTGTTGTTATAATTATATCTACTTATTATTTTTCTTTAAACTTGCCACAGTCGCTCAACTATCGACTATATAATTAAGGTACCTATTATGGCTCCTTATAAATACTTATAATGGAGTTTTACGACACATTAACACGACCGTACGAGAAAATTGGAATCGAAGCGTTTTTGTTCGATGATTTCGAATAGCAGAATCGGTAAGCTGCAACTTTAATATAATGTAATGATCGTTAATAATTATTATTCATTTTATTGTTTCAATAATTAACTCCCCGAAATGTAGCGAGTTGATGTTGCTATGATATGAAGGCATGCTTATATTCTACAATATATAACGCTTCTTATGTATGTAGGTACTAACTCTAAACCCACGGATTCGTTCGCGTCATAATTCAGAATTAAGACATTTTATACATACTTTTATCTCTTTTATTACTAACTTAAGAGTTAAATTTTGAAAAATCTTTCTTTAGGGCTATACTAATTTTCATGGTGCTAGCTTCAGTAGTTTGGACTGTGCGTTGATATGTCAATCAGTAGGTTAAGCTTTTATATATTTCAATCGAGCACTGGTCAGTCATCGTTTTACAAGCTTATATTAAACGTTAAGCTACTTACTTGACAGAGAAACACCGACCAGAAACACAGAAGTTATTCGTTTTTACTGTTCAAAATAATACATTCGATAATTTCTTGTACACTATAAATTTTTTTCTTGACCGCCTGTTTAAGTTAAATCTTTGTCGAGTTAATTATTCGAGGGCAAAAATTAGAACTGGCTTAACAAGTATCGTAGCTATTCATATTCTTAACTATACATTTTAAACTATTCGAATTTGTATATCGTACTATTATTATTCCTTAACATTTTCATACAATTCCTTATACGGCTTTATATACATATATATATAAGTTCCATTTATAAATAACAGCATAACCGGATAAAACTAGATTAATGGCCGTGCAACTTTGCAACTACATTAAAGATTGCTTCCCGCCCCGAACCAGCTTAATACGTAGGCAGTGTAATTGAAGGAAACAGATGCAATTTGTTTATTATTTATATATTATAATAACAGTGCCGCGGCAATTACACGAAATGTATTCAAGTTGACTACGGAATGGGATTACAGGTTATTTTGCATATCTACTCATCGCTCGGCCCTTGTAGGCCACAGCTATAAGTAGGCTAAAAAACTAAAGTTTTAATAAGTAACGCTAACAGTATACAATGGTCAGAGTGGAAAATATTAGTTAGAATGACGTGTACGTGAAATGTATGGCGTGACTGTTAACGTTACGATGAGCGGAGCGTTTTTATTATTTCCGCGTGGTCTAATTGTTTTACATATTATTACAAACTTTTTTACTTTATAAATAGTCTGTATGTATATAATTTAATCATCGATGCGATATACACTAATTATAATAAAGCAAGACTAATTATTCAATGTTTTATTCAAATTTATTCATAGTTAGCCGTTATATTTTTCTTATTTATTTAACAAGACGTAGACATATGTAAATGGAAAAAAAAGCTTAGTACGGTCTAGGTTTATAATTTTATATATTCTTTTCAATGAATTAATGTTATCGATTTAGGTATATTAAAATAAATTGAAATTGAATTTATTCTATAGTGTTTGCTTCTTATACATGGAGGTCCGTTGCATTTTAAATTTTACTTCGATTATAGCACAACCAAAAATTTTATTGACAGAAAAATCACCGACTTATGTGTTGAATATGCTATTACGGGATTGAAGCCACCAGCTGACTTAGCTCAGCAGGACCGAAGCGGAACTACTTTGAAACAATACTCACACGTGTGCTATCGAGCGTTTGCGAAGTCAGCTATCACGACCTCATTTTGTCAAGCTAATGTTTAATCTCTAATAGTTACACTAATCATATCATATAGGGTAAAATATGACTATTTTATTATATTATTATTGAGATATTTATATCGTAACTAAGCCCATATAAACATTTTTTAAATATAATCGGACTATTTTGAATATTACGAGTGCTTAAGTAACAAATAAATCGTAACCTAAGACAAATATGATATAGGTTCTGTGAAATATTTATATTTAGTCATAAATTACGCAAGAAAAATATAGCATAATTAGTATATTTAATATGATACGGGTTCGAATAGATTTTTCAAATTGAATTCTTCCATCTTCTATCACCGCTACCGCTATTTCTAAAACCGCAACTCCCTAGTGAGTCACTTGGAAGCTGCTCGTACGCTCATAATGTGCGTTAATTTGAACTATAAACAACATTTCGTTTGTTAGATATTTACGAAATATTCTTTTGTTCACTACGCATCATAGTTCGTGCGTGGTGCAGATATAATTTTTACTGCTTACCAAAATAACTCGTTTCTATTAATATTACATTTAGAAGCTAGACAGGTAATAACAGACATTATAATAATCAACATAAATTCAGAAATAATTAATAAGAATAATAATAAGCGCACCGTTACGTCATGTATGTGGAGAAACGGTAACTTAATAAAAATAATAAAATTATAGACATTCGAAATGTTTTACTCGGTGGTAGGGCTTTTTGCAAGCCCGTCTGGGCAGCTACCACCCACTCATCAGATATTCTACCGTTAATCAATACTTAGTATTGTTGTGTTCCAGTTTGAAGGGTATGAGCTAGTGTGATTACAGGCACAAGGGACATAACATCTTGTTTCCCAAGTAAAATGTCGCTGCCGGGCAAAGGGCTCCTCTTCCTCTTGATGCATATACATTGCTTTTTATCCCTCATGGAAACTTCCCCACTATACTTTTCTTCATAACATATTATAAACATAAATTAATTACGTGAAATATTAGATTAGGGCTCGACTTAGATCATGTTCCTACACTAGACCATGTAGCTGTATTATAATAATTTGGCATGACTAAAAAACTTGTTAACACTTTAGGTAAGAAAGAGATGGCAATATTTTTGACAAATTGGTTTAGTAGATAGTATAACAAAGTAGATGTACCGAAATAATTATCCCGCAGTAGATAAAAAAAATCGTTCAAGGACTTATAAATCGTTATTAAGAAGATTAAATTTAATCTCAGCATCTGTACGGAATGTAGATTCTATCAAGAAGAGCCGGCAAGTATTTACTTTTTTACAACAATTAAATTACATAGCTATGACTAATCAACGAATAAATCAACGAATGCTAACTCCACGCTTCTTTATCATCTATATAATTCATCAACTAATTCGAATAAAGATAATACGTTTTTAAGATGAGATAAATTTATTAAAGCTAAGAGTTAATGCCGAAAATATTTTAAAAACTGTTTTCCATTTCCGCATTGAATGGACAAGGTTATCATTATATTAATATTAGCGAAATATTAAATTAACTGTTAGCGTGAGATAGGGCTGAAAGTAGGACACAGGACCAGCCGAAGTGGCGCCAATTAGGGGAGGCCTGTGTCCAGTAGAGCACCTTTAAAGGCTGATGGATGGATGATTTAATTAACTTTACATACCGGTCACGTGGTTACAATTTTCCTATCACAAATCGAAAATTGAAAATGTTCCGTGACGCCTTATGTTAGCTTACTAGTATGTAATTAACAAATTCAATACGTAGACCGTTTTATGAAAGTGAACCACGTAATCTATTTGTAACTAGCTTAAGCTGGAAAGGCTGAAAAAAGCGCGCGAACTCCAGCCGAAGATGACTTAAAGATGAGTGACTACCACAGAATGTTCATGTGATTAATTTGTTTTTATTATACGTCTCGTACGGCCACTTATAAGGCCGCAGACACGGTGGTCCTGGGTTCAAATCCCAGGTCGGGCCAATAAAATGTTATCGCGATTTTCTGTCGAAAATTCTCAGTAGCCGCCCGGAGTCTAGAAGTTGATAGTGAGTACACTCGCGAGCCTCGGAAAGCACGTAATGCCCTTGGTCCTGCGCCTGAACTCATTCCGGTCGTGTCGGATTGCCGTCCCATCGGGTTATGAGAGTAAGGGAATAGTGTACCTGTGTTTGCGCAGATACTTACATACATTACATAATAACTCCTGCGCTGTTGGCTAATCTTTCTTGAGATTCCCGCCGTGACCGTAGTCGGTCAGGAGGACATTATTATTATTATTATATCTTTAGAAACCCTTAGAAAAAGTTTCCTTCCTTCACAAGAGGAGAGGAGGAACTTGCCTAGCCTAGTTTCACATTCTCTTCCCTTATCTTACATAAGATTTTTTTATTAAAATTATATTTTCTTTTTCAGGTACGTATTTTTAATTGTATAAGCAGAAAGAAACAGGTAAGTATTGTTTAATTAATATTGGAATCACAAAGAATCGATGAAGCTGTATTATTGAAAGGGAGAACCGTTTGAAATCACGTCAATATAACGTCACTATTGAATTAAAATTCATTACAAATAAAATTCACAAAGGTTTTGTATTTGAGCTTTGATCGTTTGGTAAACATTGTATTGTAGTTTAAAATAATAAATTAGTGACCAATATACATTAAAATGCGGAAGTTTGTGCGTTTTACGCAATTGCACATAAACGGAGGGACTGTATTCAACGAGACTTAAATAAATCAATCATAACGTAAAAATTTACTTGGTGGTCCTTTTACGGGTTTTGTGCAAGCCTGTCTGGTTAGGTATAATCATCACTTCCATCGCCATTCAGCTTGTTAGTAGTTTCTTACGCGGTGGTGACGGCAAACCATCAGGTCAGGTCAGGCCCATTTGCTAGTCTGCTAACCTTTTTCAAATAAAATCAAAAAATATATTGGTAGAACCTCGTAATCGTAATGACGTCAGATATATAATCGAATTTGTTCACATATATAAATCTCATTCGTTCTCCGTTTTCTCGCGAATTATTGCTACTTAAGCTAAACACCAACCGGAACATCATGGCACTTATAAAATGCTGGTTTTTCCAATAAAAAAGATGTATATATTTATAAAATTATTATATTAATGTTTTTGTCTAGGATATTTAAAGGTAATTATTACGTTTTTTGTTACAAATCTGATATTATATGGAGACTTATGATTAAGTTTAATTATAAAGAACTATGAATAATAACATTCATAAATAATTAATTAATTATATATCTGTAACAGGTATATTTATTTATTCTGTCACGAGCTCTTAGACACGTTTCAGACGGAATGTATTTCAATGTCGATTTTTGTGAAGCAACCCATTATCATAGAACATAGTGTGATGGACTCTCTGTGAATACTAGTAAAATAGAAGATAACAGTTGATCGTCGGCGTTTCACCTGTTGAAATTGGATTACACGTTTTGCAAAGTTATGCTTTTTTACTTCATTACAGTTTGATAGATGGCTCGTTCCATTAATTTCTAAAACGGAAGAAATAATTATCAAATCAGTAAGGTAAGGTAGGTAAGGTAAGGTCAGATCTGTACGAACAAACTAAAATTCGTATCGCGTAATTACTGTAAAGCATATTACAGAAATAGGACGAACATTGCACATGTGCTTTAAATACGAAAAATTTGAAAACGGTACAGTGAGTAGTTTTAATTGAATAAATATGTAATTTTTTTTTTAATATTATATTTGTAGGTATGCTTAAGATAAATATATATAACAATACAGTAAAATGCTCTAAAGGCTCGCCACGCAATCGCTCGACACAATACATTACAACGTTCGCGAATTACGTGACGTATCGTAGTGGTTATTGCTGTAAACGACATAGGGTATGAATGTTCTAGTAAAAAAAAACACCTATAACGTGGCCACCCGCGGTGTCTACAAATATCAGAAGAATTAACTCTCGCCATTATCTCGACTATCGTTATACTTCCACGTAATTACACGTCGACTATTAATTTTATCACTCATATGTATAAAATATTATATTTTTAATTAGCACTTCGTACGTACAAGACTCGGCCGGATGGTATAATCTTATACTGGTTTTACCCCGAAATTGCGTTTAGCGTTTGTGTTATTACTGTTATTTAAAAAATAGATTAGAAAAAAGTGCAATTCTTTATTATTCATATATGATAAAATACACCAGTTACCTTGTAATGGACGTTATCTACCGTCGGATCAAAGTTATTTACAAAGCGGTATAGCACGGAGTTAATAAACATGGATATGACAATACGAATATATAATTATTTTTATATATATATTTAAAATTTATTGTATTTACTCTACAGTGTATATAAATAAAATAAACAATTTTTTTTACTTAACATTTTATGTAAACAATGAAATTTTGTAATATGTTGGTAATTTTATAAGATGACTTAAAAATATATCCAAATAAATTGTCTTAAATTGTTGTTATGACTTTTTTCTTTTTTCAAATTCAATGAGATAGATAGAAAAACATAGATTAATGTAACATACTTTAATTCAAAAGCTTAACACGTAACGATATGAATAAGGTCATTAGAACACGAAGACTTTTATTAATAAATAAATAAAAAACATTCATTCGCTCAAATGAAGTCATCGCGTGTCGCTAGTGAATTTATATACTTGGTATCGCATCCAGTGAAACAGAGATCCGTGACGGACACAGAGAGCACCAGTTACCATTGTTTTGTCAGCGACTAAGAAACATAAAACTTAACTGCCGTCTATACGAATATATTAAAATTCGCCTTGTTTAGTACCGACTGAATTAATTATAACAGTTAAATGAGCGTACATAAAAAAATATAGAACGCTCGGATTCTTAAATAATATTATATTTTTATAGACAGCGTTTTGTTTAGCGTCGAACATTGTGCTTCATGTTTTGATAATTTTTACTTTATTCCCTAAGCCATAAGGACTACATGTTCTGATTAGTATTCATAGGATGTAAGTACTTAATAGTGGGCTGTATTGTAATTATGTGTATTATAAATAACTTATCTTTTCGAAATTAAGATTCTATTGTGATTAAGTTAAGTCCATCCTTTCTGTAATTCAATTTTCATCAACATATTTTGATAAAGACATAAAACTATTAACAATGTATGTTACAATGATAAAAATAATAGGAAACATTTAATTGGGTTTATTTTTATTAAATTAAAGTTAGCAAAGAGTTAACAATATTTTATTGATGTAGAATTTAACATGAAACTTATTTCTTAAATTTTATTTTAAAAAGGTCATTTCTTTCCTTAAAGGTTACTAGGTGTCTTAAAAGCTTCAGAGAGCCTAATATTATATACTATTCATTTTTATACGTTAAACATAACGTTACTCTTTATAATTTAGCCCTAGTAGACTCGACACGATGTCACTTTTAGGTCAACGTTTTATCCAACTAGTACTAACTAATGTCTGCCATACATTCTTGTTTCTCTAAATTGTTGTAAACATCTGATACGAAACGCGCTCTACCTTTTGTACCTTGAGGGGTCGAAGTAACCTTCACGCAAGTGTCTATAGCCAGCGTGCAAATTTCGATCCCAATTGGATAAATGCTTCGTATTGATTGTTACTAAAATAATATAAAATTATATATAATAAGTAATAAATAATAATGTAGTAAAAAAAAAATCGTTACTAAAATAAATATATGTATTTATCTTATTATTATAATAATAAATAGCAAAGAAGTGTACGGTAAACACACGCATAAACAAGGGACTCGGAGAGTGGTGGTGGAAAGAACGTGCAAGTGAGCGATATGCCGTTTGCCGTTACGGCGCACGAGTCGGTATAAATATTTCACTACAACATTGTATAAAGTAAAGCTTATATAAACAATTATTAAAAGTAGACGCCATGTTAAAATACGCGTAAACGTAACCTGTATATAATCGAATAAGTTTGTACTGTTCATAACTTTGGCGTACCTAAATTAGTTTTTGAGGTAGTTTTATGAAGGACGTAAACCTGTGTTCGCAAAGTTTGTGTTGATGTTGAATTATAATTAATATGTCGATAGAATATTTCAATAGTTTCGATAGGATTATTTTATATCTCGCTATATAGTCCTCTCTGTCTATTGCTATTGATATAAAATTCGAGGTATTCCCTTTGAGGAGTAACAATGATGGTTTTCCTTTACGTTTCGAATGATCCAAGTAGACACACTAGGCCGATGCTAATGTACAAAAATGGGCACGAATATCTGTACTGCCCCAGTGTAACTAAAAGGGCAGTTCATTGAATGGCACTTTGGCTATGTGAGAAATGCTCAATATTTCTTACAGCGCCAATGCCTTCGTTTAATGAACATATACCATAAGATGTCCATTGGCTGGTCCGTCAAACTTTTTTAATAAGACGAAAAGTCAACAGTACAGTACAGATCATTTTATGTGATCAAACGACACCTAAAATACGTGTTTGAGTAAAATGTTTTCCGTGAAAACGTAAACACAATAACGAAAATACGTACGTACGCCGTAACCAGTTATCTCTATATTAATCAAAGGAAGTTTCAAGGCTCTAGCAAATTTTAAAATGTACCTAGTTTTTCATTGGTCTTGAAGTTTCTATTCAAATTAGCGTTAATAATGTCGAATAAACTGTTAGTTTTCTTTAGGCTATTCTCTCTCGGTAACTGATATTATCTGAATATATTAACATAAGTAAATAATAAGCATATTGCTAGACAGTACCGTAGTGACTTTTTCTCAATAAATATGATCGTCTCACGATAACAGTTATTATATCAATTTGACGGTCATTCGTTAGAATTGGTTCAATTGTATATCAGATTAAGGAGTTGAGGTGAGCTAACAGTGTATTGTAGAAAATCGTTGCAATCTAGCTTTTATTAACAACAGCGTAAGATTCAAAATTTAAGAAACCGAAAGTTGTATATTTACCGTACACTTCGCATGCGTATACTTTTATTTATTTATAATCTCAACGTGTAATTATATTTGTACAATGACTTGTTATTCTAGAAAAATATAAATTAAAGAATTTCCGTGACGGTTCGATACGAATTTGGCGTTTATCACCATCGGTTTCGGATCGGAATGCCGTGGCATTGTGCGCGTTTACGAAGTTATTAATTTCGAAGTTTTGGCACAATATGCCGCGACCGACCTTCGTACCACATTATAATTCATCAAACAATTGTCCAGCTTGTCTTATGAAATGAGAACTATTTTAAAGTATCGCTCGAGATATCAATTATGTATATTTTTGCGTAATTTATTAAATCAGTTGCTAGTCCTATTGGCTGAGCGAATAATAAAACTCGTAGGCTTTCTGGATGTTTGATTCGATTTATTACCTCTGGATCTGGCGAGTTTCGATTTTAATACGGAAGAAGAAGGAACATAGCTTAATGCAAGGAAAATTTATAGAAGTATCGCTATTCTCTGCCAATTTGTAAAATGGTAAATTAATATGAGAATGTTCGATGGTATTTTTATAATAGATTATATTATTATTCTAATGGTCGTAAGCAAAACAATTACATGCCATAATTTATTCATAATTGATATTATTACTTCTACAATTACTTAGGTTTAAATGGAAATAAATATATAACCATATTATGTTTCAAAGTCAATTGTGAAGTCAGTTAACAGGTAATATTTATATTAAAAAGCTGGAGAGATTGATTGAACGCCTTAATCTCAGGATCTACAAGTCCGATTGAATTATCCTTGTTGCCTTAGATAATCCGTTTATTTAGAATTAATAAAATGGTCACGGAGTTATAAAACCATCCTACAAAATGTAAGGAACAGTTATCATAAATACTTACTTTTAGTATAAATGTAAGGCACGTGAAATTGCAGGACCTAACATGTATATAACGCTAAAACCCAATGCACAGCTTAAGGTAATGAAACAAAAATTTGAAATGTAACGGTTTGTTAGACAACTAAAAAAGGATTTTATGAATTTTTATTTATTAAGGGGGACGCCGCATCCCCTCGACCTGCAACGTCATGCATTCAAACCGTGCATCACGACGAACGACTAACTTTGCTAAGCAATTGTTTTAATGTATGAACATTGAAGTTTTATGTTAAAAAAACATAATATTACTCAAAAGATAATGTACTCGAAGATGATGAAAAAGCGTGGTGTTTGCACTTCTTGATTTTCCGAAAGAATATTTAAATTTTAAAATTGTATTTTATTAATTTACCTAAGTCAATTGATTGGTATATAAGAGTGACTATTGATTTTCTTTGGAATGTAGAAGACACATTCCGTACCGATGGTCGCTTCCCTGTCATGAGCTGACTTGAATAGAGTATATTTTGATTTGAAGTTGTGATATAAGTCTGCGGCATTAAACATATAATACGCTCTAATAACGCAAATACGAATACGAGTAAATACATATTATTAACTTTCCGCGTTCGAAGCTGTAATGGCTAGTGATAGTTTTAAGGTGAATACATTCCTAAAAAGTATTTTATTTAGAGAATGTTTAGTTTTATTTGAACAGTTTGAAATTCGTGGATGGTTTGTCACATACGGTCTGGAACTTGTAATGAAGTATTATTATTTGTAAAAATAGTAATCTTAACTCTAACACTGAGTTTATACCTTCCTGTAGATAATTGGAGCGATGTCGTATATAAATGGCAAGCATATTTTTGAATTAAAGTAAAAAGAAAGTTATGGATTTTTGTGAGTAATGAAGGAGCCTTTACCCACAGCTATGGGACGTTAGAGGCTTTTAGTTTAGTAGGAAGTTTTAATTGACGGTAGCGTGTTAAATTTTTATCTCCTTGTCTTATCTTGCTTATTAATATTATCATTTATGTGATGTTATCGTTTACATATAACAATTTATATATATTAAAATTTAACGTATGTAATCATTATTTGTAGTTTTAGTTTTAAAAGAGTTTTGTTTTAAAAATGACCCCATTGTTCAATTGGCAATTAGACAGTTGTAATACGAAATACGATAAAATATATGTATATGTTTTTTATCTGTATTGTAACGAAAATATCTGCAATGCAAGTAGTTGCTATTAAATTTGATACTATTGAATAAAATATAAGAGTCAGTGGTATCAATCATAAATCTGTTTGCTGGCAGCTATCTAGCCGGTTATTTTTATTTTCTTGTCAAT
This sequence comes from Nymphalis polychloros, assembly GCA_905220585.2. NCBI lineage: Eukaryota > Metazoa > Arthropoda > Insecta > Lepidoptera > Nymphalidae > Nymphalis > Nymphalis polychloros. Next base: position 14,591,167 of record HG992241.1, on the reverse strand, counting down.
ATCCATCTCTAATTGTCCGCCACTGTTCCGCTAACAAGTACCGGTTTTCAAATTACAAATTAGTCGATAAAGCTACGTTCGATCGCTAGCGCGATCTAAGAAATCGTTAGTCAAATAAAAATGAAAAAAAAAAAACGCATTATATCATAATATCGAATCAAACATACAAAAATAATACAATATTATGTTGAATTTAATAAATATTTATTTTATTTTAATAATTCGGCATTAGCGTTTCGTAATTACCGTAAAATATTTAGGATGACGTGACGGCTATTCTCAAAGTATTCCGCCCGTGGACGTCCGTCTGTGTTACAAAATGTTAATTAGTTTTTTTTTTATAAATGTCCAATATCAGTGCCATCTTCGTTCCGGGGTGGCAACAGAGCTTCCAAAAAGGACAACGTTCGTAAATTATTGCTTGTGTCCAAATATTGATGTTCTGTGTTTATTCTTTAAAACCGGACGCACCGCTACGGTATAGTATTTAAATGTATTCACAAACAAAGGGCGCGCAAGGGCCTGGCGCGAAGGGAGCCTCGCTGCCTCCACTACTATGTACCTAATTGAAATTTCCTACTCGGATTGTTGGTGTTTGATACTTGATTGATTATAAATATTTGTTAATTTTAAGACTTTCAGTAGAATAAAAAAGTTACTATAAGGGTGAAAGTATAGGTATAGCGTACATAATGCGTTTTAAAATTATTTTTGGATTTATATAGATAATTTCTGTTTTTTTTAAACATAAACCTGTCACACCTGTCTGTGCCTTTGCAATTTATTATAGAAATGATCTCGACTCGCGATTAAATTATCACCATGTATCTTCTTATATTACGTCTGGGAATAGGAACTGTAGACTCAAATATTCAGACTATAAGTAAACCTGAGGCCGTGAGTACTCAGCAGTTAATTATAGTGGTAAATGCGTTAATCAATGATCTAAAATATATTAGCGTTCTATTATATTTGTATTAATCATAATCTTTAAAAACTAACGTATTGTTATTACGTTCAAGTGTGTTGTCCGTGCACCGGTGGCCTCGGCTTTACCGCTAATTCCTACATGAATCATAATATATAAATTTGAGGTAAAAAATGGCCAAATTTAACAATTATATTTAATCATAGTGCAGGTAATATTTAAAAATGTGTAGGTAAAGATGTTTGTTGTTTGCAGCAGACATTCAAAATAATGTATATAAATGAAAATATATATATTAATTATTTAAAGTATCAAGACCTCCCACGCGGCTTAGAGCAGAAGGGCCGGGCAGCCTTTAAGTTTACTTATAATATTAAGATAAATATTTCACATGCCCATGTGAAACTGCTTTATGGTTTGAGAATATCACTTTTAAATCGTACTGTGTTCGAAGTTCGAATGTTTTAACAGCAATTAGATGCGTTTTACCCGCCCTTATTGTTAGGTACGCTTAGGCTGGTATTGATAGTGAGTCAATAGTGCTCGGCTGGCCGTTCTATTGTATATCGTGTTCGTTTCGGGTTTACTTGTTAAAAATCTTGGTGAACTACTTTATTTTTGGGGGGCAAATAGACTACCTCAGGTTTTAAGAGGAAAGGCCAACATGCGCGGTCGGAGGTGGGATCTCTGCGCACACGGTGGTCGAGCACGTTTGACACCTAATTTGTTTGCACTCCGACGTCGCTGATCGGATATTAAGAGCTTCGGACTTACATGGGGCGTGAATCTTTAAGTATCGCCTTTAAGGGTCAGGTTATTTCCGGATCGACGCGGGCTTAAAGGGCTCTATAACGCTTTCTTCCGTGTGTTTTCTTGCTGTTGTTAAAATATTTTTTATTAGTGATTGTTATCGTGTTGCATTAGAACTGTATCAATGAAACTATCGGTTTAAATGCATCGTAAGCGTACCTCGGCGATTACAGGTTATAGCAGAGTTAGTCTACGGCAATGTTGTTAAGCAACTGCGCTTCTCGATCCGTGTTTACGTTTGCAAATTTTTAATGCGATAATCATATTTCAAAGTCATGGCGGTTAAAGTGTTAGCATCGCGAGGAATTTATTTTAGCTTTTACTAGCTCGTTCCATCGAATAATACTCAGTTAGCAGTAAACAAAATTGAAACAAAGCGAATGTATTAAGCCGTGGAGCGATATTAAACCGAGATCGGAAGCCGGTGGCGCTACGCCCGCGCCCGCACCGCCGTATAATAATATGGGGCCAACTTTTCTCATTTTAATGTTGTTCCCTGGCAAAGTTTAAATATAAAAATATAATGATGCGGCACGCATTAGTGAGTCATTGAGTGCGTGCGTGCCTGCTGCGCGACTTTCAGCTCTCGCGTCGCGAATATAGAAGTTAAAAACAAACGGAAAATAAACTTTTCGAATAAAATAAAAATAACCCTCTTGGCGGTGAGGGTGGCGGCCCTCCCCAATAAAAAATATAATAACTTTTCTTTTTATTCGACGTAATGGCAACCGTTCGCTTCTAATGTTGCCATCTCATTCGCTCACAGATTATTGTAATGGGGTGCGGACCGGGAATGCGGGTCGCGGCGATGCGCTGCGAACGACTGCGAACTCCCAGTAGCCGCGAGTCGCGAGTCTGCTCGACAAATTGCCTTAGCACGCTTAGAATTCGCGGCGGTCCGCGTCCCTAATCAAGCCGTAACAATGCACCAATAGATCTTCACAATTATCCAATTGCCATTTAAATTCAATCAAATAGACCGTCGAGTAGGTTGTAATTTAAGAATACAGCTGGAGCTACGATTTAGATAAACTCATTTAATATGTATATCGGTCGATTCATAATTGACTTAACCGCGGAGCATATGTTGACGTAGGCGTAAACGAGCGTAACAATAAATAAGACATATGTTCGCACTTGTACTCGCACTCGTTTCGGTCGTACGAACAATGCACTAGGGCGCGTACCACTGCGTACCACACTGACCCTCAAACGCTGTCCTTTATAAATACGATAACGGTTATTATCCCCTAGCCCCAGGGCTGCAACTTCATTGAAATTCAGCTAACAATATCGATTTTTACTAAACGTCTGTATTACCAAAATAATGTAAATGTAATCGCTTTATTAAACAGTATTTAACGGTCTCAGTTCAATAAAATCATGTTTTTTATTTTACACATGTAGTTATATAATTCATATATATTACCATGAGATTATGAAGATCTTGTGAAAAGGTATTCGATTTTTACAATATAACGAAATATAATAGGCGCGAATTTTACAATAATGCCAGCCCTGTCGAAGACGCAAGATGGACGCATCTTATACAAATAGCCGTCCGCATCCACGCTACAATAATAATAATCTATTGTTCCACTGCACTGTGATCGTGTTTTGAATTCGAACTAAAATAATAAATTCTATTCAATTTTTGGTCGAGTAAATCGTATCATAATTTAAATAATCAGAATTTTTTCGTTTTTTAGAACTCGTTCGGTTGCATATACCTAATTCTAGTCTTAAAACTTTTGTATTACGTATTATTATTCACTGTACACTCAATTACCGATAAGGTAAGCAAGGAATGTTTGCATACAATATTCCTCTAGTGATATTGTATGCAAAATCAAAACTCCCGATACCGACCGACTAATTTAGGTCGGACGAACGAAGATGAGAAAATAATAAAATATGAGAGCAGCAATAAAATGACTTTTTGTTTAGCGGCCATTATACTTTTATTATATTTAAATTTAAATGGAACCGTATTTTAGTTTCAATGTCACACGGTGCCGGTACATGCGAAAGTATTCGCTAAGGACTTGGATATAACGACGTTAATCGCGTGCAGCTAGGGAGAGCGCGCGCGCCGCGAACAATAGAATAGAGGACGAAATGAAAAATCTGTTCACAATAACATAGCGTGTTTGAACTGTCCGTCTGTTTGTTTAGTTGGAAACTAAAAAATCTACCAACAGAATGTCTCAGCTAAATTTACACATAGGTACAGGCGATCATATAAAATGTTTTTGACGTGTCCAAACATATTAAAACGACGGTCGTCTTTACGATCGCGTAAGAGCTGCGGATAAGACGATTCGTATCGTACATTTTGTCGACCGTTTTATTCCTTTGCCGTTTGTTTTAAATAGACTATATTTAACGTTACACCATTTTACTTAATTAAATACAATCACCTGAAATCATTTGGTTCTAATATACCCAAATTATAAACGCCTGTACATAAATTTCAACAGTCTGATTTAACATTTCTACAAACGAAACATGAAATTGATGTCTTTGTAATTGTGCTAAAATTCATATTTGTCTGTGTATTACAAATGCACGAACATTCACATTTATATATTAATGTTATTATACGTTAGAGCGTGTATTAGTGATACAATTACGTTATTAATAGTTAATCAAATTTAAATGTTTTTGTAATACCACCAAGTAAATCAAGTTAGTATTTTGAACTTGAAATTTTTTAGCTTGTTAACTTTCTCGGCCAAAATTCAGACTATGTAAAACTGATTGTAGTCTGATCGTATTATTTCGTATTTTTTTTGGAGCGTACTATTTACATTTAACATTAAAATAATTATTATACATTTATAAGTATAATATATAACGACGATGTTTGGCGAAAACATGATACATATTAATACTTATTTTATAAAATCGTGTTCGTTTCCAGAAGCTTATAGTCTGTACATATTTAAACTGTATTAAATTACTTCACTATATTGTATGTAAAAAGTTCAATGAACTGTTATAGAAAAGTAGTGGATAAATAATGGTATGTACATTACATATTACATTATGTTTTGCATCTAAGTTGAGTTGAAAACTTATTAAGAATCAATAGTAATAAATTCATTTGAAGTGGCTCTCCGTGATTTAAAAAAAACGAACTGCCTGTTTTTAACTTATTATGGCTATTTGAAAGTTGCCAAAACCTAAATTACCATTTTATTATTTTTGAGAGACTGTTAGTCAACCAGCGAAACTGCTAAAAATTAAAAATGTAAATATTTTTTTAATTATTATAATTAGTATTCCAAAGTACGGCTTAGTCTATATTTCATCAAATACGGTTGTGTCTATCAAAAGTTATAGCAGCTTAAATTTTCGTACGTATTTTCTTTGTCCACTATTTAAGATTTTTTATGCAAATAAATGAAAGTTAATTGTCTGTCTATGATTTCAAAATAACTGATTCTTTTTATGTTAGTACGTTTTGCCCGCAGTTTCACCCGCTTAGTTCCCGTTCTCGTGGGAATATGGAACAAAATGTATTCTATGTGAAAGATTTTTTTTAATCGGTTTAGTGGTTTAGGCGTGAAATCGTAACAAACAAACAAACTCACATTCACATTTATAATATTGTTGGATGTACCAAAACAACAATTTTTTTATATTATACTACCGCTTCTATCTAAACAGTGTAATAAGATTATATTCTGCACGTTTTGCATCTTACGTTATAAGAGCTTAGAGCCATTTATCCAATGATATGTTGATCAAATGCAATATAAAAATGATTGTTTTGTTTTGTTCGTAGTCTGCGTTCACGTCCCTGATCCGTGGTACTCGCGTGATGTATCTGGCATAGACATATCAACAGTAGGTGGTGTGCAATTTGTATCTGTATTTTGTTTATACACAAAATTGCAAAAGTCATTGCAACATATATTGTCTTATAAGTAACTAGGTTATATATTCTTTTCATTTTTACCAGAGGTCATAATTATTGTATTGGTATGTTTTTTTTTTATATATAATCAAACAACATCCACAGGCTCAAATTTGCCCGTGCCTTTTTTTACATTATTTTTTTAACTTTATTTTTAGAATTCTTTATTATCGACGAAAAAGATAGTGCTACAGATAGTCCCTACGTTGTTACATTTATAGATACAATGTATCAACTACTATAACACTATGTATTGGTATGTTATGTCTGTTCCAGATTTTGTTTTCTGTTTCATGATCAGTTCAACATCGGAAAAATAATTTAATTTTGTCTGCCTGTTCGGGTTTAATTCGATAAGTTTTAGAACGATCTTGCTTCAATTCCCGTTGTTTACATCGTATAATATATAATAGATCACCTATCCAGGTGTTAGGTGTTTTTTATCAATTACCTACCATTCGTTAGTTAGTACCATTAAGTTATATAGATTACTGCTAACCACCAATAAATTGTAATGCGGAGTAACAGTTGGAGGGGTGAGTAAGCTAGTGCAATTACAGGCATATAAGGTCCAGTGACTGGCGGCGCATAGACAATGTAAAGAATTGTAAATACTTCATACGGTTCCAATGTCAAAGGGTGATGGTAGCCACTTACCAACAAGTGATTTATTAGATAGCCTCCTATAGAAAACGTACATTTATGTGTGTATAATGGCTATCTATCCATTAAAATATCCAGTTTATTCTAGTAGAATTTAGAGCTTTATTCATAAATTTGACCTGCTTTTGGTGAATTCAAAATCTTTTTCTTTTAATTATAAATATACTGAACATAACGAAAATCTCTCGGCTAACTTCGGGGTCCTAATAGTGCTAGAACGATAACGTACTATGTATCTACAGGGCATATAAAAACTTGAGCGAGTCAATGCTGTAAAAGTGTTGTTGATGTAATTATTTATTAGCTTGCCCTTAACCCAAATAGAAGGGTTGGCGTAGTTTGTAAGCTGCATGAAAAAATAATCCAGACTTTGACTGTCGGCTTTTACGGAATGGTATTGCTGGTGGGCTGTCTCCCCCCTCCATATGGGTAGTTGAGATTACGTGCTCGATTGATGGATATACTAAAACTTTTGCTTCTGTATAGATTAGTTTAATCAAAAATTACAAATCTTATATAAATTTTATATATTAAAGTAAGCTAACGTTATCGATATGAGTTTGACCGTTAGTTAAGCTATTACACTACCGTAGCTCCGTAAGCAGCTTCCAGTTTATATAAGGTATGCAACTAAATGATTGCAGGTTTGTTGAATTAATTGATCTCATTCGTTATTTTAAATCCGCTATCTTTTTTGCCGTCTAATAACTAGTGTTCAACACCGTTTCCAACCTTTTGCCATTGTAAAAAATCCGCCTTCCCAATAAAATAAAGTATAAAGTAGTTAATTTTAGCAATTATTAATTTTAATTAATTTATAACTTCAATCCATTCCTAATCATCGCGTGAAAGGACAAACCAACAGATTTTTTTTAACATTTATTATATTAGTAAAAATAAAAGTAATAATAGTAACAGCTTTTTCATTAAAGAGTAACAATTTTCTATTCACACAAAATTCCGCGTTTATAATATAAGGAGGATTATCTATCAAGTTTTTCTTTTTATTGTAGCGTTGAACATCGCTAATTTCAATAGATCGAATGATTGAATGAACCGGCTTAGTTCACATCATTTTTAATGAAATATATAATAAAAATCATATATTTGTACATTATTTTACTTTATTAAAATGATGTACAAATATATATTTTTTAATATTAAAGCTATTCGTAGTGGCAAAAATGTTATAAAATGACATTTGTCAAAATAGCATATAAACGTAAATCGATTTCTAACGTATGATATATGAGATAAGAAGCGAACTCTTACAAAATAGCACTGCAGAGGGGACAGACAGTGCAATCGCCAATTGTCGCAGCGATTACGAAATTCACTTTCGTCAAATTATTCAATTCAATACGACAATCGTTGAACACGTTATATATTAAATATGTAACGTAATTTACATATAATTTTGCAATATCTACAAACGACAACCGCTATGTGACTTTCTCTATCGCATACGTTGTAAACGATATCTTAATAAATATATAATGCAACGTAACATCACAGACAAAGACGCGAGAACAAAGTTGATCCAGTCAAGACGATCGGAATATTATATTAATAATATCAGGTTGTATCGTATAAGTTATAACAGTCGTAATAAGTATTCTGGTGCTATCATTTGGAATGGACTATAATTGCTTGCGTGTGTATTATAAGTTAAAATAATATGCCCTAATGCTCGGCCGACGCTAGCCATCATGTTATTAACGTTATAAATAAATATACAATGTTTACCGGTCGATTTCGTTCGCGGATTTCATCGTTATTATATAACGTATTTTATATATTATATATATGAAATATTTTATGTAAATATGTATTTTAATTTTGATATATTTATATAATTCTTAATAGAACATACGACGCCGCCGCAAAAGCCGATAATCACTATAGATAATAAATCATATCACGTGAAAGAAAAAATCGAGATGAAACCTGCATGTGTCGGATGAATATCTGTCCCATGTGTACAGAAATAAATTTAAGGAGCAGAGATGACTTGCCATGGATACACTTTATTGAACTTCCTTAGATAAAAATTCAATTTTTTTTACTTGCGTATTTGAACCTGAAGATATTCAGTACTGATCAGTGCTATCTCGATCATTTTGAACATATTCTAACGGGTTCGGACACACTATAATGGAACTATTTGTGTTTAACTTGACTCATATCGAAAAAAGTACTACTTATTAATATTTTAATGAAAACCTGACCTATATCTTAAATAAAACTCATATAGATGACACTACAAAAGGTATTATGAGCTTTGTATATCATCAAATCATATGTCATTCTACTGCCAAACAGCTGTAGCTCTACTTTGTAGATCTGTGTTGCGGTTGGAAATGTGAGTGAGCCAGTGTAATTACAGGCACAAAAGACATAACAGTTTAGTTCTCATGGTTAACGGCTCATTGTCGGTGTTAACATTTTTTATCACTCATTCACCAATCAACTGACAATGTAGTTTATTTTATTATATTAAAGTCCAATATGTATCTCTATATTAATATTATAAACGAGAAAGTAACTCTATCTTACGCTTTCACGGCTTAACAACAGAACCGACTTGATGAAATTTGGTGTGAAGCAAGGTTGAACTCCAAAGGCGACGGAGGCGCACCTGCCCGTCTCCCCCAAAAGGCCGGCAAAGCCGCGGGCGAAAAATATTTACCAATAATTCAAAATACAAATAATAACTTAATGCTCATCACACGGCAAATCAGACATCGGTCGTTCGCACGCTATTTTTGTATTGCAAACATGTATAAAAACTTTAATTTCATATACTTCTTCTAATCTAAATATTGTAACATAATCATTTTAATCTAAGCATGAAGTTACTTTTTTTTCGGAACGATTATTATTGTATAACTAATAAATCATATTAAAACACACTTTTTTTTTTTAATGAAAGCAACTGACTTGGTGCAAATAGATAAGATTAATGTATGGATAACGTAAAATGAATACATCATTTTAATTTTGACGCTCACTATTAAATTATACATTGAGATACTTTTAATGTTTGTGGATTTCTGTTTACTTGTGGAGATGTTTTGTAAGTGTGACGTAATATTTTACTTTAGTTTTTGTCGTAAGCTAGTCTCTAGTCACGTATAATGTATTACGTTCACATTGTTATTAACATTATTATATTTTTTGTTTGAAAAAAATACTAATAACCCTCCGAAAGGCTTATAACGTCCATAATTACAGTGTTCTGTCCTCGCTCCGATGGTTTCGGGGTTCGATATCGGCGAGGGTAATTTTTTTTAATAATTTTTACATGTGTTCTATAATTTGTTTTGTAGTAATGTTAATCGGATTGTAAATTGTGATGATAATATATTATTTTATTGTGATACGTTATTTATAAGTTTGATAAAAATATTAAGTTAAAATGTTAATTGCCAATCAATCCCACAGCTGGACCAGCCTTCTCTCGTCTTAAAAAGGATTTGTCCTACATACGTGTTTAGTCCACAACGCAGCTCCAATGCGGATTGGTGGGTACAAGTTACACATGTGATAGAATATCATCTGAAATGTACCCCGAGAACACAAATAAAGCTCATGGTAACTTAGTGGCGCTTGGCGTCCGGATATTTTTGGTTCAGATACAGTTTTCTGTCTACTGGGTCACCTCAACTTAAAATAAAATTATAAATACAAATATATTTCGCATATATAATTAATTTTCTAATATATCCTAAAGCATTATAAATTAAATTAACACACATATCTACCTATATTATTTTATAAATATTGTTAAAATAATGAACATTAATTTTATATTAAATGGAAATTTAATAAAATTTATGTTCAGCAATGACTATTTGCAACATGGTGGTATTAATAACATTTTATTTGCCTTGTGGCCGTCAATCGGTACGTTGGCCCTCGTGCGGACACAGATTAAACGAATTGTAGTTATGACAATCGAATTAAAGAAGAAATCAATCACAATAAATATGACAAATCACTTACTGATACAAAAACAATATATATGTAGGCTTAAAAAAGGACAAAAAAACAGCAGTGATGACTTATGAACATAATACGATGAATGATGATGATGAAATACCTATAAAAGTTTATTTTTTAATTAATAGGAGACGTTTAGCGTAATATATCATATCATATCGATTCACATAAAAACAACAAATATACACGATATAAATTAATTAAATATTTAGTTTGTACATATAAATAATTTTTGCCGATATAGACTTGTTAAACTTAAAAGGTATATTAAAATGCTAGTTTGAAATGACGCAAGTTTAACACTTCGTAATTATTGTCCCACCTGTCGCTACGTTTAATCTTTGCCAATATTATACATGAATCAATTTATTCGAGCAGTGCGCGCGAGCGACTGCATATTTTTCAATTACGTCAATTTAAAATAATACTTAATTCACTATTGTGACTCATTGGGAGCATTGTGTCAGTCGGCGGGCAAGTAAAGTGGATTTTACATTGTGTCGATCACAAAGCTGATTTGGTTGAAAAGATTCGTGACATGGCCGCGAGTAGGCAAGAACGTTTAAATTATAATACGTTGATTGAGATCAATCTTTGACTAATGTTTTGCTTCATTTGTTTGACCCAACGCGATTTTTGCGAATTTGATATATTATAATTATAAGGTTTTGTTCGGGTTTCTAAAATATTACCTCTATTTGTTCGAATGTTTATTTGTTGATTCGTTTATAACACAGCTTTTGAGTGAGTGTGTTTGATTATTTATATTTGCAGTTTCTATAGTATATTTTTGTATAGATGAATTTTATCCATGAAACAATATTGATACTTCTTGATGTGAAACATCTATTGGCACGCTTTAGGCGCCTAAGTCCGACCGAGGGATCTAAGACTGACTCGTATGCTGTTACAGCAAACGCCATGTCGCTCTCGTATGCCGACATAACCCTCTTCGTCGCCTCTCTACTTCCTAGTGTGTTCGTCATGCGTGTATACTTTGTTGTCGTTATATTATTATTATTACATAATAATATTTATTTTTATTTATTTAAATCCAATTAAGTTATAGGATAGGATAGTTATTTAAAAATTATTTTTAGTAACTATCAATTTCACATTTGACTGTCGTCCAATGAAAACACATTATATCTAAATTATTTTGTTGCAATAAAATATTATCAAAACAATATGAAACCGCACAAATGCGGCACACTACTCGATGCGGTTTGACGGGGACATAAATACACGGACTCCAGAATATTATAACGTATGACCTTGGTTCGATGATAGGGTACAATTTAGTCTGGATATTAATGATATTATATGTTCGAATAATTGTTTCACTTATACCATTTTCATTTAAAATACATACTCGTAGGAAATCAGACTTTTTTATAGGATGGGTAGGCGGACGAGCATATGGTCACCCTTAGACATTGGCAGTGAATGAAATATTAATCATCGCTTACATCGCCATTACGCCACCAACCTTGGGAACTAAGTTGTTATGTCTCTTGAGTTTGTAATTACATTGGCTCACTTACCCTACAAACCGGAACACAACAATAACAAGTACTGCTGTTTTGCAGAATATCTGATGAGTGGGTGAACGAGCTTACACAAATTTTTACCACCAAGTAAACTAGACTAGAATTTGAACAACCTGACGGTAAGATGGACATTGGAACTGTAAAAAATATTAACCATTTCTTACATCGTATCCATCTGGTACCTACTCAGACCTACCACCAAGTCCATACTTGCACATCGCCACCGAAGAAACATTCGACATATAAAGATAAAGATATATATTACAGAAATAATGATACCAAGTAGCTTTGTTTAAAATGTATGATGAGTTAGTTACAAGTATCACGGGCCCGCATCGCACATTTACTATACTATATTAATGGGTGTTTTTATTATGGAAATATTTAGAAAAGAAAATTAATTGCGTGTAGTTTTCCTCGACGTTTTTATGTGTATAGTCGACGTTAGAACTCTTCAATGATGCAATGAAACTTAATATAGATATATTAGTTTTCATATTATATTATTATAATATTCATGTAAATTATACATATTGTTTAGACGCATTTGGACGTGATAGTTCGTTTTATGGGCTAAGGTTTAAAGCGTTGTCCAGATATTGGATATTATTTGCCATCCGATAAGACCTTCGGATATTAACAAACAAAGTTAAGGAATTCATATTGGAAAATTCCATTAGAATTAATATTCTGCCTTCACGAAATTTTTCGCACCAATTTATTTACCAAACCAAACATACAGTTACCAAGACAAAACTAATTCCTTTTTTCCTGGTTTAGCTAATTTGGATGCTTTCAAACATGCCTAATTACACTGAAATTCTGTCACATATGTTTTCAGCAACCGGCAAGCTCCAAATCCTCAAAGAAAGAGAAGGCTTAGTCCTAGAATAGGAAATTTACAGGCTGTTACTTTACCTTTTTATCTTAATTATCCGATGACCAACAGACAGCCTACTTGCTACTTCTGATGATAAGTGGTCACCACAAGCTATATACATTAGCACTGTAAGAAATATTAAACACATTCACCAATCTTGGGATCTAAAATGGTATGTCCCTGTAGTTACATTATCTTACTTCAAACCAGAACAAAACAAAAGTAAGTATTGTTTGTTTGTACAAAGAACCACCACCAAATAAAATCCTCGCCTTTCTGTATATGATTTTTTTCAAAATCATAAAGTACATCACTGCTTCACCCGTATTCATTTGCATTGTCCGTGCCTGTTACATACATTAAGTCTTCCTGACTGATTTTAGCCACGACGGTCATTCTCAAGGAATCTAGCATCCACATGACATAATATGATGCTCAAGTGTATTTGCAAACACACATGTGTACTCTCTTTTCTCTCACTCTAGTAATTCGTATCCATATCCGACAATAAATTGAATATTTTATAATATTAGTATAAATATACCTATATTGAATTCAAAGTTTATTTTAAGACAAATTAAAAGGAAAACCATTTATTGCCTTACTTATAAACGTTGCTTAGCGACTGTTTAGTTAAACATTGATTTCGCTCTTTCTGTCATTATTGATTTAACATTGTAAAGAAAGACAGCATTATTTAACTAACCACTGACTAAATAACATTTATAAATATAGCGTTCAACTATATTATATATATATATATACATACATATATATATATATATATTTATATATAATATAGTTAAATAAATTTTCGTAAAAACGGAGAATTGAAGAAGTAAAATTTATCAAGAACACTAATAGTTTTTAAAATGTAGAACCAACCGATGCTCTCAAATGCACACACATCTGTTATTACAAACAGATATTATCCAGCATTTAGATAATTACCGGTTAATGTGGACAATGACTATTTTTCACATATATTGTCATTTACTTGATCTTATGCAAATATAAATATAATAAACCAATTGTTATCCCAAATAGAATTGTATCCGGTTATTTATTTTCTCGTTTCCTCGTTCTTTCGACCCGGTTATTGTGAACAGTGATCGCGTTGAATTGCCGGTCGTGTGTGTTTTCAATGCTGTGGGTATGCGCTGTTTGGTTTATATACATACAACGCTTAACTTTAATTATCCAATTTGTATTCAAGTTGCAGTGAAGAGTGGCTCTGTATTATTTATCGCGTGAATTAAGGTCTCGAATAGTATGTTTTGTTTCAACTCTGTTTTCTTATATGTATAAAATTAGTTTGCATAATGTATGTATAAGTATATCGTTTCGTACAATTATGGGGCTGCTTAGGAAACAATGGTACGTTTTTATATATTTTTTTTCTTTTTTAAAGCTTACATTTAGAGCTGTAATAATGATAATTATTAATTGGAATCTGAATTTGTTTACAATCGATTATTAATTGAAATCAAATTATTCATTGTGTAACTCTTGTATGTAAAAAAATATAATACAGAGGCAACTTGCATGTTAACTATATTTGTTTCGATTCGTTTTCTTTCAAGTGTATTCTTTAAACGGGTTTTAGGTAAATGTATCTTATGTAAGTAAAAGCCTTAATGTCCCACTACTGGAGTTGGAGTTTATTCCACCACGCTGTACAAGTGCGGTTGATACACGTGTAGCAGAATTTCAGATGTTTCACGATATTTTATTTCACCGCGGAACACATGTCAAAAGTATTTTTACATTATTAGATTTACAGTCAGACAATCGTTTTTTATAATGTAGATCGTATCAAAGACGTCTGTCATTGTAAATAATAGGATAAAGCCTTGAATACTAGGACGTTATGGTCTTTTGAAAACAATTTAAATGCTATGCAAATAATATACCACGTGTGACATATTCTTGATAACATCGTTTTTTTTTTTAAATATTTAAACGTGTACTAAAAAGTTTGCCTAGTGCGAGTTTTTTTTAGTTATTCGATAGCATTTACTATTATTGTCACTAGACGATGCTGTTTTCCATACGAATCGCGTTTAACGACAACAATATCGAATAAGTAAAATACTCTTACTAGGTACACTGTTTCATAATCTGACACCGAATATTCACGGCTACCAAGTAGTAGTGATAGCAAAATAAATATAAATGAGATTTTTTTTTAAATAGTCGCAATTAAGATTTTACGTAGACGCTACACGGTTTTACACGTTTAGAAAAGACGATTGAAATTTTGATAGATACTTTGGCAGTCGTTATGTATTAATTTATTTCAAATGAAATTACTTTTCGTTGAAGGGTGTCATGGATTGTTATATAATATAAGACTATTAAATATTGATAACTTGTTTACGTTTAAGTTGAAATGTGAATTTTTACAATGTTATTTTCGCATTTAGGATTACATTAATGAATAAATATAAGAAATAAAATTGTACAATAATTAATACATTAGTTACACCGGGAAATAATTTCCTGCTAATATATGTGGATTGCGGTGGAATGTCAGTCTCAGATATAAAAATATTTTAGGATAAATAATAACAGCTACAAACATCCAATCCGACGATATATTACTCACAATTAATAATTAACTAAATAGGGACCTTTCAACATGACTACGCTCACATATTACGATAAAACGTCGATCTTAATTTTAACATTAAACGTTAATTAAAACAAAATTTCCTTCTTGAACAATTATAATAAGTAAATTAAATTAAGCGTGTGTGGTGTTGTTTTAAAAATACAGAAGAATGTATAAAAAAAATTTATAAATCACGATTATACATCACTAGTGTTGATTGAACAAAATTACCTTTGTCAATACTTATTATGAGACTGCAAAACGAATGTGTACTTTACGATTGTGACGATAAAGGTGTTATTCCTTTGATCATAACATTACCTACAAATGTCAATGCACTCATACATATTAAAATCTATTTGCACTCATCTGTTGCACTTCGCTTTATTAAATGTTTTATACTTAAGTTTCTTTTTAGCTCCAATCATTCTTAACGAAGATTTCGCATTGTATGGAAGCATTCCATAATGTGTTGAAAGCCCTTTTTTAATTTAACATGTCTTCACATTCTTCTGGAAAAATGAAAAAAAAATCTTCGTATATTTCTCCTTCAGTATAAACGTTTTATGTAGACATTTATTCTATCCGCGTGAATTCGGGAACCGTGACTAGTTTGTCAAATATATATTATTAAATTTTTGTATAGGTTAAGTAACAAAATGAGTAGTTTTTTTTGTTAAGTACGGAATAATACCTATTTGTGATCGATGAATGATAAACAATAAATTCATAATGGGTTATGCTTCGAATTTCAAGTATTTCGGCACGTGGTAGGGTTTCATCCAATAATACGAAACAAAGCTTTTGCGAGTACCAATATCATAGAGGCGAAATTTCTTAATAAATTGGTTCGAGCACAATATCTTTGGAAGTCTATTGAAATTACAATTTGATTGAAATTTTCTTATTAGAACTGAGGACTTATTCTCCAATAATTGCAAAACTTATAAAAGTATTGTACAATATTATTTCATCGCAGTCTGTCTGATATTTGTTTGTACTAATAATTGCTCAGAAACATTTTGAAAGATTTCTTTTAATTGATTTTTAAATTTTTATAATCTATCTAAATTAGTTAAATAATATGCATAAATCTTATATCAGAAGGTACAGCGCGATTCTGAGGTTTTAGTATGTACAAGTAGATGCGCTTCTTAGTTTCGCCCGCCTTTTTAGATAATTGACGTGACAAGTGTGAATTTCATGTTCTTGTATGTCATATTTACATATATTTTAATGTCAAGAATTTTCGCAATTGTATTTTTTTTTTGTATATAATGTTCTCTAATAAGATAATAATAAACTATGATTATCATTGGTTGATTGAATAGATATGAAATAATCAATTAATTTATTATATTAAATTTAATGTTTATCTCAATTGAAAGAAAACAAAATAAGAGACACCTGAATCTTAATTGGAGATTGTGGCTTCAACCCGAGCAAGCGACGCTGAATTTTCCGCATTCGCAACCCTCTCCTGAAACCGAGAAGAGGCGTTAACTCAGCAGCATATTTATCCGCTGTTACTTTACTTCTATATAAAAATTTCGATGTTGTCTGTTGGTTACCAGCTTACCTTAGAGAGCACTTTAAGCCGTCGGTTCCGGCTATTATTACACGTGTTAATATCCGGTACTCCAGGCGAGAAAATCAGTTTACCCCGATTTATTGCGAGTCGACAAGCGGTTGATATATGAAAAACAATTCAGTACAATTTTTCAATCGATTTTCTCTTTATTTTGTTATGTGGTTATCGACGGGCTTAATTAATAATCGAATAGTTTAATTTTCAATATTAAGGTCATTGTGATATGTATCGCTGTCTAAGATAAGTTTTAACGGGCGCCTCGGAGTTATAATAAATTGTGGGAAAGTAGGTTCTTTATAATGTAATTGTCACACAATTGGATTGTTGGATTATAATTATAATAAATATTCCATATAATATACATATATAATATAAGTTCGGTAGAACATTTGAGCGTTGCTCAGGTAGTAGATTTAAAAAAGTAACTTGTCCTTCCTTGTGGTTCAAGCTTATACCAAATTTCATCAAAATCCTTTCAGTGATTTAACTGTGAAAGCGTGACAGATATACAGAACTACCTTCGCCTTTATAATATTAGTAATGTTAATAAGTTTGTATCGGACGTCGTGTTTACCAGATGATTTCTTCATAGACTCGGTGTGCCAGTTGACTTCCTTGGGTGTTATTAGTCTTCGTAGGATTCTAGAGCTCGGACGGTCAGGATGGTAGTCTGCCGATAATCGGATCATCTCTAATATGGATCGTAATTTTTAGGTTCTAATTCAGAATATCCTTGATAATCGCATGTAATTCGACCGTATAAAAAGAAACAAGTTAAAAGGAAATATAATGTGCGTTAGTGTGTGTGCACTTCCTTCTCTCACTCCCATAGTCCGTTAGGTCGGCAATCGTATACTAATACATCCAACTTTTTCAAGTATACTAGGCTGTTATTCAGAACTTACAATAATAACGAGTAATTATTAAAAGTCGAATACATTACTTCGAGATCTAAAGCCTTATTAGTTAGCCATTAAAGCGATTGATGCATGCAAATACGTCGCACATAGAGGGTTATCGACTACTACTACTAGGAAATCGAGACAAAAATATAGAGTGCGTCGTTAGCTTCGTCTTAAAATGCCACGTGTCATATATGACGTCTTATTGAGGCCAAAAGGTTGGATATGACATGCATAATATGCGGAAAATAAAAATAAAGTCAAAGTGCTTAGCATGAATTTTATGCTGACAATTTAACAATTTACAAATCTGTATTTTAAACTTATGATAGGTAACTTGTGATTCGTTTGATAAAGATATCATTTAATGAATGTGTTACATATAATATATATTAATTTTTTTATGTATATTATTTGCATTTTATTTAACACTTGTAATGCGCTGTCATCGATTTAATAATTAGCATGAATTGTAAGTATAGATTACAGAGCAATGAAGCAACGCTATCCCATTTAATTGCCACTCAACGAGATGGAATTGTGCATATTTATTGGTTCTGTATAATTTTAAAATATGCATACATAATGTCGCAAATTAAATATAGTGTTCGTTCGAACGCACCGTATCGTTGAGCTGTCTTTACTGTTGAGTATCATTAGTAGGCAGCTGGATAATAATTTTATATATTTTACGATTACATCGCTATAGTTACTATTTTTATTAAATTAAAATGTATTTTAAAGTAAGAAGCTTATTTAGATCGTTATATCGAACCGTTTAGCAGTTTCATCTAAATTAAACGTAAAGGAATAGCCCGCTAATGTCCCAGTTGGAGAAAAGGCTCTTATCTTAAGGAGAAGTTTTGGAGCGTGTACAACCATGCTTAAATTTGAATTTGCGGATATACATATGAACTTCATTCGAAACAATATAAATATTTCTTCACAATGTATTTATTCACATACAAGAAATATTTTATAGATAAAGTTATTTGATATAAGAGCTAAAAAAGAACGCGGCAAGTCGCACTACTATAATATGAACTTACGTTATTATTTACCTACATCGATTGACTGCCTCGTTGGTCTAGTGGCTAGATATTAGGCTGCAGACCCGGTGGTCCTGGGTTCAATTCCCAGGTCGGGCCAATATATAGTTATTGGGTTTTTCTGTCAGAAAATTCTCAGTAGCAGCCCGGAGTTTGGAAGGTGGAAGTGTGTATACTCCCGTGCCTCGGAAAGCACGTTAAGCCGTTGGTCCTGCGCCTGAACTCTTTCCGGTCGTGTCGGATTGCCGTCCCATCGGATTATGAGAGCTAAGGAAAAGAGAGTGCACCTGTGTTTGCGCACACACTTGTGCACTATAATATCTCCTGCGCAGTTGGCTAATCTCTCTTGAGATTGGCCGCCGTGGCCGAAATCGGTCTGGAGGACCTTATATATTACATCGATATATAGTATTATGTCTCACGGGATATCACTTTAAAGCTAGCTAGCTTTTCTTTTATTAACATAGAGGAATATAAAATTATATGAATTACTTATATCAATGATACAAGTAATACATATGACATAGTGATGAGACTATTATACATATTCATCATGATATATCATAGTTTCATCTATAAAATATTATTTTTTTTCCAATTATTTTAATTCCCCAATATAACCACGAATCCTATATATGTTTTCACAGAAATAGCATTCTTATCCCCCGATGCTAATAAACAAGAAGCTAATGAAATGAAGCCTTCTTTCATTACATTTTTTTTTTACAAAAACGATTGCATTCGATTCGGGCTAATTAAAAAAGCGTCAGACGCTCCCTTTCCGATTCAATTTGTGAATTCATCAACTAAAATCGAGTCGTGTAAAACAGATTTTTAAGGATATATACAATTATGAATATTAAAATAAAATTACAAGATAGTATATTTCTCATCATACCTTAGGTTATCTGGTAGATATTGTTTTATTTGAACCTTTAACTGTTGACAACTGCATACTATTGTAATACTGTTTTTATTTTATTTGACTTACAACAAAGTATTCGAACAAGAAGTGGTTTAAGGGCAAAGATGATCAATTGGCGATTGTGATAAATCCTCGTCTGCTTCTCTAAGACACCAAGCAGATGTAAATAATTGAAGTCAAGTGTTATTAAAACAATTAATATTTAAAGCAAAACAAGAAATAAATATAAGAATACAGTTTCGTTTAAAATGTTTTTTATGCGTACACTCTCACACAGATTAGAAACGAAATGTATAGAATGCGCGCCACACACACATAAGGGAGTATGGTAGAGCGTTCGGCGGAGAGAGGGTATGACGGAGAGCGTCATACCGTTTGCCGGTAGGACATACGAGTCGATCTTCCCCGCGAGGTGCGAAAATCGTTCACCTGAATTCGGATGAAACGCAGTTGACTAGATCCCTTTGGAAACTTTTCATATCCTAGTACACCGAGTATCTAACATATATTCCAGTATCATACCAAGTTTAATTAAAAATCGTTCAATTATTTATGTACGTGTGAGTCGGACAATATGTATAAATACTATATAGAAAATACTATAAAAAGAATCGACTAATTTAGTCGGTTCTTTTATAAAAAGTTGAGATAAATACAATCGTGTCGAGATTTATTAATTTCGGATATTTAGAAGATTTATATTATTTGGTTTCAAGTTCGTAACCAATTCACTATTTAAATTTTTTAAATAAATTAAAAAAAAAAACAAACGTAATATATAAAAATTAAATGAACTGTCTTAGTAATTAAATAACTTGTAATAATGTTGTGTGTGTTTCGTATAGCTTCGGAAACGTTTCGCCTTTGGATTTTACCGAAAGGTTGCAATCAAGCAACTTCAGATATTTAAAATGAAAAAATAGTTTATAAGGTTGGACCCTATCTAGTATAAAAAAACTCGAGTCAGAATGTTGTCCCGCTGTTCCATATCTTAATTATTTATTTATATAATCAATAAAAACATTGATCCATGGTTACCAAAGATTATAAGTTATAGGCCATTGTAATTGCGTCGATAGTCCCGGTCGTGGCTTAGCAAGTGTATCTTCCCCCTAATGAAGTAACGGTTTTACAACAGGAGTAATTATTTTCCGACCGGCTGAACCTAATACTATTTATAAATATATTTTTTTTTCGTATACAATGTAAAATACCCTCATCGGAGCTATAATTGCAGTTATTTTCAATTGTTTATAATGTAGATTGTACAATTATAAATTCTATGTACATATATTTCAATTCATTACTTATCGAACCATGTTTCTAATCGTTACATACAAGCTGCTCCACGCGGTTTCACTCGCGTAAAATATTTTTTTCAAATCGAACATGTAGAACCTGTATTTAATACGTTCAAAAAGAAAACTCTTCTGTTAGATAAATAAATAAATGAATAATTCATCAGCAATCGATATTTAAGCAATACATAAATATGATTTCACATACATATTTTATATTAGATGAAAATTACTTATTATTTGTGAGAGACTTGTGTCCTATATAGATTTTTGTGCGTATATTATGTAAAACATAATGTTATTCACAACGAATTCAGAAATATTAATAATTGAATTTATTATAATATTTAAGCTTTCAAATGACATGTTTAATATGATATTACAAAGGAGATAAAATTATCTAGCTAGTACTTGAATGTAAATTAATATTATAAAACTAGTTTTAAACTTAAGATGACCAAAGTCTTCGAGTGCAGAAACAGTTTTAAATGCAAGCGTAAATGAATAAGGCATACTTCGGTGACGGTACAGACTTGTAGATTTTATTGCAAAAAATATTTGTATTTCGGTCATTAAAACAATAACAATTTTGAAATAATTAGCCGAGAAATTTGGAACTAAAGAGATATTATAATACTAAATATAAAATATAATAAATATACTAATATTATAAACCATCTCCAAGGGTAATCGGCCAATCATGTCTTTTTTTATAGAATAAGTAGGCGGACGAGCATATGGGTAAGGTATGGTAAGTGGTCACCAACGCCCAACCAATGCCAGACATTGCCATTGTAAGAAATGTTAACCATCGCTTACATCGCCAATGCGCTACGAACCTTATGAACTAAGATGTTATGTCCCTTGTGCCTGTAATTACGGAACACAACCATACCAAGAACTGCTTTTTTGCAGTGGAATTTCTGATGTCATTATACTTCAAACATGCACAAAAATACATTTTATAAATTAATTCAATATATATACTCAATCCGTAGCTTAACATGTTATATGATGATTTCAGATCTCACTTATACAAAAGATCGAACTGGATTCACATTAATTAAACGATAAGCCTATACGGTCACTGGGCCACGTGATCTGACCACTAGCCTTCTGTTCCACGTGACTTTTAAACTCATACAAACACCACGAAACCTTTTGCTTAATTTGTGTTCGATGATAAACTTCTCAAAGAATAGGCTTAAGCTCAGCAGTGGGTAATTTACTATGTATGTATAATTGTATACTACTTTAATGACGGTAATTATACATGCTCTGTTATCAAGCCCGCTACAAAGCTGTCCTCTGTCTTCGTACATGTACAAACGAGATTTTATACAGATATTGTTTAGAATAAAGAATGATAAACAAATATAATAATACAATCTGCATCGCCCCAAGCGATCTTTCCATACATACCGAGTCAGAATAGCCAGTACACTTTATTGCAACTCGCCTTTGATGCAGTATATTTTCTAATATTTTTGAAAACATAGAGCTGTTCTGTATGAACTAACTTGAAATACAATGCAGAATCGTTAAATGTCAGAAAATGATGCATATACCAAGCTTTTGAGTTAACTCAGAAAATAAAACGCACTTTCTTAACCATATTAGTTACAGGCAGATACTATTTTGCCCGCGTGTGGAGAGGTCCCATCCTCTCTCACACGCGCCCCTAAAAGTCCATAAGTCCGAAAAACTAATATGAAAAATTTCCCGATGATTGGTTGAATTAACTTAATAAACACACAAACTTACTTTTGCATCAATAATATTACTGAAGATTAAAAATAAAAATGTACAAAACAACGGGCTTAATTTAGACCTAAGATGAAGAGACCAAATTATCTTATTATTTATAGACTGTATTTCGGATTGTTTCTTACTTTAAGGCCACGCGAGTAAACAATGATATCCAACAACAAACAATATGTAATAAATAAGGTCCTCCAGACCGATTTCGGTCACGGCGGCCAATCTCATGTGAAATTAGCCAACTGCGCAGGAGATATTATAGTGCACAAGTGTGTGCGCAAACACAGATGCACTCACTATTCCCTAGCTCTCCATAATCCGATGGGACGGCAGTCCGACACGACCGCAAAGAGTTCAGGCGCAGGACCAACGGCTTTTCGTGCTTTCTGAGGCACGGGAGTGTACACACTTCCAACTTCCAGACTCCGGGCTGCTATTGAGAATTTTCTAACAGAAAAACCCAATATCACTATTTATTGGCCCGACCTGGGAATTGAACCCAGGACCACCGGGTCTGCGGCCTTATATCTAGCCACTAGACCAACGAGGCAGTCAAACAATATGTACCTACTGATTGTGTGTTTCGGCCTACGTCGTGTGTGCGTACCCTTATACCTTATTCATATTCAAAGACAATCCTAGTTCACTCTCAACCAATATTTTGTTAGATCACAAAGCCGAGACGTCCCAGTGACTGGAACCCGTTCATCTTAACCGATGATTAAGGAATCAAACCCAGACAAGCTCCACTAAATTTACATTATTTTAATTTTTGTTTATAATTTTACTTGTACTTGTTTTATCCCGCGGCATCGCTTGCCTTTTGGGGGGTAGGCAGATGTTAGATACCAAAAATGTTCTTGGGGTTCTAGATTACGTCATACCCAATTTTATAAAAATCGGCTCAGTGGTTTGGACGTGAAAGCGTAACAGACAGACAATCACTTTCGTATTTATAATATTAGTATAGATTGGGATCTTGAGGAAACCTCCTGCATGAGTCGGATGAAAACCTGCCAAATGTGCATCCCACTCGCATCGGCGCAATGTGGTATAAGCTCGTAAACCTTTTTCTCAAAGGGAGCCCAGAGGCGAGACGTATATAGGCTGTTACTAGTTCGCAAACAGTGACGGATATTTGAAACAACTTCGGTGACACGGAACTGGGATTAAAGTTCGACGGCATCCGTAACGGCCAAGGTCTGGGTAACGAAATGAGGTCGAGAGCAATTGATTTTGGCTCTCGTATTTGTTTGTTTACAACGTGTTATCATTTTCTTTTATTCTCTTTGGGTTATTTACCCGGGAAGAACAGACAAGAACAATCGAGGGAAGATCAAATTTTGATTATATCCCATCGTTTGAATTAACGTTTTATTTTTAATACTATGTTATTTTTAAAATACTTATATATTAAGGATATGACACGAATTAACCTACAATATAAGGTAATGTACGAAAGTAATATTATGCTATATTAGTTTATATTTTACAAATCCTCTTCCACTCTTCGGGTAGCAATGTATATAAAACAATTCAGAGTCTTTTCATTTAAAACAAATACACTATAGACAATATCTAACGAATCCCGAACAATACTGACGTCGTTTTTCACTCTAAGGATTCCCTTTTTATCGAAAAGTGCAACACTGCTTTCATATAAAGTCATTTTAAAATTTGAAATTTTATTTCTTTTTTGACAATTAATATATATTGTATAACGCGGCCACATCGAGTAGGTACACTCGCGACGGTCATTTATTATGATAAAGCAATATCGCCATTATAATGCGAAGGTCGATTTCATTTGTGATCCTGTATTCGAATGTATCACCTTATATTCGTGTACATGTAACACATTGTGTATGTAACTGTGAATTATAAGTAATATCTTCGCGTGTGTGTGCGTTAAGGCACTTGTACATTTCAATTTATAGTTTAATTAATATATTAGTTTACTTTTTAAAATATTAAACTATTATATTTTAATAATGTAAATCATTAATATATAAAAAAAAAATTATTAACTCATAGCAGTTTGTTTATAAAAGCGGACAACACTCTATAGTTAAGACTCAATCGTATTTAATTAATACTCGGAATACAATGAATAAATTATGATGTAGTAGAAGGGAGTCAGTGTGTACTGGCCCTTATGTTTTGAGACGGCGAGGTCGACGGCACAGAGTACGTTCATTGTAATTTACAATTTATTTAAATGTCCCGTTTTGATAGATGAGTATACGATTTTGATGTAAATCATAAAACAAAAACATACTATAAGTGGTGACCGTATTACTTTTTTCAAAACCATAACACACTCTTTATCCCATTTATTTTGGGTGGTGAGTAAACAATATCATAAAAAAGATTTGATGAACTTTTACGAAAGTCATTGCTGCTTTCCCGGCGTTTACGCGCCCGATTGATAAAAGCGCTCAAGTAAAACTATATCTTATGTGTTATCTTAACTAATATTATAAATAAAACTAGGAGTTCGTTTATTTGTTTGTTTGTTATGTCCTTTTCTGTAACATATGACCCCACACTTCCGCGGGGAAAGTCGCGAGCTATGACTATGTCATACATTAAAAAACCGTAATTGATTTGAGTTTGTAAGACAGTTCAATAATAAAAGGCTAATAAAATAGTGTATGATTTCTTACTATCCTTATCAAACTTAGTATAATTAAATCTCAGAATGGTGATATACGTCATACTCTTTTATGATAGTTATTATTGGCCGCGGCTGGCTGGCCGTCCTGTGTCACCCGGAACATGAACAATCGATATCGAAGGTTACGCATTGAAATAATTTATAATTAAAGAATGTCAATAAATAATTATGGAATAGAATAAATTAAATCATAGAGTTTCGTTGGTAATATTAATATAATTTTCTTATTACTATCGCATGCATAAGGGAGTAGAGAGAGGTGGAGTGGGGCATGACGTCATAAAAAAAAACGTCATGCCGTTTGCCGTTAGGGCGTACGAGTCGGTCTTACTCCCGAGGCGCGCCGATAGATGTTTCACATCAGCAAACAATTCGGAATGTAAATTTGTTGCGACGAACCAGAAAAAAGCAGTAAGAAGTTCGAATCCCGGGTAGGGCCAATACAGACTTTCTGGATTTCACTTTCGAAGCAATGGAGTTAATAGTGTTATATTCCAGTTCCTCGAAAAAACTACTGTTCTCTCTTTCTTCGTTCGGATTTACATCCCATTGGACTATAAGAGAGAAGAAATAGAAAGTACTTACACTAACTCACACATGTCGCGCTATAATATCTCGTGCGCAGATAGAAAATAAAGATTTTTCGGAAAGCATAGTTACTAAGCCTTGTCTACGCCTGTGCTGTATTACACGGGCGAAGTCGCGGGCACAGCTCATTGGCTACATACATATCCGATATCCCACTGCAACCCCACTTACATAAATATTTGCCGTACATATGAAATTATAATATAATCATTGTTTCTGAAACAATAGATCGTATCATTTGAATAATTTTATCTGATACAAGTGTATATGTATTATTGCGAACGTACATTCACGCGCAACGATTCTGACAATAATATCACATATATTTTGTGTTATTCTATTCAATTATAATATGAATAGAATTCCGCTACAGATAGAAATCCTAAATTACCGCCGATATTAATTAACTAAAATTTCAACGAAATCAATTGTGAACAAACAAAAACCGTTAATATAACCCAATACTTGTATAAACTTTTTGTTCTGTCCAAATTATATTTTTAGGGCTTTTTAGATCTGTGAAACATAGAAACGCACATAAATGTATTATATATATAATGGAGTAAAAACTTCGTAAATGTGTCCGTTTGTATCCATTCAAGCCTATTGAAGTTCAACGTACGGTGTATTCAAATACATTGAACGCTCTAACACATCAAGCTTAAATCCAACAAACACTTTCGTCGCTTTGATCCTTTTCTACGCGACAGTACTCGCTCAGACGATATAAGTTCTCAAGCGTTGTTCTCGCTTCAAACGACTTGAGATTCTATTACATTGTTATTAGGTTTATTTTAGATTCTTGCAAGTAGTACGTGTTATCATGTCCATAATATTCAAGATCTTAGCGTTTAGAAGTATTCGCGCAATGGATTAGAGGCGATATAGTGTTATATAGCGCGTCATAATGCGATGTATTGCTATTAAGATTTACATTGAAAATTCTCGAGACCTTATTGTGTTAAACGAACTGGATTGATAATAAAACTGTCAATTTTGACAGTACGTGGGGTATTCTATTCGCTTAAGACGTTCTAGGTCCGAGAGTAGGTTTAAACAGATTACTTCATGTATTGTTCGACAATGTATTAATAATTTGGCTCACAACAAATTTTAAACTCATCTACATAATGGCGAAGTGAACTCTTCAGACTTATTTCGTTAATGGAATACGAGCTCAACGTTATCGCTGTAAAATTAAATAAGTCTAAAATCAATTTTTCACAATGGTTAGCCATAATAGTAGCTCATTTTGTTCCCATTATTATTGTATTTATCTCAATTACTCGACCAATATACACATACAAAAATGAATAAATGCAAAAATAATGTGACTCAGCCGACCGCGCATCGTGAGGAATTCGCGCGTATAAAAAGATGCACTTCATGTTATGTTTCACTCTTACATATTGTAATTAATTTATTTTTTAATTTAAGATGATACGAAATTGTGCAAATGTAATTACATTTGTAAAAATAATATTTCGGTGTGAATTGTTTTAAGTACAACGGTGAGATTTTAATTTTTCAAGAGTGGTAAGCGAGATAGACGGAATAGAATAATCCTTGAAGCCAGGCAGAGGACAGTTTTATTAAGTGTTGCCAGCTCATAATAATTAATTGTTGGCCCTTGTCTGTCCTTTTTTTTAATAAGTAGCTAATATATTTCGATTTGAGAGGAATAGGAAGTGATAGTTTGGCAATAATGGTCCTAATTTCTTGGAGCTCCGAAGTAATGTGCGGTGGTTCGGGACGCATGCGCCGCCGCGAATGTTCTAGATGCCGTTTTTATGTGTTTATATATTCTAATTTTATTGTTTTCTTTATTTGCGTCCCACTTTTGTTTAGTTCGGAGCTCGGCATTGTTCACCGTCGTAAACGCCGATTTGGATGATAAATAAAATGTTGAAATAATAAAAATTTGCCGTATGAATTTTTTTTTATTTAGTGAACGTATTTTTTATCGCGCCCGCCATGTTACTGATATTCGGTGTTTTTCTTATGTTGCGCGATTGTGTAATAAATTTTATATTTGTTTATTCGCGGGCCCGGCTCGTCTTAATTCTGTATTAGTTATTATGTTTAGCTTTTATAAAAAAGCAACGTGTGACATATAATTTATCGTAATTACTTTGGTACAAAATAAATTTTAGGTTTTACCATATTCGATTGACTCATAAATTATTGATTATCATATATTATATTTACGAGATGACGTAATTATATGAAGATATAATTACTACTATCGGCACAAACGTTATCGTGAGAAACATTGTCAAAAACAATTTCAGATACACCAACCTTTAAAGAAGTGTGTTTTAAATAAATTACAACAATATAGATTTGAACTATCAAAAGAAAATAATAAATAACTGATCTTTAATAAACTATTTTTTTTAATAATGATAATTTATTCTTTTATTTATATTTAATGAATTTACTTTTGTACTTCGTGGTAGAGCTTTGTTCAAGCCCGTCCGGGTAGGTAGGTATCAAATATTTACCGCCAAACAGCAGATTTTATTTAAATACAATATAAATATATTAACAATGTAATCCCACTGATTTCCCACACATAAAATCACTTATTAAATATGAATATATAACAAAATAATTATTTAAGGTGACAGGTACGGGATGGATGCGGACTGCCCAGGATGGGGGCTTTCGTCCAGCATTGGATGGTAAAATGCTGAAAAAAAAATAAAAATATAATAGAATCCTTAATCTGTCATACGGTAAGAGAATAAGAAAATTCGATCAGTTTTCGCTTCGTAAGAAACGTTTCGAGAGCATAAATAATTTGATTGATTAAAACGTTTAGTTGAAAGAAACGATTTCGTAAATCAACATAAATTAATAACATATCATGACACAGTCGCGTAATCGATCGGATCGTCTGATTAAAAATCAATTTGTTAGACACGATTATATGCGTGTCTTGTATAAGTTGAACAAGCTGCCCAAGGCGAGTCCGTGTATAATCGGACTGAACTTATGCAATTTAATATGAAACATTTATTTGATGTGTGGATGTCATTAATGTGCGACTATAAATTAAGACGTATCGTTTTTTTTTTAATTTGATATTTCTATACTGTGACAAAGGGTTTTTAATTGTTAGTCGCTTAAAATTTTCTTTGACTTTACTCAAACCTATATTGAAATGTTAATATTACAAAGAAAAAGTTGTCATTCTTAATAGTGTTTGATAGAACGTAAAGAGTATAATTTGTAGGCGTCTTTTTGTCATAGTAATAACACGCTACTTTTCCAACCGTTTTACACGTGATGGATGAAACAATCAGTTTTATAAATACTGTCTTAGTTTTCAAATGTAAATCGTTTTGCATGGGTTTTTTTACTTAAGAGCTTTTCACACTGATCACAAATTCTAACATCGATGGAACTGTTAAAGATTTATTCGGATTTAAATTTATTTATTTGTATTAAAATACATTTTCATTTTTTTCGTTTAATTGTATACGATAAATATTATAGTATTAATTTTAAAAAAACTTTTATTTTTTTAAATTATTGTAGGCGCGTTACACATTTCTCTTGTATCATTTTTGCGGGGAGAATTGAACACGACCAGAGCTATCGGGCTTCATTCAAAACCTGTTCTTATGACAAATTAATATTAATAATGAATACTTCAAACGGGTGCAATTCTTACTTGTATAGTTGTAATTAAATACGATTATGGCAGCATAGGTAATTACCGACAATGTCTACTTGGAGCTCGGGCCCGCTCGACTCTCTTCGTCACTTCTCGTGTCGGCGCGTCGTCAACAATCGGAATTTTTTAAATTATTTTCGATGCCAATTAAGAGTTAAGACTCGTCGGGGGTTTATTTTAATTTCTAACTTCAGGTTTTTCAACGCAGCTGCAATGTGCGGGTACAATTAATTTATTATTTGGTACGTGACTTATTAAATTATTACGTTAAACAATGTACCGCCATACGTTATTTATTTTTATTTTTATTCACCATTAGCAATATAAATACATACGTCAGTATAGGATCAAACAACTATAAAATATAAGGATCGAATTTTAATTTATTTAATGTCGTTTTTCTGTTGGTTATCGTGATTTCTGTGTGATCTCGTTTAAATAAATTAGGAGCAACAAATATTTAACTAGCGTCCGAAATTAATATTATGTCTACAATAAGATATTCTAAAAGATCTTATATGGATCAGGTGTATCAACGCGAACCATATATAGATTTTCAATATGGATCCCTATACCGAAATGGAACTATTACACTGTAACTAAGCAGCATATATATATTACATCCATCCCTTTTTAACCGTCTTAAAAAAAAGGTAACAGCTATATCTATGATTGACTCTTTTTTAACTTCTGTTCACCGATTAGTCGAAAAAGCTGGAGCAATTTGATATTACATTTTTACATATTATTGATCTTATAAGTATTGTTTTTTTTTAACCGAAAAAACACCATGTTTCTCTTTCTGAATAACGTGATAAACGGTTTCGATAATTTATAAAGATTTGGACTAAATTTTGTATTTTTATCGACGGAAACGGCTCAGTTATAGTTTATGATATAGTATATGCTAATAATGCAGCTTACATTAGCGCGCACTGACTTACTGACGTTCGCCCACTACTCGATAAGTTTAGGTCAAATTATTTGACACAGATTATTAATCCTAATTGAAATTAATATAATATTAATTTACAACGTTATCTACAGATGAAAATTATCATTAACTTTATAAAATTAGTACGTGTATTATATATTCAAATTAAAATTCCTTTATTCCTACTCAAAATTGGACGATTCTTCTTTTAAATCTTCAACCACCGGTTAATCCATTTCAGCTATTATTACTTATTAAAAGTATAAATGTAATTACAATAAAATCAATCGCCCCTCCAAACGGAACACAACAATACGAGGTTGTGCTGTTGTAGTGGTAGAATAATTGACGAGTGGGTGGTACCTATCCAGTCGGGCTTACAGAAAACCCTACTACTAAGTTACCCGGGACTCTTAGATTATGATAGTTTATTTTTGGTATTGATGTGATAAAGCAAGGATGTGCTACAATTTTTAATATCAATTTTATGTAGAAATTAATATTTTTAAGTACGATATTCAGTTAAATATTATTATAAGTAATAAAATCATTAACGATTTTCGACTCGCTATATTATATTTCTTTCATGAAATTGCTTTTACAAAACGTTTACAGAATAAAAATAGATGTTAAAATTATAGTTAGTATCGAAAGTAATGGTAATAACTACTTACGGAAAACTTTCAATAACGAAAATTTCAGGTATAATTACTAAATTACTAATAAATACTTAACAAAGGACGAGTTTTATCAAATCGTTGCTTAAAATACTTTTAATTTTATCGAAGATTGATACGAATATTCAAATCAAAGACTCACTTCTCGACTATGTAATATTTGTAAAACGTTATATTTACACAATATATTATGTGAAACAAGGAGGAATTTCCATATGTATCTGTATATGTACCTGTTAATAATTGAATGAACATAATATATCCCGTTATAATTTTTATTTCTTAGTACATAAGGGTGAGTGAATTTCTCTAAAATGCATTTACTTCATATTTTAATTTTTCTAGACCAGAAGGTCTAGGTATAAAAAGTTTAAGAAATACTTTTTTTAAGACTATTTCCGTCTTCTGAGTTAATTAAAACGTTATCGCGTGTTAGCTCCGCTTAATTATATCATATTAAGATTTGCTTATACATATTTAAATCAAAAATATCTATTAAATATTTCTAATTAGTTATTACATACCTAATACAAAGTAAACCATTTACAAGTCTTCGAAGTAATATTAAAAAAAAAAATACAAGAAATTTATGACTACATTAAGTTATCTGTTGAAATTTAAAACTAAAATGCCTTCGAAGTTTCCTGTTCTATTTCCAGATAAATCTCTTAATCGTATTAAAAAACTAAATAGACTATTCCATCAAGCCAGCTATTTTTCGGGATGCAGTTATCATTTATATCATGCAGTTGCAGTTATCTTAAACGAGGATTACGGGTTCAAAGCTAGGTTAGAATCACTGAATTAACGGCTGCTTAATTTTGCACTCGGTAGTAAAGGAACACGTCGTGAAGAAACAGGCATGTGCTGTACGAAATTTTACAACAATCTCATCAACACGTATTGGAGCAGCGTAGTGAGTAATCTCCAATCCTTTTTATGGCAGTGATAGGAGGCCTAAGACAAGCAGTGCTACATTTACAGGCAATCATTTTACTTTTTTTAATTTATTATAGAAAAGCAAAAGTGTAAAATAAGGACATTTTCAGAATTTCGATCAGTTTCTTTTTCAACCACTAGCTTCTAGTTAAAATTAAGACTCGTTCACAAACATCCGTAGTTTTCATAAATTAATATGATGTGCGTTTGTATCGTACCTACGTTATTTTTTCGTATTTTATTCCGTGGTAAGGTGAACTCAACATGAGCCTTTAATGCAATCACTTAAAGAAGCCTATTCCCGTTTTCTTTTTTAAAATAAGGAAATATATTTAATATGCGATTAACATTTAAACGATAACTTGTTTTTATATTAATATACCGCGGTTTAATAATACAGTTGACGTCAATGTTAACGCAAAATAAATAAGATCGAGTACATCTAAAATAATATTAAATAGCGTTTTATGTTTGTCACATTTACAATAATAATATTATACTGCTGGGCAAAGACGTTTAATAATACGTAATGTAAATGTATCAATACTAAGCTAAGGTCTCTTTACACCACGTTGTTCGGCTGGACACAAATGTGGAAGATAAATACGACGATGCAGTTTTCCTAAGCCGCCTAACGAAACTACGTACGATAACGTACGACAAAATACTTACTTGTGCTTGCCCGAATTCGAACTAGCGATCATTGGTTATGTTTCATGTGCTCTATAATAATAATAATAATATCTTGGGACATTATTCACACAAGGCCATCTGATCCCAAACTAAGCAGAGCTCGTACTATGGAAACCAGACAACTGATATACTACACATACTACTTTTTTTTTTGTAAATACATACTTATATCGATAACACATTACACCCAAACTTAGGACAAAGCCGAGAAGGCTCAGTGGCTAGAACGCGTGAATCTTAACCGATGATCGTGGGACCCGGGCAGGCACCACTGAATTTTCATGTGCTTAATTTGTGTTTATATAATTCATCTTGTGCTTGATGGTGAAGGAAAACATCGTGAGGAAACCTGCATGTGTCAAATTTCACTCAAATTCTGCCACATGTGTATTCTACCAAACCGCATTAGAGCAGCGTGGTGGAATAAGCTCCAAACCTTCTCCCCAAAAAAAGGAGAAGAGGCCTTAGCTCAGCAGTGGGACATTCACAAGCTGTTACTTTACTTTGCAAGAAACAGACATGTTCATGCACCCAAATGTCTGTCCTGGGTGGGAATCGAACCCACGACTTGCGGCGAGAAAGGCAAGTATCTACCAACCACTCCATCCGGCTATAAGTAGGAGCTAGGTACACTAAGTCCTTTTTTGTATCCCTGATAACGTGTAGGCAAAAATTCATGATGGTCGAATATATAGCTAAAACGTGAAAGCGTAGCAAACAAACACACATTCACATTTATAATATTAGTTAGAATAAAAAAAATCTCATTAACAAATGGTTTGAGAAGCACAAGTAAAGTCGCAAGCGATCACTGGTTATGAATGTTTACACTCGTTTCGATATTACTTAATTTATTCTGCTAACATAAATCTTGCACATACCAGTTTCTTAATTCAATCAAGTATTGAAAGTGATTGCCGTTTTTTAAATATATAATTCAGTAAATAATGTTAAATTAAACATTTATATCTAGAAATTGCAATCAAAATTAGGTTATTTACTATTTGAGTATATATAAATGGACGCCCTTGATTATATTAAATGTAATTTTGATACTATATTATTTGGCTATGATGCTTAAAATATTATGATTTTCATGCATTTTTTTTATTTCTGAGTAATGTGACGAATAATTTCCACTATAATTTTACGTATTTACGGCAAACTTCTTTTATTTTCTCGTAATCGATTCAATATACATGCTCAAATTGTTTTTTTTTGACGTGATGTGTAAGTCGATGAACGCCGGTTGCAAGCACGAAAAAGAATGACTCATTGTCACGTTCCGCCTGAGCCGAGCGCGCAAGCGAGAGCGCGGAACAAGCGATAGTACACATACAAACTAATATTGATGCTATACAATTTGGACATATTATACGATATTTTAAAATATTTGTGATGTAAGAAATATTAACCACTTATTAAATCGCTAATACCCCATCGATCTTCTCATCACCTTTCAAACTAGAACACAGAAATACTAACTATTGCTGTTAGGCGGTAGAATATCTGATGAGTGGGTGGTACCTACCTAGACGGGCTTGTTCAAGGCCCCACCACCAGGTAAATTTAGGCATTTTAACATTTTATTAAGTAGATATACGTTTCCTTAATAAGGTAATAAGTTAACTTAAATTACTATAATTATACCTTATTTTGATGATAGTGAACAGCTTACTTAGCCCGCACATATCACATATTATAAAACAAGGTCCTTCCGTCGCGACTGTTTGTCTGAACGCGATTAACGGTATTTTCCACTAAACGGAGTGATTTATTAGTAAGTTTTAGATGTATATAACACATTAAGATTTTGTGCTAATTGGCTGAGATATGTCGATGATTGCTGAATATGTCGGAAAAATATTACCGACTTTACTAGCGTGCTTGCGTAAGCCAGTAAAGTTATATGTATTACTTAGCGACGAGCCGGTTGGCGTGGTTGGTAGATACCTGCCTGTCGCGCCGCAGGTCGTGGGCTCGATTCCCACCCAGGACATACATTTGTGTGCATGAACATGTCTGTTTGTCCTGAGTTTGAGTGTATTTATCTATAAAAGTATGTATTTACAAAAGAAAAGTAGTTTATGTAATATATCACTTGTCTGGTTTCCATAGTACAAGCTCTGCTTAGTTTGTAATCAGATGGCCATGTGTGAATAATGTCTCAGGATATTATTATTATTATAACGATATAGATGTTCTATATAGCTGGTATTATATATGTATTTATAGAAAAAAATGCTAAATAAACCCTTGTAGTATTTATAACTTTTCTTTGTAACATATTAGATTAACCAGCTACTAATATATATATATCATCGTTACTGTACAATTTTATAATTTACAAGTACTTATTTATATGTAATTATATCCGTTATTATAATGATCTTGTTTGTAGATAGTTAATTGATTCGTACGTAGTTGATAGGTAGTACATTCTTTGGGTTTGTCATTGACTTTAAGACATTTAACATAAATATATAAAACCTGAAAATATAATTCGCTTTTTCGTCATTTGAGTTAATTTTTTATTAAAAATCTTATCTAGGACTAACCTTCGATACGAAACGAGATTTAAAGATAAACTTTTACATCAAGTTTCCGACTCGCTAAAACAATAATTCCTTCCTGGGTCGAGATATTCGATTCGTTAATAATAAAACATACATCTTTACATCTGCCAAGTAATATAACTATGTAGCTTAGTATCTTACTTGGCAACAATTAATGGACAATATATATAGATAATTAAAAAAAGGTAGAGTCATTATTCGTTGATTTTAATGTTGGATATAGGTCATATGATGTACTCGTATCTCGTTTAATTCCTGAAAAGAGTAAATAATGAGTATCTTGTTTCTTTATTAGCGTAAGTGCATAAAATCCGATCATCTAAAATTACGGTTAAATTTATTTTCCATGAAACCGAATAAACTATAATTTGATTTTGGTGGTTATATATGTAGATTTTCATCTGACACATGCAGGTTTCCTCGCGATGTTTTCCTTCACCTCCGAGTACGGGATGAATAAAATTAATTACACAGATAAATTAAGCAAACGAAAAAATTAACGGTGCTACCTCGAGAACTCGTGATCTTCTGATCTGATTCACGCGTTCTACTGGGCCATCTCGGCTCTCATCAAGTTAAGTGTTATTAACAAAATTAAAATAAACAAACACTTACTTATAAAAGAGGTGTAAAAAATAATAATGGTATCGAAATTTTGTAGGTAGAGAATGTCGGATTTCGGGTCACAGTGTGCAAGTTCGTCGGGTCGATGCGAGGCGCGTTTACGTTCCGTTTCCGAAGGAACGCGAAGTCGACACGACCATCAGCTATAATAAATTTCTTGTCTTATAAAAATTAAACTTTTCTTTTTGCCCGCGCCGCGCGAGGCGACACAGAGTAGGGAAGACAGAACCATCACTGATTTAACGCGTTTTTATTCAAGTAACTAATGTAACACATTACTTTGATAATTTGAATATATTGCCGTTAAGCATAAAGTCTTTCGAAAAAATATTTTAATCTATTCATATATCAATGCAAAGATTGGGAAATCGTTGAATATCTATTAAAATAACATCTTTCACCAAACTTCAATGATAACAACATAAAGTAATTACAAAAAATAATTAAGTGAACAATGTTTGTTAAGTAATTAGTTGATAAAGTATGAAGAAAAATAAAAAGAAATAAGGACACCGGTACCCGATAGTCTATGGCGGGGAGGTAGTGGAGTCTCGGCAAAGTTGTGAATTGGCCGCGCACACAGGCCCGCGCCGCATTATCGTGATTCATGTCGCTTATAATTTTATATTATGTTAAAACGGGGGCCCGGCTGAGGGGATCGGGGGGCGGGGAATATTAAAAATACAAGAGCCCACCGAGCACTTTCTGCACCGTCTGCATGGAAACCAACTTTGTTTGTGCTCAAACTATTGATCCGCTGAATTCGGTTCCACTTTTTACGGTGTAATTCCTTCCACATTGTTCGGCGTTAAATAACAAACATGAGTATACATTGTACGGAGATGTTTTAATCTTTGCACTTCTGAGCGCTCGGAATATTTATGTATGAGTCGTTTTTATTGTATTTTATTATTTAATACGAATAAGACCAAATGGGATGAAATAAATGCATCGGTAAATATCAAGACGCGGCCGAGTTCAAAGTTGCTTTTTCTCGTCTCTCAGCGTTAATACGTTTTTAGTTTTGTTGCGAAACAAATGTACTATATCTTAATAACGCTTTAAGATGAATCTTCTTAGTTAACAAATATATTGTATTCACTTCTCATATGTATAGTAGATCGTACGAACAATTCGACAAAAAAAAAACGTTTGTAAAAGCGAAATTTATTGAAAAATGAAATATTTGCAACACATCATTATTAACGACTTTAACCTAATAAAGGTGCGTCATTTAAATATTTTTTATTGCTACGCTTTAATAAATAATAATCGATAAATTAATATTTTATTACACAATAACCTTTACGGCGATAGACATAAGACATACGGTCATCTTGAGTGAGTTATGGCACTCGGGCCTCTGACTGGTGTCAAGTAATAACACCTTATTCGTGAAAAGGGCTAATTAAAGTCGAATGCTAAAATAATATTAACTCGCCTACGAATATCGAGTTTGTTTTCAATATGACGGGCTTATAGCGAGGTTGGTTAAGAAAAACTGGGAAATGTATAACCAATTACTATTTAAGGCTAGCTCAGACTATGTTGCTGGATCTGCGTATACGGTGTTGTTTTTATGACGGAAAAAAGGCAGAACACCGTTTATGAACATCGCGACGAGGCGGGTATTGTACCATATTATCGAATGTGCTGTTATAGTGTTGTCATTCGATGTCGTTTCTGCCTTGGTTTCATATGATTTTCCATTATTGTGATTTGATGTAATGTATTATCCTCTGATATTTAGTTTAATATTACTAATTTCATTCGAAAAAATACTTACGCAGTACCCATATAAGTGAAATATCTTTTTTTTTGTTCTTGACCTCAACTCATTACGAATGAACGGCGACGAGCGGAACGATTTCCATTCTTACATGTTGTGATTAACAGCAGGTGATAGTTATAATAATCGGAATCAAAATTTATGATAAATAAACTGTACAAACTAATACTGTATAATATTCGCCACTATACATTGTTCTGTCTGTATAGATATAGACCAGTAGATGTTCTGTCCGCGTAGCTCTGAAGAATGCGGGTTCAAATACGGCCAAAGTTTTCACGTAATAAATTTCCTTTATAATTTAAATTGTGCTCCAGCTTACACTAAAGCAACGTGGTATCAGCTCCTGGCGTAAGCCCAGACGTTTCTAGAAGTATTGAAACTTGACAAACAATCTATGCGATACTTTAACAACATTCGTTAGTGAATATAAAATTATGTTGAGCATATCCGTTAACTTGGAAAATCTTGAAATGTAAAATGAGATATGTTTTATAACCTCGCATTTTTTTAAAGCAGTATGTGTTGCGGGTATCATTTGCATATACTTTGGTTAATTTATACATTAAAAATAATACTTATCTAAAATAATACATACATATATTTTTTAATTATTACAAGTCAATAGAAATAGGTAATTGTTATCTTGCATTTATATTAAAGGCTCTCGCTACGGGTCGGTAACTCCATAGAATCTATAATTATTATTTTAATACATAAACTATTTTTTGTTGTAGTTATTTAGGTATTATAAAAGAACGGCGATGAACTTATGTTGTACGTAATTTTACTGTGCAATAAATTCAAAGAAAAGTATAAGTTGAAATTCAAAAATATACGTATATGGGTGAATTTCGACAAGAAGCGATACTAGTATGTATATTAACAGCTCTTCACGTTAACTCGACGAGAGAGACTCTTGAGACGAAGGAATTTGAACCGATCAAAACTTATAATCATCACGGGTTCCGTATCTTATAAGCACGCTCTGATGAAATTCCAATATGTCCAGATGTATGTTGCAACGACAATATGCACAGCACACGGAAGCTACCATATTAAATTACCCAAAGCATCTATTAAACGACCCGACAGACCGGCACGCACACACCAACCTGTATTTATATACATACAATTTCATTATTAGACGTCTATTTATGACTCGTTATTCCTATTGTCGCTTTTTCTATTTATTATCCGATACAATATGTGATTATAATGTGGCTTATAACAAATGAGCTCTGTGGGAGTCGGGTCGTTCCACACGGCCGGTTAAAATTTTTGTACGAGATTATTGAACAATGTTTTAGTGTTTTAATTTTATCTCGTTGCTGTTTCATTGGCTTTTCTGTGACATCTCGCGTTTTCTTATTTCATATTTCGAATTGTTTCATTTTAATGTATCAATAATGTTATCTGTAGCTTAATTAATTTGTATTGAAATATTTTGTTATATCATATAATATTTTATTTAATTATTCGATACTGTTTAATTATATTACAAAAAAAAAATTAATAAAAGTGCGGCGTATCATTAGCTTTGCCAGATCAAGGAAAAGGAACCCCTCGAGGCGGGCTTATTTTGATTGATTATTATATTTGCTGTTTTTTTTTAAACGCACCATACCATAACGGAATACTTGCAAGATTGTTTCAATACATAAATCTGTCACAAAAATTACTTTTTTTAATAATGATATTTACCAACTGCCTGCTTCATAAAGAGATAAGAAAGGTAGTGTGGCTCGATTGCGACTGTAATGGACGTCCTTAGGAACAACTTACATCACGAGTATAAAGGTGATAACTGCCTTATTATACGCAAATAACAGCCAACCTTAATTGCCGACAATAAAGCATGTTATCGCCTGCTCGATGTCAATTGGGTTCAGAACTTTTGAATACACCGAGGATTGCTGGTATCATTGTAAGATCGCGAATTTAAAGTAACAGCCGATTCAATTTAGAACTTAATATAATATTATAGAGTTCAATTTTGTACTTGATATTTTGTTTGGGAATAAATCGCGACTGTCATTTATTAGAGTCGGGTCTACGGAAACTCTTTAATATAGGGTTATGTCCAACTCAATGCGATCTATTAAGCTTGTATACTTGCTTCACAAACTTGAGAATTGATTCAGAGTTCAACGTAGCAAGTGGGTTATTTAGCTATAATGGCTCAATTATTTATATGGATAAAGCTAACCGTTATACAATATTTTTCTAAAATTGTATTTTCTGTCATTAGAGTCATTGTTTTGATAAGTCGGTAGGGCTTTATGCAGACCCGTCTGGGTGGGTTTCACCCACTCATCAATTATTCTACCGCGAAACATTGATATTCTGAAATGCTGTTTTTTGGAGAGAAAGTTATTTGAGCCAGGGTAAGGCACAAGGGTTATACCATTTTAGATCTCATGGTTGACAAACTTCTTACAGTGGCAATACCTATGAGCGACGTTGACTACTTGCTCCATTTGTATGCTTGTCTTATTAAAATAAATTTTCTTTAGGTTTTGTCGTCGATTAAAAAGGTAAAAAAATTATTTCTAACGAAACTGATGTCATAATTTTGTTGAGATTCTAACTAGAATATTATGATCAAAAGACTCACTCCGGTCTACGTTACAATGAACCAGAAAGGACATGGCCAATTTCTGTATGGCGGTTTGCATAGGTATTGAATTTAATTCCCACAAATGAGTTGTGGTGTTTTATGTACGTGAATATTGGGAAGCTAAATTGCTATTAGTAAAAAACTCGGCATTGCAACAGAATAAACGTAAACATTTTCATAATTTTTTTTAATAAGATTGCTGTCAATAAGTATAGTTTATGATTTTGCTATAAAAATGTCAAATGGCTTGATGAGTATTTATCTTTCTTTGTGGTCCATTATGGTGGAAGTTGACAAACGGTACTGAAAATTCATCTTGCATTACATAAAAAAATAAAAACTCCCAAATCCAGAGAGGTTAAAAACTGCGTAGTAATTCATTTTTGCAATTTTAATTGTACAATTAAATAGATAATAAATTAAATATATTTATTATCTATGTGTGCGTGAAATGTTCTTTTTTGGCCACTTCATTTCCAAAGTAATTTGTATCTGAGGGTTAGTTGTGAAGGGAGCAAAGGTTACTCGTCATTTTCCGATATGATGAAATTAAAACCAGTTAATAGTCTCAGAGCAAGCGACGATATTGCATTATTTTCGCCATATGCGAAAATGCTTGTTTTATCATTTGGTTCGCTCGGGCTTCGTTTCATGAACATTGATATAGTCGTTGAAAGGTAAATGCAATAGACGAACGTTTTCGGACACTAATAGGTAAGACGAGAGCCTGCTTCCTATCACCTTAAAGAAGAAAGGCTCTTTCGGGTTACGAAGTACACATGTATTTCGGACGTAACAATTGCTTGTTTTGTGCATCTATAAGGATGAGAGAATGTAAGCGTCGAGGAAGATATTCTAGTTGTTTAGATTATTTGCGAATCGGAATACCGTAACAATAAGCATTTCATGTATCTCTATTACACTGGACCACCTTCACCCATACATCCCTATTAGCAATTTAATCGCTTCAACTGACGTAACGTTTTTGCATATAGTAGTGAGTTTATAACACATTAAATCAATTTGTTACATAGTTGTTCCTGTTATTTTAACGAATGTTGTACTTTCGGCGTGCATCGAACACTCTTGTTAATCCTACGTTTGCATAGTTTCTCTCCTTGCTGAAGGTTTTTTTTTTTTTTTAAAACGGCAAATTGTTTTTGAATGTTCACTTTACTAGTCGGCAGAGTTCGTGCGCTCGACTTTGTAATAATATCAAACTTCCCATTTCGCGCTGCGATTTTAATTATAAATTTTTTCGATTACTGTGTGCTCTGGTTTTTGCTTTTATATTAAGAACTCGCGAACCTTTCCATGGTTTCTAGAAATGTTACTAAATGTGACAAGAAGTTTAATTGAGTGACATCTCAATAACCATAATTAGCTTTATATATTTATTTGATTGTTATTATATTATAAATATAATTATAATATATTCAAATTATTAATCAGATATATCTCTTTGAATCATAAAGATCGTTTTGTTATTGAGGAAACGTAGTAGGTATATAATTATGTGTACGCGATTACTAAGTTAAAAAGAAATCAGCTAATTACAGGGACAATGATTATAACTTAAGAAACATCGATAACGCCAAACATTGACAGGTGAGTTGATAATCAAATATGATATTTTATTCAACAATAATATAATACTTGAGAAAACAGAAATGAGTACCGTTTAAAATTAATAAAAGGAAGAATTATAATTCGTAATTACAGTCTGCGATATTAAAATTATTATCGTTTTTAAGGCGGTTTAAATAAAAATGTATGTCTGTACGTTTAATAACTCTATTGAATTATTACGATTGGTATCGTGATCTGCGGAACTGGTTACAGTCGGAGTATAACATTGTAACCAAGTGTTTAAACGTAATTATATATTACACTTGAACATTGTACATTATGTACATATATAAATAATAAACTAGATATTGTCACTGGACATTTTCCAATGTTCATAGCCGCTGTATAATTCGTACATTTGTGATTATATAGCGTGTTTTTTTTTAAGCTAACAAGTAATTGCAATTTTCACATTAAATAATTACTTGAATCATGTATTTTTAATGATCATTAGAGTTGTATGAGAAGCGGTATTTAATTTAAATTTATATATTTTTTTGTAATTTAATACATTGCAATGCCATAATAGTTATGTGAATACATACGTTTTTATTAAAGCAGTAGACATTTCATTCGGTAGTGTATATATGTATGTGTATAATATATACATAGACAAGCAACTTAAATGGATCTTTCTAAGGTGTATAAGAAGACGATATAATTAATGATTGGGTCTATGAGCGCAAGAATTATTTTTACAATAACACAATAAGTATAAATCCTACAAATTTTAAATAAAAGCATATTACTTTGTATCGTTGGTTTAATTACTTACTTAATGTGATATGCCTCCTGAAGTTAGTTAATTTTAAAGGACATTAACTCTGTTATTTGTCTTCAATTTATTAAAATTAATCGCAGAACAAAATAAATATAAGCGTATTCAAAGTGCAATGTACGACATAGTGTACGACGCACAAGTTCATATGTTGCGCGATACTAATATTATGTTACG
Organism: Nymphalis polychloros; assembly: GCA_905220585.2. Lineage (NCBI taxonomy): Eukaryota > Metazoa > Arthropoda > Insecta > Lepidoptera > Nymphalidae > Nymphalis > Nymphalis polychloros. The sequence continues at coordinate 14,547,889 of HG992241.1, read as the reverse complement.
TGATATTAACACCTCATTACAAAGTGTCGCTGTGATCTATTTGTACGAAAGACCATTTCCTCGCGACGGCTCCGCAGCTAACGTGCTAATTCGTGCATTCATGAAAGCAATCTATTTCCCATAGTGACGCGATCGTATCGTGAACTTACGCGAAAAATGATCGATAGCCGCTGTTGTCCTAATGTATACACAGCGGTTCAACGCCCTCCGGAACCGACATCGACACCGACTCGCTTCTAATTAAAGTATATTTTATTGTTCCCCTCACTGGGCTATCGACACTCGCGCCGGCGCACGAATGCGGGCGAATAATTATAATTATATTTTATTTTTATTTCATTTTATTAATAGCGCCGCGACCTTCCCGGCTACATTGTTGTTTACGCGTGTGTGCTTCTGTTACGTATGTAATACGATTTTCCCTCGGAGCGTGTGTGCGCCGTATATGAGTACCGAGTTTTTGTGATAGGTTTATTCAACTGTGTTTCTTTATACTAAAACCCGATATCTATTCATTTTGTTGAACAATGGGCTAATTAACATTGTATCTAATCTACCGTGTTATTATAATTATTTATCTTTATATTTTTATTGCTTCGACGAAGAATGGTACCGCCTAGCGAGTTCTCTCAGTGTCGGTTCTTTGTAAACATTTCTTTGGCTATCTTGTTGGTAGTATGAGATCGAAGTGATATTTGAAACGACCATTTTAGTTTATATATACTCTGCTTTCCTTTATAAAAAAGTTATCGCCAAGTATTTGAGATTTATATCAAAACTTATATGACACGATACATAAAATGTAAGAAAGTTTATCAAATAAATTTTCTCCGTCTGTTCTGTCGAATAATTAAAATGAATCGATAATGTTATACAATATAAGTTAATTATTACTTGGTGGCGTGTAGCTCCGTAAATATGAAATCAATAACATTTTTATTATCCAAGGCCCCTATTTATATCGACGTCAGGGCCAGGTGTCGCTTTACTTGTGTTAACAGCTTTTGTCATTTGAATACTAAGCAACAAATTGTCCGTTTAACTGTTGTGCCAGCCATATATGTAGCTTAAATTCTCATTTGAGCATAGCATATTTGATAATTATAATATATACAGGCTGTAACAAAATTCGAGTCTGACCCGTGAAGTGGTTACTAGGTGTCGTGTGTCGGTTCTATTTATGTAATAATTTTTAAAAATACTAAGCATAAAAATTACTGAAAGAAATATGTTAATTGTGTTTAACTGTTGGTGGTAAAAATATGGACTACTGAGGTGAGGACTACCTCGTGTCTTAGCTAGCCGATAGGTAAGAGCTATCGAGCGCTATTGCCCGCACCTGTGTTGCCAAGAAATTTTCCGAACTTAATTTAAAAAAAAAAATCCGGATTAAATTTTTTGCTTAGTATTTTAAAAATTATTACGTTAATAGAACCGAAACACGATACCTAATAACCACTTCACGGGTCAGACACGAATTTTGTTACACGCTGTATCTGTATAAAATAAATTAAATCTGAAATTAAATATAACATATAAAAAGTTTCGATATAAATCTAGACTGTTTATTAAATGGGATTTGCCTTGTTTGTAAAAAAAAATCTCAACTTACATAATTATATCGAATTCGTCATCATTCAAACTAATAATGAAATACAAGGATGGTCATTGACAACGAACAAAAAGTCGCAACGTATGGATCATTATTAATTTAGTCAATTAAATGTCTTACGAAAGTCGAGGATTAAATAGATTTTTTTTGTCTTAACGTCGGATATGGCATGACGAGATGAGTGTGGGTGACGTATGCTTGTTAACAACGCTGTAGGCCATCCACTACCCGACGACACTGTGTCTAGACTACCGCCGTGAAGTCGTACAATGTTGATTGTTTAAAACAAACTCGTTTTGAATTCAATACACACTTTTCTATTCGAAAGACTTGCTCGAATAATAAATGATTTATTTTTAAAAATCATTACTAAGTCGTTATAATCTTATCATTAGTGCTCTTATGAAAGAAGACGACAGCGAAATTCTGATGATGTTTGTATAAATGACATTCTACCGATTATTTATGATTTCAATAAAAAACAATCTTATAGTCATAAAAAGTAATCAAACTATCGAAATCTCTTTTTACATCAAATGAAATGAACAACAAACTAATACACAAAAATATATATTTGTCGATCATGAGTAATCCGCCTTATGACCAGCTGCCACTCGCCCGGTACAATCCTCAGCAAAACCATATCGTTGACCGTATTAGTACACGCAACTTTCCTTTTTATCTCAATCTCATAAGCTGTAATATCCCACGAATAATAACGCAAAAAAGCCGCCCTTTTTATCCTCTTCCGGTTTGTTGGAATGGGAACGTTTTTATGGACACAAAATAACTCATTAGTAATATACTTAATGTATGTACGTTAACTGTTTCTTGCTAATTATTGTTTTCCATTTGTCGTTCCCGGTGCATTTTCTTCCTATTATTTCGTATCAAACCCGTGCCACTTTTACCGCCTCTCGTATTTAATTGCAACATTTTACTCTTTACTCTTTTCTTAATTGTTATAATTATAGCTTACGCTGCGATGCTGCGCGAATGCCGACCTTGGGCCTGTATGATATACGGCGCTTAAAGATTTCAAGCTATATTTATATAAATGAATTTATATAATTAAGAGCCTGTCTCGTTCCGGGGATATTTTAAATGCTAGTTGGTCGTGCTTGCGAGATTGTTTGATTGTGTTAAATGATTTGTTATAATTTAAACAAAATTTAATATATTTTTATATGCTATGGTCCAATTAACGATGTTCGATTTTTAATTAAGAGTAGTTAGTAATGAAGTCTTAGATTATTTTTATCTCTCTAGATCTCGTCAAGGGATGGTTGTTACGTACATACATATATTTGTTATGCTTATATAATATAACATATATCATATTGTCTCGTACTTATATATATATAGATATATATATATATATATATATATATATATATATATATATATATGTATATATAAGTAAGTTTATATTCGAAAAGCAATTGTTTATATATATAATATACATATATATAATAACACTTGCTTTTCGAGTATAAACGATAAGCATTGATGAAAACTTTTGTAAATAAATAAATAATATTAGACGAAAAATCAATTATCGTCATCAAATGTTTGTAATATACGTAATATTCATACTTAAACATTAAATGAATAAAATGAATATATATTTCAAATTGTATTCGTCCTAGAATTGTAAATTATGATATGATAGCGACTGAGCGATACCGGAGAGCCAGTCTCGATGATGTATTGCCCTAAAACATTGCCGTATTATAATACAAAAATCAATATTTGCTTTAAATTATTAAAGTTTTTCAATACATAGTTTATTTTCACAATAAACTAACATCCCATTAATGTAAGACTAAGGCGCAAATCCTCTTAAAGATAAGGATTTGAGCTTGTTTCACTGTTCACAAATTAAACGTATGAAAACTGCCGCTCCCGGTATTTGAACCCGTAACTTACGGTTAAGATTGATGTATCCTAACCACTGGGCCATCTCGGCTTTTAAACCCATAACATAATCCTTATTTATATAAGTTAAGTATAACCTTTACCATTACGATTAAGTGTGATAATTATGTTTTTTGCAGATTTTTAACGTCTACTACATTGGACTATAAAGTTGCGTCGTTGGATTATGAGTTCTATGACAATTGAAACAAGATGTATAAGTAAATCGAATTTATATTATCGTGGCCTACAAAGAATGTTGTAAACGGAAAAATACCTACGTATAATATTTTATTACACGTAATTGTATATTATACTCGTATATATATATTTTTTTTACTATAATAAAACTCAATTACGTTTCGAGTATGCAATAAATTTTCGTATATATGTTTACATTTTATTGCAATTTCAGATGCTATAAATGCTATTTGTTTTTTAATATCGTTCATATGTTTTATGTTATTTAATATAAGTAAATATTATAAGTTGACGAAGATATAACGAGAAATTAAGCCGCATACAGGTAGAGATGAGATTTTTAATAATTAGCCTCGATCTGTGTGAAATTATTCTGAAATGATTCTGAATTGATCGTATCTTATGTACGGGTAAGTCAAATTACGACACGATTGGTAACAGAAAGTTCATTTATAATTGTATATTTCAATATAAAAAATAATATTATAAGATATACAAAAAAAAAAACATTTAGCATTTTTATTTATTATCTGCTTTTTAATTTGTAGTTGTCAGTAATCATTTCATGGCAATTAAAAATATAATTAAAAATTTTAAGCTGTATGACTCACATCTTTGCCAGGGAATCACTGTCGAAAGTGCTTAAAATTAAACATAAAGATAAGTTTTATTAATAAGGAATCGTAACGCATCGTCGGGCGGTAAGTCTGTATAAGTAGTCGGTTGGAAAAAATAATATTGAAAACTTTACAATAAATAATATTCGTTTGCCAACATCGCGGACATTTACATTATGCGGGATAATCTCATTAATATTTATGACGAAATAAAAATAAATTATCCTCGTGTACGTGCGTCGACGAGGGCCCACTACCTGCCGGGGTCGGCTGGTCGCCTTTATTTCATCGACAATTAGGGGCACAGTCGCTCGCACCGCTTCCTCGTTCGTTGTCATCAAAGTCCACATATGTACATTCATGCATTTTTTCGTTACGTACCCAGAAACCCTTTCATTTTTCTGTTGTGAGAATAATAGGCACCTAAGCGATGTGCAGGTGCTCTGTGCATTAATATGATTAAGCGGGCGAGGGTACTGAACTTATGAGATTTCATTTTTCTATCTCGAGTAAAATAAACATACTATTATTGCGCATCAATTCAAACCAACGAATAGCGATCTTACCTTCGCGTGTTGTGACAATTTCTTTAATCGGTCATTTAGATACGCCGACTCGGCCACAAAATTATCAAATTTCCGCTTGCTCCCATCATTAGGAATTGTCCTAGTTAAGTGTTTAAAAGCAACAAATGTCTCTAGGCTGCCTTTGACGTATTAATACGAACGTTGATGCATAATTCTACGTCTCGCGTCGGCCTCGGCCGTTACGAACGCCGGAATGAAATACAACATTGAAATGACTAAGTAATGTAATAGAATAATAAATGATAACATCCGCGTTAAGAGAACTTACGGGGCATCATTTTATATTTAAGCGACAACAATGGGCCCGGCTTTTATAGAGACAAGTATTATTTTACTGTACAGTCGCGTAAAAAACTCTGAGAACAAAGTCTCGCCCGTGGAACGTAACGTGTGCACTCGAGTGCGCGTCAAAGCCGGAGAGACGCCGCGCCGCGACGCCGCGCGTCTCCGCCGACTGTTCGAATTTTAACATACTTCAATTTTCCGTGGTATTTCATTCTTTTAATGTAATAAAACGCTGCGTCTCCATTAAGACTTTTTTTCACGATGGTCCTTTACGACAGATTCGTTCCGACGTCGGACAATTAATATTAATTAAGATTTAAATTGGTCTAATTACATCGAGCCCGGCCCATCTTTCAGCTAGCAGGCGATTCTTTGAACGTGGACAAAGGAATATTGTACAAACATGTTTTTAAAATGTACGAATCTAATTCGTCGTACGCTGTCTCCGTCCCGTTCTTGACGCGTATATCATTACGCGTTACATCGCGCGTACATTACGAGATCTTTCAAGCGCTCCTCTGTTACTCGTACGTTTAAAAATGTAATAATTGTTCGAGTAATAAAGTTTTGTATATTTAAATGCGAGGACTAATTAGACACAGACAACGTGATTTACGATTCCATTATAACGCTTTTTCTATACAATTCACGATGTCGAAGTGTTTGGTGAGACCGGCTCTTTTTATACGATGCGTGGACATCGACGGAATATGAAAGATGGGTATAAAAGATAAATTATAACGATTTGTATTTATGATGAAATATGTCTGTATTAAAAATTATACACTGCATTAATGTTCAAGATACCTGAATAATGTTATCGCGACCCGCATTACATTTAATTTTTATTTATAAAATAACGAACATCGCTCATTTATTTGTAAACAAACAACTCATAACATGTTTTAGTTTCATGGGTTTGATATCAAAGATCATAAATAAATATTAATTTATTTAATGAAACAAATTAAACTGATAATAAATGATCTGTTGCAATTATGAATAACATTAACTGCCTACTGAATTAATGACTAAATGTAAAATAGAGAATTGATAATTTTGTTATTCAGTATTGTAATCTATTACTGAATTATTATCTTAAAAATGATCGAGGAAGATAGTTTCACGAAAAACTCTTTAGACTCTTTACGGTACTGTGTAACATCTGAATGGAAAGTAAAATAAGCATTTTTACTTACTAGGATGATAGCAAGCAGATTAGATCGTTTAAAAAAATTATGTTAAATACTAATAATGTTTAATTCAGGAGGTATTGCAATATTACAATACATTAATCCTCCAATTTGGGACGAATGCTTAAAATTTTTGTTTAGCTAAAATGAGTACGATAATATCGATCGTAGTTTTATTAATGGTTTAAGTAAATATTTGTATAAAATGTTTCGACAATTATTAAATAAACATGTTTTATATTTCCAGGTAAGTGGCTTATGGTTTATCGGTTTTCAACGGATTGGTAAGTATAACTTAAAATTGTTTAAACATACAGAGAATAACATTAAGGTACTTGTCGTCGATTTTGCTATTCCGCTCAATAAACATCTCAAAGAAGCTCGGTATTAAGTTGTGCATTTCCCGTCTTTAAAAATATCAAACATAGGTGAAGCTTTTAGCGGCAAAGCGAGCCCGGTACTGAATAAATACGCCAGTATATGTTACGCCTTTCAGATTGTTACTCGACTTAAACGCTAACAGCTTCTTTTAGTTTAGTGCTCTGGCTTTTTTGTGGCCGTAGCCGCAATTACCCCTTTCATTTTCTTCGTGTGCCAACGCTTTTATTTTATCCGCACCGTCTACGATACTTTTTTTTATATTCACGCGTATCGCCGTAAGTTTTAATAGCGCCGACTGCACCCTTTCATCGTCGCGACAATGTACTCTGTCGCCGCGAGCTCAAAAATTACACGCTCACCTAGTGGTGTGAATTGTCTCTTAATTTGTGGTTTCACTATATTTCAACGTCAGTCGCACGTTAGTGGATCATTGAAAGCGGTAAAGCTTTGCGTCGCTGAGTTTTTCGCGCCGGATAATAGCTCTAAAAATGTTAGCGAGTCGCGTGCCGCGTCGCATCGTTTGTAGTCGAGATAATTTGTATGATGTCGTTATAGCGCCGGCAATAATGTGTTACGACGGTGTCTCTATCAAAAGCATCACAAGGAGCGTTTAATTTTATTTAAGCTCGTACACGAATCGTAAAGTTTAATTTATTTCGATGTACCGTAACGCACGTGTAAACACGGCGCCGTGGCGACTGCCCCAAGCGAGATTACAAATTGTAATTCATGTTTTTACAATAATTCGGTCAGGAGTTTTTGTACAATTTTAGTATAGTATTTTTAAACATTTTGCGTAGCAAAAAGTATATCGCTTCCGCTCGTATTGACTTGAAGGTAGAGTTATCCTCATAGACGACGACACCTAACGCGAACGATGCTTGAGAAATAACTCGTCTACCTTCGCACTATTAAAACGTCTCGCTCCCCCAGGTCACAAATCAGAATTTCTTATAGGCAAAGAGTCACAATAATTAAGTAGCTTGTTCTCAAACATTTTCATCGGCACGCAGAGAAGGCGGCGCGGGGTAGGCGCGCGGGCGCGGGTGCGGTGTAGTGCCTTAATTATGACATTTCAGTGTTAAATCTCATTTTAATGCGACGTATGACGCTCTCGGGGCGCGGCCCGTTGAAAAGGCCCTCTCATTAAATTAGTCCGGCGGTTGGAGCACTATGAATTTACTTAGCTCACGCACTGATTCACGTAAGTGTGAAACTCGCGCTCTCAGCCCTTCTGTGAATTAGCGAAACTGCCTGAATGCCTTCTATGGGGCAATAAAAGTAGTATTTTTTATGCAGCTAATTTTACTTCCACGTGCGCTGTGGACGTTTTCAGGTGGCGCGTTTTGATGATTTTAACAAAACCTTTTTTAATTCTAGCTATACGAGTTGCTGGCTAGGTTGCTGTGTCGCTGTACTTGTGCAATACTATGCTATTGTATGAGCTCGCTTCTATTGAGTGCATTCATTAGCTATTTTTGCATATTTATGCCATTTCCGAGGTTTTCAGGAGACCATAATATGAAAGAATTTTTAAAGTATAACAAAAATCTTTTATGCTCCTAAAAATTTTTAATTATCATCGATAAATAATATATAATAATTCATATACATGCAAACAGCAGAATTTTAAATTTAAACGATCAATGCGGAATAGGAGAAAAATATAAACATAGATTAGATGTTTATTCGAAATTAGCGTTGGCGTTAAATCCAGACATCGGATAAACTATTCATGTTAAATTTATCCAGTCTCTATGTATCATAATGGAGTTAGTAAGACTAAACAGTTCGGTACCATTTACTCCTCCACTTTTCACTTTTGCTTGCAACTTTTTTTGGCAATCCTAACTAATATTATAATACCGAAAGTTAGGTTGTTTGTTTCGCTTTCACATCTTAACGACGTAAGGTAACTAACACCCCTTTATACACATTCGAATAATTAATTGCTAAAATATATTAAAAATAATATAAAACTCGAAATAAGAACGTAATTTATATTAAGAAAAATAATATAAAACTTGAAATTAGAACGTATTTTATGTAATTGGAAGTTTACGTTTTTTTACTATTTTATAAATACAAAATTAAATAATCAATGATAGTTTTTACATAGTTTTCATAAAGTAGATTTTGTTCATAATGTTTTGAGGAGCGTCATTATAAAATTACTAAAGACGAACTAACAATTCGTTTCCGTATCATTATAATTAATTATCTACAAATACATACGGGAACAAACTTGTTAAGCTGATATTAAAGTTGAACAACACTTACAAACTTTACTAATTTCAAAAGGTAATTGTTGTGAGGTACAAGTTAGGATACTATTTGAAAAACAATTTTTAATATCATTCTTAATACCTACTACAAATAGAACTGGGCCGATATAACAGTGGTTGAATTATGTAAATTTTAAACAGAACTAAATTTTCTTATGATATATTTGTCTTTAATTTTTTTTCGTGCTCATCGGTGAACTTCTCTATAAAAACTTCTGCCGAATGTGTATTCACCAATCCGAATCGGAACTACCTTAATCGAAGCTTCCTTAGCCCAGCATAGGGACATTTACACGCTCTCACTTACTTTGTAAATAGTAATAGCTCTCACTTACTTTTCACTTAATTTGAATTAATTTATATGTCCCAACTTCTCTTCAACTGCTAAACCGATATTTGGGACGGATACATTGACATGCGGAGATGAATGTGTCATTTATTGTATCGGTCAAGTAGTCATAATCACAAAGTTGTTTTTATAGTAAAACGCACAATATAATTTAATTTAGCAACACATTTGATTTTCCTCGTTTTTTTACTTCTATCTATATCTAATATTTTGAAGATTAAGCTTACATTTGGTGTTTTTTTCGGCTTTCACGTTGGTTTAAACGTGAATCCATTTTCATTCCGTAATAGACGATGTGGCTTAAAAATTTATATATATATACACAGTAGTAGTCATATAATTAATAATATTGTTTATTATACTTTTTGTTGTTGTTATTTCTAATTAGTTGACCATTATTGTTCATACCTTAAAACTGATTTAAATGTTTGTCCGTAATGTAATATTGAAACTGCACTTATGTAATGGGATTTATATTGTTTTTCTAATAAATGATAAATCGTTGAACGTATTGTTGTCCTATTTATTGTTTAATTTCAAAATAAAAACGATTGCGGTGAGGTATCTTACATAATGTCAAGGACCGTTGGTAGTGTTTCTATTCTATTCTAATCTATTATATATATATAATTTTAATATATTTTATTGTTAAAGTCCAAAGTATTTTTTGTACTTTAATAATAATAAATCATTTTCTTTCTTGTATTGTTATTACAATTGTTTGAAAAATAAATTGCGAACATTTGGTTGTTAATTATTTCATTGCAATAATTTTGCATATATATTTTTTAAATCCGTTATTGTTGTAGCTGCTCTACCCCTTCGATCTCATCGTCAGCTTAGACGGGACCGCGTATAGATTGCTTGTTTTATATCCCGCTCGGAATAATTATAATGGGTGCGAATGAACAATAGGGGAAGAATTTAATGTGAAATATAACTCGTGGGGTCGGACGAGTAAAGTGTGTGCGCAGTGCATCGGTTTCAGCTTTCTGCGCATACGACGAGCAAAATGAGCTGCAACAGCGACCTCAGTGTCGAGGGTCGTTGTATTGATTCCTGAGTAACAATTTAAAATATGTCTTTTTTGAATTTATAATAACGTGAGTTATGACGTTTTTGTTGTCCGCACAGGGAGGGACGGCGCAGCCTATTTAGTTAGACGCGTTGGACCATGTAAATATCTCGGTTTTAAGCATTGTAGTGACGCTGCTTAATCGCAGCAAACGCTTGTGATTTGGGCCTTGCACTGTGTTCAAATTACCTTAAACATTATATTTAGAGATAAACGTACTGATATCGACAATGATTTATTTCATTTCATTCGCACCTTAAACTATTAATTATGTTAGCAATCAATTTAACAAAATGTTTTAGTTAACAAAAGCTAATTTCTCTTTAAAATACACACACGCACACATTACTAAGGGAAAAAATATTAAAACTTTATAAAATTATGCGAAGCGTATACCTTAGTAGTGATCTTACCATTGTATTGTCTTATTGACGGTGAAAATTAATATTGTAGCTTACAAGTTACTTGTAACACTTCTTCTTGCAATCATGAGGTATTATAACTGGTGTCAATAAATCACAATTGCTTCTTGTAAATTTTTAAAACGTTTCATCGAAGCTGTCATTTTCAACCTTTATCCCGAAAGGGCTTCGATGGGGCCGTCGCTGAATAAAACATTTAGAGGCCGTGTGGATACAACTGCATATAAACTGTATTGATTGCTTATTTGTATTTTAAAAATGGAATTGAGAATATTATTTTTTAAGTCTGTAAATATGGACAGAACTGTAGGATTTCATTTTTTTTTTTCAATAAAGTTATATTATTGTCCAACTTACTTGTTTTTATATTACAATTTTCGCAAATCAAAGACATTACGTATACATAGATGTTTAAATTTACTTAACGCATTTAGTAAAAACCAAAATTCTAAATATTTGTTATAAGATTCTAGTTATCCGTTCGTTATTCATATAATATAATAATAATAATTTATTCTGTTTTTTGCATAAAACCCAAACGATGGTTCGTGTCAGCACTAACAAATGTAATGTATGTTTTAAACTAAATATTATATTCAAGGTCTGGTCATAATTGTAACCGGATCTTCGGTGATTAATAAAAATAATACATATTCAGAACTGTTTCCACTAAGTACTGGAATCAAACTTGCGACCCGTATCGGACAGTATCAAAAATGTCGCTAAATGTGTATTTTTCTTGTCATTGTAATAACAAGATGATCATAGCTCTCGCAGACGCTTTTAAATATGAGTTGTACATTGTGAAACAAAGGCCAACAATTATTACCGCAGTGCTATTCTGTAAGTACTCACTTCATTACTCACGCGTGAAATGTTGACAGCCAATTTATGGTGATAAACTATTTCGATGCGTGTAGTCTTGAAATGTTATTATTGCTATGGTTAATGTCGCATATCACTTTCTTACGTTTCACGACCGTTTTCTGCGGTGAGTTTAAAAATATTACGAATATATCAAACGTTACATGGATCTTCATCTCTAGCTGAATCTACATATATATATATATATATATATTTTAATATTTCTACCAGCGTTACCATGAAGATTAACGGTGAAACGTATAAACTCGTTACCAATTTTTATTCCGATGTAAAGCTAAAAGGAAACCATATTTCTGCATTTGCGTCCATGCATCCCCGCGACTAGGAGCTCTGAAAATTTTGGCACGTAACACTGCCTCCTTCCGTAGCTTTTCGTCTCTTTTTTTTACAATCCATGAACCAGACTGCCTGTCCCGCGCTCTATAACCATGCTATAGTGCAAAATATCGTTTATTATCTTAAACATGATTAATTATAAAAAAAAATAGGTCAAACATTTTATTAAAAAACGTCACTTATTGAACTAATGCTACGTTTTGCGGGGCGGTTTCTGCGTTCCCGTTTAAAGAAAAATAAAGAAGAATATTTATTGAAATAAAATGGCAATTCATATTCGACATTATAAAAAATACCATTTGGATCTAGCGATTGTCATTGATAATCTACCTGATAGACTAGGCGACTTTTATGCGATTATCTTTATAAAATTACCTATAATAGCGCTTCGACTTGGATGTAGTGATGTAACAAAGTTTTCATCGATATTATTATAACGTTAGTAGCTTAATTTTACATATTTTCGTTTCAGATTCAGTTCTATAAAACTGAATTTTTGTCTCAAAATGGAATTATAAGAAAATGTCGGCCCGTAAATGTCACGATGACGTGCAGTAATCCTGCCCCATTTGGTTTCATGTCGGATGAAATTTGACGGATTGTGTTGGACTTATGTAAAGTGCAGAATGTCCTCTTCAAAAACCGATACTTAATAGACAACACAGATTATAATTTAACTAAAAAATCAAATAAATTTCATCGATATTAAACACATAACATGAGCATTTCGTCGATATGTTGCAAGCACGTGGAATTAAACGTATCCGGGGGTTGTTTAGTCACCATTTATTAGATATTAAAGAAATGAATCTCGATCGGCGGTCTAATGAATAATTTATGGCGAATGCTACCGACCTTCACGTAATAGCTGGCTGACATTTACTTGCTACCAAAAGAGCTTGATTACTAATAAATAGAATGTTATTTTTGAACAATTCGCAACCATTTTTAACTTTAAATGCAAAAAGGTTTTATATGACTATTCTTTTTATCTACATATGTGCACTGTCAGTAATTTACAAATATGTTTTATTTTTAAATGTTTATTACGTTGCGGTTCTTAAAATTATTTATATTCATATCTGATATACTTAAATAAAAGACAATTATAGATAACAGTAAATACTATTAAATAAAACATATAAAAAGCGATCAAATTTATAGATAATGAATTGAAGCGTCGCGACCACGCGGCGCGGCGTATTCAATGGTCAATTTACGCGATCGTGACAGACGGTCGTCCCTATTGAAAGTGTTAGCACAAGAATGACGTGCTCTTCGAAGATCACTAATAGGAATCGCTGTAGCTGTGATAATCACAGCACTAATAAGAATCATTTCTTTATAATTGATACGTTTTAAATTAGTATTATTCGCTGTCATGCCAAATGAGCCGTGATGCCATCTCGCTCGGCGGTGAAGGAAGACATCATGTGTCATCACAAACCTGCATGTAACCTTAATTTTTTACTTCACTGGTCAAGTTTAAAATGTTATTATGCACATGGGAAATATCGTCACCAAAATTCGAAACCTCAATATGCGAAAGGGGGAATACGATTTTTTTTGAAGACGTGGAATTCCTTTGACGTTCAGCGTAGTAAAATGAATAATGGAACTGATGCACTTTTATGAAGCTCCGAACTAAAATCACACATCTCCGTGCGAGGTCCTGCCGCATCAGGCTGAAATTCATCTCTAAAACATAAGCCGTCCGGCCTATGTTTTAGGATGCAGAGGCTAGTAAAAATGGATGCGAGATATATGACACCATGTTTCGAAACTCGCTACGAGTTTCATAACGTCGACTTTCCATTAGAGTCGCGCGCTCAGAAGGTGGGCCCATACGTTCGCCCCATACTAGCAAAAAGAATAAGCCGCCTCGGACGGTATTGATTTAATACCGGCACATGCAGTCACAGCGGCGAGGGGGTGAAAAAAAATAAAATTAAAAAATATGCATAATAAAAATTTGGCCGATGATTCCCCCGTCGCAGCGGACTCCGTTAATGCATTGGGGTTGGAGGATCGATTATTTTTTTTAAATTACGCCTCCGTATAACGCTCGGTGTCCCTTCTATTGGCATTGCGTGTAATTAATTACCGACAGTGTTACTGACTTTCGATTTTGTATTGTTTCGTCAATATTTTAGGCGGTCCGCAGCTACCGCGTCATAACTTGAAACGTTTCGAAGAATCAGTTGCATCGTCGTAAGTAAACGGCAATTAGCAATTAACGGCTGTACACTTTGCTTAGCAGATGACTTGTTCAACAATACCCTGTCTTCTGCCAAATCAATAATGATGGAAAGGGAGAAATCAGTGCTTTTTTATGTAAACAGCCGCTAAGCATACCTTGTAAGTAAGGCTGTTGTGTTACAAAAAATAATTGAATCGGAATGTTTAGAAGAGCTGCTTTGTTATTTGCAATTAAAATCCATCCGACTTTAAATTAGTGTAGCAATGTATTTTAGAAAAAAAAATTGAGCTAAGTGTGATTGCTATATATTTCAAAATGTAAGAAATAAATAAATAAGGCTTAACAAAAAATAATTAATTTTATTTAACCTAATAATTAAAACAACATTCAACAATTTATTTTCAAAACAAAAAAAATAAATAAAATTATATGTTGATAGTGAAAGATGTATGTCTGTCTATCCCGTATATGTAACAGCAGTAGGTATCTGTGTTCGATCACGAAGTTTGATATAATAATTGGCTCGATCCATTTGACGTCGGTATCGAGTTTTACACGGAATTTAATTCATCATTTCACTGATTTAACTGACACGTTGATAGACCTGTGACGTTAACATTTAAATTGGCATGTTTGCAGCTTTATATAGTGGTCTCCATATCCTGATTGCCTTTAAATTGTTTACGAATATTCAATTAAAAAATCAACGTGTGACCGACGTGGATTAATGGAATTTTTTGACTCAATGAAATGATATAGAGTTGATTATTCCGTGCATGTTCTTGGATGGGTGACGGTGGACACTAAGCGGTGCATGTGACGTCGGACGTGACGTCACGGCGTCAGTCAGTCAGTTCAAGATGATATCGAGATTAATGAAATTGCAGGGGCTTGCAGTGTCGAACTTGAATTGCAATCATTTATATCGAGCCCTTGAAATGTTTTTACCTTCGCTATACATCGTATTTTTAAATTTCACAGTATATTAACATAGTTATTAACATTTTATTTCTTATCATGCCATTGATGTACTTGTTATACACGATATATCTATTATGTATAATATAAATTGTATAAGTATAATATATGTAGCTCATTTAACTATCATAAATATTTAAAGCATTTGAAAATCTCAAAAGTAAGTAAAGTAACATCTAAAACGATCTTTTTTGTATCCTTTCAACACCCTTCGTCTCAGCTAAAGACCCTTGTCCGCATATAAAACGAAGAGTGTAAAGAGAAGTGCACACTTTATAAGTAGCTTCCTGCGTAGGCTTTGATGTAAAACTCTATTTAGAAATTGTATAAGACAAAACTGACGGGCAATATTTATCGATATTTTGAAAATAATCATTTGCGGGCTCGAAATCTTGATCGTAAAACATCGTAAGTAAATATGTCGGAAAGTGAAACATGTGTACTAACTCGCATTGGAACAGCGCGGTGGGAAAAACATTCTCCGCCAAATTATAGGCCGAAGCCTTGTATTGAAAAATTTACAGACTATCATCTTATAATATATTTTGGTGTATCTAATACATGTATGTGTATAATACATAGAAATTATGTGAATTATTTATGTGGCTTATTAATAACAATGTTGTAAGTTGTAAATACAGAAGTCAATTATATTCATATTGTATATTGACATTGTCTGCTTGATTTTAATGAAACTTGGTGATCATTTATGTACAATACCACATACAAAGTAGCGTATGGTTATTAATTTATTTTATTTTGTGTAGTCGAATAACTGTTTTTTTTTTTATTTGTGGTCCAAGCGAATTAAATTGTGGATACAGCCAGTTATCATAGAAATATTTTATAGACTTATCTATACTAATCTTATAAAAAAGAATTATTTGTTTGTTTGTAATAGATAAAATCTGAAACTATCAATTTTAGTAATTATTTTACCATTAGAAGCCGCTTCGTCCAAAAGCAACATACGCTTTATTTCATATCAGTAATAATAAGATGACACACTGAAATAATGGTATTTATAAAGCAAGTCAGAAGAAACAGCGCTACAGATCTGCTTTATCAGTATAAAAGTGGAAAGATGGCAAGTTTTAAAGGATTTTCGTCACAAAATAATTACATGTTGCCACGCGGGTGAAGCCGCGGTTTCATTTAGTTAAAAATTCTGGTGCCACGTAAAAAATTAATAAGCATTTGATACAGACCCCCTTTAGAATATTACTTATATGTATAGAGTTTATGTTGATTGGTTGAGTTCGGTTAGTATTTTAGACATAAAGTCAATTATAAACGTTGCTTATGAACATTTTAAACTTTGTCTCTCGAATAATTGATTAAATAGATGAAATGTAGTTCGTTTTATAAAAACATTTGTTATAATAAATAGTGATTTTTAACCAATTTCCGTTAGTAAAAACAAAAATATTATTTAAATATTTGGAATATTTTGCCGATATATATATTTTTTTTTTTGAAGAACGCATAAGAATAACTCTCGTAGCGAAGTGATGTGTGTACGTACATACAGTAAGTAGGCTGGTTGGGCTTGGCTTCACGGATTACTTGGCGCTAAATTGATTGTTTCATAATATTCGCGTAATTTGGTAGGATTAAATTGGAGCCGATAAACCTAACACACACACACACACACACACCACTTACGCACACACAAACACACACATACATACGCACACACATACACACACTGAATTTGTGTCTGGAGATTTATAATAACGCATTTATATAAATAGCTATGTATGTACGTAATTCAATATTAATATTTTAATTATTAATACGTAACGTAATGCTAAAGTAATATTCGAATTTAAATATATTATCAAGAGAATTTATCACTTTGATAATTTATTATAACCAGTTTGATTTTCCAAGAATATAAAAATTATTTGTGTAAGTCCAAAGTATTAAAATTATTTTTTGTTTTTGTTGTGTTTCATTAAAGTTTAAAGAATGTCTCATTGGTCTTGTGGCTAGATATAAGGCTGCAGATTCCGAGGTCCTGGGTTAGAACTCCAGGTTGGACCGGTAAAGATTTAGTGAGTTTTTCTGACGAAGATTCACGGTAGCAGGCCGGAGTCTGGAAGATGGAATCCCGTGCCTTGGATTATTAGAGTTAGAGAATAGAGAGAGCGCCTGTGTTTTTGCACACACTTGTGCACTATAATATGTCCCGCGCAGTTGGCTAATCTTCCTCGAGATTTGCAGTCCTGGTTTTCGCTTGAGTTTATTTTGAATTGTCGGTATATAAATACATAATGTTATTATTATGACGAAACAAAACGTGAATAAATGGCATACCAGCAATTTGTGCTACTTATTAGTAAAACCGATTCATTATACGTCAGTGCGTCACCAACCAAGATATCTCAAATGTCCCTAATGGCACAGAGTAATACAAATAAAAGGTGTTTTACATTAGACTAATTGGTGTGTCAGTGACCCGCACAGGATTGCACAAAATCCTACCGCCATCAAAAATAAAGCAGAATAGAAATAATACCACTGAGCCGGGTTTCAATACGGGTTTTAGTATTTATTTCCTCTAACAGTTTTTAATTATCATGTTCTAATCGGATTAACTTCGATGCTATTTACGTAATGCTCATGCAATTTAAAACCGTGCAACCAGTGGACAAAAACGCGCAACTAGTGGCAGTAAAACACCGAGATCCGAGACTAAATTAGTCGAATCAGAATTAAGCATTAGGTATTTGTAAGTATTGAATTATTTAAAACTTTCTTAATAATATCTTAGTCAATTAATATCTGTTTAATTTTCCGCAAATAGTTTGATGTCTTATCCGCACTACACAAACGTTTTTGTATTACTCATTTAAATCCGCGCAACTAGTGGTCTAAAAATTCGATAGCCTCACCCCACACCGCATCGCACCGGGACACGCACAGCATTATGCGGGACAAATATGTGGCTACGTAAAAACCGTTTAATTGGCCCGCCCGGATCATCCCGATCACCGCACTTCACGCACTAGTGATGGGACAGTTTTAAATTCGTTGACACATGGATACGGGGATAAATCGGTAGACCTGTTGTTTACGTGCGCTTTTGTCATGTCATGAAGTGTGAATATTTTATGTAGTTAGTCGAATAAAGGATTAGTTAGCCTTTTTAATTGATGTCGCCAACAGCGTACGAGATGCAGCATTCGTTTCGTAGATTGTAGACGAGTTTAGCTTGAATATAAACTTGATTGCGTATCAAATTATCATCTATGGAGAATATATAGAATTAAGTTTTACAATAATTAGTGTAAGTAACAAGTAAGAATCATCGTAGATACGTTTTCAGTTTATGTGTCAAGTATTTTGCCGTTCAAAGATCACAATGTTTTCATTTACTTATATTTTATTTATAAAAAGAGCCTAGCTTTAAATATTTAATATTTTTGCATTTTTAAACTATTCTTCGTAACCAAAGTACACGTGACATCGGAGCGTAACTAAAAGCTTTTGCTCTATGAAATCATCCAGCGAGATTGAATGGCATCGAAGCTTTAAATAGGTTTTATCGAGTATTGACAGCGCGGCGTTTTTGTTTAATTCGGCAAACAACAGGTGCGCCGTCACATCACTGAACGGGACACGTAAAAATAGTGGCAAATTTGGCAACCTGTTAGCCCGCTGTGACGGGACGGCCCGCAACTTTTACCGACAAACATTACTCGACTCCACTCGCCTCTGAATTGTTAACACATGTCCGAATAGAGTCCGCTTTCGCGGCTCGTGGAACTATTCCGCGCTATTCGCGCCCCATTTTTCCGACTAAGTCGACGTGGATGGAAAAACGAGAGCCAGGTTTTTACTTTAATTTATCTCTTTACATTTTATTGTTCCTATTTCTAAATGAAACCTTGAAGGGCTATCGTTGCGTAAGTTTTTACGAAATTTATTTACAGAGAAATCACGAACGACGTGGCTGGAAGTGGACGTCATTAATATTAAGCCTGTTCTCCGCTACTTTTTTGGAGACACTTATCGTTAATAAGATTGCCTCTTGGAAGTTACACATTAATCATAATAAGAAAAACACCTCTTAATCGGTGATTTTAAATAAAATGACAGCTCTTTAATTGTGACGAAATAATACGTTATACACAATCGTAAGTATGATGTTTCACTTTAAGTGAAAGTCGTTTTATTATTCCAAGACAATAATTAGGATGATCTTATTTTTAATTTTCGTACTTGTTTAATTTAATAAACGTATTGTAACATTCTCGCAATTTCTCTCGACTCTCCACTACGCTATACTCGTAAAACTCCCTAAATAGAGACAGGAATTCGGAAGATCATATAAATTTTTCCTACCGTACCTACTGTCGCAGCACGTCGAACCAGACACACGAGCGTGCTCTGGGATATTCGATTAAGTCGGTTGACCATGTCAATGACTTGAATTTCAATTAGAACAAATTATCAAGGGATGCGCCATAGCAAACTTGATTTGCTCACGCAGCCTCTGCGCTAAGGCCCGACCGGAGCTACGAATTAGTACGGCCCATTTTGGATTTGCAGCGGTTTTGCTCTGATATACGGTAGATACGAATAATCTATTTTCTAGTGTGGCTGAAATCTCGGTGAATTAACTCTGCAAGGTATGTTCCAAATTGATTGCACCGATTACGCTGCGATCGTAGTGTTATAGCAAAACAATTACGTAAATATAAAACACTTACTAACTAAAGTAATTCAAATTAGAGATAAAGTTAAGTGTTCACTATTAGATAATATATGCATTATGTCTATCATATTTATTATTCAGAAAAATACGCTACTTTAGCATATTACAGAAAATTAAATTATTTAGACGACGTCAATAAACCAATAATGCCTTCTCCAAAATTAGCTTCAATCCTGCGACGCACTTTCCTCTTTACCCAAAACCATTATACGTATTACCTGTTTCTATCGGCAATTCGTCCCCATGTACGTTGGACAAATGAAGTGTACGCCATTTTCGCCTTTACATCTTAATCAATAGGAGCTAAAAATTGGCTTACCATTCGGTGTGGAACCCGACCTGCCTCAACTAGAGAACGAAACAATCGATACATCAATTCGAATCAGCCTTCATTAGACGTCCAATACGTTTATGTCATGTTTTCCTCTCAATTCGGGTTTTAGTTCTATAGAAGTAGTGTGGCTTGTTAGGTGAATGTGTTTATACATAAGTTGACCTAACTGGGTAACGAGTTGATTCTATACATTTAAACCGGGATCGAATCCAGGACAGTTCGAATCTGAGCGAGTATAACTTTTTCGCTAGCAATTTAATTGTATGGACCATTATCTCAAGAAACCCTAAAGAAAAAAACTCTAAAGATTTTTTTAGTAATGGATAATCTTTAAGCAACATTGTGGATTATATCGAATGGTTATGATCATTATGAATTAAACATAATTTTTAATCATATCAAAGAATTTAGTAGATACGCAAGATTCACCGGGACTGGTAATTTGCGCTTCATTTAGCAAAATTAAATGCGTTTCTCCATGTTATTACAAAAATGTAGTTGATATATTGTTACGTTGCTAACGTTATTAAGAATCAAATGTTAAACTTTATACTGATTGATCTTTATAGATGTAATATCATGTATAAAAAAAAGTGATTCATATATTAAAAAAATGTTATTGATTTTTTTTTATTCTTCTAACGCTATAATTGTTTCTTATGGTATACATTTTATATATAAATTTGAATTAACTGCGTGTGATGATGACAACCGTCTACATTTATTACATTACTATTAAGCAATGGATAATTTTTAAAATTTTGACGACGTGGAAATGCGTGCCTCATGAAATAATTCAAAATCCATTAATTATATAAAAAGTATAATTACTGAAGCTAATGACACTTATGAGGAACCCATATTGGTTAACATACGCAGGAATTAGATAGACTAATCGAGCTGTAATTTTGAAATATGCCTGAGAGCAGATATTTGATAACGCCAATGTTTAACGTATACAAACCTATCGAATTATCGATTCATTCGATTATTTGGCATTAACGTGAACGGATCTCACTTATATACATAATGTCGTATCGCAGCATTATTTTATTACGACAGTTGACTAACCCACGGGATCATTTGAAATCGTACTATTAATTTATTGTTTATTATTATAATTTAAATAACGAATATCAGGAATGAATCGATACAATCGATTTTTTTATGTAATATGATTCAATGTTCGCGGAAGCGATGTATACAATACATGTATAGGCACAAAATATTTTTGATTATTGTCAACGTGTGCATCGAGCGTTGTGTAAGTAATAATCGAGTCCTCTGTTTGATGTGACCGCTCGGTCCAAAGTAGAGCTATAACGAAAGAGAGTGTGCTTCATCAAAGCCTCGTAGAATGGAAGTCCTTAATTGAGAGCGTGTAAGCTAAATAGGTACACAGCATCGTAAAATGTTGTATGACTGTCCATGCGTACTTCAATATTTGATCATGGCTCGTCAACACGTCAAATTCTCGACTATTAGAATTATGAAGCACAATCTCTTCGTATTTGACGACATATTTTGGAATTCGTGTTACGTGATGAATTAAAAGGCCGTGCTGTGTAATTTTGCTATTCATCGCAAAACAGTTGATAAATTGTAATATATTATTTTTTATTACATTTTGATGCTTTATAATGAGTAAATTGCATATGCTAATTGTTCTTATTCGAAATGGGGTTTATGTAATCTTGCTCTGATAATATAATAACGAAGCCAATATTTAATATATTATGTGCTATGTATGTTGTTTATATTTTTTTTTTGTTTAATTTTAATTCAGCCACGACTCAATTCCTATTTCAATTCGTCACAACAACTACAATGATATATAGTTTAATTACCGGCTGAAAGGCGAAGATTAACTTCGAAACCCAGAATAAGTACTCGAAACCTCAGTTGTGTTCAGCCGGATTTGAACCAGCGACCCCTCGGCTGGGGAACGCATATTGAATCACAACGTTACGGTACTTTGAATCCCTATGAAGACGCGTTTGTCTATTGTGCACTGCACATAATGAATCAGAATTGCAAAATGTCCCCGTTGTTTACGCATCGCAGCGATACTTCCTATGTCCGCTTGTTTAGATCGGGGGGTATGCGCTCCCACTGCCTGCTATCAGTATTACACAAATTTTGTATAGAAATACAGTCGGTCTTACCGGGTCGAGTTAATTCGAAATCGATATTAGGTACGTTACGTCTACCTTAAATTATAAAGTCATTCGTTGAGTTCAAATTGCAAATTAATTGAATTTGAATAATCAATATGTTAAGACACCCGATAAAAACCGATTAAAGTTTGAATATTCAATATATTATAAGGTCTTAATAAGTCACATATTATCGCATAAATACGTTAAATACATTTTCTCAGCGAACGTCTACGTGCAGCTTTACGTATGTACGTTGTACATGACATGCAGTGTATACGTAACATTCGTTAGTGTTGAGAACGTATGAATATTTAAGTCGATTGATATAATCACGAATGCGGCAAACAGTCGAACTATTGTAGTCCTCTCGTTTATTGCGTCCGTATCTAACTCTTCTCTGTGAAATACATAAAGCTTCACACACACTGTTTCCGATCGAGTAAACGCTTGCAGATTAGATATCCAAACGCGTGGGCCTCGAGGAAAGTACACAATAATTTCGGGCCGGGATTTCGAACTGTATAAGTGTAAACGTGGCTCTATCTACAATCGCGTGTGCATACGTGCTTAGAGCGATTGGAGCTTTAATTTAGAATTAGTAGGTTGCAACACGTAGCGTGGATTGATCGAGAAATCTATTAATTCGGAGAACGTATGGAACACATCAGAATCTATCGCGCATTTTAATATGTCGTTGTAATTTAAAATCTTAAATAAAAATACATCTATTTTAAAGTTTGTAGACATAGAATACTTAATATCATATCTTAGACCTCTTTGTGATACTTTTCTTCAGAGCATACTTTCTTGAACTTAAGTTCCTGCGCTATTATGAATATTAGATAATGCTTTAGACTATTTCTCTATTCTCATATTAAATTCATGCCTTTGTAAAAGACTATTTCATATTTCTTAAAAATTTTAAACCACTCATCTTTAGTGCTAGATCTCCAATAAAAACATATTTATTATATTTGAATTTAGTTGCAAATGGGCCATCCGGTTTGAAGGGTCAGTGAGCCAGTGTAATTGAAAACATCTTAGTTCCCAAAGGTGGTGCATTGGCGATGTAAGCGATGGTATTGCTTACAATGGTAATGTCTAATAATGGGCGGTGATGAACACTTACTACCAGGAGTTCATTTGCTCGTCCGCCTACCTATTCTACAAAAAAAAAAGTGTTTTGTTATTATTCATAAAATATGATTACACTCGTGTATTTGCTAATGTAATACATACTTAATTTCTAATATTAACGCGTGCATTAGACAATTTATTTCAATTATCATTGCTTTACTTAACTTATCCTACCGACAGTCAAATATCAAGCTTCTAATTAGCACGAGTGCCGTATAAATTACAATTTTTCCCCTTGCCTGTTATTGGCTGGCAAATTATTTGTTAGGCATCTACATGTGTTCTGCCAGCGCGGGTTTTGGCAGCGATGACCGAATGTTTTTACGTTGATTCGAATATCAAACACTCGCTCTTCGTTATCTACTATTGTTCTTGCATAACTACATACATATATTGGTGAATTATTACTGTAAAATATCACGAGCCTGAAAATGTTTGGTTTATATTTTGAAAAAAAATGCGAAGTCAGGTATCACAACAGTCACATTTAGATATCGAATTATAATATTCGTTACAAAAATCCTGCACTTCCTTCAATTCTCCGAATCGACTATCGAATAAAATTATCGATTTATAGCTATCTTTTCTAAATGTTCGTAACTCTATGAAAAAGTTTCTCGATCTTATTATTGATCATGGTTCATCATTTCATCGCCTGTATTAACTTTTAGTGAAAACGAAAAACCGCCTTATTATGAAGTATATTATTTTAATATTTCTTTATTTATAACACCAGTTAAACCACGATCGAATTATAATCAATAAATCTTTGATAATTGTTGCTTGTTTATCAACTTTCATTTTAAATAAATTAATTAAATTATAATATATGTATCTATCTGCGAGAATTATTCAAACATACATACATTAGTACGAGCAAGATTAACCTGAAATAAACACTTGACATCCTCGACGTGTCTGTGTTCAACTTTGGGTGCTTGTGTCCACGAGTGTCGCGAACGACGGGTATGTCGGGTGGAATGCATACGACGCCGCAGTGCTGCCACTGTCAGTTATCTCGGGGGCGATCATTTTGACGCGCGGACAACCACCGATTAATTCACTCGCCATCAAAGGTCCTTTGAACAAACGCGTCACTATCTCGCCTCGATACCTTCAACTTCACAATCAACAAAAGCAAACTTCGCTTGCGACTACAATACATAGCACGTTGACGCGGCCATTGTAAAAAGACTTGTGCCTAACGGTTTTCAGCCAATGCACCCTTTGTACGTATAATGATGTTCGATACACAGACATTTCGATAAAGTATTACTTTCATTTTTCCTATAATGACTACGTAACTAACGTGCTATTATAATTAAGCCCTGAATAGCTGTAATGAGTGTCGCTTGAATCACGTTCAATCTAAAGTTTTTTTTTTTAATTTTCCGTTGCCATTTTTAACCTTTTGCATTATGTTTGTCGTTATTTCTATTTTGGGTCTTTTGATGTATTAATAAAAAGAATGAAAATGCGAAATATATATATTTCGATTGAATATTAATTGTTCAAAGTACCCTAAACTCATAAGAGCGTAAGAGAAGCTCTCAAGATTACAATCAATATGTGCATAGAATTAATAAACTCATATAATCGCGTCTATATTAATATATCTTTCAAAGATAATGAATACTAAATATAACATTAGTGTTCAAGACGTATACGCAATTAGTTTTGAATTTTATGTCATTCCTTTTCAACCAGCATTTTAATGGACTACTGCAATAAATACAGTACGTTCGCTATATGTACCAATATTGGTCTTCACTGAGATTAGCAGCGTACGGGTGACATAAGTTATGTATGGGCGTTGGCCAGCCTTCCTTCCCCAGCTCAAATCCTTATCAATCATTAATGAAAATTGCAATACATATAACGCCTGTAATCAAATATTTAAGAGCGTAGTTTCCTCAGGTCGATTCAACATCTCCGGAGCTATGTAATGGTGCCGTTGAATTATTAATACGAATTTTATGTTACGTTCGGTGCGCTTTACTAAGTAAATAACACTTTTGATTTCTGGATCGTTTGTTTCTTTTTTTTGTTTTTGTTTTCGCTTCTTCTTGTACAAGTTCACTTCAGATCATTTCACTGGTAGAGATATCAGTGGATTTCTTAGAGGGGTCGAAGACATTTTATTTACCCAGAAACTAAACGTTCGATTAGTAGATCATGCTAGCCGTCTTATGTTTCCTTATTTAATAGTCTGATACGAACGACACAACTTTGCTTTTTACAACGTATTACGTCAATCTCTCGTAATTCCTACCCTTGTAAAGTTACGTCCGTTTTATTGTCTCACTATAGTTGTTTGTCTCAAGTTTGCCTTTATTGAACATTAGCTTAGAGTATATTTAAAAACCTCGCTATCTACAACGTCATTAAAACTATTAAAAACTACTCTGATATCGAAAAAGCATTATGATGTTTAAGAGAGTATTTGATCAATTTTTTTTTAACTTGTGTAAGCGAAATTCCCTTTGAAGCATTGTTCGCGTATTTTCAACAAGCGATCCCCCGTCGTTGTTCTGAGATAATTCCTTAATTATGATTTAAACCTTTTTTTGACGGCATTACCCTTTCAAAATTGCCGCGTGGTTCCGGCAGTACAGAATAGAGACGGGGTGTCAACTCGCGGGTGTCATAAGATACTGAGGGCTTTTCCGTGAAACGCATCTCTCAATAGACATACACACGCACTTAAGCACCGCAATTATCATACATAGTGGCGAGAAACAAAGTTACTAGAAAAATCATTCGCAAGACAGGTTAGCGTCTGGCAAATCATTTGTCATTTTTTATATTGGACATATTTCAAATAAATTAATTAAGTATTTATGTACATTTGTAACTGATCGTCATCGTAGAAAAATCTCATCACCCGAAGCGTGAATTAATTTAATATCATTTCTTGTATGAACTTTTGTTTATAACATTAAAAACTTAAGGGCTGTTACGATTTGTTAGTGTCTCATTAATCAGGTTTAACATGAACTATGGACATTGTTATATCAAGTTAATATATCTTAAAATAATTAAGCTCATGTATAAGATTATATAAAAAGCGTGGAATTACTATTCGTTCATTTTCAAACAGATAAATAAATATATAAATAAAAAATAAGAAATTAATTATCATTTCAACTTCGCATCAAAATATTGATATGATTTAATAACCAAGTTGAACTTTTCATATCAACAGTTGATATTATTTTTTAATTATTAAATACTTTGTGCCGGAAGAAGATCCGAAATCAATCAACGGTAAAGTGTACTCTCAGGTCCAGTTAATTATACGCAATAGAGGAGGCTGGGGTGATGTTCAACAAATGCGCCTGATTAGTACCGCTTTGTCCCCAGCCTCCTCCCATCGTTTCGACGCTAGTCGATGACTCTTTTATAAATCTTTAATTTACAACTTTTCACAATTGAAAGAAACATAAATAAAGTCTTAGTTAACATTGTTTACTAAGTAGAATTTGTTTTAAAATAAAATTTAATATTTAATAATAATATGGAATTTTATATTTATTAATTCTATTAAAATATGTTGTCTTGTTCTTACTGTCGGTGTGTAGTTTGGTATTTAGTGTGCCTGCATATTTTTATTTTCAGACAGCATCACAATATATGTCTTGCATTGCGATTTTTTAAATTCTAAATGGAATTCTGGATTTATACACAGTTCTGGATGGTGATCGGCCAGCTTGTCCATATCAACTCATGCTTACTATTATTCGCGGGGGTTGTATAGTAAAGAAATGCTCTTATATATTTTTTATTTCGCTTATAAACAAAAAAGATCAATCCGCCAACACCGAGCATTAAATAAATTAAGCGCTAATGATGTCAAACGCAAATTATATTTTCGTTATCGATAAATGATATCTCTCCGCCCATTGTTTATCGTAAAGGCAGGTGCGGGTACACCTGACCTGAGTGTTCCTAATTCACTTTTAGTAATGCGATCCAGCACAATGCTTGATCAGTGCATGCGGGGCAAACATCGATAACACGCGTCGATAATATGTCCAGCGCTATTTGTTTGTGTGATTCGGTATAACATTATAAGGCTGTTGATCTATCGTTCGTTAATGATTATAGGAATCTGTGAGTGTTTAGAAATGTTTCGGCTAAAGTATTTGCTTATTTTATTGTTACTGTTTCGTCACAGTCTGGTATTAAATGATATTAATGTGATTTTAAGAACGGCTCACGCTTAGATTGGAACAAGTATAACATTGTAATAAATTATTGATCAATAAACGAATTTTTGTGTATTATCTATTTTAAAATTATCTATTTTAAAATAAAAACAAGAACTTGAAACCATTAATGAGCATAGGTAAAAAAAATTAATTAAAATCTACATTACAATGAAACAAGGTTTTTATGTTTGAGTGTATGTGGTAATCTCCGAAGCAACTTAAAACGTATTTTATTATGAAACGTTTAAAAAAATACAATATTTTTCAATTGCTACAACTCATTTATAAATGAATAATCATTATTCATAAAAATGATAATTATCTTTAAATTATTTTCTGCATAGATGTTTTAAATAAAATGTACGTAAAAATATATACTCGGTCTCTTACAAATTGCGTAATTAAAATACAAACGTAATGTTCCGGTTAGATTAATACAAAAATGTTGACCAAGTACGAATTGAGTTATACGCTAGGGGTTCCGCTTGCAGGTTCCCACGACTTACTTCATGTATTAAATTTTTGGCCATAAGATATCAAGTGTATATACTATGAAAATATATCTTACAAGAATATGAAATTCACTCTTGTCAAAACTTCCTGCGAAACGCTGTACCGTCCATATAAGTGTTATGAATATTGGTTTTATGGAGCGAGAACAATAACCTATCAATAAATAAAAAATGAGAAATATTCTCATTAAAAGAAATCTAATTCGTTTAATATATATAAAAAAGATAATAAACGTTATTACTTCAAGCTATTTTTAGATCTCAGATCACAAAAATAAAAAAATTGAATCTAGGACACATCTCGATACGGACTTAATTAAGCGTGTCACACAGAAGCCAAATGATATGTATTATATATGAATATAATAACATAAGTGCATAAGTACATTTCTACATGAATATAACGAATTTTTTAAAATGTAGCTATAGGGAACGCTAATAATGTAATAAAAATGTAACGCATGAAATGCCATTTATGCGTAAAGAAAGCCGACGACAGCTTTTTGTGTACCAGTTGTCATTCCTACAAATAACTTATATGGAAACTGTGTAATTAGGTTACGATTAATTACATGAATTTCATTAGATATCAATTACGTATCATACATATTAACATGAACAAGAAATAAAACGTAGGCATTATTACATATATCTCTTAACTTAATTTACGATCTAAACGTCTTGAGTATAGTTTTTGTGTCGCCAAGAATATAGTTCTGTTCTAAGATTGCAATACGATAAGTTACTTTAAACTTCTGCACATGTCTTGCTATTTTACTCGTTCATAAATATCGTACAATATTAGAATGTCCAAGTCAAGCTTTTTTAATTTACGTATATTCACATTCAAGTCATAAAATCATTACAGACTATATCAATCTCATTAATTAACCAAACATCTGAGAATGGTTACGTGTTAAATTAATTTCATAAAACAGACTTAGATGATTAAATTTAATTTGAAGACATCCTGACCAAATTTCAGCCACAGCAGCCAATCTCAAGGACTAGCCTGGCAGGATATGTTTAGGAGCAGAAATGGAGCACGCTACAAAACATAGATGCATTATTTATCAATAAAGTTTAATGAATCGGCAATGCGAGGCGAACAATAAGATAACAAGACCAACGGCTAAGATATTAAAAACAATCACAAAATCTTAATATATATTTAATAACTTGACCAAGTAAGTAAACCCACGACCTTGGCTTGCAGCCCTATAAGCTATACAAGAGACAACCTAAGCAGCTTGTATGCGAAAAGCACATGCTCGGAGAGATTGTCAGATTTTTTTGATTGATGAAATATTGTACCTTGTCAGTTTCTTTCGGTAACATTCCGAACCGGTGGTAGCTTTATATTAAAATTAAAATTGTGATATGTCGATTCGAAAAGTCCTTGTAAGATCCTATTGAAATTATAGTAATTTTTGACTTTGATAGTAAATTTTGCCTTTGAAAATAATTCTCAAAGCTATTTCTAACTTTAGAGATTTTCGATAATTGACAAACAACAGTCAAATGCATAAAATGATACATACCGACGGCGATCGTCAAAGTTAGAATTTGCTCAAAATACCGTATTAATATCCAAGTAATTTCCATTTGTCCATCATTGGCAAAATGGAACAATAATACTTTCGTCATTTCAATACATTGTGGTCGCTTTGTAAACGAATTTATCAATCACTATTTAACTTTGTCTAGGCTGGTAGGAATGTTTTAATTGATTAGAAGTGTCGCCGACTGACGTAGGCGCAAGGTAATGGGGCAGCTTCGAATTGCAATAGATGGATAATATCCCGTTCAATTGGGGAGCATCCGGCATGCCCGGCAATTGTATTTATCAACGAATTGCTTTTCAATTGCTTATGAATTTGGAATGCGCGCACGAGTGCTATTATAGATTCCTGAGCCGGTCGAAAGTAATAGGATTCGAATTAAAATTGAAATCCTATAAATCGAAGTCATAGAGATCGTTCCGAGTAATTGAATCAAGCGTTATTTGAGTTGTCATTTTAATCGATCGTATTTGTACTACGTATGGCGGTGGCTTCGGTATGACGTTTGTAAGTCCAACGTCGGTTAAGTAACAAAACTAATTGTTCTGGCTTAAATATACGGCTGTTATATTTTAACGATGCGAAATCGATTATTCGAAACATGTATTGTGCGATATTATTTTATTGTTTTTATATGAAATTCGATACAGTTTAAAAAATACGTTTAAGAATAGATAGTTATGACAATATTTATGTTTTCTTTTTTAATAATTCAAAGTATTTTAATTCGTTCCGAAAAAGGAATAGAAACGATTTTCCAAAATATAAATAGGTTATGTATGGTAAGCATACCAAACATTTTGGAGATCATATCTTTTACCGAATAACAAGAACGTATTAATCTGCATTTCTGCGTCATTCTAAGAGTAGTCGTCATCTTTATCATCATCATCACCAAAACTGTTTGCGTTCTGCATATAAATATATACCCAATATATTAGTTACATTGTAAGCTAATAGTATCAAATATCATAAAATAATATTAAAAACATCATAATTAATCACCAGACACAGAATTTAACTACGTAAAAAAAGTAACATTTTTATTGTAAACCGTAGTTTTCAAGTATCAATTGACAGGTCGGGGTCATTGAAATTACTATTCTTATTTTCATCGCATATTATGTTTACCCGTCATGGCGTAACATCCATTGTCATGGCGGATTTCATAGATATATAATATGACGATTTCAAATATGTATATTACTTAACATAATTTCTAGTACAGTATCTTATAAATAAATAAATAATCACTTAAATATTTCATTCTTTATTATTTTATATATATGTAAATGAAATTGCGTTTATAATATATTCATCATTAAAACGTAGTTGAATTTGTCACGACACGATAATTTCTTATATAAATAAAAGCAACAAAATCTCAACTTTTCATATAATTACAGTCATTAACGGCTATTAAAGTTACAATATCGTTTATATAATGAAATATGACAATTACTTTAGAAAACATTTTCTCGTGTCACGCGATATAAATCTAGCATCGATTATCAGTTTTATTGTAAAGTTAATATCAAACGTTACGTTTTTATAACATTTGAAACAAGACCAAGATCAAATCAAATCAAAGTGTACTTTATTCGAGAGGGCTCTTGCGAGCACTTTTGTATCCTCATTTTACAAGATTAAATTAAATTTAAATCGGTGGTAGGTTTGGTTTGTAATTACCGAAAAGAAATCGCAAGAAACTCAGTAGTTATTCGACAACCAATTTACAAAGATAATTAAATTGTTATTTATCCTGCATGTTTCCATGCAGGATAAATAATCACCGAATAGTAATTCCACACTTTTTATCATCATAAACATTTATTAAGTAATACGCCTTATTAATTAAAGTTTTCTTCACATGTGGTTTAAATTTATTAATTGGTAAATTGATTTGAGAATTTTTATTTTAAATGCGAATACAGTGCCCGAGAAAGTATGAATTGACTTTGCAAAGACGGATACCTGATGATCTTATCTCATTTATTTACTCAAACAACTACGAAAGTCATATTAAATTATAAAACGCTTAAAAAACAAATGCACGTAATATTAATATATAACACAATCTTAACTAAAAATGTAGCTATTATTTTACAAATTCAACAGAATATATTAAAAAAATAACATTCCACTCTAAAATAGAATAGCACTCTATTAAATACAGATACATATAAGGACCTAAATAGACTGGTCGTTTTCAACAGAACATTCAAAGCGGCACAACTCGAGTTGCGGGCACCAAGGGGCTCTCAACAATTTCCGCCCGATAGCGGTCGGCACGAAAATTGAATCGGTCTACGATGGCGCGGACAAGGGCGGGCGGCGGTGTGTAGAACATGCCTAATACGTGAAATAGAATCTATTTTTGACTTTCCGTTAAATTATTGTTATATATATATATATATTTTATATTTTTGTAATGTTTTAAATTTAGAATTCGAATTGTTTACGTAAACTCCTGCTTTAAACAGAGATTTGTTTAACTATAATTACATGTCAAATTGATAACATTGGGGCTTCTAGAAAGAACCTCGGCAATTTAAAGTTTTTTAAAACAACATAGAAAAGATATATTTCATGAATATGTTTTAAAACGTTTACATGCATAATATTATTTACTTATCGTTAGTATGTATTGCGATATGATTAATATAATTGTACGTAATTCTCCATTAATATTGTTGTTAGCAGTTGTTTTTCAGAACGCAATAAATGTTTGTTTATTCTAATTGAATTTACCAACTGCTACTACCCTAACCGGTTTGAGTTTTTCCTTAATTAAATCTTATCTGGCGCGTTAATATTAAAACGTTCAAGGTTCAACTTGCTTTTGCCAACCGCCAAAGAGCTATACCAGCAGGTGGGACCGCGAGTGTACACAGGCACAAGGGATATAAAACCTTAGTTAACAAGTTTGGTGGAGCATTTCCGATGTAAGGGTTAGTTAATATTTCTTAAAGGGAATCTCTTATATCCGTAAGACGCGTCTCATCGCCCCAAGACATTTTGCATCCTTCGGAACAAGTTAGTGTTACTTAATAGTTATTATAATAATTTAAATTATTATTAAATCGTATATTTATACGTCTATGTACAACATATTATTCTGATAGAAAATGATATTTTAGGTTCGCAAGCAATCACCAGTGAAGTCTCTAGACCGAGCGTTTTCTCTCCGTCTATGTTGACATAATTAGCTTTACCTCATAAATTATTCAATATATAAACACGTTGTATAGTCAATGTATATCTTGTAACTCTCATAATAATATGATAATTCCATATCAATGAAGTGTGTTTACATAACCGGAACAAACATAAAACTTTCAATTCTAAACACAAGTATTTTCATATTTAGTTAAGTAAGAATAAGACATGAATTTAAATTTTAATTCTATATCGAGTTGTTAGATTAATGAAATTTAATTAGTAAAAATATTATATGCTGTTGACAGAGCGCGTGGCTGAAATCCGATATCAATTTTCAATGATCTTCAACGATATTTCTTTAGATTGATATATATTTAATCGTCTCTCATATTTTATAAATACTAAAGAAATATACAACATTTGAATTAATTTATAATTTTCAATTTAAAGTTATTGTAAGTGATCGATATTAAAATTTAATTTGTGTTTTTCTTTGTATGTACGTTTATGAATTTTTATTTCGTCTTCATATCTTAATAATGAACCTAACCTATAACCTAATTCATCTGATGCGTAATCACGATAGTATTATATAATTAGATTTTCATTTAATCAACCCTCAAGAAATTACTTGCATTGTCTATGTGTTATGCAAATGCATTAGTTTATACTTCATATAATTAATCGGAACATATTATTTCAAATTCGATTGTCATTAGAAATTGAGCGCAAATTATACTCTCGTAACACCTACCTTTACCGACTTAGCTGAACATTAAATATAGTCTAACATACTGTCCGAGGCATAAACTGAAGCGGGTAGAGATTTATATTTTAAATATATTTACTATCCATTTGATAAACCTTATTTTATTTCTGGAAGTAATATATGATGTTAGTTGTATTTTTAAATGATAACTGTATTAATTCTTACCATACTTAGAAACTATAGAAAATAACCTACGTAATCTACATCACATAAGTACTCTAAAACTAATTATATTAGGTGTCTGCTTACTCTTAAATAAATAATAATAATTAAATACGTCTTCTACATTAACTGCTAGATACTGCTACCTACTATCTATTCTATCACCCTCTTAATCCGTTGGGAAGGCAATGACGCGTGTTCAGATGCAGCACCAACGGCTAGGCACGGGTTTGTTTTGACTACCAAAATCCTAACTCCGGGCTTCTTGGCCAGGGGTTTAAACGGAGGAACATAAGATTTGCAGCCTTATGACGATGACACTAGACCGAAGAGGTAATTTAAAAAATATATGTTTCATATTTATTATAATAATTAACATATCTAATAATAACAGCATTTAAATAGAAATAACTTTTAACAATGCACACCGAGTGTCGTAACCGAGTCAACAAATGTTTATGTTTAAAAACTTTGTTTAAATAGAGTAAAGTAATCCACCAACTTTACTTCGAAACAGAAGTTATAAACGATTGTGTTCACATTACACTAAATCAACAAACGAGAACAAAGAATGTTTACAAGTTTTATCAGAAAATGTCATTTCATATACAATTTAGCTTACTCGAATCTTGCTACAAACAATTGTTTTAGCAACAATAAATGTTACAAGTTTTCTAAATAACATAACAAATGACGATCTTTATCTCGTGTTGGGTGATATTATTGAATCAATATATTTGGTTCTCTTTTTCTATATATATATCGAAGGTGAATAAATGGGTTACATAATGGTATAAGGTCAACGGCCCCCGTTGACAAGATGTATAAGTCATCTGAATTACCATCAATGCCAATTAACTACGATTTTAAATGTGAAGCCCATGTACCTGTAATTCACCCTTTAAACCAGTTCACTAGCAAAGCACGCCCTCACATTGTATTGTTTATCTTATTTACTAGTTAGCTTTACTACTGGTGAAGTGATTTGCGTGATTAGAACATACAGATCCTAAACCCAAGATAGCCTAGAGGTAAGAACCTGTATCGTAAGCGAAAATTGTGGGTTCGAACCCGGGTGAGCAACAATAAAAAATCTGTTCACCTGTGTATCCACAAATCAGCTTGTAAGCAGTAAGTTTCTGTCCTTCTCCTTAAACAGACATGAGGCCTTAAGATGGCAGTGGGATTTACGTTTATACAATACATTGTGTCTTAATTAAAACTTGTTTGGTGTCACCGATACGGTCACACAATAAGTAAGCTTCCTTAAAACGATACTTCTTTTACTAATAATAAAATCTTAATGATTTATTCATCTTATAAATGTTCATATTTATTTATTTAACAACCTAAATAACAATTAAATTATGCCACTACAAAACCACGAAAGCTTATCTTGATATGATTATGTTGACATGAGGGTACTGTATGTTGTATTGTACGATTACACTGGTGTGGCCGTAGCACAGAAATATTTAATTATAAAAAGAAATAACACTATAAGATAATTAATCTTAACTTTGAGGTCTCAAGAGTAATCTCGTTGAGTAATTTCGTCATATTCTTATAACTTATTAATGTATTAGCAAATATTATCCATAAATTGCATTCCCTTGTTTAGTTATTATATTAAGTACAAAATGTATTTCCATTAATGTTCCGCGATTGAGTTCACTATCTCAATAATATATATTACTATCTATAAAGTATTTTTTTATATATCTACTGTTATAAAGTATTCAACGTAAATGTCATTCATTATATAGTCGGGTTTTTTTATTTTAATAAAAAGTATTTTTGTTTATCAGATGAAATGCTATATACGTGAAATTTATTTATTAGAATTATAAAAATTATATCATAATAAGGATATTGAATTTTAATCTAGTTCTATATATATTTAATAAATAAAAAAATTGTTTTTTTTTTTTAATTACTTAATCATTTTGAAATACCGATATATTTTAATTTAAAATGAACTCTTACACAAGTGATTCTGTTGAATGAGCACTATGACCTCAGTCATAAAAGTTGCTTAGCGGGTGCTTTACCAAACACTGATTTCTCTCTTTCTGTCGTCACTGTTTTGACATATGAAAGTAGTAGACAGCATTTTATCACCTGGTAAATAATTATACATACAAAAACGTCAATAGCTTCGATAATGGTATACGGGGTGCCGAGCGATGTAAAGGTCGCAGGTTCGATTCTGACCCTTGGGCGATTGTCGTCCGTACTCCTAATATAAGCTGTACGCTTGATTATAGTAATCTTGAACTGGGCATTACTAACTTTATTTTTAAAAAAGACGTATACGGCAATAATTTAGACAATGTCATTATTATTAAAGGACGTTAACAATAATTAATAGGAATGTTTTTGGTAATCGATTAAAATTTATGTTTTTCATAGTAATAGGATATCTTTCAAAACTATATACATATATAAATGAGTCACGGAACACATAATGAGAAAAAAATATCATAATACATATATAAATCACAAAAAAAAACATTTAAAAAGTGCCGCAACAGATTCGATTTATAATTAGAGTAGGTCGTGTGATGTTAGGAAAAAACCTCTGTCACGTATTCCACCTGCCGCGTAAATACATGAAGGTGGTCGCCGCTTACGAACAAAAAGCAATGACGGTGTCAAAGCGGTAGTTAGAGTGATAGTGGGCACGGTTAGCACAAATAGCATTAATATAAACTGGAATCGAACGTTGCGCGCTATCGATTAGGAGCTGGCGTTTACAACAATTAATGACCTGCATGTCCCTAGGCCGACAAAGCTATGGCAAAACAAATAGACGCCGCGCCTACACGGTATACAGGCTGTCTGCCTACGCGTTCAACGGCCACGAAACGTTACTCGTATGTTTCATCTTTGAATTAGATTTTTGTATCTGATTCAGCTTTTTATGAAGATGACTTATCACTGTATACATTATGTATAATATGGTTACAACCACTACAGTCAAATAAATATAATTAAAAGTTTATCATTGATGGTAATTTCATTAGTTATTTTATATATTTTGATGCGTTACTAGTTATATATTAGATGTAATATTTTATTGTCACGTTTAATTAATTTTATATACCCAATTTAATATTAGATAACTTCTAATCAATAATTAATGAAACACCCTGTATTCTAGCGGTGCTGTGGGGTGCAAGAGCTACGCATTCGTGTGCGTGCATCGCGTCTCTGTGTGCATTAGTTTAGGCAGGGGTGCTGTGCTTAGACAATTTTAGTATCATATTGCAAAATAATGTATTGTCATATCGTGCGCCGCACACTTTACTATATTTAGGACGAGCTCGTTTAAACATACACTCGTAAGCTGATTTTCAGATATCGGATAAGAACTAATACATTTTTTGTTATACTTATTGAAAAACGAATATCATTTGTTGCAATTACATGATGTGATATCATTTTATATCTCTCGTAGTGATACCGTCTGTATCCCGTTCAAAATATAAATAAAAAAAATCATCCGCTATGTATACCGGGATAACCGAAAGCCCATATTATTAGTATGTGTGATTTGTAAATCTCTCAAAGACAATAATAACTCTAATAAAATATATTTATTTAAAATGTTTTATAGATAAGTTACATTTACTATTTATGATTAAAAATAGAACGAGTAAACTATAATTATAGTTCAACATTTATGAAACAGAATATAATATCAGTATTGACCGATTTGCAAGCGACCCGTCTATTTTAAAACATTTAGCTTTTAATTTCCGCTTAGTATTTTAGTATATCACAGGTCTGTTCATAGGGAAGAGAACAGAAAAAACGTTAACAAACGCAGTAATTGCACGCACTCATTCTTCTCTTTCCCAAGCTTTTCTATGTCCCCGAAGATTATGATAGACACATAATTTCCTCTCAGTTGTCTAACACTGTGAAGCTATTGTCAAAATATAAAAGCGTACCGTCTTTTTGTTACCAAACTACAACGTCACAGAAGTGTGTTGTTTTTGTTTAACTCAGGTTGTTCACGAATATTTTGAAGTAAAAATGTGTAATACCTAATATTGTGGATTTTTTTTAAGGAATCAAGTCTTTCACTAATAATATACTATTTTTCATTAAACAGAACTTAATATCCCAATTAACATGTCGTGATCATGTAAATCGACGCCATCAATTACGAATAAAAAGCGCGAAAGCTAAACACGAAAACGCGCTCACAATGTTACCGCGATCAGTTCGCAGCGTAATGTAGTGAGTGTTTCGAAATTACTGTTCGCATATCTGACGTACCCGCTCGAAATTCAAACGAGGACCAGTGGGATTCTTAACAGAGCCTCGGGCTCGGATCTGAGAGCTGAAAATCTGCAAAATCCACCGATACGCCGCAGGTCGCACGAGTATCGGAGTATGCGAAGCGGTATTTTGCGAATGGCAGTTACTATTGCTCTGTGCGAATTTTATGCGTTTTGTTGCGTTCTTTTATTAAATATTCAATTTTACACTTGTTTTTTATTACATAGATAACAATGGCTAATTTCTTAAATTTGGAAATAAAATAATTAATTTCTTTGTAACCTACTTACAGAAAAAGGTTTTTTTTGAATTATCGTTATTATATAATAGGAGGTTCATGTTAATTACATCAAAAATATTTATTTTCTAAATAATGTTTATTTAATAATTAATAAATAAAGGTATTTAAAAATTGACCTGAAACATTCAAATATTTTGCTCAACATTGAAACTATCACGTTATTCAACAAAAATAATACTACAAACTGTCTAGACTTTTATAAGTACTAATGAACTTTATCGTAGATTTCGAAAAAGTTTATTAATACTTAAAAAATGACGTTCCAATTGTTTATCATGACAGTACCGTGTCTGGTTTTCGACAAACTGCAAATATTTTGTAATTATAACATATGAATGCTCTATGTAAAATGATAATTATTATTCCGTGACATTCAAGTAACGAAAAAATAAAAATTAGTGGAACCATTTAGATTAAATAGTTTCAGCGTAATAATTATAACAACAAGACAAGGTAAGCCAATACGCAGTTGTGTTTTCATCATTGTTTAAAACTTATCTTTGTATCGAATCAAAAACAAACATTCGCACAACGACTCAGTTTATGCCTAGTATGTAAAAAAAATATTAAAAATGTCCTCTGAACTTGCACGGTAACAATAGCGAGCGGCGTCGCGATATGAGCGCAGCTTACAACCTGTTTATAAACAGCCTAACGATTTTTATGACCTTTTTTAGCTACTCAAAAAAAAATCCTTTTTACGCTTACCTGTTTAGTAACACTCTGTTTTATCTGTACCTCTTTCTGAGTTTCGTTGCCGTTTTATTACCAATTAATATTGAATACAGAGATTTTTATTGCCTTGATAAATTTGATTGAATTATATTCTTTTTTTTTCAGGTAAGTGAACAATATCGTTTTGTTTGGAGCTGGAACATTTCGATGAATTAGAGTCATCGAGCGCCGGTGGTAAGTAAGTACTGTTATTGGTTTAACAATGCCCTATTTACTCTAAACGATGAATTGTTGGTACTGCCTAGATACGTGGAAACTGTAATTTTGTAAATACAAAGCATATATTACGTTATCATTTTTAAATGCATATTTCAAGAGAATGGTATATTGGAAATTTGAAAAACTTTACATTTCGGCCGGAACAGGATATTATTTGTATTCGTCTTCTATTCATACATAATTGAAATATATATATCAACCAATTCTTTATATTCATTTGTTTAAATGCAATTATTACATACATATGATGGGTTTCATTTTTTTTTATTTTCACCTGAGGTCAATTTGCTTTGTTACAATGAAAATAACACAGAAGCGAAAAAGGTTACAAAGGCACTAGTTATTGCAATTGCGCAAATTTGGTTGCGTTTTTGTGCCGCCTCCGTAATGGACATTTGAAACAAAAGAGCTCGAGTGTTTTGAGGGAAGGTGTAGACAGGGCCGAACCTTTGTCGTTTGCACTTCGCGCCGAGTGTCAATGTTCTGTCTATGTTCCGTGGAAATTTCGCTCAAATTTTGAAATATGAATGAAATATGTCTAGTATCCTATTTACCAACCATCGTGCTTCATTAGGTAATTCACTAAAAAATCTACATTCAAACTGCGATTGAAGCATTTACAAAATTAGATGTAATTGGTTAAAAAAATATATAATTATTTACAATAGTACCATCATTTCGTGTTTGTTGTGGAAAATAAAAGCGCATGATTGGATTCTTCGTATTATAAAAAAACTCAGTACCGGTAATGGTTCGGATTAAGCGGATGCATTGAGAGTTTCAGGTGCTTCGAATGAAATTAATATGAGTTGAAAATTAGACGTGATTCCTTTTTTATGAAAGTATTAATTGCTTTTAAAACGAACAAACAAAAATACACGTAGAATTTAATAAATTTTTGAATAAATGTAAGCTATATAGATGAAACTTATTTTATGTTTAATCACTTAGTGAATCTAGTGAAATTTATTATAGAAGATTCTTCAACATTTTTCATTTCCGAATGGTTAAAACTAGGCTAAATGGATTGCTTAGGAACAAAAAATTAATTTAAGAATTTTAATTCTTTAAACACAGTTAAAACAGCTTTAGTTATTAAATTTCGCGCTAGCTTGTCGGCTTTCCAGGACTGAATGCCGTCTGAATGTTTCAAAAGTGTATTTTATAAAGTTTGACTCGGAGGGTGGCCGTTCAGGGAGTACCTATAGCACAAATTATAAATAATAGGCGAACGTTATTTTTCGAATACATTTTTCATTTTATATTGTACGGGAAGGCGGGTGTCGCGGAGGAGGCGAGGGAGTTAAAATAAAGAGAAGCGCAATTGAATTTTTAATATTTTATGAGGAGGGCCGTGGCGGAGCGCGCGGGGCCCGAAGCAGTTTTAATGGGGCTACGACGCGCCCGCCGCCGTTAGCGCTCAAGCTCCCGCTGAACCTGTCGCGCTATCCGCGAGAGCATCACGAACGCTGTTCTAATACAAGAACTAATGGAAAGTCCGCAATAAAAATTAAACGATAGTATCATAAAATATTGAACGATCTCTATCTATAAAACCTACTAGAATGTCGGAGAGTATCCGTACGAGCCCCGTCAAAGAGAGGCACGACGCGCGGTCACTCTAAGCATGCACTTTCGACGATATGTTAAGTGTGTCAAGTTCCTAAATGGATGCGCGTAGAGAGAGTATAACCAAATACAGCACTTGCGATTCGAACTGGAGTCTTCGTGATTTTAGGGACAGGTTTTTCGCATTTTAATTTCTAAACACTTGCAACTCGAAATTAAAGCGGAAAGTCAAGCTTGAGGCCTGACTTTCCGCTCGACTCAACTTTTTTAATCAAAGGTTTTTATTTCTCTGTGTGCCCTCACGATTGCAATTTCACATCGCAACCGAAAAAGTAATACGGGCAATAAATACAAGTATATACCTATAGAAGACAGCGATTTAATTTGTTAGCGTATTCATACTTTGAATCATTGAAACTGAAGCGTTACGTTGCCGTTTTTACTTTTAAGTGTCGTAGTTATATAAATCGAAATGTATTTTTCTATTTGATTTTAAGCGAATATTACAAGTGTAATTGAATTCGTGTAATATTATTCGTTTAATAAAAATGTCTAGAATATATTCCAGCGCATATAACGTACGCTTAGGATGGATTCGATTATAAACAAGTGTATGGAGATTAGTAACAAGGGCTTAGTGGCTGCCGGTCGGTAAACTTTTCACTGAATGATGCAGATTACTCGATGTCATCAGCTCGAGACACTAACTCGATTCCGCGTTACAACAGTTGCACGTTCGTCGTCCTATCGGCATAAATAAATCTTATTTCCGTTCAAAGTAAGTGCCGTTCAAGAACCATTGTACAATGATACTGTATATATAAATTAAGTACAGTTTAATTTTTTTCTCAAAGAATTACAAATATTTAATTTGGAATTTATCTACATTCCACGATGTTTTCATTTGTATTGTTACTGTTGATATTGACTGGCAATTGTGGTAAGGCATGCGTCTTACCATTATAATTTGTACTTATTAGTTATTGTTAATTACACATAAATTACTAAATTTTGTTTTTAAAAAGATGATTGTTGTTATATGCATTGTTTCCTCCACAGGGAAGAAGAAGGATGTTTTCTCCACATTTGTAACAAATATACCATTTAATCCGATAACATAAGTTACTACTTGGGCGAGTTTTATTCGAATATAGTTAAAGTATCTCATGACGTATGACAGATAGAATAATATAGTTCTATTGTTGTTTCATATGTTTTTTTATTTATCAATATGAAAACAAAATCATCCGATACACAGAATTAAAAATCGACGACACGATAGTAGGCTATGTACGATACGCCATTATAGACAACGATACAATTAACAATGGCGACACACT
This sequence comes from Nymphalis polychloros, assembly GCA_905220585.2. NCBI lineage: Eukaryota > Metazoa > Arthropoda > Insecta > Lepidoptera > Nymphalidae > Nymphalis > Nymphalis polychloros. The sequence continues at coordinate 14,505,381 of HG992241.1, read as the reverse complement.
CAACTGAAATAATTAATGAAGGTTGAAATATAACGAAAAGATAATATAAATAATAATTCAGTGGTTTCATTAAAAGTTTCTTGAAACTATTGAGGTTTTGACTGAAAGTTTCGTTCGGGAATTGATATCGTTATATATTGTTAAAAAACGATTTATAGGTTAGATTTGTATTTATATGATATCTAAGAAACGCAAATGTATGTTTTATTCGAAAACGAGGCCGCGTTCTTGGAACCTCAAGGCAGATTTGAGACAGGTCTGGTGAATCAATGTGGATTCATTTATACAAGAGAATTCAATCGCTAATAGACGGACGCTTTTGCGAGCTGTCTCGTTTAAAATGTACTGAACCCGAAGCATAATAAGGACTATTCCTATTTTTAGGGGGTTCCTATCGCCGAGGAACATACATGATTTATACCGGGGCCTAATACAGATAACCAATGCGATAGTCAGTCGTCGTAGCGAGTAAACTTTTACCGAATTATGCACATTACGACGTGAGTGGTTCAACGACTAACTCGATTCTCCGTTACAACGGAAGCACGTACGGCGTTATATGGGCCGTGTCTATGTTTCATACGTGAATTTTTTAACATTTAAAGCATATTTATTTTCATATCGAACCATTAAATATGTGCAAATATATTTTTTTCAAATGTAAGTGAACCTTCTTTTGTTTACATAATTGATGTGACGGACGATGCAATTCATATTTATTTGTTAAAATTAAAGTATAAAAGTCATAGTTATAAGCAATTATTGTAACAGTTGCTACCTTATATGAATAACTGAGGCTCTATAAGGAACAGCTTGTTGACAGCGGTAAATATACTGCGGAGCAATTAGTATTATTGCTTCACAAACATATCGTCTATCGCGGAATGCATGTTATAAAAATTCAAGGGGTGTTTTTTTTATTATATCAGGGGGTGGCATTGTTGACATAAGAGGGATGTGACAATTATGTGGCGACTGCAGCGGACCATAATTATTACCCCACGTTCGACAATAAAAAAAAAAACTATTTTCACTCGGTTTTTAAGCCCTCGCCTGAAACATTCCCAATTCTAGACTACAAGGCAAGTATCAAAGCTATTTTTTTGACCCACTTTGTTCACAGAAGAATTTTTTACTTCCAAGCTAGAACGCTGTTTCGGGTAAAAATTGATTCTGATGCTTACACAGGATTTTGTTCGGAAAAATCGGGTGCAACGCGTTTAAGAGCTAGATGTTTTTCGGAAATTCATTTTCCTACAGCGTGTAAACCAGCGTAAGCTAAAAATGTACGTATTTTTAAGAATGAATCTTAAATATCGCTTGTTACGTAATTCCCATCATACTACCCCTAACTCTGTAGCCCGTTCATAACAGCCCTCTTTTGTAAGGGGTCTATACATCATATAAAACTAATTACTTTTACTCCATGCAATATGAAAAACTAAGGATATTTTTACTTTTAAAAATGTTATAATCGCTATTCAATCGAAAACGAAAATTGATATGTTAAATCAAATGAGACACCTAACGCTTATACGACATAACATACGATCAAGACAATATAGATATACAAATGGCCGGTGTCGTATACCATGTCGTGTCATTTGCCACTAATAGTTTTGATACTGGATCGCAATATCCTGCTATTATATTATGTTTACTTTTTACGCGAACACAATATAATGAACGCATTCTATTCTTCCGATATTGAATAATATGCCCGAGGATAGAGTTCGCTGAATTTATCGTAAACCATCGATTATATGTTCTTGACAAATAATTCTTAATTTAAAAACGATTATAAATAAATACAAAATTAATTTATGGAATGTTTAAATTTCAATTATGATACGATGTAAAGACAACACCTCACGATGTCAATTATAATTTACCGTCTTGTATATAATATTTTTTTAATTCGAATACTCAGATTGAAAACGTTTAATTGGTTAATTAAACACAAAGTAAGTAAGACAACTCAATTAAATAAAGAATATATAAAATTATAATGTCACTATATAAAGCTTTCCTTGACACTATTATAACAACAATTCCGACATCTACCTTCGCCTTCATGTTAATAGAAAAATATTCTGAATCTAATAAAGAAATGTGTGCAGCGCTAAAGCTGGCCGCACACCGACGTTATATAGTTATCACAATTAATTTTTCATTGTTCTAACTCCATTTAAAAAGTAGGTCGTTATTTCCACATTCATTAATTGTAGCTGTCTGTTCGTCCATGAGAAGGTTGCAAGGTAAACGGGTCATGCTGTCGTCTGGGAGTCTGACCCACATAGCCACAATGAGCTTCCGTAAACCACCACGCAATTAAGCGAAACACCAGACATAAAAAATTACCGAAACAAAAGGGGGCCCCACCCGCCGCTACAATTTATCATAGCAAATAAAAATACGGCGAATTAAAAAGAAAAGGACGAAGAAAGCGAAGAGAGAGGGAACGACAATCGTTTCGGAGCCGAACGTCCAAAATATAATGCCGTTTATTTTTTTATGGCCGGCCAGGGCGAGCTTCCGAGGGGAGGATTCATAAAATCGATACTTGAACGTGACCAATTAAAAAACGAACCGCTTGTCCGATTAATGTTTAATATGTTTGAACTACATATTTAACTAATAATTACACATCCGTTAGTGACGACGGCGTTAATAATTTTTTCTTTCTAAATAAAATTTATGGTTAATGATACCTACATAAAGTATTTCTATGTGTTCTTAATATAATCTATTCTAATTATTGCTTCAAGTTCTTACGTCGAAAATGCCTTATAATGTTTTTATCTCCTCGCTCCTATTTTATTATTTCTAAATGGTAATAATTTAATATTAATAATATTTAATTGTAACTTTATTATAAATCTTTTCTTTTTTTTTTCACTTTTTTTTTTCCTTTCAATGTCGAAATATTGTTACTTAATGTTAATCAAGCACTTTAATATTTAATTATATAATTGTAATCGGAGCAAGAACGCTATGCATGCAGTTTTTGCTTTTGAATGGGTGTACATAATGTACACCCATTCAATCATCTTCTTATTTTGTACATGATTTATTGGTGTGTAATTTATGTAACATCCGCTAGCAAAACATAAATAAATAAATAAATAAATAAATCATTTTTAAATACCGTAAACCTTTATCAGTTTCGTGCATGTAACATTTAAACAATAACAGTCCTTACACAGGAAGTATCTGATTTGAAGTCTCTTGTAAATCTGTGCCTTACCAAGAATGAATGGAGAAATTCCTAATGAATCTCAACCCAATGGTCTCCTCTTGTTTTGAATTGGTAATCTATTGGTATCAAAGAGCCGTACTAGGTGGCTTAGCCAATTAATTATTTTGCTTTTAAAAACGTCTACCATCAATTACTCGTCTCCTGGAGAACCATTGAAATTGTCATTATATATTACATATTTTAACTATCTTTGAAATTTCCGTTTGATTCACAACTTTCGCTTTGAGTTGCAATCAACTTGTGAGTAGCTATTTGTTCCTCTCCCCTTTTTCTAAAACCTCGAGCGACGGCAAATAAGTGTTTCAGTCGTTGGGTCGTAGTCGCGAAATTGATTATTACGAATGTTACTTTCCCGATAATTAAGGAGAGATGAGCTTGTTTACCTCTCAATATTACATTTTCGAGTGAGACGACGCGTCGTGCATTTTATTTGCTCTATACAAATGACACTTTGTTGGTTTTTGTAGAGGTTCGCCAATTATTTAAATAGATGATTTGTTTCTCAATACGTTTATATGATATTACAAATTGTTCATCCATATTATAATAGTACGTTAATTGGTTATTTAATAATAGATTATTTTCTATCTATTTTGTATTTTTTTTAATTGCTATAAATTCCATTATTAATATTGAATGGATTTAATTGAAATTAATTATCTCTTATAGTAGTGATGTAATTTTCACGAGTCCGGACTGCTTTCACCTGCGTGTCTTACTCAAGTGGTGGAGAGAAACACTTGCGGGATAAAACGGAGGGGACAAAGTAATTCCCTCTATGAACAATGCGTTATCACAACGAGAAAGAGTTATATTACTTGACGCGACACCAAAGAGTAAGGACAGTCCTGAACCACTCAGTACCGCTTTTGTTCCCATTTGACTCTTTGTTGCCGACGATTGTATTAAATACCTAAGGATTCATGATAATAAAAAAACAAAAGATAATTCCTTTGACCACTCAAACATTTTCATATATTGCTGTACAGTTTGAATTTATATATATATATATATATGTATATATTCAAACATAATCGGTGTACGCGTTTCAATCATTTTGAGGACGCTTGTTGTAATGTTTTACGTAGCTGACCTTTGTTCACTGGCCAATTTATAAATATAGTTTCGTAGCTCGTCTCGATTCTATTTATTAGACAAACGGTCAAATTTATGATAAGTGACACTTACTACTACTAATGAATTCAGCTCAGCATCATCCAAAATGTAGTGCATTATCAAAATAATTCGCTTATAGTGAACCTAAATCAGATGGTTACGTGTCCGCGTCACATCGGCTCGTCATCAATGTATGAGCATTAAATCACGAAAACGAAATACATTCAGTTTCCGCTCGTACCGCTATCTATATTCAGATCAAGTTATTGTGACGAACTTAAAATAGCTTACGTATAAAATGAGCGCGCATACTCTGAGAGTTACTTAATCTTTTAACTAACAAAACCGTCGTCATATAGTGCGGCGTACAAAATCGATACAAAGTTTTAATAAAGCCTAACATTGCAGATGTCACGCGCCGCGGAGGCCTGCCGAGGCCTGTTCACCTTTGATCCCTGCACGCCGCAGCCTCTCAGAGGCTACTACTCCCATTACTGTATGCAGATTTTATACTTTGTGTCATTTTTTGTGCGAACGCCGCGCCACCCCACCTCTCTCCCTGTCGCCCTCGCGCGGGAGCTTTACTTAGCTGATGACTTATTAAGAGCACATTCTTCAGAGGTGTCTGCCTGTCGCGGCAGGTTTAATGACGTGGGTGGTTGGCTTGCCGATTCCCTTCGCCGCCTGTTTCGTGGCCCACTTTTATTCAAACAATGGTATGGCGTATTGAAGACTGAATCGCATCTTTTTTATTTTGCACTTTGTGTTCGCTTTTTTTATTAATAAGTGCACCGCCGTCCGGACTTTTTATCTTCGTAGTTAATCCACGTCACACGAATTTTGGTGTGATTACTGCGAACGGTGCGGACGGATGACGTTTGATTAAAGTTTTATCCATTGTTTTGTTTTTTTTCTAGAGAATGTAATATCATAGCACTGGCAGTGAAACCTTTGAATCGACAGTAGTACTTATGCATGTAGGGGAAAAAGAATTATTACAAAGATATGTTTTCACTTTTGAACTATAAAAAATTCGAAATAAATCGAATAGTTAAAACTAAGTAATTTAGCCTAATGCTAAATTGTCAGCTGTCAGTTTTGTTGGTACAAACTATTAAAGACTGACAATGTATGATTGAAAGGGCTAAAGGCGTTTCATTCTCAGTTCCGTCATGAGACACGCAATCGAAATTGTTTAAATAAAAAACTGCTTAACCATCCAACATCGTACAATACTGAAAAAAATCCATTAAAATATGACACAAACTATTGAAATAAAATGTTACTTCCATATAATAATATCGATAAATATAATAATACATTGTGGAGACTATTCACTAATTCAAGTCGCCACAAGTCATTGAACTGCTGTAAATTAACTTATGGGATACGAAAAAGGAACTCGATCGGTTGAAATTAACCCGGCCCGCGTCGCTGGCTTTACGCCATGATATTTAATCACTTTAATAAAAGCATAAACCCGGCCACAGCACCGGCCACAGAAACAATGGCTAACATATGAAATAAAACCGTCCAGAAGTCATCGTCTGATACGTTACTACGCGAATTGATTCTCATACACATAAATACAATACATAATTAAAAATTTTATTTTATATGCACATGTAATCAACTTTAAGTCACGTGAAGGCGAACATATACGAAGCAAATACATGTCTATTAATCTTTAAATATGCCCCTTCTGCTGTTCATGCACTTAACCCTACAATGCATTAGAAAAATATTTATTTTCATCTCTATACTTTAAGATGTTTATGTTACGCTTTATTTGTAATTTACGGTCGGTATTGTATGCACTTTAAGTTATTACTCGTTTTATTAAAATTGTATTTTGACAAAATGTAGAGGCAGTTTTGTTGAAATTAAAAAATATTTACATTTTTTAGTCTGGAAGTACAATGGCATATTTATGACGTTCATTTTCAACTTTTTTTATTATATATCACATAAAATATATAGATACAGCAGAATTAAATTCGCTTGCATGTATAAAATTCCAATTTTGCCTTTCAAAAAGTTTCTCTAATCCCCATACTGTATCTCGTGCAGGAACTATGTTGTATGTTATTTATACAAATTTGAATTTCGATATAACAAAAAAAAAAAAAACTTGCTGATTCTTCTCGGTAGAATCGATATTCCGAGCCGGTGGAAGCACTCGATGGACCATAATATGTACTTGTAAAAGTATTTGAATAAAAAAAATATATTGATATGACTCTCCAAAAAAAAAAAAAATACCTATTCTGATAAAATAAAATATTTGTACTGATTGCTGAAAATTAAATAGATTGTTCGTAAAACCGAAAAGTGCTTTAATATAAATTTTTCAAAGTTGATCGGTTTTAAAAAATGTTATTAACAAACGCGCCTCGGTTCGCGTTCCGAATATTAGAAATACAGTTCTATGTCCTTTGATGTATGTATGTACCTAGATTTTAGTGATATTACGTCGTGTTTGCGCTGGCTTTCCTATAATGTTTTTTTATTACGCTCACATTGTGATTGAATTTCGCAAGAGTACTCCCAATCCATTAATATAGTGATACGCGGTATGTATTTAGATAGATTATGCAACCCTTTGTGACGCATATAAATAAATCTGAAAGTTACTGACATTTTGCTTTTGTCACAGCTAAGTATCATATATTTACTTTGCTTTGGAGTTGACATAACTAGTTTTGTCCGGATATTCGATATCTTTAATACGCTTACAAAAAACGATATTACATAATATTTTTATTGTCTAAATTGTAAGCGTATTCAACTGAAATAGTATTTTGAATTAAAATTGAAATTTGGTTTGTAATATTTCAAACTTATTTGCCGCGATCGTCCGGGTTAATATAACATTGAAATGCTTTTCCTTATTCGAATTACAAATGTTATAACTTCGCCTTTTTATTAATGTCTGTTGTGACCATTTTTTCCGTTTGTCGGAATTACTACAATTATGTCTTTTACGGCGTGAATAAAGTTCAATAATCGCTGGTATATAATCTTATCCAGATCACATAACTATAATATTGTAATTAAACACATCATACATATCACGATAAGGATAGTTTATTAACACGAAATAGAAAATATGCTATTTAAAACTTACTATTCAAGTTAGAGTAATTTTAGATATTATAAGTATCATCCACCTATTCTTTATATTATATTTTGCATTCTCAAGTAATAGGTAGTAGTAACGAGATACACGAACAAGTTCGGGTCAAGCTTTATACTTTTAACTTCTTGCCGCCGAAGTGACGCCAAGAACGATAACCTTTATATACGATGCAGGGTGGTCATAATAGAGCTATGTAATAATCATGTTACAGTCCTGACAGCGGCGTCAAGTTCATTGAAGACATGCAACACACCAGCGGTCTTTTTACGCTGCGTGCCATTCAATTTAACGCCTACAGTTACACCATATACACTCTTTACTTTTCCAAGAAAACTGACGGTGTCTTTAATGTGACGCACACTATAATGATCGTTTACACACACAAACAATTTCGCGCACGACAAAGTGTGTAAAGAAAACTCATACCAAGATATTAGCCGATAATAGAAGTAATTTTTTTGAAATCGTTAACAGTACATTAACAGTTGTCGAGAACAATGCATATAGAAAAAATACATGCAATTTAGTGTTTATGTTTACGCTGTTCCGCTTGTATTGGCCGTATTTGATTTATGCACAGCTGGACGTTGAAAAACGATCGTTGCACATTGTGTTTTTCTCAGTAGACATTATTTGCGGAGCTTTGATGAAGTTCTATTTCCCTTTGAAAGAAATGTCACGTATTGACAATTGTATTATTACACGTTTTCAACTGTTTTCATTTTTATAAAATAATTACAAAAAAGGGACTATTAAAACTGCTAACCAAAATTGCAACGATAGGTAATTTTCATTGGGAAGTTGATCGAGAATGTTCTGTGTGCATGCAATCTTTAATAGCGTAAATGGTTTCACGTACCTCTTACGAGCGGCGAAATGGCATCGGTGGTCGCCCCGCTCCCGCTCGCGCCGGTCGGAATGCCGTCGAAGTGTTACTCTTTTGTTAGTTAATAGACCTGTACCAGGATTTGGCGCGCCCGCGAGGTGCAGCCCTCTTTCCGTCCCCTTGTGCCGCATCCCCACGATTTTTTTCTGTTTTTGTTGCCTTACTTTTTCTATATGAAGGTCCACTCACTTATTCATGCCAGCGGGATTGTAGTTTTTTCTACTTTTTGTATGCGCCGTATATAGATATTTTGGCTACCTCCTATTTTTCCCCGGACTATAAAACTCGACCGGGTCGTGTACTTTTTTCGCGGTGCCCCTACTGGGGCGTTAGGGGGAAGGAGGGGGGGTGAAGGGTGTTCGCAGTTAGGGAATTATTCATTGCCTACCCGCGCCGAACGAACTTCCCGTTATTTCTGTTTGTTATGAATTATGTCCAATGACTTTTCCAACGCCCGGCTTTCTTTCGTTTTCGCTAATTACTTTTTCTATAGAAACTATAAATCTTTTGTCGCACCCCTAATCGAATTTCTTTATACCTGAACGAAGCACTGTTGTGAACGCTCCTTGATCCAATATTTAAAAAAAAAACTTTTCACATTTAAAAACAATTTTATTGTTGTTTACAAAAACTCATCATCAAAGTCGTACTTACAAGTGACTGCAATATATTCAAATGCTTGAGAAATATATAAAATTTAATTGGTATTATAACTTATCTTGACGCACACATTTATGTGATAGTTATGCTTTGTTTTTGCAGGCATAGGTTTGTCAGTGTTCTCATATGCATTAAACTTGAGAATTCTATGTGGCGCCATCCACCTTATCATGGACTAACACTTCCGAGCAACAGCTCGCATTATGCACGAAATAAGCAATCAGTAGAACAAACCACTCTACGTCGTAGATGGTCTACGACACTGTTCTACGAGCTAGCGTGACGTAGATGTAGCTCAGCTCTGTTATAAGTCGAGATACTAGACACGCATTGTTTTCCACTGCTAACGTTCCAAACGCTAACAAAAGATTCTAATTCACACTCTGTTGCTTACTAAAATATGTAGAAGAGCCCGCTCCCGACCCGCGGTACAAATTTGAATTTCATGTGTATGTTTCGTTTATTACGGATGCACTCATTAATATCTTAAGTGATGTGTGTAGTTCAGATTTATACGACTTTCGACCCTCGGTCGCGTGTGCACGTTTGAAAATTCATAGTTGACACACACCTGTCTCCGTTTATACAAAGCACGCGTTAAGATTATGTCGGATGAAAAATGCTGCAAATTGTATGACCCCCTCCATGAAAAAACATTATCATTACTGGCACATCCGGCGGGATATCGTTTTGCATGTAAATCTGGAGAGCCGCTTAGCGTTTCTGTGGTGAACTTGTTAAACGGGTATTTTTGTTTATACTAGACCCATTGTGAATCATTTAACGTGCGATAAGATGTGTACTCGCACCTTATTCAACGCTCTGTAACGTCCTGTATCGTGTACTTTGAAGCGGTAAATTGAACCGCACCGTTGAATGATAGAAATATTAAAAACAGTTAACTTTAATAGATATCATTTCCTATATAAAGTTTAATAAAGGAAGCGCATCCAAGGTTTGTCGTTTTTACTTTCATAGTTTTATCTAGCGCTTCAGAATTTCAATTCAGCTTTTGAAATCGCGCAGAAAAACTTTACAAATAATTGAAAAGAAATCTTACAATTCAATTCCCCGCTCAAGACTTTACAATAGCTAGTTATTAAAAGAGTCTTGGGTCGTATCTATAGCTTGATTCTATATATTTTATTCTATTTATTTTTTATAATAATCAGTGCTATATCTGTCTCTTCACCAGGTAGAGAAGATTATGAATTATTGACATAATCCTTAAACTCGGCGTTAACGATTTGAGATTTAGGGGTCGGGGGGTGGTTAGTGGCCACGGCAACAGCCCTACCAGGATATTTTCCAATCTCCTTTGAATGATCAACACAATCTTTTAATTACTATTCATAAGCATAAAACGCATTTAAATTTCAAAGCCGGCATCTTCTCAATACATAAAATATTTTAGATAATTACTTTCTAAAATTGTTAAAGATATATTTAATCTACAAAAATATATATTTAGTATATATATGATAATGCCTTACTTTTAAATCTATTAAACATATATGAAAGTTATACCAGAAGATGCTGTTGATGTCTCAGAGAGATGTTTCAGTATATAATATTATAATAAGTATTATAAGCAAATCGCAGTTTCGCCTGTTTTAAATATAGACTATTGACGTGAGTCGCGTGAATTTCATGTTCTTGTCCTTTATATATCTTTTAAAAGCGCTACTTTGAGAGGTTAAAGCTCCATTCACGGGTCCGTGTTTGTGGATTATTATGTGAGCGAATGTCGCGATGTGATGGTCTTTCACGAAAAAGGATTCAGTGTTTGTCCCATTCATTCGCGCGGAGCGACGCGACAGGACAGGGCCGACCTTGATGCGTTTTTTTTTTATTGAGACATTACATCTTTTTCAAAGGGATTAGTTTTTATTAATTATAATTTTTTGGCACAAATACTTGACCCGGATTGTATATTATTAAAAAAAAATCACAGTTTTAATTTTATATACATGAGCATTAAACATTTGGCGGAATGCTTGTTTTTAGTTGCACTTAATAAATGTCGTAATTAAGCTTCCAATCCTGTTTACATAAGCTACAGTGTGGCAGCTGGCAAAGTTTCAATTTATTTACCCCTAACCCAGTTCTCCAAATATGAAAAAGTATGAGCAACAGAAATAAATTCGATTTCGTAATTTAAATCTAAGAACGTTTTTTTTTCTTTACATTAAATTTTCCGTTGAGCGGTAAATGGGAAAATGCTGTTGCAATTCGAAGCAGCCGCTCCTTTAGTTTCTTGTTACGATTTCTTTCAGTTCCTTCCCTCGGGAAAGTGTTTATTATTGCATATTTTAATTTAATTATAACAATCGGTGTACTTTAATTCGGTACAAGTAAATGGTTTATGAGGTAAGCAGGGCAACGTAGCAAAGCGGTCGCTCGTCTGCTAATTAATGTATCGTATGAATGCGGCCCTGTGCGTCTTCGAGGCAGCCCCCACATTAATAGAGGTATGGCACAAGCTCCTCTGATGTTCTGACAAAGGGTTGCGCGAGACGACTATTTTTATTAAAACCTACGGCAAAGGCACACTTTTTTTAATAACTTATGTACGTACGTGCGGGTCGAGCCATTTGAATTGCACTCCGGGTGCCGTTTGCGCTCGCGCGTGGTTTTTTTTTTGAGAAAATTGTGGAGTGACTCTTTGTGAGCGCGGGCTTTGCCGCCTTGAGTCGCGGGTTTGTTTCGAAATACTTTCCTTTTAACCCTCGCGTGTCTATGCGCGTCACATTAAATCGATTTTAATAACGATTATTCTATTTGCCTGCTACTAAATATATCCCTTTAAATATTCGAGAGATGAGATTTAAATATGAGAGAGATATTAACTAGTATAGTTAACGAATATCCAAGCTTTGGTGCTTATATGTGGCATTTGTTTTATGTCAACATCCAACTTTAACTAAGTTACTTACATGTTACCTTTTAAAACAAATTTAGATTGTGTATGAAGTCAAAAATTACAGCATAACTGTAATACAAGTGCATAAGCTTTAAAATATAGTTCAATTAAAACTAACAGAAGTATGTATAAGGGATAAACTTATTTTGATTTAAGTATTCAATATTGTATACGGCTGTAGTCGTTCACAGTGAGTTAATGATATTCCTAAACACTAAATACACAAAAAGAAGACATATTGTAAGTGATGAAATGAGAGTTCTTTTTATACATTAACGTATTCATAGGAGTGACGCGGCGCGTGTCGCAGGTACACGTGTTACTAGCTCGCTAAATGAAACGTCACCAACGAACCTCGTAGACGAAAGACGCTCCGAATTAAAAGGAATCAAATATGAATGGTGTATGCATGAAGCATGAATAACTCAGGCCGCTCTTGGCAGCCCGGCGCGCCGGTACTCCCCAACAACTAAAACAGATACATTAATAATGCGTTTGCTTACAATGCGCTTTAAATGTAGATCCACAGGGCGTCCCTCTCGCGCGGCTGTCTCGCTTACACGTCAGCGCCGGCTCATGCAAAATGCACGCCAACGCGACTAACGCTCCTTCACTCTCAAGATAATACCGCCCCTCTCCCAGTCCGTAATCGGGTCCATATGGATGGTCACTCATATCTAACGCACGCGACATATTTGTGATGCGGTGCACGATTGATTCTACTGGAACTCGCCCTAACGAACCAGTCCCTCACACAAACAAACTTATTTTGTTTACGATTCGTTCAGTTACTGAAGCGAGAATGAGACAGAATTAACGTAAGATGTTTTAAACAATTCAATAAAAACAAAAATATATTTTGAAGTACTATCACAAAAAGTGATTCAGATATTCTCATAAGGAAGAATGTCATAGTACATTGTGCTTAGTAGTATAGTGACTTATTTACTTTAAAGTAAAGTAGTAAAAAATCAAATGATATTCAAACATTCCATTCAATTGAGACAATACCAAAGTAATATTAAATAACTTCTGAGAGAGACCAAAGAAGTGAAATGTAAAAATTTGTTAAACTATACCGCACCGTTATAGTTTGTGCTGGAGTTGAAGATTCTTGGAACTTTTTACGTAGAATATTTCAAACGGAATTTCTTACAATACCATTTTTATTAGATACGTATTGTTAGTAGTCATACAATACTATTTTTATTTATTAATGGTTTTCATTATATTTCGAACAATGTTTTATTTATTATAAGTTATGAGACTTTCGTGAAAAGCGATTGTTTCATTACAGTATAGCCTCCAACGGTTCAAACTCTTCGTTATCCTTTAAGCGCAGTGGTAACTTTGAATCAATTTTATTTTTAAATTTATAAAATTGACTTGGACATATTTAATATATTCTTATTTTATATATTAGAATATAACCAATGTATGTCTGGCTTCTCGATATGCATTATGTATAGTCAATATGGCTAGCCGAGACTGAAAATGTGAGTTTGAATAAACCATTAGACATGGCGTGTTTCACTAAATTATGTATTAGTTTTGAGTAAGTTAGGTACCTTCGGCGGTCGTCACTAAGTACGGCCAAATGTTTTATTTAATAAACACCAAACTTGCTTACAAAGTTTATACGGTTTCGCCACTATTTGTGTAGCCGGTGATAAATTTTAATGGCCCGGCCAAGGCTTGTTTGTTCGTCCACTGTTTGACTTTTCGCTGTGTCGCCGCGTGTTTTTTTACCCGATATTATAAAGTTGCCTTTTCCTTTTTCTGCCTTGTTTAACGTGAAAATACGTTGAAAGGACAGTGAGAACAAAATCCAATAAGGTTTTTTTTACTTGTTTCAAGGAAATAAATATTCTCGTTATTACATTTTATAGGTAAACGTTATCGAATGTTATATACTCGTGTTGTTTTAAAACCGCTGTCATTATGAGATTTATTGGATGTGGCGGTATGTTAAAAATCAAATGTTAATGTGAACTATTCATTATCCTACTTTCAAGATTCAATACTTCGAGAAGTCGCTCAATTTTTACTCGAATATAATTTGGGGTTTGCGCCGTAATATATTTTAAATAAAAAAATACAATACCGATCAATCATCATCATCAGGCGATCTAATTACTAGCTGCTGCCCTAAAGCACCATACCCTATTTTTATTTAAGCGTACTTATTTATATTCAAATCCCTTTGTTACTATGACTTATCTCCGACAAATATATATAGTGCTGTGAACATTTGCAAATATACAAGTTTTACAGACAAAGTTTTTTATCTCTTACAGTTTTGGCAGCGTTTGCTTTTAAAGCGCCCGGACCGACAATTATCTCTTCAACTACGTTGACATGATAAGCTGCATGTAAAAAAAACATACAGCCTATGTTTGACTGAAATTACGTGGACGTTTCATATAAAACTTATCTTTAACGTGAATATCAAGAAACGATCTAAGCTTAGCTGACATTATAATTAATGATAAACTTTTAATACAGATCGTTCTAATACCATCTACGTGATCGAAACCTAAAATGTGTAACAGACAAAATGAATGTAAATCTTATTCCTAATGAAATGATTTAAAAGTTGAAATGCGCGGTTTTTTCGTAAAGTTTACTATAATTGTATTGCTATTTATTCTGTAAAACTGCGAGTTGGCGACAGGGCAACGTTGGATATAATTGTTTACCGCTTTTCAAAGGCGTGTTTTAATTACCTTTTTGTTTTATTTTTAATTATTAACGCTTTGAGGGAAACTCGGGAACTTTCGATTGTTATTCGCGTTGCGGTGTTTTTGTTTTCATATTTGTTTTGGTCCTGGAGTGTACAGTTAAATATAATGCAACGATTATCTTATAACGGAGCGACGAGTTCAAATAAACCTCACTAGAAAATAAATTAACTTGAATTATTAACCATGCCAAGATGCAGTGTTCGTTATTCAAATAGGCTAGGAGATAAGACGTATTTTTATTTATTTCGCTTAGATAGGTAGACTGACAAATGGACCACGTGATGACAAATGACTATAGACATTGCTATGGAAAGTAATATCAACCATATCTTAACCATTTTCAAATGCTCTACCAACCTAAATGTTATGTCCTTTGTGACTATTTAGGCTGACTCACTCGCGCTTCCGACTGGAACACACACACAATTATTGTTTAGCTGTAGGATTTATAATATGTGTAACCTACCCAGACGAACATACACAAAGGTTTAAGGAAAATTTATAATAAATTGCCTGCATCTCCATATCATTTAAAGGCTTCTGATCTTGAACTATTTTTTGCCATAGATTAGATAAGTACTCTTGCTTTAATCAATCGGGTTTGAAGATAATATTAATTACGTACGAGTTTGATCCATAAGTGAATACCATTTGCATAATATCAAAGGGTCGACGAAATTTAAAGGATTAACGTAAAACGTCACTAAGCGAAATTTATTTATTTCGTTCGAGCAACACTTTTCTTATCAGCGCTTCGCTTTGTGTGCAAGTGCTTTGTGTGCAAGATATCAATCGCACTATTAAATAAATATAAATTTGGATTTCTAAATTAATATCACATGTTTAAGTAAAATCTTAAAAAGCCTCGTTCCTTTATTCCAATTTAGTTTTTTTACCAATATTAAACGATTTAGATTCTTTTGAAAGTGTAAATACATGTTGGTTAAAGATTTCGATAATGTAAATGACAGTTTTAACGTTAGTTATCAACGTCGTGTGTACTCGTAGACCGTTTGATGAAATTGCTGTGTTATGTTTACGTTAAACGCATGTACCCTTACTATAACGACGATCCTCGTCCACGCGAAATCGGTTGCATTGACGTTTGATATAGAGTTATGGTTATATCATAGTAGCAGTTTGAGCTATCATCTTTATTTGAAACGAAATATATCGATTCTACAAAAAAAAATTTATTATATTAAATCAATGTTATTTCACATTTAGTTTTTACTTGTATGTGTATAATTTCAATAAATTAACTACTATTTTAATCAACGTCCGAAATGTGTCCGAAATGTGTCCGAAAATATAAAATTTAATGCAAACTTACGCCGCTTTGTGCCGTAGGAAAAATTAAAGTAAAATTGTCTTTAAAGTGCATAATTTTGTCATCAAAAGTTTACTCATCTTACATATTATCCTTATATAAAACTAGTTACGTTTATATAATTTCATAATATAATGCTCGTATATACGTATAAAGTGTAGACTAACAATAAAAAAAAATCACTTCAAACATAACAAAAACTGTTTGTTTGTACTGCAAATTCCATAAGACCAGAAAATAATTATAATGTTAGTTTCTTTTCTCTCCACATAAATTTATCGCGCTTTTAAGAGATTATTTAATCTTATTTAATATTAGAGTCAAATAGACAAAGTACATCAATGAACAGTGTTTAAACATTACATTTATTTGATGTCAAACAATGTGTCTGCAACTCAAACATAATCAAATGCTTATTCGTCGAGATAGGATTGAATGCCGACTATTGTTTTTTTTTTAAATCATCCTAATCTAAGATACGTTCACTATCGTTCACTATGTCGTTATAAAAAATCCCGAACACATTGATCTAATTTTATTTTATACTATATAATAAAGTAGTCGTCATTAAAATGTAAAGAGAAAATACTGCATAAATAAATTTTGGATAGTCTTTGCGACACCTAGTATTAAACAAAAATGGTAATGCATTCGCTAAGCGTACAAATTGTTATTTTTAACATATTAAGTATATAAATAGGTTACGAATAATTTCTCACATTTATTATTTAAGAGTAATATAAACTGTCTCTAATGTCAACTTGTAGATATTTTGCCATTTATAAACGCACCCGGCGTCGCCTTTGAAATGTTTTTATCACACTCCAATAGAAGTACACATTGAAAATGAAGTATTTTAGTATATTTTAGTTTTTATTGTCTTAACAATATGTACTGCAGCTGGAAGCCCTTCAATAAAATGTATACGAGATAAAAAATGTAAGTATATGTAATTTTGTTTTGTGATGTTTATCGATATATTATATTGTTATATCCGTCTGTATTTGAAAATGGTTGAAATTTCGACATTTTAAAGTATTCCTCGATGTTCTCAAAAACTGTTTTAGTATCAACTGAGTAAGTCAATAATAATAATTATTAGAGCAAAACTTCTAGTGTTCTGTGTGTCTTGTTCGGTGTGCATACTGAAAAGTCAAGTTTTACGTTCGTTTTGCTTCCCATGAGCGAAAAACGTAGTCGCGCTCCGAGAAGCATTAGGCCTATTGGTGCGCCGGTTCCGTAGACAGTTGTGAGACGGTGCTCATGATAAAAAGTAGCCGGAGACAATTTTGCGTGCAAACACAGGAGGTTGAGTCATAATAGGCAAGAATCACGTATTCCTCGATCAATCCTTGTACACACCGGGAACCAATCAAGGCGTCGAATCCGCTTCGAAATTGGAATCATAGCTACATAGACGTAACAAGTTTCTTTCAATTCTGACGATAACACGATGGTAACGAAGTTTAGCTTTTAATTCCATGCCCTGTCCCCGTCCTGGCCGCTTTTAATTGATCTCAGTCGTTTCCTATTCGTTCCGCAGGCTCGATTGTGTCCCACGTCGCTCCCGACTGTCTTTTAAACTAATCTAATATGAATACATATTGCCTTCTTTTACATCGTTGACTGAATATACTAACGATTTATCGTGTCATTCAATAAATGGCGATACGCTACTCGATTGCTATTTGTCTATTAAAGCGACAGAATAGTTTTAATTCTCGCCAGGACATGGATTGTATCGCGAATGTTTGAAGTATTCCAGTGCGTTTGATTCGAAACGCGTATCGTTTGGAATGGATTTCTGTAAATATGTCATTGTAAAATGACTGAATTTTCAATTGACAACAAATATTTGAGCACTGATTACCGCTACCGAACGATGCCTTGCCTTTGCGCGTTTCTGATAACTCGAAATTGTTGTTGAAATAATTTCGATTTATTAATATTAGTTCACCCCTATAAATAAGTTTAAATTGAAATTTATATTGTATATATCTTTGAATGTATTTAGACATTTAATTTACGGTGAGAGTGTGGTGGTCGTTCTTTAAATTTTCTGATTCTGAGGCGATATAGTTACTACATATTTCCACCCTCAAAAGTTTCCATTTCACCCATTTACCGTCTGCAGTCGACGCGTTTTAACTAATGAAACCATTCGATACTCACAATTGCTATTGGACCTCGACTATCCCCCATTGTCACCTTTAGCTCTTCCATTGGTCGGTTTGTTTCATTGTCAATAGTAATCGCAGCTAGATTAGTCTTCTTTTTCATTTCGCCTAAAGGAAAATAGAAAAAAATATGCGCGTTGTACTGTGTTTAAAATTTGTTATTATTTCAAGTGACATTCCTACGTCAATACAGCATCTACCGTGTCTTCTGTGAGATATTCCTTAACCTTGGTTGTATTGCGTCCTTCTGTTTTTTACATTTCGTTTCGTACATATACATACTGTATATAGAGACATCATATATTCTATCCGTTCAGTATTTTTATTGTGAAAACATCTGTCATCAAATTTAATTTCATTATTGTATTTACTATTTTTATACATATAGCTATGAAGTAAATTTAATTATTGATTGTAAACCTAACACAATGTACATGATAAATTATATTATAATTAATAAGTCTTATATAAGTCTATCAAATTTATTCTCCTAAAAATAACAGGCAACATCGCAAACTTAATTCCCACACAATGTAACAATCAGAGCTACGTCCTAAACAACGTCCAGACTCGAATACAGTGCGAGTTGAAATAAATTATTTGACACGGCGAAACAAAACGGTGAAATATGCAAAAGTCGTCCGACGCAAAGTTACGCTGGTGCAAACGTAAAAAATACACGACCGAACCGGGGTACGTAACTAGTCGTTTTGGTGCTCCTGACGTCCATAAATATAGCCGGCTACAGCACTAGATTGAGATGTCATTCGGCGATTTGTAAGCCGGCATTACTGAGATGGCAGGCTTTGTAATCAATAGCGTGAAGTATTCTATAGAATCTTGTTCGTATTTAATTAGATATTAGCTTCCGAATTTAAAACAGCATTAAGGAAGTCCTCTATTCTCTGTCCTCTCCGTCCTATCCTAAATATACATTTGAAAATGTTTGTGTTTTTTTTTGCCGATAACAACAATAATGTACAGAACCCTTTTTGAATAAAATAAAAGTCAAAGTATTGTTTGAAATATAAGTATGAAATAAGTAAATATTCACATGTGAAAAATGTGGTATCTGAGAAGCATATTACTCAGTCAGAAGATAAACATCGTCTCTTCCGTAATACTAATTAGCTTATATAATAATCACAAAACACTAAGTAGGAAAATGTAGAGCACATATTATTTCAAAGTCGTTCGTTTCAGCTTTGCGGGAATAAAATTACAGTCATTTTGTAATAAAACGAATATTTTTTTCTAGATTCATTTTGAATCACAAAAAATTATATTATTATCCCTGAAAATTGCTTTACAGTTCTACGTTGGTCGTCAACTTTGTGGACATATTACGGTAGCGTTACAAGTATTTATTCATTAAAAAACATGTTTTATTAAAATGAAACCTGTATTGCATATCTTAATAACTTGAACGTATTTATTATATACATAATAACACTTAAATATTAAAATATATTTTAGAATGATGGAAAATAAAAAAAGTCTTAAATTAATTTTGTTTGTAATTTTTATATTATTCCATCTTAATAAAAGTTATAAATAAAAAGACACTGTTATCCGTATAGGGAGGCAGCTGCAATTACACAGCGTCAATAAATTAAATGACTATATAAATTTAAATTTATTGATAAATTATACTTTTTTAATAGGGTAGTGTTATAAAATATAATTATTATTGGCATAGTTATATAAACATAGTCTACATAGACAACATTAATTAAATACCTTTTAGGTGATTAAATTAGTTACCACAAAATGAATATGAAATAGCTAAAAATGTCGCCTTACCCTTGTCAAAACAGAACAAGTATTTAAAAAAAATATGCTACCGTCAGAAGAGGTTTTATACTTTGTAAAATTATAAGATATTCTCACCTTACACTTTGCACTTTTCTACGGAGCTTCAGAAAAATATTAACCGAACTCCTTTGTGGGGTTTTCGTTGCAAGTTAATAAAGATTACAAAGGAAAATCATTTCATCACAGAGTAAGAAGCATACAGAGAGAAATTATAGTATTACATAAATGAGAAAGTATACTTTTTATCATTCAACCTGTGGCATGAAAATATTCTTAAAGCTTGATTACTTAAATTTTATACAAAAACTACATTTTAATTACCTAACCAGGCTTGTATACCTCTGGCTCAGTCTACGCCTATTAGTAAACCAAGAGACATACGACATATTGTCGTGTTACATGAAGTTATTTTGTATTTTTAATAAATTTAAAAATCTCGTGCTCGATAGTAAACTACGAAATCGTGAGGTAAACTGCACGTGTCAAATGTAAGTCTGCCACATTGTGTAAAGATGTAAGTCTTCTCAAGAAGATAGAAGTCTGATTAATGGGATATTTATAGATTGTTGTGAACCACGAAGTGTCGCTGATAGCTCATTATCAATGTAAGGAGTGTCTAATGATTCTCAGTATATTCTTCACTAGTCATTGCACTCGGTTAGATAGTTACTGATTTTGTTAATCGAAACGATTAAGTATATATATTATAAGAATATATATACTTAATCGTTTCGTAAATTTAGTTGTAGTAGAAGAAGAAGAAAACATCT
Source organism: Nymphalis polychloros (assembly GCA_905220585.2). NCBI lineage: Eukaryota > Metazoa > Arthropoda > Insecta > Lepidoptera > Nymphalidae > Nymphalis > Nymphalis polychloros. The sequence goes on along the minus strand of HG992241.1, from coordinate 14,484,562 downwards.
TTAAATAAACGGCATAAATATTAAATAAATTATACTTAATATTTCGCCTAATATATATTTTTTAAACATATGTTATTTTAAACCGTTCGAAAGAAAGGAATGTTAATTATTTATTTTTAAATCCGAATGCAATTAAGAAATTTATTTCTACTCAAATTCTCATAAATAATAGGCATCAATTGCATTGCGAATCACGAACAGAATAGGACTAATCTGAGGATGATAGGATGTGTGCGGTTAGGGGCAGGGAGCCTGCCTATTTACGAGTAATCCGATTACGTTTGATAGCATTTAAAGACTTATTACATTACTTTTGTACTACTATTTAATATAAGTATAATGATTTTGAGGTACAGTCGTCGAAATAACTTGGTGTTAGGGCTTTGTGAAAGCCTACCTCTGTTGGTACAACCAACTCATCAGATATTCTACTGCCAAACAGTATTACTATTATTGTATTCCAAATTGAAAGATGAGTGAGCTAGTGAAACAAGCACAAGGCCGAGTGAGCCAGTGTAACAAACACAAGGGAAATATAATCTTAATTCCCGAGGTCGGAGGTGCCTACGGATATGGCTATATTATATTTTATAAAAGATATGGCCAAATCCGTTCCGTAAAATAATATCGCTTTTGATCGATACTTGACTTTTGTTAATTAATTGTATTTGTACATTTTTTACTTCGAGCAACTTACACATATTGGACGTATCGTATTTCGTGAAACGTGAAAGCCGTTAATCTTCGAACGTTTTCAGTTTATATTATTGAAACAAATAAAAGTTGTAAATAAAGTGCGATAAATTCGAGCCTTGACGCTGCATAATTTATAGGAAATAATTTCATATCGATCAAACACGAAACGGTCGCAAACGCACCTCGAAACGTTTTTATTACAGATTAAAAAAGGGCCCGTCCATTAATAAATGCTTCGCGCTACCGATTAGCGCGCGATTTTAATACAGCGCATATTTTCGTCGATTAAAAAAAACCACGGTGCAAATTTTGCCGCGGGCGATGTCCGGGTTATCTTTAATTTGTAAACCAATAAATGTTAATACATCACCGTACGCGGCACATCGGAATCGTCCGTTCAATTAAATTTTTCGCTGCCAAACTAATTTGTGAACTATACCGTCCGCTTTCGGTCCCCGTTCGGTCGTGTCGTAATTATATTGTTTGCGAATGTTTTTCGCGGGCAAATTTTACGTGTTGAACGCGGGTCAATATTTGATCCGCATTGGTGAGTTGGGGCCACTTATGGATCTGAGAATTGTTTAAATTTGATTTCATTCTCGACAAATAGTCGATGGTCCATAAGTTGGTTTATGTGGCTGCCATTGACTTTTATATACTCAAATACACATTTCAGTGTGAATATAGTTCTAGTCGCTTATTAAACCATACATAAAGCTAAGTTTTACTACCCGTCACGGGTGTAATTATGGTTTTGCAATGAGATTAATATTAAAGTCAAGTGCACTCTCTCTTACCTGACTATCTTGGTCCGATAGAACTGCAATTCGACATGAACTGAGCTTTAGACGAAATACCAATTGCTTCACCTTCTATCTGATACAAAGATACAAGGAGGTGTCAGTATTGCCTTCAAACTATAGGTTGCATCGGAAAAACCTCATATCTTTGTACTGGCATAAACCGGAATGGAACCCAGGACCTCAGATCTGCAGCTTTATACAAACTAGGCAGCTTACTCATAAAACATGCAACATTTATTCTGCCCTGAAACGATATAATATTATTATGAAAGTACCGTATCTATATTTTATATCGATGTATGTGAATCCGTAAAAAAGCAAACAAACAAAACCTATTTGCTTATAATATTAGTGATGATAAATTTTTGTATTCATTTTAAAATCAAATAAAATGAAATGTTGATCCAATAAAATGTTTCTAGCCAATTGAATTTAATTTTAGTCTAAATTAGTTTTTTAATTCGATCTGTAAATTTCAGTAGTTAGATATTCTGATAAATATTTTTAGCTTATTTTTTATTTTGCTATAGGTATACTTAATGTGGATATAAAAATTCTAAAAAATCTAAAAATATATTTATTAAATGATAATGTTATATCTAAAACAAAGCAAATAGTATATGACGTCACCTATTAAATGATATTCCGAAACATCGGCAAGCTTCCGGGTGAAATATGGCAACAATCAAAAAGATGCACCCCTGGGTACACTCAGCCAATACGAAATGATGGTCGAAAGCCAGTTGTTGAACGTTACATTTGCTTTTGTCTATAAGCTTGGCCGTACTGGTTACGTTAAACCGTTTAACCAACTGACTGTACATTCCATCGGATAGATTTCATTTTATTTCGCGCCCCGTTAAATGCGGCCCATAGATGTATTGTGTTAGTTTCGAAACCATTTTTTGCAAAGGAATTAAGTTTTTGATGAAATATTTGTTTTATGACATATGTTTTCGATTCACTTGTATTCAACTTTAAGCACTGGCGACCATTTCTAACCCCCAACATAAAACGAGGGGTCTTTTAAGTTTAACTTTATATAGCATTTTCACAGGCAAACGAGGCGTGAATAGGCATCTTGCGGGCCGGCAAGGCGGAGTAGTCTAGTGCAGGACATCTTCCCGACTGTACTGGCTGTCGTCGCGTTTGGACTCTACTACTACTTACCATTAGGTGGAGTAGAGTCATTTGCCTTCCCGGCAAATATAAAAAAATCTTATTCATTTGAAATTGCGATCCCGCGACGCGAGATTATTACACCAATTGTGCTAATTTTTTATCTGACACATTCAGGTTTCTTCACGATGTTCTAAGAAGAGATGCCTGTTCGGGGTGAAACCCGTAATCTTCGTTTCAGATTCACGTGTTCTAGTCACTGGGACGTCTCGGTTTTTTTTTTTTGTATAAGTTCATTGATTAAATATTATTCTTAGTATTATAACTGTTTTGTTACATTTCACTGTTTAGTTATATATAATTCCAGTCTTATTGGTGGTAGAGCTTTGTGTAGGCTCATCTGTATACCTACACAGATGAGGTACCATCCACTCATCAGATATTCTACCGCAAAACAGCAGTACTTGGTATTGTTGTGTTCCGGTTTAAAGGGTGAGTGAGCCAGTGTAATTACAGGCACAAGAAACATAACATCTTAGTTCCCAAGGTTGGTGGTTAACATTTCTTACCAATATCTATGGGCGTTGATGGCCGCTTACCATCAGGTGACCCATGTGCTCGTCGCCTACCTATACTATTAAAAAAGAAGGTGCCAAGGTGATTAGTGTAACGAGTTTCGACGATTTATAAACTCGAACTTGAAACATATTTTTTTTAAGTTTGTTAATTATTTATTCAATACGTATATATCATAGAGGTTATTGTATAGCAGATTCTTTCAAGGTAATTTTGATATATTTTTGATGTACATAGCAAATCCGAATCGTGCGTGTGTGTAAAATGTTAAAAATGTTATACGATTTAATCAAGTTTTTACTGAATTAGAAAAAATAAACGTAATTATAAAAACATTACGCATTATTTTGGATTAAAAACTAAATTATTCCATGTATAGAACTGGTAAACACATTTTCGCATAGTTTATCATTAATTTTCCGATTACGGTCACTTATATCGTTTGTTTTTTTTTTGATTTTCTGTTTATGATACTTATTTCGAAACACGCAAACCTGTTACTTAACTGCTTACAAGTTAAAATGTACTTAAATGTAAGCCTTATGTTATATACCCACATTAACGTTCTTGCAACATTGTTTCATTGGTGGTGGGATTTTCTTATATTTTTTTCTATCATCAAATATATGTGCATACTATGTGTTTTTGCGTTTCGGCTTGACGGTTCAGTTAGTGCAATTATATGCACGAGGGATCGGATATCTTACTTCCTATGTTTGGTGGTATAGATAATTGTTATTAATTCTTACAGCGCCAATGTCAAAGTGGTGACCACTTATCAACAAGTGGTAAATTAATAGTCAGCTCACTTGACAGTTAATTGAGAAAAAAAATGTCTGTCTTTCGAATTAACAATAATAATAATAATAAGTTTATTTCACACAAAAAAAGTCCACACAAAAAAAGGTACAGCGACAAACGACAAATAACTTGTCTATATTATTGTTAGTATTGAAATAATTTACAATAAAAAAAAAAAACGATAAAGAAACGACTTAAATAAACATGTGCATTGTCCTTAATTAAATAAAAATATTTATTGCTTAATATAATAAACAAGCACTTTGCCCGCTACTTCGTCCGCGAACTATTATTTAACTTAATTAGTATTTGGTAATACACTAAACGTAGGATCAGTTACAGTTTGTTCAAACTGTGATATTTTTCTTACTGTGAGAATTTTATACCCGTCATAACTTCTAAACGTAAACTCCTATCCGTATCATTTAAAGTGGAATTTACATATAAATAATCATTCTAAATTATCAAACCATTTAAATGGATAAGGATTAATAATATCATGATACATATATCATCTCTATTCGATTCCACCGTATTTGAACTTCATAATTTAAACAAAAACTGTTGTGGCTTAACTATAATAGATGACTTCTATGCGATCATACGCAAGCGGACTGCGTCCGCTATGAGCAGATTACTAAACAGCTCCAATAAACTCCTCAACACACTGGCTGCAAAGCTGGATAGTCCCCTCTGGAGGTGCTGGGATTGTGCCCACGTATTACTAACGTAGTTTTAAGAATTGTTGTAATTAATTGCTTTGTTTTTATTTTTATGGTTTTTTTTTTGTTTAAAATTAAATAACTGCTTGATTAAAAATTTTATATTACATTATAATAATAAAATATTAAATATAATGTTAAAAAACTATTTAAATTAAATTAAATTTTAAAATTGTTATTGATAAATATTATTATCTAAAAAAAAAAATATGTAATTATTTTTATTATTGTATTGTATTTTAAAATTTGTAAAGTTAAAAAATATGTTTTACTAACACTGTATGGGCTAGTCCTGAAATAAAAAGTTTTTATTATTATTATTATTTATTATAATAGTTAGGCATATACTATGGCGGACTTTTTTGTGAGCAATCGACTGTACTATTAATATATAGAACACTTTTTTTATATACCGTCAATAGTTTTCGCAGCGCACGCCAAATATTGACTTTTATAGGCGACAATTTGATACCTTGGGTTACATTGTTCCATTTTAGGTAGGGATCTGTAATTTTTTTGAAAATATAGTATAGCCTATGTTACTCGGTAAAAATGTAGCTTTCTAATGGTGAACAAATTTTTTAAATCGGTCCTGTAGTTTTTGAGTTAAATCGTAACAAACAAACAAACAAAAAATTAAAATCTTTCCTCTTTATAATATTAGTATAGATGATAACGATATATTCGCGCAAACAGGAGAGTAGAGGAGAGCAACGGTGGTGAGAGCGGATGACGTCATAACGTCATGCCGTTTGCCGTTACGATACACGATCTTCTTACTAGGGCGAGCTAATACTTTTTAGCAATCTTATCTTGAAATTTTGTGTATAAAAACTAGATTTTTTAAAATATTTCTAACGATGGCTTTATAATTCTATATGGCAATGTTAGATTCTTAATCAAATACTATGTATAATACAAATGATAATTAATCAAAATACACATTAACAGGCTTAGAATATTTTACTTTATTCCATTTAAAATGATATTACTTTTATCGTTCTCTGACCAACGAATCGTGTATCAATGTTCGCCTGTCTCCCCTTTCGCACTGATCCACGCAGCCCGACCTTTTAAAGCTCTCGTGAAAATAAAAGCTAATCTCATTGAGAGTACACCGTTCTTCTTTTTTATCTGCACGGATGGCGCTAATAATGCTGCTAGCATTTTCTAGGTAATCTTTGAATTCATTGCTTTTATTTTTATTAATACAATAAGCAGACAGACTTACAAAGTGTTAAGAGATCATCGTTTCTAAAGACATTGTTAAATTTAGTAATAGAATGTCGGTACTGTTATGTTATGTTATGTCTTACACTTTTATCTCTTGTAGTTGCTATGACAAGTTCATTCACTTTCACAACGTAATTTTAATTTAGGTATTCCCTATCAAAACATGCCCGGGAGGAATATCTGTATAAGTGCCTAATTTTCTTATATTATAACAAAATATAGAACTTTCTGTAACAAGTATTTTCTTGTTAAGTTTTGAACGCAATAATTCTATTGCGTTTAACGTTCAAGATCTCAAAGAAGTACTTTATATCTGCTTATAGCATATATATTAATCCTTCGTAGACAACTGAGTGCAATCTACAGTGATATAAAAATAAATGCTTAAATTAAATAATTAAATGGCAATCCGTGTATCGGCATTGAATGAAAATCTCCTCGATAGATAGATATTTGCATTTCTTTCTCCGTGTTTAATTATCTGTAGTTTATAATCGAATGACGAGCCAGTTGGCGTGGTTGGTAGGCACACCGCTGGGCGTGGGGTCGATTCCCACCCAGGACAGACATTTGTGTGCATGAAAATGTCTGTTTGTCCTGAGTTTGGGTGTAATTATCTATATAAGTATGTATTTACAAAAAAAAGGTAGTATATGTAGTATACCAGTTGTCTGGTTTCCATAGTACAAGATCTGCTTAGTTTGGGATAAGATGGCCGTGTGTGAATAATGTCCCAGGATATTATTATTATTATTAATACGAATTCGAATGTTATAAATGATATATTATTTTGAATAGAACTGAATTTATTATTGCTTTTTTCAGCCATCAGACAGTTGATTTATATTATGATTATATTTTGTCACTAGATGTGGCCTGCGGTATCGTTTACGTTTACTCCGTCTCCGCTGGAAAGGGCTTACAAGCTTCCTCCAGAAATTGCTATTTAATTTCACGACGATCGTTTGAGTAGTTAAGACGTAAAAGCGTAACAAACAAAGATATAAACAAACAAATTCACGTTCGCAATTACAATATTAATGTATAATATGGGATTGATTGATAGTTTCTTTGCCGAACGCGTTCAAACAATCAACCGAACGTTATAATATTAGTATTATAACATGAAATAAAATTATAATTTAATAAATTATTTTTACTTTTTTAAATCACAATTCTTTAGCATTTAATTACTAGTATTTACTATTTCTACGGAACCAGCTGATAATGTACAGGGTTTAATGGATTAAGCCATACGAGGCTGAAAACAATTTTGTCGGCCGGCGACGATAATGCAAATTTATTATATCATTTAAATGTCCAAGTATTAACAAAACGAACGAACGAATGAACGAATGAACGAATACATTTATCGTCGGCCCCGACTATGTTCGATTTATTTATCTTTCGTTAATTAATAAAGAAATGTGTTTTTTTATCATTAAAACAAAATAACGTTTAAAGTAAATAGTTCATACGTTAGTTAGTGATGTTATTACAAAACTGTTACATAGGGTCAATATATTTTCGGTGCCTATAATTTCGCTATAAAATATCGTACAGGTACCATATATATAAATCAAAATGACACATACAATTTGGTAATAAATGTAGGTAATAAAACAAACGTCGGTGTTAACAAAAAGAGATAAACATTGGGCGATCGACCGGTGATGGAATCAACTATAACGTACGCGAGTATTATATCGAAATGATACCTGAACGGTACATCACATATATCGACCGCGTTGAAAATCTTTTACTAAATATTTACCCATTTCAATATAAAAAAAAAGTAAAGTAACAGCCTGTGAATGTCCCACTGCTGAGCTAAGGCCTCTTCTCCTTTTTTATTGAGGAGAAGATTTGGAGCTTATTCCACCGCGCTGCTCCAAAGCGGGTTGGTGGATCACACAAACTAAATTTCAATAAATAAAATGAATATATCTTTTTTATAAGAATAGAATAGAATATTTTTATTACTCAAGTAAAAAAATAATCCCTCATTTTGTGTCTGTGTAAATTGCTCACATACAAATATATCTACAGTTGTTATAAAATCTTGTAGCGACATCTATCTCGCCACATACGAAAACTAATTCTGACGTATCCATCGCGATATTAAAGTTATCCGAGCGATTGAACATATATACAAGAACCCGACAACAACCGTCGGGCGGTAGCCCACCAGACAAACACTCGTCTGGTCGGAGGATCCTCCCTTTTCAATGGTCAACACCAAAATCTTATTTCATTGAAATCTGTGTTTAACTTAAAATAAAATACAATAATAAATATAATAACACCAACAATCCTTGTACATTACATAGCTTGTTGTTATTAGTACATCTATCATCAAATTAATATTTTAGCATTGCTGGATAACACGATGAGATGGTATGATAGGACTTACTGCCTCGTTGGTGTGTTAGCTATATTATATGGCTGCAGATCCCGAGGTAATGGTTTCAAATCTGGGAGCGGACCATTAAAAGTTATCGAGTTTTTCTGACAAGAAATTTTCAGTGGCAGAAGTCAGGTAGTTGAAAGTGATACGAATCCCGTGCCACGGCTAACACCAGTAGAGCCATTAGTCCTGCTTGATCTCTTTCCCATCGTTTCGGATTACCGTTCTATCGGATTGTTCTAATAGTTTTAACTATTTCTCTTGATAATAAACAAAACAAATAAAAGCTGTGGTACTCTTTAAAAAATGCCATTAAAAAATGGTCAGCAGGACAGGATAATAAAAACGAATTATTTTATTTTATTACAGCTTTCATTATAACTTTCTGATAATCTCATGAAGCGATCTCTATTGAAACAAATTTAAGGGAATAGCATTGAACTAGGAATTCTTTATAGCTGTTAGTGGTGATCACCATGAGTGTACACTCATATAAAATAAATATAATCGATATTATACCGATATAGATGAAATTACCGATATAGAGGCAACATATATAAAATCACACACGTAAATGTAACAATACAATACAAATCTTCGTTTCCAAAGAGCCCAAAACATTTCCCTCGTTTAATTTGTATAATATTTTCTCCGTTTTTATTTACGATACTTTACTTTTATTTGTATCTCTAATGGAAGTTATCAAATATATGGGTTAAACATATTTATGGGCGCAGTTTTATTGCCGCGGCAAAGGAAATAAATGCTCAGCCAGTCATATGTTCATATTTTATTAAGTTTCCCCTTTATTTATGTAATATCGATGGTATATAGAGAGCAGAAAAGTAATAATCGTACTGAAGAGTGATTCACTTCCTATCTTAATATTATTGACTATTAATAAAATTGAATGTATAAAGTGTAAATGTACTTGCACCTGATATCGTCTGATATTATATCATTGCGTAATATTGTAGAATAAAGACAGAGTGTAGTACCTACTAATAAAGTCAGTTATCACACAATATTAAACCGTGCTTCGACAGTAGAGACGAGTGCGGCCAATATAAGCCACAATCGTTTTGAAACGTTTTCTTCAGTGCGAACTTTTTCTACCATTCAGAATCCAATATTTTCGAACGCGGCGAGTGCGCGTAAACGTGCTACGTTTCGTTTTAATAACGGGATAGATAGGTCGGAGTGCAAACATCGGACGGATTTTAGTGAGACCAAAAAGGCTAGCAGCCATAGTTAAGTAAAGCCGACTATCCACTAACACGTATCACCGTACTGACAACGGTGCGCTGATCGCATCGATATATAACGCAAGAAAAAATTGTCATAACTTACCCACCCTGACCGTTATACCAACATCACAAAATAACTAAACATAAATATTTGTTCTACTAAAATAAATCTTAATAATAGCAATAGCTTGTTGTGCTACTGTTTGAATTGTGAGTAAGCCAATGTGGTCACAATAATAGGGACATAATACATTTGTGCCCAAGGTTGGTGGTGCATTGGCTATGTAAGGAATTGTTATTATGTCCTAAGGTATCAATGTATATAGGTGGTGTTGACCATTTACCATTAATTGGCCCATTTGTCCGCCGTTATTTATTAATATAATGTACATATATTTCGATAATTCCCTCCATTATTCATAAATAACCGTAACGATTGAAATGTTTTGGTAGTGTATTGAAGCATAGCATATCTATAACAAGTATCGAGTAACGCCTCAGTGGACAGGTGGCCTGGTGTCGTAATAATCGGCCCAACCAATTAGCGGGGTATCGCGTTGACTAGCTTCAATCCGAGTTAGTTTTTACCGCAAACTTGCACCGATACCTGATACGTATCGGCTTGTAAATACCACGTGATTCAAGCAATTTAATCCTGATAGCTTTCGTTGCAGTTATTTCGAGCCCACATTTTATGGAAAAAGATCTTTGTATTTCTTTTTAAGCATTTCAGATCGATTAACCTTTAAATAAAATATAAAAAAAAAAAACAAAGACCGAAGATTTTATACGTAGCTTGTATGTAGTATTTACCAACTTATCTATTAGTAATTGATTTATTACTGCACTAGTTTTCGCCCGCGTCGTCTCTCGTGTGTGAGGGGGATATCCTATGACCATTTCTGTATCCCTGATAATGTGTCTGCCAAATTTCATAATAATCGGTTGACTAATAAATACATAAAAGCCAAACAAACAAATATTAGTAAGGATACGCAACAGTAACTATAAAGTTATTTTTCGCAATCCAGCGATTATTAGGAAATCTATGTATTTAATCAGTATTATATTAGTCTGATTTGATTAATTTTTATCACAGCCTCTCTATAGCTGTGCAGAGATTAATGTTTTATTACTCTAATCGCATCGGCTTATATCGATTATGTACTAACGTACATTAGCTAATACGAGGTGTATCAATTATTCTTAATTGTTAATACGTTGAAGCGTTTAAATTAAAACAAATGGAAAATTGTGTTCCACGTTAAATAATGAAGGGTGTGCCGTGGAATCGGATACTAAAATTTCTTATTGATGATGAATGGCTTAATTGTTTTATCAATTAGCGATGAAAGTGGGTGAGTCTGAATATTAGTAATATGAATAAATGGCTCTTATTGTAATGATATTCGCCCTCAATTTATATGATTGAGGATTAAAAGGTCCCGCGTCGTGCCAATTATAGTGTTTTTATCTCAGTTAAGGACTTGATCGTGTTACATTATCTGTCTTGCAGAATTACGTAAAACGTACCAATTAAAGTACGTGATTTTTATTGTCAGATTGCCGTCCCACTGCACTATGTATTAGATGCGAAGAGAGTGCGAGATAGAGCAAGCGTCTGTGTTTTCGCACAATTTTTCAATTGATTAAATCGTTTTTGTCCTAATTGATCCCGAAATGAGATCAGATTATTATAATTATGTCTTATCAATTTAACTTTACTAAGATTTAATTTAAAGTTATATATTTTTTAAGTACCCTTCGTGAACTTACTGACTCACATAGCGCGAGACGAAACCGACGGAATTTTACTTGAGAACGTAAACCATAATGCTCTTGGTAAAATATAAACTTATTAGAAGTGCAATTCTGAGGCGCCCCATAGTATAATGATGCATTTAAACAGCAAACGTATGTGGAGTAGTCGGAATTACAAAGAACTTGGATAAGTTTTTTATTGTGTAAGGTTTAATTACAAGCTTTAAGTGTTCTCAAAACGATTAACGACACTTTACTTAGTTTAAAGTAATTAAATTATATGATCACTTACATTCCACTTCGCTTTATTACAATCTAATTATTATTAATTATCACATTTTTAATATAAGTAATATTATTAACATTGCCTAACATAACGTGCCTCGGATAGCACGCAAAGTCGTTGGTCCTGCGCTCTTTTCGGTCATGTCCGATTGTCATCCCATCAGATTATGAGAGTTAGGGAATAGGGAGTGCACACACTTGTGCAATAATATGTCCTGCGCAATTGGCTAATCTCTCTTGAGATTGGCCACCGTGGCGAAATCGGTCTGGAGGACATAATTATTATTATTATTCAAATGTAAAATCTTTAATCAGAACATTACATTATACAGTAAATACCCCGATTAAATTAACGGTAAACAAATAACATAATTACAAATATCGATGTACTTAATATATTCATAGATTTATTTCATAGATTTGGTATCGCGGCCGCTCATCACACGAACACCCGGAGTGTTCGTGTGATGAGCGGTCTTACTTATATGCTTAATATTTTGTTTAATTATGGGAGACTACATACATATACGTATATACCTTATTACTTACATTGGAAGAATATTTAAAATGCTAAAAACACTATGATCGAGTGTAACGATAAGCAAATTACAGTAATTAGATAAGAGTCTCTGTGATAAACAATGCTCGTAGGAAATATATCACAATGTGAGGGTTTTTTCCTCCGTCCGCGGGGAATGACGGTATATTCCAAAAAAATACGAGTGAACGAAGCCAAAGATGTAATGTGATTAAGCACGAATGCATCCTAACTTTTTTGCGCAATTATTTTTTTAATTTACATTCCAAAATAGTCTTTAACGCGTAGGTAATTAGATATAAAACTAAATGCGCATAGTAACATTGAGAACAATGACTTAAATTGCAACTATAGAGACTAAAGTTGATTTAAATTTTTCATAATAACATGCTGTGAATTGTAGATATTCGTCTGCGTTTGGATTTGATTATTTATTTATGTACATCTGCGTGTACTTATGGTATATTTTATTGTTTATTAATTATCAGTTATTACTCAAGTCTTTATTAAAGATGACGAGGATATTAGACATTTACGTTACTATTCGTATATGTCTTGTACTTACGTAGGATTTGTATTAAATTATAATTTTATAATAAAAGTTCGTACAGCTAAGATATGATAAATTATGTTATTTATTAAGATAGTTCGATGTTCGATGTACAGATCGCTATAAGGAAAGAAAACTGAGAACTGCCGGATGGCATGCACAAGAAGGAGGTACAGTAGAATTTGCCGTTCTATCGGATAATGAGAGAGAAATCGATCAGAACTTTATCAATCAATCGATAATACAATTAAAATTTCAGTCGAAGCAGAAAGAACGAATTGAATAATACAGGATGCATTTCATTCGGTCCCCAAGACTTTAAGAGCGCGCGTTAAGTAGCGTAAACATTACGTACATTTCAACATAGTAAACACATAGTTAACTTAATCCGAATAAGGTAACAACTTCAATAATGGATAAAAAGCGATATATGTTTAAATATTTATTCAGTAGTGCAAATTATTTTTGTGTTTCCTTTGCACCGTTATTATTAATATTTGTAAGTATGACACAGGCCCGTCGACCCAGATCCCGGCGAAGAAAGATAGCATATACATTAACATTTCATGCGTTATTCATGTGATATTACCAAATAGCCAAGAATATAGGGCGTCACAATGGATCTTTGTATTGCAAAACTTTACTTTTACGCAATATCTTTGCAAGGCCTAGCTTGCTTTATTTATTTCTCCCAGACGCATAGACAGACGTCGAAACTGTATTACATGAAAAAAGTTCTTGACCCACAAATTTGACTTTTCAATAAGATTGAGAAATTTACGTGAAGTATTTTTACATGTTTTCGAAAAGTTTCTTTATTTCATTTTTTTGTTACCTTCTTTATCATAAAATTTGAATTTATCATGAATTTTTTATCCTTTTAGTAAGGACGTTTTGATATAACCATGAAATGTGCTGTCGAATATTTAAAAAATCATCTATAATAGCTAGCCCGTAAAACATCGAGTGTTCTATCAATTAGTTATCATATAAATCATATTTGTTTGGGTAGAGTCCAGGATTGAATCGCATCACTTCATCCATCCATTTCCATTTGCTTTGACTGTGACAATGAAACGAATGCAGATTGGAAAAAATGTCCGCGAAGGTAAAGCCTAAATGTCATTTGATCGATAAAATAGAAATTCCTCTCTTGAATAGAAGTCTTATTTAAATTTTAACTCTAACATCGGCTGTTTATCTATGCAATACATTTAAAATGATTGTTGCTGATGACGTATTATTGTAAATTAGTTTTAAACTTTAAACATGTAGTTTTCGTTTCATTCGCCTTCGACACGTAGAACAATATAGCGTACTTATGACCAGATATTTGCGATTGTGTCGCGAAAGTAATTGTTTTGTTCGCGTTTTCTCATTTTTCATGATGATTTAGCTGCAAGAGTCAAATATTAAAAGGTGTACCCGGGGGAAGGTACTAAAAAAATGAAATGCAATAAGTTATCTTTCGCTGTGCTGGGCGAGCGCACTTTGCTGTTATTAAATTTTAAATTACGCACTGAAGTGGGGCATCGCTGCATGAATAATGTGAAATTACAATAGAAATTGAATAGAATACAATTAGATCGTTTATTTTGCTTACCAGCCATTTCGCTATTTAGTGATAGATTACATTAGTATGCATCGTTTAATTAGTGTAATACACTCATTTGAAAAATAATGCCTAGAATGATTACTTTAGTACTATATGCTACATCACTACTAAATAATTTAGAATTATTTATAGGTTTAAATTTATATATTTTTGATGTAATATAAATAATATTCTTATTAACGTTCTAATTTGCATTATGCTATAAGGTTTATTAATAAATCCGTCAATTATAAAATCCTAATTAATATTATAAATGCGAAAGTGAGTTTGTTTGTTTGTTACGCTTCCACGATTAAACCACAAAGCCGATTTTAAAAATACTTTACCAATGGAAAGCTACATTATCAGCGAGTGACATAGTCTACATTTGGTCTCCGTATTCCCACGGGAACGGAAACTATTGGCGAAACCGCGGGCAAAACGCTAGTAATAAATAAATCAATTAAGAAAAATAATTTTACTTTAAAATTCGACATCATCTCGGTACTGTTCGTGACGCAATATTACGCCATAACTTCTTCTATTTTTGTTCGTTTTAGAGTATTCGGTCCAGAGTAAAAATAATACCAATTATCAATTTTCTTAAATTCAGCGTCTGAAAGATGCTTTTAAATATATTCAAACAAGATTCATTTCATTTTAAAATAAAATGTTTCTTTTGAGATTTATATTATTCTATTTTTAAATTAATTTATTTCATTATTAAATCGCTTAAACTAGTAATGCAAACGAATATCTTAATTAAAATTCATTATTTACTACGTCTGCGCCCTATAGAATTACACTCTGATTCAAATATTAATATGCACAACTATAATAATTTTAAATATAACAATGGTAGAATAATGAGGAGGGATTTAATTGCAAATAGATATAAATATTATCGACTTATACTGCAATGAGAATTTGAATATTATTTTACCGTTCACCATATTTAGGTCAATTGGTGTTCGCATATTAGTCGACATTTAAAAAAAAGTCTTACTCGTTGCTAATTTTTCTAATATGGATGGTACGAAAGCGCGTCTAATAGCTAACAAACAAGAAAATCGTTTGATAAATAATAAGGAAGTGAACCGTTTTGTCTTTGCTATTTATATATTACGTAGACTGCCTCGTTGATCTAGTGACTGGAAGTGTGTAGTGTCTGTAGTGTGTACACTCCCGTGCCTCGGAAAGCACGTTAAGCCATTGGTTCCTGCGCCTGAACTGTCGTGGATCGTCGTGTTGGATTACCATCGCATCGGATTATAATAATAATAATTTATTCAAGCATCATATTATATTATTAACAAATGTGAACGATAATAACTGCCATAGTGTAAAACTGTGGTGCAGTTATTAACGCCCGCCAACAAAGCGACATTGCACTATTTTTTGAAACATTCAAATAATGCACAAATTAATTAAAAGAAAAAAGAAATGAAAATACACAATGGAATTAAAAATTAACAGATTACAAAATTAAAACAATTCAAACAAATTCGAAAATAATAACATCTTATTTAGTCGAAATATTGTAAAAATGAAATTATATTACAATTATTTGTTTATGTACTTAAATTAATAAGTTACATAATTAATGACATAAAATAATATTTATTTAAAAATAATAATAATAAAATAATAATAATAATAAAACAAATTGATTTCAAATTCAAAAACATATAATTAATTATTGTGTTGTAATATTTAATTATAGGAAAAGGATAAGGGAAGGTAGGGAAATATCAGATTAAAGGTTTAATTAAATTTTCAGTCTCATCATAACTTAAATTAAGAAGCCAGTTAGTTACTTGAATTTTACATTGAAAAACGTTTAGTGAATAAATCTCTTTATTTATTCTATTGTACATCTCTGAACTTAGGTAGACGTATTGTTGGCCTGTCAAGAAAGATACAGAGAGATTATGAGAGCTAGGGAAGAGAGAGTGCACCTGTGTTTGCGCACACACTTGTGCACTATAATATCTCTTGCGCAGTTGGCTAATCTCTCTTGAGATTGGCCGCCGTGACTGAAATCGATCTGGAGGACATTTTTATTATTATTATATAATACATAAACAAAACAATAAGATGTGGACTCAAAAGTGGTCATATTTGCCCATTCACGCTGGGCATCAAAGAAGTGCTTACGAATACAGTCACTGCTCCATCAACACCAGAGATTTGCATCTTAGCAAACCCATTCGTCCTATTTTATTAACATTTTATTGGTAACATTATTTAAATGTAGGTATTGTATTGTATAATATTTTTATTTCATAAATTAATTGATATCATATATAAGGAGAATCGAATTGCATAACAAAATAAAATAATATAAAATATTAAAGCTATTAAACACAAAGATTTTTTTGCATAAAATGTAACTAACATTAAAAGTAGCAACAAAACTTGATTTGAACCCGCACCACTAGACAAGAGTTACGGCACGGCACTTGATCACAGCCTAATTGGACGCACCTAAAGCTACATTTCCACCAAAGGAAACATTTTTTTGCCATCAACACGCGGCTGTGACAACAGCTTTTACAAAACTTGTGCCACATCAAAATTTATACAATATTGTCGAATCTATTACAGAGATTTTCTGAAAAAATGCAAATGTTGCAACACACTGAAATTAAAAATGGTTAAGTGGAAAACTAGCATTACCTGCATACGTGAAGGGCGGGATGTAATAGAATTTTCAGTATCCCTAAACTGATGAACACTACAATAAGCCTATTGAATTTAGAACTTTGACTAATAAAACGTTTTCGCGCATTGTATGTAATAAAAGAAAATTCTTCGTGTAACCAAGAAACGGTGATCTCAATACTTTTCCAAGATTATATAATAAAAATTTAACGTTATGTTTTCATCTAGATATTACGACAGATAATTGCTATTCTCAGAAATAAAGTAAGAAATATTTTCCCTTCCCATATATAATTTCTATGAGAGAAAAATATAAGATAGCGCGCGGCACTTACATGGTGCTCTGTTTGATATAAGTACGTAATTACTGTATGGATTATATCTATAGTAATAAATACCGTCAACTCTTGACATCGGCTTCCGTTATAATATTCGGAGACCTAAGCAAGTTGCTTTAACTTCTCTTACTCAATACGTGAGCTGTAGTTGACGCAAACGAAAATTTTAAGCTTATATAATGAAATATAAATGCAGGAAGTTTTACCCGATAGGGTTTTGTGCAATCCGTATGGCTGGGTACACCCCACTCATCATATAATCTACCCCCACATATCAATATGCTGTATTGATTCTGCCTTGAAGGTTGAGTGAGCTTGTTGTTTACTAAATGTTTTTTTTTTTTTTTGTTATACTAAATTATATCAAATGAAAGAGTGTTTGTTTATTTGGTTGTTACGCTTTCATACCATAACAACTGAATCGATCATCATAAAATTTTGCATACACGATGGCATCAAACGCAGATAAAGCCTCGGGCTAGCAAGATGTCAATTGTCAACGTCTATCATTATAACTCTCATCTATAACCTAAACAAAAAACCTAAATTTTCATTTTTATCATTTTCACATATTGAAAAGAAACTAATAAGAAACTCGTAGTTATCAGTTGTGAAACTTTTTCCAGAAGGACGAAAATGTCAACAGGCGTATAATGGACAAATCACACGTAAAAGGATTTTTAAGACTAATCATAGTAACGGTAGCGACTACGATATTTATTAATATTTAAATTAGGCAAACATACGTACCTTATGTCATTTTCCTGCTCCGTGGCATTAATGTAGTAACGATATGAGGAACTGAAAATAAACCGATCAAGTGTTTACCCAATAAATAATTCAGACGACAAATGGAGAAAATTGAGCCTGAGGCTTTGTTTAATTTCGTAATGCAAGTCGATTGATTTAAAGAAACTACTCCGCCTTGCACTGTGTCATTAAGTCTTTGCAGTCCACTTTGTATTCTTGTTAATTTTAGTTTCCTTTGACTTACTCGTAATACTAATTCATTTAGTATAATTCGAACTTATTAAAACGGATTTGTAATACTTGGTATTAATTAGATATCATTTTTAATATGATTAAATATTAAATAAATGTATTTAATACAATTTATTGATAAAAATGTTTTTACGAATTTATAGAAAAGGCGGACTTAAGGCCTAAAGGCATCTTCTATCAGTCAACCTTTAGGCTCATCTAACACAGGCAGTATTGTAGTTATTTAATAATAATCAAATAAATTACACTATAAAACATATTATAAATATGAATATATAATGGAGTAAATATTATGAAATAACAATATCAAATCCGAGAGAAAAAATTAATAATTAAACAACGAAGAAACTTTTCATAGAAAATGCTCTCGCGGACGATATTTAAAAGTGAGCTTTAATGAAGCCTTTCTGAATAGCAGTGAATGTTATCGTCAAATTAGAAGATCAATTCATATGTTTTTAAACATTTTATTCATCCGTTATGCACGTAGGTATGGCGTGAAAACGATTGAACGGATTTTAATCAAAGTCGACATAGTGAAAGAAATTTTAGCCAGAATAACGAATGGCCAAATGCAATAACCGAATAATTCCTACCAAAAAATAATATCAAACAAAAACGCTGTCAACAAGAGAGCTATTCTGTAAGAAAAAAATCGATACAACAAATGAACATATTATGCACTGAGTAAACAAAAAAAAATATACATACGCATCATCAAAACAAATAGCGTATTACCGTAAAATTATTTTCACAAATTCATCAATGAAATACGAAGTGAGCACTGTTGGTTTATTAAAACAATCACTATTTTGAAAATCATCCTTGCCGTAAAGTCCAGTAGACAGCGTAATTACTATGAATATTGATAACAATTAAATAAAAATAAATTAATGCAATCGTGTTGTAATTATCCATTCTGACGGATGCAACAGTGTTGCTAATTAACAAGCCCCTTATAATGTTGCCAGTACAATATTTATTGAAATTATTGTATTGTTTTGACGTGTAAGATAATTATTCTTTTTTACATTTTTCTATTTGCATTTAACGATCGTTAACTGCGAAATGAACTGTCGTCGGTTATACGAGTACGTTGTGAAGTACAACACCGAATTTTCATACAACAACATATGTTGCCTTAACGTGAGCGTGTTTATGTAGGTATAACATAATTACGCTCATGATCCGTTACACTCCAAAGATAATCCAGTTTTTATCGATCATTAAGTAAAAACACAGTTCGATTATATTAATATCAATTAAGTTTACGATAAACAACATTTACGCACGCATTCGTTTATTTGACTCTATTAAAATTCTCTTAGACTAAATAAGTGACAAAGTAGTTACAATTATAGTTGCAATAGGCATTCATAATATTATTTTAAATAATGAAAATCTTATATACAGAACTCAATTTATAAATAAAACTGGACAAGTGCGAGTCGGACTCGCGGACAAGGGGTTTCGTACCATTATCTATAAAAACGGCAAAAAAATCATGTCTGTTGTATGGGAGCCCCACTTAAATATTTATTTTATTCTGTTTTTAGTATTTGTTGTTATAGCGGCAACAGAAATACATCATCTGTGAACATTTCAACTGTCTAACTATCACGGTTCATGAGATACAGCCTGGTGACAGACGGACAGCGAAGTCTTAGTAATAGTGTCCCGTTTTACCCTTTGGGTACAAAACCCTAAATATAGTTTCAAGCTATGTAGTTTAACATATTTTTAATTACACGTAATACCCGCAACACTTTAATATGTTACAAAAGATTTGATAACATTAATTATTTAGTTTACATGAAAAGTAATAATTTATATATATATGTATATATATATATATATATATATATATATATATATAATTTAAACAGTTCCTTCTAAGTAATGAATAAAACCATCCACTCTATAATCGCGACCGGAACTCATGTATAAAATAAATATGAATCGTCTTTATGAACGTCTGCATAAAACATTCCACAGTAAAGAAATGTATGTTGAATAGATATTGAGATAATACATATATTTTTACAGTCATTTATAAATTTTATAGCCAAGAATAAAATATTAAATGCATTTGACTAGAGTACGTCAGACCTACTAAAGATTTTGTTTTTGGACGGTAGAACAGCATATTACACATCATAGCATACAGTATAGCATATATATATATATTGCTTATATATATACGTCGAATATTTGTGTAAAAGCAAAGCCACTTATATGGTATTAGGTAAAAACTAGGCGTTACGATTTAAACACTTACATTTATTACGAATCTCGATATAATTTTCAGATTTACAAATGCATAGCTGAAATTGCTAATATTAATTTAACATAATTAAAACACCAATATTTTAATTTGATTCTTTTGTTACAGGTAAGCGAAGTTTAATACTAAGAATTCGACAATAATCCACGATCATCAAAGTCCTAGGTATGTACAAACGCGAACTGTATTTCTGAAAACACGCGCCGCTCAAACCGTTTTAACACAGGCTTGAAGCTGAATAAACTATGAACATAAATAATAAAGTATTCTATAAGAATCATGTATAGTCGCTGCATTTTTCTCGATGCATTAGGACGGAATAAATGATGAGGCGCAGCGACCAGGAACCGCACCGTTCCCACGCCCCACAGTATCTAAAGAGACATTTTTTCTAATCGAATATCCTAGGGACTCCCAATTAGGCTACCACGTGTGAAGGCCTCGCGCCGGACAGATAAAACTCGCTGCTTTACCGAAACGATCGATTGCGGACATAAAAGGAACAATTCGAAGTGCATCGCCTTTTTTCGAAGTCGAGGTGGGGGCACCCCCACGCCCTCCGGAGGCTTTGCGCTCCGAAAGTGCTTTTCGGGCGGGTGACGGAAAACGTCAACGACATAGTGCATCCACCGACGAGAATTAGCTTTGAGAGCGCAGCGTTTAACGCGATTGAGATGGCAGACGCTAATCTTATTCTATATTTAACTTTTGGAACGAGTTATTTTACTGATTATCCTTATTAAGGTTATCGCTAAGGAATATTCGCACATTTAAAAAAAAAAAAACAACAATAACGATTTGATGCTAACTGTAAACATTTGCTGTCAGTCGTAGTTTTTACGTGAGTAAATTTACTCAAATCAAATTCAACTATCTTAAAAATATTTTTTTATCAGAGTAAAATATATTTCTCTCATCAAAAATATTGGAACAAGTTCAATTAAGTAAGGTCCAATAGAAATATGACCTGACTTTGTCATCGATTACTTAAATTGTTTAGACAAATGAATTTAATTTATTATCGATTTCTAAATAATACTCTGAAAATTAGATAATTAAAATAAGATTTAATTAAGAGTAATAATTGAGAAACAACGCATCATTGATTTATTATATTAAACAAAAACAGAACATAACTGCACTCTTTCTTGTAGCTTTATTACGTTATCTGGAGCATTAAGATTACACGATAGTACACTTTGTACGATTGCAATACGGACTATAATTATATGACGTGTTTAATTAAATGACTGTATTGATGATTGCACTTTATCGCTGGTGTGAAAATCACGTCACGCTTTTAGATGGCTGCCCGAACTACTATAATTAGTCCTCTCTGTCACTCCAATCAAGTGTGAGAAGGACGGCTGATTGATTGAATGATTATTCGGACGATATACCGTATACCGATATATTTATCGTTTTGTTTATAGTTTCATTAAAACGTGTAACAGACCGAGGATAAGTTTTTTCACCGTCTCCGCATCTCGTTCCGGATTTCTCCACAATTTTATGTTAATTATTGTTTTATATATTTTTCTTCAGTTTTTTCTTCATTATAATCAATAACAGTTCACACTTCACTTGAGAATTGTGTCTAATAACTTCAGTGTGTTTCTTTACTTATAATTATAGAAACTTCATTAATTATATAAAATAACTGGAACTTATAATTTTACCCACATTATATTATATCACACTAATCAATATAATACCAATCAATTCATCAATCAGTCTTCGTTATAAAAATGGAATTATCTTGAACGCATGTTATCTTCAATATTGTCATTTGTAACGATTTTTATGATTGGATATATTTATTTGTATTTCATATCCGTTCAGTGTCACAGAGTATAAATATGAAGAGAAACATTGATGACTGGTTTATCTGTGGTATGTGATATTTAAATTAGTCTGTTAATTTATCATGCATTACAATTAATTGGAATAACTACGTATACGTACTCAACCAGCTTAGTATTATTCATTATGTGTGGTATAGCCTCGTGTAGCCCTGTTTAGCTCGCCAAATATTCTATCCCTGCACAACATAGATGTATGATGTGTTTAACTCATCAAATATTCTATTCTTACCGTGTAATGGTTTGAATGGTGAGTGAGGCAGTGTAGTTGCAAGCACAAGGGACATCGTCATCTCAGATCCCGTTGTTAGCTGCTCATAACTATCTAAGAAGTAGGCAGTTTACATTACATTGGTGATAGCTTTTGAATTTCCACGTCTTACACTGAATAGGTCATACTAAATAGTTTTGATACCATTTTCTTTACGACTTATTGAAGTAACGACACAAATTTCGATTTTGTTTTCAAGGAAAGTCAATTTTACGTATATATTTAATGTGACTACGAAGAATTTGCTTAGGAAAAATAAAAGTAAGTCATCCGATGACATTTAACTTATAAATTCTTTAATGTCAACCCTGAGTTTTACCTAGAATTTTTCAATTCCAGACAGTTTAAATCTGAGGCTTCGATACGATTGTCAGAAATTCAATAACATCACATGACTGCAATCGTTAGTAATGTGATTCATAAATAAATTTTAGTTTAATCTCCGGTCTTATCGGCTTCGGAATAGTCGACCATCTTAAACGTAAAAACGTGGAAACCTTGAAAGCGTCTGGAACAGATATTCAAAGTTCCCGTGGAACAGAACGCTAATACGCAAATATGATTAACGTCAAACTTCCCTCAAAACCATGGCTTTAAAAACATTGGCATTGGCCAAGTATGATTAAACATTTATTCATTTTCACAATCACAATTTATTATACAAATTATTACTAAATTTCTAACAATTTTACTTTCTAGGCAATGGCTTCCTTTTCTTTTAAGAAGAATGCTGAAAGAGTCTATCTATCTCTTATTGTTTTATTGTGTGTTGGTTGATTTATACATGTGGTAGAATTTCATCACACTCATTTGCAGGTATCATCACCATTTCCTCTTCAATTAGAAACAAAAATTAAATTCTTGTCTCGATTAACACTAAAACTTTGGTTACAATTCACGTACATTATTCACTGGGCCATCTCGAGTCAAATTATAAATTGTTACTAGAAATTTACTTAGATATTTTTAAAGATTACAGTACCTCTCAAGTTATAATTGAAGAAAAAAACATAATATGTATGTAGTATTATATTACGGCCCTTTTGTTTTTACCGCTTAAATATGAGTCGTGCGATCAATCATAAACTGTCAGCGTCGTCATACCAACAAACGTAAGACCATCACGGAACATAGAATAAGGACTAATTCATTCGTCGTTAGTCAGTTTAGCTAGGACGCCAACGGATGCGGACTCCGGTCACTTTGCCACGTCCTACTTTATCCACTTCCTCAGAACTAATCAGCGGGCAACATCTGTGATGCCGACATTTCCGAACGTGGATATTCCAATTTAACACCTACACCTGCTTTTAGTCGTCATTGAGTAAACTGTGTTAAGATCTTGCGCTAAATATTTAGGTGTATGGACGGTTATGATTATGCCGTGTTGATCCTTGACGATAATGGCGTTTTATTCTTTCGGCTGTTTCACTGTCAGCTTGTTGCTTGAGTTAATTAAATGGTTATATAAATTGAAGTAGTTATTTCTGACGAGCAAAATTATATATTTTAGTTTTTATATTATGGTAATCCTGAAAGACAAGTGTTTCTGAAATTCACTTATAAATATTTCACTATTGCTGTTTTTTGGTGAAACATTTGAAGATTGTTACTTTTTTACGTGTTGCAGACGATTTTAACCCGAATTTCCCGGAACTATTGTCAAAAAAAATTCGTTCATTTTTATAAATAGAGGCTTAGAATATCTATTCAATCTTCTAATCCTATCTAGCTGGCCACAGTCTATCAGCATTTGAATGGTCTTTTGTGCTAACCGCTTTTGACAGAAGTCGAACAGATTCAATGATACGTATCGATATGAAAAGAATACATTTCAGCTTTACCAACGACAGTGGAAAGATTATTAAAAAAAATTAAATATTACGAGGTTATTATGTAAACGTCTTATATAAGTTCAGATATATTTGAGGATAAAAGGAGAATAAGCTGTAATAATATGTAATAGTTAAAAGTTTTCATGTATAAGACAAAAATAAAACGTAAACAAAATATGAACTGGCGCTAGATTTAGAGTAGTGGACCGAACTGTAAAGAAGAGAGAAAGGGGGTTCTGAGAGGTAGGTACCTATTTCCCCTTCGCGATCGCTTGTATCGTACGTCTCAAGGTGAATGCCCCGTGTCACCCTCCCACCCGCGTGACCCGCCCAGCACTTGCGCTAGGTCAGGGTCGAAACATCCGCACCGGCTTAGCTAGACCCGAGCTCAACATTGGATAACACGCGGCCGGAGACCGTCGCGACTTGGTCGAGTCAAGACACGCGGTCGCCCGATTTTTCCGTTCGAATAGTTACCAATATGTTTGTTCTGTTGACCCTTGAGTTAGGTCAAGGGTGAAGTTTCTTAGAACATCGTGTCTGAACTTTTTCTCAATTCTCTTATCGTAACATTGTTTATTGTTTACATTATACGTCTGTATTCTGATAAACAATTAAATACATTATGTTTTTACTGAATTAATTTTATGCAAATTGTTTCATTTATTTTTAATATACAATATAATCGCACTGTTGTTAACTTTTCTTTTATCAGAAAACATCATTCATTTTATAAGTTAATAAGCGGTCAATTATCATTATGCGGATTTAAAAAACATATTTTACAGGATATTAATTAAGAACAAATTCAATTTTTCCCGTTTCAACTTTTTATTTATTTGTACTTTATGTGTGAGGATTTAATTTTCTCTATTTTTTTTCTAATGAGAACTTGTCATCATGAATATTCTTTTTTTTTTTTTATAAATTAATGCATAGCCGATCCCTTTGTACGTTTCATTGACTTTGTAAATTTCTAATAATGGTATTTCAAATTGTAGTGTCGAGAACATTTATTGTGTTTTTACTTATAAATTATCGAAACACTAATTGTATACTTCGAGTAAAACTAACAGTGAACAAGGATAATGAAAGATTGTCAGCAGAATAATAAATGTCTTGTTTTATATATGTATTTCGACGCGAAAAAAATCTATTCTATTTTTATTTAAAAAAATGTACACGCAATATGTTTTTATATTGGAATTTAATTGTTGTTTTATTGTTTGAGTTTCATGCCGGTTTTTCGCAGTAAAATTTAAATATAATTGATTGTATTAATAATTTCGTAAAAAATACTATTTTACGTATTGTCCATTTCTTTTTCAAAACATCTCATTATCAAAGTAATAAGGGTGGGAGTTAAATAAAATACACGTAGAAAATTTGAATTGAATTTGAATTATTCAAAACAAAAGACGGCACGAGAAAGAACCTAATTATCATAGAGATGGCGGCGCGTATCACGTGCGCGATTTGTGTAACATTATGATTTTATTATTAATTTAAATATCGCGTACGGAGCTACAGAGTGTGCCCTAGCAATTTCATTATTATTTCAATCAACTGAATGTAAATTTATTCAACAATCTCACGAGGTAATTGCGATGTCGCCATCCCTCTCCCCCGGTTGTCTCTCTCTGTCTAACCAGCGGCCCCGACTGAACCCCACATTCTTATGCGTTCAATCAAACATAAGCTCACTTGTGTTATGTTGCGACTCTGCCTATATCTCGGCATAACCATTGTTTGCTTCTTTTGTTCTATTATAAAAATTAGATGTCGACGACCGGACGACTCGACGTACGACGCCAGTGTGTGAGGAAACTCCTCATTTTCTAACACTGACTGTGATATACGACGGCTACGCACCTACGTCGCGATAGTTAGACATATAAAAAACGCAATTCATAATACTCAAAAACAAATTAAACACGTGACATATCTCGTATTTCTGTTATTTGTATACAAAAGCGTTAAAACATTATTTGTACCTGCGAAACGGGCTGAGCTTATAAAAAAGCCCTTGGGTTTTTTCATAAGTTTTTCTTTTCAAAGGAATTCCAAGTTTTTATATCTGCCAAAGCGTATATAAAAATCATACCAGATGTACAAGTCGCGGAGCGCGTTTGCCGGTCCTTAAATATGAACTTATCCATGTCTTTTCATTTAAATTTCTACTGTTTTAACAGTTTTAATTTTGAGTATCTGTAGTTTAAACGTGCGCTATACGTTTTATAGGTTGAATCGTTTAACGGGAGTGTTTCATACTTTATGAGGCAGTATCCGGCGAGCACAAACCGTATTGCTATTTAAATAGGGGCGTTAATAATACAATATTTGATGCATACACGCTTATCCGCGACCGTTTGCTCGTTGAATATTCAGCTATAATTCGCTTACGGCAAGATATTACTTTAAAATGCAACGTAATGAAATTGTAACTTGTTTTTTATTTCCTATATCATTGTTTTCGCTCGTTTCGTGTGCGGTATTTGCGTATTAGCCATTAGCGAACATTATAAAGGTAGCGGCTCAACGTTTCATTTTATTTTGTAATATAAGGAAACGAAACTGACTAGTCCCCGCCGCGTCTGTCTGTTTGTCTGAACGAGAAAAACTCCCGAACGTATGACACGTTTCTCACTAATGAACGGAGTGATTCATGAGGTGTATAAATATAATTTTAATAAATAAAATACAAGAGAATTTTGCTAATCTATATTTCCTGCATTTAATTACGTGTATTTCAATTAGGATATTTAAACATCACTGTGTTTGTGGTGGATGATTTGAGTGTAGCTGACAACAGACTTGTAATGTGACGATTATTATATAACGCTATTTGCCGCCCGTGGCTTCGCCCTCGTTTCAGTGGAGGTCTTTCCCCTTGAAAAACTGAATTCAAAATTTCATTATTATCGGTTGCTTAGTTTTAGAAACCGTTATAAGCAAACAAACAAACTCACTTTCGCATTTATAATATTAGTAAAGATTCCAATCTTTTTTATGCGATCTACTCCTATGAAATAAAAAAATATAATTTCATAATTATTTCATTGGAAGAACTTAAACACGCATATTAATGCGATAAAGAATAATAATAATAAAAATTATTCCAGCTCGAATTTTAGCTATGATGATTAATGTCAAGAACTTAGCAGGAAATTGTAGTGTTTGCGCGTCTGAAAACTGAAAACACAGGTCTCTACTTGGTGTTCCGCGTAAAAAAGTAAAAGCTACGAGAATAGTCCGATGGGACGGCGATCCGACACGATCGGGAGGAGATCAGACGCGTGACTTTAGATGACTTCTATTGCTCTGGATTGTATAACGATTGCCAATTTCCTAAAAATATAACTTTTATATTGACCCGCAATTCGAACCTGATAACTCGATATCACCAACCGTACGAACTAGCCACTGCATCGACGGGTCAGTCACGCAGTTAACAGTAGATACGGATTGAATAATATATGTAAACAATGTAAACAAAATGGTAAAATCTATTTCGTAGGACAAACCGCTCGTGAATCATCAAGGCGAGCAGCGCGAACGAAATTTATCGCCTGATTCGCTTAAATATTGCGCCCAATATGCAGCACGTACCGATTAAACAGTCAAATTATGGTGCACTGGCCTACGCCCCCGACTTTGTCCGATTTATACCTTCATTTATAATCTATTGCTAGTTTAGATAGAGACTTTATTACATTTAAAAGTTAATATTTTAAAAAGCGACAAGTTAAACATTGATTCATCTCTTTCTGTCATTATTGATTTGACATTCGAAAGAAGAAGACAAAGCGTGTTTAACTAATCACTCGGTAAACAAAGTTTATAAGTAAGACCGCTACGTATTAACATTGACATTGATTATATAATTGCCGCACTTTTTTAGTGGTTTTTATAAATGGAAGGGAATAAAATGTATATTATTGGTTAATAATTATTAAGCCATATGACGTGACAAAGAATGGATCGATTTTATCCAAAAAATATACGAATTTCGAACACAAGCGGCTTTGTGATACAAAAGTATCACTTGAAACATGATTACGTTTTAATAAAATACAATATGTCAATTGTGTTATTTCATTACATAAATTATTCAGTCTGATGTTTTATTTTTATTAATTCTTTGTTGTATAATATACATTATATATAATCGATTTGTGAAGAGCTTAGCTATCGAAGTCAGCTTAAGGTATGTAGTTGTAAAACTTATGAATTTAATACTTTCAATCGAACTACTCATTTTAAAATATTGCGTCGCGTTACAAGACAAATGATGCATGTCAATAACAAAATAATTAAATTTTCTGCATTGTTACATCGCATTGCTTAATTTAATGCTTAATTAAAAGTAACAACAAATATATGAATATTGAAAATATTAAAATAAAAAAACTACTCCATACTTAATAATCATAAGCGGGATGGTTTGTTTTATTAGATCATCTGGTTGATTATAATTCTATTCAATAATTTTAATTAAACAGAATTATAACAAATTCATTATATTATAACTACGAAATACCTTTTGAACACAAATGCCTAACTTATGTGTGAACCCCTAGTTGCACCTCACAATATGTACATAGGTTTTTTTGTGTATTGAAACAAACATCATTCATTAAGTTAAAACTGTATGTAATTATTTTTGGACTTTCGTTTAGGTTTCTGGCATTATACCATAAACGTAATGGCGTCGATCGAGTCATAAGCACAGTATAAAAACATTTATTCGATAACACAATTATGTAATTAAAATAATTATAAATACAATTAAAAAACCACGAAATATTACATTTCACTTCTATTCAATAAGACCCGCTTGCCTTTTAACCCCTTATGACGAAATACGTTCAAACTATTTACTATTTACAATATATTATATATACAAACATAAATGAACAATCAGAAAGTCTAATAATGTAATTATTCCCACTGAATAATATCGAATTCCAAATTAAAATCTATCACAAACTATAACACGATTTATAAATGAAATTTCGTTTATAGTCTGTTCGTCCGGCGACCTTTGTTAGAATATAATTTACTTACAAAATTACTACGTCACAATTAATGCGATAACATTGATATAATTACATTATAAAGTAAAAATACAAATTATTATAGAATGCTAGAAGTAATGAAGTAAAAAAATATATATGAAAATAAAAAATGGTTATGACAATTAATAATTATAACAATCATATCATTTTCATTTCATATAATATTTAAAAATATATATTTATTGTTTCGGTTACGATTTTTTTTTTATTATTATTACTAATATGTTTCAATCATAGGTGCGAAAATATAAAACCCCTTTAGTGTATTTAGCTTCAATTGATTAAATAACGTTTACGTATAAAATATAATCTTGCAAATATATATCGTATAGTTACTATTAGATACATATTAAAAATAGCTACTGTTCAATACATGACCGCGTGGAATGGTGGCAAGAATGCAGCCTTTGCCAGTTGAAAAGAATTTCCAATTCTCTGGAGGAAAAATGAACCAGGCGCCGCAATGTCACATTGGGAGGCAATAAGACATATATTTGTTTCACTTCACTTGAAATACGTAAATATTATTATTAAATAAATATATAAAAATAAAAACACATAATGTTTTGTTTTAATAAAGATAAAAGTTTAAAATATTTCATAAGACGATAAAAGAAAA
This sequence comes from Nymphalis polychloros, assembly GCA_905220585.2. Lineage (NCBI taxonomy): Eukaryota > Metazoa > Arthropoda > Insecta > Lepidoptera > Nymphalidae > Nymphalis > Nymphalis polychloros. The sequence continues at coordinate 14,454,277 of HG992241.1, read as the reverse complement.
TATCATGGTTTCAGTAATAAACGAAGCTTTATTAGAAAATTCTTACTTTATTCTTAAATCGGTACTTATTTCTAAGAGCAGTTAAACATTTAATATTAAAGATAATTATATAAAATTAATATCTTACTTGGTTTAATTTACACAATTCACCTCGGAAAGTTAATACCAATTGGTGGTCGAGCAAAATACTTAACCATAATTAAATCGAAAAAAAACTTGGTCAAAGCTTAGCGTAATATTTGTCTGTATGATATTATTATAAGATTATTACAATACGTATTCGAACATCAATGGGCTTTGAATTAAGTTAGTATAATCAATTACTTTCGTATTTAATCCTTTAAAACGTTAAATTCGTCACCTTCATGTTTATTTTATAGACCTTACATATATACTTTATTTAGCGAGTGATTAATTAAACAATGCTGTGTCTTCTTATTTCAAATCTCAAATTAATAACGACAGAGAGAGAGAGAAATTTGTGTTTAACTAAGCATCCACTAAATGTCATTTATACGAGTAAGTAAAGCCGGAATTATATTACCATTAAAACTTAAATGAAACCTTATTTATTTTGACATCTAAAGATTCGAAAGTAAATCTAATATATATAAATATATGCAATCAGCGTCGTTGAGTTTTAGATTCATATTGAACAAATACACTCAGGTCTGTTAATGTATACACATATAAACCATCCGTCATACTCACGTGCATTGCTGTGACACCTTTAAAATTGAGTAGAGTGAATCTATTAAGTGTTATAATGCATTATTACATTAACAAAGCTATTTTAATTACTGTAAGGTTTTGTATAGGTTGGGCACCTTTCGTCGATCAGGCAATGAACTGATATCGAATTTTGTACGTGAACAACGATAGATAGTACAATGTCATGTATCTAAAGTCACCATTTACTCGGTGGTAGAGCTTTGTGCAAGCTCGTCAGGGTAGGTACCACCCACTCATCAGATATTCTACCGCAAAACAGCAGTACTTAGTATTGTTGTGTTCCGGTTTGAAGGGTGGGTGAGTCAGTGTAATTACACGCACAAGGGACGTAACATCTTAGTTCCCAAGGTTGGTGGCGCATTGGCGATGTAAGCAGTGGTTAACATTTCTTACAATGCCATTGTCTATGGGCGTTGGTGACCACTTATCATCAGGTGGCCCATATGCTCATCCGCCTACCTATACAATAAAAAAAAACCATTAACAGCGATATCGATTTTAAAAGTGACTTACTAATTATCGACTTTGAAAGTCATTAAAAATAATGTCGAAGATCTTATCGTAGTTTTTCCATTTAATAATATATGGATTTTATGTATTGTACCTATATACATACCTACATACTATTCAACTTGAATCGTATTAAACTTATTTCTCTGTTCAGTAATTTATTCGAGCTAAATTTAAAGGTAAAATCTACATTTATTATTGACATAAAAGTGTAATTACATTGCTAAGTCTAATCTTTAGCATGACAAGATATAACGATATGTACGGTAAATAATCATTGCAAGCTCTCGTATAAGTGTAGCCTCGATATGTATATTTATGTGTATTTGCTCTCCAATAGGTCAGGACTCGTGTGCGCTCAACAGGAAACCGAGGGCTAATAGATGATTAGATTACATTATAGAAATATTGTTAACGCTCAACGGGCGGCCTCGCAATTGTTGACAATAGACTGATTCTTGCGGTTTGCTGTATTCTGTTTAATTGATAAAACATTGATTTTATTGGTAACGATGTCATCGTACCGTTCATTATGAACACGAGGATCCAATGAAGTCGTAAATTAAAAAACAAATCGCAAGTCACTTTACAATATTTTGATAGGTTAAGCAAAAATTGAAAAATATTCAATTTTGTACAGCCGCTGAAGTACAAAGTTGAGGTCACAAAAATAAAACAAGGAAAGGGAAGTCGTCGTTCTAGCGATTTATTAGATTCCATCCTTCTGGCCGACATTTTCTAAAATAGACATCGACCAAATAAAAATTTGGACCGAGGCCACTTTCGTCTCGTCGCTAAATTTCACAACGACAAAGGAAAATGAAATAAATCGGTCCGCTTAAGTTTTTATCAAAGGGACGCAGTTCCTTTTCCATTTGTCTAAAAATGTTGCAATTGAATGCATTTCGGTATGGAATATTGAAACCTCAGAGTGGGTGAGTGTTTCTCATCCGTGCACGCACGGGGGAGGCGCACAGAGGAGAGTACAAAGGGGGCCCGGCCGCCACCGTCGCCTCCCTGCGCCCCCGCGTCTGCTTTCTAAACCTCCACGCAAATAGTACACGTTTGCTTGGCAACATTTCATGCTTAGTGTATACAAATAATGTACGGCACGGCTACAAACTGCGCAAAGAGAATACTAATGCGAGCGAACACAGGCCTCAAGTTAAACATTTCGCCAATGATCATTCGTATTGTAATGGCCTTTATTTATGCCCGAATTCCCGATAGGTATTTTAAGCATCGCTAGACATTCATTAGCAAACGACGACAACATCTATTGCTTTGGTAATCCTTAAAATCGTATCCAGGCTAAGGTTACATTCTGCAACACGTCACACGAACTATCTTAATATTTTTATTTAAACTTCACATACTACGAACTTTGAAATTCATTGTTTTATATTACTCTCAAATATAAAAAAAATAACGGTTAATGTACACTGCAAGCGTTAACTATGACACTACATTCTTCGAAGCAAGTCTCTTTACATCCACGTATAAATACTTTTACTGTATATTTTAAGGTCTTACTTTGAAGCCCAAGTTGTCGACAATGTTAACCAGATGACTTAGACTGAATTACAGATGATAGTAGCTTTTTTAAGCAAACAACGGATTGTGAGCTGCTTTATTTACAATTTATAATTGAACGAATGTGTTAGCAAAATAAAAAGGAATATAATGATAGTAGTAGTCGTGCTGGTATCTAGTAGGTCGATCATTGTGGAGTCGAACCGGCGATTGCATTTCGCCGCAGCCGTTTTGCACGCGAGCCTTCCCCTTAACGTAGTTTTGTGATAACGGGAGGCCATTAACGTTTTAGCCGTGGTCCCGCCATCGACAATCCCCAAGTGCGCTGACAATTTAGCAAAAGGCTGGCCCCACAATCTGTCGGTGACGGCGTATAAACACTAGTACTCCCCAGTCGCTCTTCCACAAAGTCCGACTGATTCGCAATGCAAAACGCATCGGCCAGCCCACCTATCTAATATTGCCTGATGTATTTTGAATAATTGCTGGGTACGCCGGCGGCTGATTGCGCCCGTACAAAGAGACCGGTGGCTGCAGCACGGAAAATGTCTTACCCGGGATTTGTAGGGACGGCTCGGACTGGACAACAGTGCCTATTGTGAGTATGGTCTACTCGAGGTGATACCGATCATTTCCCAACCAAGTCGTACCGTCACTTCTACCCAATCAATTCGATCGTCCGGAATCAGTAGCAACCAGATTTTTCACGTTTTAGATTTCGTACAAACGCGAATAGCGTTCATAATATTTCATGTCTAATAATAAATTCGCTGTAATTAATTAACATATTTATTGCGTTTTATACATAACTAAAACGTTGCATGATCAGTATTTTTTATTTGAATGAATTCGTTGAAGTGCTAATTTATCTTCGATCGCTAATTTCTTTTTTACTCTCTATTTCCAATTATAAATAATTTATTGCGGACGTTGTTTTAATGAAATAATATAAAGATCGATTTTCTAACATACAGTCGCCACGTGTATTAATTATATATTCCCGACTTCTTTGATTCTCTCGTTCCGTCAAACAATCATGAAACCGTTACGATTTTTTATAACAAAATGTTACATTAACACGCGATTATAGAATTCAAATAAAACCGCGGAAGAAATATATTGTATCTAGTAATGATCGTAAAACGGAATTATATCGCAATTATGCGAAATTCATGTCATGCAACGTCGGTATAGAGAAATAATGTGATTTTATTCCGCTTGTCGTCAATAATAATAATTTCAAATGTCGTTTTCAAATCGAGTTACGACCATTATATCGTATGCGACAAACGATATTAATAAATATATATATATATATATATACACAAACTTTTTTGTGTCGGTACCTTTTGTTTTATATTGTATAATGTATTTCATAGCTATTTTTATTGAATATATTTATAACAATATGACTTGATGAAATTGTTATATTATTTATCTAAATATTAAACAATTTATAATTTACAGTTGTGAATAGATTAACGAAAACGAGAATATACAATTAAATTAGATAATAAGTTTTGTTACGCCGTTAATATCAATTTAAAAAAAAAATGTATAAATATCATTATAAATAAATTCAGTTCACTGAATAATAATACAATAAAAAGTCGTTAAATTTCCAGCTGCCACTTGTAACAAATGAAACAAAACTTTACAATGTCGTATAAAAACATAATATATAACTATAATATAGCGAGAAAATCATTGTAGCAGATATAATTATTATCATAATCGGTACCATACTTAACCGCGTCTCGGATATATCAGGCGTCTATGAAGTTCACGCTTCACGCAGGTGTGGACTCTTTGACGATTACATCAAGACCATTTATAACTCTCATCCTTTGACGATATCATTGTGAAAAGGTACTCAATATTATCTTAAATAAACTACTTCAAATACTTATTTCAAAGATTAAACAAAAAAATTTGAACGAAAGTTTATTTAGTGTCAAATTTCATTAATTTTAATGTCGAGTAAAAATACTTTATATTTTTGGTGATATATAAAGTATATAATAATTATATTATTTTGGAAAATCACTCTTATTTTCGTGAAATGTTAATTTGATATCCAGCGTAACTAGGATAAGGAACGCATCGAAATTCGATATGAAAATCGAATACAAGTTCTATTTAGCAGCGCGATTCTAATTACCGCAGAATAGGAATCGATCTAACTCCCTTCCCCTTTCCCCTATAAACACCCTCACCCACCCAGCAAGGCAGTCAAGTCAAAATTGTTGATTCATCATTTTGCGACCACACCATAACTGATTTTCGGTAACGTCGACTCGCTTCGAGGCATGTACCCTATGCAGATGTTGTGACGAGGCGTGGTTTGTAAACGATTACCAATTGACTCGACGTGCTTCTCACAAATGGTTTGTACATTTCAAAAACACTATCCTCTAAATACGATAATATATAACGTAGCACACACACACACAATAAAAAATAAAACAGCGAACCATTCGAAATTACTTTTTGAAATTATATATTTAGAAATATGTAAAATAATCTTTTACGTATATATTTTTGTACAAATACAGATTTCTGCGACAAAAAATATCTCAAAAGTTACGAAATCGGCGCGTAAATCTCGTCGTAACTATTTTACTTCAGGTGTGACCAGAGCGGGAAACCTAATTAAAACCCTATCCAGGTCAAAAAATACGCGCCGCTGCCTCTAACTCCCATTAACGTCCTAGAGGTGTAACGCAGATATAGGTCATTTCATTAGGGCACTAGACAACCTCTGATAAAAGTAATGTCTCATTCTGTGAACAAGTTTTAGCATGTATCACTCGTTATTTTTATTAGTGCAGGCTTGATAAAAATAACCATTTATGATAACATACAAATTATTCCTAAACAGCAAAATAAAACACACTCGTAACAAAACTGCTTCAACTTAGATAAATTTAAGCTTAATTATTATTTCAGTTTTATAACATGAAAAAATATTCAAATGCCAAGTGATTATTTCGCACACACTCACACGCAGTTTACCCATATATTTAAACACCTTTTGTTGTTTTCAAATTATGAAATTTCAAATTTGAAGAAGCTCCTTAAGTGGCGATTCGGTAAGCGACAGTAAGAATTGAGAGTAAATTTTAAAGGGCAAGTCACGTTTAGGCATCTTCTTAGTTTAGCGTTCTCGTCGACAATAACAGTATGTATTTAGGTATTATTAAATATCCATTAAAAAAAGTTCTTAATTATATATATAATGTTTTATGTTGTTGATAATGTTGTTTTTAAAAATGTTGTTATTTTTTTTAACGTGGATAAATGAAAATTATTTATCTACAAAAAGTAGGATATACAAAGTTAGATCACTCAGCATAATAAAAAAATTTATTTTTATTTTAATAATAAAAAAAAAATTAATATTTATATTTTAAAATTTAATAAAAAATAACTTATCATTTATTATACATACTTATGTAAAAGATCTAAACTGCTACTTTAATAGGTACTGTATACCGTTTTACGAAAATCTTTGACTGTTTTTCTTTATTATACGATAATAAACAAAACCAGTCACCATTCAAGTAACAGCCAGTTAAATTAAAAACTTTTTTTAATAATATGTGTTGATTATATTAACTTTCTTTCAAAGCCGAGTGGTTTGAATACAGACATCATAATCGTTACTGTATGTTCAAACCGGGGCAATGTATGTGCTAAATGAATATCTATCATGTCACAAGTACCCACCAACTCACATTGATGTAGCGTGGTGTATTGGGTTCCAAGCCTTCTCAACGGGAGAGGAATCTTTAGCCCAGCTTTATTTACAGGTTAACGCTGGATACGGGTAGGGCGATCGGTTAACAAATAATTGATTTTATCAAAACGCTATATTATATTTTCATGCAATACTCCTATTACGCCCGTACAATAACTAGGCATCTAATCATCGTAAACTTATTTATTAAACAACAAAAATAAATAAAATAAAGATAGCTAATCCATTAAATAAACGAAAAGTTGACTGCAATTACACAACGGTGATATCAACGAACAAACGGACAATAGTGAATTACACGATAATATTATTTTAGGACAACCACAAATCCGTAGGTTTAATATAATAGCACGATGTGATATTACCGGCATCATATCCAAGCAATTCTAGATTAATTTAGACCCGAATAAAGCCTATTCCATTGGGCTTTTGTTTATGAAGACTAGACTATTATCGGCTTAAAGATTTAGCCCTAACTTAGTAGCCAATTCCCCACCTGTAGCTTATTGAATTTTCTACTAAGTTGTGTATATAGATACATCTACTTTAAAATAGCGTTCTTTTCGTTTCGAAGAGAATTTATTTTAGAAATGAATCTCCATTTCATTTCATATTATATTATACTTACTAATTTATAGTTGTTTGTGGCATTCTCTTACTCTAGAAGCAATAGTGAAGTCAATTGCATCGTTTAAGTAACTGATAAAACCACATTAATTTGACAACTGGTTTGTAATTTTTCATTAGTTATTTAATTAAACTCTTTTACAAATTGTATTTCTTAATTAAGCAAGGGTACAGCAAGGTTTGACATAAAACATTTATATCGAAGGACTAAGATAGAAAATACATTTTCATTTTCTTGTTTTCTCTTTCTGTCTGCTGGCGTTTAAAAGAAAATCGCCGCGTTAGCGATAAGCCTCCTGCACTAGTATATGCATACTTACATTTTACTTGTAACATGTACATAAATATATATATAAATATGTATATATGTACGTGTGCAATGCGTATATAATAGATACATACATACATACATATATATATATATATATATATGTATGTATGTATGTATTATATAGTCAAGTAAAATGTATATATATATCTTTATGTTAAGCGTATGAGAAACATATTTTATATTGTATATTTTTAGCTTTAAACAGGCCTAGTAATTTATACATATATTAAAATATTTGTTGGTTCTGTTGCTATAAATAGACTCAAATCACTTTTTGCAAATATATCATCCTCCTTTATTTATTCTGTTTGAATATATTTGTAGTGATTTAAATTTTCATTTAAATTTTTACATGCTGTGTTCCATCTGGTATGATACAATTTCTAATTTTGTTCTTATTTATTTGTGTTCACGTATGTACCTATTTTATTGTATCCGTCTTTATATATGACGTCTTAACGTGATATTTTACAATTGTGAAGGTAACCCTTGTAATAACAAGTCTCTCGTCTGGACAATATTGTGGTAGAATATTGTGGTAGAACGAAATCGCCACATATAATGATAATATCTCATGAATTGGCAATGTATACTATTACTGATTAATAACACAACAATACTAAGGTATTGCTGTTTGGCGAGCTTGTACAAGGGCCTAGTAAGTAGCTTACTGTCGACCACCAAATATATCTGTTACTGGATTTGTTTATATAGATTTTATTTTTTGTTTAAGACCAAAGTAAAATGCAATAATTATTTCAACAAATCGACCAAAACGCATTCTTTAAACGTATTAAAACCATGCACGAAGTGGAATATTAATAATAAAACTACTGTTAACTTTATTTAGGCGAGCAAAATTTCTGGATTTGCTATTATAATTTCAGCTTGCAATTTCGTTTTATAAAACTGCTAACAAGGTAGCTTATGCTGTGTAAAATGTTTTTAAAATAAACATGAGCAATGACACGCCGTACGCGTCCAATTCGTCTATTATCTTTAATTTTTTTTGCATTTTCATAAAACTTTGGAAGTGTATTTTGGTATATATTAATAAAATTTAAAAATATATGTAAATGTTAATTTAAAGGCCTAAAGTTTAGACAATAGTTTCCAGACTGACGGACATATAACACGGCCTATGCATACGATGCTTTAAATTTAGAAGCAACCTGTCGTATTGTGAAGTGAGGAGTAAACGTAGAGGCGCTTTAGCATTTTCCGACATTTAGATTTATGAAGGCCCTTCGTTTATCCTTGACTTTATTTAAACATAATTCTTCAGTTCAATATGTCATGTTTTTTTAGCAAACAAACATACGTTTTTGAGATTAATCTAATCTATAAAAATGTTACACATATTTAATAATTTATACATGTTCAAATGTAGTGTTAATTTGGATACCAGAAACTGTATTAGAATTAATTATGATTTAAATAACAATATAATCCATTAAATATCAATCATCGACCCATGGTTACCTGGAATTCCAATAACGCCATTATTAGACGGTATATTATTGAATATGATCGTTGTGTTATCAAAATTTTGACAATAAATGGCGTTAAACCGTTTAAGCGACGAAATGATCACATGTCACGACAGAGATATCTTTAACGCAAAATAAATGAATTGGTTCCGTACTATTTCATCAACATATTGACTAAGGCTTAATTACACCTGAGATAAGTAATTACAATTCTATGAACATGGAAACCTTAATGGAAGCTTTGTGCTTCCAGAACTTATTCAGGGAAAGACGAAATGCACGAGCCGACTGAAATTGGTTATCGATAGTCACCGTTCCTAATCAAGATATTCATATGTATGTTGCGAAGTTGTCGTGTAAAATGTGTATAGCTAACATTCAAATCGGTTTTCTTTATCAATATTTTAGTGACCCGTCCGCGCGATTTCGTTTTGCTCGTTTCCGTGTTGGCTCGCGCGACTGTCAAATACTTTCGACGTGACGTCGACATTGACATCGCACGCGGCTGTAACTTCGTACTCATCACCTGCAGCGATCTCGATATCGGATCTATACACACCTCACAAAAAACGAAAACAATAAGAAAGAGCAAAAGTGCCACGCGCTCCCTTTCCGAGCGACTTCACTTGCGGGCTTTGTTCCGAGTAACATACGATAGCAGCAAAGCCGGCAAAGAAGTGTTCTCCTATTCCGGTCGGCGACATAAAGTTCATTAAAGGCGAGCAGAGCGTGTTGGAGTGGCCACGGGCGCGAGGGGCCGATCGGTGACCCCCGGGCCCTCAGCCCCAACCCTACTAGCGCCCGTCCGCCTAATATTTTCTATATGAATATTAAAGCCTGTGACGTCAGTTAACGTCACGCCCGCGTGTCACTCGAGCTCGTTTAACTTTGCCACGCTGAAAAATAAGCTAAACTTCGGTGCGAACTGGATCCTGCTACAGAGGAGATTGACTCGAGCTGAATGGATATTTCAATAATCATTGTTAATGTTAGTCTTATTTAAATGCGTAAATATTACTAGCATTTCAAAACAATAATAGTGGAGTTGATTGGTTCATTTATTTTCACTCTAATATCGAGCTTAATCTAAGCTCATACATTTGATGTCATGAAAACATTATTATTAATTTAATACACTATTAATATTTAATTAAAATCGGTTTTATTATCCCGATACAGACAGTTAAAGCATTCTGCTATTAATATGTAATACGCTATTTATGCAAGCATACTACGTTAGTAGGAAAACATTACATTAATTGCAAAATACAATATGAACGATAAGGGTTATAACAATAATTGCTAGTAAGCCACGGCTATCATCATAGATTAAGTTCGCATAGTCCTCAAAATTTCGGCCGATGAAACTGTAACAGCACTCTCAGGTGTTTAACCGTTACTCACATCCCGAATACAAGCGTCCACTTGGGCGCGCAGACAGTAGACAGTATTGGAGATTTGGAGGTTACTCCATTACGTGTTGGTGACACGCACGGTGCGTTCACTTTCGTCACGTTTCTTACCGATGGCTTCCACAATGTAGTGCTTGCTCGAATTTGAACCTGCGATCATCGGTGAACCCACGTTTTCATGCTATATATTAGGTAAATAAAATCGTCGATTTGCACCTTAAAGTAATTATTTAAACAAATCTATGAAGTCGATTTTATCATATCGATTTCAAACTTTCCTATATGCTGTTCAACTCAAATCGCAATCCTTTATTCGATATAGAATCATTACACTTACTTATTGATTTTCATTTTTTTTTTTTATTGTCTAGATTGGCGGACGAGCTTATGGGCCACCTGATGGTAAGTGGTCACCAACGCCCATAGACAATGGCATTGTAAGAAATGTTAACCATCACTTACATTGCCAATGCGCCACCAACCTTGGGAACTAAGATGTTATGTCCCTTGTGCCTGTAATTACACTGGCTCACTCACCCTTCAAACCGGAACACAACAATACAAAGTACTGCTGTTTTGCGGTAGAATATCTAATGAGTGGGTGGTACCTACCCTGACGAGCTTGCACAAAGCTCTACCACCGAGTGACAATAATATCAAAAACTATCAAAACTTCCGATTCAAAAGAAGGGATTCAGAATAAAATTGTTCGAGTATAAATAAATCACACAAATAAAAATGTGTTTTTGGAATGACTGGTACAAATAAATTAGGATACAATATTATTTAAATAAATGAGTTGCTCGAAAACTGAACATCACAAAACAATCAAGAAAAAAACACGGCATGGCTTAAAAAATTATTATTATTACGAAATTAATATAATATTAAACTGTTTTTGTCGACGAACTGACGAATATTCAATGTTCGTTAACTACTTTACCGCATACAGTGTCGGTAAATGACATTTGATTCAACTTGTCAAAGTTTTAAAACCCACAACAAAGATTTTTTCGTATTGGGTTACTGCAAATGAATTTAATTCTTTCAATGGAATTCGGATTAGTATGTATAATTCTTCTACAGTTGAACTTGTAGAAACTAATATAATATATAAATCTTCCAAATATTATTTAAATATTGCCGTCAAATCAAATATAAAATATATTAAATTCATTTCAGAGTAAAAGTATGATGTCAATTTTACGTTACGTCACGAAAAATGAGTGGCTTGTAATACACGAATAGCTGGCACGTACGTAATACAACTAGTGACACGCTAATGGCCGCGCACCAGATTTTCCTTCAGCGTTTATTCTCACATTTCGTTTTCATAGTCCATCCTAATATCAACTCGTACGGTTCACGTAATTTTGACGCTTATATGAACTAAGCTCTTGTCATAATTTCAACAGAAAAATATTAAGACGTCTACTAGAAATATTTTTGAGGTTATATAAAATAGACAACTCTTTCGGAGTATGGACTAAAAGTAACTTTTCACACAGGGAAAACTTCGGGAAGGGAAAATTAATATTTTCGAAAAATTGTAAAACAAGCGCCAACACTTTAAAAAAGTTGATTACTTTTACAGAAAAGCCATCTTTAGCCAGACGCATAAAAGTAATCGCTTCGTATTTTGATAAAATATTTATTTTCACCTTTGTTTTTGAAGTGATAACTTCTTATGGGAGGGTAAACCGCTTCGTAACGAAGCGCGTTACGGTGCCACTATTACCGACGCGGACTGCTTTACCTGAGAGTTACCAACCTAACGCCATCTAACGTATACAGATAGTACTTATAATAATTTAGCAACTCTGAAGTACTAATTTAAATTATGTTTAATATATTATAATTAATAATAAATATTATCACTTCTGTCGAGCGTCCCGAGACGCACACGTTTTTTTACGTTTGTTTTTACTTTCATTATTGTTTTTTCTGTCCTTTTTATGATTTTAAGGCTGATTTTATAACATATTAAAATGTAATCAATGTTACCTTATTTAATAGTTATATATTACACAAATACAACAGAGAATAGCCTAGTCTATGTGTAAACTGTCTTCAGTATCTAAATAGAGCTGTAATCTTACGTATTCACTCTGTATGAATGAATGAATGGATAGCGATATGTCAAAGTAACATGTTAGAGTCAGTTCATTCATAAAACACCGTAAAACCTCAACAGAGAAACCGGTGCGTGGGTACAAAACGATTATCGTAGCACGACACCATGCAGCCGTGTGTCTGACCATCACATATTGTTTCAGACGTCCCGTTCGATACTCCCGAATGTAATCTCGGACTCTCCGCAGCTCAGTTAATGCAAACACACGCAATCCTCAAATAGGCTTACTCGTCTTACGAATACAATTTACCCAAATCAGTATTCGGGCCCGACCGCACGATACGTACGGAACGTACATTCAGTTAACTGTCATTTCATTCTATGTCTCTGAGGACACACGTTGTTAATAGTAACCCTTCCACATCACGGTCGGACGTACAAAGCAATCTCGTTTAGTTCATATTAATCTGCATCTATGATAGCAGCGTATGAGATGCATTGATCGTCGGGACTTGAAAAGGTTTTCTAAAGTCAAAGAAAACAAAGCGATAAATTAAAAAAAAACAATGCTCCCTGCCAGTGTCAATAAACGTTACATTTCACGATTCCAGTGCTTAAGTTCTTGGAACACAAAGGTTTTTCAAATCGGTATATTTAAAAATAAAACTAGTTTTTATACTCTTCTTAATTTTTTCTTACTTCAATGTTTGATGATAGATATATCCAACTAATAAAGAAATTAAGTGTATAATGTGATGTGTGTGCTTATGCGTTATATTCATACAATAACACCCAAATTGTATTCATGGGCTAAGTACTTAATGACGCGAGATAGCGAGCAAAGGTAACAGAGGATGTTAGCATTTGAAATTACAGATAACACATTTCAGTTTCATATGACTGCTTGTTAAACAAACTAAAATATTGTTGTTTTTTTGCTACAAAAGGCATCTAATAAGGAAATATATGCACATAGATATGTTCATATACATTTGCAAGGAACAAATAATGATATTTGGCTACGTTTTAGTGTTAAGTTTTTCTTTATTTAACAAAACCCTCTACGTAAATTTGTTGTTGTTTTTTTATTTGGAAGTATTAATAAATATTATTTGAAAAGATCGCAAGGGATTTTATCTATCATAATAAATGTAATTCAAAGTACGTTTATTTTTCAAATACTTTTTTACCACTTTTTAGTAGGTGTTGCCATGGTATAAACAATCGATATACAATGTATAATATATATTCATTTTGTTTACTTGTATGGTTTTTTTTTTGACGTGAAATCGTCTTATAAACCGATGAGCGCCGTTTGCATGCACGAAAAACCATGACTCATTGTCACGTTCCGCCTGAGCCGAGCGTGCAAGCGAGAACGTGGTACAAGCGATAGAGAGGCACGATCGCCCTATGCGTTCGGCTTGTAACGCATCTATCTCTCTTCCACTCCATCGGCCGATGCGTCAGAGTATTCATCAATGCTTTCTTATGACGTTATCACGTAAAATTATCGTCCGTAAACCGACTTTACAGACAACCATTTATTAACACAAGCTGTGTCTATATACAACACATTGATCGTTGGTGTATTTTTTTAAAATATTAAACACATCGTCTTTTTGCCCCCACCTGTAAACGGGTGAACTTTTTTCGCCCTGACAATGGAATTGCGAATCAACGGGAACTGTTAACATTCCTGCCAACATTACATGGGGGCTATTTTTAATCTGTTCGAGTCCTTGATGCTTATAATTTTTATATTATATTTAGGTTTTAATAATATATACTATCTAAGGAACAAACTAGTGTAGGTACAATAATAGCTTAAGGCATCAAAATCTAACCTACGACTCGAATATATAATAAATATTAATCTGTTTAATACAAGTGCGAAATCCACTCGTCTAACATATTTATAAATCCATTCTTTCATGCGAAATATAAAACAACGTATACAAAGTGGTCCTGTTGTCTAGCGTTTGACGTGCGTACGCTTTACTCCCAAAGGACATTATTTGCCGGGATAAAACAGCAGCACCTTTATAGAGAGACAAAAATGGGTGAATTTATGTACAAGCTACGAGCGATGGTACAAATTATATTTTTTTGTTTTGTTGATTCGATAAAAAACTTATGCGATAATTTTATTAATAGCCTAAATGTCTTGTCTTGCTTTTATTCAGTCCGTCCATTTATATTATGCTCTTGTTAGTTTAGCTATTTATATGTAATAAGATTGGCATATTTTTTCGTTAACCTTTGATAATTCGTCAGGTCCACCTAACATACCTTTTTGAAGTGAAAACTTCTTTAGCGGCGTTGTGCACTTTTTTATGATGGGTAAAAAATGTAAAACTCACCTCAGCTCACGTGACCCTGATTGAAAATTCGTAAGACAGATTCTGACGCGTTAAATTTTTGAAGTAAAAACGTCTTTAGCGGCTTTGTGCACTTTTTTGTGATGGGTAAAAAATGTTAAACTTGCGTCAGGTCACGTGACCTTGATTGAAAATGCGTAAGACGGATTTTGAAGTGTTAAATTTTTAATGTAATATAAATTCATCCATGTTTGTGTACGATAGCGCAATAAATTAATATTGTATTTTATCACATAAATGATAGTTCTTTTATACTGATAATTAAATCAAAAATATCAAAAATGCACAACGTTAATATTCAAGTTTTCACTTCTGCTAGCACTCCCGGAGTGCACCCCGTTGTTTTTTTTTAATAATGATACCTATTATGGTTACAATATTTATAGTTAATAAACACGATTTCATACGTGTATAATAATAATATGTAATAAATTATTTACATATAATAAATTTATAATAAACAAGATTAAGTTATGGAGCTGAAGTGGATTTTATCTAGCTATTAAAGCTCTCTGACGCCATTACCGGCGCCTTCAGACTTGAAATTAATTTAATGAATTTTCTAGCAAAGTTAAATCTTGTCTGCCTCTATAAAAGCATCGCTAATATTATTCGTGTTAAACGAACTATATTTTATCTTATAAAATGTAATAATAAAACTATTTTCACCAGTACTCATATCGGAATCGAATAATAAAAAAAAAAACTGTAGCTATATTATAATTATAAAAAAACCTTTTATTCATATCAATTGGTTGGACCAATTGCTCAATTTGAAGAATAAGTTTAATAAGTTCTATAAACGTAACAACCGTTACAAGTGCAGGCAATATTTTCCAATTTAACAAATATCTTCGACGGAATACGACTGATTTTCGTAAAACATTACAGAACCGATCGATTCCGCGAGCAATTTAAAATCCACTTAAAGACAACCACAGGCTAATCGAAAACTTTGCTAGCGCGAATAGTGGAAACCTCTAATTGCTTGTATTAAAATAACTGACTGATGTCAAACATATCTGGGGCGCGCGGCGGTGCCTGGCACCGAGTTTCACATGTTAATAATCATTATGATAACATCAAGTATGCGATAGCCGGCTTTGTTCCCCTCCCCAGGGCTGCCAAAATATTGCCTTACGTTAAATTAAATTTACGACCTTTTATAGTATAGAATCATTCTTCATGTCTTTTCTTTTGCTTCATTCTTTTAGTATCATATTCATCATCAAGTACCATATTAAAAAACTACAAGGAACTATAAGTACTATAAAATGTCGTCAATTTGTCGAAATC
Organism: Nymphalis polychloros; assembly: GCA_905220585.2. Lineage (NCBI taxonomy): Eukaryota > Metazoa > Arthropoda > Insecta > Lepidoptera > Nymphalidae > Nymphalis > Nymphalis polychloros. The sequence continues at coordinate 14,438,131 of HG992241.1, read as the reverse complement.
GCAAAAATCAACATAAATCAATCAAATCGTTATAAATAGTAAAAATCAAAGCCGATAGATAGATAACTAATATATAATTCAAGATTGATCAGTCGAGGAATACATTATCGATAGTTAATTGGAAGTAAAGCTTAACGAAACTTACAATGTCCACCACTAGTCAACTCGTACGTCACATCTAAATAAGCGATAAGCGCAACTTAGTTTTTATTACATTTGAAATAGAGAATTACACGATTACAACATAATTACACGCGAAATTATAAAAGCTACATTTGTAAAGCGTAGATTATATCAATTTCGAAACTCGTTCACGTCGTAAATAAAGATAACATTTTGTAACTAGTAACTACTTTAGAATTTGTTATGAATTAATATTGTTAATCGTATGATACGAAAAATAAAATGAGTTTTGTTTTTTTTTTTATTCTACTATATCCATTGGTGATCATACACATTACAGTTTGTTGTGGTGCATATTATATTTTATGTTTTATTTATCAGACTATTTTCTGCCCACGGGGTTCGTCCATATACTTAAGTGTATGTAAAGTGGGAATTAGTTACCCTATGTTCTTTTTTGTGCCCCTGACAACGGGTGTGCTAAATTTCATGATGATGTAGTTGTTAAGACGTGAAAGTGTAACAAAGAAACACTCTGTCACATTTCAACTAAGTAAGCATTCTACTATAAACATAAAGATAAGTTTTATATTTTGTATTCTCAAGAATCCCACTGATCAGATTGACATGAAACTTTCAAGTTATGATAGTTTAGAGTTTCAAGAGTGATAGAGGTCATATGAAATGTTATTATGATGTCATTTTTAATTTTTTATTTAGTTGACAATTAGGGTAGGAAATTAATATTTTGAACAAGATAAATATTTTATTATTAATCTTTATTGAAATAAATGACATAGAAAAATGACGTGAGACGTGTTTTATGATTTACGAGCTTAAATAAAAATGGTGGCGGTAAGCTATCATTTAGGTCGATACTGATTGCATTACAATATTTAACTGTTTATATCTCCTTATTTATAAGAATGTCTATCACCCATACCACGGCTTTAGTCCTATATTTACGTTTGATATTGTGTCGAGCAGCGGCTAGTGTAAATCGTGTCAAAGTGATACACTAGTTTTTAGGGTGACATACAAACATATAATTATAATGAAATAAGTTTAATAAGAATTTATAGACTTTTTAAAGATATTAATTTATCATAATATAAATTATATATTTAAAATTTATGTAACATTTCTATATAAATAAATAAATAATGGTAATAGAAAATTTAATACATGTCACTAGAACAAATATTATATGAAGCCACACGGTATTTTCGATATTCGTTATACCTTCTAAATGTTATCTATCAATCCGTCTACGCGTCCCGGGGCAATTTGTTAGTGAAACGCAGTATGAAAGGCCAAAATATTGAAGAACATTTGATTTCGGGAAATAATCCCGAGGGTAATAGTTAAAATTGTATCAGAATGAAGTCGTGACCCAGCAATTCGCTTATACGTTACCATCACACCTTATATACGATATAAATAAAAAACCGTTTTAATTTTGTTCATTTATCTACTTGTATACATAATGCTTAGTTAAATAAACAATACTAAATTCACTTATTGTACACATTTGTAGATTGTAGATAATATATTTAGATATTATAAATATATTTATTCAAATATTATTCATACTAATAAATATTAATTCATTGTACAATTATTACCATATCTGTAAGAAAGATAAAGTATTTCCATTGAAATTCATTGTATAAACTATTAACATTTAAAATATAAATAAAATAAAATTACATAAATAAAATTGATAAAAATTACCCGTAGTCAGGTAATAATTAAACGACAATTAATTACTGCATAAGTACGATGAATAAATCATTACGAAACATGATTTTTTGCTAAACTAAACGTCAAAATGTTAATTATAATTTTTATAATAGTAATTAAGTTAAGTTTTTAAGTGTTTTTGATGAGAACGTGTTTAGCGGCAGCCCTGAAAGCACGCCCTAGCGGCTTCCACCCTCAGGGGAAAGGTTTTTGCAACTACAGGAATTACTTGCGATTACTCCATGTTTGTAGGTGTTTCATTCCTTAACAATTTCATAACACTGCACATAAAAACAATACATTGTTAGTAATATTAAAACAATTGGTTATAACGCACTAGCGCTGCACTGCCGCTGTTGGTTGGAGTCGAGCGAAAAATTCTTGAATAATAAACTATGGCGGGTACTTTTTGCCGTTCTCGGCGCCATTATATCGAAATGTCAGGTATAAAGAAAATGTATTCAGTTCTGGAAATTGTTTTGTTTTTGATATCAGGAATCCATATATCGATAAGCGCTCATAGTTATTTGTGTGAATGAGTTTTCTATTATTCCGTAATACATATGTATTTAAAATTAATGTAGATCGACTTCTACTATCACTAGGATTTCTAGTATCACTAGGATTCTATCTTTGCAGGTATAAAACTATATGTTATTTTTTAATTGTTATTTTTAGCCAAGGATGATTTTACATGATTAAAATGAATATTTTATTTATCTATGAAAGAGAAAAACTGTGTGATTACAAAATTTCCATCAATTTTTTTTATCTTTTATAGTTCTCGCAGCGTTTTCTTATAAAGAACTTGGACTGAAAACTATCTCTCTGGTTACTTTGATATTAAAAGTCATGTCATCGCATAATAATATATTTATGTCAAAAAAATGCTACATATATATAAATATACTATATCAAATGTTATGATCGTCCTGAAACTATCCATTTAAAATGAAATTATTTTTTCGTAGGAGAAAACAAACCAACAAATCTTTTCTATTAAAAATTTTAATAAGTATAAGTCCATTATTTATTAACTTTAATAATTCAAAGTTAATTAATATTAACATTATTTATATGTTTTTTTTTTATATATATTATTTTTTTTTCAGTTATGTGTAAAATTTGTGAATTCTAAAACACTAGTCAAACTAAGATTACTTTAGCTTTAATCTAAACGCTCATTGGTTGGTTATTACATCATCGGATGCCACTAACCAATGACGATTTTTTATTTGTATTTGACCAGCTTGTCAGTAACTGGTGGCAAGGATGCTTGTTTTATTGTTTCATTAGAGACAATATAATTAATTTATTAAATTAAAATGGCATGTACCCATAAAATATAAACGTTATGTTCAGTTATTAAATTTTCGATAGCAGCTCGAATTTCAAAGCCTCGGAAAGCACATAAAGCCATTTGTCTTACAAACTTTAGTAGTTATGACAGCCGCCCTAACTCTTTGTAGTGAAAGAAGTATTAGTCATCTCGTTATACCATAGGAATTAAGATGATAACAATTACGCTCCTTTGTATATTACACTGACTTACTCACCTTCAAATCTGGCGACGCAGATAATTACTGTTCTGCGGTAAAACTTGCACAAAGCCGACGAGTATCATATAAAATCATCTCACTATAATTAATCCCTTTATGACCCATCAAGGGGTCACAAGTCGGTTTCCAATGTCTAGAAGCTAGAAACATAATTAAACTCATTAGTGTTTATGGAAATCGGTGGTTAACGTTTAAGCGTATTCCAGATTATGTGATATTAATGCTTAATTATGAGCTAGCGTGTTCAGTTCAGTAGATACCATAGCTTTATAGACATATAGACTGAGGAATGGTGATTACTTCTTGCTGACCAGCTTTACTGTCTACGGGTGGAGCAAATATAAAAGATCATCTGCCTTCCATTATTGATTGAAAAATAACTCAATTTAACATTTGAGTTAATGTGGTTGATGGTTTAATTTTTGTTTCGTTTTTTGATAGAAACGAAATATGTCTTTTTTATATAAAAAGAATACTACCTTTAATGATCAAGATCGAACCTGCGAAATTACATCAATAAGCGACGCGTAAACCATTGCCTTACAACTTTTGAACTCGTTTCTCGGACGTCAGTGAATCTGTCATCCTTTCTGTCTAATATGATTGCCGTTGGTTTCTATCCTACCAATTAATAATTTGAATAAAAATAATAAAAAAAATCTGTAAATTTATATATCACTAGCTGTGTGCAGCGGCTTCACCCGTGTGTAATTAATAAAAATATAATAAATTATTTTATTACTATAGTAACACACACGCGCACACACACACACATAGACACACAAATATGACTACTTGTAAAGAAATACGTAATTAACTATTTGAAATTAATTTTCATAAGATACCGTAGAGTTTACAGATCTTCTTATATATGGCTTAACATTTGCGCCATCACATGTTCTTTGTGTGAACCAATTTTCATCAAGATTGGTCGAGCCGTCCTTGAGTTATAAGAAGACATACAGACAGACAGACAGACAAAAATGAAAAAAATAGTATAATATGAATCACTGTATCATAAAACGATTATTTATCACAAAATTAGGTGAAAATGCTTCCAAACTTGTACATAAATAATTTCTTACTTATTAGTACGAGACGTAATACTATGCGGTATAACATTGTTGACATAAAACCCTGAAAATACATTTAGAATGACGTTTTACATAACATATTTTACCGTTGACAGGTTAAATCGTGGTATTGTTGTTAATTAAAGTGCAATTTATCATATAATAGTCGTATGACACGTTAACTGAAGGCTGTATTGTATTAAATCGACCATTCTAATAATATATGACTGTTTATTATTATATTACATTATTGTCTATTTGAATAGAACATGTGTATTTTAAATAAAGAATGCGGCTTCGAAGCTGGATAATCAAATGTCAATTAATTTTATTTAAACGATATTCTGTCACATGTGTACTCCACCAACTCGCATTGGAGCAGCGTGGTGGAATAAGCTCCAAAACCTTCTCCTCAAAAGAGGAGAAGAGGCCTTAGCCCAGCAGTGGGACATTCACAGGCTGTTACTGTAAACGATATCGAAAGTATTAAAAGTTTAAAACACATCCCTTAGACAGACCCCGAGGCCACCAAAACCAAATGAATTTAAGCGGATAGGATTATTTCATTAGTATATTATTATTTGGCGGAATATTTTCTTACCGCCAAAAAATAAGTTTGCATTGTTGAATTAGCGAGTAGTTTTCAGCACAAGGAACACAACATACGGAATGATATACATTTCTGACTGTGCCCATATCTATGGATGACGCCCATATACTAGCAACCTGTCAGCTTTCCAATATGAATGGTAAAAATAATATATAATAAATATTATTACTTTATTTTATAAATATTAAAAATTTACAGTGAAATCATTTTAGTTTAATATTGGAAAATGAAAATGTTCGTTTGAGCGTTACAGCAAAACGAATTTACTAAACAGGATATTAAAAATTTGTCGTCTATGTAGGTACGTCATACTTGGTTCAATCTCGTTTATCGGGCACTGATCCTCCATTAAGATAAACTGAAATATTTTATTGGTAAAATGTCAAAACAATTTGTTAAAGAATTTCTAGTTGATCTTATAAAAATTACTTTATAAAGCAAATCTTTTATATATAAAATTAAATATAGTGCTTCTTATTCAATGTGTATTCAATGTCGATCGAGTTGAGTTGAACTATTATAAAGTAGTATACTAAAAAAAAAAAGGTATACAGCCAAAGATCAATAGTGAACGCGCGTGACTTTATTATTTCTAATATAACTTCGGATATAAATTAATTAAAAAATGTTACGTTATTGCAGTATTAGAGTCTAGTAAGTATTAATTAATACAGTGTTTGTAACATTAGAGGCGAGCTAAGTTAATGACCATTATTATTAAAGTATTGTTTTAGTTAAAGCATACCTATATTTTTTAACTAGGAGGGGCAGGTGTAATGTACCTTCATTCCTTTTTTGTATTTCTCACGATGTGTGTGCAAAAGAAGTTAGGACGTGAAAGGGTAACAAACAAAGACGTAAACAAACTAATTTTCAAATTTATAATAATTGTTACGATTAATAAATTGTTCCAATATATTCGCTATTCTTGGTTAACTGGAGCTTGCTAAAAACTCACCTGGACCTACACGTTCTGTTCCAACTGTGATTATAAAGTACGAGTAATCCGTAGAACTATTCTATAGGGTTTTCCATTAAGGGCGCTTGATCGTGCAGAACTTCCATCCACCATTTTCATACTTTACATATACATATTCCATCTGTTGAAACCACATGTTGTCCAGATCCATATTCTCGATTTCAGGCCAAAAGAAGTTGGTTATCATCGACCGGTATCGCTCACCATTGACGGTGACGGCCACACCATTATCGTTTTCGAAAAAATACGGACCAATCACGCCTCCGGCCCAAAATCCGCACCAAACAGTCACTTTCTACGGGTGTATTGCCACTTGGTGAACCTCGTGTGGATTGGTCTCGTCCCAAATACGGCAATTTTGCTTGTTGACATAGCCATTCATCCAAAAATGCGCCTCGTCGCTGAACACACGGCGCTGTCTATGGTCATTAACCTTGAGCTCTTGGGTCAGCTGGATCTTGTACGGGTGCAGGCTCAAGTCACAACGCAAAATTCGCCAAGTTGTCGTCTGCGAAAGGCCGAGTTCCTGTGCGCGACGCGGAATTGACTGCCGCGGGTTTTCGAGGACACTGTCGCGCACAGCGGCGATATTCTCGGCAGATCTCGCGTTACGTTGACGCACGGGAACCGGCTGATTGTTAACTGACCCGGTTGACTCGAATTTGTTAACCAATCGACGGATAGTCGACTCGGCAGGACGATCATCGCGACCGTAAAACGGGCGAAGTGCGCGGAACGTTGCTCGAACTGAAGACCCATTTTCATAAAACAATTTTATGATTTGCACGTGCTGCTCGACACTGTAACCTGCCATGGTGGTTTGGGAGGACGGAATGAATATAACACACTGCATTTGACAGCTGTCACTCAAACAACATGGCCGCAATCAGCTGTCAAAGTTCAAGCGTCCCTATTGGAAAACCCTATATAAGAACGACCTTAGAATTGAACAAGATCATGAAATGAGAGAAAGTTAAATGCGGCATGAAAGTAATTCCGACTTTTAAGTTCACAATAAGTCGATATGTTTATTAATGTGATATGAAATGAATTCTTATAGAATAAGCTCAGCTGATTATCAAGATATGAACATCGCATACACTTATATGAGTTAGATCTTTCAATAAAAAGGTAGTCTTTGTGTAAATTATAGATTTATGTAAGATTTTTTTTTACGATAGTTAGATATTTTATACACCATCAACGTCAGAACTAGTTTCAATCAAAAATGGACGGCTTTCATTCAGAAATACATATTAAAAAGTGCCAACAAACATGGCCGGATTGACCCGGCAGTGTCCACACCGCTACTTTTTCATCCGTTCACATTGACGCAGGATATTAATGAATTTCCTCGGTGGAACGTTGCGAGATTAGTTCGTTAATTTGATTAGATGGCTGCTACGGAAGCAGCATGCCTATTATTGATAGACGCAAACGCGGCAATGGACGATGGTCTTGCATTGTTATCGACACGTTACCACCTTGTTAGCCCCCTTGGAATAATTAGTGACGCGCTCGAGGTTGACGCCTCGAGTATAATACAATACGCTAATTGTACGAGAACCGCAAGATGTCCATTAATGAAGCTAGATTTATGCAGTAATAAATAATTGTACGCAATTCTAATGGCTATTAACAAATCTTATAATATAAATCGATCAATTGTTGTATATTTGTATAAATTTATTTCATGTATCTCGGAAACGGTTGTAACGATTTGGCTCAAATTTTATATTCTAAATATAAGGTTTTGCTTTTTAAGTTTAGCTATATAGGAAATAGAAATATAAGTAATTATTAGAGCCGCACGAAGCTCGATCGCCCAGGTACTTATAAGTAAATTTACAATCAAGTTGAAACAATAGAATGGTATAAAGATATCACTTTAAAATGATTTTGGAAAACGAACCTTGATTCGATAATAATAATGACTACATTACAATTTAATTATGATAGCTTTTTTACCGTCTATTTACGAATGTGTGGGTCAAATCATGAAAACCACCCAATAGATTATTCTGATGGTGACAAATCACCAGCTTGTGCAAAATTTTTATAAGCAATTATAGTAAATTTTATTATTTTTTATACAGGGATTAAATAGAATCTCGGTGTATATAAGTGCAAACGGAACCAATATAATATGTAATATTTGCGTTTGTCTGCATTTATGACAAAATTAATAAACTTCGTTCGTTATAACTGTATGTCTTGTATTTACTTAATTGTCATTCGTCATAATAATGCGACAAAGTAATATAATTGGAGTTAAATTAAAGTAAAGAGGAGACAGCTTTTAATGACTTAAATCTGTAAAATCTTAGCCGCAAATAATACCTGATTTAAAAACGATTACTCTTAATGACTAAATGGTTGTAAATGGCTTTACTGCTCCGACGCTCGGATTACGCGTTACGCGTTGGAATTTTATGAATTACGTGTTTCTTTACGGCTTAAAGTGACCAATTAAGAGAAGTACACCTCGCAACAGGTCAGAGTAAGCAGGATGCTTTTCGATTCGCGCCCCTAATCGTTTTGGAATACGAACTGTTTTGCTAAAACTATGTTTATGTTAGTCTGCTACGACCGTCGATTCCGTACTCTTTGCATTTCGGCAGGATTTTTATAGCCCTCCCATGGAGGCGGTAAGCGGAGCGTTGAGATATAAATCAAACTCATATTGTGATTTAGCAAGCCTCGTTACTGTAACAATACTCCGTATTTACATATAAAACATTATTTTAGTCTTTATTTATCGTTGCCTGTAATCCAATAGCCCCGATTCGAAGTAGTACGCTAACGCGTGCTCCGGTTACTGACTACATATTAATTTATAAAGGGTTTGATTCCTTTTTTATTGTTTCCTGTTAAGATTTTAAAATAGGTTACGCGAATCACGACTGTTAAACTTCTGTTTTCGATATATTTTTCTGCCATTTCAATACTTTAAATAATAATAGAATTTCGATTAGGCATACCTGTTTAAGAATTTCCTCTACGCCGCTCTACGCATAATAACGTTTTTACCCACCGGGTTAGAACCCTTTAAGCGGAAATTTATTCCTTGGCTTAATACAGTGCTTTTACGAAACTAAATATAAATAAATTTACTTACGATCAGGTATTTATTGTGATATTAATTTGCTAGATACTCGGTTCTCGATATTAAATGATAGATTCGGATCACGAGTATAAAGAAGGTTATCGAGGCTGGGTGTGTATAGTTCAAGTCATAACTATTTATTTAATTAAAATTACTGTTCTATTAACTACTTTAAACGCAAGAAAATAAGTAGGGTACGCGTGTCTTGTGTTGCAATATCCATATGTGTGTTGTACGTGTTTTACAAATTAGATATTTATTGGCCTTTTATTAAAAACCGACAATTAGGCTTTCGTTCGTCGCGGTGGACGAACTTCTACTAAGATATTCCGTTAGAGCTTTGTTTTATTATAATAACACGTTATTGTTGTAAATTATGCAGTGACGTCACGCTCGGTAGCTTTCTTTGTTGTTAAACTCTGTAAAGAAAAATGGACTTTTATATCCTTTATAACGAGTTTATCAGTTAATTGATTTAAAGGAAAAATGTACGTTACATTTATAAATAACTTTTAAAGATCATTCACACAACAAGATCATCAGATTATTTTAAAGATCTTTCTCAGAATATACATATTATTGTTACGGCCTTCTCTTATCAGCTTAGTCACACAAACTGCACAACACTTTATCTTCGAGGACGTTAGGTTTTGAATTATAATTAAAAGACAATTAGTAATTTTGTATTACAATTATTTATTTGCCAGCTCACCTTTCTCACTCGGTATCTAGCAAACGAATGGCTGGTTGTCCTACTTTTCTTGTAAGTATGGAACTTATATCTAAAGTAAGTAAGTAAGTATGAAATTTATATCTCAAAATTAATTAATCAAAATAAATATTTTAATCTAAACGGAAAGAATCAATTGAGATACTAAAATATTTGTAGGATATAGTTTGTGATTTACTAAAATATTGTATATTTCCGCTTAATTAAAACAATGATATACATATCTAGTCGGTAACAATATATTAATCACTCATCTGAAATTTCAATGATTTCCGTTCGTTACGCTTCTTCAGTTTTGAAATATATTTCCAAAGTGTTAATATTCTAAAATTCGTAACGAAATGTAAAATTTCATATCAATTATCAGAAAATACGCTTGCCGAATTAATTGAGTAACGAATTTCAAAAAGCTTCGTAATAGAGAATGCCTCAATAAATACCCAAGTCCTTGCACAATACGGTACAATGAACTGTGAATTTTTTTTCATCAGTTATATTTTCCTAAAAGGATTTGTTTGTTAAATTCAAGTGTTTAACTGCTTACTTATTCGGGAAAACCAAAAACTGACAGCAAAGAATTACGAAATCCATTTCCCAATATTCCATTAATAACTCCAGTTAGAGTCACTGCATTCTTTTTCAATGATGTAATGGAATTTTCTTTTAACCTATATAATATCATCAATCAACTGGCCCCTTCTCTAAAGCCTTCATCTCTCGTTAAATTTGATATTTGGTTTAATATGAGTAGCCAACCGGTGATGTCGGTGGCAGCCGATGACGAGATAAGCGGCCAAAGAGCGTTTGGATTAAAGCCGAATCAGTCAATCTGTCTGACGTTTTAGAAAATAAGATTTAAATATATATGTTTTAGTCGAGCACTAAAGTACTTATTACGCTAAAGCAAATATAATAGTCAGCCTGGAAAGATCCTAATGTTGGGCTATGTGGTTTCGAGACTTCGTTAGTTTAATAGTAAGATTTAAACAAATATCGTTTCGCCTGAATGTGCTAATAACATTGAATCTTACCGTCCCGTAGTCCGTTTGTTAATTCGATTATTTAAATATTCTTTAAAATTCCTAAAACCAGAACTCGTTCAAATGACAAAATATAAATAGAAATTATAAGTAACAAACAATAACTAAAATTTACGATTTATTTTGATAGGGAACTATAATAAAAATAGATTGATCTAAAGATCTAAATCTAGAATTTGTTTTTTACCATTTTTAAAACATAAACAAGGTTGCTTATCCGTTAAATATAGATATTTTAGAGATAAACAAATCTTTTATACAATATTTACTTGTATGTCACATCATTTTCGCTTATGCTTGAATATAGAATACTAGTTTTCGCTCGCGGCTTTGCCCGCGAAACCTGGTGGGTGGCGGGGGAAGGGGCCATGTGTTAAATTAGGTTAGGTTAACCTACGTTCTTCCTTAGGGTTCTAACTTGCATCGTTTCGCAAATTTCATCAAAATCGGCTTAGTGGTTTAGCCGTGAAAGCGTAACTGACAAAAAGAGTAACTTCCTTTTTTACAATATTACTATAGATAACGACGAGTATAACCCTACTCTATCCAGTAGTCTACGTACGCTATAGCTTAAGGCTGCCCTGATATATTAACTTAAACAGATTAATAGTTACGTTACTCTGGGAAAAAATAACAAACCCTACCTATTTGAATATTAGTACATTTATATATTGTTTTTTTTATTTTTTATTGTATAGGTTAGTGGACGAGCATGTGGGCCACCTGATGGTATGTGGTCACCAACGCCCATAGACAGTGGTTTGTATATTTCTTAAAAAAAACAACATCACCACTGCGCCACCAACCTTGGGAACTAAGATGTTATGTCCCTTGTGCCTGTAATTACACTGGCTCACTCACCCTTCAAACCGGAACACAACAACACAAAGTACTGCTGTTTTGCGGTAGAATATCTGATGAGTGGGTGGTACCTACCCAGACGAGCTTGTACAAAGCTACCACCGAGTAAATATGTCATAGAGGATAATTTAAATCAAGTAAATAATATTATATTACGGAATAAATCACAAGTCACAACGATACGAGCCGATTGGCGTTGTTGGTAGATACTTCGGGTTCGATTCCCACCCAAGACAGAAATTTGTGTGCATGAACATACCTGTTTGTTTGTGAGTCCTGGGTGTAATTATCTATTTATGTATTTACAAAATAAAAGTAGTATATGTAGTATATCAGTTGTCTGGTTTCCATAGTACAAGCTCTGCTTAGTTTGGGATCAGATGGCTCTGTGTATATAATGCCCCAGGATTAAATTTATTTATACAAGAGCCATAATCATTTTGTATTTGTTAAAATATATATTAACACGATGCTTTCAAATTGAATCGTGTCACCGAAGAACTAAAATATATGGATTGTTTATTTATTATTCAATCATGGAATCGAGTTCACGGTGCAGCATTCAATTATATAGCACCAATAACTAGAATTATTGAAAGGCTTTTACTAGTAAGTGTTGAATTATGTGCCCATATACCCTTCTGAGTCATTAGTTAGCTTAGGTTCTTGTCGAGACGAAAAGGAAATTGTCGATCTCAGAAAGGAGTTGGGAGAACTGCAGGAGGAAGAACTACGCTCCAAGTAGAGCCCCACAATCGCCACTGAATTTAATGGCTCATCCAGTCAACAGACACGTGAAGCGCCTATTCAAAAACTACTGGAGGAATTCTCACGTTCCATGATAAACCAAGTTGGGACGATGATTAACGCAAAAATAGAGGCTCTGGAGGATAGGCTTCTCCCGAAAAGGCCCTTGCGGCCTTCCTTAGCCGCAGATCGAACCATCAGCGCGGATCAGGCTGTCCCATCGAACAACGAAGTGTCAACTACAGTGGTCGAAAAACCCACTGTTACTGCCAGCACTCAGCAGCAAAAGAAGAAAAAGTATGGCGGAATTGTTAGTTCAGATGGCCATAATTGCGGAACCCTACTTTGTACCTGATAGGTCTAATTGGGTTATCGACGCCAATAACCTTGTAGCCTTGGTTTTACAGAGCTCTGCTAACCACCGATTTGATCAATTAACGAAAGGTGCTGGATGGGTTGCAGCGTACGTTGAAGAAATTTTTATAATAGGGGTCTATTTCTCGCCGAACAAAAGCATTACTGAATTCGAGCAATTTCTAGCGGAAATTGGGGCCTTGCTCAAACAGACCAAACCCACTCACGTGATCTTGGCTGGCGATCATAACGCTAAATCAAAAATGTGGGGATGCCCAGCGACTGACGTACGTGGAGAAGACCTAGACGAAGTCGAAGTCGGATTCATCGTGCTCAACAAAGGGAACGTAAATACATGTGTGCGGCAACAGGGTGGCTCAATTGTGGATATCAAATTCGCAAACGCCACATCAGAGTGCCGCATCCATGGTTGGAAGGTCATGACTGATGTCGAGACTTTGTCGGACCAGCGATATATCCTATTTAACATCTTGCTGTCGAAAGCTGACGAAACCCAGTCCACTTGGAAGAGTGGTCCACGTTGGTCTCTTAAACGGATTAACAAAGATATGCTGGCTGAAGCAGCCCTAGTACAAGCTTGGGTTGCATCGCCAGACGATCCAATGGATGTTGAAGTAGAGACCCAATGGTTTGCGGGAGCCATGACCAACCTGTGCGCTACATCTATGCCTCGAGTAAAATCTTACTCGCCGAAGCTAGCCGCATACTGGTGGTCCACCGAGCTAGCTCAGCAACGAGAGTCATGTGTTGTAATGAGGCGTCGGTATACTAGACGAAGCAGAGGAAGCCACCTTGTATTCGTTGTACAGGCTGTTACGAACCTGCAGATCGCCATTTCCAGGGCTAAGGAATGCGCAGAAGAGAAGTCCTTACTAGCGCTCAATAATGATCCGTTTGGAAGAACATATCGTTTGGTTACACGCAAACTTCGCACTTGGTCGCCACCCTTAACGCAAACCTTACGGCCTGATATACTGGGCCGGGTGATCACAGCACTATTTCCAAATAGCGGAGTGCACCATCCTCCATCGATGGCATTGTCCATGGACATAATCGAGGAAGAAAACTTCTGCCGAGTTGGAAGTCTCGGAGGGAGAGCTAAAGAGCGCATTGGTTTGCCTCCGGGCCAAAACTGTCGCTCCAGGACCTGATGAAATACCTGGTCGTGCTTTGTTTTTGGCTCTCGGACCCTTGAAACCTAGGATTATGGCGCTTCTTAATGCATGTATCCGACAGAGAAGGTTTCCGCGCAAGTGGAAGACAGGCAAGCTAGCACTGCTAAGGAAAGAAGGGCGTCCTATAGACTCACCTTGGGCGTTTCGACCTATTGTTCTTCTCGATGAGGTGGGTAAGCTATTCGAGCGCGTGCTCGCTACCCGCATCGTTAACCACTTGACATTAAGAGGACCAAACTTCAGTGAATGCCAATTTGGATTTCGAGAACAAGGCATCTCCGCGCAGACCGCAACGAGCCATAACGGTCAGACTTATCAGAGGCTATCGCACTATTGCATATGAGGCGGCGTGCGTACTGGCTGGGACCCTACCCTGGGATCTAAAAGCTGAAGTGCTGTCGTCGGTGTACTGGAGGGTTTCCAATGCAAAAAGGACAACAGGTCATCCGCCTCCAGAGCAAATAAGACGCTGGAGAGAGTCCACCCAAGAAACGCTTCTTGAAAAGTGGAGAGAACGACTCGAGGTGCCTATGTATGGTCTTATGACTATTACGGCAATAAGGCCCATACTTCAACAATGGGTCTCAAGGAAGTGAGGAGCGCTCACGTTTCACCTTGTACAGATCCTTACGGGACACGGATGTTTTGGCAGGTATCTGTGCAGGGTGGCTCGTAGAGAGCCAACGCAAGTGTGTCACGAGTGTGGTCATGATGAAGATACGGCACAGCACACCTTATCGGAGTGTCCAGCGTGGGTGGAACCGCGAAGTCGGCTTGTCGCTGCTGTCGGAGGAGACCTCTCGCTACCAGCCATTACGAAGGCGACGGTAGAGCACTAGACTTCCTGGACGGCGATGGTTGCATACTGCGAACACGTCATGTCCCTAAAAGAGCAAGCGGAGCGCACCAGAGAGGAAGATATCTCTGCTGAGCTCATGCGCCGCAAGAGAGTGGGGCGTAGACGGGTGGCCTACGGTCGACAGCTCACCCCCTAATGAATAGCCTATGGGTGGCAGATGCGGGGACGTCTGTCACCCGCCGAGAATCGACCAACATTAGCTCCAGCTAAACCAGGTGCACCAAGTGTTCCAGTGCACCTGCAGAGGAGTAAACCATAGGGGGGTCTGTATTCGGACGATTGCTGACGGAGTCGCGGATGTGTGCGAAAGCGTTCCCGTGGCTTCGCCGTATAGCAACGAGGGGACACCTTGGGGTTTTAGTCGGTAAGAGTCCAACATAACTCCTTCGCCTCCCCGGGCGGGGAAGTATAAGAAGAGGATTGAACAACGTTCTTGTCGAGACCTATAAACTATACAATAATAAGCAAGGTAAAAGTATAAACAGTTAACGTCTTGTTGAAGCAAACTGCAAGATATGTTTTGTTATTCAAACTGTTACAAATGAGGTAATATTACTACTGTCTACTGATTTACTATTTATTTTTTGACTTCTATTCATTTTAAGTAGCTTGTTCATCGTTTGTTTACTTGTCTGTGTATAAAAAAATATATATAACTCTCTTCCTCCCTCTCTTTATCTATCTCTATCTGTCTCTGTCACTTATAAAAAATTAGGTCATTTGTATTGTCAACGACTAAGATTTAATGATAATTAAATAATAGGCGTTTCGTAAATGTTAAAGGTTTAATTTTTTTGTAAACTTGAATATGCATTGAATACATTTCACCACGAGTCTCTCCTGTTTCTATATTTGTCTTTACATTATGCCGACGACACGGTTTCCTCCGAGTCTTAAATATAAATAACGGGCAATTGCATGTGTGCTACGTTAACACGCCGAATGCACTCACACACGCTCAGTAAACAATACGAACAAATTCAGACTGTAGTTCATCAAAAGCTATGCATGAATTAACAACAATAAATCGATTTACTTTGATATTTGAAAACGCTTTCGGGTCAATAATCTATTCTTTAAACACTAGGCGACCGATGGTTATTTTAGTAAATTTAGTTCCATTTTAGCCATAGATTTAGCATATAGGTATTTTAGTTATATTCAACAATTCCGACATAGACGAATTTATTTTATTACAAATCCATTTTAAATTCTTTATATAATTTAGTTACAAAATATATGTTTATTTTATTTCGCATACCACCGTCATGGATACTCGTCATTAAAATAATTAAGAAAAAATTTTAACTGGCTTCAAAATGACAAATTCGTGAAATTCCTGTCGGAACTCATTCGCTTACGAAATGAGGTAAACGCGGGTGGTCGGTGCAATTTGTAAACATCCTTTTTTCCATCATGGGAATTTTTATATGGTTTTTTCTTTTGTATTTAAACATAATTATATATATTTTTTAATTTAATCTTACCATCCCTAATATTTTATTTATAATTGCATACAATTTCATGCAATGCTTGTCGCCTTGTATACTAAATGAGTATGATCTATATTTATTTAAACGATCTATCACACCGACGGCTGGCTGTTTCGTATAGTGAGTTGAATTTGAAATGTTAAACATTCACAGATATGAACGTCACTGCATCCATTGAATGCGCGATGCATACAATTTCAATTTTAAATTGACGCAATAAATTTCAATAATTTTCTTTAAATAAATATTATAACTGTTTGTATGTACGTATACAGTTCGAACAAGCGACAAATACATATAGTTATTCAATGGCATAGCTTTGAATAGTAACGATAAAGCGATATAGCATCGATCGATCGCTGTACACGGTCTCTTAGCACTTAAATGCATGAAATATGCTCTGATTTGAAACAATGGAAAAATATACATATAATAACATCAATGAATAACAATGGCGTATAAATTATCATTTAAACTGTTGTATATTTTATAAAATATTGTAGCCCTTGTGTTTTGTACGAAATATAATGGAAGCATGTAATTTGTTAAAGTTATATTCGTGTTTATAGTAAGGGCATCGGTGCGAAGTTATTTCGTATGCCTTTATGCATCCTCTTGATACTTTTTGTTCAACATTCGCGGTACGTTTAAAATAACGCGCGTCATTTAATATATTATAAAAAAAGCTCGTTCGTGCCCGCGTTATTTATGCAGACGGTAAAACGAAATTAAGCTCATTATAAATTATAAACCACTCTTCATTATTTAATATAAACAATTAAGAATCGTGTTTTTATATTGAAATTTCGAAGTATTTAATTAATATTGAAATAAAAATCTACCCATTTTTGTATGAAAATATGAATATTACGTCTTTTAAAAAGTATCAATAACGTAATCTATTTCAAGTTAGATGTTAATCAATATTCAATGTAAACTATAAATACAATATTAACGTAGTACGAAATCAATTTAAATAAACGTCTATAAAACGTTACGCCTTCACAGTAAACTGAACGCAAAGCTATCGAGTCGTTAGTTTAATAAAAAAAAAAAGTTTTGCTTTTTTATTAAAATATCGTTGAGCCACCTGTTGCGTGTTGTATGGACAGCCTCCGTGATAGTAGGTGTACAGTGAAAATTATTGGTTCACCAATCAAAGGCCCTGTATATAACATGCGCGACCTAGAAAGGATTATATTGTTTAATAGTACATAATTGGGCGTGGTTTTTATGTGCTTTATCGGCTGTGTGATTCTCACGGTACCTGAATAACATAATCTAGTATTTCATATTTATGCCCTTCGTTTATATTCGCTATATATTATTGAATGTTATTTATATTTTTACTGTAAACTATAATCCCGTAAACAGAATATTTATTTATCTTGCATAATACATTTATATATAGAATTCATAATAAAAAGTTACGACATTAAATTAACACGGAATATTGTAATATAAGACGTAAACGTCGCCGAATTAATTACAATATAAAATTATATACGCCGTTACTTTAAATTGTTTTAAACGCGTATCGCCGGTCGCGTATGTCATTTCATCTTAAGATCTACACGTTTATTTAAAGTCGTGTCAGCTTGTCTATACGTATAATTATAATTTTAATTATTATTAATAATATAACAACGTTATTTTTACATTCTTTATTAAAAGTCCATTTCGCCTTACTCATATTGTAGACCCCTTCTTATCCCAATTGGTAGAGGCTCTCAGGATACCTAAATAATTATCTCCACATCCTAATTCAGGTAAACAAAGTTGCGGGCAGGGCTCTTGTGACATATGGCAAGGAGCAATGCGTCAGCCCCGCGGGCGGGCGAACACGACTACCGTTTGCGTTCGTGCAACTCCCGCGCACGATCGCCTTGTAGATGATTTTTTCGTGATCGACCCGTTCATTGTTCAGTAGCATTTATTGGTTTGAAATTGTTCATAACAGCGGTCAGCGCGGGTTTCGTTCACGTCTCTTCATGATGTATCGTTGAGGTGAAATTTATTTCTGACGTTTATGGGATTGTGTACCGTGTAACCGGGGATTAGAGAACATTATCCCGTATACATATATGAAGATGACAGAAACGTGTATCATTGTAAACGTAACAAGGTATACGTGCTCGTCGCTCGTGTTTTCGACGATATTTCAATATAGTCTAAACGTCCATCTGACGTCGCTTCACGCAGTGATAACATGTCCAGTTATTGGTTTCGTTGGGTATTTAAACACTTCTTAGTCAGATTTAGTGGCAAAGTATAAGTTGTTTTTATTAAACCATTGACGTATCGCTTTAACTTATTTTTATTATCGAATATTTATTTTCAATCCGTCTAACATATAATGGGTCAAAAGATGAAATGAGAGTGTTAATTGCACACGGCATAAGAGAGCTCAAACGTTGACAATTACTCAACTACGTAGATTGTCATCTATATCGTATTTGTATTGTAATCTATGATTCACTCAAATGCCTACAACATTCCTTAACAATTTTTAATAAAGTGATTATTCTTTAGTCGGATTGCAAAACAACTGTTCACATATATTATAATGCAACACACGTCATAGTAATTACGGACACATTAATATCTTAAAAGAAACATTGCCAAGAATATACCGATGTTCGCTATTCACATTATCTCATATCGAAGTATTTGTATGCAAATAGTATAATAACCAAGATTTCTGTTCTGTTATGACGAGAAAAGCGTAAAATGTGCACATAATGTATAGTCGTAAGCGGAACACTGTAATAAATAAATTTTGTTTTCCTTTACCGTTGATTTATTATATGTCTCGCCTTTATATTAATTATATTATTATCGTTTCCAACTTGCACGTTTTGATTAAAGAGAACATATTTAACAATTACTTTAATATTTATAACATTAAAAGATGAAAGTTGTTCGCGTGGTCTCAATATGTTTATAAAAATTGACATATCTATTTTTCCTGATCAGATAAATATTAAATACAAAAATTGACTTTTTTCTATTTATTAGCATTATACGTCAAACAATTGCTGTCAATAATATTATCATAAATAGTTTTATGTATGTACAGTTTATTTATGCATCTTTCAAAATTCAATCTGAGTCTGAAGTAATCGTTTAATTTTAAGATTATATCATTATAAAAGCTATCATAAAAACAAATTTCATTAATATATATTTAATTGTTTTTATTGTGAAACGATTAATTTATAATGAAACATGGTATAAGATCTTAATATTAGAACTTATTGAAATAGTTGGTAGTATATAAATTGAAAGTCGAATACAAAATATACTTCATAAAATAGACTGACAGTTTACAAACTCCGAATTGTACTGTTAATAAATAATAATTATAACAAAATAAAAAAATAAAAAAAATTAAATGTCGAATTATTTCAGAGAAAAACCGCAAAGAAACCTATTAATTATTTTTATTACCAGTTACAATAATGTTACATATGTAATTATGTTACGTTATATATATTTATTATTGTATTATTATAAAACTACAATGTCCCAGCAACTAACTTAACACATTCACGAGTATTGTACCTACTTGTCTATTTGATTGTACGTGCCTTTAGCGGCTCTTTGCGCTACTTTTCAAGTAATTTTATTCAAACTGCGACGTTAGCGTTTTTTCAACGTCTTTTTAAGATAATAATATATTAAATTTCAAAAAAATATATTCATATATTTATTTGTACATTTATTATATAGTGTTTGCAATTAAAACGATTATTTTGGCATTAACGACTTTCTACCCGCAATTTTACTTTGCAGTTTTCATAAAAAATAAATTCATCTTCATGAAACTTAAATCTCTTCTCATTTCTTTAATTACTTTTATTTTAATAATCTACATATTAATTTTATATTTTTCTTTAATAAAAATGCAATATTAGTTTAAACAGTAACTACCTGTAAATGTCCCATTGCTAGACTAAGGCCTCCTCTTTTTTTTTAGGAGAAGGTTTGGAGCTTATTCCACCAATGCGTGTTGGTGGAATACACATGTGGCAGAATTTCAGTGAAATAAGACACATTCAGGTTTCCTCACGATGTTGTCTTTCACCGTCAAGCACGAGATGAATTATAAACACAAATTAAGCACATTCATAATTCAGTGGTGCTTGCCCGGGTTTGAACCCACGTTCATCGGTTAAGATTCGCGCATTATAAGCGCTGGGCCGTCTCGGCTATATAATATTAGTTTAAAACGTAATGCTAAAATAGATAATCTTAGGTCAGACCACTGCATGTTTCATTTTAAGACAAAGGACGCTCGCAAAAGATTCCCTTTGAGTCGGAATAAAGTTAGAAAAATCAAGTGCCCTGTGCCAAGCGAAGTTGTTTACGAGAACCACTTACGCAAATACGAGGCATTGTTACACGATCTGCTATCTCCGTATTATTCGTTGTTAGCAATTTCACAGGCGGGTGATCGCTATAGATAGAGTACATAATGCTACAAAAATAGGAACGTCAACCGTTTCGGTCAATTTGAACAAAGTTGAAACAAACGGTACGAAACACTTGATATACGAACGGATATGTTTTACCGTGAATAGGGCAATTAATGTTACGTTAGATATTTTATATTCTAGTACCTGGGCGAACGAACTTCGCGTAGCTCTCATAATTAATTTATATTAAAAACAATATTCATTTCTTTTAAGATTTTTTCTTCAGAAAATACACCTATCAACATCTTATCTAAATACAAATATTAAGCTAAATCGTCAGAAGAATGTCCGATACCTATAAATTAAATTATATATAATAGTATATATTACAAGAATTGCTTATTTAATATTGTAAGAGGGCGACCGAACTTCGTTCAACTCTAATAAGTGGTTATATATTTTTTTTTTATTATGTAATATTTATTTTTGATATCATTGAAATCTGAACGCATCTGTTACTACCCAGTCATTTTACATTGAAATTTTGATCAATCAATGGTACTATTGGGTCAGGGAATTAGATTGCGTACTGGAACCTTGTATCGGGTAGGGTGGAAGGGGGTAGAGGGGGTGTTGCAATCGGTTTATAAATACGTCTAATATGCAATAAAACGTTGCATACGATGGCGTCGGCATTCCGAACAAAAATACCGTTTTCTTCTGACGTTTCCTGCCTTTGTTCGTTTGTTTTTTAAAGAAAACCATTAAACGCTTAATTCCAATGTATGTTATTGTTTCGAACGTTATACCGATTATTTTACGTTCAAATTTTCGTAAATACTTAATGTTTTATATACGTATTTTTATAATAGAGTCTTATACATATATATGCTATAAGTGTTCATACATATGCGTTGATATCATGTCGCCAACAGGCTGACACGCGTCGAACATCGATAAATAAAATAAATGTAACATTTAATATTAATTTTAAAAAACACTATAATTGTATTGTTACGTTACGTGTAAATTTTTGTTAAGTCTCGACAGAACTTTGCTACTGAAAACCCTTTACAATGACATTCTCGATACTTTCCTATAAAGTAAGAGTTCGAATGAACTTACTCGTGTTTTGATTACATTATTCAATACAGCAGAATGAATGATTTCACAGAATGAAATGAACAAACAAAATTTTACTTGGTATTGTGACCAAAATTGTGCTTTTCAACAAATATAAATGTGAAACGGAAATCGAACTAATTACAATTCGCCGATAACGGCACTGTCATCTACTAAACGAGAGAACTACCTCAATAATTGAATTCTGCATCCAAATATCGTATTGGAGTGACTCTTGGTTATTCGAATTAAAGGAAATTATCAACTGAAGCATTTTAAAATATCGCACCAATATATCCGTTTGAATTTAAACATATAACCGAAGATATATTAAAATACATTCGAATCGTTACAAATTGCATTAGCATTTAATTTAATCAAATGCAACTTCACAACGAATTGCACGACTCTCCTTTGCCGTTTTGATAAATGATTTTAAAGTTAGCTACTAGATTGAAATTGATATCGTCTGTCGGCATTGATAACGCAAGAGCGCTTGTAAAAGTTTGAATGAAGTATATTTTCAATTTAAATTCAAATTTCAATTGACAATACTTGACGTCTCTTGCATTGACATGTCGAATCCTAGACCTCGAAAGTGACATTTATAAATCCTTACTACTTAAAAAGTGAGTTTGTTTATTCTTTATACTTACACGTCTTAACAATCAAACCATCATCATATAGTTTTACATACGCGTTGTTAGGGTTAAATGAGATTAGTTACCTAACACCTGGAACTAACCCCCCCCGTCTCTCACATGCCAATTACAATTATAAAAACTATCAATGTTTTCTATCTCTCGTGTTTATAATATTAGTCAGTATTATCAACATACGTCTTACATAGCTAAATTGTCAATCATTTCAAACAGTTTTTATTAGGTAAATAAAATTATTATTCACTATAGGATTAAAATGTGTAATCGTTATTACAATTAATTTTTGTCAGGCAGCTAGACAGTAAGTGACGTTATCAGCGTTGTAGTCCGCTTATCTGTGATTGGTATATATTAATATATTACTTAATTCTTTTGAATTTACAACTGCTTAATATATGTATTGTAGATGTGATGTTCAAATAAAGAAATAAAGAGATAAATAAATAAACAGAAGTATTACACTTGCTTATTGATTTTCAAAAAGGAAAGAAATATATCAGAGCAAGTACATATGACATGGACGCGACCATTTCATCTTAACTTCACATTTATATGTTTTTATTTTAAATAAAAATAATATTTATAACATTTTTTCAAAGAAACGCGTATGACTTACCACGATCACAAATCAGCCAGATAAAAAAAGAATATTATCGAGTGGGACTTTCATCTCAAATTGACGTTTTCAGTACGTCGTCCTCGCATTTGTTTCGCCGTCCAACAGTTATATGTTAAACAAAATTTATTATTAGCGGACATTAAAGATCCGAGGCGCCACGTCTGTCGGTCTGTCGGCCGCACGCGAGCAACACCTACAATAAGTATTATGTTTTAGCTAAACAATGCTATTGTTAGTTCGTATCTATACGAAAGATAAAAGATTTCACATTTTTATTATAATGATGTTAGATTGAGTTTCATCAAAGAGGTTAACTAGGCTACGTTTCCTTCTTTAATACTTTCGCTGTTCAATTGATTTCGTTTCGAAATTTTGTCCAATTAAATAATAATACTAAATATTATACTTCTTCAATTAGAGTAAAAAATATAAATATTACATAAAAAAATACATTTGGTACTGAAAAATATTCTGTTGATATTAACATAAAATGATAATGAAAGAGAAAAAAATTCGGGCCAACAAAATGGGCACCATTAATATAATTGATAACTTTTGTCTCGCGATGTAAACGCTGGCGCGGGCGCCGTTAAACACAACAATTGTGGGAGATCAAAGCGAACGTGTTTACCGGACCATCGACTAATCAACCGACTGATTAATTTAATTAAACATTACGAGAAAGTTTTGTTTACACCGCGTTTCCTCGGGCCACATGGGTTCAAAGGAAGAAGGGCGGAGTGTAAACAAGAACACTGTTGAGACGCTCGTCGCGCCGCGCTCACGCCGTGTCGTTTAAGCAATGCGAACACATACATCGTTTTGAACACTTTAGCACGTTGTATCAGCTCTACTCCAACTGTTTAAATATAATTAGATAATTATTATTATAATGGTGAGTTAGTTCTTAAACGCTTAAATATTTTTCTGTTCAAACAATGCTGGATGCATTGTTTGAACTGATGCTTTTAAAGTATTTAATATATAGTTATTTAATACGTAATCAAAACCGTTTCTAAAAATTTAAGTAGCAAGTCATAGTTTCTTGTTTCTAGAACTTATTCTACCATGACGATGCTCCCATGGTATGTGGATACACATTTGACAGAATTTAATACATGACCAACTCATAAAAGTTTCCTTACGATAGCGAGATAAAAATTTAAACTGCCAATGTTTCCGGTCTAGATCTATGCGTTCTATCCATTACGCTTTCACGGCAATTACATTTTTTTTTATGCGTTATTGTTGTCCATTTCCGGATTAGACATAGGTAAAATTCAAGCCACTACTCATAAGCCTCCAGAGATACCTCGTAGTGGCCATGAAACAAATAATCAACAATTTTAATTTGTGGCCTTTTTACGAAAAAAATAAACTATATTTGAATAAGTTACACTAGTCACTTCAATTGTCCGATTCCGTGGCTTAATCAGCCTTATATAATGGCAGACGGGCGGTTACAAATGGCGGTTAGTGGTCGCCATACACATTAGCACTATAATATAAATTATTTCCTACACTGTCAATGCGACGCCAGTCGTGGGATCTTAGATATTATGTCCATCGTTTCTATAATTACACTGGCTCACTCATGAAAACTAGAGTACAGCAATTACAGTGTAATTTAATTTTGGTCGTAGACTTACCCAGACGCTGTAGCAATGACACATTTTAAAAAAATCAATATCAAAACGAAAATTAATTTCCATTAGCATATCATAGCATAAGCCGAGATGGCCCAGTGGCTAGATCGCGTGTATCTTAACCGATGATCGTGAGTTCAAACCCGGGCAATCACCACTGAATTTAATTTGCTTAATTTGTGATTATCTCACGCTTGACGTTGAAGGAAAACATAGCGAGGAAACCTGCATGTGTCAAATTTCACTCAAATTCTGCCACATGTGTATTCAACCAACCCGCATTGGAGCAGCGTGGTGGAATAAGCTCCAAGCCTTCTCCCCAAAAAAAAAGGTGAAGAAGCCTTAGCTCAGCAATGGGACATTCATAGGCTGTTACATACATACATACATACAATTTCCATTACATGATGATGTTGTTGTTTGTTTATGTGAATTACTCAAACGATTATGTTTTTCGGATTGCGTAATCGCAATATTTGTTACATTAGTAAAGCAGTTTGTTTGTGGACACAGTTCATATAAATATTTATATGTACGTATTTCTTTATTAGGCATTGAGGCAATCATGCGAATTATGCTTGTTTATTTGTTAAGTACTTTTTTACATTACTCCATACATATCTGTTTGTCTTGAGTCTGTGTGTAATTATCTATATAAGTATGTATATATTTACAAAAAGAAGTAGTATATGTAGTATATCAGTTGTCTGGTTTCTATAGTACAAGCTCTGCTTAGT
Source organism: Nymphalis polychloros (assembly GCA_905220585.2). Classification (NCBI taxonomy): domain Eukaryota; kingdom Metazoa; phylum Arthropoda; class Insecta; order Lepidoptera; family Nymphalidae; genus Nymphalis; species Nymphalis polychloros. The sequence continues at coordinate 14,412,454 of HG992241.1, read as the reverse complement.
TTGGGATCAGATGGCCGTGTGTGAATAATGTCCTGGGATTTTATTGTTATTATACTCCTATATCGATTACATATAAAATTAAATACCAATTTTCGGAAGTAATAAAATTAAATAACTAGGTTTAGTTAATTACCTATGCGGGAGTCAATGTTACTGTTAGAAATTTAGATAAAATAGAGGGTATTAACGTAGTCGATTGTGTAATAACTTACGTCTTTAACTTATAAGTATTGCTAAGGTATATATTTTTTATTTAGGGGGAAGTTGCTTCTTTTTGAAAATGTTACGTGAGTCAATATATGATTACTTTCACATAGGTGCCGGCACCTTTGATGTGTGTCTCACTAAAATTAGAAAAGAATTTTTAAAAGCCTATCACAATAACACAAAAACGCGCAGTTTCCCGTGAAGTATTTATGCGTCGGTCCCCTTCAATTTTTCCGTTTTCATTTTTTAAACGTATCAAAATTTTGAGGGCTATTCGATAGTCACTTTGAACACAGTCATACATACTAAGTTAAATGACAAAAACATTAATGAAGAGTGAACCACGAAACCTAACTGACAGTTAAATGTAATACTATGCTAGACGACTTTTGATAAATTAAGAAATCATTAATTATTATTATAGATGTTAAGAATCATATTAATATTATGAAGAGATAGCTTTTATTTTTCTACGTATTCACGCAAAAAGATCTGGTTAATATAAACATTCTTATTATTTTTCCTCGATAGTTTCAGCACATAAATATAAATTCAAACATATAACTTATTTATGAGAACATAGTCGGAGAGAAAATGTTCTATTCGTGCAGTTTTCTAGAAAATAATAACGTATTTTTATTATTAAACCAAATTTCTACATATTTTCTATTAAAAATCTTAACCGATACCCAAAATATCTTCAACATTGATGTCAGATGAATGATGAAGGCCTCCGCCTTCGCCTTCGCCTGTGACTGAGACTCTTAATTTAATAAACGCCTTGTAAAACTCGCTTGTGACAAAAAAATCGCTGCACCCACAGGCGCAACAATACGCGAACGGATTTGTAAATAGAACAAAATGGCGTCAACACACGAAGGTCCTTAACCCTCATTAGCTGGACGAAAGGGAAAGCGCGCGAAAAAGAACGAGTTTTAATTCGGGAAAGCCAGTTTCCCCGCGCTGAAGTACGCTTCTTTTTCGTTTTGTTTTTTAATTAGTTGCCGCTTAAACTTTAGCGCGTTCCGTTGTTCACTTTTTAATTCTATTTTTATTTTACCCCTTCCAATTACGTTTTGAAGGACAGCTCGCATTAAACGCTGACAACTTGTTAGGCTGCGAAAACAGTTAGCCTGCGTCACTGCTCGATTATTACAATATTATAATATTCCTTAACGGAGCGTAGTCTGATTAATACGTCTGATTAATACATACGTCAAAAATATTTTGAAAACGGGAACAGCCGTTCGTTTGTTAAAAACGTTTGAACGGGTCCGCGCTCGGAAAGTTTCCAAAGTATTTTGAAACTTTTCCGATACGCTTTGCATGCCGGTATTAAAATCATATTCTACTATTTGTAAATGTTTCTTGCGATATACTGTGCTCGTAATTATTTTTAAACTGTACTTTTAGTTTTAGTTAAGTGGCAGTTACGTGAATATTTTTTATAACTACTACAGTACAAAATTGGGTTAGCGAATTATTTTAAATGTTTCTGAGGTTTCGAAATACGAAAACTAATGTAGGGAATACTCATTATGTTTACATTTGATTACGAAGAAATGATGAGCTCGTCCGCCATTTTCTCAAACAATATGGGAATAGCGGAGCGCCGATTTTAATTTAACAAAACATAATAGCGCGCTATGCTCAAAGCGTATATATGAAAACAAAACAATAGACATTGAGTCGTAAAATGCAGTATTAATGTTCTAAATTAATTATAAACAGATGCGGGCGAAAATTTTCTCGGCTGTTACGTACGTATATGTGGACTGTTAGTAATTGTGTTATCGTTTAATTTTGTACTAATAAATGCGCCCGTGACTCACAGTTGTTTTCATGAAGCTTCGTTTTCTTATATTTTACATTAAATTATCAAATTCAATGATGTAATAAAATTATTGTTCTATTTCAGAACAAAAGAAAATAATACTTCGCTGCTCTAATGTTCGAAACGATTAACTATATACATACAATATGTATATTGAATTTGAATTCAAACCGAATCACGAAGTTCACATACATATCTAAAAATATTAAAACTATGATTAACAACAAGAGAGTACTTAGAGAATCTACATACAACTATTAATCTCCCATTAACTTGTCCTATGAAATAGACAAATGAGTGGCATCACAACGTTCATAGCCGTTCCTGTATTCATGGTCCATCGCCAGGCTTTGTTTCACCTGCATATTTGCGACTATCGCATCGAAAGTACGTGACTAAACGTAAATCACTAATGCGTGTACCGCGGGGGAATTATGAACAAATTGGTAGCTGCGATTCGTACGTTACGTAGCCACGTTGTGCATAATGAACGTGAGTTTCCGAAGCGGACCGCGACTTTGCTTCTGCGATGCGATAACCGCACCTCGGTCTGAAGATTTACTACTTCCAAATCACCATACATTACTGCAAAGGAATATGTATAACATATTTACAACATTTTATTATGAAATAATTGTTAATCATTTTTTTCTATTAATTATATATAGTGCGTACGAGCGTGCCAATTGCGTGTTACGGAACTCAACAAGCAGCTATCTACTTGTTCGCCCTGTGACTATTTAATGTATAACGATCGCACGATGTCAACATAACTAAATAATTTGTGAACGGCAAGTTTGCCCATACGGGTGCCGAAATAAAGAGCGCTGTATAAATATTTCATACGGGACATAATACGGAACTTGTACATTACTTATTCAGTTCGTTCTATCCACATCATGCCAGGTTCAGCCTTCGCAATGCATAATATATCTCTGTTATAATTTCTACGTAGGTATAAAAGTCGTTTTAAATTAAAAACAAATGTTCGACAAAGTTGGCAGTAAATAATTCAGTCATTGCGCCCGGTCGTTGCCGTAATAATTGGGAGTGTTAGGGTGTCGGGGGACCGTTCGGGGGCGGTGCAGGGGGCCGAGAGGAGACCGGGGTGATAATTAACATGTTTGTCTTGCTTACATCGTCACCAGCGCCAAAACTACGCCGAAGTTAAATAAAATCTTACTCGTTTTGCATAAGTACCAGCGCTCACTAATATTTGACTTTGCAGATACGACAGCCTGTAATTAATGCGAAGAATTAAAACTTTTGTGTGCCCAACAGTGTGTTGTTTCGTAAACTTCTCATCTAAAAACACGCGTGCTTGCTTCCATCAGAACGAAGTCCCGAGTATGGTTTGCTTTAAACATTTGCTTATTTATCACATTTAAATATCAATAATGAATCATTTTTGGTTGGTAAATTATATTAAACTAATTTTAACCAGTTGAGTAGTAACTATATCTCTCGTTTACTATTTTTTGTAATAATTTAAATTACTAATTTCTCAGATAGCTATAAAGTTCCTTTCGACCACTTTTTAATCAAAAAAATATTCTGATTTTTTAAATTGCGTACTCAGTTTCTTCTTTTATTATATTTATAAACGTTAATCGTTATTTATTTCGGTTGCTATTTTCGATATCTATTGTAAATAATTTAAAAATTGAGATAAAATTAAATTAACACGGATTATGATCAGTTTGAATAAACAATCATATTATTAATTTTAATAAGTACATATACGGTTTTCTCTACTTACGTCTTCAAGTCTTTTGAAAGAGTGTATGGTAATATACTCTTTCAAAAGACTTCATTTTATGAAAATAATCTCAAAAATATAAATCATTCGAAAAAGTTTTATCGCATTTAGAATATTATACGAGCAACATAAGGAACAGAGTTGCTACCCCGCCCTAAACCCTATAATCCATTTAAATTATATACGTTTCTTAAAATAAAACAATGTTTGCATTTATGACGTCATTTCGTTATGAAACAGGACACAAGTAATCACATTCTATGGAAAAAAAACCATTCGATACACACCACAGACAGTAGACAATTTCTTGGCAAATGTGACGTTATTTTCCGAAGAATATATAATAAACGAAACTAATACCACTTACGTGTAATACCTCGCCATTAAGTGCTAAAATGACACATTATGTATTATTAGACTTGACAAACAATCATTTTAGACGGGTAACGAAAATTTCCCCAACACCTTAATTCTTTAAGAACAGTTCGTAGTTCGTATCTCATTTGTGAAATTATAAATTCCAAATGGTAAAACGCTATTTTAAGTCGTGTATTTTTGTGTTAAATGCTATATTTATTATTATAATCATTGTCGCATAATATGTCGTTATTCTGTCATTTTACGATCGTCTCTATCTACTGCTCTTGTTTTGAATACGAATATGATTACAGGTTTTTGAAATATATCTCAATGACGTACAATGATGTTTAAAAAAAAATCATTGATACTTTTCAGACTAAAATTAAATAACTAGGTATAGTTAATTACCTATGCGGGAGTCAATGTTACTGTTAGAAATTTAGATAAAATAGAGGGTATTAACGTAGTCGATTGTGTAATAACTTACGTCTTTAACTTATAAGTATTGCTAAGGTATATATTTTTTATTTAGGAGGAAGTTGCTTCTTTTTAAAAATGTTACGTGAGTCTGTATATGATTACTTTCACATTTAAAGGACGCGTCTAATTTATTGAAATTATAAATGAAAAGTCTATTACATGTATGTGCTGTACGCCCAATTTTTATTAACGCTTGCAAAATCATTGTTGTATTTGAATACAAGGTTTCTATAAATAACATTCCTTAAGCTGTACTCCCTAGAAATTTCTCAAATTATTCCAGGTGTAGTTTATTAATGTATGTCACTATTTGACGAGTTAGAACAAAATGCAATCGACTGTAAAAGCCCCACTGCTGGGCTAAGGCTTCTATCAAAGAAGGCTTGGATCTCATTTCAATACGCTGCTCCGATGCATGAGTTGACGTTTTCCTTCACCGCCGAGCACGAGATGAATTATAAACACAAATTAAGAACACGAAAATTCAGAGGTTCTTGACTGGATATGAACTCATAATTATGATTGAGTTTTAGGTGTTCTGACCACTGGTCCACCTCGGCTTTTTTTTAAGACTGGATTCATAATAATTAAACAAATTTTTGAACAAAAGCATTGTCACACGTCATGAATAGCTATTATATAATTTTGCTGATCGGTGATTGTAAAACGAATATATTTTATTTGGAGACAGTAATAATTATATAAACTTAAATCCACTCAATGTAGAAATAATACACTTATGGATAAGTAAAAAAAAAAAACTGAGGACCGGCGAATATTAAATTAATATTAACATTAATTTAATATTCAACGAATTATTATTCATTTTTTAAATGAATACAATTTTCAATATAACAAGAAAAGAAAGCATCATTTATTGCTTACAGATTACTTTTCAGTATTAATGGACATGGCATTATATTTTTCATTATGTCATAAGTTAAAAGACACTTCTTTACTAAATAATTTTATAAAGTATTATATAAGCTTTAAAATTTGATATATTTGTAAAATTATTTATAATTGTAATTGCAATTAAACGCAAATAATACTTAAATGTGAAAACTGCAAAAAACATATAGTTTATTTACCTTTACAATAACATGTATGATTAGACGAGTAATGATACAATAAAAATTAAAATAGGAAATTATTAATGAATGAATAGTGTCCCACATAGGCACAGCGATAGCACTAGAAACATTGCAACAATGGCAAATAGAAGGGTGGAATAGAAAAGTGCCTATCAAGCCTTTAGACACTGTAAACATATAAAATGAAGGCAGTTATTGTTCTTCTGAAACAATAAGAGCAACATATTTCACAATTGACTGAAGCCATTTCAAGTGAAAGCGCTATAGAAAAAAAAAATAACCATTGGGTACCACATCGACGCACGCTTAAACAATCAAACGTGGAACAAAAAGACAGTAATGTGGAAATGGATAATGCAGAAGCGGTGCGGCGATGTTCGGCCACACTGCGGGCGGCAGCGGGGACGGACTCGACTTCGCCTCGGTAAACGCTGCTCAATATAAATCCGTTCCTTTTAAAGTATTAATTTCATTTATACACAGATGATGTTTCATATATTTTTTATTGTAGTAAATAAACGACACACACGTACATTCGTATCAATATACTAAAAGTTAACGATCCTATAAATATTGTTTAGTGAGTGATTACTTAATGCTGTGTCTTCTTCTTTCGAATGTCAAATCTATGATGACAGAAAGTGATAAATTAATCGCTAAGCAACCTTCATAAGTAAGGCAGTAAAAATTGATCTGTCACGGCTAACAAGTATTCCACACGGTCTTAGCCAATCGTTTAGCCCACGACATTTTAATCCCCGCCATCACTGCGACCACGTCTCACCTCCGTCGAGAGGATGTGTGATTAGTTTTATCCTTCGCAATGGATCCTCGCCTCCCCATTCTTCGCCATCTCGTAACACAAATGAATCACCCGTAACGTGGAAACGGCTTAAGTGTCTCAACAAATTGAAATCGATAATAATACCATCCCTTTTTTTATATTATGTACTTAACACTTGTTTTTACGGTTGCGGCTGCTCGGCGGGACTCTTGAAATGCCGTGCGATTTATTGAAATGGAAGGAACGTGTTAAATAACTATTCACTGTTCAGCTGCTTTTTATTCATTAACGACTACGCTCCGATGAATCTGCTTGATATCTGTTACGGGGCTGTATTTCATTTCAACGCTGTTGTCATCTTTGACTTTCGCGTTTCAACCGCAAGTTAATTTCAAATATCTATATATCAATCATATAATATTTATAGTCATGATTTATATATACGGTAATATCGTAATATTAACGTGTAATATTCGTATTATGGTAATTTAACATATATGATGGTAATTTTCGTAACACGGAAGTATATTACGACGCGCCGTACTCTGTACGCAGTACGTTTCGCATGGACCAGTAGCCGCTGAAATAGGATAATGCAATAAGAGGTCTATTATGCTCATTCGAGACTGGGAAGTCGGTAATGCTATTCGCGTCTCAACATTCTTCGTTTCTCGGTTATCAAAACTATGTATCTTCATTTAATAACTTCGTGTTTAGCGGCCGCTTCGTGTAAGCTCGTCTGTATAGTCATTTATATAATTAAGTCGGTTAGTGTAATGATAACACTATTATCATTATACGGATCAGGAGAGCCGAGATGGTCCAGTGGAAAGAAATCGTAAATCCTAAGCGAGGGTGGAGGATGGAGAGATCACAGATCACAGAGTTCTACGTATGCTATAATTGTTATTATTTTTTTAATTGTCATCTCGGGCAAAACTGCCTAAAAGTATCTTAACATAGCCACTAAACCGCATTTAACCAACATGGTGGTGTAAATTCGAAAAGCATTTCTACTTCATAATGCATATACAAAATTCAGCGAAATCACAAAAAAAAAATCGCTTAACTAATATAAATAAAAGGAATCAAATATATATTACAGAAATGTACACTTAAAACTTTAAAAGACAATCATACGTTCTTGACATGAAATAGCGTATTCCTAGAACGTTTAAATTAAAACAACTGATTTCGATATAAAATTAAACGATAAACGCTCATTTATAGTATGTTTTCACATTTTGATTATATGTACAGCGTTCGTCGATTGCTTTGCAGAGGTCGTTGAAACCATTATTATAAGGGGAGTATCATTTAGACGTTAGGCTCTGTAATGTGGGTGGCGGGGGCTGGCGCCGGCCTTATGCAAACCGATTATAATGTTCGTTTTTTTTTTTTTTTAACTAATTGGCGACAATCTGAATAAACACACAATCATCATACTAATACTATGAGGAAATAACTTATCCTTAGGTTTATTTTTATTTTTACCGTTCCAAGCTAAAACTATGAATTCAATGAATAAATTAATATCTCTATAAAAACCTCTATATTTACTAAATATTATAATTTTTTTTTATTTTTGAATATAAAATATCTTTCAAGTTATAACAAGTAATGTGACCATCACGGGACGAGCGACAATAGAAATTGATGATAGTTGACAGAATTTATAATTTAAGAAAACCAATAAATAAATATGGCGTAATACATAAAACCAAAGTTTCGTTCATGAAATTTATATATTTTTCTTATAATTATACTATAATATATAGCAACCAAGTATATAACCTCGCACAATCAAAGGAGGTAAGAGCGGTGGCGGAGAGAGGGCGCACGAGAATGTGATGCCGTTTGCCGTCACGGCATACGGATTCCCGTCATTACGCCCTGTTAGGTGCGGCAATAAAAAAACACCAATCGAAATCAATAATAAATATAAGCGTTTGTTTATTAGATTACGCAGTCACGTGTAATCAAATAAGTGGATATCGAATCGATTACAAGACAGTAATTAATAATATTTATAGTCAACGATATCAGTCGTCACCATCCTCGACACTGTATTAGTTAAAATATGAAAAGGAAATATTATTAATTCGAATTGAGATCAATTTATGACGATGTAGTCAGCGGTCACCTATGCCCTTGCTCTACGAACCGTTCAGGATAGCAGACTATTAATGACCAACGTAGTTATAAGAAAGAACAAACGACGATCCCGACGTTACATCAAATACATACAACATTTAAAGACATGATGTTTATTTTAAAAAAACTTTTTTTTTTATTGAATTTGAAAATTTTAATAACTGATACACAAACAAAAGACAACTTTCCCTTGATGGAAAAAGAAAGAAATTATGTCAAACATTCTTTGATGTAATTTATTTCTGGGATGAAATAAAAAAATATAGATTAAACAACATTTAGAAAATCCACAAGCAGAGGATAATGATGAACTTTAGGGGTGGCTTAAACCAAAAATATTAGTATACAATAGTTGAATATATTAACAAATGCTATATGAAATGCAATAAATATAATATACGAAATTTATACTAAAATAATTTAAAAATAACTTTGTATTATACGCAAATAGCATGTATTTATTCGAGAAATGTGACATTCTAATTAAAATACAAGTTGCGTCGAGCTAAACACGTTGTAACAGTCACATCGAACAATTATAATCACGAAATAGAAATGTACTATTATAAATAACGCGGGCATACAAACAATATTATATTCAAAGTATTTAAAACCTTATTATTATAATATTACAACTCAAAAACACTTTAAACAAATTTTGCAGACACCCTTCTTCTTCTTCTCTTTTGTATGACTATTTTATCACCAAAATATGTATATCTAAACGACCAGACACTTAAACCAAGACCAGAGATTTAAAAACCGCCAAGTTAAATCCCAGTTATAAATTAGTGTTTTGTAATTTAAATATAACGTAGTAGTAGTTCTAATGGTATTTTTAAATTATTATTTGTTTTAACACAAATTATTATTATTTCACTTAATAGCTTCGCAAATAGCATTTTGAATCACGCAATCATAAAATGATCTATTTCGCGCAACCGGTATTTAAATACTTAAAAATATCTACAATTGTGCATGATAAACTGGCAGTTTGAAGAGCAACTTTTTGTAGCTTACAAATGCAGAATAAATAAATAAAACGATTCATATTACCTCTTGGCTATCTTTATATACAATTGCAATACCTCTGTATGCGTGTATGTCACTGAACTCGTCGTAAACAGCTGGACCGATTTTGGTGAATTTTTTTGTGTCTGCCTGATTGCGTATGGCTGTATGTATGGCTTAAATTAAATTGGATCACGTTGAATTGCCGTCCCATCGGATTGTGAAAGTGAGAGAACAGAGGGTGCACCTGTGTTTGCGGAGACACTTGTGCACTCTAATATGTCCTGTGCAGTTGGCTAATCTCTCTTGAGATTGGCCCCAAGGCTGAAATTTGTCAGGCGGATATCATCATCAGATTGGACTCAGTAGATGACGATGCCATCGGGAAGTAAATAAAATTCTTATTACGGGCAGCTTCTTATGCTTAGACGGGCAGCTTGTTTTAATAGTAGTACATAAGTCAATCAACTGACCTTATCGTTAGTTTACCTTATTCAGTTGTACTTACAACAGAATATAGGGAAAATTTTAGTAGAACAAAACGCACCAAAATTCAGGAAGCAGAACCAGAATTTTTCACCCCCCAGTCCAGTCTACTTTTTTTATATATAAAATAGGAAAGCGAACGCGCTGCCTTCCTTGGTATATATCATTTGATTCATTCGTTGCGAGTATTATTTTTCGTACTTTATCTGGTGGATTTGCACTCTAGCTTTTTGATTTTTTTTTTATAAAAGAGATTTATCCAAACCCAGGTGTAGTATAGTGCATTTTAAATAATAGAGGAAAAACGCGGAGTGGTTGCAAAAATGGCTGTAAAACTTTAATACCTATTACACGACAAATCTTTTGGATCAGATGTGCTAAATGTCGTATTGATTAGAGCAGGGTCATGAATGAAAAGGACGCCCAGCATAAAAAATCTTTTATTTTTTTCCATTAAGAATATATTTTATGCTTTGGATATGCGATTCAAAATTTGAAATAAAATAAACGATGAAAGCTTTCTTTGAAGACTTCTTGCATAGCATTAAAATTTTCGATGACTTAACACCATCGAATACACTTCCCTTGAACAATGCATATGTATGTAAGTAGGTCATCTTCTTACAAACTATCTTTTCATAGACATTCCACGGCGCAGTGCAAGATAATTTGTAACGGCGAGATGAAAAGATCGATTCATTAATTTATACCTCCCGATCTCGAACAGGAAGTTTACGATCGGACATTTTATCTAATGCTACTGTATTCCGTCCTATCGCTCCGTCGGGTTTATTTACATTGAAACAGTAAATCGCCTTCGCAAAGAGCGGCATTCTTTGTGCCTCGCTACAACTAAACATTATCGAAGTTTTAATTGTGAATGCAGACAAAAGCGCCTTGTAATGGGCAGCTGTAAATGAGTAACAATAGAATCTACAAATAAAAGATTGTATTAAGTTGACGCGCGACGCCGAGCCGCGCGGCGAGTCGCAATCGCGCGCACGTGCCCTAAGTACCGGTTGAAACGCTCCGATGTATTGTTTGTTTACCCGAATAAAACACTAAAATCCAATTCAATAACAAAGAATTAAAGATCCCAAAATAAAATTTATTGCTCGCGTACGATAAAATAGATTTATGAACGCGCCGCGCGAGCGACTTGCCCATAATATTATTAGGTATGCGCGGGCAAACAATTTATACCTAAATATAATATCAATACCGCGGCATGTGCTGAATTATGTAAATATAAACGATATTACCCCTGTCAAAGTCAATTCCCGAGAAGCATACGGTACTTTCTCGGTAACTGCAAGCCCTGTTTTGTAACATCGTACCTACGTCGAACAAATGGGCGTAAATTATATACATATATAAAATAGAGTACGATTATATCGCTTGCTACAAAATATCTGTAAAAAGTTATCAGGAATTTATAATGTCAAAATGTTTGTTCTGATACGCCACAAGATGTCCCTGTTTTCGAGAACAATGACATATCGCGTCGTACAAAAATGACAGTGTGGACGTATTTAAAACTGCTCTGCGGTTACCTTCATCAGCGAAATTTAAATGTTTACCTTAAAATTACAAAAAGCTTGCGCATTTGCTCTCGACATTTGTAACAAGTGGCAAAAGTTTTTTTTAAACTTTTGTATATGATGTAGTTTTTAATTCAGGTTCAACGTCAAGGATTCATTTATATATTTTTGTCTTATGAAAATTTATTTTTTTACGCTAATATAATTATATAATCAGTTCAACTAAAAACTAACCAATTATTAATATATAATATGATGAATATCCTTTAACATTACCTACCTAACAGTACGTTATGTATATATTATATTACCATATATATACGTACTTACATCAAGATTTAACTATAACATATAGGATATGTATGATCGTTTAAAATGTCAATGTAATTAATAAATTGTCTTTTGTCCATAGGCAAAGTTGCTTGAGAACTCTCACGCTTGGCTCGGTGCCTCTACATCTTCGATTGCAGGTCAGTTAAATGTTCCGATATTATATCATTCTATAATTACGTTCCGCACTTTAGATTTTAATAATTTATTTAGTTCGTGTTCTCGCAATCGAGATTATTTATAATGAACGTATGCGTTTAACACACGAATGTTAAAATGCGTGATAAAATATAATATATACTATTAAAATTATTTCACAATTATTATGTAAAAAATGTTATTCAATTGTAAACAGTTATATGATCCCGGTTGCGTGATAAATAACATATTATTTTGCACGTAGCAGTTTGTAATATTTTTCTATTCTATTGCATTATCATAATCCGTACAAATAATGTAGTAACATTATTCACATACAAGTAACAACAAAAGTACCGTCAGTCGGGGCGTGAGAAAATTATGTCTAGGAAAACTATGACTCCCATTATTTACCGCGTCAATTCTTTATTGTTTAAAATGATACTATTCCGGGTAGTAATCTAGTGAATATATGCCGCAATTTCATCGCAATTGTAAAAACCATTAATTATATTGTAGTTTTATTACACAGTTATTTTATTGTTTATAACACACAACGATACCTCCCCGATTGACAGGCATTAATACTACGTTCATAATTCTTATGTGAACGAACGTAAGTGCATTTCAGACCCAATATTAGAAATTCACGATAATAAATTATGTTAAAACTTACTTATTGCGTTATTGGTACGGATTGTAGATAGTTTGTTTATACGTAGCGTTCTTGCTTTTATCTGTCAATCAGAATTCCACGGTCATACACTCAAGCTGAAAGCTCCCACATGGACGCAGAGTCAACTTCAAGAAGCAATACAAGCAGTCGTGACGCAGCGAATGAGGTTTACGCAAGCCGCTACACACTATGGAATACCCAAAGGGACTCTGTACGATAATATATTAGGAAAATCGAAAAGAATGGCAGTACTCGATGAAGCGGGGCTACTCAGTAGCGAGGAAAGAGCGGTTGTAGACTTCTGTTGCGAAACAAGTGTCTCACCCTATAATAGGCGAACTAAAAAATCACTAGCCGAAGTTCTTGCTTTCGTCGAGAAACTGAGACGAAGCAGGGATCCGAGTTTTGTGTTCATAGGTCTCACAGGTTTTAGATGGTGGTGGGCATTCTGTAAAAAGCACTCTATAGTGTCGCTCTATTATGACGGTTCAACTAAAACTAAAAGTTCTAAAGTTAAAACTGAACACCATACCGATGACGAATCTTGATTGACATGTAAAGTTATAATAATTAATAGTTATAAAAACATATCACTTACAAAGGAAGAGTGGGAGAAAGAGACACGTGCATGACGAAACTAAAGAAGATATTTATTTATAACATAAAATAATAAAATGTGTAATATTAATGGAGCATATTTATACCTTTGAAATATGAAACACAGAGGAATAATAATTAAATATTTTTCACTGATCGTGGTAAATAAATTTTGAAATACAAGAATTATAGATGCCGTTCGACAAACATAAACAATATGTAACTTGAAAGATTAACTTACTGGGAACAGTAAGACAAATATTTTTAATTGCATTTTAATATATTTTTTTATCAAAGTATTTAGTTGAGGCCTATATTTCCGTTATCATTAAATTTAATCTCATTATTAGGTATCTTTAAATAATTTATTAAAGTGTCTGTAATAGTCTCCTGACTCTTTCTCGCCAATCTTCCCCTGTACTTTGTAACAGAAACATTTTATTAGTTCATCAATAGGAAGATAAAAATAACATTGTATTTTTTTATATTTATTGAAAAATTTACTTTATGTCGATCGAGTATTGTTCTAGACTTTATATCTTTGGATTCCACTAATTTTGTAAACCAATCTCAGAGCCAACAGTTCCATTAATAACTTTAGCGAATGGAATAACTTGACCGTTTTGTTTATTTTGTTACCAATTAATTAAAATTTTAACTATTTAATTTTTTTTTTCTTGTACAGCTTATATATTAAATAGATTGTTGACTAGTTCGAAAAATAATAAATTGAGATATGATGTTGTGATGATGTTGGCAACATGCAGACATCAAAGACATAAAGACCAATTAATTCCACAAATTCCGCACCAAAAATATGTTTGATCTTTCGGGAATATTAACGACTATGTTTTTGCACGCATGAAAAGTAGGGGTAAATGATAGGTACCCTATGTCCTTTTCAGTACCTCTGAAACCGTGTATGCAACATTTCATGATGATTGGTTGAGCAGTTGAAACGTGAAAGCGTAACAAACAAACAAACTCACATTTTCGTTTCGAATATCAGTAGGGATTGTAATTATACTTAAATATATTGTAAGTTGTGAAATTGACTGATTATTACTAAAGTTGCTGTTAGTTCATAAGTAATCATATATTGTTATATATGCACTTAGTTCGTAATTTGGGCCTTATTTGTTATGTAATAAAGTTAAAATATTCCCCTATGTTATAAGGAATACAGTTACTTCTTAGCTCATCATAAAATGTATGATACATTTCTTCCATTAATTGTTTTATTGTTCTTAATTATAGGTATTATTAGACTTTAAGAAAAGACTTAATAAAATGATTAGCTCAAAATGGGTGCTCATACTTTTTAACCATTAATACTCTTATTTATACTCAAAATACGATTATTTAAATTTGTTATCATTGTAAGAATAACTTAAATATGTGATTAAGAAAAAATAACGGTGCATATTTTTATATGACGTTGTACTAGTTTTTGTATTAACTATATGTATTGCCAGTGCTTTATAAAGAAACTATGGTTCACAAGATAATAGCAGTTATCAAAACAAATTAAATTCGACCGACGTTGTAACATTTTGTATATATATACACAACATAACAATAATAAAAAGTAACAAGTGCCAATCAGGTTTACTCTTCTGTTCTTGTCATAAGGTCGAAAATATTGCCTCGTTGATGAATAACGTGAAAGGGAACGAAACATACGGGACCACCTGCACAATAATAGTTCCTCGAACGGAAGACGATCCTTAAAACGACACTTGGGCTGTAACGATTTTTACAATAAACAATCAGTAAAAACAAATATCTCTATTACTTTAATTACTTTTTTTTGTTAAATAAAGATTTTTTTAAAGACCAATTATGAATATATCGTCCGCGATAATAAGAATAATTTATATTGCATCAACGAATATACAATTGCTCGTCTAAGGGAAGAATTTACAACAAAACAATCTCAGCCTCGAAAATCCCAATAAAATAACGATCGTTCCAAATTTAAAATAACTGTAAGAAAAAAAACTTTAACTTCGATCATTCAATGTATTGTTATTTATTGTCGTTCTATATTTCAATATTGCAGTTAATTAAATTCTTTCAATCCACTTCCGAGTACGTCATACGTAAGCATTCACATTATTTCACCCCTACATCCGACATAGGGGGAGTGACAGGGCGAATAATAAATGGACACTGTTATCATGTAACACAATCGAGACATATACGGTTAGCCAGATTATATTAATTTAAGGAACAAGAGGCTATCTTTGGTGCATCTTGTATTAGTAATAGCCAAGTTAATTATCTTTGATTGCTTACCTGATCCATGTTGTCATGTCATATCATGTCATTTCATTGATGTAATTGATGTCATTTCGATACGATTTGTTATTTATTTATCTGTAGCTAAATAAATAACAAATCGTATCGTATAAAAAATGTTACTAAAATCTGTTCCCTTTTGTCAATGTGGCAATTTCGAGCTAAATGCACTAAGCATTATAATTATGGTAGTATATATAGTACATAGTATAAAAAGACCTTTTTTTAAAAAAGTTTTTATTTTGCAAGAATATTTTTTTTTATCATCACTTAAGATACGGCTGCGGAGAGAATGTGAGAATGACAGGTCCGTATTCGAATAGACGATATAACTTTGAAGTGACGAGTTTTTGCTCTAAAAACGTGTACTATCATAATTAACTACATATATTATTATGTCAATTTACAATAAATGTTACAATTATTACAGGCTTATGTAGTTGACAATAATTTTTGCAGTCGCGAACAACTGACAGACGTCAGAAAAGCATTCTTTACACGGCCGGACTATAGTATTAACTTACTAGATTGAAAAGTCATCAAAAATTAAAGTATTGGCAAAAATTAGGCTATTGGCTACTGAGATTATTTTTAAAACTCATTTGCAAGATTTGACTCGACATAGAAACAAGTAAACTTATATAAGAGCTTATAAGTATAATCGTAATCAAAACTTGTGCAGTTTAACATTGAGATAAAATCAAATTCCGTCTTTAATTGCGTATTTAATTCGAGAGGCCACTGAAGGCAGTCCCATGTACAGGCTCAGGACAATTAAAATATTGAAATATGTTACCGCTAGAACCGCGATGATACGATTTTTAATTAAGATAAAATTAATTTAGCGAAATCATATCTCGAGTTATAATAATAGTTGCTACGTTTTGTAATAAAAAGTAATAATCCATTCGTATTAAATAAAATAGGTAACAAATTTAGTTACATTTAAATTTTTATAGTTTTTTTTTTTTTGTTTTTAATGTAGGTGTTGTTAATTAATTATTTATAAGATAAAACGTGAACAATCCAACCGAAATGTCAGAAACGAAGGTAACAGACTAAACATGACATTGTCACGAATAATCATATTAAATTTTCAAAGCGTAATCTGTGTTATTTTGAAGTAATGTTTTTGTACTATATACGAGTATGTTACTGTTTATGTTTATACGAACTGCTGGGCGAAGGTTTCCTCTCCTGTTGAGAGGCTTAGGGGTTATTTTATCATGCAGCTCAGATGCAGGTTGGTGGATACTCATATATATGGTATTTCATCAGGCACATGTTGACTTCCTCACGATATTGCCCTTCACTGCTGAGCACAAGCTGAATTATAAGCACAAATAGCTCTCTTGCCCTAGCTTGTACTCGCTGCTCAGTTAAGAGGATATACGTCATTGATCTCGTTCGATTGCGCATTACCGATTAATACGTTCGCGGAGAAAAACGTCACAAGTCTATTCAGCTCAACTTCTTGTCCCACACTGATTTATTTGGCGAAAGAGGAGTGGGATCGCGATTTGACCATCAATTACGTAAAAAAAAGTTAGTGAAAGATATCCTCTGGTAGTGTACGATACAACTTACTCATTTCAATATAAAATAAATTGCGATAAATAGGTAAAGAGAAAAAGCGAAATAATTACGGACTTGTACGGACGGGTACTTCGCTTAATAATTTCTACAAATCTAATATGTTTTTAAAATTTATGAAGCGAAGAGGAGATACTTAAAACGATGTCCTTTCGATGTTTATAAACATATATACTCTATTAAAATATATCTATTTAAAGCTTTTTCGATAACTATTACTGAGAAAATAAGATTTGCAAAACAAATAAGCACACTTTACATATGTCTACGCCTTAAGGTTCACGCGTAAAACGCGTTGCCACTAGGCCACTAGGAAACATGTAACTGTTATTTATTAAAACCTAAAAGAGTGACGAATATTTTTATAATATTTGAAATATAAAGAAGGGATATGACCCTATTAGACCTAATTACCTTATTAGATCTATAATTTTAAAGTTACTGTGGAAAAAAAATATCGAATTGAATTCGAATAAAATAGACGAATTTCGATCACACGGGATTCTAGTACTTATTAATAACAACAGGGCAGACTTCAAACACATTTTTAAGATAATCGATTGGTTTTTTTAAGATTCGAAGCGATTAGACCAACAACATTTACGACATTTTTTGTATTTTATACACACCGTGTCCCCCGTTCACGTGTTTCCCAATTTTAACCACAGAACATTTGCATCAAATTACTTAATCATATATTTATATTACAAGTTAAAACCAAATTACTTGCTTTGTTTACGGCTTACAATTACATGCAAACCAACTGCAGTTTCGAATAACTTTCACTCGTAATTTTTTATTCGGAAATATCGATATAATTAATCGATAATTTTTGCAACAATCGTTACAGCTCAGCTCTTTTTATTAAACTTTAATTATATGCGAGTACAAGTTACGATTTTAATTTAGTTTGTATACCGACTTGAGATCATATTTAAGATATAATAATTTACTTCGATATTATAATAATAATTTGCTCATTTTAAGATTAAGTTTTCGATAATGTTGATTTGTATTGTGTTTGCTTATGTTTTATTGTAAATTTACAATAAATACACGATTTTTTTTTATATGCTTGCCATAGAAATAAATGGTACTTTGAACACTCATTTAAGTTATAGCTAATTATATTGTTTTGATATCATTGTAATATTGAAAAGCTTTGTTAAATGCGCTAACGATAGGAAGTTCGGTTCGCGTCTGATGTTAATTTCTAAAAAATATATGTAATTTTTAATTACAAAACTTAACTATAATTACAATTATTATATAGAAACTCTTGATAAAAACTTAATATTGTAACAGTTAATTTTTATATTTAGTTGTATTTTAAATCGGTGGTGTTTGAAATTTTTATTTTATTTTAAGGATTGATACTAAATTGTTATACTGAAATTATACTCCGTGTACTTAATGAATAGAATATTTTGTTTATTACAAGCATTTAATATATAATGGACATATTCGAGATAAAAATACGCAAGCCAAATGATTCCTCGCTTAAATAGGAGCTTCAATTTGGACTATAACTCGCTACCCTGCTTCAGTGCAGTACTCTTATGATCAGTCCCGTGATAGTCAGGCTTCCTCACAATGTTTATTTAAAATTAAATCAAATATTTATTTTGATTAATTTAATAAACTAACGAGCTTTGTTTAAAATCGACTTTATGGCTCCATTTAGCTTAAACATTAAAATTTATGTTGAAAGCCAAATGTTTGTAATAATGTTACATTCTTCCTTTTTTTCTTTATATTATTTTTATATATTTTGTTAAGAGAAAACGAAATAAAATGCATTGTTTTGATTCGAAACATCATTTGCTCTATAAAGTTGTTGTCATGTTAAAATATTCAAGATGTTGACTAAAATATTTTGAAAATAAGAAAAATGTTTGGTTAATTAAAAATAATATATTTTCATCGTAAGTATGATTTAAATTGACAAATATACTTAAGCTTTGTCTGCTTCGTTTAAATTGAATATATTTTTTCTTTTCCGAAGAAATACAATTTACTGATAACATAATGTTGTTTTTTTTATTAGTATAATCATTTTATTCCTATTTATTACAGATGTCTTCAGGAGGTCAGTATATTAGATTTCGTATTATTTTGCACGTTTGTTATTTTTTTAATGTGTTTTTCATACAAAAATAATATCGATTGATTGTGTTTTTAGTTTTACTTTATTACAATTGTCTACGTGTCTTGTGTTTTGAAATTCATTCATTAATTTAAGTAATTAATGAAAATTAGACGACATTATTACCTTGAAAAAAAAAATGCTTGAAATACGTTTCGTATTCATAATACAACTATGTTATGTATATTACGTATTATACTAGTTATCGCACGGCATTTATTGCTCCCTACATGCTCCCTTTTAAATTTAGTTCGTAAACTATTATCCAATATAACATGCGTAATATTTTAATATTATTATTCGTGCATAAATGTATAGAAATTTACATGGTGATCGGTCGAACGGAGTAGAACTACTACAAAGTGTATAGTATAAAATACATTAGACATGAAAAATAAAATACCAAGTTTCAGTGATCGATCAAACGGTACCAAATTCTATCAACTATAATCAACATTCACTTTTATAAATAAGATAGTCATTGCTCTGCGATGATTGCGTTAAATATAACACTAAATTTACAACTATTATAAAATAAATCTTTTCATTTCCAGCAGATAGCTACCAGTACCAGCTGCAGTCGATGTGGCAGAAGTGCTGGAACACGAACCAGAGCCTTGTCCACAACTTACGATTCCGCGAGCGCGGCCCCCTGAAATCTTGGCGCCCTGAGACCATGGCTGAAGCTATATTCTCCGTACTGAAGGAAGGACTGTCCCTTTCTCAAGCTGCAAGGAAATACGATATACCATACCCGACGTTCGTTCTCTACGCCAACCGAGTCCATAACATGCTGGGACCCAGCGCTGATGGCGGTGCAGGTACGTGACTTCTATATCATTATATTAGTAGCAAATGAAATTTGTATACTTCTAACGATAAAGATTGCTTTGACTTGGCTCCGTGCTTTGAGAAGATTACTAAAGTTTACCATCACATCGTGTCTCAAACGTACTTAAATTAATCTCTATTAATTTATTTATTATGAATAACAATAAATTGTTTTTAGTAACATCTTATATCCAACTCATTGACAATATAACTTGATAATATTTCCTCTCGTCTCTTGTTTACTTCTAATGATTTGATAAAATATTTTCATAAAATCGATACAGTTTTCATTTTATTTCAAAAGATTAATTCATCGAGATTAACTCGACGTTGGGAAAATATATTTTCTCAAATAAAATCCATTCAAATGCATCTAGAAAATAGTAGTAAAAACATTTCTGAACGAATATCTGAAATACAACATTCATTTGCTACTCGCTAAGCCAATGCCACGGGTTTCTGATTGGACCTGGCGACGACAGAGAATTTTTAATGCCTACATTGGATTACAAACTCAGATTTCGTATTAGGTCTACGGTAACCTGATACATTGAAAATTCTACCTTACGACACTAACATCTAACGGACTAATGACAAAACTCACGTTCGATGTTGATATGAGATTGATATTCCTGGCTTAAGGAAAAATCAGAAACCCGTGAAATATTATTCAAGGTTTTTAAAGCTACCGTCTATTATACTAATTGATAAATATTTATATTTTGCATTGCGAATTGTTTATGAATGCGAGCATTGAGACTTGCCGTTGCGATTTGACGACTTAATCATAATCATGCGAATTTAACTTAAGTATTATTAAGTCATAATCTACTTTCATATTATCTTGAGTTACCTATCAATATACGTAATTGCTAAGTTTTATGCTAAATTAATTTAGATTTTTATATTGCAAGGATTGCTCTTGATAAGGTCAAGGGATTTTATGAATTTGAACAAAAAATATATTAGTGTTTGTCGTTGGGAATTTTTGAATTTTATAAACATGTTATTATATATACTACTACGGTACTTTTCGTTACGACATAAATTATGTGATATAATTTTTGTCTTAGCACAATAAGTTCAGTCAGTTTTGTGGTTGTGCTTTGTCTGTTCACGCTTTACGGTTGTGACTCATTCCAGATTTGAGACCAAAAGGTCGCGGAAGGCCTCAGCGCATCCTGCTTGGAGTATGGCCTGACGAGCACATCCGTGGCGTGATTCGTGCCGTGGTCTTCAGAGACTCGCACGCTCCACACTCCACGCATCACATCAAGGAGGAGGTGCTCCCCGTCTATCCTGCCATCACGGTCAGTATTTAACCCCGTGCGAGCATCCCGAACACATTCGATATTATTGATACCTGTATATATGCCATGATATTTATTTTACTTTGCGATTGTACATTCTATTATTTATGGATACTGCCTTGGCGATTTTATTTTAGATTTAATTCGTTCCGGCTAACTATGAGATCGTTTTGATGTTTTTGTGATATCCTATAAAAATCGATGCGAATTCATTATATTTGTAGCTATGTGAACTGTCTCTAATTGTGAAGCGGCTAACCATGTTGGCGCATGCGTGTTACAGGATGGTATGAGCGTGCAGAACGCGTACCCTGTTGCATGCGGCAACGGGCGCGAAGGCGGCGTATCGCCAAATGCAGCTGCCGCTGCCGCCGTGGCCGCTGTCGCGCATGGTCTTCGTCGCCAGATGTGCAATATGGTGGTGGCCGCTCAACGACCACCCGATCACCCGCCACACCTCGGACTGCCCCCGCTGCCACTTCAATCACCACGTCTACCCTCGCCGCTCTCTGCTGGACTAGAATCACCACTCTGCTCACCGCCACCACCTGGCCACGCTCTGGAACCACCGAAGCCTGCGGATCCTTTCCGCCCGTTTGCTTCACCCCGCCCCGACAGCCGCTATGGAGACCGTGACGTCGCTGAGATAACTGACATGGGCCCACCTAAGACACCGGTTTCGATCGCTAAGAACGGAAAGGATTTGTCGACGCCGCTTCCAGTCAAGATGGAGCCGCCTCCGGCAGAGGCCCGTGCGGAGAACATCTGAAGCGAGGCCGCGGGCGCGGCGCCGGCTCACACGCCAGTCGGCATCCCCCCGCCGCTGCCCGCTTATCCTTACTTCGTCCCGAACCGCAACTCTGTTGGCTACTTTTAAAGCGGAGGGGACGTGGGGCTCCTCGCGCAGCCGAGGCGGGAGCGCGAGCGCTTCCCTCGCTGCGCAGAGCGGAAGTATTTAATCAATATGATTGTATCGGCATTATTTTATCATATTTAATTAATTATTTAAAATGGACTCGCTGTGCAATAAATTGCTTGTTGTTTAGTTACGAATTTCGTATTAATATTATGAAGGAATATTTTTAGTTTAATTATTATTATTTTCAATATACATTATCGTTTATGTATGCTTCGATTACATACTTCGAGTATATATTTTTTGGTAAATGGATGGAGGAGAGCGCGGGCGCCGCCACTGATGTTCGCCCCGCCATCGCGCTCACTGTAGGACTAACTAATTACTTGTAAGCTTATAAATGTCTTAGATCCATCTGTGAACGTAGAGGTATCAAAATTAAAAACATTTGGCCGCATTCAAAAGACTGTTTGGTATACCTATTCATTATAAATCAGCTACCTACATGAGTATGCGTAAGAGAAAATCATGAATATAAATTAGCTCTAGATGTTATCTTTAAACAAAGCATAGATGTATGTTCCATTTAATCTTCAGATCGATGTCAATTTCTCTATAGCGCTACGTGGTGGGATTCTTTCGGCCTCCCCCGAGTCTGCTACTCGAGCACGCCTGTCGTGCGGGGACTCCACCACGTTCGGTAGACTTAGTGATCGCCAAATGTAACATAGATGTATCCTTAGCCAGTAGTGATTGTTCCAAATGTTAGGCTAAATTAGATGTTCGGGGCTCGACCGACCTCTCTGCATTGACTTCAATTAATATTATATCGATGTCGCTCAGCTTTTTGTGTCTAAAGTTCCTCGTGCGTTTATCGAGCATTAATGTGTAGATGTTAGATTTATGAAAACGATATCTTCACTGACGTCGACTCGACTTCGTTAAGTTATTTTTCGAAATATCCCCAGTGTGTTTCGCCTTCGATACAAACGCTTATGGCGTTGCTATTTCTGTCTACAAAAGAAGACTCGAGTCGACTAGTGTTGTTATCACATTTTAAATATTGCAAATCTTACTGGATTTTAATCGTTATATCAGATTCATTGGTTAATGTTAGGAGGATCATCGGCTTGCCCATTAGGTTTAGGAACACAGAAATCGCCAAGCGTTGGATGTCATTCATTCGAGCGTCTGCTGACCTACCTATTGTGTAGCTTAGAGTATACATTTCAATTAACTTAGATTAGCTGTGTAACTATTTGTAGTATTCATCATTCACGCTGGCGACTCCGGCCGCGGGTTACGGCCGTCACGCTCCGGTGACCAGGACCGGCCGGCCGGCGAAGTATCGTTCCCACGAACGTTGTTGGCGTGAATACATGTATTAAGGTGTATTTGTACAAATTTGTTTTAACACCTCTCCTGAATACAATGTTATTTTGATTCACACTTTCGGCGGGAAAAAAATCGTAGTATACAAATCTTCTTGCCGCAAGGGGTATACCATGATTTAGATATTGTTGGCGACATTCGTTGGCGTTATCACATTTAACAATTGAGGGGGAAGACGGAGCGCGGACTTCTACCAGGCCGGTTCGATCCGGTACCTACCGGCCACGGCGTACGTTGCGCCGCGCTCCGTCCGCGCGAGTCTCGTCGCAGAACTAGCTCGTGAAGCATGTTTAAAATAAGTCTTCAAGTGGCCTTGATATCTCACTATTGTTTGGAATTTGGATTATCTGGTTCGGTTAAAGTTTGGAAATTAGTGTATAAAATGAGACCAAATTATTAAAAATACATTTGCGATTCAGATCTAGTGTTGAAACTTTTGGCTATCCTTTTGGAAATAAAGTTAACTATAGGTAAAATTTAAAAAAAAATAAAAATTATATAAACGGCCTATACGTTTCGGATGAATTGCGTAAATTTGGTAAATGTTACTACGCATATTTTCTATTGTGTAAGTTTAGGCTAATGTGTTCAAAAAGTAAATTAAAATTTTTGAAAAAAGTAGAAAGTGCCTTCCAAATTTTTGACCACGGTAAGTGTTGGAACGGGTGCGGCGATGATCGGCTGGAAGCGGCCCGCGGCGGCGCGGCGTGATGGCCGGCGACGTGAGCGCACCCGCGCCGCGCCGCCGCTCGACCGCACTGAACGTGCTTAACTATTAAAAGTAAGATTAATAAAAATTCAAAATTATTATATAAAAATTAAATACATATGACTATTATATAGTAAAAAATATACATAAAATTATATATTTGGCCGATGTGGTATTACCCTGACAGGCAAGCGTTAGCTGACTATTCGGCGTCAAAATTAATTATATTATATTTTCTTTATAAATAATCAATATCAGAAAACAATGCATACATGCAATGTGCCATTTGTTTGAGCTGATGTTCGGTTTTGCATCACATTTGGATTTCGTAGTTATGATATTAAACATTACCTAATTAATTTATTGTATTGGATTGAATGTACCTATACATTTCGATTACATAAAATATAAGTGACTATATTATTTTCGTGATAGTTAAGTAAAGATTACTTGTATGTAGTGATATTATACCTACACGTAACGAGGCGATTTTTTAATTTATATTTTTAGCTATTTAAATCATTACTGGCGACACACGCCGTGTGCTGCATCGCATGACAATTTTTCCAAGTCCGATATATTCTTTTTATATACTTTTGTGATAAAATAAAATATATTCATATTTTTATTGTAAAGAACAACATTGTTTTGCAATATGTAACTTGCACTATTACTGTTTTATTATTAATTATTTATTATTTTTTTAGTTACAAAAGCCTTCCGCCGTTTTGGGCTCAAAGTATTCATTTTCCTTACCTGCTGAGCAACCAAAAAGTTTTTATTTCATTCAAAGTATTGTATTACATGTGACTGTTTAGTTTTAAGTAGAAACTTTTCCCGTGGGTATCGATTAAATTATAAAATAGAAAGTACTTGTTAGTATTATCATTCGCTTTTTGATCTATCAAATGATTTTGTACCTATAGCTTATTATTACTGAATGTACTGGAGACATTTTTATTATTCCTGTGTAATTTTGACGTTTCCTTTTATATTCTCGATGAGATGTCAATGCTTCGTGTTTTTCATATTTAATATTCGTGTTCATTTGAAGGTACCTACTGTTCGTGAAGACACCACCTTATACTTATGAAGCCAGTAAAATTTTTTGCATTTTAGTTTTAACTGAAAACCTATTTTTGATGATATTTCAAACGATGCACTATGCATCACATTAGTTAGTTATTTAGTGTATAGTATATTAAGACTCAATATTAAGTTGGTGTCGCTACGAATATCAATTTTTATTTTTATCCTAGATATGTTTGAATACACAGGAGTGATAAAAATATATTTTAAAAATGTAAAGATTTTAGTTATAACATTACTTTAATTCACTTCACGATAGTTATCGTCGTTATACGGTTATGTTAAATGCAATTATTGTTGTTAAGGTATTTCTTTTTCAACAGCTTGTGTTCCTGGAGTAATTACCGTGTAAATGGATGTTTTAAATGTGATCAGAGATTATAAACTGAAATATAAGTATAGCTGGCGTGTTCGTTGTCCGATCGTATTCTGAAATTAGTTACTTGCAATCGATTATTGTTTATTAAATATGTGTCTGTGCA
The DNA here is from genome assembly GCA_905220585.2 of Nymphalis polychloros. Lineage (NCBI taxonomy): Eukaryota > Metazoa > Arthropoda > Insecta > Lepidoptera > Nymphalidae > Nymphalis > Nymphalis polychloros. The sequence goes on along the minus strand of HG992241.1, from coordinate 14,386,294 downwards.
ATTTTGTTTATCTTTTTTTAACGATAAGTTTTTACTTTCCCGTGATTATTTTAAATTTTAGGTTAAGGAGCAACAAGATTATTAACTTGGCCAGTAAATTCTATTATTAATTTTAATCGGACAGTGAACACTGAGCGCCTAAATTAGCCTGTCACTCGTATTTCATTAAGTACAATTATAACATTGGTGTATTTCTTCGATATAACTAAATGTCTACACGTGTAGTTGACAGTATCATGTAACAGATTCAAAATCATTTAGAAACAGTTCATCAGATAAATTATTATGTAGTATGTGTATCAATTACATTTTAAGTTTGTTATTGTCACAGTGTACCGTTGTCTGAATGAATATATAAAAATAGAGAAAATAATGTGGTTTCATTTAAAATTAAACTTCCAAAACACACAAACAATTACATAACATCAAATAACGTCAAATACAAAACAATAGAACACAATACAAATTAAATAAATTAATAATATTAACTTAATCAGTAGTGATTTTAGTACGCTAATAATAGGTTTCATGATCACCAAATTTCAATAATTGACATGCAACATTTAAACAAAAAAATTCATTTCAATTGTCTAAAAGCATGCACGTTTCACAATTGTATAATTAATTGCTTGTCAATAAATTATTGTTGATTACAATGAAAATTATCCTTATTACCTACAACATCACGCATTACATGAATATTATTATACCTTCTATACTAATTTTAATTTTTAGATTAAAATAGCATACACTCGTATTTTATTTTGATCATACTAAATTAATTAAAATAATATTTGACTAAATAGATGACGTCGGCTTATTTTTTGTTGTGCCACACGAGCATTAATCATTTCATATCATTAAAGTAAGAACTTCCTATAAACAAAAACTTGCTATAAATAAACAATAGGTCTTTAGTTTATATCTATAATCATAACAACTGGGACAGTATTCACACGCCCATCTGATCGCAAACTAAGCAGAGCTTGTGCTATGGAACCAGACAACTTATATACTAGATACATTTTTTTTATCTATATAAGCTAGCGCTTGGCTGTTATCACACCTGATGGAAAGTGATGATACAGCCTAAGGTGGAGCGCGCTTGCCTAGAAGGTGCATATTCACTCTAAACTTGAAGGAACCCATATTGTTGGTGGTGGGGAATACGGATCTGGAATACCCTTCGTATTCCAGATCTTAGCGGTGCGTATCAGAAACGAGGAAGCAAATCGCTTCGTACGTGTTTTAAGTACGTTAACTACGTACGGGTGCAGATCTTTTCGATGCCTCGAAGTTCTGTGGTAAAAAGGTGAAGGGGGAACCAAATTAAACAGTTCCTGAGCACACTCTCCGAAATATATCCTGTAGAATACCGACAAACAGGCAGACTTACGACGGTGTTCCAAGCTCTGGAGGTTTTTATTGACCAGTGTCTGGTTGCCAATGAGCCTTCTAGCACGACGATCCACTGAATCCAAAGCATCAAGCTGATTCTTAGCAGAGCCGTCCCATAAATGGCTGCAGTACGCCATGCACAATCTAACTTGGGCTTGATATAAGGTTAAAAGCTGTTCCGGTGTGAAGTACTGTTTGAACTTATTGAGGATGCCAAGTTTTTTGCCAGCAGTTTTAGCTTTGGATTCAATGCATTGCCCAAAGTTGAGTTTGGATGTTAAAGTAACGCCTAGAAGCTCAATATTGTCGGTGATGGGTACAGGTACATTTCGGAAAGTCGGAGTCAGGGGGAATGGACTCCTCTGGGCGGTGAACAAACACGCTTGAATCTTGGTAGGATTAAATTTGACTTGGTTATCGTCGCCCCAATCCGATACCAGTTCCAATGTCAAATTAATGAGTTCTACCAAGGCTACCTGTACTCAAGAGTTTCCCACATACTACTTTTCTTTTGTAAATACATACTTATATAAGTATACCCAGACTCAGTACAACCAGACATTTTCATGCACACAAATGTCTATCCTGAGCGGGAATGGAACCCACAACCTGTGCCGCGAAAGGTAAATATCTAACAACCACGCCAACCGGCTCGTCAAAGTATATAAATCCTAGTAAGGGACCTGACTATGCCAAGATAGGTTTATATGCTCGATGATGAAGAGAATTAATTAATACGTCACGGTGGTGACGAATAGATAATATGTTACGGTATCAGTTTGGCGGTACTACCATAAACTCAACAGCTCGAACTATCCTTTTCATTGTAAATTAAAAAAAAAAAACATCACGAGTAAATGACACGACACGCTTTTTATTTCATTTCTCAAGACACGCACCTTTGTCTATTAATATCACGTAATCCAATAAATAAAACACGTAAAGCCGGAATACATTTCATTGGTATTTAATTAACATGACATTTGTTTAAAATCAATAAATTATTATATCTAATTATATTAAATATGGATTCGTGAACGAATTGCTTTTTAAATGTAAACGTAGCAGAGCTTCCAGAGTAGAGTATTGGCAAATCGCGTAAATCTATGGTTTGTTTATCTTTAAACCTTCCGCTCGCAGCCGGATTTAGAGGCCCCCGGCAACTAAGGAGTAGAGGCCCCAAATGTATAGGTAGGCGGGCGAGCATATGGGCCACCTGATGGTAAGTGGTCACCAACGCCCATAGACAATGGCATTGTAAGAAATGTTAACCATCGCTTACATCGCCAATGCGCCACCAGCCTTGGAAACTAAGATGTTATGTCCCTTGTGCCTGTTATTACACTGGCTCAGCCACCCTTCAAACCGGAACACAACAATACTAAGTACTGCTGTTTTGCGGTAGAATATCTGATGAGTGGGTGATACCTACCCAGACGAGCTTGTATAAAGCTCTACCACCGAGTGAATTCAATCCTCGAATTGGGATATATTTTGATTTTGAAATATCTATTGTGGTGCTTCTCTCAGCTTCTGTTCGATTAACACGATTTCTTATTAATACACGATTAACAAACGATATTAAGAGGATTTACGCTACCTTGTGCGACACCGTATGAAAATATATTTGATGAGATGATAGATGTATTGGAATGTCACCATGCTTTAATCCTCAGTAGGAACCTTCTTGATCACTTGAGCACAATTCACAATATTGATTTATCGGTAATTAACCGTCTACAATTTTGACAATCATTTCATTCAGAGAAAAAGACTTCGGAATTCTGCTCTGCTGAACAGTGGAAATCCCTTTAGATACTACGCTGATAATAATGTTTTCAGTACAAACAAATTTTTTAATTTCGAGACGGTAATTGCTATTATCCTCTTAAGAAATTAGAAGCAATTAGGTAATTTTATACACGAGTTTTGGTTCGCGATTAAATTAATCAGTACAAATATTCACTTTACAAAAACAAAGTGTTAATTAATTATTATTTAAAAACCTATACGAATTAATGAAGACTCAAGATTTAGGCTTAACATAATATAATTATTGTTTGCAATTAATCGCATACTAAATTAGATTTGAATTTGAAGATCGAATATGAAGCAAATCATGTATCATCGTTATATTCATTAAATAAAAACCGGGATAATGCATATTTCTGATGAGATGAGATGATTCTGAGACTGAGAATGTCCGTAGCTTCAATAATGTTCAGTTTAGTAAATATCTAAAAACATTTAACTATATCAGAGTTAAGTTAATTTATTGATTTTTCACTATTATATTTAAAACATTATCAAAAGATCACCTTGGACAACCAGGTATCCAGGATGAGTATGGGCAAAATGATTCTGGAGATTGTACACAATTGCTGTAGCAGACGATTAAACTACAGCTGAAGTATTAGTAAAGGGGGGACACTTTCAGCTGATATATCGTTTGCTAATTGTTGTTGTTATGGTCGGTACCGTAAAAAATCTCGTTTTATTGACGTTGTAAATTCGATGGGATGGAAAGTTCGATAGGTCTCAGCACCATTAAAACTAATCTATAACTGCTTCTAGATTGAATTTTTTCAACATCCATCATCAACAGCCAATCGTAGTCCACTGCTGAACATAGGCCTCTCCCAAAGTGCGCCAAAGCTCCCGGTCCTCCGCCTTCCGCATCCAGTCGGTGCCCACCACCTTCATAAGGTCATCGGTCCACCTGGCTGGAGGGCGCCCTACGCTGCGTTTGCCGATTCGCGGTCTCCACTCTAGGACTCGTCTGCTCCAACGGCCATCGGTCCTACGACATACGTGACCAGCCCACTGCCACTTCAGCCTACTAATTTTGCAAGCTATGTCGGTGACTCCGGTTCTTTTCCGGATAATCTCATTTCTGATCTTATCCTTCAAAGATACTCCGAGCATAGCTCGCTCCATAGCACGCTGAGCGACTTTGAATTTGTGGACTAGTCTCGCAGTTAGTGTCCACGTTTCGGCACCGTATGTCATGGCAGGTAAGACGCATTGGTTGAAGACTTTCGTCTTCAAACATTGCGGTATAGACGACGTGAGGACTTGACGAAGGTTGCCAAATGCTGCCCATCCCAAGCGAATTCTTCGATCGGCTTCCTTCTCGAAGTTGTTCCTACCGACTTGTATGACTTGTCCTAGGTAGGTATATTCACTAACAACTTCGAGAGGTTTCCCTTCGACGTAAATTGGTCCCGGCACGACATGCCTGTTGAACATGACCTTGGTCTTGTCCAAAATTGTCCTCGTGTGTGTGTCTTGGTGTTTGTCTTCTGTATGTAGGAAGAAAGCTCGACTACTATGGGCTTTGATCTCCTTTGTTAAACGATTGATAAATGGCTCTAATTTCATTAGTTTAGAGTTCAACTTTCAGTGATATGGTAAGTTGAGTGACCAAATTTTCCATCTTGGGTTTTTTTTTTAATTACAAATATACATTTTCGTTGTGCCTTTTGGAGATCCTCGAGTTTTATTTTCTTAAATAAATATCACTTCTTTATCTATCTGTCTTTCACACTGTATGTCTTTAATTTTTTTTATAATTTCTTCATATTGCAAACAGTGGCAGCCTGTGAATGTGCCACTGCTGGGCTAAGGCCTCCTTTTTCTCTTTTTGAGGAGAAGGTTTTGAAGCTTATTCCACAACGCTGCTCCAATGCGGGTTGATGGAATAAACATGTGACAGAATTTCAGTGAAATATTGACACATGCAGGTTTCCTCGCGATGTTTTCCTTCACCATCAAGCACGAGGTAAATTATAAATCACAAATTAAGAACATGAAATTCAGTGGCGCTTGTCCGGGTTCGAACTCATGATCATCGGTTGATTCACGCGTTCTTACAATTGGGCCATCTCGGCTTTTTTGCATATTGCAAAAAGAAATGTTAATGAGTCTTCTTCGTTCATCGAGAAAAAGTAATTTGTGCTCTTTCATTGTTTTGCTAAAACATCCATATCTTCTAATTTCAATTTTGAACTCGGAGAGTTCGTCTTATATGTTTTCCGAGCGCTTACGCTTGTTACGAGTGTTTATAAAGATACGGGTAAAAAAGAATAAATAGCGTCATCCCCGATTTGTGATGTTCGATTTCTCTGGTGTATGTTCATTATATAGCATTTCAATGCTCATAAATACTAAGGCCACAGAAGGGCAAGGGTGGTAGTTTGTAAAGCAACTATAAATTAATAAGTAAAAAATAATTTGAATAAATATGAAAATATCTAATATTTTAATAATTTTTATAATGAGGTCGAAACTAAAACTCGTAAACCAACTCGTGTCCGAGATATCAGAGCCGCAGAGGTGTAAGTAGGTCGGTTGTAAAGCAGCTATTAATAATTATTATTTGTTTTGTATCAATATCCGGAATCCATCTTGAGTCAAGCTCCGGTCTTTCAGCCTTAAATCAGCGTTTCCTGTTTCGTCTTCGTGAGTGGCTTTATAGTAAAATAGCTTTATAATATATAGATTGGTTATAGACATGTAAACCACGGATATCGGGAGCGAACAATACTACGCTTTAATCTAGTATTTACCTACACCTTTTATAATTTTGTCAACTATTCTAGTTGTTTTTAATTTTATTTTCATATTTCTTTTGTTATTTAAATATTTAAAAACACAACCATTTTTTTTAAATTTAAGGAAAACATTTATCTACCTAGGCTTATTTAAAACAAAATGGAAATAAGTTCCAATTTCTTTAAGCTGATAACACTAAAAATAGAGATAAAAAAGAAACTCGGTCGACAAAGGTTTTGTCTTTGCCTAATTATATATAGGTAGTATAATAAAATAAATAAATACACGCTATGAATGCCATCTATCATGTGTAAATTAAACTTCGCAGAACTAGACCCCTACATAGAATGGTTTTAAAATATGACACTAGGTGGCGCTTTTAATTTTTAACGTATTTATTTTCACTATATTCTTTGACAATTAAATAATTGTAACTTTTATACTTGTTTTACTAATCTGCCGAATAAAATGTAGATAAAATAAACGTTTGTGACGATAATGAATAGGTGGGTACTATTTCATAATACTATTGCCTTTTGTTTTAGTTAATATGTTGATAGAATATCTGACTTACGTGTAATAAACTCAAAATAAAACAATATAAGTGCGTCGTCTTCCAAATTATATCCAAGGGAAAATATAAATCTAAGCGGATTCTGAGCGCTTGATGGTGGTTCACTTTATTTTAATATAATATATATATATATATATATATATATATATATATATATATATATATATATATATATATATATAAAATATGATAGATGAAAGTATTTAATGTAAGGAGTTCCAGCATGTGAAGAAACTATTATTCCATTTTTGTGGATGACAGCAAAAATCTTGTAGCCAATTAAATGCTAAAATTTGTATGATGTAAGTTAAGAAATAAAATACACTTAATATTCAAATATCGTTTTACTGGAACGATTTAAATTGGACTTATTTTACTAACTTTTCTGTCCAAGATCCTGCTAAATGTATGCTTAAGTAATTAAATATCAATTGATATTCAAAATAATAAAACAAAAATAACTTGAAAACAACTGATTTTATTAAAAATGATAGTACATTAAAAGTAAAATAAGAGAAATAGGATAAAAAATTACATAAGAGTCGATTTTTACTTGCGCCTCAATAGAATATCAGTGAGCGTTCGCATAGACGTAAAAATAAAACTCGAGCTTATTGTTGAACCAACTTGATTTAATTTGTGTTGAATTCATCAGCCAATTTTCTAAACTAGAACCGATCGTTACATCGTATGTACGGCGTGGGCCTAGACATGAGAGTTTTCCGGCTGATAAAAACGATTTAACCACGATGCCGATAAATCGATTCAAAAATTCGATATAACATATATCGGCGATATTATGTTGATTATCAACGTATTATTTAATTATTTATATACATAGACAATGAGTAAATTGATTATTCAGGTGGCCGTGTAACCGCACAGTATGATTGTGGCTACCACCACCCTCTCATTCCTAGGCGCCACTTAGGCAAACAAGGAAATGATTACATTAAGTCTAAATACTAAATTACATAGTAACTAAGTCAAATTGATGGCGTAAACGCATCTCTTTTAGTAACTAGTGACAATAAACAAGAAGACGATATAAAAATAATAATAATAAAAACACCCGACTGCGCGTATTAACAATTTCAATGTAATTAACTCGGACATAGCGTTGGCAATACACAACTATCAAACACATTCCATGAGTATACTTTAGAAGTAACATCACTAGTTTTAAAGTATATAAATAAATATTGAAATTGAAATTTCAATACTGTTTTTTTTTTTTTTTTTTACAATACAAGATTAAGTATTTGCAACAAAATCTCAATGGTATACTGCAGTCGAGTACGAATAAACATTGGAGGAAGTCCGCTGAAAACAGGTCTGAAATGAGCTCAGTGCAATGGTGGGAAATTAATACGCTCGCAACGGAATAACTACGCGCGCCCGTGGAAAGATAAAATGTCAAAGCGCCACCTTGGTTTTAAACTTTTTAACTTTCCACTGGCGTTATTAAATACTATAACTATTAAACTATACCTATACTTCAGTCTTCGTTTAATTATTTAATCAGCAATAGATAACGCGGAGTCCGCTTCCGGTAGTAGCCGTCAAAATGTCGGAAACCGTACCAAGGTGGCGCTCGAGACTGCCCACCGATCCACCGTCTATATTATATAATATATATACACAACAAATGTTACCTCTTACAATATAGAGCAGGTCTAACCAGCACAGCCCCACACAAAATTAAATTTTAAATTGTCGTACACGAGGTACATTTTTATTTGTAAATTAATTAGCAAGAGAGTGCAGCGGTGTTGGTTTACCTACATACATACAAAGATCAGATTGACTTGATAATGATTATGCAAATTCTAACATCAAATCGATTATTGTTTTAATTCGGTGTTACATTAAGTCTGATAAACTTCAATACGTTATGTAGACATACAAATTATCTTATATGAATATATTTCAAATAGTTAAATGATAAAATTTCTGGCCATTGATGATTATACATTGGATTATATAGATTATATTTTTTTAAAATGGTATTATATTTAAAACAATTATAATAAAATTATTTAATTAATGTTATTATTATAGAATTAATATTATTGTATTATAGATTAAATTTATAATTTAAACATTTGATCCGGTATCTCGTGGCGCTTGTCTTTTAAATAAATTAACTAAAAGAAATTAATTAGATATGTTTCGAATTAGACTAATCAAGGAATTAAAATTTTAATCAAATTATTAATAATATAAAAAAAAACTGGTGTGAAACGAGTCATTTTTAAAACGTAATATAGGGACATCCCTAATATACAATCCTTACATATAAGATATATTCATAGACAATCGATATGTTTCACAATATTTTTTACCAGAGAATAATATTGTACCTGTCAAGGTTCAGTCAATCAATATTGATGTTGATTGGTCTAATACATTTATGTAAATACTGTAGCGAATGAAAAACAAAATAACATAAGCAAACTAAAAAAAAAATTAAATATTGCTATTACTCTGACAATTGTAATTCTTATATATAATGTGAACATTTATGCTTAGTTAATGAGTATTTGTTTAGATTAGGGAAACGGTTTTTAATTACTAGGATTCACTCAGTGGTCAATATTTGACCATAATCATTGTTTAAAAATTTGAGTAGAACATATATGAATTTTTTTTAAACTAAAGACAATCAATATGTACCGGTCATAAAAAAAAACAATTGACAAACAGAGGAGAAGAAGATACTCAACTATATTGTCTATGTAATTTACAATTATATATATTATCTGTGATAAAATACTATATTAATATTTATTGTTTAAGTCGTAAGGTAAAAATATAATGTCCCTTGGTTAAAAACAATAAATTGTATTTATCTAAAAGAAAGAAATATATAAAACAAAATAGTTGCAACTACGAATATTTCTCATATGTTAAGTTTGTCCGCTTGCTTTCTTACTGTTTCAAGAATAGTAATTTTTTATTGATGTCAAACTACAGTACAGAATTACCATTGATTATATTTAATCTGAACAATAATGCGAATTCTAAGACAATCACACCAGTATAAACAAATAATATTCCATTATATTCCAATGAAACACACCAAAGGATTATTAATAATATGAACGAAAACATACCTATTTAAATAAAGAGTCAAATTATAAAGTCATCTTAACATAAACTAAACCTAAGATCCGATAACCTCGAACTCTTTGGGATAATGAAGCAAATAACAATGTAACAGAAACTTGGCAATGTGAGATTGTACAGCGCCACCAGTTACAATGGGGTTAACAGGCAAGCGTAGACCAAAATCAGTGAATATTGTATGATATAGCTGACCAGGTTATATGCCATTATGAAAATCGTATTAAACTATATGCTAGAACTACGATGTAATTATGGATGGTACTCTATTGGTATTGAATGCGGTAAAGGTAATCAAAGTACACCGTGTATATGAAAACGGTTCTTCACTCTTCCCATGTCAAGCCCGGTGGGTAAACTTTGTATTATTAGTTTCACAATCCACTTGACAATGCCATCTGTACGCTTCTGGTCTGCTCAAACTCATTGAATCAGATCAAATATTCATTCCGTTCCATAATAAAGCAAAGGGATTAATGTGTCCGAATATTTAATCAGATGTTTTATACCGCTAAAAATGACGATGACAGAAAATGTTCAATAAATGACAAATTATTATGAAATATGAACTTCGAAAGTATTGGTTGTGCAATACTGGTGCTCACTTTAGCAAAATATTGCTTTTCAAATGCTGCTCTACTACATTACCAAACTGATTCGTCATTCATAGCGGATGAGACCAACATCCTCACGGTTTAGCAGTTCCACGGGGCGTACATGTTGGCATATCGGCGCACAATGCGCCGGTTGAGTCGATGCTATTCATCACATTTTCTACAAGCGCCAGGTACGTCAAAATCGAGCACTAGGAGCTTAGTCTCTTCAGTGCCATTACGTGAGCCGACGGCACAAATGAGCTTAGTCGCAGAAGCTCGTATACGCCAGACCACGCCTCCAGAACCTCCAGAGCTGAGTTCGACGAGATTCCGAATAAATTCGCCGGTGCGCACGTCCCACAATTTGACGGTACCGTCATCGGAAGAAGTGATCACAAACCGGTTGCTCGATTGAAGACATGTCACAGCCGATTGATGTTTATTAGGACCTGTTGAAAATACATAACATGAACTCAAATAGTCAATATAAAGTAGAATACTATCTGATAGGTGGTACCTATTTTTTAACGTAATTTTGGTAGCATTCATGAAAAGTAAATTCTACAAATTTATTTGATTTTATCTAACGTCAATCACTGTCTGCCTGATGACATTTGTCATTTGACTCTGACCTGTACATTCAGGGATACAGTGCAGGGTTGGAATCAGGTTCAGAAAAAATAATGCTACATTTCAAATAAAATAATACTATTTTGCCAAAATTTTACTACATTTGATGTTTTCAGTGAAAGGTAATACGGATGACCCTTTTTTTTTTTTTGGTCTGCATAGACTGCACTTGGATCTGTGGCCCGTTTATAATTTTCCAGTGAAGGGTAATATGGATGACATTTTTTTTTTTAGTTACATCTGTCATTTTAACGTGATATCAACTTTATTTTTTAAACAAACAGCATTTTATATAAAAAATCGGTCGGCCTAGATAAATTTCTTGTATTTTCGCGTAGTATAATGGCATTACAATACTACATACTACACACTATGAAATAATGGAACAAATAGTATAATTATACTACGAATTCCAACCCTGATAGGATGTGACAAGCACGGTCTTGAGACAGGTGGAGAGATTGGTAAGATCGTGATATAACTTTTATTTCGCGTCAACGCTGCTGTACGTCGTTGCTATCAATGGGTGCGATCACGTGCCGGTTGAGTGACAACTGACACGCGGTACGCATGCGTTACGTGTGAGAGAAAAAGAGACAAAATGCTATTCTGTCTTCGTTGCACAGCGCACCTATCTATCGTAATGCCTCTGGTGGCCGTAAATTGAACAGAACAGCTCAATCATTAAGCCGACGTACCACAACTACTGTTGTTGATAGACCTGTGTATAAGAAGACCGTGGTGACAAGTATATTTTTGGCACGTGATCATAATCGGAAATGATATCGACATCTTGTCGTGTCGCATTTATAGACAATCCAATTCGTTTGACGCTGTCCTGTTCGTTTTATTAAAAAAAAAAAAAATAGAAACTATCCCAAACGTATCCAATAATTCCATTTGAAAGTGTAATAATAATAACCGATGCACTAGAATTTTATTGAATGTATAGTACAATGTTAAGTAAGCCTGTCTACAACTATGTCTTTCGAGTCAATGTCGTTCGAGTGCCAAAAGATGTTTGACGTACGGTCTTTATAATATAAAAATTGTCTATAGCTTTGACATTATTTACAATGAAGATGCATTCTCTGTTCTTGACCTGAGCAATTCATTATCTCGTGAGATGATCTTTGACATTTTCCTTCCGTATTTTCAAGTTTTAATAAGGTTTTAATTTGTTTAAAATACTTAACTATGTGTTGTGAGTTTTACGTAATACTAATGGTTCTTTTTTTTATAAATTGGATTCGATTCGATCCGATTGGATTTTATAAAGTTGGACATTTTTTAGCTTGAGGTAAGTTTGAATCTTCCATTGAAACCAAAAATTTATTAAAATAATTCTGCTCTGTAACAATGTATTTATTCACACATTTGTGGATAATGATAAACGGTTTTATATTAATAAAATCGTAACCAAATATTGCAATTATTTTCAAGAAAGAAAATAATATAGTAAAATAATCCTACATATTATTTCTGTAATTAATATTACAGAATCTATTCTAATCTATTTTAACCTTTTCTACCATTCTTCTGGATCAGGGATACTCAACCTTTTCTTTATAGGGGCCACAAACATGTGTATTTCTTAGGTTTCGGGTTTGTTACAACTTATATGAAACAAATATGAACAGATTTATCGAACGGTTAATAAAAACCTTTGAAATTTAGAATAGTTTAAAATAAAGTAACATCATGTTATCCAACCACAAAAGTCCGGCAGGCTGCGGGTTAAGTACGGCTGTTCTACATTATATTTGGCAGTTTATTTCTGGATACTTATATTTTGATGAAGTTATCTTTCTCTACGAGATGTATATGACTGGTAATTTGGAAATTATTTAAGAAATTGTCATTCATAAATATTATGCAATAAAAATTGTGTTAATTTTATATTTTTGTAAATAATTTGTCAGTCACATTTAATTTAATCTATGGTGACATTTTGAATTCACTTTAATACACCAAAGGCTGACATTTGTTAGTTGATATATAAAGGTTTCTTTTACTCCACAGACATGTCATTGGCGTATCTTACCTTGAATTTTTTAGAATTCAATTATCACGTGCCAGTACGTTTATAAGCAGGCAGCTTCACAATCTAAGTTTCAAGATTCAATTGTTCAAGCTACGGTATTAATTTTCAATATAAATATTATTTACATATCATAGAGAGAGAAAAGACTTAAATATATTTATATATTTGGCATTTAGACGTTTTCAATTTACAATCATGTATTTTGGCTTAAGTAACTATTTGTTTGAATAACTGAGTTGGTTGTGGTACCGAATCAATTTATTGTAATTTGGTTAATTTTGTAATTCGGAGCAACTTTTTTTTTCCTTAATGCTATTTGTCCTTTTTAATCTATTTAGGATGCTCAAAATATTTTTCCAGCTGTGTGCTTTATTTAAGTAAAATGTAATAAAAGTATGTTCACATTTTTATATAAGGTCCTTTTTTTTATTTCTCTTTCAATGAAAGTTAGTAAAACAGAAGATTATTTTGGACATACCCGACAATGTGTGCAAGCAATGACCAGTTGTGATGTCCCATACTTTGACAGTGGAATCAGCATTGCCGGATACCAGTATATTAGAGTGCAGTTCCATCCCAGAGGTAAGAGACTGGTGACCAGTAAGAGTGTGTTTCAGCTGTCCCGACTCAACATCCCAAACACGAATCGATGTGTCCAAAGATCCACTTACTACGTGAACACCATCAAACTGGAAAATTTATTCAAAAATAAAAATAATTAAAGTGTAAATACATTTATAATCAAAAAAATTATATTCAAAGAGTTACATTTGATAATTCTATGTTTGATTTCTTGTATTTCATTAAAGGAAACCATGAAAACGTTTGAAACTTTGTATTTCTTCATAATTAAAATAAAAACATTTCGTAAGTTATTTATTTTCGACAACGCTTTGTTGACTATAAACAAAAGAATGTCACCGGCTTTGCAACGTGAATACATCCCAGACTTTTAACATTTACCAGCTTCACGTATATAATTAATTTTGTTATTGTTGACGGGATGATTTGTTACGGCTTCTTCATTCGAAATTCAAATAAATGACGATAGAAAATTGACAATGACGTCAATAATGCCAGAAGAAAGAAGCAAAGACAGAAAAGACCTCAATGTTTAACTAATATTCGCTCAACAAAATATTTACAAGTATAGCATTAAAGAATACATATTCTATAGAAAATTATATTATGTAGATGACATTTCTATTTTATGGCATAGGGTGGCAACGCCCACAGACATTGACATTGTAAGACATGTTAACCATCGCTTATATTGCCAATGCGCCACCAACCTTGGGGACTAAGATGTTATGTACCTTGTGCCTGTAATTACACTGGCTCAAACCAGAACATAACAATACTAAGTACTGCAGTTTTGCATTAGAATATCTGATGAGTGGGTGGTACCTACCCAAGAAGAGCTTGCGCAAAGCTCTACCACCGAATAAATACTCATAATAACTTTCAATCAATATAATAAACAGTAATAGATTTATAATTTGTTTTCACTTAAATAACATTATTACATAGATTTATAATTAAATTTGTTAACTGAGGACCAACCTATTTTTCGTTCTGTATACTAATTTTTAGAGTTAAATAAACCCATGAGACTTAATTCTACTTTTAAAAAATGTGAAAATTTGAAAAGGAGTCTTTGCCCAACAGTATAATGTATTAAAGGGATGTCATTAATAAGTGTGTAAAAGAACTGTCTTGTTACAATAACATTATTCAATATTTTATTTTTTTATGGTATCCGGGTAGGCAAATGACTCCACTCCACCTGAACGTAAGCGGCAGTTGAGTCCAAAGATCAGGCTATGACAACTTTACCGAATAAGAAATAGGATCTACTTACTTGTAGACTGTATACCCTATTCGTGTGTCCAGCGAGCGTGTGAAGACACTCCCCAGTCTCTGGGTTCCAGACTTTGACGAAGTAATCGTAAGCACCGGACACTACCATCTTGCCGTCATATTGGACGCACCGGACTGCCGCTAGATGACCGACCAAAACGCGGAGACAGCGACCGTCGGGTATCGACCAGACGCGAAGGGTGGCGTCGCGGGAACCGGATACAACCCTGAAAAAAGATGTCAACAGTTTTAACACACTCTAGTACAAAGGTTTGTGTTCGCCGTTTGTGAGTTCCAGATTAAAGTTGACACGATTGAAGGTCAATCGCTTTGCTCAATATTTTAATACAAAAATGCTAGCTTAGATTCTGTTTCAAATAATAATTTCTCATCCAGCATAATAATTATAAAATGTCGAATATAATACTGTTCGCAGAGCAATTTTTTATTAATAATGAGTTATTAGATAGCAGATAAAATATAAAAAAACAGATAATAAAATAGTTTAGAATTAGCGTTTCAACCTCTTCAGCTTTCGCGAAAACATATTCTAAGCGATTATTTCAATTCAATTACTGAAATACGATTAAAGTACAACATAGCATCGCAATAGCAGTAATTACTTTGAATGATAAATAATTAGCTCTACACTCATGTTTTTCATACATGCTATACTTTACCTACGTAGTTACAGAACATAATATGATTAATTATCAATTAAAGATATAAACGTCGCTTGGCTCGCTCGCTCTTTCATATATATTCATATATTCACATGTTATGTACTTATCGAAAATAGGGTGAATAAGGTGAATAACGCCATCTATCGATGTTTATGTATATCGTATGCCCTGTTCTTCCAGGCAAGAATTAGATAGGTATGTTGCCTATGTAAGGCATTCCTATACTCCAATAGCTACTGTTATGTAATATTTAACCATTTTGGGAAGGCACTGGCTTCTGAAACACAGGTACTCTCCTAGTTCATAAGTCAGAGTTTTATTATAAGTTTTGTGTCTTTCCTAAAACTTATGGTGTATGTAAAAATGTTATAACTGTGTGTTTTATTTTTTATAAGATGCAATAAAGTTGTTTTTTTTTTTTGGCTCGAGTCCAATCAGGAAGATCTCCACTTGGCAACACCTGACGAGCCATCGCATATTCATTGTCAGCTCATAGTGATGATAACTAATCAATTCATGCAACGGATGTTAATGTTAATAACTAGTTACGCATCGTCTTAAGCGATCTACTATAACGAAGTCAAAACATAGAACACTCATATATATCGTTGTATTAGACAATAGTCTTTATTATTATTATTTTGATTTTTAGAAATTCGCTCTGCATAAAATCCCGCTTGTCGATTTTTTGATTGGATTATGTTTGGGGGTACCCCCTTAGTATAAAAACAAGTTTTTGTCATCCCAGGCCGCGACCGTTAGCCGCCATCTTGAAAAACGTTATTTTTTTTGCAAATGTGTCTAATGTGTAAGTTATACGTTAAAAATGGTACCTTTTTTTGTAGAAGATAAAATTTCCCATATTTTTTATATGAAACTTGTTGATAATATTTTTCGAGATATAGTTACATAATCCAATCGAAAAATCGAGTAGCGGGATTTTATGCGGAGTGAACGCATTTTTGGTGCTAAAATTCCTGGACTACAAGTGTTTTCGGATCGATAGTTTTAATATATTTCGTAATCAAATATATTGAGGAGTATTTCATGAAAAAAAAAATGAAGCGTTTGCGTTAACACCGATTCATTACCGACGCATTTAAAAAAAAAATATCAGCCCGTTTTTTCGTGTAAATACGAAATACAATTGTTCATTAATTAAGTTTTATATATTTACATTGCAATAAGAATATATCAAACATTTGTCATTATATAATTGTAAATGTTATCAGTTAAACTGCAACGCATTTATTTATAAATATTTCACCTTGACAGTGTATAAGAGTATAAAAAACAAACGATTTAAAATCGCTCTTTATATAATATATTTATATTATACTCAATAAAGATCCCTTAAAGAGACGAAGCTATTATGGTATTACGTCATCAGTTGATTGTAAAGTAGATTACTCGATTCATCCGGCACCGATCAGTCTAATCCGTTTTATATTAATATATAATACGCGAATAAAGGTCACTGCGACGGAGCTAGTTAAATAATATACAATAATTCATCCGTCAATATCTGTGGTTTAAAGTAACAGCATGTGAATGTCCCACTGCTGGGCTAAGGCCTCTTCTCCTCTTTTGAGGAGAAGATTTGAAGCTTATTCCACCGCACTGCTCCAATGCGGGTTGATAGAATACACATGTGACAGAATTTCAGTGAAATTTGACACATGCAGTTTTCACGATGTTTTCCTTCACCGTCAAGCACGAAATGAATAATTATAATCACAAATTAAGCACATGAGATTCAATGGTGCTTGCTCGGGTTTGAAAACACGATCATCGGTTAAAATTCACGCGTTCTTACCACTGGACCATCTCGGCTTTCAAACATCTCTACAATCTGTGGTTTGTTTTGCGCGATTCACACAATCCTAGTGGAATTTATTAACAAATTAATTCGTCTCCGTTGAAAACAATCACGCTGAACTGATCGTTGAATGAAGTTTCAGACCGGTGATGGCACTCTTAGAACCATTTTTTTTTACTCGAAATATTTTTTCAACGCGTAAGTACATTATAAAATTAAATTCTCCATACTTCAAGCATCTACGTAATACACTAGTAGTAATCGACTGTGCGTTGATAAAATCAGTCGGTACGGACGTTGCCTTAATAATTATATATATTGTAAACAACAACAGAGTAAGCTCATTAGAAGTCAATTAAATATATAATTAATTGAACATTATTCCGTAGCTCGTAGATTATGTAGAAACTACGCGAACTATCGATATTTTAATTAAGAAATTAGTGATGTCTTTTTTAAATGTAAAAAATAATCAATTCAAAGGCGAATCGCCTTTGAACGTACATCAAATAATAATTCAAACTAAAAATAAAGTTAGAAAATAATCGAGAACAAGCTACTGCGTTGTATCTAACAGGGTTAAGCCTCGTCTAGATTCCCTTCGCACGCGCCAACAATGATTTTTTTTAGGAAAACACGAAAAATATAATTTTATTTATGAATTGAAGTATAAATTATGGACACAATAAAAAAAATCCTTTATTTAAAACTGCACATTGACTCAGTTAAACTTCGCTGTTGCGCCATTGTATAAACTCAGGACTTAATTTAAATTAATTTTTAAAAGTCAAAGGTAAATAAAATTCAATAACAATGGATTTCATTCGCTCGCTAATAATGTTTATACATTTTTAACAAAACGAAGCTTTCGAAACGCTCCATTCGCATTACAAATACAAACAACAAAACTTTTAAAGTTTCAGCAACATAATTTATACACATACATATTATAACAATATTATTTTCCTTGATAACCAAAAACACATCATTTGTACTTAGAATATTCCGGCTGCCCTGAGACAAGCCGAGGCCAGAGTGGTGTGGAGGAAGCTAGTCGACACATCGGTGAAAGCATTTCAGGACAAGCGCGACCTTCAGTAATGAAGCACACGAAGAAGAAGAAGTACATTGAAGATAATTCATTTGAGCGTAATTTTTTTATTATTTTTACCTTTTCTGATGCAAATGCATGCAACGGACGGTAGACGTGTGACCAGCTAGAACTTTAAGGCACTGTCCGGTTTTCGCGTTCCATACACGTAGGGTGCGGTCGGTCGATCCGCTGATGACGAGATCGCCTACCATCTGCGATGACCAGACACCACCCGAGTGACCGACGAGCGTGCGTAGACACTGGAAGATTGATTAAGTTATTACTTTGATAACACCAACGGCTGTAGTTATCTGTTAGGTTCGAGTGAGCTGAATACAAATGTAGGTGTCGCAACGAAGAAACAATACCGCTTCCTATATTTAACAAATAAACATAAGACGATCCAAATAATCGATCGTAATTAGTAATTAACGAGCGAAACTTGGTGGTAGAGAGACCACCATCAGATATTCTACCGCAAAACAGCAGTACTTGGTACTGTTGTGTTCCGGTTTGAAGGGTGAGTGAACCAGTGTAATAACAGGCACAAGGGACATAACATCTTAGTTCCCAAGGCAGGTAGCGCATTGGCGATGTTTAACATCTCTTACAATGCCAATGTCTATGGGCGTTGGTGACTACTTACCATCAGGTGGCCCATATGCTCGTCCGCCTACCTATGCTATAAATAAATAAAACATATGTAATTTATATTAAATGTTAGTCATAAAATTAAATACATTTATAATGACAATTATATGATGGCCATAGAAGTTGTACTATAAACAAAATGAATTTATATTAAAATCGATTCTCACCTTCCCGGTAATGGCTGACCAGACCTTCAGCGTGGTATCGTCGCTACCGCTCAAGATTCGGTTCCCGTAGAACTGTAGGCAGGTTATAACGTGCTCGTCATGGCCACGCATCACTATTGGATTGTTCACTGGCTTATGTAGCCAATTATCCTGAATCAGTGATTGGCGCATGTAGGCTGCCTTCCAGGGGCTGACGCATCGTGGTAATGACCTGGGCATCTTTTTTAGTGTAGTGAGTCCTATGCGACGGCACTGCTCTTTCCATAGGAGATTATCATCAGCCAGGAACCTAGGATTTTATTTGATACAATTATACATTGGATATATTGTCAAAGTATAAAATTAATTATCTCTTCTTCTTTCGAATGGACAAAATGACAAAAAATCCACCAAAACCACAAACGAAAACCAAATTCAATATACAATAGTCTATAAACAAGCATATGTTAATTCCTTACCTCCAATACCGGCAAGTTTGAGCAGCGCGCAGTAAATCTTTCGGCTGCAAATATCCAAGAACGGTAAGAGCCAGTTCCTTGGGTAGGAGAGATATAAAGTCCCGTTGAAAGAGAGGCTCGATAGCCTTCATCATGTAACGAACGTGACTCGCGGCGCAGCGGTTTATCAGAGCGTCGATTGCTTGGATCTTCTCGCCGTTAGACCATGATTGAAATCTACGGAAATAGAGAACATAAGAGTTCGGAGTTTCGTTTCAAAACACGGCTGTCGAAATGGCAATTTTTATAAGGTGTATGAAAATTTACATCACCAATACATTATGGTATGTAAAACAATCAATGACTTCTAAACAAGAGGTAATGGATATAGACAATGTCTTCTGAAAACGTTAAGTAAATAAAAAAAACTTATTTTAAAATAAGTATAGTTTACGAATAATTTTAATACCAAAAATTCAGCTAGATAACAAAACTTTCTATACAAAATGTTTCTTGACAGATTCCAGTCGCTTATAGACTGTAAGCGGAACAGCGGAACAGCCCAACGTAACATTAAACTACAATTTGAGGTCAATTTTATGAATTACTCAATCATATTACGGCCAGACTATAATAGCCGAAATGGATAAAGAAAATAAAATATGTCCTAATTACGCCATTCCATTCGCAATTTTCCGCCATATGTTGCCGTTTCTGATATTTCGTACAACAATCTTACTTGTAATCCGAATTAACTATTCTTCACGGACACCAATTCGATAACATTATCTCTATATTTTCTTTACGTTTAATCACTGTCACGTATCGAGAACTAACAATTTATGTACTTATATCTTGAAAAATTAAAAAAAAAGCGGTAAATGTGTCGAAAACAAAGCCTTCCTTCTATTAACTAGAAAGGTTTATGTGTTTCAAAGCGCTTTTAAGGCGCTGGCAACAATTGACAAAACGGGATCACAATATCAATGCGCACAAATTTAAATGAAAAATAATCTTCGAACTATGAATGAGTTACCTAAATATTATCGAGTCAAATTAATGCCAGCGAGATGTGCTGAATAAAAAATGTTTACATATCGGAATAAATAAATGTTTTTTCCATAATTTTGGGCATGAATGAGAACGTAACTGTTATTTCTTTATTTGAGACTGTCAATCAAACCAAACGTTAGAAAGTCGACTTATCTATAAATGTTTGTTCCCCCCTAAAAATTATCACTAATTATTTATTTAAACTATGCTGTCCTCTTCTTTCGAATATCAAATCAATGATGATAAAAAGAGAGATATCAATGTTAAAATGTATGAAATAATTAAAGTGAGACCGTTTATCCCTGTAACAAACTTTATTAATATGTAAATTATGTAAAATTGTTTCCGAACTCTCAGAGCGCAAGAATAGAAATAAAATTCGACCAATATCAATCATAGTCATAGCCTTGTTAAAACTTGGCGCGTTTCGAAATGATTTTTAGTGAACATCTCTGAAAAGCGAAGTGATAACTTGAGAGGATTAAAACCGCCGACAACTCATAACGCTCGTGTGAGCATTGCACACGATGGCTGTACCGGAGATAAACTTGTGATTCCACTTCGCTGCTAACACGTTATAAATTTTGCACAATCTACATATTGCTTTTCAAAACTATTTTCTGGGTATAAAACTAAATGAAATATTATAACATTTAAATAGATACGAGAGATTTTAATACTTTTTTAAACGCGTTTCTCTTTTTCAGCTGTTTATTCAAACGCGTAAAATGTTACTGCAAATATTATACAGAAACTTATCGTTTTATTAAAATATTAATTGAAATATTGGTGATGTATTAAAACGTTTAATAAATGTTTTCGTATTTTACAGGTGTGAGTTATTTTTGTAGTCAATATGCACTTACCTATTGAGCCATTGCTTTAGTTCAGGAGGTCCCTGAATGTTGTTAGTTTGAATTGCCATATTGGCGTGAATGTTTGGCCATTCTGATCCCGGTCCGACGACAACGCTTCCATCTGGACAGAACTTCTTTGCTGATTGAGGCCGAGGGGGCTCGTAGCGTCTTTTTCTCTGTAAATAAAATTCAATTAGACTATCAGACTACTTAGAATAAATATATAAAAACATATCAAAAGAACAAACAAATAAAACGTACGTAATATTCAGAGGTTATTATAAAATTAAATATTTTAATAGCTAAAAGTAAAAGATTAAATGAAAGAAAAAAAAACATTATTAGTGTTCAATGATTAGAAGTTTTGATAATTTATTATTTATAAATATTAAAAGCCGAACATCGTTATAAAATATGTGTTCTATCAAACAGAATGCATTTAGTAATAATACCATCTACGTTTCAGTATCGTGCATCTGGACTATCCAATTACACTTCGTCTAGAAGGTTTCATAATTTGTCGACCGTTTGTCAATTAGGATTGACATCTCCGTAAACAGTTTTAATACAATTAAAAAATAATAATTTTACTACTAGCTGTTATAAAATATAATAGAATGCGAATTAACTTTTGCCTCGAGTCCTTTGAGTATTATTGCGTTATCTTTATAGAGGCGTAACTTATCACGTAACTATAGATATTTGCATAAGATTTTCCTACGATACTTTCTAGTGTATGATAATATGACGATTAATTTCATTTTGAGTATTGTTACCGTTTTTTTTTTAAATTTAGAATTACGAATTATTGTGTAGTTTTTGAATTGAGGTTGAATACTAAATCCTAATGATAAAAATAACGAATGCAAAGCATGCTAATAATATTTTTCACAGCATATGAAAGTAATAAGATAAATATTACTATAATAAAACCGTAGCGAAATTGTTTCGTCCATCTAAAGGGAGATAAAATATATAAAACACAAATAACAATATGATGACAACAACACAAAACAATATTATGTAGCTCGAGATGAAATTTTCAAGAAACTTACCCAAAGTCGATCATCTGGTTCCGGTTCATCCTCTTCGTCATCGTCCTGCAAATAAAACTATATATTATATACTTCTATACATACCGCAACAATAAAGGTGAATTTCTTTTAAATTGTCAACATACTTGACTGCAAGCCGCGTGGATATTTAAATTACTTTAAATAAATCGAAATATTGGATGACCAAGATTAAAAAAAAATATTTCAGTCAACTGTCATGTTTTCCGTTTCCTGGATTTTCTGTGATTGAAAAATAATGCTAACGCGGTATTTTATTCAAGATATTTTATTTTATCAATAGACGAATCTAACGAAGTTTTCTTTAGTATAGCTTTGCCAGTATTTGTACGTAGATCGACAATATCACCGATAACGTTCAAAAAGTAAGGTCTCAAAAATTATGCATTATGAGTGGAATTAAACCTATTGGTCTAAAAAATTTATATTGTCAATCTTCGTTATTCGTAGACAGGATCGGCAAATAGCAAGCCAATGAGAACTTCTGAAATACGCCTCGTTCACAATTCTATTATGCATAAACAAAACGAATCTTTTCACGTGTATAGTAAGCGTCTGATATAAATAGCAACACAGTTTTGATTTAAAAATCACAACGGCTAGAGGACGGTAGTAATGAACAAATAAGCGATTCACATTCAACGCCCTTCATGAGGATGTCCTGTACGGTATGAGGGATCCGAAAACAACGTAACATGATATATATACACATAATCACGACAATCACGTCGTATCTGTTTATATCAAATATATTTGAAAAGAACGATCGGCGAACGATCCAAGATTTCTAGGGATGACTTGTAATTATATCTTAATCAATATCCTTATGAATAAAAATATTACAATAATAACGTTTAAATGAAGTCGAAAAAAAGTTACGAAATTTTAAAACAATAACAATTGTTATAAATTATATAAGAAAATTATCTGAAGGTCGACAGATCTTTGGCCTTTTATCAAAACAAAATCACTTTTATATTAAAACTAGTTTTCGCATGCCGCTTCACACATGTGTTATGCGGGGACGTGCGGGGGTTGTTAGCCTATGAACTTTCTTTGGGGTCAAGCTTGCTTCATACTAAATTTCATAAAAAATCGGTTCAGCAGTTTAGCCGTGAACGCGTAAGGAACAGAAAGATAAACAGTGTTACTTTCGCATATATATATATATATATATTAGTAAAGATTGTAACATTAGATTTTATAACGAGCGTCGTAAGGAATTTAATCATAATTTAACTAAGCGGTTATGATAACATTCAACTTTGTCGAGCACGTTGTTGTTGTACAGACCACCTGAGACGGTTTTATATCGGACATCGTATATCTTGCGGTTTTGCCGCTACGAATAAGCTTTGTTCTGTCGCCAGTGAGGTTTCCATAAAACCTCCTAATGCGGAAAAAGAAAGTCATAATATAATCTGTGCACTATTATTTTTTAATTTACAATAAAATTAGATTATATTCGAAAAGTTACATACCTATCACATGCTTCACGCTAAACTTAAAAAAACACGTCTATCGACTAACTCGTTGCCAAACTAAATTATATTAAAACAATACAATTAAATTCGTCATCCACGACTTCCAAGACAAAAGAAATACTCTCCTTGGGTAGTAGAGCTTGTACTGTACAAAATACAAAAAAAGTCAGCCAGCTTTTGAAGCCTCATCCGCTATGCCTTTTAACATCCGTTAGGTTACAAAGAATTTTCGAAATTTTCTTACCATAATTATGGGATACAAGTATCCGAACACGTCATGGTGATGAGATGAGTGTCAATGACACTTATCTGAACCACTTATTTGAACCCAGACTTGAAATATATTGATTCATAATGTATAATTCAAATATGGATCTGATAAATATATCTGATTCGTAAAGTTGGAGCGATACTATCTAACCGTTTTCGGAATGTGATATTCATCTCGTAAGTAATTATAGTCAAACAATGACATAGTATATGACAATGAGATATCAAGAATATGATGTTCTCGGCTTATCTCCAGAGCGCGTGTCGTTTTCATAACCAAGTCATAATTTGACCCCGAAACAAATGTTACGTATTGTTATGTTTTATTATTGAAACAATAAAAGTTGATTTTTGCGTTCGATTATAAGTTACTGAAATGTTAAAATATTTTTATGTATACATAGTACCGATTTTAAGCACTTATTAACCAGATATTTAACTCCTAAATAGCAACAATATTACGCCGTGTTCTATAAATAACAAGCGAGTGAAATTTCAAACACAAGGTAAGTCTATAGAAGTTAAATATACACCTTTCCCGATTTCAGTTCTATCACTTGATATATTCAATTAAATATTAACATTCGCCAACCAACCTATTCACCCGTACTCTGTTAATTAATGCACCATGAAATACGCCTCCTGTGTTTTTTCACGCGTTTATTTACGTATCTCGCAATATTTGTAAAACTACCAGTTCAAATTGTAAAGCAAATAGTTTTCGAAATAAAACTTAAAATGTATGTGCGATTTATTTGACAATTAAATTAACTACAATAGTCGTAATATTTAACTTTTTTTAAACATAAAATCTAATCTACGAAAGTGAGATATTTGCTAACGCTAACATTTCGAAGACCTACAAATCTCTCATGCAAAGTTTATATGTATATGATAAAACACTTCGGCAGCGTTCACTTCAAAAGCGACTGAAACTACAAGTTTTTTTTTCTACTAAGTCGACATGTTAAGGTACATCTTAAAAAAAATCATGTGTCCGTCATGAAACTATAATATAATTATGATAACTTACGTGCTCGTGATTTTTATTTATTACTAGCTGAGCCACGCGGCTTCACCCGCGTATAATTAATATAAATATAATAAATTATTTTATTACTATAATAACACAAACACACACACACCGACACAGACACACACTACACACACAGACACACACAGACACACACACACACACACACACTGCTACTGGTAAAGAAATACGTACTTAACGATTTGAAATTAATTTTCATAAGATACCGTAGCGTTTACCGATCTTATATGGCCTATCATTTGCGCCATCACATGTTCTTTGTGTGTACCAATTTTCATTAAGATTGGTCAAGCCGTTCTTGAGTTATAAGAAGACATACATAAATACAGATAGACAGACAGACAAAAATGAAAAAAAATAGTATAATGTGAATCACTGCATCATAAAACGATTATTTATCACAAAATTAGGTGAAAAATAAATTACAGACAGAGCCAATAGATTTATATAGTACTATAGATATATAATACATTACTTACCTCATGAGATGAAAGACATGTGCACCAAGACTCTTCGTTGACATCGTCGTCCGAGTCGTCATCGCCGTCACAATACTGGTAGCTCTGTAACAAATCGTAAGTATTTCAGTTAAACTATACTAGTGTACTATGGTTTTTTGTTACTGCATTTTATTTTTCGAACAATTTAAATATAATTAAAATATGCACAAATATTAAAAGCGAGATAATATTGTTCTATGTACAATGTTATGTAAGAGACTTCAGATATATGAAATTCACTTATTAAGATATTTGTAAATGGTACCTATTCAATAACGCATACCGTTGTGTATAATTTAATTTATAGCAAAGCTGTTATTATTTTACAGTTTGGTAGAATATTTGTATCAACTTCAACTTATAGCGAATTTGATGACGTCACTGTGTTAAATTCAACTCGATGACAATTATAGCTTACGAAATCGAATGGATCAATATGCTATTTTGTGTGCACGTAAAAAATGACGGTACAAGTTCGTAACGCGTTTTGTGATCATGATTTTTTTACATTTAATCACTAATTGCATAAATTATAATAATATATACAGAATCTTATTTAATATTAGGATAATAAATAATTTAATGTTTTTAATGATTTGTCTACGTAAATCACCATTTCCAATGAAAGCGACCATTCGGTACGTGCTAAAATGCAGGTTTGCCGGAAGGTGCTTGCCAATTGAAGAAACAATAAATTCTATAAAATCTGTGTGTGCATATAAATCACTAGCTTCCGGCCACGTGTGAGGTGAGAGCAGGTGTTAGGTATCCTATGTGTTAAGGGTCAAAGTATAAGCTATCTCTATCTCAAATCCATCCAGTAATTTTTACATGAAAGAGTAACAAAGATCCATCCATCCAGACAGACATAAAGATGTCTTCAGTGCTTCATAAAACTAACTTTGAAATAAAAATTCAGTAAGCTAAATATATTTAAATAGTTATAATAGTATTGAATCATATTATTTTTTTCGTTCAAAAATGTTGTAAAAGAGAACAACGATTAAGAGAACAACTCAATTAAGGATATTAATTTTAACATTCGTTATTGAAATATATTTGTTTAATTTTCAATTTGAAGCTATGCATTCATTTAATTATCGAATTTCATCGTTTTATTATAGTTGGTATAAAATGTAGTAAGAATGCCTTTGTTTTTTGGAAGAAATTACTGTGCACGTATATAAAAAATTATTTAAACTGGTATTTTAGATGACTATGGCTCCGTACTTTACATATGTGAGCATAATTCAAATCTATGTGCACTTTATTTATTGTTTGATAATTTTCTTGCGTTTAACATTCTGTGAAGCACTTCTATTATGCCTCTAATGATATATTATAAGTAGAAATCGACAATGCAATACTTTTAAGTGGTATCATAAACACACCCTATTGGTTCCGCAACGTAAATAAGCTAAGTGTTCGTCTACTACAAATTAACGTAGCCTTCCCTAGCCTAGTTGCGAAGACTCCACGATAAAAATAATCAATAGCCGTGTTGTTTGCATGCATTTTAATTCGTATTTTGTTTGGTCATTTACAGATTCTTTGCAAGTAAACTATTTAACCTAAACCAATTACCATCGTCGCCCAACAAATTAAAAACTTGAATGGTTTCACTATTGCAATATTAATTATATCCCGACATACTTATAGCTTACTATATAAATGCATAATTTATCAACATCTAATCTCTTTCGGACATTTTAATTATGGCTGCTGTCAGGTACATTGTACCGATAGGAATTGTCGGGATATTTTATCGCGAAGCGTCTACCACCTGTCATCCGCTCCGCAACCCGTCACGCACACGCACCGGTAACCTGGCGGGTTGCTATGCCTATGGTTTTTTCGTTTTAAGATGTAAGACCTACTTTAAAATTTCTCGCTTTCTCAAAGACTGAAATTTCAGATTGCTTATTCATAGTAATATTCTTATTCCAAATACATTTGGATGCGAGCATATGGTTATGTAAATATAATAAATAAATATGAGACAACAAAGCAAGATGGAGTCCCCCAGGTGGATCTAGTAGCCTATGACCTGGGGGTCATGTTCCTGTTAAAATCTCTGACGCAATACATGATACGATACCTTCAATGGAATACATTTTCTGGTTCTACAATGAAAATCTTAACTAATATTACACGTGCGTTTCACGTCTTAGTCGTCTAATCAACCGATCATCATGAAATTTAACATCTCTCACAACCTCTAGCCCGCGGTTACGTCCGCATTATATTTTGGATATTCAACATCTCGTTAACAAATCCATTACAGTGTACTAGATTGATTGACGTTCATGGTTACTACTTCACTCTTCGAATCGTAGCTTTTTTTTACAGAAAAATCATTTTTCGTATATCTATTGATACAAATAGATTTTTAATTTGAACATTAATTTTTCTTGTAATATTTTGTATAAAACATTTTATATTCGAATAGTGTGAAACTTTATTATGAATAAAATGTTTCGCAATTGTAATGAGGAAAATATTTATATTTTTTTAAATAAACACCCCTGTTACTTATATTATATTGATCTGTCTATTTTTTCGTTACAATTTAAAATATTAGGTAAGCCAGCCTTGGTAAATAAAAAAATAAGAATAAATCATTATTTATTCTTATTTATCTAATAAAATAAAAATGAGATGAAATCTAATAGGTATATGTAGGTATAAATGTATAAAAATATTTATAAATTGTGTAAAATGTAATATCAATTCAAGACTCACGGATGACTTTGAGCTGCCACTTCCATTTCTCTTGCTGCTCTCATCCAATCCTAATAACTTCTCAGCATTTGATGTTGAAGGAACTGTGAACTCTTTACTGTCTGAACTAGAACTAGACGCATTGGAACTTGACCGACTTGATTGTCCGCTACCATCACACAAATCTGAATCCGCTGATTGCTCCATCAGATCACCTTTGTACAGCTTCCCTTTAGGAAAGTCCTTTTTTTCTTGTAAATTACTACTCAACAGTTTTTGCATAAAATCTACTTTCTTGGGGGGTGGCTCTACAATTGAGTAAAGAGGAGTTCGGGAATATATCATGTTTTTTATTGTGGCATTACTACCTTCACAATCATCACTTTTGCTGCAACCCGGTAAGCTAAAGTCATTTGTTATCATATTTGAGAGTGTCGATATAGTCTCAGAACTAGACGCTAGACTTGAATTGGCACTTGATAAGTTGCCAGAGTAACGTGCCCCTGCATTTATTTCCCCATCAACTATCATACTAGAACAATGCTTTAGCATTCTATTTTCCTCCTCGAAATCTTCACGTTCGAGATCATCAATTTTTTGTCTAACATTACATGTATCAGCCGACTTCTCAGCAAGCCTGTTGTCACAATCAGTCTCAACATTTTCATATGAAATTTTGTTTCTCTCGTACAAGTCACACTTGGAATGTGAACATGATGGTTCCATTCTAAATATAATCTGAAATTATTGCTTTATTACACAGAAATACCCAATATTTTTAATATTATGCTATAACTTGACTAAAACACTTACTGTTATCTCCTAATGGTAGTTATCCTGCATGGGTGGTTTACCTGCAAAGAAAATAAATAATAATAATAAGCAATAAAGTACAAATAAGGTTACATTCAGCCATTAATTTGAAACTGACCCTATATATTAATACATTAACTAATAAAGCATCTTAAATATAAACAAGTAATACATTTGGTGAGTAATATGACAAGCAATAATATGGTCAATTGTTGACAAAAACAAATCCATAATTCAAAATATCAACTAAATGAATACAATGTAAGTACAGAACATTATTAATGCAGCCTGTTACTGGAATTTAGACCAGATGAATTTAAACTATGTATATATATTACAGAGGTCTACATTAAATATCTTAAAATATTTTTTCTTACTACTCATTGTCTATTTGATACACACATACCAATTGTTAAAATAATATATTGTAATAAGCGGAGACATATAATCAAACAGAAACTTTGTAACATACTTTATTATGTCTAGATCAAAATAACATAACCGATAGATTATATTAAATTATAGATACTCACAGTTATTTGCATGTCAAGGTGGGTATTACAAATATTAATTGAGCACGAATTAAATTTTCAATACAAAATTTTAAAACTCCATCAATATGTACATTATGAAATTATTAGATTCTAACGTTTAAAATAAGAATATGTACACTGATTCCATGTTAGTAATATGAAACTTTACATAAAAAATTCTGGTGAAGATATAAAGTACTGCTATTCAAAATTTGACATAATAGTCACAATATATATTATTAACTTCTCTTATCTAACTTTGTCAGAACTTGCACTTAGTTAACTATTTTTAAAATTAGATGAGTTCGTATAACTTTACTTTATGGTTATAATTGGTGTGATTTTAATGGTTGTATGTAATAGTTAAAAATAAAATTGTTTTCTTACTATATATAAAAAAACAACCCTGCATCTTAGTACAATTCATATGAGAATTTTTTTATTTGATAT
This sequence comes from Nymphalis polychloros, assembly GCA_905220585.2. Taxonomy (NCBI): domain Eukaryota; kingdom Metazoa; phylum Arthropoda; class Insecta; order Lepidoptera; family Nymphalidae; genus Nymphalis; species Nymphalis polychloros. The sequence goes on along the minus strand of HG992241.1, from coordinate 14,355,854 downwards.
TAGATATGTAGATAACAGTTATAAAATATCCTCATATATTTACTTGTTAAATTTGTAATTACATTATTTTTAATGTTACCATTTAAAACGTATTTATTATCATTTAAGTTGGTTAATATTTTATTGTATGATATCTATTGAACAACACAATATAAAGTTTTATGTCAAAATTAACCTAAATTACTGTGAACAAAAAACTCACAAAGCACTTAAAAAATGATTCATTTGACATTCATTTTGAGACAAATTATTTAAAATACAACTGTCAATAATAAATGGTTGTTTATGATTTTATATTAAATTTATAAGACTCAATTAGTACTTACATATGTAACTGGATTTAGTCACAAAAGCAACAAGTTACTGGCAAGCAAAATGTATGGAGACAAAATGCACAATAACTTCACAATCGGTCCCACAAGGCCATTACTGAATACCTATCAACTAAACCACTGTCAGAATCAAGGCCAAATTAATCTCGTTCCTCATTTCATAGAAAAAAGGACAGAGGAAAACAAATTAAAGAATGATATGCTTTCACATCAAAAGAAATGTTGATCTCTATAAAACACGTATCATACGTGTTTCGTCTGTTGCGAATGCAGGAAATCGAACCATGTGTATTTAAAACTAAAAAAAAAGAACAGCCACTCCGACATAAAGGTCTCTGAGCGTGAGAATATTTTTTTTTTCACGCGGTGCAGGATTCACATGCACTCGTACTAACAAAAAAAATCTCCTTAGGCGTTCATCCACGGTTTATGGCGAAATTCACTGACCTTTTCGTAAAAAATCTATCATACCCAGCCAATGACCTATATAATAAGTATAGTTGTATGCGCAGAAACGCACTGCCAGCTAAATAGCTCTATCTGGGATTTTGAAAGGATAAGGTGTGAAAACATAAAAAAGTGGAATGAGAAATAACGAACCCCATATCCGTCATAAAATACTGTTTAACTCACTCACCTGTACGATTTTTAATATAAAGAATGCTTCATTGGTTTTTCGTGTTATGTGCTCGTTTCGAAAACATAATAATATACAATGTTTAAAATCGTACAATGTTCAGTACTCAAGACTCTATCTTTTCACGACCAACACGGTGGTGGCCATCCATCGACCATAAACGTGTAGACGACTCACGGATTCAATAGTGAGTAGTCTCATAGTCTGTGGTGCTAACCTAACTGTAGAGAATTGGAGATGCAGATTAAGTAGGTACTCGCCTGCTTAGTGTTGTCATATAAGAAATATACCATCTTATGAATCGTGATCATGAGGCTTTAAAATGGCGCCACTGTATATGACTGAAATGAAATTAAAAAAATATATATTCCTTCTATTTGTATTTATGTTTTTTTGTCATTAAACTTTAATACATTATATAATAGCTTTATTTAGAAATTTTTTACTACACAATTGTTACTAATTAATTTTTAATTCATTCGGTACTTGAAGCAATCTATATAGTACAAGTTATTCATTGCAATCAAATAAAATATTCAGAACCAATCAATAGATTTATTTTAAAACAAATGACCCTCATGCGAAGCCAACATTCCTAAACAAAGTAAAAAATTTGTTATTTTATTATTACCATTGGGAAAGTAAATCAAAATCAGTGAGACGTTGTAAAACAAAGGTTCGTTTTTTTATTTTCTTTTTGTCCTTGTTATCTTCTACATATTTTTCTTGTTCTTTAGTTACAGCTTTCTTTGCCGGCTTTTTACTAGTTTCCTTAATTTTTTCTATTTCACACTTCATATCGAACGGACATTCATCAGCCGGATATATAGGCATCATAATTACTGGTACATAGTTTGATTTTCCACTTACTTTCTACAAATAAATATTTCAATGTTCGTAGCAATTACATTTTTTAAAGTTAAAAATTAATATAAACTAGCATTATAAGACTATATCGATCATTTTTATGGCTTACACAAACAAATTTAATAAAATTTAAATTTGTTTGTGTAATAAAATCAAAATTAGCTATTTGACATAATATAGGTTTAAATTTTACACTGACGAAATATTTTGCCGCATCACTATCTTAAATTAAAGTTTTTAATAAAAGCAATATTTTATTTAAAATAAAACCTGATTTTCATCTGCACACTGACAGCAATAACTATGAGCGGCAGAGATTGATTTAGAGTTCACTAGATGTTGCACTACTGCTTTCAACTTTTCTTCATCCATATTATCCGGTTTACAATTCTCCCATTTACCCTCTGAATTCATTTGTACTAATAATGGTGCTGACATATCAAAAGCGTCAAATCCTGGTCTAGCTAAAGGTCTGAGGGTGGATAAAATAATTATAAGCGTGTTTCATTTCTTTGGTTTTCTTTAAATATATACGCAATTATCAATAATAAAAACTAAAGCTATGTCGTGATAATGCTTGATACTGTGGTCAACGAAAACATCGGATGGAATCCTGCATTCATTAGATGAAATTCTGTGACATATTTATTCACCAACCTACTGGAGCAGCAGCAGAATAAGCTCCAATCCTTCTCTCAAGAGGCGGAAACCAATGGTTAATTTATGTAAAATTGCATTTCCTTAAAAAAAAATCACTGTGGTCGACATGACTGTTGTTACTTGGTCTTGCCAACAGCAAAATCGTGTCTGACAAGATCAGAAGGATGGTATGACAAACTATTCTGTTGTTTAGTATTGAAAATATAAATACTAGAACGAAAGGATCGCGTATGTTGAAGCTTTCTTTATTAAGCAATTGTTGGTAAAGAGCTGATATTATATTTTGTTCTAACGATAAACGAATAATCTCAGAAATGACATTATTTTACTTACACTTTAGCTAGTTTATCCATATCATCAGTCATTTTCACTTTTTCTTACTCTATTTACGTTTGAAGGTATTTCTAAGTTACTTTAAAAATTTTCAAAAATTTGACAGTAATTTTGAAAAAAAAATATTTTTACGTTTTTATTAAATTATAAGTACCTATGTCAATACACATAAATTTTGAACTATAGTTATAACTATTAACTTCAGCCAGTCATTACAATTTAACGAGTATTTATATAATTATGTGTAATTGATTTTGTTATAATGGTGTATTGGTACTATTTATGCAATACAATTTTATTATTTACAAAATAACGCAATCACACTATAAAAATATTGTATTGATTGCAGCAAATCTGCTTGTAAGCAGATAGCAGCACCCTTTCCTTAGAATATTTTGAAAAATATTTACAAGAGCATAATAAACTAAGCAGCCTTGGATTTATGCCCCGGCCTAAAAGGCAGTGACTTAGGGCCCCGCTAGTCATAATCATATAATTTATCTCTAATGCCCCCATTGCGACTTAAATTCCAAAGTACCTATTTGGATGTCTAGGTCATTGTTTAAAAAATAGTATTTTGTTGTTTTAGCAGACATACTTATTTAATGGTCTCACTCACACTCCTTTTTTTTATATAGGCCATATAAGTAAACTTAAAAAGGAAACCCTTATCTAAATACAAAATTTGAGACAAATCGTCAGAGCCGTTTCCGAGATACTCGAAAGAGCTTCGTCAGCTACCCTGTTTGCCTAATTTAAAACCACTCTATCATAAAGTCCATGTTCGTAGGATCAAGGAGTACGAAATAATTTTGTGATTAAGCTTGGCTAAATAGTATATACTGGCATTTCTCTATTCTCTTGGTGTCGAGCCGCTTACACACTGCCCAACGAGTAGTTTGTGACGCCTGTCTCAATTCGTCCACCAAAAAATATCAATGTTGTTGTGGACAGATCAGTACGCGAAGTGCTGGTGTGTAGGTATGATATAAAACTGAGCCGCTAATCTAAGGTATATAGAACTTATAAAGGAGAATGTCCTAAAATGTATGGACCTTGGTCCAAATGTCCACCCCTAAGTCCTATGTAATAAAATAGTCTACTAAATACTGAGTCATTATAACCAGACTGCAACTAAAATAGGCAGTCAGTAAAAAGTTATAACTGACTGAAAAGTCATGTTTTTTGAGCTTTTTATACGAAAAAACGTACTGTAGGTAGTAACTCAGTAGTACTCAGGTAAAAACCGATTGCGTTAGTGCTCTAGCGAGTCTAGCGCATTATTTGCTCAGTGCGAAAGGGATAAATGTAGTGTTATCTTCAATTTGCACGGGGTTATCGATAAATCATCATTAGCGCCTCATTAAGAGTGGCTACCTGCACACAATTAAAATGCATGTAATAAATACTGAAGCAAAAACAGGTTAACTAAATTTTTTGATAAAGTCATATCTTTTTACTGACAGCTTCTGTTTTTTTGTCACAAGTTTTATAAAATTCAATAATATCGTTATCGTCCTGGCAGATACCTGGCAGCAACAATGCTTACTTACTACGTTGTAATGGCACGTTCTTTCTAAATAACTATATATCGACATAGATGGCGCTCCCAACAATAACAATGATCGATTTATTTGTATTTTGGTACTTTGAAGAAATTGAAACTATTTTATATAATGAAAACTTTTTATTTATAAATTCATTATTTCATATTCATTTCATTTCATATTCATTGCATTTCATTCATATTCATAATTAATTTGCGAATTGCAACACAATATTTTTTTCATGTATAACTAGCAAAATTCATTAATATAAAATAAATATGTAAAGAAAAACTAAACTACCAAAAGACTAAATAAACAAACAAGTACTAAAACAGTTTTTGCTCTTTTTTTGTGGGTTAATATTATATTGTTATATAATATAATACTATTATTCTTTCTTAGATTAATGCAAATATCTCTGTGCAGTGACGGAGTAAGAATACAATTCACTGCCCCTCTCTCTCCCAAAGGTGTCGTAAGAGGCGACTAAGGGATATCTGAGCGAGCATCTGCTCATCTGGTGGTAGGATGTCAATCATCCGCCTGGCTTGTTACCACCGTACGCATGGTGAAAAACTCGTGAAGTGGCTGCTTGCAGCCGCGTTTCGAGATCAGCCAGCGTACAGTCAGTGCCCGTGCGCGCATTGCCGCGATATGTGGTGGTACGGTGGAAGTTGCTGTTGAACCAATGCCGGGGGAAATTATATTGACCCGCCGGACAGGGAGACCCGTAGAAACGGTTGTTCCGCTGGCCGCCCGTGGCAGATTACAGGGGTCCAAGCGTTCCTAACCAGCTCGCGAGGCTGCCTCACCAGGCCATGCATAATCTCGGTGTGGACCGTCGTGCCGGTTGTTGACCGGACGGTGAGGTCCCGGCGGCCACTACCGGGAGGGTTCGGGGGCTATTACGTCCGGCGGGTCAGTTTATTTTCCCTTCTGGCAGCTTCTTGGGGAAACGCAGCTCCACGCTTTGACCATCCCTATCGTGGCAATGCGTCGCTCGCTTCACGTCTCTTTCTTCATTTCCCAAATGACAGCGCAAAAACACCGCCACCGTTTGCGCTGCTTGGAGGACCCTTCCCTCTCCATGTTGGTGGTACGTGTAGACCTGATTCGTCAGAGTCAAGTCTACGTGTGCCTCTATAGATCCCACAATGGTGACTTGGAGACAAGCCGACTATTTGACCGTCTTAGTCGGGTGGCAGATGCTGCGCAAGAGCAGTTTCCTAACGAAGAACTGGTGTTTTTGGGAAATTTTAATGCTCACCTTGAATCATGGTTGAACTCTTCCAAAACTGACCATGCTGGAAAGACTGCTCATGCTTTCGCTCTCACGCATGACTTGGTTGATCAGCCCACCAGGATCCCAGACATTGACGGGCAAGCGCCTTCCCTACTGGACCTTCTGCTGACTCACCCGGTGGAATATCAGGTTGAGGTTCAGGCTCCTCTTGGTTCTTCGGATCACTGCCTGATATCCACCAAAGTGTCTCAGGCCAAGCTGCCGCCTTCAGCGGTATGCAAACGTCGCGATTGGCACTATAAGTCGGCAGATTGGAACGGTTTGTGCGATTACTATGCGTCAGTCCCTTGGAAGGAACGTTGCTTCAGTGAGAATGACCCGACAGCTAGCGCCGCTGCTATTGCTGATGAGATCCTGTTGGGGATATAATACTACATTCCTAAATCGGATCTCATCAGTAAGGGCATGCGTAACCGTTGGTTCACTCGCGAATGTGCCGATGCTGTGTCATCCAAGCAGGCGGCATATCGCGTGTGGATCAATGGGTGCGTTAGCAGGACATCTAACATTGACTCGCTGAAAGCAACCTATAACAAAAACTCCAAGTCCTGTAGGAAGGTATATGAGAGAGCGGATGCACAGCGCATCACACAGATTGGTCATGACCTTATTTTGCATCCTAGGGGCTCCCGTGGCTTCTGGCGTTTGACCAAGTCTGTGCAAAACAATTTTTGCCAACCTTCGCTGCCACCGCTCAGGAATCCGGACGGATCACTCATCATCTTCTGGCAAAACTCTTTGCGGATAACTCTGTGATCGATGATTGCAGTGCGCTGCTACCTTCAATACCTTCATGTGGCCACACGATGCCTGGCATCAAAATCAGGCAGCGTGATGTGCGTGCAGAGCTGCAATAACTCGATGTACGGAAAGCTAGTGGTCCCGATGGAATACCAGCCATAGTGCTGAAGAAGTGTGCAGCGGAGCTGTCTCCTGTGTTGACGCGCCTGTTTCAGTTGTCTCTCTCTACAGGATGTGTGCCGGATTCTTGGAGAAAAGCTGATGTGCAAGCGGTTCCCAAAAAAGGGGATCGGTCTGACCCGGGAAATTATCGGCCAATTGCTATCACCTCAGTACTTTGTAAGGTGATGAAACGGATCTTAAACAACCAACTGATCCATTACCTAGATACGGGTACCTACGGGTTTCGATCAAAACGGTCCACAGGTGATCTTCTAGCGTACGTAACATACCTCTGGGGTGAAGCTATTGACAAGCGTAGGGAATCGCTGGCTGTCAGCCTCGATATCTCCAAGGCTTTCGACAGGGTCTTGCTCAGAAGTCTTCTCTCCAAGCTGCCAGCATACGGTCTGTCAGCTCAGCTCTGTACCTGGATTGCTAGCTTCCTACACAAGCGTAGCCTTCGCGTTTTAGTTTAAGGTTGCGCTTCACAACTCTATGTAGTGAGTGCTGGGTTCCCCAGGGGTCTGTGCTATCCTCCACACTCTTTCTTTTGCACTCTCGGGAACATACATTGCTATGCGGATGACAGTACTGTGCACGGGGGATAGCATGGACGCGCAGTAGCTGGGCGGGCGGAAACTGAGGAGAGACGGAGGGATCTTGTTGTTGAACTCGATAGGACGTTAGGCCTCATTGCCAAATGGGGCTCTGATAATCTTGTTGAGTTTAACGCCAAGAAAACACAGGTATACGCTCTCATAGCGAAAAAGCCAGCATTTTCCCCTCCTCCCTCCCTCTGTGGTACTACGCTGGAGATACAAAGCAAAGTCGCCATACTGGGAATTGACGTTCGGTGCGACCTCAATCCAAGGGATCACATCGACGCTGTTATAGAAACAGCCTCACGGAAACTCGGAGTCTTGAACAAGGTACGGCGTTTATTCACGCCACAACAACTGCTCCTGTTGTATAAAACACAGGTGCGGTCTTGCGTCGAATATTGCTCGCACCTCTGGGATGGCTCCGCTAAGTACTTACTGGAGGCCTTGGATCGGTTGCAGCGACGTGCGGTTCGCATTATTGGCGACGTAAAGGTCATCAACACCCTCGAGCCTTTACAATTGCATCGAGAGATAGCGGCACTGAACGCTTTCTATCGAATGTATCACGGCGAGTGCTCAGAGGAATTATTCTCCCTCATTCCTGCTTTCCATTCCTTCACAAGTCTACGCGTGCTGGCTCTCGATGTCGCCGCCTAACTGTGACATCAATTCCATCGCGCACGAATAAATTTGGCAACTCTGTGTCGCACCTCCAAAACATGGAATTCTTTACCAGCACACGTGTTCCCCTCCTCTTATGACCTGGGTTCCTTCAAACGAGGCGTGAAGAGGCATCTTGCGGGCCGGCAAGGCGGGGGCGGCTAGTGCAAATCATTCTTCCTGACTGCACTAGCCGTCGTCGCGTTTGGACTCTACTACCACTTACCATCAGGTGGAGAAGAGTCATTTGCCCTCCCGAGTAATATAAAATATATATTTATATATAAAATATATATATATTTTATATAAATACCTTAAAACTCATTTAAATGTTTGTCCGTATTGTAATATTGAAACTGCACTTGTGTAATGGGATTTATATTGTTTTTCTAATAAATGATAAATCGTTGAACATATTGTTGTCCTATTTATTGTTTAATTTTAAAATAAAAACGATTGCGGTGAAGTACCTTACATAATGTCAAGGACCGTTGGTAGTGTTTCTAATTATACGACCACCACTGTATATTAGGCCCTTGGATATGAAATTGGCGTTTTGTACGGGAGGAATATAAAATCTTTTTTTTTTTGTAAAATATATTTAATTAATCAAAGTATGCACTTTTGCCATCTCATAGGTAGTTCATTGATCCCTTTACTAAAAAAACCATGGGGGCGAGAATCAATAAACTCTTTGAAGGCGGTTTGGACTGCCGCATCGGATTTTCAGCCATTGCGACGAGCGCTTCCGATTATCGTACAGTATCCACTTTTCATCACTAGTAATGATTCAAAATCCCTTCATTATTGTGTCGGTTGAGCAAAATAAAACAGCAGTAGACGCGTGTTTGATGCATTGGCGATGTAAGCGATGGTTAACATTTCTTATAATGCCAATGTCTATGATCATTGGTGATATGCCTACCTATTCTATAAGAAAAAGGAGGTCAGGAATTTCGTTAGTTGTTTTTCTATGACCGTGTGGACATTATCATTTTCATTTTGAGTATGACCAGTTATCAAAAATGTAATGTTTTTAATTTTAAAGTTTCTGAGGGCAAACATGTACATCGAAAATTTGTATCGATTTATTTGCTAACCACAACAGTTGTCAGAATGTTGTCTTGCACATGGGATGAGGCGAAACAGCTACCACAAACTTTCTGTTTACTTTTTTCTTTTCTTCATCTTTCTCCAATCTACTTAGCCTTTTCTCTTCTTGATGTTCTAAATATTTCCTTTCTATTACATATTTCTCGATGAATTTAAGTTTTTGTAAATCAAGTATAACTCACACATATCCTTTTTTGGAAAAAAATAACTGATATTAAATTGGTGATTTTAAACTTTTCTGTACGCATGTTCTTGGCGTGCTTCTACTCCTTCTTCTTGTAATTTCCTATAATTTCCTTTACTTGTAATTTCTAAACAAATTCACTAGATTCTTTTCTCCATCCATTTTCTGTACCAGTGACAATGTGTATGCAAAATTTAATGATATCGATTGAGACGTGAAAGCGTAACAAACAAATAACCAACCAACTAAACTAACAAACGAACAAACAAACTCACTTTCTCATTTAAATTTTAGTGAGGATAAGGTAAATAAGAAGCAGTAGTGACATTACTTATGTTAAACCTGTATTTTGTTGTTGTAACAAAAGTGACACTAAATTAATAAATACAATATGGTAACAAAATAATTAAAATATTTTATTTGCTGGACAAAGTCATAATGTCATTAAAAAATCAGTGCCAGTTTTGGACTCTTGATATACAAATAAAATTTAAAAAACTATAGCGGTAAACTGGCACTAAACAAAAAGTGTCAATTTGTTAATAACATCAAACGTAAAGTTACCGAAACTAGAAAGTAGAAAAATGCCACTAAACGTAATATGACGGTTTTACACAAAAAAAAAATGAATTTTTGAAACAACGACATTTCTTTATCCGTCTGGCACTGTCGTTGTAGTAATAACCAGAGCAGAAGGTTTCGTTTAGTGTCGATCCGCAACTACTATCCTGCGGAGCATTGGCTATGAGATAAGATATAAGAATCGAAGGAAAGTGTAAATTACGCGCTCAGCTACTAGGTGGCGTTAAAACATAGTTTTTTATAAATTTCGTTCAGTGACGGTATTGGAATAAATGTGCGAAATGAATGACTGTTTTCAAAACCCAAATGTACCAGCTAAATGAATTTATAAATTTGAATTTGGAATTCTTAACCAAAGAGGAGATATTTCATATCAAATTGGTCAGTACGACAAAACGCTAATTTCATATGTAAGGACCTAATACAAATAAGGCCACACCAATATCTTATTGACTGTTTATAGACAGCAAATGGGTAGGTTATTAGTAGATCGGTACTAATAAAAGATTTTCCAATATTTCATGAATGTACTTTTTTACCAACTGTAATTACCAATTTTATCAAAATAATTTTAAATAACCTAAACTTTATCATGGTCAATTGCTGGTAACAATATTAATTGTGACGTGGTCAGGGTACTCATATTATGCAATTAAAGGTACACCTGTTACCGTATTCAGATATTAGTTATTATTTCGAACTTACAACTCACCTTTTTAAAATAAAGTTGACAACTGACGCCCTTACTTACAAACGATGCTTAACGAGTAATTAGTTAAAAAAATGATCTTGTCTTCTTCTGTCAAAATCAAAGTCAATAATGGTAGATAAAGTGAAATCTGTGTTTAATTAAACAACCTTTAATGTTTACAGGTAAGGCCGTGAATTATTTGTAAACCAATTGTAAAATCGGTAGAAAAACAAGGACGATACATACAATTTCCTCAGAAACAGTTTTATTTGAAAGAAAAGTAAATGGAACGTGAAGAACTAAATAAATTCGAACCATGTTTTTTCGTTTCATTTCGTGCCATTATTACTTTATAACATTATTGTGTACAATTTATTACCTCATTGAATAACACGAAGCCGATAGGTAAGCCCTGGTAGTAGGCTAGTAGGCAATTTAGATAGGTAAGTATATATTTTTGTGCTACCATTGGGACAATAAATCAAAGTCCGTATGTCTACTCAGGAGCCAGGGTTTTGGTTTATTTAACGGTCCTTTTCCTTGTTTCAATTCACCACCTTTCGTCTTATCGGTTTTCTTACACGAATGCCAAATAAATCTATAAAATAAAATAATTAGAAAAAAGGTTATCAGCCCGTACGAGTGACATCTAGTAGTCTAGTATGTTATTTGTAAACTACAAGTCAAATTTTACTTTAGTGTGAAAGTAATAAAGCGCCATCTATTAGGTCGTCTTATAACTAAATTTCAAAATTCTAAACAGGGACTTAAGTTTGTTTTAGGTTGGATTACTGTAGATGTCGCTAGCAATCTTTTAAACAAGTCTGCGTGCTAACATGCTTTTACTACGTCATGTTGTAAGCTCGGGCAAAATTATGACCTAACAAGGTAATCAAGTTCTTTAGAAACTTTACCTTGGAGTCCGAACAGTTTGATTATGTACAGGACACCTGTATTCCCAGTCTGGTAATTGTAGAATATAAATGATCTCCTCGTCTTCTTCTGCTTCTTTTCGTTTTTCAGATTCGGTTTTTGCGTATGGCTATAAAAAAATAAATCCTAAGAATCACATTTCTAAATTGAAGAAGGACCATATATGTGCTAAATTGTGTATAGGTAATTAATCCGACCTATGTAGCTTAATATATACGTACAAACACACTAGGCGCAGATATTGCTTCACTAGGGTCGAGGAACCCATCAAGAATTTGCTGGTTGATCTTATATTTGCGGGCTAAATTGAAGTGCTTTACATCTTCTTGGGTCATAGGAAAAGTGATGAGTGGCCGTCTGTTAAACATATGATAATAAAAATATAATTACATTTATTTTATAAGACATTAATGTATAACAAACAATGTTTTTAATATTTCATGTAAGAATGTACCGTAATTAGAATAATATTTTGAGAAGACTTGAGGTAAGTTTTGTTTATTCTCCGTCTTTATGCAAAAACTACTAGGAGGAGCTTAGACTATATTTTATGTTTTGTAGAATTGTTTTGTTGTTTATCACAAACAATTAATTGCAATCAAAATAAATAACATTAATTTTAGGTGTTTTTAGTGTTAATAAATATAATAGAAATCATGTGTTAGAAATAAATTTTTTTTGTTCTGCATTAAATATATTTTATTATTGTATCCAATTTAATAAAAATATAATCGATTTTAGTATAATAGTTTTAGCGCGTTTGTCGTGATATCTTGTGAAATGTGATATCTTGGTTAACTATATTTAAAAGTTTAAAGATATTAAAATTAACAAATAATAAAATTTATTACTTAGTAAGTATTACATGCAAACGTCGGAACGAGTATATAATATATTACATTAAAAATACAAAAAGCCGGTAAGAGTGTTCTTTTATTAATTTATTTATTTTACTTGGTTACCTGAAAGGATCAAGGTATAGGGCTCTCTGAGGCAGTTTGAAGTTCTTTTTTATGTAGTCTTCATCTAGGAGTTGGAAATCGCTCTTAGCTGTGCTGGACGCTCCCGCCATGGCGCGGGGCGGCGCTAGCCGAGCTGTGTCCTTTTCATCTCCACGTGGCACGAGACATATGAGGGGTAGAGATGACTTTCCGGGGGTCCCCTTGGTGCCTCCAGTGCCAGTACACGGGCAGCAACTGTCATTATAAAATTTTAAATGCTGCTGCTGCTAACAATGCTCTTAATACTAAAATTGATAATCTAATCAAGAACAACCAACCTCGCCATTTTCATAATTCGTTACAAATTATTGTAATATTAGAAGAGTTATTGTCCCAAGGTTACCATTTTTAAGTAATAAGGTTTTTTCTAACTTACAATATAATTTTACATTATTTATGAATTATTTTTTATAAAAATGTCAATTGACAAAAATTGACATGATGTATGTATTTATATATTTTTTAACATTGTTGTCAGCCGGTTTGGTAATTGAATAAAAAAAAAGGTTACTCAAATTAGAAGGCAATTCAACTAACTGTAGTATTTAAAAAAAAATCATATATCGCTACTACCAATTAGAACTAGATATGGCTCAAAAGTACCATAGAGTGTACACGGTATATTTGTTTCATATTGCAGTTTTAAAAAATGTGTATAGATAACATAGAATAGAAGCAACATTTATTTATTTATCAACACTGTATACATATCATTACAGGACATGGTTGTCCTAATTCAATAATACAGCGCATTTAATAACAATATAACACACACACAAGTTACTACGTAATATATGATATATAATACAATATAACCAAGGCTTTGCAATAGATGTAGTAAAAAGACGAAAGTGCCACATCCGACTTTTTACGTAAGGCATCGCCACGACATTATATGACGTAAATTGTAGGTGTTTTAAAACCGTTTATATATAAAAACATTTAACAATAAAGTTAGTAATGATTAAAACGTATTACATTAATTCGTTTTAAAGTGATGTTTGTCACTGTAGCCGAACAAAAAAAATAACTTGAGTATTCTAGGAATACCTACATGAATATAAATTGTAATAATATATTCTTTATACATAGTAATATGTACAATCAACTACTTCTATTAAGTAAGGCTTGGTGGTTTTGTGCAAGCCCGTCTGGATAGGTGCCACTCACATAACGCTAAAGTATTTTACCGAAAAATAGCACTTATTAGTATTGTCGTATTCCAGTTTGAAGAGCCAATGTAATTACAGAACACAAGAAACATAAAAACAAAGTTTCTAAAGTATAAATTTAAATTTGATAACCGATACGTCGACTTACCTGCAATATTCGTTTTATAATTACGAACATATCAAACAAATACAAAGTATAGGTAGGTAAATGAAATATGTAAATAAATCATACGTTTACTATAATAATTATGTTAAAATGTAACAATGAATAATTTCAACAAAATACGAGAAAAATACATAGTGCAATAAGTAATAAAATAAACTGGTAAAAAGAAGGGTTTAAAATTCATTAAATTAATATTGAAGCTTACAAATAAAGTATTATTTTCATTCGCTGTTCGTATATTATAAGGAATGTAAACAATGCTTTTATGTATAATCGATTTTAAATGGAGCGTTCCGTTGTTGTTTATCTGTAAGAAATAAATAATAACTCCTCGTATAACATTTAATAAAATCTACACAAAATTGAACAATATTTTAATATTAATAAAGGCCTTAGTATAACATATTACATATTATATAAGAAACCAATCATAATTCTTCTAGATCAGAACATCCTCCGATGGAGGCAATAAATTCGTTGCCGTGGGCGATAAAGAGAAGTTCGTTTGGTTGTAACACACACATCAACATAATATAAAACTCGATGTATGGAAAGTCCAAGCTATTATAGCTCTAATATCATTCCGATAAAGATGCTATTAACTTATTATAATATAAAGTTCTATTCGAGAATTTTGCTGGGTGTAGAAAGATTGTCCGTTGAAAATTGACGCGTGGCGGTCACTGATCGCTATATTACGCATCAAGTCTGCGAACATAGGGTACGATGAGTTTGTTTGATATAACTCCCTCTGTTTAAACCTGTCGAATCAATAGCGGATTAGACACGATATTAAAATCGAAATATCCAGCATTAAGAATGTAAATTACGTATCGGTGTGAATAGCTTCTCTGTGTTTCTGTCAAAGATGCGTCCCATAGTAAGCGTAATAGAACTGGATTTTTTAAATTATTTTTTTATTCATTTCGTTTGCAAAATTGTGTGGAATAAATTACGTGGTATATAAAATAAATAACACAATAAATAAGAATAAAATAATGAAGCGTAAAAATATATAAATAACTTTAACTTACTATCAGAATATAATAACTTATAGTATAATTTACATTTTAATCAATTCGAAATAAATAATATTAATAAGGAATTAAAGGCGTAGGCAAAAAAAAAGTGTGCGTCTCGGAACGCTCGACAGAAGTGATAATATTTATTATTAATTATAAAATATTTAATATAATTTAAATTAGTACTTGAGAGTTGCTAAATTATTATAAGTACTATCTGTATATGCTAGATGGCGTTAGGTTGGTAACTCTCAGGTAAAGCAGTCCGCGTCGTTAATAGTGGCACCGTAACGCGTTACGCTACGAAGCGGTTTACCCTCTCATAAGAAGTTATCACTTCAAAAAGTCAGAATTTCAGTTCCCACGAAAATATCATGTTTAAATTTAATATTATTACAAAGAGAACATACGATAGATACTGGTGAATTAAGACCTATTTTTATTCTAGGAAAAGGTATAAAAGTTTGTCGATTTACTACTACAGAGTCCACTTTTTATTCCTGGTAAGATTTCAGGATATGCCCATGAATTAATTTAAATGAAAACAATATAACCAGCATTCTACGACGACTCTTTATATTCGTATTTTATAGCCGTCATTAGACAAAAAATACTTTGAGAGAGAAAGGAAGTGATACAAAACTAGTGATCTATGAATACTAGAAATGAAAATATTTCATTAGGAAATAATAAATGATATATAACACAATTATTGTTGTTGGTGACTGAAAAGGGGAAAAGGGAAATAACTGTCGGTAAGGCGTTTATATCTGTTTGGTAGTTATATCTAATATATAGACAGCAATCACTAATAGCATTGTTTTTTTAGACACCTTAAAATTCCACACTCTTATTAAAAAAATATATCCTATGACACTTCCTATTAAAAAAAATTGGCCCTTGAAACTGCCGCCCTAGGCTTAAGCCTACTCAGCATGCTAATAAATCCGCCATTGTTAGCAAGGTTTTTGCAAGCATGCTTTGGTAAGAATTACCTACTCATTTTTTTAGTCTACGGCCAAAGTTCTATATGTGTATATTACCTTGTCTGTTTCCAATGTAGGTACATTTGTAATAATACATCAAAACGATTTTGACATAAAAACGACGTCTTTTGTTTAATTTCGCATAAAACAGTCGCATGTTAAAAATAGTTTCGTTTCATGAAAATGTTTCAAACTCACGTTTAGTAAAAAGTAGGAATCTTTTGTTTTGTACTTTTTACCAAACGTGAGTTCATATATGAATTTTACAGATTCGTTAGTAATGTACTTCGCTCTAGGATATATGCGGATGGTATTTGATTCGCCAATAATAGTTGCGAACTAAATCTTTGACTAAACTAAAAACCCGTGTTTTATATTCTTTAAGCGTTCCATGCTGATATTACACAGCAGTTATAAGATAAATATTATACTATTAACAAATATTATTATTTATAGTACATCATTGCTATTCTGTATTATAAATAACAATAAATACATAATAATAAATCTAGAACTCTACATTTCTCACCCATGAAATGTTGACAATCGACTTATGCAATTTTATTATTATTATAGTCAATGTAGCATAACACTTTATTTTATTATTACACGACTGATTTCGAGTTTCGAGTTTACTCTTACAGAATAGCCCTACAATAGCTGTAACATTGTTATCGAGCCAAACGAGCTCTTTGGTAGTACCATACTACGTCTTGTTTTCTCATAGGTTATTCAATAATCTTGCCAATGGCTTACGTTAAAAATGTTATTTATTTTGTTACTGTGTGATTTTTTTTTTTTTAAATTAAATTACCGTTTTTACCAACCAAATTTATTGCTGTATGTACATTTGTTTAAGATAACAATGCTTTCACGCTTATTTTAGTTTTCGCTTCTTCCCTTAAGAAATAACCTAATCCGACGGCTTTCTCTCGGAAATCAAGCATTTAATAAGCTATATATATTTTTTAAAAACAAACAAGTAGGTACATAAATATAGTTCTTGTTCGTCTTGAAATCATAAACTATATATAACTTAATATGAAAGTTTCATTTCCAGACTCCGGGCAGCATCTGAGAATTTCTTGACGGAATACCTTACCTGACTTCCCAGTTCCCACATTGCTTAATATTACGGACGTGTACCACCCCGCACTGTCGCACCCTGGGAAAAGTATCAGTAGCGTAAATAAGACCGTAGCGGTATTGTGCGGTGGATACATTGCGAGTCAGTAACTTCACAGCTGCAGCGACACATTCTCTTTTACTTTGCATTTTGAAATGACAAAATGACTTGAAATATCAAGACCGATACAGGTCGACACCGTTGGATAAGCCTAAGCCACCCAGCCAAAAGATATATCATAGTGTCAAATCGATATAATATGTTGAATTAACAATAATGATAAATGTATGATTTAATTTAAATTAAAACCTTTCAAAATTACTTTATTATTTTTGAAGAATTCTGTACCAAATGTGCCCATTTTGTTTTATGCAAGCTCATTCAATTAATTGATTTAAAAAAAAAAATGTTTGTTGCTATTAATAGTTTTGTCCATTTGAAGTGTGTGTTATATTCGTTCAATTCAATCGTTTATTATTCAGATATATATTATCATATCATCTATTTAACATGTCGATTGATCATATAGTTAAAGTTATTTTTACTAGCACCGCATTCAGTAACAATATACACGACAAATAAATCATGTTAGAAAGTCTCAATATACAAATATAAAACCGTACCAAAAGCCTATAATCGAAGTGGGTACAAAACACGAACCAACGTAAAGTTATCTTCAGAATTTGTTTACCGACGGATATCATAGCACCTGTTGAATTCCCAATATCGATCAAACACTCGTTGTCACGCATAACGATGTTATTCTTTTTGTTACGACCCTTTTTTTGTTTCATCATCTCTCTATCAAAATCGGTTCTGCATAATTTCGATCAAATATCAGTAATGTTATAAACATTTAACGTCAAATTTTGGAGGTTCCTCAGCGTTCGCTGTGACGCCGTTAGGTGATTCCTGTAATGGTTACGGTTATTGCAATGATCTTATAAATTATCTAACTTTTAGGGATTATGACGTTTAAATGACTACAGAAAGTTTTATAAAAAACCTTGTTAATATTGTTTGAAGGTTTCAAGACCGCACTTATTTAGAAAGGAAAGTTACACAATGTAAGTGTATGTATTATTAAT
Source organism: Nymphalis polychloros (assembly GCA_905220585.2). Classification (NCBI taxonomy): domain Eukaryota; kingdom Metazoa; phylum Arthropoda; class Insecta; order Lepidoptera; family Nymphalidae; genus Nymphalis; species Nymphalis polychloros. Next base: position 14,337,946 of record HG992241.1, on the reverse strand, counting down.
TATTGTAATAAATGGTAAATTTGTTACAAGCAGGTCAGCTTAGAAACTGATCAATGACTCTCATAATGGTAAAAAAAAAAATCAGAAGAAGACCATTCGTTTTCCGTAGGTTCACGCCCAAGGTCGCGCCACTCAAAAATTTTTGGGTTTTTCTGTTGAGCAATTCTCTATAGCATATTCGGTATCTGGAAATTGGCAGAGATCACACTCTCGGAATGCGTGTGAAACCGTTGGTCCTGCAACTGAGCTCCGGTCGTGTTGGTTTTGCCATTCCATCGGATTATGAGAGTTAGTGAATTGAGAGTGCACCTATGTTTGCATACACTTGAGTACCATAATATAACCCGCGCAGTTGGACAATACTCTCTTGAAAACGGCTGCTGCTGCTAAAATCTAGCAGAAGAGCATCATCGTCATATGTATAGATTGCTTTGTATGAATATTATGACATATATTAAAAAAAAAAAACTGAATGACTTAACTCAATCAATTATTTAAACCGCGCCATGGCATGGCAGACACGAATAAATCTTTACACTATAAATACGGTCTCTACCACGTGACCAGATGGCACGCGACAATTTGTAGTTGACGACATTTTAATTAGCCTTATTTGTCGACTCTTATTTATTCAGACGGGGTGGTTTATTGAACAATCATTATTGATCATTACCCTGTCACCAGACCCATTCCTGTGCTTAAGTTCTGTGTCGAAAAATTTAACACTTTTCTAAATACATTGATTCATTATTTGGATACAAATTTTTTATTAGATTTTTTTAATTTAAAATTAAAATATAGCTTAGAATTTTCTTTATGTTGCATAAATCAAAGCGGCCATTATCTTAAATTATTGTTTAGTAATAAAATAAAATTTATTTATTTACACACGTTACTGAAAATGTATGTACAGACTATAATATATATATGACTATATACTATATGTATGATCGCTTGGAAATAATTTCGATTGTCGGGAAAATCAATTGAACCTATTTTATCACGATCAGTTCTCGAGTGGTGATAAGTGTCGATAAGGTTTTGATATCGAGTCGTACATATCAAAAGCTTTGAGCGGGTCACACACGATCAAGGCTGTATAACATTTTATGTAATTTATCTTAAGATAAAATATTGTAGTATCTAAAAATTATATTAGTAGACCCATAGACTGCGCGACGTCGATGTGTGACTTCTTGTATTTTAACTAGCAGGTACATTTCAACTGCTCACGCCCCGTCGCCATCCCGTCTCGCCCGCTGTCTGACGAAACCATTTATCGCTCATGCTTTTTATCTCAGCCAACCCAGGATACGATATTAATCTCTTTAGTTCTAATGAAATGAATGTTCTCTTAATTCTACGCGTCGAAGGTATAATTCTTATCTAAAAACAACATTTTTAATTTTTTTATATTTCCCGGGAGGGCAAATTACTCTACTCCAACGGCGGTAATCGGCAGTAGAGACCAAACGCGACGATGGCTAGTACAGTCGGGAAGAATGATCTGCACTAACCGCCCCGCCCTAGCCCTGCTTTACTAGCCCGCAAGATGTCTCTTCACGCCTTGTTTGAAGAAACCTAGGTCATAAGAGAAGGAACACGTGTTCTGGTAAAGAAATCCATTTTTTAGAGGTGTGTCACAGTTAGGCGGTGACATCGAGGGCCAGCACGCGTAGACCTGTGAAAGAAAGGGGAGGCAGGAATGAGGGAGAATAATTCTTCAGAGCACTTGCCGCTTTTATATGACTGAGTGTCTAAAGACAAGTAATCCATCGATTTATATGGCGTGCGATATTTCATCTTAAGATAAAATATTATAATATTATATTGTGTGCGACGCGCTTAACTATGGTTGAGAATTAATATTTACTATTTTAGCTTTAGAGTATAATTTGAAAACTTATCTTTAAGTTCCTTATAAGAATAAAAATAAAACATACTAAGGTCGTGTCTGGGCAAGTGACTTAAGTTATAATTATTATAAAATTAATTTAAAAAACAATTAACCCATGATTCTCGTAGATTAGGAAATGACGTACATGTGTGACGGAATGATTATTATAATCTGGAATCTAAAATACTTTTTATTTGAGATTATGATTAAATTTTATGTGTATATAAATATATATAGCGGTGGTCATATAATTCGAAACACTTCTTATGAATAAAGAAAGTATAACTTCAATATACAAATGTTCGTAAAAAATATACACATTCAATAATTAATAATCATGCAATAATATAGCCACTCAAATAAAAAACTCATTAAATGCATAAAATATAAAACATATCTTACTTTTAATTACATAATGAGTCTTACACGTGTAGGAGTTCATTTTCTGTTACTGGCCGCTTGGACGCCTAATTAGAAACATTTTAAAAAAGCATCTATAGCTCGTATTTTTTTTTAAATTGGAGAATAACATTTCTTTTTCTATTATTTTGGCGGCAATTTAAAATTTAATCTGAATTTTATTTTATTCAAAATGGGCAAAAAAGAAGTAGTGACACGTCAATTAGGCAAAATATTGTTAATTTACATATATATCATAAATGGGCGTACAGAAGAATAGCTGAGCATTTAAATTGTTCTGTTAAGAAAGTTTTTAATGTAATTGATCATTATAAAACACATGGCACTGTTGAAAATGTTTTTAGAAAGGCTCGGCCAAGAAAATCCTCTCCCAGAGAAGATATGCTAATCGTTTTTGTTGCTAAAAAAGATCCAAGTAAAGGCTCCAACCAGATTAAAAATAAAGATTTTTCGCCTGATGACCCGAGAAACATCTCGTCAAGACTGATACGCCGAAGAATAGTGGAAGCTAAATTGTTTGGAAGAATCTCTCGAAAGGTACCGCTTCTTACCAAGCAACACCGAGAGAAGCGATTATTATTCGCTAAATAATATGTTAATTGGACGGTACGAGAATGGAAAAAAGTGTAATTTTCAGATGAAACAAAAATAAATATGGTAAATTCCGATGGAAAGCGCTATGTTAGACGCCCTGTAAACAATGCTTTTAATTATAAATACACAAGGAGTATAGTCAAGCACGGTGGCGGTACAATGGATCAATGGCAATACAAAAATATCTTAGAGCACACAATGATTCCCTACTCGGACGATCATTTGCCTATAACCTGGATGTTTCAGCATGACAATGACCCTAAACACACGGCCAATAGCGTCAAATGTTTCCTTAGCGAACAGCGTATATCCGTTTTAGACTGGCCAGCAAATAGTCCGGATTTTAACCCGATAGAAAATCTCTGGTATATTGTTAAAAAGGTATCTGGGATATTGGTAGGCTGTGGATAGTAGCTATTTCGTAAATAACAATACTAATTACAAATACTTTAAAAAAAATGTTTTTATATTTTTTGTTGTTGTTTCTATTTAGTTGACCATTATTGTTCACACCTTAAAACTGATTTAAATGTTTGTCCGTAATGTAATATTGAAACTGCACTTGTGTATTGGGATTTATATTGTTTTTCTAATAAACGATAACTCGTTGAACATATTGTTGTCCTATTTATTGTTTAATTTCAAAATAAAAACGATTGCGGTGAAGTATCTTACATAATGTCAAGGACCGTTGGTAGTGTTTCTAATTATACGACCACCACTGTATATTCCTGAGAATAATTACATTTTATTACAGATAAAACTAGAATTCTATATTCCAATAAAACATGAAAGGACGAGTGGCTTTAAAATTAAAAACTCAAAACTTTTACAGGAGCATTAAAGCGCGCTAGTTAAGCAGTTAAAGTTAGTTTCTTACAATGCCAATGTCTATGGGCTTTGGTGAGATACCATCAGGTGGCCCATACGCTCGTCCGCCTACATATTCTATAAAAAAAGTCTATTAAAAAAATGTATTTCTTACATGTTATATCTTTTGAGTGCTCGTTTAGGCATAAACATTCCGCAATTATAACGATGTTCAAATATAAGTACAATAACAATATTAAATTAAATGGCGTGCAATGTGCATGGTCCGTCTAAAGGAATTCCAACTTCGACAAAAAATAATTCACAATAATTTGTCAATTGAACTCTGAGTCACTTATTTCGCTGGAGAAATGCGAGAACTTTCCTTAATGTGAAATAACTTATTCTTAGTATAATACTATTAATAATACGCAAATATTGATATACTAATACATTATTTTTGAAGCAATCACTCCTTGTTCCAGTAAATGTGGCTGTGTCAGCTGATAGCGACTAGAGCCGAGTTGGAGTACCTCCGATTCACCGTCACCGATCGGACATCGTCTGATGTCGAATAAAGCCGAATATGCCCGAGGCAGCGTCACCGATCGGACACCGCTTGATGTTGAATAGAGCCGAATATACCCGACGCAGCAACACCAATTGGAGCGTGACGGTTCACTTTCGTTCACTATTCAGGAATATCGTAAGGTGCACCTAAAGTGTGTCTTCAAAAGCTTTAATATACTTCATACGAATGATACATCAAACGAAATATAAGTACGTACATTAATACTAAGAAAGATTTTTAACCAACTTCAAAAAAGGAAGAGTTTTTCGATTCGATTGTGTTTTTTATGTTTGCTACCTTATTTGTCCGTCCTTCATTTGTAAACCGATTTGAAAATAACCTTTTTTATGTGAAACCGGTTAAAACACATATAATACCTAAAAAAAAAATGATGAACACATGACAAATAACTTCAGTTAGGTACCGAAAAAAAGTAGGATACGACATGAAAATGTTTTTGGATTGGTATATATTTTTTACATTAACTTAAACGCACCTATGGAAAGTATTTCGATTATTTCAAAACGATTCCTAGGCTATTTCTCTCGCCCTGCAACATTCGCAGTTCGCGCCACCGATTGCCACTGCCCGTGAATGATTGATATATCTATATATTATTATATCTATATGTTATCTATGTTGTTGTATGTGTAAGAACAGCGAGAGGAAACCTGCATGTTTCGGATGAGAGTTTATCACACATATATTCGACTAGCCAGCATTGGAGCGTAATTAGCTCCAAACCTTATTTGCAAAACTAGAAGAGCCCAGCAGAGGAACATTCACAGGCCGTCACTTTGCTTAATTTTTTTTATTGTTAAAACAAAAACATCGTTATAATGCCAAAAACATCACGATCATTCGACAATTCCATACTCGTGCTTTGATAGGGATGCTCCCAATATTTCGCGCCAATATGTTGCCGGCGGGGGACTCACGTCAGGGCACAATGCGTTGTGGAATTTATGCGTCTAGGGGGCAACGCACGTGTGGTACTGTTAGTGACTATAATTTAAAAATAAAAAAAAGGTTTAGTTAGGTTTATATATTTGTTTAGTGTGTTATATATTAATAATATAATAGGAAAACAAATATGTTATGTATTAAAATACGCCTAGATATATAAAGGATAAAAAAAGGTCTTAAACTTAAGAGCAAAACAAGAATATTTGTAATGGTTAAGTTAAAAAGATTTTTCAATATCTTTGTTTATTTTTTCTAAGTATTTAACTGTTATTTAATTAAATTAGCAATAGTAGCTGAGACACCTGTCCCATTTATACAGCAATGCTATTCTGTAGGAACTCACTTTATTGCCCGTGAAATGTTGACAACCGACTTATGGTGGTACAGTATTTTGATGCGTTTATATTATATTCACAAACGTTTTCTGCGAGTTTCGATTTTATTCTTACAGAAATACCGTCCAAAATTAAAACTCAACAGGCGATGTTCTGTTACAACTGTACAAAACTTTATTTTTAAATATATAATTTAAATGGTACAGATTTTAGTTTTAAATTTTTTAACGTTTTTGTATGTAGGTATATATGATGACATAACATATCAATAGGTCATGACATAGGTGTTGTAAATTGATAATTAATTATAATTAACGAATAATCATGTATCTAGATTTTTTGTTCATATTGTATAGTTACCCTCAGTCAGTCACACATCGAAACAATAACTACTTGTGAATGTACTGTCGCGTACAAAAATCAATACGAACTTAATTCTAAAGACGAATTTATGACTGTAGCGGTCAATGGACATTGTTAATTAAAAAAATGGCTTATTTAAAAAAAATATTAACATACGAAAACCGGCTTCAGGTAATATTTATATAAGAAGGGACATTTTATTTTTATACATGGCAGTTTCTTAATTATTTGTATAATACTTTCAAATATATTTTCAAGAGATATATATTAAAAGAACAATTTATTTCATTACCACTAAATAAAAACATATAAAATTTTACTACATTCTAAAAGTAAGTTGCAATTGTTTTGGCGATTTAAGCAGTTTGTTATTACATATTGTGCAATTGTTCTTTGTCTATAATATACGTGTAGTTAATAAGCTATTTGTATGCGTTTCAATTAAATCGATTGTAATGACATTTTGTTGACTTATTTTGTAAACAAACGTATAAAAACGTGTGAACGTCCAGTCCGGACGGTATGTTTGCAATTTTACATTACACGTGTGAATCTTTTTCACAAATAGATCGCCCGATCAATAGCCAGTCTGCTGCATATTTTAATAAAACTAAATATTAACTTCGTTTGAAAATAATGTTGTACTCTTAAAAAAAATATTATCTCGTAGTCTTACCTTGGCTTGTTAGTAAAGCTTAGTGTTAACTAAAATTTACATTCACATTCACGTAATACGATTGTTATTACCTATTGGTTGAAATTTTATATTTAAATAACTGTGGTGCCATAGAAAGCGAAACATATCTTATTTCAACACTTTTTTATCGTGTATCCACATTAAGGTGGGGGGACCTGAGACTCACTGACACCGAACGTGCCGTAATACCTAGCACCTACTCCGTTTCTTCGGAGAGGCGTCACAGGATCGCTTGCGCGGGCTACTAAGACCCACCAATGTAGATGGTTGGCCTGCTTATGCGGGCCTCCATTTCCAACGAGGTCGAGTCACTAAAATGCTTAGTAAGATTTCATTATCACCTATATTTTAACAAATCCACAAAGATAATACAAATTTATTTAACTGACTATTAATATACAAATCTGAGAAGCTTCTTTAGTATGTTTGTTTGTACGTGATTTTTTTAGAAAGTATTTGATCAATTTTGATGATTCTTGAACTAGTGATCTTTATGGATGTATTTTTGTGCCATAACAAAAGCACCTTGAAGCACGTTGAATTGAATTGAATGTTTATATACCTAATGTCTAAAAATGTATGTATGTCAGTGTGGTACTTTTATTGATTGATGAAGTTTAATAAATAAGAATTACATAATGTAATCGTAGTAAACATTTTTCCATTCAACTATCCATTACCGCAACTGCAGTGAAGCGCGTGCGCGACGCAAATCGCGTGTCAAACCGTGAAATCGCGTATGATGCGTTCCGCCTTGTTAGCTACAGCTACCCCCGCTTCCCCTCCCTTCGCCTCTCCCTCCTCCGTGACGGATGAACCTCACCCAATTTCTGGGCACCGTGAAAATACACAATACAAAACGATATTTGACACTCGTATGAGGACGCGTTACGTGAGATGCGATGATTTTTTTCACCTTAATCGCTGTTCAAAGGAACTTGGCATGCGCGAAAATTGTACGACGGAAAAAAAGTATCACTTTGATTGTACAATTGATTTGCGCTTACATATAGGATGTATTAAAAAACACTGACAATGCAGATACGATTTAATATACCGTATGACATTAGTTACTACAAATTTCTTTCAGGCATTTCGTCCGAACGTTCATAATGATCAACACGGCTTGGTATAAGCTCCGCTTTCCGATTGCGTAACGTATAGAGATCAAATTCAGGAATATATAATTAATTTACCATAAAACAAATTTACAAACTAAAAGAAGTCACTGTTAATTTATAAATCTTATTATGCATTAACATAAATACCTCTTTGGATATAGATGCTTGAATTTAAGCTCGGGTTCCAACGCAGGACTGGGGCCCAATTCGTAATCATATCGTAATCGTTATAAATTAGTAGAATTGGTCCCTGATCGGGAACAATCTTTTAGAATACTATCCATCATAAATCTGGTTTGTTTTAAATAGAGCAACTACGCGAGTTTCATACAGTTAATTCTCGCTAGAGGCTACTTTCGGAAACGGTGATAGAGTTCAAATAGTGACGATTCAAAAACACTTTATTGTAAAGATTCTTTGAAAAAGTACGTTTGATCTGCATATAAGTTGAAGTTAGCCACTAGAGCTGATGCATAACTTTTGAAAATAAACAGTAAAAAAATAAATAGATAATTTTAGTTACGGTATCAAGCCATATTCATTGTTATATTCAACTTTTCTATTAAAAAGTTAACAGGTCAAATTCGCTTAAAAACACTAGTTATTCTGGATATAAAAACACTTCTTACACTGTCAACGCACCACTAAGCATAGAAGCCTAGATATTACACCCCTTAAACCATGTAACTATACTGGCTCACTAACTTTTTAAATCGGGACTCAAAAATACGATGTACTGATGCTGTGAGAAGGCTTTTAAAAACTTTATCACATGTACAATACAATACAATTTTGTTCTATAAACAAATTTTACTAACATATTTTTACTTTGTCAAGAGATAGTAAAAAAATCGATATTCATTATTTTTTAACCCACTTTAAGAATCCGGAAGGGTGTAAGATTGACTTATATGTTTCAAACGTTGTAAACTGTCTTTAGAAATAATATTTATTTATACATTCGTATGTTTAATTTTAAGTCGATTTTTATAAGTGCGAAACTTTTAAATTAAGACGCATAATGATTTTCAAATGCTTTGTTTTATTCATAAGCCTACCATAGAATAATAACGCTCTAGCTACGAGTTAAAATCTATTATGAATTTAAAGGACATGGCCAATTTCTGTATGAGCGTTTGCATAGGTATCGAATTTAATTTACACCAATGACTTGTATAAATTAAATTCGACATGTTTTATATTCGTGATTATTGGAACAGTAAATTGTTATAAATATAAAACTCAAAAAACTCCGCATTGCAACAGAGTATATGTAAACATTTCCATTATTAATTGCAATGACTTTACATTGACATTTGACAAAGAATAGCGGGCAAAAGAGGGCGTGTTCCGTTTTAAGTATTATGTTTTTGTGTAGTATAAAAAATATTAAATGCAACAAATACCATTGAACACATTTTCGTATAAATAAAATGTACCTAATAAATGTCGTCCATATCACTTGTCTATGCATATCTATGCAAGTAGTATGCCTCGTCTTGAACGTCCATTATTATATTTATCTTTCTCTGTGGTCCATTATGGTGGAAGTTGACAAACGGTACTTAAAATTCATCTTATATTACATATTATTTTCAAATAAAAACTCCCAAGTTCAGAGAGGTAAAAAACTACGTAGTAATTATTATTTTTTTATTTTTACTATACAATATATTTATTATCTATGTGTACGTGGAATGTAACTTTTTGACCACCTCATTGATATAAAATATCTTTGTAAATAAAATTGAAATAAGAACGTGAAAATCAATTAGAGCCAATAATTTCATTTTTATTCAATATAATTTATTAATATATTCACTGTTTGGATGCTCTTTAACATTTATTATAACTTATTAAACCACAGCACCCAACATCCAATTCAGTAATTATTCTGCCAAGTCGTATATTAGTTTCACTTGTACGAAACTAACAAAGTTCGAGTGTAAACAACAGTAAAGCTTCGATTTCGTCTATTTGTCGTATCGATTTTGCAAGTAGAATTTGCAATCAAATGGATACTTTGCAATAGTAATTCAGATGATTTCATACACATACATTGGAAATATAATTAACAAATAATTGTATATATATTTGTCAAATCCAAATGCTACCACCTAGCAACGAGGTAGGTAGTGAAACCCTTTAATGGCTGCTGGTGAACCCCTCATGCTTGGGTTCATTTAGTTGTTTTGGGTCCATTATAAGCATTGACGAGTCCCATATTCTAAGGCTAAAAGCCATTTTCTTGATTTTAAACCTAAATTTTACTATCACGCGAAATTAAAAGTTAAAATGTAGATCAGGATGCTGTGATGCTGATGCAAGTATAATGATCCAGGATGATGAGTCTAGGTATATGTGAATAGTATACGAGCAAGTAATCTTCAAGGTAAATGACTGTCATCCATTCACATCCATGGGTATGTGCACTGTGAGAAATATTAATTATTATTCCTCATACCGTCAATTCGTCGCTAACCATAGGATCTGAAATGTATGCCACTTGTGTCTGTAACTGCACCCCACTACATACCATAAGAGAGTATACCTTATGAAACTTTAGCGATATAGTAACAATAGTATAGGAATTCGCTAGTACTTTAGTGTCAATGCCCTACTATTCAAGCAAGCAAGGCACTATCGAATTCCTATTCGAATTTTGAATTGTTTTAGTACAAATAGCGAAATAACAACTTTAAAAACAATAAAAGATTAAGTCATTTGATAGATAGTGTTTGGTGGAATCGATACGGTATTAATTAATTACACTTGTCCCCGCAAAATTGAATTATTATTACGTGCACAATATGCTATAGTATAGGGGCTGTATATTGTAATGCACCCTACTTTCTTCGCATCCCTCGCTGCATACCAAACGCACGTGTTTTATTTGAATATCGGGGGTAGTGATAGCATAATTAATTGTTTTTGTTGACATTAAATGGGTTTGATTGATGTGTCCAAAAGTATTTCCTTAGTTTTAAGTAGTTTATTTCGCTTAACAATAAAATAATTAGGTAAATGAATTACGGCCAAGAAAAAATATATTGTACTAATATTTTTTGAATGTAAAAAAATTAAACACGGTTTTTAGTAAAAATATCGATGATACATTATTATTTATCGAGATTGATATATACTTTTTCGTAAATTAAGAAATGTACCTACTTCATCTTATTTTTGTAATAATTTGGGAGTTCACGTTGTTGAAAGTGATTTCATCGGAAAAGTAGTTCCCGTTGTTAATATGAATTAAAGTGATTTTAAGAGTTATACGTTATCCAAGTTTACTTCAATCCGATTGATGTTTTTTAAAAATAATCTCCAAAAGTTCTCGTGTTGTAATATTTGTCCATATTACTTTCCTTTAGTTGTCTTTTTCTATCCCTGACAACGCGAATGCGTTTACGAACAAACGAACTCGCTTTCGCATATAAGTAATTAATCGCAGATAAGTTAGTAATTATCGCTTTCCCGATTATTTGTGTTTAGTTTTATCGCAAAAAAATCGAATCAGACACCTTCGGAAATAAATCATATTAAAAACAATAACGCTCCATCACTCGAAAAAGCAATGACTATTTCCTTAGTGTTTTGTTTATGAAATAACAAATTACCCGCGTGTGATGGGTATTAGGTGCGCTATGAAATTAAATGCAAAAATTATATGATGATCGGTTGATAAGAGGTGAAAGCGTAACAGACAAACCAACTCCTTTTTCCATTTGGGTTTAAAGATCTTTATTTTCCATAAAAAGACACAGTCACTTACATGGAAACAATAAAATTACAGTAAAACTAAGTGATCGTAATCAATTACAAGCTAATCATTTCAATTTTTTTTTTATTTACCCATTTAATGTATTTATTTCTAAAGTAGGTAGTTTTGAGTAATATGTTTTAATGTATTTGTCTTAAATACATTAAATGAGCTCACATATTTTAAATCAAAAGGTAATTTATTGTAAAACTGTACACCCTCATAAGTAAACATTTTTTTCCCGAGCTGGGTTCTGGTTTTCGGTAATACTAAGAGACTTGCACGTCCTGTGCGCATTGCACGTTTAGTAGTTTGCTTCAACGTCATAAATGATAGATGATCATTTACAATATTAATAAGACTGACCTTTTAATTTCTAATTGAAATCACGTAATTAGTTATAGTTTTAAGGTAAATTTATTTAGTGATGTATCTGCCGGTGTTAACAGAACATAGAGTTACGAAAAAAAATATTTTACTGGTGGGCTTTGTAAAAGCTCGTCTGGTTAAAACCCATTCATCAGATATTCTACCGCAAAACAGCAGTACTTGCTACTGTTGTGTTCCAGTTTGAAGGGTGAGTGAGCCAGTGTAATCACAGGCACAGGGCACATCTTAGTTCCCTAGGTTGGTGGCGCATTGGCAATGTAAGCGATAGTTAACATTTCTTACAATGCCAAATGGGCAATGTACCAAAAAATTTAAAAGCCATATTTTAATTGTTTTTTTTTTTTTTTTCCAATGTCTTTGGGCGTTAGTGACCACTTACCATCAGGTGGCCCATATTCTATAAAAAAAAGCTATATAAATGTTGTTTGTTTGAAAGTTTCTTATGTTTGTCTTAGCCGAGCTGACACACATACTACTAATTGCCTGGAAGTGATTGCTGTGTAGCGATAAGATCGCCAAAATTGTATGCTACTTTTTTTCTGTGTGTAAGTTAGTAAAGTAAGAAATTCTAGTGACAGAATGTATGCGTATGTTTGTTCCTTCTGAATTCGAGCAACAATAAACACTTATGTATAACGTATATTTGTATTAAGTTTGTGATATTCTTACTAAATAAATTTTTAAATATTTCTCAAATTCATGTCATGTCTTAAAAAAATCGTTAACAGCCTTTACTTATGAACATTTAGCAGGTGATTAGTTAAGCAATGCTGTGTCTTCTCCATTCATTTCTTCCATTGTCAAATCAATAATGACAGAAAGAGACAAAAGATTGTTCAATTAAACATCCGCTAACGTTTATAAGTAAAAGCTTATTTAAATGCACGCCCTATGATCTTTGTACTGAAATTGAATGATCAATTTTATTTGTATGAATACCTTCTGCTTTTCTGATTGTTTTGTTATGATACAATGATAATCACATAAGCTAAGTCAAATCTCATAAAGAAACGATTAATTTTATGAAGAACTCTTGTCTGGGCCAAATATTGAGCGAGTCAAAATTGCTGATAATTGATATATTTAAATAAAAAATGACACTCTAAGACTGTTCTGGTTAATATAAATACTGCCTATGTATAAATAATATATATAAAGACAGTATATTTATACATACACAATATGCTTAATATGTTGTAAATTAAATGTGACGCTTGTTTATGCTAGTCAAAGAGAAGATCATAGCTATTATGTACTTAGGCGCATTAGTTTAATATATAATGATTCTTAAGAGATAGACAGAAAAATACAACCTCCCAGGGAAAAATATACTAGTTCGATATTTTAATTAGTCAAAGTAATTTATTGTTCACGTAAATGAGTAAGTAAGTATTGGAAATAATTAGCATAGTTTTTAATAATAGCTTAACTTTAATGTTCGTTCGGTGGTCTATTGTCAGGAACGAATTTCTTTGTGATATTTTTTCGACTTAAAACGTGTTTTCAATGTAGATTTTAATTGATTACTATACTGTATTTTTGTCACACCATAAAGCGCAGTCCTCCTTTATTCAATTATCTCGAATTGAATATTAAAAAACGATATAAATTTAAACGAAATAAAATTTATTAAACCTTTTCGTAGGTAAAAGTAATTAATTCAAATTAAAATATTAAATACCGAAATATTTAAATTAAAAAAATAAACTCATTCAATTTGTTTTTTCAAAATTACACATAACCGCAAAATAACAATAAATATAAGCTAACATTATTATAACTCTGTTCAGAGGATTGCGCAGCGGTGTTTTAGATATTATCCAAGTTAACGATAATTTAGCACAAAGAGTATTATAGTAATTAGGTACAGTTCGAAATCAAAATTAAATTATTCTTTATTCAAGTATTCTCTATTGAATTGTACTGTTACAGGATTCAATTAAATGTAAAGCTTCGGAATATTCTATCGGGAATAATTCAAAATACAAAGAGGTAACCACCAGTTATTTAACCAAGGTGTGTTCACTTAATACAATTCAATTGTTAATTACACTCAAAAACACAGATTTTAATTATCTTTATATCTATTATCGACTTATAAGCTTTATTTATCGATATTTTTTTCAACATTAGAACAGATTAAAAATCATTGATGAAAGTTAAAATTTTGTAATTGTGGTCGTAGAATATTATGCTGTTATGATTATGTGTTAGCCGTTAAGTTAAACGGATTGGATAAGACTTCATCATTCGACGTCATAATACGAGTTAAGATAATGCTGAATTCAAAACAAGATGCGACGGAATAGAATATACATTTTTATCTTTTTCATACCGGTTCCGAGAAACTAGTGACACGCCCACCAAAATGATTTTCGGGTGCAGGGGTGGGGGGAAATGGGGGTCGTATTTCACAATTAAATTTTTCTGGCGCGATCTCAGTGTGTACGCCGAGCTACGCCGCACGCTTGGGGTGAGAGCTAGAGGTGCCCAAACTTTAACAAATTACATTGGGATAGTAGGTTTTTTATAAATATACTTAACCACTTTGAATACCAACAATCTCATTATATTTTTAAGCTTAATTACTTTAAAAATTAACCTAATTACAGCTCTATTAATATGTTATTTAATAGTCATTGTTTTAGGTAGCAACCGGATTACAGTAATTTATAATGTAATGGTCAACAAGCAAATCAACGTATGTCTGTTTAATGATTGTCATATATAGTCTAGCAGAATCAATCACAACAGAGGAGAGTATACAACTTTGGGGAGCGCTGAGCGTCGGTTTAATATCGCAACGGCGACGACACGGCGTCACGTGCGCGCAAAGATACACTAACACAAACGCGCTCATCTGTGTGGGTGACCTGAATCCCATGAAGACTTCGACATGTTATATCCCTCCTTCATTATAAATATGTTGAAAGAAATCACCGAATTCTTAGTATTTCGTTTTGTCATTAATAATAATTATATTATTTTGTTGCAATTTAAATTATAAAAAAATATGCATTTCTTTCAAACCAAATTACTGAAATGACTGACTGAATTGCCAATGCTAAAAAGGGTTTTGATAATTATTTAAGTTATCGTCGTTTTATATTATATTAATACATGCTACATTATGCGTCATATATAGATCAAAAATTCAACTCCAGCCGAGCACTTAAGTTTCCACATGCTGACGAAGGAAAATTTAGAGAAGACCTTCGCATATTTGATAAAAATCTATTATATCTTCAACCCACCAACCCATATTGAAGTATAGTAAAGTAGAGAGTTGAAATTAGCTAATAATAGCTTAGGAATATTATTTTCTGTATAGCGTTAACAATTACAAGGGAAATTTAAAAAATCGCGTTGCATATAGTAGCATCATGTGAATTTCCGAGTGCTGTGCTAAGGCCCTCTTTTTAAGGAGAAGGTTTGGAGCTTATTCCACCACGCTGCTCCAATGCGGATTGGTGAGTGGAAAATGGATTGAATACACATGTGACAGAATTTCAGTGAAATTTGACACATCCAGGATGTTTTCATTCACCGTCAAACACGAGATGAATTATAATCACAAATTAAGCAAATGGAATTCAGTGGTGCTTGACCGGGTTTGAACCCACGATCATCGGTTAACGCATGCTTTGCATATCATTCTATATAAGAAATAATGCTTAACATAGCCTATTCCGGCGTATACAACTACAACTTTGATTTTCTCAGTGATATAATCGCTTAGTAAAGTGAACCAAAACACTTTCAGACGTATTTGATTCCTATTAATCGGATTTTAATAAAAATGAAACAAATTGCATTACCTATTTAATTTAATTTAAAGCTTAAACCGAAAAGGTTATGGTTTAAATTTCTCCGCACACTTATAAAGGGGTAATATAATTTATTACTGTTGGTACAAAAATGGGGATACTTTAATGTAACAGGTGCCTTCATGCTGTGCGGTTCGAATTATTAGAAGATTAAAGATAAAAACAATCTTTGACATAAACTCTTTATACAGTAAAGTTACCGTATGTTACGAATCACTTTATTTTGATAAATGTATACTTATTTATTTATTTATTTATTTATTTATTTTTTATTATTTATTTATTTATTTATTTACTT
Organism: Nymphalis polychloros; assembly: GCA_905220585.2. Lineage (NCBI taxonomy): Eukaryota > Metazoa > Arthropoda > Insecta > Lepidoptera > Nymphalidae > Nymphalis > Nymphalis polychloros. The sequence continues at coordinate 14,321,894 of HG992241.1, read as the reverse complement.
ATTTATTTATTTATTTATTTATTTATTTATTTATTTATTTATTTATTTATTTATTTATTTATTTATTTATTTATTTATTTATTTATTTATTTATTTATTTATTTATTTATTTATATATTTATTCTTTATTGCATACAATTTACGAATACATAACGAATACAAAAATCAAGTATTACATATTACAGTATGCAAAGGCGGCCTTATCACTTACAGTGACCTCTTCCAGGCAACCTCTATAATAAAAACGTATGTTGTTGTTAGCCAGGAGAATTGATCGGTCGTAGTGTGCGAACAATTTATCCATAAATTTATTAAATATTTACAAACTAAATAAAATATATAACATAAAGACATACGTAGTCTTATATATTAATATATATATACATACCTATACACTTATACATATATATAAATATATATATACTTATATAGTAAATACATACTCAAATAGTTATATGGATAAATAATAATTATGTAAACGACTCTTAAAAATATGAACGGATTTAGCTTTATTGTCTTGCTCCGAGCGCAGATTGATTGGTTTATGAGATTGATGGGTGAACTTATATACAGTTAAGGTTATTGTTAAGCAAATATCGTTACTATATATTAGTATATGTGTAGTGTGCGTTAAGTCGCACCTCAATCTAAAATTCCAATACAGTATTAACTTATAGCTCTGTAGTATTATAAGCTTTAGCTAGCAACCGTTACTCGGAGGGATAAAATCATTATTTTATCCCTCCCATTTGTAACAATAAGACAAAAACATTCCTTAACCGTTCTATTCGAACGTACTTCATGTTAAAGCATCGTACAGAGAGCTTTGCTTATTTCGTATTCAAATAACTCGTAATATTTAAAAAAAAACAACTATCTTCAAATTGATAAGTGTCAGAAAATCGGTCAATTGTTAAGTGTCGGTGAAGTCAGTTCCGAGTTAAACAATATACAGGAGCTTCTACCATCTTTATGATTGATGATAGAAAAATAAGCGTATTATTTTCATTTAATTAAAATATTTATTTATAATTATTAGATAACTTAGTGTATAACTGTGATTCTTGTAAATACATTTAATTTAATCTTGTAAAATAATTATTCGAATGTGCAGTTACGAGTGTAATAAAGTATAATAATTTTGTATTATATATTACATAGTTACAGTTTAAAAGAAACTACTTAAGTATTAAAGCGAGTAAAATAATTGCCACGCTTATTTAAATGTGTGACATTTCAAATAATCATATTTAAATGTACGAAATAGTATATTTTTTATTGTATAGGTAGGCGGACTAGCCTATGGGCCTGATGGTAAGTAGTCACCAACGCCAATAGACAATGGCATTGTAAGAAATGTTAACCATCGCTTACTGCTGTTTTGCGGTAGAATATCTGATGAAAGGGTGGTACCTACCCAGACGAGCTTGCACAAATCCCTACCACAGATTTAACCGAGTAAATTAAACGTATTTTGTCCACAGCGTAGATAAATATGTAAATTTGTTTTTTTCTTTTATCAGTTTTTTATATTTCTGTGTTTTTTTCAATTACAAAATGTTTTGATAATTACTCGAAATAACTTTAAATACAACTTTTCGATTACGAGATGTTATACGTCATAAATTATTAATATTTACGAGTTTCATTGTATTTATAAATAATAAGTTCTGTAGAGTTAACACATTGGCTCCATCTCTTATCAGATAACCAAAGGCAAACCGGGCTACCATGCAAAAATATGAAGCGAACAAACGATCCAAATATTCGTCTCTTATTTCAAAGTTGCCCTTTTGTCGATGAAAACCGACAGTGACGAGTAATGGTGCAAAAACCTGTATTAAAAATATTACAGCTCGTGGTTACTACTGGTGACATGAAGAACTGGTTGTTTTTTTCTGGGATATGGTGCTATTATTCTTGCCACCATTTCATGGTTTCAAGTTTTAAACATTACCTATTTATATTTTTTATTTGGTATCTCATATTTACTTAAGGCCTCAATTAAAATAATTCTTACGTAAAGTATGTAAAGTAATTTAAGTATTTTCAAAATAATGTTAATTTAAGAAGATTTATTTTTTATTTATACTTTATTGTACACAACAACAGATTTTTCTTACAAAAACTTAGCCTAAATAAAAGTAGCATACAATTTTGGCGACCTTATCGCTACATAGCGATCTCTTCCAGGTAACCAACGCTGTAAGGAATAACCCATACGATATGAGATAGGTGGTGCAGTAATAATATTTATTATTGATTTATGATTGATATGTATTATTTATTATTTTGAGAAATAATTAATAATATATATAAATCACTTTTATTAAGAAATGATTTAATTATATCGCATTATAATATATATCTATAATAAACATCCGAAATATGAGTCAAATGCAATAGGCATGTAAAATTTATTCAACGCATCGAAAAAATAAAATATTGCACGCTATGAGCATTGATCATAATAAAAAGTGCCATAGGATTTCGGAAATGGAATTGTAGGAATTTTAAGGTAGCGCTATGGGAATTTACCGAAAGCACGTATGTTACTCTCGATGTGTTCGCCATACGTATTTTGACAGGCAATTAATAACGAGCAAGTGCGTCGAACGTGACCGAGAATTTATCATCAATAATACGAATTAGTGTCACTTGTTTTGTTACTACCCCTAGTTTGACCCTTCACGTGTGACGTCACGAGTTTAATTCGAGATAATCCGTTTTTCGACTTGTGTAGATTTAAGTCTTTGTTTAATTTTCAAGTGTCATTTTTCGCTTACACATTGCAACAATTTTCTTTCTTAGTATGATTAAAATAAATAATATTTTTAGCAATAATTTTTCTAATGTTATTTGAATCTCTTATTTTCCGTTGTTTGTTATATTTTTTTTTAAAAGTTAATAAAGTTACGGTAAACGTTGCTAAGAAAATCCTGAAAACGCTGTTCATTTTAACATAGAGTAGCGTATTCACCTCCTTTGTTGAATTTAAAGATAAGACTCAGTCTAAAGTATGTTTTAAATCTTATAAACAGTTAGTAAGTAGGTATTATATAAAATTATAACGCAATATGGTAAAAATAATAAAAAACAAATATGTGATATGTAAATAATATAATATAGCTATCACGAAGAATTTAATTAACTCTGTAAAAATAGAAATAATAGAGATCAACTAACCTGTACGAAAATATTTCACAATAAAACATACTGGCTATAAATACGAAATGAAAATTCAGTTTGGGTAGCCATTCTAAAACTATTTAGTCTATTTAGTTTTGCTAAAATTTTATTGGAAATCACAATGAAATTACTGTAATCCCTACATGTGCGAAAGCATCCAAGCCAGTGTTGTGATCTGATGTCACGCTGTCCTTTTTAATCCGATTATGCGCATCTGTTGAAGATACATTTCAAATTATCCCGATACACATACTGTTAAAATAATCTTTATTACAATGCATTAAGAGTGTCTAGCATAATTATAGAACTCATAAACTGTTATTTAGAATATGTCGTTTAAAGTATTTAATCATATTATGTATAAATTAATTCGCTTTAGACTGAAGATACACAATATCTAAGTAGATACATATTTTTATTATGTTTGGAGATTTATTGAATTTTTAATAATTTTAAACAACATATTTTATTTTATTTCGAACGGTAAATCAATTTTTCAAGAAAAATGAAGTAGATTCAATTATAAATTTTTTGTATTGTTTTCTATGGTGTACCGAAAAAAGATCTATGAAATTTATTCGACACATAAACGTAAGCCAATTTTATTAAAATATTTCCTGAGCCTTCCTTTTAGTTGATAGGATTGAGAGATTTATTCCTCCTCAATCCTTTTTTTTATCGCTGGAAAAACGCATTACCAGTTTCCCCCACGGGAACAGTGGGGGGTATGTGGGGCTCGTCGTATGTCTAGGGCGCCGAGTACGCCCCGGTCATCGGAATACCTACTAAAAAAGTAGCGGTACCCTTCCCGTCTTAACGGGAGCGCCACGGGATCGCTTACGCATTCTACCGTGACGCTCCGATTCCTCCTCAATCCTCCGCCAACCTCATCTAGTTGGATCTCGTCACCTTTTTCAGGTCATCGTGCTGGTTGAAAGTCATTCTACGCTGCGGTTGCCTCTCCGCTTTTTCCATTTATGAATGCCACTGTGAAGTTCCGATGACTGGCCTGGATAATCAGGTCTTCAATGCCTTGAGCGTGCCTTAATGTTAAGAGAACACCATAAATTCCACCTTGGCTCTTCTATGGTGGAGAACTGTTGAGCCTACAGCCATTTTTTATGCTTCATTTAATACTAGAACAGTACTTAATAGTATTAAAAGCATAAAATATAATTTTCTAAAAATATTGGTTTTCTTCCTTAAAATACCTGCAATATTTTCGAGAAGCTGTTTTAAAATGTTTACGCTGGAAATTGCGAACGTAATGCAATTATGTCAGTCAGAGTCAGAGTCAGTCGTAAGAAGCAGAAGTCTTATTACTCTTTCCCTATTTAAAAATCTTAACATATAGTTTAAATTGACTTTTATACACTGACTTTGATACACTGTGTATTTCAAGTGAAACGGTTAATTTTTGTATGGTTTTGCCTACTACAAAATTAATTTTTACAGTTAAAAGCTTTTAATATTAATTTTCTTAATTAGTATATCTCAAATAGTTATTTGATTTAAACAAAAAGACTCAAGGATTGTCATTAATAACCGTTCACTCTATAGAAACTCGTGCACAATTTTGGTTTCTTAAGCTATCGACGCATTGGTCTAGCGGCGTTCACGTATTTTACTCTATTAGTCATCCGTTGATTCTTGGTTCAAACCCCAATAATTCCATTTAGACCGCAATATATTATATTTTCTAAATTATTTGTCGTTTAATTTAACCATATAAATGAAGTACGAGTATTGCCAAGCGACACGAGATGGAGCTGACAGCATAGTTTGCAAAAATGCAAGAAAAACTATCACTTGCAATGTTTTGTATCCTTCGAAGAATAATGAGGATCTAACAAATGATTACAAAAAATCATGGATGTGAAAGTGCACAGGGACTCAGCCACGACATCTAAATAAAGGCAATACGCCTGTCCGCAATGCAAGTATAGACAACATAAATCTGCGTAGGGGCGGCTCATCCTTAGTTACTGGTTCGCCTGATAAAGAATTAATTAAATCCAACGTGATGGACTCCTCAGATTTACTCGAAGTCAAATCCATAATATTTACGAAGATTGTTAGTCTTCAGACTGAATTTAAATCGCTTATGTTACCTTTTGAAAATGAAGTAAAAGCGTTAAGACTGAAGATGATAAGGAAATGAAATGAATGTAAATGAAAGTTTGAACTTTTGCAACGCCAAATTTGATGATTTAAATACTCGATTATTACACTGTGTATATGTGAACTGGTTCATCGTGTGGCAAAAGCCAAGGATGCTGGTGATCAGGTGGACATCGTGTATACTTCTCTAAGGCTTTCGAAAAATATCTCATAACATTTTATTGAATAAATTGGAGCAAATTGGTATACATGTCGACCTACTTCGGTGGTTTCCTCTTATCTTCACAACAGAAGTCCGGCAGTGACGATAAAGGGCTTTTGATCATCATTTGTAACTGTTTCATATGGTGTTCCACAGGACTCTCACCTTGACCCCTTGCTATTTCATATTTTTATTAATTATATTCGTAAAATCTTTGAGCATTCGTCAGTACTATTATTAAGCAAATATTGTAGAGTGAATCTTCTTGCCCTTATTGTAAAAAAATATACTATTATCTCTTTCTCACGTAAATAAACAACGATTAATTATGGTTATAGACTAAAAGAGGAAATTGTTAACCGCGTTACTGAGGTGAGGGACCTGGGTATTTATCTGGGTAATAAATTAACGTTTAATTTTCACAAACACCATATTGTTGCTAGGGCCTATCGAATGCTTGGCTTTATATTGAGAGTTGGTAATGAATTCAAAAAATATTATACTCTCACTATTTTGTACAATAGCTTAGTACCCTCCTTATTGGAATTTGGTTCGCCCAATTGGAACCCTCAATATAAAGTACACATAAATTCTCTCGAAAAGGTGCAAATTAAATTTATGAAACATGTAAAATATAAGTTTCATAATTCTAGTCAAAGTCCGCCTAAAATCAGACTATTAGACGCTCGCCGTTTGTTCAGAGATCAAATGTTTCTTTTTAAGCTGGTAAACAATGTTATTGATAGTCCTTATTTATAAGTTTGTTTAAAATTTAATGTTCCTAAATTTTGTAAGCGTAAACATGCGCTTTTTGATTTGCCCCATTCAAAATCTAAATATGCCAAAAATAATATCATTCATCGATCGTGTAAAGTGTATTATGAAATATTTAGAAATATATTTTCATGTTCCCTACTAAATTTAAAAAATAATATTATATAAGTATTGAATGCGTGAATTCTATCTGTTTTTTTTTGTTTTTAATTTGTTTTTTTTAATATTACTTTTTTTTTTGTTTTGTATTTAAACATTTTTTTAAGAAACTTAGATAATTGTTTAATTTTCTATTTATAATCATTTTTGTCTTTGTTATAATAATTTGCTCTCTGCTTCTTATTTGGATTGTATATTAGTGGAAACTTGATTGGTTTATGTATTATTTTATTGTTTTTTATTGTATTTATAGCTGAACTATTTGTTTCCCGAAAAATAAATAAATAAAATGTGATAGAACGCTGTTAGCTCGAGCTTTTTATAAGCAAAATTGTGTTTAACATATCTCCGTTTTAAACACTTTATAATTAGACTAAAGAATTCCTTGATAAGGTAATTTATATTAAGCTTATAAATTTATATTAGTTATGTACTTTAATAAAATGTAGCAAATTTTGCATCCATGTAGCAAAAGCGTTTTTAATTTAAGACTAAATAAACTGAAATAATGTTAATACACTTTAAGTGATCTCCATTCTTTTCGGCACGTGTTATGACGTATATATCTTTGCTATTCAGCGCAAAATATTCAGCAAACGTCTCGTATGATAGAGAAAACACTTACATGGGTCAAAAATTATGAAGGTTTCCACCCACTCATCAGATATTCTACAGCAAAACAGCAGTACTTGCTATTGTTGTGTTCCGGTATGAAGTGTGATTGAGCCGGAGTAATTACAGGCAAAAGGGACAAAACATCTTAGTTCCCAAGGTTGGTGGCGCATTGGCGATGTCAGCATTGGTTAACATTTCTTACGATGTTTATTGTCTATGGGCGTTGGTGACCATTTACCATCAGGTGGCCCATATGATCGTCCTCTTTCCTGTACAATAAAAAAAAATCTATCTATATTCTATACATATATAATCACTTGTCCTGACGTAATCATCAACGCACAGCTCAAACCACAGGAGTTGATATATTTTATGACGTAAGCACCAAGGGGTAAAATAATGGAGGAATGGTTATATGGAAACCTGTCATTTTCAAAGTTAGAATCATGAAATTTCATTTTTTTTTGTTGTAAGAGGTGTGGCATACGGCAACTGGCTCACCTGATGGAAAGTGACTACCACCGCCCATGGACATCTGCAACATTCGAGGAGTTGCAGGTGCGTTGAATAAATAAATATTTTACATCGCTTAAGCTTCACCTCAACATGACCGACAATTTCTACAGATTTATTTGAGTATGTGCTCGAGGAGAGTTAGTTATCATTTTAAGAAAACCATCCATCAGAATATTCATTCGAATTTCAAAGAATGTATTTCCCTCTTAAAGTGTGCTTCCTCATGACAATAAGTCAAAATATATTTAATTAATCAAAGTATGCACCGTTGTTATCTATGCACTTTTGCTATCTCATAGGTAGTTCATTGATCCCTTTACTAAAAAAAACCATGGGGGCGAGAATCAATAAACTCTTTGAAGGCGGTTTGGACTGCCGCATCGAATTTGAATGTTTTTCCTTGTAAGAAGTTGTCCAAATTCCGGAAAAAATGGTAACCTGTAGTATGGAGCAAGGTCGAGTACGGTGGATGTCGCAGAAATTCCAGTTGTAGCTCATCTAACTTAGTGGTTATTTGTTGTGCAGTGGTCTTGCGTTGTCGTGAAGCAGCAGTGGCCTAGAGCGATTGACTAATCTCGGTTGTTTAGCAGCTAGTTCTTTCATCATGGTTTGCAGTTGCTGACAATAGATATCTGCCGTAATCGTTTGGCCAGATTTTAGAAAGCTGTAGTGAACGACACCGGCTCTAGTCCACCAAACACTCACAAGTAACTTTTTCTGAGTCAATTTTCGTTTAGGGCAGGATTTGGCTGGGTCTCCAGGGTTCAGCCATTGCGACGAGCGCTTCCGATTATCGTACAGTATCCACTTTTTATCACTAGTAATGATTCGATTTAAAATCTCTTCATTATTGTGTCGGTTGAGCAAAGTAACACAGCAGTCGACGCGTGTTTGCAAGTTCGATTCACTCAATTCATGAGGTACACATCGTTCAAGTTTTTTTACTTTCCCGATTCGCTTCAAGTGGATTAATACAGTTTTATTACTTACCCCGAAGCCTGCAGCTATCTCTGAAGTGCTTTGTGATGGATCCACTTCCACAATAGCCTTTAATTCTTCATTTTTCACTTTAGTCTCCGGCCGTCCACGGGGTTGGTTCTGAAGGTCGAAATTTCCAGAACGAAAACGTTGAAACCAAAAACGTACCGTGCTTTCTTTTGCGACACCAGCGCCGTACACATCATTAATCCTTCGAGCTGTTTCTGCAGCACTGGTGCCACGGTAGAACTCGTTCTCGTAAATATACCGATATTTCATGTTTTCCATTGTGCGGTAATAAAATAATGAGAAAAAAAAAACAAATGAATGACTGTTTTCAAAACTCAAATGTACCAGCTAAATGAATTTGTAGCGACATCTATCTCGCCACATACGAAAACTAAAAAACTGACGTATCCTACATCGCGATATTAAAGTTATCCGAGCGATTGAAGATATATACAAGAACCCGACAACAACCGTTGGGCGGTAGCCCACCAGACTAACACCCGTCTGGTCGGAGGATCCTCCCTTTTCAATGGTGGTTGAGGAACTTTACATCCGGTTCCTCCCTATCTCCAAACTGGTGACCCCGACGTGATCGTCAGCGCAGCCTTCGCAAAAACTACGTCATCGTGACGTCATCATCACTTCCTCAAGCTTTCGAGCAGCGAGTCATACAGCCAGCCAGCATCCACGACTACTACGGGTATCCTGACCACCAGCATGCAGCGGACGCGCATTCCTGGTCATCACCCACAGTCTTCTCAGCGACCTTGGCACAGCACACTGCACTTCGGCCGGTCAGCAAGCAGAGACGCACTTCTCTCCTGGTCGACGCAGCAGCCAGCCACTACGCAGCACTGCACCACTCCGACTCACTGGAGCCTTTGCAGCATCACCCCGACTCACTGGGGCATCACCGCAGACAGTTCCGACTCACCGTGAACTATGCGGCATCTGGTTCCGACTCACTGGAACATTCCACTGGCCCCGGCAAACATCACAAGATATATGGACGACTCAACCTGCTATCGACCTCCGGTCTCGGAGGGGAGGGATGTAGCGACATCTATCTCGCCACATACGAAAAACTAAAAACTGACGTACCCTACATCGCGATATTAAAGTTATCCGAGCGATTGAACATATATACAAGAACCCGACAACAACCGTGGGGCGGTAGCCCACCAGACAAAACAACCGTCTGGTCGGAGGATCCTCCCTTTACAATGCTCAACACCAAAAATTTATAAATTTGAATTTGGAATTCTTAACCAAAGATGAGATATTTTAGATCCAATTGGTCAGTGCGACAAAACGCTAATGTCATATGTAAGGACCTAATATAAATAAAGCTTTAATGACTTAAATAGTTTTGTTTAATCTGGGTATTTTAGAATAATAACATATTTGTTAACTTGGTCATTTATAGCATTAACTATATTTAACGGCATGGATATACGACTCGTAGATTGGAAGACATTTTTGTTCATTTCGGTCACTATGTTCCCAGTAAGTTCACTGAAGATTATTAAAATAATAATCATCAATCTAAAATTTTAAAAAAACACTCCCTAATATGTAAATTTTCTTGACCAGAATGACATTTCATCTTGACATAAAATCACAGACTTCCATGGAACTATTTATCTTTTACTTATAATTATGCGCGCGCGAAGCCGGGGGCAATAGCTCTAGTATTTAATAAACGGAGAATAAAGTAATGTCAGTATAGATTTCACGTATACTGGAAGTTGTACATCGGATGGTAGTTTAGCGTCTTGAAATTGATTAATTGTATATTTATCAATCAATCAACAGCCAATCGTAGTCCACTGCTGAACATAGGCCTCTCCCAAAGTGCGCCAAAGGTCCCGGTCCTCCGCCTTCCGCATCCAGTCGGTGCCCGCCACCTTCATAAGGTCATCGGTCCACCTGGCTGGAGGGCGCCCTACGCTGCGTTTGCCGATTCGCGGTCTCCACTCTAGGACTCATCTGCTCCAACGGCCATCGGTCCTACGACATACGTGACCAGCCCACTGCCACTTCAGCCTGCTAATTTTGCAAGCTATATCGGTGACTCCGGTTCTTTTCCGGATAATCTCATTTCTGATCTTATCCTTCAAAGATACTCCGAGCATAGCTCGCTCCATAGCACGCTGAGCGACTTTGAATTTGTGGACTAGTCCCGCAGTTAGTGTCCACGTTTCGGCACCGTATGTCATGGCAGGTAAGACGCATTGGTTGAAGACTTTCGTCTTCAAACATTGCGGTATAGACGACGTGAGGACTTGACGAAGGTTGCCAAATGCTGCCCATCCCAAGCGAATTCTTCGATCGGCTTCCTTCTCGAAGTTGTTCCTACCGACTTGTATGACCTGTCCTAGGTAGGTATATTCACTAACAACTTCGAGAGGTTTCCCTTCGACGTATGTTGGTATATTTATAAAACAGTAAATTTTATTTGACTTTGATATTTCTAAAGAATCATTATCTATTCAGGATTGCGGCTATTGATATTTAATTTAAATACATTTAAACGTACACCAATGGGAAAATTTACATACGAGATTGATTCGATCGGTAGTATGCCGATGAAATTCAGGTGATGTGTGATTTTCCTGGAATGTGTTGGATTTGGAACAATGCGGTTTTGTCCGAAAATTGAAGTCAACGTTAAATTGAGTGTAATTTCGTCCCAACCAAATGATTTATTTTCTTTCATTCAATTTAAAATTACAATGAATATTTAAGGTGGTGTTTGTTAAGGTGCATAGTATATTTATAATTAATTTTCGATTGCAGGATTTATGTTCAATTAAATTACTTTTATTTCTATTGCTTTGTTGCGAATTCACCATTGCATTAGGCGTAATCCATTGTTTGTTGTTAATAAACACTTATGCGTTACTTTGTAATACGTCATTTCAATTGACCATGCGAGAAACATAGATTTTTAACGTTAATGTCGCAAACAATCAATGACTGATATTATGACTCGCTTGAAATGTTTGTTTCGCTTGAAAAGTAACATGGAGGAATTTTGAAAGACACGCATTTACACAGCATGGAATTTACCTACTCAGCAAATACTTAAGAAAAAATACATTCTCTATATTTGAAGAACGCTGCATGCTGTTATTTACGTATGCTTCCGATTACCCTTCGTGGTCCAACATAATTTATACGTATCGCAGTGGATGGAATAATACATAATTAGTATCGGAGTGCCTGCGAGGGACTAAATTAGTTGGAAAACGAAGATTCATCAGCCGCTTCTAACTATATTTGGAGGAATATCAATAATACGTAATCGAGATTTTGATTTTACAAAAGAAAGAACCTATAATCTTCATTCACTAAACTTTATCTCGCACTGTGCAAATTGTTAACACAATTAAAAATTACAGCATCGATTAAGTTTCTCAATACAACATTCGACAGAGAACTCCCCAGAGAGTAATCATGCAACATAAATGACCTACGTATATGAGAGTTCAGCTTCAAGCAGATCCAACAACAGTAACATTTTCAAGACCCCACGTCAATATGTGAGACCACGAAAGCTCTCTCTTCATTGAAGATAAGACAGGTATTCATGCAGAATACAACTAAGAAACTATTTGATAAAAATCGAATTCTTCTCCATTTCCTTTCATTCCACATCGAATGATTTGCTCGGTGTATCTGTATTCTGTAAAATAGCTTTTAATTACTTATCTATTTATTTCATATCACACTAGCTAGTAATATATAAGTACGTAACAAATATCGTTTTGTAGAAACTATATTATACTTCTGTCATTTACGCAGTATATGCAAATTGTATTATAAAAGAAGCATTTTTTTTTAAAAGACCTTTTTCTTTCCAGTTGCTGTCTAGACGAGTTAGCTGCTTTATCGATAAGGCATATTATGCTATTCTGTACAGTGTACTTTATCTAAGTTTTTGTAAGTACACAACGAACGCGGAGCGGCGTGGTATCGCTGGAAAATAAAAATCACGATTAACTCGGCCATCATTTTTTTGTTATAGATAATGTATATAAATCTTAAGTGAGATATGCTATAGTGTCAGTAAGTATCTTACTGTTTTATGAATCAAGCCTTGTTGATGAAATACTTTTACTTACCAAACTCACATAATCGAATTTCCTTTATGATTTTTAATTATTTACCACTTTAAATATCTGTGGAGGACAAAGGCGGGGTCTTGTCGAAATAAAAAAATGGCGGTTCGTTATCGTCAGTATCATTAAAATTTTGACTTTCCTTCCGCATTGTATGACCATTTAATATATTCCATTAAGCAAAATTTAAAAAAAAGACGGTAAAAATATAAACCGCTCATGATTATGAATGAGTATAAAAAGCGAATAGCGTAAATTTTCATTTTATTAACGTGGACTCATTTAATTTAGTTTCAATAAAATTAACGCTAGGGATTAATAAAATGGTAATGAGCTGCTGGGTGCCCGCGACGATGAAGGCGTAATTTATTAAAATCACAAGCGTCATATAAATTGAAGGATTTTGTGAGAATAAAGTTTCCTTTTCATCACGAGAAGTGCTCAGGAGTTTATTCGAAGCGTAGAGCGCCTGCGCAGTGAGAATGATTTTTAAACTACTGCAACCGAGATTTAAATGAAACAAAGAAAGAAAATTTTATTGGCATCAACACATATTGCAGACAAATTATACGGCGAACGAATAAAGCAAAACGTAAAAACCGAAGGAAAAGTAATACAAAAGAGAGCACACTCAATAATTGAATTACTAGAGCTAAATGTAAAAACTTCAACATTTTTTTGTATTCAACATAATTGTATGACCTTCCTTGTAAACGTTAGTAGCAGTTTAGTTAAACATTGCTTTCTTTCTTTCTATCGTTCTTGATTTGACATTTGAAAGAAGATGACACAACATTGTTTTACTAATCACAACCGCCCACTAAACTACGTTTATAACTTAGGCTGTTATTGATTATTGATGTGAATTTAAGACGTTTAAGCATCTAAATGTCATTTAGACACGATAAAATAGCCAATTGTACATTTTTTTATAGAGTAGGTAGGCGGACGAGCACCTGGGCCACCTGGATTGGTGGTTGGCATTGAAAGAAATTTTAACTATCACAAACATTACCAATGCGCAACTAACCTTAAAACTAAGATGTTATGTCCCTTGTGCCTGTAATTACAATGGCTCACTCACCCTTCAAACCGGAACATAAGTATACCAAGTACTGCTGTTTTGCGGTAGAATATCTGATGAGTGTGTGGTACCTACCCAGACGAATTTGTACAAAACCCTACCAGCAAAACATCAGAGAAAAATATATGGAACTTGGAAACCGGCTCCAATAGAACAAAATTTAAATCACCACGTCATCAAGTTATGTAACCTCTTAATTTTTTGTCTCGTTAAGAATTAACTAGTAGTATTCGGATAAGAAAAATATATGTATTAATTTTATTAACGAGCGTTTTGTTATGTTTTTATTAATTTCATTCGATATTTAGAGTCTTTTTTTTCTTTGATTAAATTCCTAAAACAACAATCAATTTCGAGGTATCAATTTTCAATTAATGCATTTTCGATAGCAGAGCGTCGCTTAACGGTCACGTTTTTTACCAAATGACGTATCAGTTGAAGTAAAATTAATTTTCTCGAAATAACAAACGAGTATATTTACAAACGTTTTCATCGTAACTTTAATCTGTAGATATGCCTGTAATTATTTCAAATTCTTAATAGATTTTCACGGGATAATACTTCAACACGGTAGATAAGCGTCATATTAGCTTAAACTACATAGCTTAATTAGAAGCTCATCTTGAGAACGATAACAAGGAGCGAAGGATTCAATATACAAATAGCACTTAATGTACGAGTAAGGGGTAGGTAATGTATTAAATTACCACTTCTCTACGCCAGTACTCCTTAGTACATTACATAGTACCCTTAATTTACATGGCGCGTTGATGCCCCAGTGGTTAAGACACGAATGCATTGGAGAGGTGGCCTTGAACAGCAGTGGATAGTTTACTCGATGTAACTTTTTTATGATATATGTTTTTTTTAAATAAATAATTGGGCAGACTGACTGCCACGTTAGTCTAGTGGCTAGATATAAAGGCACAGACCCGGTGGTGGTGGGTTCAATTCCCAAATGATATATAACATATTATAGTGCACAAGTGTGTGCGCAAGCACAGGTCTCTATTTCCTCACTCCTCACTTTCATAATACGATGTGACGGCAATCCACCACGACCGGAAAGAGTTCAGGCGCAGGCCCAACGTCTTTACGTGCTTTCGGAGGCACGGGAGAGTACACACTTCTAACTTCCAGACTCCGGGCTGCTACTGTTTACGGATACCCATCTACTTTCTAATTTTTGTCTTTGTTTTTTGTGTTTTTGTCATTGTTATCAATATTTTAAATATGACCTACTTAGACCTACATTGGCAATCTCGTCTGTGTAGGTATTACCCGTATATGACGTATTTTATCGGCAAAAGGTTGGAAGGTGGGTGAGCCAGTGTATTTTTTTTTTTATTTTTTATTTTATAGGTTAGTGGACGAGCATGTGGGCCACCTGATGGTAAGTGGTCACCAACGCCCATAGACAGTGGTTTGTATATTTCTTAAAAAAAAAACAACATCACCACTGCGCCACCAACCTTGGGAACTAAGATATTATGTCCCTTGTGCTTGTAATTACACTGGCTCACTCACCCTTCAAAGCGGAACACAACAACACAAAGTACTGCTGTTTTGCGGTAGAATATCTAATGAGTGGGTGGTACCTACCCAGACGAGCTTGCACAAAGACTCTACCACCGAGTAGATAAAGGAGTAGGTAAAAACAGTCACAAGGAACCTAACATCTTAGTTCCCAGCGTTCGAAGTATGTTTAATTTTAGTTACTTTCAGTGCTAATTCGATGGCCGGTGAGGATCATCTATAATAAGGTGGCCCATTTATTATGAAGGCCTATGAATTATTGTATTTTTTTTTGTTTGTGTATTTCAACAAACGAATCATAACCAAATATAAGCAATAGTTAACGAATGCAGAGAGTAAACGCAGTACATTCCCACATTTCGTTTACGCTATAAATAATTCATACAGTTTTATATGACAGTGTTAGCCAAGATTGGCAGTAGTTAATCCGCAGCTATTACCCGCCCATTACGTAGTCATATTTTATATCATACAGCAACCATAAAGTCTCGGTTGCCGTCGACCCAGGCTTTAAAACTTACGTTCAAAAATTCTTCCATATTAACTGTGCCATTTTGAGCCCTATGATAAGTATAACAGCTCAATTATAAATAATTTTATTAAAATAATATTACAAGCGAAATTGCACTCTATGAATATATTTTTAAAGTCTGTTTTGAATGTCACGTTTGATTGGTATGGTTGTTAGGTGCGAGCGTGGTGGCGGGTGGAGTAGGGTTACCAAGTTAGCAGAATATTATGGACTGTTCCCAATCAATAATTCAAATATATTATTAGTAATATAATTATTATGTTATGTATGCCTACATAACATCATAAATGCGTGATAGTGTATATAAATATAACATAGTCATTTCAGTCATAAAGTACATATTCATTTTTAAACCATGGTAAATAGATAAAAATATACAAGTAATCAACTGTTACTGTTTAATGTGAACCTTGATTTATATTAAAACATCTTAAACTTTATCGTATTAAATATATTTTTAATTAATAAATGTAATTGCAAGATTCTGTCTAACACATTTCATTAATTTAAAACAATATGAAGCAAATTATTCTATACTGATAATATAAATGTAAAAGTCTGTCTGAAATGAAGAATTGTTGTTAGTATCATATACTGCTTATTCCTAAAGACTTTAATTGTGAAAGAATTTTTTTATTTAATTATGACTACTATAATATTGTCTTACAATCATTTCAATCACAACTTGAAATTTAAGCCCGTTTTTTGAAGTGAAAACTTCTTTAGCGGCGTTGTGCATTTTTTTGTGATGGGTAAAAAATGTTAAACTCGCGTTAGATCACGTGACCCTGATTGAAAATTCGTAAGATGGATTTTGAAGTGTTAAATTTTTAATGTAATATAAATTATCACGTTTGTGTACGATAGCGCAATAAATGAATATTGTTTTTTATCACATAAATGATAGTACTTTTATACTGATAATCAAAGCAATTCGAGCAAAAATTTTCCCTAGTCATTCCAAAATATCAAAAATGCACAACGTTAATATTAAAATTTTCACTTCTGCCGGCACTCCCGGAGTGCAACCTGTTGTTTTTTTATCGTATAATTACGACAGCTTTGTCTTTGAGTTATATGTATTACAATATAAGCGTTTTATGTTTTATTCTGCCTGAGCGAAGCTGGGACGCGTATCATATTGTTTATAAAGTAGCAATAACTATAATACATCTGGTATCTGATAAACTTTCTATAGTTTTTGTCAATTGAAATTTGAATATAGTGTTTTATATGATGCTATTCGTTATTGTTTTATCATTTTGGTTATGATTACTTGATTATGTCTCTGTCTGTTTGTATGTAAGCCAATGATGACGTTATTGAAGTTTCTATATGTAACGTTTTTGTTACAAAAATGAATTTGGTTTCGGTCGACTATTCAGAGTTGATTTGCTTTAAAAAAAAATTTAATAAGCAATTTGTATGATTTTTAAGTGGAAGTATACGCTCTTAGGTATGAGGTATAATTTATTAATTTTATTTAATGTTAGAAAAATGTCTGCAATATATATAAATTTTATTTATAATAATTTTGACTTTTCAGATAGCTCATCATAAGGATATTTGTTCTGTAAATATCCACAAAATGGTTATTTGACAGCATCCCTACCGCCGCGTGTCGCCGTCGGCGTGACGCACGTCCTTAAGCCAGCGCATACGTCGAGCGCCACTAAACGTCAAACGGCGATTGATAATTCGACTGCACCCCGTGTTTGCCGGCTTTATTGCCCTGGGATGTAACCATTGTTGGCTCCAATAAACCTTCAATAAATAGTGTCACCCGTTTCGCTGGGAAAAACAATATTTTTCCTCGGTTCGCGGTATTTGTACGCTGATTGCGAACCTATTTACAAAATGCTATGTCAATGAAATTGCAACAGAGTAATAACTCGTAACGATATTCAATTTCGTAGTTTGTGGATATATTGGTTAGGACAAAATTACAAATTTAATATGCTACGCTCCGATTAATATAAAATTTTCAATATAATTTTAAACTGTTGCGTGTGGAAATTTTATTATTATTTATGAAAAACAATATAAAATTATGGAAGGTTATGTGTTAAAGAATACTAATAGTTTTTGATAGAAAGTTACACCTTTCTTTATTTTATAAAATTGGAGCCGTTTTATAATGATATGTAGGTATAATTATATATTCACGAAATCAAATTCGCTTTGCTTTTGAGCTAACTGAATCACTGATATGCATCAATATGCGCAATAACATTTACAACAGGTTGACAAATCACAAATCTTAAAGCAAAAAAAATTTACCATTCGAATCGAAGTTTCTATAACACCTGTATAAATAAGTGAATTGTAAATAGGACTATTCAAACTAATTGTAGTTTTACAAGGCATTTTTATCATTATAATCCTTTCCGTAAGGATGATAATTGCTTGGTGTGTTTTCTTTTATAAATTCGTCCTCGGTTTACGCGTCAATTGTTATCTGGTGCTAAAGTAAATACTGTAGATAATTTCGTCCGAACACAATGATACAAGCTAGATAACGGTAAACTATTAAAATTTATCGCCAAATGTAATGTATCGTACTATTCCCACTGACGTCATTCTTGTTTACATGGCGTTTGTAATTTATTGCTTTATTGAATAACAGCGTTTAGTTTCAAAATTTAAATAAAAATAAAAAGTGGCTTTCTTTCCATTTCAATCAAACATAGCAGCGGCTATGCTTAATTTTTAGTAAGCGATTATACTTTTAACAGCATACTGGCCTATCCTGTCTCGGATCAGGCAAGAATGTTGTATAAGCTATTACATTAAGACGTAGAAATATTTGAATTTTTTAGTTATAAGGTTGATTATTTTAAGTTGTATTTATCATGTTTAGTTATTCCTATGGCATGATCACTCTGTGTCCAAACCCCTCTAAAATAAAGATAAAAAAAAGAAAAATAAAAGCGATTATACTTATGATTATTCGAATTAACAAAGCAAATTATTTAAATTATTATATCTGCTAGTCTATTGCAGCTAGTTAAATAATAATTATTATTATATCTTCTCGTTAAATGTCACTGAAGTAAAGACTTTTTTCATTAGAAAAGTTACATACAATAA
Source organism: Nymphalis polychloros (assembly GCA_905220585.2). NCBI lineage: Eukaryota > Metazoa > Arthropoda > Insecta > Lepidoptera > Nymphalidae > Nymphalis > Nymphalis polychloros. The sequence goes on along the minus strand of HG992241.1, from coordinate 14,302,965 downwards.
ATATTATACATATATATAAAGATCCGCTACTTTATAAACGATAGATAAAGAATAAAACTTTTAGTTAATAATCATTTTCAGGCTGGTAATAAAACGGTTATCTCATTATCGGTCATCAACTATAAAAAGTGAACGCGTATGCATGAGTTCACTGGCGCCTGTCAGCGGGCAGTCAAAAGCGTTTAAATTTCGATCGCAAAGGGACAAGTGCTAATATAGATGTTATCTGTGCTATAGACGCGCGCGCGTTCTCACGGGTGGCGCGTGCACGCTTCGTACCTGTGTAGATTAAAACATTACACAGAATGGCTTATAGGTAGGAACTCTTTTGAAAAATAAAATGTCTACTGACTTTGTTTTGTTTAGATATTCCTACTGTTTCTCTTATACTATAATAAAACCTTATTTAAAATAAAAATTAAACACATGCAACTCCAGTAGCCGTGACCGAGGTATTAACAGATTATAAGAGAAGTGTGCATAATGATAAGAATATGTGGCTAGCATTAAAAAAAATATATCATCATAGACAAAAAGGATGGAAGAAAGGACAAATTAATTTAAAAAATGATGGTTATCATCATGAATTTAAATACAAAAAAGAAAAAAAATCAATACGAAAATGCGTTTCTACAATTTGAATAAGGTTTTAATCTATGTCGATCACACCCTATCTGTGTACTCGAAATCTGTTACAATGAATCTTTGTATGGGAAATTGGGCTACATGCCAGGCATGGGAGTATTTGCAATATTTGATATCAATAAATACAATCCTTTTGACGTTAGTATTATTAGGGTTATATATTGTTAGCTACGCGAATTCTAGCGACTGTAAGCACTGTTGCCAACTTTTTGAAAGTAAAAATCAGCAGACCACCAATAAAAAAACCGGATAGACCATAATCCGTTTAATTGTTAACTTTTGAATGTGAACGTGACGAAAAACTGCCCAGACCAAAGAACATCATCCCAAGGGTTGACATTGTAGACCATTACATGTACTTGGGCGCTCTAGTCTACAACGATGGCAGCTGTGTACCGGAGATAAAGAGGCGTATTGGTATGGCTAAGGACGCGATGACTCGACTAGACATCATCTGGAAAAAAGGGGTATTACCAACACCACCAAGACCCGGCTAATTCGCGCTCTTATATTCCCCATATTCCTGTATGGTGTAGAAACCTGGGCGATACGAGCCAAAGAGAGGCAGTGGATTGATGAATTCGAGATGTGGTGCTGCCGTCGCATGCTGAGGATATCCTGGACCGCCAAGCGCACCAATGCATTGATCCTCTCGCAGCTTCACGTCCAAACCCGCCTTTCCACGATCTGTCTCCAGCGTATATTATCATACTTTGGCCACATAATGAGAAGGGGTGATGAGAGATGAGGAAAACGAGCCCGGAGACGGGCCCCAACCAGATGGAGCGATCAAGTGGGAGACCCATCTTCAATTAAATTTTGCTTGGTCGCCAGAGACGCGATGAACAGGCACCGGTGGAAGCAGATAATCCAGACTAGGTGTATACCATCCACATCCGTCGATGACCACGATCCTCAGCCCTGAGGGAGCGACCAGAGAGAGAGAGAATTCACTTTTGACGGTCCATCACGGACGAATCGAATCGCAGCTGTATCGTTGCATTAGTAGAATATTTTTCTCTATTAGCTTTACTTCTTAGTACGTATTAGCTACACGTAAACTGTTACGTTTCGATTCCGATATTGTGACGATTATGTTAGTAGAATTGGCCTCCACTTTACACTCTGATCGGCTTTCCTTTACAAGGCGTAAAGGGAAGCCGTCCCGCATCGGTTTAGTATATGAAACCACTACATTAGATTGCGTCAAAATAATTTTCGTACGTTTAAAAATGTATTACAGTAATTGTGACTGCCTCGTTGGTCTAGTGGCTAGATATTAGGCTGCAGACCCGGTGGTCCTGGGTTCAATTCCCAGGTCGGGCCAATAAATAGTTATTGGGTTTTTCTATCAGAAAACTCTCAGTAGCAGCCCGGAGTCTGGAAGGTGGAAGTGTGAACACTCCCATGCCTCGGAAAGCACGTTAAGCCGTTGGTCCTGCGCCTGAACTCTTTCCGGTCGTGTCGGATTGCCGTCCCATCGGATTATGAGAGCTAAGGAAAAGAGAGTGCACCTGCGTTTGCGCACACACTTGTGCACTATAATATCTCCTGCGCAGTTGGCTGATCTCTCTTGAGATTGGCCGCCGTGGCCGAAATCGGTCTGGAGGACCTTACAGTAATTGTTTTCTGATAAAAAAATTATTATAGGTAGGTAGTAGGTAGATTAGAGTAGTAGGTAGACTTAAATCAAAGGATGCCCGGCAGATGTATGAAATATCGAAATTAATGATTAGGTATAAAAAAATTTTATAATTAAAGAATACATAAATAAATATGATAAATAAAATTTACATATATATTTCTTATAATAATATTATATATCAAAGAAGTATGTATCTATGCAAGCACACACACATCACAGAAGATTGAATAACTTACGAGTTTGATGTTACCTCCAGGGCGCGCCAATATATTTCATATGTTATTTTATTTATAAGTTTTACTTACTATCACTTACACAAATACATACATAGAATTATTAAATACAAACTTATTATCTAAGCGTAGAGATAACTTAAATAAACACATCAAAATGTCTTAACGATCATCATGAAATTTTGCATACACGTTGCCAGGGCTACAGAAATGAACAAAGCCCCCCCACCCCAGTAACCGAAGCTGCAGGCGGAAACTAATTTCTTACAATTCAACTACTGAGAAAGACTCCTTAGTAACAGTTCTTATATAAATCGAATATCAGGTTTCACAAATACCTTATCGTGCTAAAAGTCTTATGGGTGCTTAACTTTCAAGACAGTCAAAAAGTAGACCGCATAGTAGATCGCATTGCCGAGTTTTCATAGCGTTCAAGGTATAAACAATAAATGTAAAAAAGATTTACTTTTTTCTAAGACATTTAATTATTAATACATTTATCAACCAGTCGACATCGACATGGCCGAGTCGACGGTTGCTGGTTAACACCAAAGAAAGCACCACTGTATTTTCATGTGCTTAATACGTGCTTTTAACTCATCGCGTGCTCGGCGGTGAACAAAAAAATCGTGTAGAAACAGAGGCATACAGGTTTCCACAGAAATTCTGCCACATGTGTGTGTATTTGCATTGGATTAGCGGTATAAATGTCAATTAATTAACTGGGCAATAATTAAGCTACGTTCGCGCTGAAGTATGTGGTTATAATAATAGTTCAATCAAAAATTTATAGCTCTACGTTGTAAAATTAATTCAAATATTTTTTTAAATTATTGTTCCAAAAATGTTTATATAATTATTATATAATATATAATAATTATATAAAGCCTTTTTTGGCTAATCACGTAACTAAAGAATAGTTTCTGGGATGTTTCGATAAAAAAAGTTTATTTCACTGTTCAAAAACGAATAATGTTCTTATTTGTAGAATTTTATCGAACAATCCATTAATTATGCCAACCTGAAAAGCCAAATTTTAAGATAAAAGAATGCATCAATCACAAAATTAGGAATTTAAAGGCATGTTATAAAGACACTAAAGGAACAATTCAAATTAGCTAATTATGCGATAACAATTATTTACAGATCAGATCCATATCTTACACTGACATATAGCAGTTACCCGCCTAAAAGAGTAATAATAAACAAAAGAAGCCCGTGCCAGCGACTATATATATTTGGCATCCAAAAACTGATCTTATAAAAACCTCGAATTGGTCTATTTAAAAATAGAACGGCGAACCATACAAATTGATAAAATTAACTGACTCAATTACTTTTAAAAATCCAAATAACACATTCATCAAATCACAACTCGCACCAATAATAATTAATTAAAAAGTTTAAATTTCAGTCCACTAACAAAATGGCGGTTTTAAATTAGCGTGCGTCTTTTTTTCTAACAAATGTATGGATCAAGAAATCTCCTAATTATTTTGTTAAAAGAAGTTAAAAGCTCCTCATTTTCTTAAACGTTATTTTGAATGGATCGACAACATGAGAAGATTAAGGTGGTAACTACAGAGTTTTGGATAATTCTTTCTGAGTGCACATCTACGAGTAGGTGCGAAACAACGGTCTCTCCCACTTTTCAAGTTTCTGTAAGTTTTGTACACTCGTAGTTAAGTTAAAGCTTTGTCTAGGAAGTAAATCAGTATTTAAATATAAATATTTATTATTTTACCTAGAGTATTAAATTTTTATTAAACATTTTTAATATAATTAACCGTACGTAAATGTCACCTACCATTTGATTGTAGGTACATCAAAATATTAATTAAATGATTTTTTATTTTAAGTACACCATCGGTAAATTACAAACGGCTCTACTTCTTTTAAGCATTGCTTAGTGGCTGTATAGGTACGAACTGATTCCTCTCTTTCTATTATTATTGATTCGACATTCGAAAAAAAATACAGCATTGGTTACCTAATCACCCGCTAAAGATCGTAAGGCAGTAAACACTTGTGTCTGTTGTGATACATTTTATCTTAATTTACTGTGCGATTTGTGTTTCAAGGTTTATATAACATTTATACTTAATGCAAAAAATTGCCAGCAAAATATAATAAAAAATAATAATAATAAAGAAAAAAATATGTAATCATCATTAATGTAATATGGAAATTCAAACATTAAAATAATAATAATATTCATCATGTTTAAATAGAGAAGCTCATATATTAACATAAATTCAGAGAAAATGCATCAATCCAGCTTTTAAAGCTGTTAAAAGCGGACACATTTAAACAATTATTCGACGTGACATACAAACGAAGAATTAAACTTAAAAATATATTATTAAATTAAAACAAAAGAAGTTCTATATCTATCGCAAATTCTTAAAGTTGGAGTTATTTAGTTCCGAGTCGGTAGTAGATTTTTGAGAATCAATAAGCAAATATATAATAGGTCGTATTATTATAATAATAATATTTGTTAAGTAATATTTGTTTGTTTAAGTTTATATTTAATATATACTAACGGTAAGTTCATATAGAATCAATATCATTTGAATACGAAAATTTAATAAGTATAAAATACGTTTCTATGATATGTTATCGACACAATTGACTTCACATAAACATTTTGTAAGTTAAAAATGTTTTTTAATGTTAAGAAAATTTTCTTTTATCTCATTTAAAACAAAACGTTATTTCCCGTTTTGTTTCTGTCAAGTTTAGCGGAAATGAATGCTAAAATATACGGTAAACGAAAGGGCGTTCGTTCATCTTGATATTCGTGTAGCCGTGTATTCTTTACATTATAGCAGTGTTATTACATTATTTATAATTTACAAACATATATTGGTATTTTATGTGAAATGTCGACCACATTAATCACAATAGCAAATTTACTGGTGGTAGAGCTTTGTGCAAGCTCGTCTGGGTAGGTACCACCCACTCATCAGGTATTCTACCGCAAAACAGCAGTACTTTATATTGTTGAGTTCCTCCTTCCTTGCGGGCTCGCAACACTGCACCCGGCCCTGACGGGATTCCGGGGCGAGCGTTGGTGTTAGCTTCAGCTTCATTGGGGAGTAGGCTGAGGCGGCTGTTCAACAGCTGCCTCCGTACTGCTACGTTCCCCAAGGTCTGGAAGGAAGCGAATTTGGTTCTCTTAAAGAAGGATGGCAGGGCTGCAGAATCTCTTTCTGCGTACCGTCCCATATGCCTGCTGGACGAGGCTGGCAAGCTTTTTGAGCGAATTGTCGCTGCTCGTCTGTGTAGGCATCTGTCGCGTGTCGGCCCCGACCTGGCCGAGTGCCAGTTCGGCTTCCGGCAGGGCCGTTCGACTATCGACGCGATCTTACGCGTCCGGTCTTTGTCGGAGCAGGCGGTGGCCCAGGGTGGCGTGGCGTTGGCGATAAGTCTCGATATCGTCAACGCATTCAACACGTTGCCCTGGGACGCTATTAGGAGGGCACTCTTACACCATCGTGTGCCCCCTTACCTGCAGGCGATCGTTGGTGGCTACTTGCGTGACAGATACATCTCGTATACGGAGCAAGACGGTACGAGGACCCGGAGAGAGGTTTGCTGTGGGGTCCCGCAGGGGTCAGTTTTGGGGCCCCTGTTGTGGAACCTCGCGTATGACGCAGTCCTGCGCGTCACTCTCCCTGACGGTGTCAGCGTCGTTTGTTATGCAGACGACACGTTGGTGCTGGCATCGGGGGAGAATTTTGAGAGAACCAAAGAGCTCGCCGAGCTCGGGGTGAACATCGTCATCGATAAGATCTGCGAGTTGGGCCTTCGGATAGCGTCTCATAAGACAGAGGCGCTATGGTTCCATAAACTGCCGAGGAGCAGGGAACCGCCCGACTCGCACGTCCGCGTTGGTGACTCAAACGTCCAGGTGGCCAGGTACATGAAATACCTGGGCCTAACCTTGGACGGTCGTTGGGGCTTCGAAGAGCACTTCGACCGCTTAGCCCCCCGGATCGAGAAGGTAGCTGGTGCCATGCACAGACTGCTGCCTAATCTCGGGGGACCGAGGGAGGAAGTTCGCCGTCTCTATGCCGGTGTCGTGCGATCGATGGCCCTCTACGGGGCGCCCGTTTGGTCTCATAGGCTGTCGGGTGTCCGCCGTTGCAGAACTAAGATCCAAAGTTCGCAGCGGAGAGTGGCCATCCGTATAGTGCGGGGATATCGTACGATATCCTATGAGGCGGCAACCGTCCTAGCGCGCTTTCCGCCCTTGGACATTCTGGCGGATATGGACGCGAGGGTCTATCAACAGACCCGCATCCTCCGTCAGAACAGTGAAAGCGCGCCCCCTCCGAGTGCGGTCGAGGCGTTGAAGCGGCGGGAACACAGGAGGGCTCTTGCGACGTGGCGTGACCGTCTCTGCGAAGAACGGTACGCGCGCAAACGCGTCGTCGGAGCGATCCTGCCAGCCTTCGAAGCCTGGATGAGACGAAAGCGACGAGTCACCTTCCGACTTACGCAGGTAATGACCGGTCACGGTTGTTTTGGAGAATACCTGTGTAAGATCGGACGCGAGTCGACGGCGATGTGTCACCACTGTGGCGCGGACTGGGACACCGCTCAGCACACGCTGGAGGTGTGTCCCGCGTGGAGTGCGGAGAGGGAGAACCTGGTCCGTGAAGTCGGACAAGACCTGTCCCTGCGAGTGTCGGCGATGCTCCGCAGAGAATCGGCGTGGAGGGCCGTAGCCTCCTTCTGTGAGACCGTCATGGTCCAGAAGGAGACGGCGGAGCGGGAACGGGAAAGGGCCGATCCTGCTCGGCAGAGACGACGTCGGCGTCGTCCCGGCCTTCCTACAGCCCCAACGTCCGGGGCTTTAAATATAGGGCGTTACCCTGGGGCCGTGGATGCGTGAGGTGGGGGTCTCACGTATCCTATTTTAAGCAGCCCTGAGGAGGACGGCAGCCGGAATGGCCTCGCGCTGCCGTACGCACTAGCGAGGAGTGCGGGGGGGCGAGATTACCTTCGCTCCCTGAGGAGAGCTCCGCCGAACCACGAGCGGAGCGCAGCACGGGAGGGGCCGCGGATGCGTTATATCAACACGATCCCGCAGCCCCTCCGATCCGTGCCGAGGACGGCCATCGCAGTGGTTTTAGTGGGTAAGAATCCCACATAACCCGGTTCTTCCCCCAAGAGAATCGGGTACCTTTCTGAAGGTTTCCACTGCGTGAAAAAAAAAAAAAAAAAAAAAATTTACCACCCACTCATCAGATACCAGTGTTCGTGACCACTTACCATCAGATGGCACATATGTCCTATAAAAAATCCTATAAAAAAAGCTGGAGTTAAAAAACAAAATGTAAACAGACGTCTACGCTACGTGCGCCTTCTCGTCACAATATTGGCAACAAATGTTTGTTACAAGTAAGTATTGAATTAGCGAACGTTAGTATAAAAGCCAGTAAATGCTTTAATTGCGCTAACCAATCGTGTCTACGTAAATAAGCGTCAATGGAAAACTCGGACTGGATTGCAACGTATTTATTATTCGACTTTGTACGTATTTTATCCAGTTTTATTTATTCAATGACATAACTAAACATTCGCTGCCAAGTTCCTGGTTATTCATTTTTACTATCAAGCTAGATATAACGTAATTACGTATTGTTTTTCTTTTCGACAAATTGTGCGCGTGTCGCACTAAAAGTCGAAAACCACAACATTGATTAAGTTACGATAAATGATAAGGTGTTAAATATTATCAACTTTTCGACATAAGGATTCCTTGAAGTTCATAAATATACTATAATTTGCTAATCAAGCTTTATAAATTTATATTTTTAAAAAAACGTGTGCGTCTCGGGACGCTCGACAGAAGTGCTAATATTTATTATTAAATATAATTTAAATTAGTACTTGAGAGTTGCTAAATTATTATAAGTACTATCTGTATACGTTAGATGGCGTTAGGTTGGAAACTCTCAGGTAAAGCAGTCCGCGTCGGTAATAGTGGCGCCGTAACGCGTTACGTTACCCTCCCATAAGAAGTTATCACTTCAAACAAATTAAAAATATTTCTATTGTAAATATTAATGGTTCTAATAATAAGGTCCTCCAGACCGATTTCGGCCACGGCGGCCAATCTCAAGAGAGATTAGCCAACTGCGCAGGACATATTATAGTGCACAAGTGTGTGCGCAAACACAGGTGCACTCTCTTTTCCTTAGCTCTCATAATCCGATGGGACGGCAATCTGACACGACCGGAAAGAGTTCAGGCGCAGGACCAACGGCTTAACGTGCTTTCCGAGGCACGGGAGTGTACACACTTCCAACTTCCTGACTCCGGGCTGCCACTGAGAATTTTCTGACAGAAAAATCCAATAACTATTTATTGGCCTGACCTGGGAATTGAATCCAGGACCACCGGGACCTCGTTGGTCTAGTGGCTAGATATAAGGCCGCAATATCTAGCCACTAGACCAACGAGGCAGTTAATGGTTCTACTAGATGAGTCAAAACATAAGATTAAATCAAACTTTTCAACCCATTTTTTAAATTATCATCCATTTATCACTGACTCTTATAGACGAAGGGTTGCGACTCGATTTCCGAAACATCGATACCGACTAACGTCAATACAAACAACTTCGAACTTTTGAACATTCGCGGTAAGCAAGAATTTGATGTCATCTCACCGGAGACGTGGAAGTTCCGTATAGTTCCGTATTCGCGATTCCGTACTTTATATTATTATTTCTTTAGTCGATTTTATTGATTTCGACGAGTTTAAAATACTATAGGAATCATTTTTAAGTGACATCAACTTCAAGTAATATTCAGAGTAAAAAAAGCGAATTAACAGCTTGTAAATTGCCCACCGCTAGGCAAACGCCTTCTCTCCTCTTAGAGATAGGTTTCAATTTTAACTCATCTACTCTATTTTTGGTTGGTGAATGCAAAGACGGTATTTCATCTGGCGCATGCAGATTTTTTTCCTTCATCGCCGAGCAGGATACAACTTAAGCATATCAGAGGTGCTTCCTCAGTTGGACCAGGGTTTTAGCCACTGAGCGATCTCGGTATAAATAAGGCGCAAGAATGGTGAATTGTCGTTGTAAAAAATATTCATAAGTAAGCGACCTGTAAACTTGATACATCGCATCAATACACGATGGTCCCATTGAAACGTAATTTCGAAATAATGGAAAATTCGGAATGGAATACATTTCGTGTTTTTCATTACGCCAGCCGCTCCGCAGACAATATCGCGATATTGAACACTTCATTGAAAAAACATGGTTTTCAACAGAAGAAACAGAATTCACAAGACTTGAATTGTGTTTCGGCCGAAAGATATCTTGTCTTTATTAGAAGCTTTATCGCATTTATCACTCTTCTCGTAGATAATTAATTGAATCATCTATTTTAAGCAATTAAATGAGATAAAATGTGTTCGTGATTTTTAATGTAGTTTCCTGTCACAGGAATCCAGTTAGGAAACACATAACTTAGGTATCAATTCAACGAAGCGTAAACGTTTCGTTTTAGATGTCCTTCAAACTTAGTCGTAGCTTAGAACAATTTACTGCATGTGATATGTTTAAAGCTTGAATCTTAGCCCAGCAGTGGGATATTTACAGGATGTTACTTACATTACTTTACAATAAATATTTTTTAGCAGTCGTATGTTTTGCATACCCATCTACATGAGTAGCGCCAATTTAAGCGGATTTTCTAAGTATGTCTAATTACATTTCATGCCTAGCAGCGTTTTGACATATAAATACATCTTGCAAATCTTACGCAGTTATATATAATGGCACCTTAACCGCGGCTAAACTCGCGTCGTGTTCAATTATTTAAAAAATTAGAACCATAAAATAACGTGTAGGTACTAAAGCAGTACTGATATTACTACTAAAGGTGGAAAGCGAACTTACAGATTGGTCGTTCAAAAACATTTGAAATCCTAGTTTATCTTTCAACCGAGTTTGCACGTTCAAATTAAGCTTATATCTGCGAATAATTCTAAACATTTGTGGTCATATTCTACTAAAACCGCTTGAGAGGACAAATAAATTAATACGTTTTAATGTTTTGAAAGAACAGTGTATTCATTTTATCAACTAACAAAGTTAAATTTATACAGTTTTTATACTAATTTTCGCCCTCGCGCGTGTGAGGGGGTTATGTGCCAGTGTTCTTTTTCTTTGCCCGAGGAATAAGTGTATGCAAAACTTCATGGTGGTTATGGTCAACTAGTTTAGAAGTAAAAGCGTAACTCAATATCACTTTTCTAATTATAATATCTACTTTCTTTAATGTGCATTAACGTTAATTTGGCCTTCAAAACATTTCTCTCATGAATACTTACAACATACCAATTTTGGACTCAAGATATATTCATGACGGCGCATTTGATTACGAGAGTAGACGATTTGGCACGTATAGTAACTGTTATCGGCCAGTCTCGTTTACTCTAACGCAATACCGAGCGCTAGTGCGACAAATGACAGGACCACCATTATTATGAAAAGAAGAAGCGACCGGCGGATGTCAAGAATAGCGTGCTACGTGTTTGGTGGAGCGTTATCAAACTGATTGCTGAAATATTCTCCTCGCCCGAATACCCACGCCTGCTGGATATCAAGCATGGAGTCGATAGATAAAGAAGATATCATCGTCGTCCCTTTATATATTTGACGAGCCGGTTGGCGTGGTTGATAAGATACTTGTCTTTCATGCCGCAGGTCGTGGGTTCGATTCCCACCCAGGACAGAGATTGTGTGCATGAACATGTCTGCTTGTCCTGAGTCTGGGTGTAATTATCTATATAAGTATGTATTTACAAAAGAAAAGTAGTATATGTAAGTATATCAGTTGTCTGGTTTCCATAGTACAAGCTCTACTTAGTTTGGGATCAGATAATCTTGTGTGAATATTATTTTTCCCAGGATATTATTTATTATTATATATAAATAGAGAAATGGTATTACAGATTAGATTGATCAAAACGGAGTTTAACAATTAGTTACGGAGTTAATTTGGTGGTTTTAAATTATATCCTTATTTGTTCATCTTGATATTTGCTTAGCTGTAGAATGAAATGACCGGTTTGATTGACGCCACTCATCGTTGAGCGGTCAGGCGCTCTGGGCGGCCTTTCATAAAGACTCCAGCGGCGCTCTTGACTTCATATCTCTATTGAATATCGCCAATATGATAGATTTATTCATTTAAAATCTCTCTATATTCCCTTATGATATAAATTCATGCAAGAAGTAAATATTTTGGAAATAAAAAAGCATTTTTTTATTGCTATCTAAGTATCGCTACAGCTACAATATCTGCTTATTCTCCGAAAATTATTTCACTTAGCCGTTGGATTACGAAGTTATTGCATTCATGTAAGCCATCAATGAAATAAAGTCAACATTATACATACGTATTACGTATGCATGTAGCATTCGTTTAAATACAAACCTAAACAAGTTATATACAAATATTTATTGCGCACATATTCTAGTACAGCAATAAGCCAATGTTCGACCGGCTGTTTGAACAGCACCTTAAGGGCGGCGATACATCACGGGGTTCCAATAATGCCCTGATAATAATATGGCTTAAAATCCCCTGTGATACGCAAAACCAGCGACGTCGTTTTGTAATGAAGGTATTGAGAATTTTGTATATAAATCGAAACTCACAAATTATACAATGTTTATATAACGTTTGAGGGAATTTATGTCTCTTTTAATGAATAACACATAAGGTTTATTTTTAGCTTATAATCTAATAAAACTATTTTATATTACCTCAAGAGCTTTTAATTAATTTAATGACAGCCTTTTAGATATTAAAAAGTTTTAATAGTTTAACTATCAGATTTTTTTTACGAGCTTTACGATTGCGTCTTGTATATGAATTACCTATACTAACATTATAAATTCCAAAGTAACTGAGTCTGTCTGTCTTTCCGTCTCCCTGTTACTGTCTTTCACGGCTAAACCACGCAAGCTTGGCCACTTAGGATGGACATAAGTTTTTTTTAATTAACCTGTCGAGAGGGTAAAATCGCGGATGATGGTTTGTATGCAAGTTCTACAATTTTGTAGTTGAAAATGTACCAATAGGTACTTAGAATATTTTATATCTATAATTAAAATCACTTAAAAATTGTAAATAGAACATATTTTGGCTACAGACTGAACTCTATCCTCTCGTCCTTTAAAATTTATTTCAAGAACTAAATATGACAATAATAAAATATTTTATAGTTTAGCTCGGTGCATCCTAAATATTATGCTACGTTAAAAACACCGCGTCGTTGTATAAAACGCAATAAAAATCTCGACCTACGGCAAAGCTGACGTTATTAACTATTACAAAATAACCGATCTTTTACTCAGATTTGGCCCCTTTGCGTCAATAGCGCGGTCTGATACGGTCCACAGTCGCTCAAGTAGAGACAAAACGAACGGTTTTAAAGCTGAAAGAGATTCAATAAAGTCGGCTAGGGTCCGAACGATCAATAACATGGAAACGAAACGTTTTCACGAAAATGATTGTATTAACCGACTTCAAAATAATGAACATTCGCTTTTTTTTTCGTTAGGTTATAATGAGCGTTTATTTTGTAAATAAATACTACAGTTATTCAAGTTTTTCATTAGTTTAAAAATATTCTTTTTTTACTTAACCATGCGAAACAATAGGCGCATATTAGAAATGAAATTTATTTTTTAATTAATTTTATACTACATGACTAGTTTCGCTATTCAAAGCAGAAATGCCGCGTGTAATACTCGCACCGCGTCAAAGCTAATGAAATAATTTCTCCACATACATTTCAAGAACTACAGATTATTATTATTTTTAACATAATTTTTATATTAAACCTAAACACGCTTTTATAAGAATAAAAATATATAAAAAAAAGGTTTTTTAAAAAAGGATAAAAAAATTCTCGTATATTGTTATAGTTGAACGGGATCAAAGTCAAAGAAGTCGACGAGTCTACGATAAAATCACTAAATAGTAACCAAAAATGAGCTATTTATATTTTGGCTTTGTAAACTACCCCCAACGGGCACGACACGTGACAGCCACGTGACACTATTTAACTAAAACCTTCCCGCCCCATTCATTTAAACGTTATCCATCTATGAGTTACATATTGAATTTCTATGTTACAAATAAGATAAATGTCACCTGTTTTCGCCTTTAAGCATGAATAAATTTACCAGCGCCTAGTAATTCAATTCTACTTCAAGCTACTAGATAACTTGTGAACAGTACCTAAAACTTTGGTTTATTTCTTTTAAATCTATGGACAGTAGTCCCTCACAGTTTGCGGATTTAGGGAGTAAATACAAATTATTTAAATACTTTCAAAACTCAATCAACTACTGTTCCGCACACAAAAATTAAAAACTAAAACAACATTAAACTTAGTTTTACTTTATTTTAGCAGCAACAAAGTACTCACGAATTCATCCCACAAGATCTCGAATGAAATACTTTCTTTTATTTTCATTATTAATTAGCTAAATGTGGTGTTATTGGTTTGAAAATGATACGTGTGAAACGAGGTCGTTTACGAGATTTTTCTTTCCGAACACTTATTCGATTGTTTTTTAGTTTTTTTTTCGCACGAATTAATCTTATAATAATATATATAAATAACATACAACACTCTTTTTGAAAAATTATATCACCAGACAAGTGTTAAGAAAACAAAAGATTCTTCAGTTTAATTTCATATAGAAAATTTGTTTAAATGATCAAATAATTATTTTTTTTTTTTTTTTTATTGTATATGTTGGCGGACGAGCATATGGGCCACCTGATGGTAAGTAGTCACCAACGCCCATAGACAATGGCATTGTAAGAAATGTTAACCATCGCTTACATTGCCAATGCGCCACCAACCTTGGGAACTAAGATGTTATGTCCCTTGTGCCTGTAATTACACTGGCTCACTCACCCTTCAAACCGGAACACAACAATACAAAGTACTGCTGTTTTGCGGTAGAATATCTGATGAGTGGGTGGTACCTACCCAGACGAGCTTGCACAAAGCTCTACCACCGAGTAATACGTTTAATCAATACGTCTTTAGATAAATTGGCACTAACGTAGTATTAGAAAAGAGACAGGGGCTTCTCACGCACCGTTCCCTCAGTTATCATTTATCGAAAAGCGTCATAATCCCAGCGAGAGATTTTACTTATGATACTTTTTAAAATCTATAACAAATAACAGTACATAAAATTGATTTTATTTGTAATAGAAATTAAATACTAATTTTGTCTTAAGACACGTGCAGCTTATGGAATACTAGTTTTCGCCCGACGGGACACTTTATTGGTGTACAAAAGTATATGCTTCTTTTGGTGTCAAGCTTGCTGCATAACAAATTTCATCAAATACGTGCAGTGGCTTGGCCGTGAAATTTGGAAGCGTAATAGATAGAGTTACTTGGTTGAGATATCTCAACCTTTCAACGTCAGCGATATAGTGAGAAACAGTAGGTATTCCTTTGTGTAGAGTCCAAAGCGTTGCAATACGTAATTAGGTACTCACAAAAACATTTTTGCTCAGTAGTAAATTTTGTTGTCCTAAATTAGCTGAAATTGAAATAACGTTATAAAAGAAATAAAATAATGACACAGGCTTTGAAGCAACTGTTATGAATCAAAATTGCCTTTTACAGTCGACGTAGAACTTTTGTTTTAGTATAATTTATGATGAAGTAGTTTGAAATTAAAATGTCTTGACAATACCAATTTCACGGATTTTATATATCACTTTAAAATATTATCTAAAACTTGTTTGTAAGCAATGTTATTTTATTAAATATAGACAGATAATATTGGCCACTAGACCTCGATGGTCTATGAATTCTTTCCGGTCTTGTCGCATTGTTTTCCCATCGGATAAGTTTGCGCACACACCTGTGACCTATAATAGTTCGAAATAATTTTATTTTATTCTTAAAGACGGTTTTGTAGTTGTTGAGTTTAACCATTTACAAAAATCAAATCTCATCTTTTTATAATATTAGCAGAATAGATATAGATGTGGAATTATCAATTAATAAATTAAGTAGACTATATAAGAAAAACAAATAATCTTGTGTAAAAAGTTTTTATTTTAACTTTTAATATCCGCTGGCTAGTAATAATGACATTTGTCAACTTTAAATATTTGTATTTTCTTGTACTACAGAAGTACTACACTCTTATTGAATCTATTATCTATGTTGAATATATCATCTTTGAAATCGAGTCGCTTCTTTTATTTACCCCAACCTTCTATAATAGATAATACGAGGTTACGGAGGAAAATAATATTTCCTTCCCTAGAGTGTGAGTAATAATATGAGCTTTTACTCGATCCTTACTAGTTTTCACCTGCGTGTTGGTTTCAAAATTCAGTAGTTTAGTCTCAACAGACGGACGGAGTTAATTTCGGATTCATTTTTATTATATATAATAATTAAAATGATTAAGATTTGACGTTTATAAAATAGGACTAGTCGTAACCTGCTAGTTTGTTCTGTCACCAGCTGCTATGCTTTTCTAGTTACAGAGTGAGTGATTAAAGTTTAGCTAGGAAATAATTGTATCGTTTCTTTATAGAATCAAGCTTTTATTTAAGCGGACGTAACAAACATTGTAACAGTCTGATCTTCAGCGTCACGCTGCGCCGCCTGTGCGTCCCCTAGGATTAGTAAGGACTCTCGCGCACGCGGCGCCCCACGCCATCACACGGCGATTAAATCTTTCCGTACGAATTGACTTTTATTTACATTTAACGACTGGCTGGATACGCGATACGCAAACTTTGTTTTAAAATGTGCTTTATCTATTTTTAAGAAATAGTTACCGCCTAATGATGTCAGTATCTTTCTATTTTTTGCGACTGCCCAATTTTATGATTATCGATTGAGTATCAGGGTATGAAAGCGTAACAAACAACAACACTTTCAACAACAGAAAATAAACACTCTCAATCAATCAATTTTTTTAAACTGCCGGGAAGGCAAATGCCTCTCCTCCATCTTATGGTAAGTGATATCAGAGTCCAAACGCGGCGACGGCCAGTGCAGTCGGGAAGAGTGGTCTGGACTAGCCGCCCTCACCTTGCCGGCCCGCAAGATGCTTCTTCACGCCTTGTTTGAAGGAACCTAGGTTATAGGAGGAAGGGAATACGTAAGCTGGTAAATAATTCCATTTTTTGGAAGTGCGACAAAGAAAGGAGTTGCCCAATTTCGTTGTGCGCGATGGAATTGATGTCGCAGTTAGTCGGTGACATCGAGAGCCAGCACGAAGTTTCACTTTCTCGTTTATAATATTAGTATGAATTTATAAAAATGGCTATTTATATCTCTGTTTCAAATAAATAGATTTTAACACTATTCACCTGATTGCCATAAAAGTTGGTAAGCGTAAGGATAAATAAATGTATATTATGTGAAATCCGCTATGTAGTGACTCGCCACAACCCGCTGCACATCATTTACTACATCGTTTAACCGGTCACTATGACAAATGGTATACATATGTATAAATACATATACACAGCAAAACGTCTACTGGGCTTACAAGTCCTGTTAAATATAGAAGATTTCTTGATTAGTACTAAAGAAGAATGATTGACTGACTGAATGACCAATCTGATATACCACTTATGATACAACTGAAGCTTAGTGTGAACTTATCAAATATGGAACATGAACATTTTGACACAATTGAAATAAGTAGGTAATCGTATACTTCCAGTTTTAAAATGGGATATGTATTAAAAGTTACTAACAACGAATAGTGAAAATATTTGTCTAAAAATAATCTTACTCATAGTCAGATTAATAATGGCTGGCTTCAGAATACGACTCTGTTGAAACCCCAGGTTTATATTTCGATTTTAAATTTACGTTGAACGAAGTAATATTAAATTATATTTACTTGCTAAAACTTATCGAGACAAATTTAGCTCCGTTAGTTAAAAATATCCTTACAATAGAGAGATGAATATATTTATAGTCAAATGAGAAGCACCGTAATATTGTGTTAGTTGTGGTAAAAACAATTTATTATATGTATCGTAAGAGGATTTTAAATTTAAAAACGCCTATTGTTTTTTAAATATATTGGAAGCTAGTAGATTAAAATAAGACACATAATCAAAGTAGAAATTTCAAATATCACAAAGTCAATTCTGCGTTAGCAGATCTAAAAGGGAACACATCCCTATGTTTACAGCGGGGGTAAGCCGGTCCCTTTTCGCATAAGATTCCTGACATTTCAAGCCGATATAACCATAGTTCCCTTGATATAAGTTTGAAAATTCTTTGAATCTGTTGAGACAGATCACCCGTGTCGGCGGCACGTGTGCTGCATAGCCTTTATTGACGTGAAGCAACCCAAAAGCAAATTAAATTCCACCTGTTCTTAAAACATAGCCGTCTTTATTGGCCCTAAAATATGGTTTATTCAATCATAAACGTAATATCTAAGATATCTAATCAATAAAATATTATATAATATTTACATTGAGAACATTTTTAAAGTGGAATAAAAAACGACTAAGTACAGTAAACAAAAATACATGTAACAGTATAATAAAAATTTAGCTTTTCGTACATAATGAATGTGCAGTCAATGTCTTCCTCAATAATATATATAGAAAGCAGCAGAATAATAAAGGCAACAAACATAATAAACAAGTAAATGGAAAACGTAGGTGGGCTCATAAAAGTAATGACTGGGCGACTAATATTGTACCTACTAGATTGACTTTCCTACTATTAGGTTTGAATACTATGGTATTTAAAAAAATAAACAAAAATAGGTTATGTGACGCCAGTAAGGAATTAAAAAAAAAAAACAAATTATAAATAATATTTTGGTTTTTAGGAGCTTGACATTAAGTATTAAAGTTAAGTCAACCTATTTATTTTGAACATGTTTCCATTTTTTATGCTTCCACGATACAGCTAGTAGTCTAGGTATAGCTAGTGGTATAGGTAGTATTTGAACCAATAACATTATTGGTTCAAATACTACCTATATGTTATTAAGAAAGGTATTTATTCCGCTTTAAAAGAATCTGTTAGTTATTATAGGCTATGCCAATGGCTGGAACAGTAGAAACAAATGAAAAACTTAAGACCATGACCTGACATAACATGGTTTATATATAAAATAATCTATTGTACTCAAGTTGGATTCTGGGAAAAAGGGTTTTTTGAATGTCGGCAAAGTTTTTATCAGAACTTTGGAAGTCAAATAAAGATTATATATTAATCGACAACGTTAATGGAGAATAATAGCCGTAACAGAGCTATAAGCAAATCGCCTAGAATAATTATGTCAAATTAATGGTATTTTTATTTTTGTTACATAAAATTTCATATACATTTTAAACAATTTCATTGAAATTTACGTTACATTTAAACGAGCGGGAAAAAATAACGTTTTGACGGAATGCAAGTTCAATAACTGTCGGAAACGATGAAATTCTGAACGATGTATACGAACAAATGTTCAGAATACGTTTTTTTTTGTCAGTACTAAAATCACAAACCGGGCAGGATCATTCCACTGGAATATCTATGAACTATTTGGCTTAACGTTTTCGATTGGAATATTCATCAATATCTAAACTCACAATTGCGTAGTGTGCTCCAGTGGTACGTTGAAACGATAAAGCGAAATTGCTTCGTTTTCGAGGATTTGGTATAGAATAGATATAGAAATGAATTATTTTTGTTGAATAAAAGACAACTTATGCGTGCGCTGCGTAAGCGGTTAAAGTTACGCAACAATCATGTATGATGGAATTATTCCTCTGAAAAAATACAAAAAAAAAGTCCGCGATAGTATATCTTTGAAGGTTGACTCACTTTAATCTTTTTATGGTAATCCATTTTTTTCAAAACAAGAATTTAATTTTGAAAAAAAATTACTCTTTTGACTTCAATGAATATCTTACTTCTTTTTCCACAGCAATAATGATCAAGTGCCTGGCGGGCCTTCATACGTGCGGGTAGGGACGGAGTGGTAGCGAGGTCGCTCATTAGTTCTGCGGTAGTAATATTTAATCCCGATAAACGGGTAAAAATGCATTTTATAATTTAGTAATATTGTTTAATAATGGTATATTTTTCTATAACTTTATAAAAGCAGCCATACCGACGAAGCAGTAAAATAATATGATTGAGGTCATTGATCAATCAATGTCACTATCACTCACGCTGACTCAGTAATACCTTATAATTTTAAGGGGTATGTGGGGTTCGCCGGTGTCCAGGGAGAAGGTGTGCGCCCGAACATCGGAATACCCACTAAAAAACCAGCGGTCCCCTTCCCGTCTTAACGAGAAGCGCCAAGGCATCGCTTGCGCATGCTACCTAATCAGCCGACTATCTGCTGACTAATCAGTAATACCTTTTTTTTTCCAAGGCACCGAGTGTGCCCCGGTCATCGGAATACCCACTAAAAACCCAGCGGTACCCTTCCCGTCTTAACGGGAGCGCCACGGGATCGCTTGCGCATGCTACCGTGTAAACTAATCAGTAATACCTTTTTTTTTTTTTTTTTTTTGACGCTTGGAAAACGCATGACGCGTTTCCCCCCACGGGAACAGTGGGGGGGGGTATGTGGGACTCGCCGTATGTCCGAGGCACCGAGTGTGCCCCGGTCATCGGAATACCCACTAAAAACCCAGCGGTACCCTTCCCGTCTTAACGGGAGCGCCACGGGATCGCTTGCGCATGCTACCGTGACGCTAAAATCAGTAATACCTAGCTTAACTCTCCGTACGAAATAAATAATAATCATCCTATGTATCAATAGGAAACAAGAATTGTCCTCGACAGATGCAAATATAATATGAACGACTACACGGAGTGCTTTATAAAATACAATACAAATCCAAAACCGCACCTCAAGTGGTCTAGTTTATTCGTATTGTGGAAACAAAATCGAATAACTTTTTATTTACAGAGAGGAAAAAAATCTCGGTCTGTCAACTCTTCAATGTATGTAATAAAAAATATTGATACGATTAAAGCGGATTCCCTCACGGGCTATTGGATTGTAATGCACAAATTGCGTTTGTATTAAACATATTTCCTATACGGTCCTGCGGTAACCCGTCTATGTCATTTTTCTTGTTCATCCCACCATTCAGATTCAAGTGGCCGGCGACACAATGGGCAGTAACGCACGCAGAGCTATTCATTCGTCCCGATAAATGAAAACACAATAATAAATCCACATAGTTAAAGATGTTAAATAAAAATTGATGTGGCATCAAATATTTTTAAACAACAAATAAGTTCCAATTCACATTATTAAAATGTATAAATAAGATAATTATATTTAAATAAAACAATCCCTTGAAACGAGAGAGAAAATAAATTATTTTAAATTAATAAAAGAGTTAGAAAGAAGTTTTTTTTTATAATATATATGCCATATCTGAGCACGGGTAACCATTTACATTCACGATGTTTACAGAAGGATGGCGCAAGTATACGTTCAATGGCAGAATTGGCCCACTCGAAGTACAATAGTTCGTACCCAGCCGAGATACCTCAACGCAAACGCATTTTATGGTTTTTAAAACGCCGTCAAATGATATATATAAAAAAAAATTAACTCTATTCAATTTATAACAAAAATATACACAAAAATAATTTAATATAATTATAGGAAGATTTTTAGTCTCAGATCGTAACGGAATGAACTGGATAAGTACTAATCTTTATTTATTTTACAAAATAGTATTTTCTATTTTACCGTTTTTCTAGAGGTGTCAACTTTTGTCGGATACTTTTTCATAGTTGAAACGACAAAGTCTCGTGCATTACAACTAGGTATAAGGTAACAGGTATAAATAGAGTAACGACCCATATTAAAGGTTACCGATTTTAGTATAACAATACAATGTTAAATTAATAAAACTGTGTATCTATTATATCTATACTATATAATTCTATTGCTTTTGCCTGTACATATTTTTCTTCGCCTAATTTTGTGATAAATAATCGTTTTATGATGCAGTGATTCACATTATACTATTTTTATCATTCCTGTCTGTCTGTCTGTCTGTCTGTCTGTCTGTATGTCTTTTTATAACTCAAGAACGGCTTGACCAATCTTGATGAAAATTGGAACACACAAAGAACATGTGGGGGCGCAAATGTAAGGCCGTATATAAGATTGGTAAACTCTACAGTATCTTATGAAAATTAATTTCAAATCGTTAATTACGTATTTCTTTATCAGTAGCCATGTGTGTGCGTGTGTGTGTGCGTGCGTGCGCGTGTGTGTTATTATAGTAATAAAATAATTTATCATATTTTTATTAATTATACGCGGGTGAAGCTTCTTGGCGCAGCTAGTACACTATAATATCCAAACATTCTTCTTAACATGACATGAACCCTCTATCCACTTATACGAGTTAACTTATAAGAGTTCAAAAGTCTTAATTTCACAAAGAAACATCGTAACGTACTTTTTTTTATTTCATTGAGTTTGGCATACTGACAAATTGGCCATACGATGGTAAGTCACTAACTGCCATAGAAATAAGAACCTTACATCATCCATGCGCCACAACATTAGAAACTAAGATGTTATGTCCCTTATGCCTGTACATACACTTGCTCACTGTATCTCTTGGTCAATAGAAAATATTCTCGCCACAAAAAATAAACCTACACACGAGAGATGGAGTAGATATAAGCAAACCTGAGACTTATATTTTCCATTTAGCTCTGATGTTTAATGCACTACAAGCAGTAAAAAATAATTAAAACTTATATTATATTTATTTATAATACATTTTACTAACTGATTCTTTTAAGGCGAAATAAATACCCTTTTTATAAAACATATGGGAAGTAGATACTATTAGAAACAGTAACTAACGTGAATGCGTTGCGAAAAATTAAAACAGGTTCTACAATTAATAGATTGGCGACTAAAGCCCATTGCCTAATACCAAGCCTCTAAAACGAAAATATAGAATGGATTAACTTGATAATATTAAAAATTATATCCAGAATTAAGAATATTTGAGTTCACAGGACGGTAAATTTAGTAGCAAAAATTTCAATGAAAGAATTTATGGATGTTTTTTTTTTTTTTATAGCTCCGCACCATTGCACCATATTCGATTACGCCAGCTCATCGCCCTTGTTATCTGATATATTCGGTTACAATTTTGAACAATAAAGGTACAATTATAATTACAAATGTTTTTATCTCACTCGACCAAGTATGATTGTAATATTTATTTACACCTAATGATTCGTAATAAATAAATTTATTGCTTACTTCAAATGAAAGCTTAAAATTCTTAGATAAATATTACACTTAATATATTGAACTTATATTTAGATAATAAGGCTACATGGATCTCTATTGAAGGTTTGAATATATTAAAAAAACAACATGCTCCTTTCAATAACAGTTACATTTAAAAAAAAACCTGTACCGTTCATGCCCCTATCCTCAAATGGAAGTGTATTGGAAGTGGTAGGTTGCCGAATTTTTTCCAACAAATGAAAAAACACAATTTGTTGGTGCCGTTTCGGCGAGCGGCAAATGTTATAGCTGTGAGCTGTATAATAGGTAGGTTGGGTTATGAGTGAAGTGGGCGGTGCGGACAGGCTTAGCAGCACGCGATTGGTGGGATAAATGGAAGGGAGAGACGTTTGATGTGATCCGCTAGAGGTCGTCAGTTGCACCCTTCTTCATTGTACGGTCGGCAGGCGCGTGGTGCGCCTCGGTGTGGTGTTCGTGCGTCAGTTATTTGTAAAAATGCTCGAGTTTTACACAAATATAAATTCGGGATTGATGCAAGAGAGCATGCAGCCGCCGCTCTCCTGTGCAGGCAGAACAGGTTAGTACAGACATTTGTAGCTTTGCAGTTGCGAATTTATATGTCCGGTTTTGCTTGGATAAAAAAGTTTTAAATGTAAACAAACTGTTAAACTTTGAATAACGATTCCTTTTCAGATTTCATTTCAAATTACGAATTTTTGCAAAATATTTCTTTATTTATAAATTCTATTATAATTTATTTATATAATCAAAACTAGTAGATATAGGTACGTACCTACTTTCGAAAAAAGTAGATACAGTAATAATAATTACATAGAGTATGAGAAAATTTTAAAGAATATATTTTATCATCGATATAAAATTTTTACTTTTTTTAACGCTTTGAATTAAATAAACAAACGCATTGTAGGCATTTATTTACCGTGAAATTGTAAAGGCGGGTTGTTTATTGAGCGACTTACATGTAATTTGTACAATGATTTAATTGAATTGTACAGAATTTATAGGTATATCTTTTCGTGTTAAATTAAAATTTGATGATGAAGATTTTAATTACGTAATGGTAGTCTTAGAATCTTTTTTCAATTATTTATTTTACGTAAGAATGTTAATTTACTTACATATGTATCAAATGTAAAAAAATATATCTTAAATAACAAATTATTTTAGATATAGTTATATGCTTAAATTATAATGCGAAACTATATACATACATAATACTTACGCAAGAAATTTGCAGGGACGTATAACAATTTACTTAAAACGACTAGCAATTTTGTTGGTATCGTTTTATCGTTTGACTTAAGTTTGACTTACTAAACTAAATCCTTCTACTAAAAAAAAATCCTTCTAGAAATGATTTTGGCTTTAAACGTCGTCAACGTGTGCAGCGTCTCGCCGGCTTGATATACCTAATGAATTTGTTGCTCTGAACTAAATTAAATGAAATACATCGATATCTGATTTTACAATAAATTCGAGGTTTTGTTCGTTTGGATTACACTTAGTATTGATTACAACCAATAATAATAATTATTTTTATATCAAGCTTGTAGACTTCAATGGGCCCATAAATGCATGTAAAATTTTCATTAAAATATTATTTTTAATAACAATTACAAAAATAATAGGTTAACGGAAAAGAGCCTATAGAATTTTATATGACAGGACATTTAATAAGGTAGTCCATTAGTGAAGATAAAGAAACTGCAAAGCAATCCAAGCTACTATTAATGTTCCAAGCTACTTTTAATCTATTTTAAACCGAACCGGAAAGACTGAATGATGAGGAGCATATGCTTTTTCATAATCCAATATAAAGTTTGAATCACAAACTTTCGATACACTTACTTTGTATTTTTTTTATTTTTAAGTTGTTGGCAGACTGACTAACGGGGCATTTGATGGTAAGTGATCCGTGCCCTTAGACATGAGCTCTGTGAGAAATATTAACCATTCCAAACATCGCCAATCCGCAACCAACCTAGGAAACTAAATAGTTTTGCATATCCCTTGTGCCTGTAATTACACTGAGTCTCTACCACTCAAACCGAAATATAATATTACTAGTAATAGTGCTATTTAATAGAATAATTAGTGATAAGTAGATGGTACCTACCCAGGCGGGCTTGCACAGAGCCCTACCACCAAGTTATAGCGTCGCCAAAACACTGACATTTCAAAAGAAGGATCCATTATTTAATCGATCGAAAGGGACGTCGATTTTCATTTTTTTTTTAATTAAGATAAATTACCCCCTTGTACGCGTTTAATAGATATAGAAATAACTAAATGCGATATCGATTGCTTTGTTCGGGCGATAACGCGATGAGTTACCAATTATTATACCTGCCTATAGATATGCTTCGAGCAATACAAACTTATAGATATAGTAGACCTAGGAATTATATTACTCAGCTTTCTTTTAGTATAATATTTTTACATAAGTAATGTTTTGATAGTATGGTTTTTATCACATGGTAAAATACATAGGGGGTACGGCTCTTTCAACTTGATAATTTTACGTACGTACCTTTATTCTCTTTGCCCCAAAAGTAATACAAGTAAAGCCTGTTAAAACCATGTAATAATATTCGCATATTAAGCATAAAGTTGATATACGAGTGTATACTGGGTATATTATCATAATAGTTAACAATTAAGTTTGGTTTTGATATAACCGTATATGTTAATATCATATCGGTTCCGCTCCGAATAAAAATAGATTAGTCAAAGTTGTATCGGAATCGAATCGGTATCGTATCGTAATCGTTATAGATTAGTAGAATTTGGTCCCAGAATTAAACCCCTGATACAATTTATATTTATTCTACTACTAACACTGATACGTATATTGTTTAGCTGTTCCGGTTCAACGACAGACATTGTTTGTTAACGTTGTATCTATACAATATATACTCAATAATAAAATTGAAGTTTCTGTCTGTGATTTCAAAACTGTTTTTTAGATTTAATATGGCTATTGGCGAGTTGGTATAACCAAAACAATCGTTTTATTTATTTTTGTCTGTCTGTCTGTTAGTCCGGGGGTAATCTTTAAAACAGCTAAAAATTACAAATTGAAATAACTGAATTATTGTAAGAAATATATCATGGTACTATTTAGTCTTTATTTCATCAATCTATAACTTTTAAATCTTTTATTATTATTATTAGTTTAAGGTTATTTTATAGTATTGAGTTTTTATTGTTAGCTTGTATAAATTATCGATTTTATTAAAGTTTCAATCAATTGTTTCATTTTAAGCTTATTTATAGGTTAATTAGATTAGAAGGGTTATAATTATTTCCCATAACTTCTAAGTACGTATTTTATTTTTTAATTAGATAAAACTATATCCGCTAGTTTTGAGTTTTTATGAATAGCTTGCATAGATTTTATTAAAGTGTACATTAAATTGTTTATGTTTAATCTTATTTATCGTTTAATTACATTAAAATCCTTGTACTTTTTTCTATTGCTTGCTTTACCCAAGCAACTATATGTAGCATGTTCGCGTGTAGGAAACTGAAGCCAAAGATATAATTATCCTAGCTAATAGAAATACTTTATCTAATATAGTACATAAGGAGGCATTATAATAATTCAGTACACCATATTTAAGATCATTACTAGACTAATAATAATCGCACTAATATAAAGGTCGTTGTCAATATTTGTTACTTAGTCGGCTCACAGGTAAAATATGACATCATTAATATGTTTTCCTTTTTATATTAACCCCTTACTGCATGAATTATGAGGGAAACAAAATTGTTTTACGAAGATTAATGTTTATTTGGATTTGTATTAACTAATGGAAAAGAGAAACAAAATTATTAATTGTTATATAAGAATATATAATGTGAAGCCATATATGGCTTCGTATGCGTTCCTGTTACAACATAGACTGCCATATATGGCTTCGTATGCATGGTGATTATATTTTGTAAAATCTATAAAAATAATTTCGGTGCTCTGTGTAGTGTGGAAAGACCTCCCCATCTTGTAAATTTAGTATTGGAATGTAGCTTTGAGTAGTACTGGCATAATTAACGATAGTTTTTGAACCAAATAGAAAAATGACTATGTTGTCAATGTGTATTGAATTCATAAAAATCTAAACGGAAAGCCTTAGTACGTACGAAGCCATATGCCATATATATGGCAGACAATATTGTAGCTGGGACACATACGAAGCCATATATGGCGTTTACAAAAAAAGGTAAAAATTCAAAGAAAAACTAAAATAAACTCAAATATAACCAATAATCGTTATTTAGTATGATCCAAGGAGTATATAATACTTTTAGTTGAAGATAGCACTTGCCGTCTTTTCTTTTTTTTTCACTAGTGAATGTTCCACGGAATTCGTTGTGATTCACCGGCTGGCCGCGCTCAAATATCCTCAAATAGCCAACTTACCATAGATTTACCATGTACAAAAAAAATATGTTCCGTCTAACGATAAAATAATGAATACAATACAATTTTTACTTTATGTATTTTAATATTGAAATTAACTGTAAAAAACAGAAACTTCGATTAGCCATATATGGCTTGGTATGCGGTAACGGGTTAACTGGATTTTCAATTGCAGCGTGGACAAAGCGCAATGTTAAATATGTTGATTTTACGGTTAGCGTCGTGTTAATTCAACGTTCACTGTCAGTTCTAATTTGTGTTCAAATTAGTTTTTGATGCGCAATTACCGAGAACTAACGTAATTTTAAGAACAAATATACAAACAATGCCATTGAAATCAATTCGAAATTCCTATGAAGAGGCGACGATATACGGCAACTA
The DNA here is from genome assembly GCA_905220585.2 of Nymphalis polychloros. Taxonomy (NCBI): domain Eukaryota; kingdom Metazoa; phylum Arthropoda; class Insecta; order Lepidoptera; family Nymphalidae; genus Nymphalis; species Nymphalis polychloros. The sequence goes on along the minus strand of HG992241.1, from coordinate 14,275,282 downwards.
TAACAAAAATGTTTACTATTATGAGACTTAATGAAAATAGCTCGGAAAACGCTGTGAGAATAATGTAATAAAACTAATAATGAGAAATAATTGTCGCGTGAGACAAAAATGTTTTATAAGGCTTTTTTTCCTTTCTTTAAAAACAAAAACGCGCGGCTTTGCCCGCGTATAATAACTGTTTTAACTAATTTCATATTTAATAGATGTAAACTCTACGAATAATGCAGATAGTCAGAGACTAGGACTGTCGTTAATGTTCACTGAGAATAAAAAATAAAATTAAGATAGTGCTCTAAATGCTTGTTTTCGTAGGAATATATTTTCAAGTTTTAGTAGACGATTAAGTTTCAAGCAACACATCTTATTCCCTTTTATTTTTAACAAAAAGTAAAGAAAATCCTATCGAATTTTTGTAATGGCCAATCCCAAAGGCTGGGCAAACTGCACAGAGTATAAGCGCATAAGTGTGTGCAAGGCACAGATAACTCTCATCGACAAGACGGGAGAGAGATCACGAACAGGAGTAAATAAAGGCTTTACGTGATTTTCGAGGCACAAAAATGTAACACGGAATGTAGGAACTAAGTTCCTAGCTCTTCTCAATTGAGAATTTGTTAAAGAATAACCCAATAATATTCCATTGAAGCGAACTGCGATGTAAGGTCAAGACCTCGATGTCATGTGAGTTCAAATACATCGCTTAAGTTTCTTTCTCAAGAATAAATTCTTAAAAGCTATTACAAGTTACAAATTTAAAACTCAACAAAAACTCAACTTACACTTTAATTTGTCAAATGTACATTACATTTAACAATAATTTGAAGTATAAACACAATAATAACATATAAACACAAGGTTATGTTATTTCGAATTGGGTAAAAAATATATTTGAAAGTAGAGGAACAATCTTATTACCATTTTTATTACTTTCTGACAAACTAATATTACAATATATTGATATCTAGCTTTAAAGAGTTCTCAATAGGGCGAACTAGAATATTGGAACTTGAAATAGGTACTATACAACTTTCACGGTAGCATGCGCAAGCGATCCCGTGGCGCTCCCGTTAAGACGGGAAGGGTACCGCTGGGTTTTTAGTGGGTATTCCGATGACCGGGGCACACTCGGTGCCCTGGACATATGGCGAGCCCCAAATACCCCCTCTCCACTGTTCCCGTGGGGGGAAAGGCGCAAAGCGTTTTCCAAGCGTAAAAAAAAATAAAAAAATAGATACTATACAACTTCGCGATCCATATTGAACCAGCATTTATGCAACCAGCCGTTATGCCATAAGTATGATACCTATACATGTAACACAATATGCTATAATTATCTTAATCTAATATTGTAAAGAATAATAAAAAGTATACCTATATTTCATCATCATTATAATGCCAGCCAAAAGACGCCCACTGCTGGACAAGGGACCTTTATTAACATTAACATTTATTTTAAACTTTAATAACATTTTTTGAAACTACAGATTAATAATAAACCTTATAATGAGTGGTAATACATTATTTGAAAATGCTTTGAAGTTTTCACATTTCTCTTCTTTAAAATATTTTTACCTGGAAAAATCTTAGCCATGCTAACCCAGGCGACTAAAAGAATTCTCTCTGCAGTGAAATATTTCCTTTGAGACTCTTGAAGTATAAAAGCTGAGTTGAAATAAATAGGGAATTTTCTAAAAATGTTTATTTTGTTGCGTTTAGAGATATTATAATAGCTTACCTAATCATTTTAAAATATAAAGTATTTAGTCAAAATTGATGGAAATCATATACATATTTATCATTAATAATAAATAAGAACTGTAAATATGATTATAACAATTAATATGCTATAACAATTAGTATTAGTAATAAGTATTATACATAAACATTGGTTACTTCGCATTTATTACCAGTTGCAGGACTAAAAGCTTATTATAATAACATTGTACTGTCACCAGACTTTAAGTCTACAGAATTTCAAGTAAATACGGAGCCGGCAAGTGTTCTTGAAATCGAGTTGCAAGATTACAAAGTTACACATTTACCCAGTTGCAAACTTAAAGATCTGACTAATATAAGCTTGTAACAAAGAGAATTTATTTAAAGCTAAGTTGTTACTTAATGCTAACTTTAATGACATCGACTTGGAAAAACAAACGCTTAAAAGTAAAATAATTAATTATAAATACTTGAGAAATGTTTCGGAGTAGGAACGGGTATTTTTAATAAAGATGTTTTCATTCTTAAATTGGAATTTCTTACAGTATTTAACAGTCGAACAGAATTCCTTCGATAGTATTTAAAAGTCGAAAAAAAATGCAATATTCCCGATTCGAGCTTAGGAATCATGAAAATTTACAGTTAAAGGTCAGGCTTTGAAAAAAACGTAGGCATTTGCTGAAAGTGAGCCGCACACATCGATTAACGGTTAGGATGGCAGTTTTACGCAGACATTTTGTTCTCGGGTTGATCCCGTGACCCGGGTGACCCGGGACGCTCCTCCTACTGGGGCGTATCCCCTCCCCATGTCTAAGGAGCATGTTGAGACGGCTGATACTTTCACAAAGCCATTTCGACTTGCCCTACCTATATATATTTCGTTTATAACATAAGTATACCTATTAACGAAGGGGCCGTTATTTCATCAAAGTCGCTTTATCGTCAGTCTATCATCCTTAAATCGTATTTAGCTGTTTCTTTACACAAAAGCACGTCTCACAAATTTAAGTATAATTGTCACATTTATTTGTAATTAAATAAGAAAAAACATATACTTATATATTACAATATTAGAAATATGTTAAAGCGCATGTTTTTAAGGCGAAGATTGTAGAGCGGTTTTAACTGGTTAGTTACGAGTATATTAAATACTCTTATAATTTTGTAATTTAAGCAAATGCGAATACATGTGTTATCTTCATTTTATATTAGAAATACAAATCTTTCATGGTATTTAGCGGTTGTTGCTTAAGCATTTTTGCACAAGAAGATCAACCACATTCTAATAATTTTAGATTTATCATACGCAGAGTTGAGTGCAAGCATCAAGAGGGAGAAGATCGTCGAGATATGTGAAGGATGCGGTCAGAAGATCCAGGACCGCTACTTAATGCGAGTTGGCGATTTGTCCTGGCACGAACACTGCCTCAGCTGCTGCGTGTGCGGGTGTCCGCTAGCCCATACATGCTACACAAGAAATGCCAAACTTTACTGCAAACCTGACTACGATAGGTAATTGTTTTTTTTCTTTCTTATTTAATTTTAATTAATTTAGGTATATTCATATATATAAATCCATTGCGAATAACGCTAGCGTGCGCTCGCGATAATTATGCCAAGCGAAAAGCTGTGCGTTTATGTAATTTGTATGTCATTATATATCTTTGTCCTAGACTGTTTGGTGTTAAATGTACGCGGTGCGGCGACCGACTGCTACCTCAGGAGATGGTTATGCGGGCACAGCAGTATGTCTTTCATATCCAATGCTTCGTTTGCGTCATGTGCTGCCAGCCCCTCCAGAAGGGTGAACAATACGTCATCAGAGCTGGCCAAATTTTCTGTAGGCAAGATTTTGAAAAGGAAATGTACTTGATGCAACATACGGAAGACGATATGATAATCGATGATTCTGAACGGCCCCGCGATGGCAGGCGAGGACCGAAGCGTCCTCGAACTATTCTAACGTCGGCGCAACGCAGACAGTTTAAGGCTTCTTTTGAAGTTAGCCCCAAGCCTTGTCGTAAGGTACGAGAAGCTCTTGCCAAAGACACCGGCTTGAGCGTCCGAGTAGTTCAAGTGTGGTTTCAAAACCAAAGAGCTAAAATGAAAAAGATTCAACGCAAGGCAAAGCAAGAGGGCGACAAGAATGCAGACAAAGAAAAGGATAAGGACGAAAAGAGCATTAAACAGGAATCACCTTCCAGCGAACATGAACATGGAAATTATTTGGGTTTGGACACGTCATATTCGGCTTCGAGTCAACCTCTAAACCCAAATCTCCCGTATTCTCCGGATGGTACGTTGTTGATATTAATCAAAAATATTACACACAACTAATTGTAATAATTTATTTTATGAAGTTTTTAACTCGTCATGTTCTGTTGAAAACATATTTAATCTTAATTTTATTTCAGATTATCCAACACATTCTGGTGACAGTTTCTGCAGTTCAGACATATCACTTGATGGCAGTAACTTTGATCAGCTCGATGAAGGTGCTTCTGACACCATGAGCCTTCAAAATTTGGAGGTTCCACACCATCCCCATCAACACGGAAATCATTCATCTCACGAGCCCCTCAACTTAGGTACCGGTGCTGTGGTTAATCCAATTGATAAGCTCTATCTTATGCAGAACTCTTACTTTAGTACGGATCACTGATTCAATGCCAGTCGCGATGTCACGCCAAAGGGCAATCGGCAGCGCCTCTATCCTAAGGACTTTTCTAGGTTTACATCCACAACCACGAATCATACAGAAACTGTGACGAACACGAGTAGTTCTATTTTACGTTACGGATTTTATTCAACATTATAAAGTGGTATTTGTGTTGTGAGTGTTACGGTAAACATAGATGTTTAAGTGAAATAATGAACAGTGTATAAAAATTGTAAAAACTTGTGGAATTCAAAGTAGATATGATTGCAAAAATATATGTTAATTTCTATTGTAGTAAGCGATATTTACATGAAGAAACTTGTATTTATATGTGTTATAGTTAAGTATAAGTTTTAGTCGTAAGAAGTATTTATTTATTAACATTATTGCATTACTGCATGTTATGGAATATTGTAAATACTGTACACAGCGACACATTTATCTCTGGTCAGTGAAATATAAACTGTAGGTGCATAAGTATTTAATACGTACCTAACATTTTTAAATGTTTAATAAATTATCTATAATAAAATTTATTGTCCTCTTTTTAAAGGATTGTTAATTGCAATTTAGTGTAAATATATTTATTTTATTGTATATTTATGTAATGTGTGTTATTTAAGATTATTCAACATTCGCTGCGGGCCGCAGAACTTGAGGCCCGGGGCGCAAACTGTAGGTCAGGCTAATTACGAATATACTGGGTAGAATTCGTTAATAATGATCGCCGCGCCTAAATCCATCAAGGCGACATCTTCATAGTTGTTTTAATTTGACTCGATTATACACTTGCAATGTGGTTAATTCATCACTTGTATTACAATTAGTCTTAATTTAAATACAACTGAAAAATATTGAAGAAATATATTGCTATGTTTAAATATCGATAGATATTTATAATTATTGTAAATAAAGGGTTAATTGTAATAAATATTAATTAACACTAATCGCATATTATGTCTAAGTACCTACTCTACTTATGTAAAGCTAGATTTTTAGAATGTTATATTAATGTTCATATTATGCTGATTTCGTAAGTGATATTAAATAGGATGTTTGAAATTGTATTTTCTCAATTTACTGGTATTATTTGTATGAATGATATATTAAATCAAAACTAAAGATGCACTCACGTAATACAATCAGTAACAGCACGAGTTAAATATAAGTAAAAATAAATAATTGAATTGTATTATAATATTTCTTTCAGTTTTCATCAATCGTTCTATACTTGTGTTGTGACAACGAACACATCTTTTCCACTTGACTAACATCTCAATCGTCACGTTCAATTCGTATTGTTACCGCATCGTATTCGTTTTGTTTCATCCTGTTTCTAATAAACGTTGTATGTCGGTTATGTTGTCGCGCTTTATCATCTTCGTTCGAATGTCAACTTATTGAAAACAGCAAGAGAGTATTGACCTATTCAACCACTGTATAACATTAATTAGTAAATATTTAATCTATTTAGAATAATGCCACGTGTCTTAGTTGCTAGTAGGCACAAGTTTTGTAGTGTAGGTATTTGACGTTACTATATCGAATATTGATTTTATTAAAATAGTCATTAAAATTTTCTTTATCACTCATTACTTTAATATTTGGAATGTTTTCCTACAAACGTCTCTAGTCAAACGGCGTGTGATTTTAGATTTAAGTGATTGCCAAAACAAATATTGTGTTTTACTCAAAACACGCCGTTGTTTTATATATCGGTGTAAAATAAAACATGACTTAGAAATATGTGTTTAATTTTATAATTAAAGTACCTACTGTTACTTCTCCTGATAGCTAAGTGTCATGTTGGTAGTGCTTTGTGCAAGCCCGTCTAGGTACCAACCACTCATCAGTCACATATTCTATCACCTAACGTCAATACTTAGCAGTGTTGTTGTGTGAAGGGTAATCGAGCCAGTGTAACTGAGCTATCACTGTATCACGGTGAGTGCTCAGAGGAATTCTCCCTCATTCCTGTTTCCCCTTTCCTATAAAGTCTACGCGTGCTGGCTCTCGATGTCGCCGCCTAACTGTAACATCAATTCCATCGCGCAGAAGAAATTTGGCAACTCATTCTTTGTCGCACCTACAAAATATGGAATTCTTTACCAGCACACGTGCTCCCCTCCTCTTATGACCTGGGTTCCTTCAAACGAGGCGTGAAGAGGCATCTTGCGGGTCGGCAAGGCGATGGCGGCTAGTGCAAATCATTCTTCGCGACTATGCCGTCGTCGCGTTTGGACTCTACTACCACATACCCGAGTCCTCCCGAGAATTATATAAAATAAAAAAACTACAGGCACAAGGGATATAACATTTTAGTTTCCAAGGTTGGTGGCGCATTGGCGAAGTAATGCTTATTTTTCCTTACAGTGCTATATGCCAGCCTACCTAGATATAATATGTGTAAAAAAGAAAAATATTATAAAGCATACAGATAAAAGTATTTGTGGAAATCCTTTATAATACATAATTTCACACTAAGCCGAATAGAATAGATTCTCGAAGAGTCCGCTTCCAAATTTAACTTTTTTTTTACCAAAAACTAGGTGCTTTTATCACAAATCATATAATATAGTTTTATGTATAACAAAACCGTTACATATGATAGCAAATTTTATTTAGCTAGTGACATCTAGTGGAAATTAATGTCAATGTATGCACAAGCGCCATCTAGTTTTACATAGAAATTATTATAAGCTTGTTTTTGACAGTTTGATTGTAACTCGCAGAATGAGAGATAGATGACTCTACTAAACCTATGAAAGAAAAGGTAGGTACTAGGTAGTGCCTGCGCTTCCGTTGTCTCGTCTTGGCGGGGGCACTACCGTGCTTCCAGATATTCTAAGTTTAAATAATACTAAGCAAAAGAAAATAAAGTCACGGAGTCATTATACGTTTAATGTTATTGAAGGTTTATAACACTCAAAAATATCGTTATATTTCTGGCGGCAATAATGGGTACTACGTTGTAATGGCACTTAATGACTATAATATAACGTAGGTTTATAGATGGCGCTCCAAGCAATTTTTATTGTGCATTTTGCTACTTTGTAGAAATTCAAACTATTGAAATTAAGGTATTTTTTTATTTCACTGGAAAACGCAGTTACGCGTTTCTCTCAGATGAAGTAGGGTGGGATGTGGGGAATAACACTTTAAAACCAGCGTACCTCCATCCAGTGGCGTAACTATAGAGCGGTAGGGCTGGCCCGGTCCGAGAGGCCCTGAGCTCAGAAGTGTCTTAACATTTTTATGTTTTTTTTTGTATTGTAACATTTTACGAATTTTTGCTTACTCAGATTGAGGGCCCCGTATCTTTGGTACCTACACCCTTAGGAGATGCAATGGATTTGCCACGCAATGCCACGATTTGGTATAGTTACGCCACTGCCTCCATCGTCTCTTCGGGGAGGCGGCACGGGATCTTTATTCGTTTGTGCATATTATCATGACGCCCCGAAGGGTTTAGACATGTCAAGTGCTCACAAAATGATTTTGAAAAAAATACAATAATGGTCTCACTGTTTATTACAATATTTGATCATTTAAATTTTTAACATATTTTGGCGACCGCCAGTACGGCTTCCGTCGGGGTCGCTCAGTCCGGGGTTACTCACAGATGGGCTACTGCGGTTGAGTCCAAGGGAGAGTCATTAGCAGTCAGTCTGGACATAGCGAAATCCTTCGATCCGGTATGGCATAAAGCACTTCTCTCGAAGCTTCCTTCCTACAGGCTTCCCGAGAAATTATGCAATTGGAATACCAGCTTTTTGGCAGATCGGAGGCCCATCACCTAAATCTTTACAAGGCGCAAATTCGGCCCCACATGGAGTACTGCTCTCACCTCTGGACGAGAGCTCCCCAGTACCAGCTTTTTCCTTTTGACCGCATTCAACGTAGAGCAGTTCGAATTGTCGACGATCAAGCTATTACCGACCGGCTTGATCCTTTGGATTTGTGTAGAGATGTTGGGTCACTCAGCATCCTCTTTCGCATATATCACGGGGAGTGTTCTGAGGAGTTGTTTGGTTTAGTCCCGGCCGTTGAATTTCACCACCGGACATCGCGCCAGAACTCAAAATTCCATCCTCACCACCTCGATGTCTGGAAATCCACAACAGCGCGTTTCCTAACGCATTTCCTGCCTCGCACAATCACTGTGTGGAATCAGCTTTCGCCGGCGTCTTTTCCGAACCGATATGACATTGCAAACTTCAAGAAGAGAGCGTACTCTTTCCTCGAAGGCCGGCAACGCACCTGCAAGTCCTCGGATGTTGCAGATGTCCATGGGCGGTGGAAGTCACTTTCCATCAGGTGAGCCTCCTGTTCGTTTGCATCCTCATACATAAAAAAAGAACGTACGTACTATATCGCTGTTATCGAAGCTGATATTTTTCTCTCCCAAGTATTGTGTTATTTAATCATTGTTATATCGTTTTGTTGAGTTTTGCGGATTTTTTGTTATTTTTTTTAACTGTTTTATTTGGGTTTGAAAAAGTGTTCGGGATAATTATTACGCGAATTGTCATGCCTCTGGCGGCCGTAAATTGAACTTAACAGCGTCATTATGTCAACATACCCCATACTGAAGTTGCAAGACCTGTGTATACGACCGTGATTTAAGTGTATTGTTTGGTAGAGAAATATAATGCTTCACATAAATCCAGATGCGTAATTTCTTGATAACTGATGAAATCCATCATACGTGACATTAATAGAATATTTTGCGCTGACCTCTTAAACACTAACTAAATGAAACAGTTTCTTTTTCGATTTTTTTATTGATAAAAGCACATCATGGTTCTCCAGAGTAGTGTATAAATTCATTAATCCAGTAAGAATTTTGCTTTTGACAGTATAAGTGAATCTATATTCTAGTAGTATGCAATAATTTTGGGAGGACCTATTAGGGATCATTCATTTATTACGTAAGACGATTTTTACTAGTTTTTTACCCCCTCTCCTAAATCGTCAGATAGGCCGTAAGAAAAGGCCAACCCCTCAATATATGCTTGGTTGGTTTTGTTGTTATGAGTGTCGTTTTTCTCGTAGACATTTCTAACATATTTCCAAAACTCGACAAAAAACGTGAAGATGAGCTTTTTTTTTATTTTTCCTCTCCTGCAAACGAGGAGGCACCCCTTGTAAGAAAAAATAAGACACGGTCGACGCCCCCTCCCCCCTAAATCGTCTTACGTAATAAATGAATGGTCCCTTGTAAGTGAAGACATGTTTGTATACATTAATTGATGTATTTAATCAGACTATATCATATTATTCATATTGTGTTAAAATTTATGACTAAAAATGTAATTGCTAACTTTATATACATATTGTTCCTTAGTATAAGCAAAAACGTGAATGTATAATAATATATAAATATTTATTGTAAAATTTATTTTAAAATATGTTATTTGTGAATGAAAATATTTAACATCTTGAATTTTTTTTTTTTACTCATATCCTATACCTAAGTCTAGAGATATATATAGTAAAATAGTTATCTAAGGTAAAATTACACATAATAATGATCCTATTGAACGTACTACATACAGTTTATTGATTAAATTTGGGCTATTATAGATACTTATAATATTAAGGTACTTAGAAATTACTACCTAATAAGATCACATATTGAACGGTGATAATGGAATGGGCACTTGAATGCGGTGCAAGTTAGTTTTTTTTTTTTACATAGACATTTTCATTTTATTATTATAATAAAGAATTTATATTACATACATCATCATCTAATTTTAATTCCAACATTGGTTTATTCTATTTTGCTTTAAAAAATTCTTAGCAAATAGATAATACTAAGGTTTGCGTAAACTTTATTATATAATTTTTTATGCGAAGTTATACAATTTTAAGCTATTAACTGTGACTATAAATCTGCGTCTACACCAAACTTAATTTGACTAACGTCGTGTTGCCAACAATTATTACTAACAATTTATTCTGTTATTACCCTAAGTATTCAACAAAAATATATTATTACAATATTATGTTATTGTTCGTTAAAAGGAACGAATATATCATTAAGGATTGGGAATATTTGTAAACATAGAAGTTGCTGTCGATATCCACGATCATTAAATATAATGCAAATTATACATCTTACGCGACTCAACGCGCATTGGAGCAGCGTGGTGGAATAAGCGCCAAACCTCCCCAAAAGAGAGGAGGCCTTAGCCCAGCAGTGGGACATTCACAGGCTGTTACTGTACGCGACTCAACATCGTCATATGGGGATCTCTACAACGTCGATGTATATATAGACAGCGAGCATTGACCGGTAATTATTGTCTGGATTAGAGTAATATTACTTGTCCAGTCGGAGGACTTCAGTGAAGACTAGTTTATCGAATGTTGATGTAATTCAGAAATAAAAGTAACTAAACGTAATAGGTTTTATTATAATATATTTCCTGTATTAAATACTGATAAATTCTGTATTTATTAAAGCAAAAATCTATTGTTAGTTACATTCGAGTATGTAATGTATTGGATGTTGCATGTATGGGTAATAAATATTAAAAAAAAAAAAACAACTATTGCAGAAATATTTCTTAATAACTGGGTCAACACCTTAACCGAGAAAGGAGATATGAATCATGCGAGTCGAATTAAATGGTATCATTATACAATGTCATGGCCATAGACGGGGCGATAAGTAAATCAAACTGGACTGGACTTTTAAAAATCTAAGGCATATTAAAGTTCTATGGTTTTCAACCCATTCAATGCAAAGCACGCTTTTCAGCGATATTTTTTTTACGTTCAATTGTGATCCACTAACAATATTATCATAAATAATATTATGGCGCACTACTTGTTACTTCTGATGAATTATACAATACAATAATATAAAATCCAACTGTGTTATAATAATAATAATAATATCCTGAGACATTATTCACACAAGGCCACCTGATCCTACTACCTACATATATTACTTTTCTTTTGTAAATACATACTTATATAGATAATTACGCCCAGATTCAAGACAAACAGACACGTTCATGCACACAAATGTCTGTCCTGGGTGGGATCGAACCCACGCCAACCGGCTCGTTATGAAAATAATAAAATCGTCGCCGAACGCGCACGGTATAACGGTAGGTTGAGCTTACCAATGGACACAAGGTTGCCCGACGTAGTTTCATCTGTAAGTGCATTTTGTAAATTAATTTACTAACGGCCTTATTTATAAACGTTGCTTAGTTACCGTTTAGCTAAACACTGATATGTCTCTTTCTGTCATTATTGATTTGACATACGAAAGAAGAAGACAAAATATTGTTTAACCAATCACCAGTTAAATAAAGTTTATGAATAAGGCGGTAAATAGTTTTCTTTCGTTTATAATCTAACTTCTACAAATATAAGACAAATTTTATTCATATTATTTACACTAAACATTTAACGATTTACACAAGAATAATGACATATATCTAGACATCAAAACTTGAAAATAAATTGGGACTTTAAAACACCTTACGTACCTACCTATTTTTTTTTTGTATCGCTATTTTCTCTTCGTACTATCGGGTTATGGCTTGCGGATAAAATTCTTACCGTGGCTAACATTACTCAAATGAACATTTTAGTATTATAGAATTTATCTTAACATTAGCAATGTATTGCTTATAGTTAAAAGATATGTGTCATATATTAAATTACAATTTTTCAATTATTTCAGAGACAAAGATAAATTAAAAAAAATAAAAAATAAACAGAGATCAATAATAATTTACAGAACAAAAAATCGTTTATGTGGCTGGTCATAGAAGTCGGATTTAGTTCAACGACCTATGTTTTTGATAATAATTAGAAGAGACAACACTATATATTGCAATCAGTTAAGGTAAATTTAAAAAATGAATTCATAATACTTCAGTCACAAAAAAGGATTTTTGTGACTGAAGTATTATGAATTCATTATTGTGTTGTAATTTTACGTTTTTATTAATTATCCAATTAACTGGGGTTTAATTAACTGAATTTTATCAAGATCAATATCAATGTACCACTTTTTTTTTATACATAACAAATTATTTATAAATTGGTATAGTTCTTATCATTTCCACAAGCCATTTAAGATAAGCTTTAAGCATATTAAGCACTGATGCGTGAATTAGCCTAACGACATAAACAATTCGATATAAGCAATTACAAGTAATTTTTGTTTGTTTTAATTTCAAATAATCTAAATTCGGATATTTAAAATAGACTTGTATCGTTACATGAATATACATCACATTTATGAATTATCAAGATTTCATTGAATAATATTTTATTAATTGAAATTAATATAATTTTATGTTAATACAGTATCATTCAAAATATATCAGACTAGCTGTGCCCGCGGTTTCACCCGTGTATAATTAATAAAAATATACTGAATAAAAATCAGCCTAGAACCTTCCTCGATAAAAGGACTATACAACACAAAAATATTTTTTAAATTCGAACCAGTAGTTCCTGGTATTAGCCGGATCAAACAAACAAACTCTTCAGCTTTATATATTAGTATAGATATTATTGCTTGTAAGTTGCTTAGTCGATTTGTATTAAGTTCGTGATGTGGTGTAAATTACGCATCAGTGCACAATAGGACCGTTACCCGATTAGTACGAAAGATTAAACAAGTTTCAGGCAACCACTTCCTCGTTACTGGCTTCAAACTCCAATTTTACATCCCCTGTCAAACCTTCAACATCAACTTCATTTTCTGAAGCGTTCAGCATGTTCAATGTTACCTGTAAGTGTATTACACACATTTTTATTAATTTAAAAACTATATTTTGAAAAAAACAAATCTATGTACAGTTTTAAAATTTACAATGATCGATTTAATTATAAAATACTTATACAGGGTTATTTGTATAGTATCAGCAACCTCGCAGGACTAGATAGCTAACATTATAAGCAACAACTTTTGTTCTACGAGTTCGGGCATAAAAACCAATACAAAAAAAATAAAAAAAATTTTTTCAGGAATAAATTTTTATCCACTACAGTTATAATCATATAAAATTCATGCTTAGCGAGTCTTAATAGGCTATGGAAACTGTAATAATAATAATGAATCGAAAGCAATAGCCCAATTTTAATCTTATAGCCAAACGGTTGATAAAATTTGAAATAAATAATTATATAACATATTTGTTTACTTATTACTATAATAATATTATTTATATTAATATTTTTTTTATTATTAATTTATTAGAATAGCTAAGATTGCATTCTAGTTTTGTGATTACGTGCCATATAATATGGTATTTTAACATAATGGGAACTAGATTCATTACTACACAACTGATTCCAAGTTCTTCCGATGTATTTTATTTTACTCACTCATATTTTTACTTTTCATTGGATTCTTTTATATTTCAACGGAATTTTGAGTGTATTATTATATAATCAGTTTTATTGAATTTCAAATTTGTTTATATCTTATTATTTAACAAATGTAAAAGTGTTATAAGAAGTCATATACCATTTTTAAAATCAAAGATGAGAGCTTAATTTGAATATGAAGTTTTCAAGCATTTGTATTGTTCATTATATACTCAAGTTATACATATATATGTGAGTTTACTCGGTGGTAGAGCTTTGTGCGAGCTCGTCTGGGTAGGTACCACCCACTCATCAGATATTCTACTGCAAAACAGCAGTACTTTGTATTGTTGTGTTCCGGTTTGAAGGGTGACTGAGCCAGTGTAACTACAGGCACAAGGGACATAACATCTTAGTTCCCAAGGTTGGTGGAGCGTTGGCGATGTAAGGGATGGTTAACATCTTACAATGCCAATGTCTATGGGCGTTGGTGACCACTTAACATCAGGAGGCCCTTATGGAGCGTCGCCTACAAATACAATAAAAAAAATAAAAAAGTGGTATAATATATAAGTTGGGTAATAACATAAAAATAATACATGGTACAATACAAACTGTCATTCTTATACCATAAAATATTTAAATTAACTTATCATAATCATATGTTGAAACGAACCATGCATAATATATATAGCCAAGTGCCAGGTAAAGCCAGATAAATATAAAAAAAATAAAAATTCAAACTTCACTAACTGAAATAAAAAGACAGCACAACAACTATAGAAAATCTGTGATTGGTTTGCATTAGTTAGTGAAGATTTGAACCTCAGCGTTGTTTCCTAACACGCTCGGTTGGCTGATGATGCTCAGTGGTGGGACTACCTGAGGTGTCTGCTGGGTTGTGCTGGTCACCGTACTGCTTACCTGCCTTACTGGTATACCTGCATCTTCGAAAGCCTTTTTCTTTAGTGTAGTTCGAATTTGGGAACTGAAAACAGGTAATCTGGCGTCAAGATTTGGTATTTTTTTATGAGATTTTTATTAATGATAATGATATCTGTGAAGCAATGCAATAAGAAATATTTTGTATATATATATTATATTGTATTAGGTTAGGTTAGTTAAGTGCTTATAATATAGCTTAAATGGGCATTATAATATAAACAATATGCATTCTAAATGGCCTTTGATAAATACGGGCAGTATGTAAAGGACCTGAGGGATTGTCTTTTTTTTATATTATAGGTAGGCAGACAAGCATATGGGCCACCTGATGGTATGTGGTCACCAACACCCATAAACAATGGCATTGTAAGAAATGTTAACCGTCGCTTACATCGCCAATGCACCACCAACCTTACGAACTAAGATTTTACGTCCCTTGTGCCTGTAATTGTGTGCCTATGATCGAAGACTCACTCATCTTACAATTTAAAAAATATATATATTGTTTATTGATGAGTTTAAAATAGGAGTTAAAGTTTTATTCTAATTTCTGCCCACTTGTAAGGTTATTTTCTTTACATACATCTGATGTGTCGAAATTTCATGATAATCGGTTGTGAAGTTAAGACTTAAAAGCAAATCAAATTGACTTTCGCATTTCTTATATTAGTTAGTTTGGTTTGTATTGGGAAACAAATTACCACGTAGTTAATATCACATGAGACATAATTGAATTGAAATAAATAAGAATTTACTTACACTGTCCTGGCCTTTATGTGCTGACTCAGTTTATTGAGATCAACTGCGAAGCGATGTACACAGCTACGGAGCATTTCTATTTCATCATCTGTCCATTTACCTCTAAAAACATTGAAATTAATCTTTTTTTTTTTATTTGGGAAACATACAGTATACACAACATATATTATACAACAATTAACCCATACACACACCAATCAAGTTTCCACCTAAAACTAATTCATGTATAGCAACAAAAAAATAAAATATGTAAACAAGCAATTCTGTAAATTATTAATATTAATTATCAAGATGCAAAAAGTTGAAAAACAGCAAAAAAAAAAAGAAAAAGAATATATATGACACAATGACTAAATTGACAAATGTATCCTAACTTTTTTTTTAAATGTATTGTATTTGCACATTAAAACAATGTAATGTGACCATGTATAGTAGTAGGAATAAAGTTAACAAGACTTTAATTGCATCCATAAACACACAGGCCTTAAAACACATGTTTTTATATTTAGTAAGTTTTTTTTTTATTGTATACATAGGCGGACAAGGTATGGGCCACCTAATGGTAAGTAGTCATCAACACCCATAGACAATGGCATTGTAAGAAATGTTAACCATCGCTTACATTGCCAATGCGCCACCAACCTTGGGAACTAAGATGTTATGTCCCTTGTGTCTGTAATTACACTGGCTCACTCAGCCTTCAAACCGGAACACAACAATACACAGTACTGCTGTTTTGCAGTAGAATATCTGATGAGTGAGTGGTACCTACGCAGACGAGCTTGCACAAAGCCCTACCACAGAGTAAAAAAGTATATATATATGTCAATATAATTGTTATTCAACATACCCTGGTTGTGTGTCCCCCATAGGGTGTAGAAGCATTGTCATCTCGGACAGTTTATTGAAGGCTGTTCCTGCCTCCCTGAAGATTTCTCCGACCTGAAAAATATAGACAATGTAGATTATTTATTGCACTTCAACATTTTAGTAAAGCAAGACATTTGTTAAAATAATCTTAACACATGTTCCTACCAAAATTAATTTTTTTTTTTTCCAATACTTTTGTATTTTTTTTTGTTTGGTTTGATGGTAGTTTATAAATCCATTACAAATTTGGCAAGTATTACGTAGAATAATCTGTATGGAATATGTAGAAAAAATTATTGCATTCACATTATTCTTTTTAGGTTAGACGACTTGAATTTCATTTGAAAATATTTAAATGCATTTAATTTTAGATATCGACTAGTTCAAGTAGATTTAGGTTTTTTAATAAAATGTAAACCAAATAATTGCTTACCCTTGCTGCAGAATTGTTCATATTAAAAAAAGATTTGAAGAGTTTTTTCTTAAATATAAAAATGGAAGGAATTTATATTTCTAAAATAAAATAGTTTAAACTCTGTTTATTTGAATATATAATGATATATATTACAAAGTAACCATATAACCTAAACAGCCACAGTTAATTATTTTAAAACAATATCAATAAATAGAAAATACCATATAATATATATGAGTTTCTGCGTTTGAAAGCTCATGATTTCTTGTCATTTATACTGAAGTCTGAATTGAATGGAATAGTGAATGAAGAGATCTTTTTTGACAAATTATGTGATGAAACTATAAAAAAATTAAGATAATGTTATGATATGAATAACAAAACAGGACTACCAACATAAGTATTTAATTAAAGGACAGAAAAAGTAATTAAAATTGTGGGTTGATAGGACATTTGAAAACATTGTTGTCTGTTTAATATTATGTATGTGGCTTTTTATTATGAAAAATAACTTAAAATAACTGCTGTGTGTAGTGGAAATTGATCATTAAAAATTTTAATTAATAAAATTTAATTGTTAATCATTGTTTTAGCTTGATAACCAATTTCGGAACTGAGTATTTAGATTGTTTACATTATTCATATCACATTGTATATGATGTTATAATTAAAAATAGAAGACTTTTTTTGAATCGATATAGTAATGTAATTCAAAATTAACATTAATTTTATAAATAATAATGTACCAAAAAAATTAAAAAACAGTCGAACACAATGTAAACATTTAGTATTTATAAGCCTACTGTAACCTACTTTGTTTGCTGGAGTGTTCATTGAAGAGCGCCGGGATGACAATTTGTTTAATACTAGAAATTATTAAAACGAAATTATGTTTTTGGATTTTAAATTAAATGAACAGTAAATCAACTATAAATACTTTTAGGATTAACACAATTGTAACCATAACCATAACCATAACCAAGAGAAAAAGAAAATCAATAAACTAAAATTCACGAACTTCACGAATGTTGCCTACGTCGGTATTTTTAAGTAAATATATTTTTAAGTATTATATTAAAAAAAACGGCGTTTTAATATTAGTATTTTTTATTATTGTCATCAAACTTCTAAATATATCGAATAAATTATTTATTTGGAATTACTACTTTGCTAATTATATGATATTTAAAAGATAGGTAATGATATAATGCATTTAATGTAAAAAATATATTTTTGTGTCAAATAGTAAAAAAAAAAAATCCGAGTGGTGTCGTGGGACACTAGATAGGAACGAAGTTCCTTATTATAAAAATATTAATTTCAAATAATATTCGAGGTATAAAGAAAATAATTCGGGTATACATTTTTATTATGATTTTTTTATCGATTAAAAAATCTTACGCTTGTTTTTAACGTTACGGACGTTTTTTGCCGGCTACGGTACTCCTCCGCAACGCCCGATAAGGAACTTCATTCCAAAACTATGATATTTTATTCCTACGTCTTACGTAATGCCTGTACACACACACTGCTATAAATATAAATATAAAATGTTAATTTCAGGTAATATCATAGAGCCATGCACTAGTAGCGCCATTGTAGCAATTTATAGAATCCTTATTTTACAATTGGAAGCGAGGCATACTTTATTACAAATAGATGATAGATAAAATACAATGAGTTAAAAGAGCAATGAAGATTTCTCTTTCTTTAAAAGTCTGTGGGTTGGTAAAACTGTACCTAGCGTAATTCCGTTTATTTATTGATTTTATATAATGGCGCCAATTTAGAATGGACAATGTAATATGCATTACGTACATTATGATCTAATAATATTTGCATTTTATAAAAATAATAAAAACACATTATGTTAAATGTACGAATAGTCGTCACGACTTTTGGTCACAGAATATTTATATATGTATGTATTATTTAATTTGATGACAACATTATTTGTTAGCTAATAAATTAGAGTTTTATTAAAGTGGCAAGTATAGTGGGCATAGGAATATAAAATTTTCAGAAATTAATCTTCTAGTAATTGTGCTTTTCTCACCTTGCAATGTTCTCTCCTCCTTTTAAACCTTTATTTTTGTATTTGAGTCAAGTACGTGGTTGAATGTGATACATTACATTCAAACAAAGGGTTAAGATTAAAAATAATCTGTAGACAGTTTACGTTTACAAATCATGCCATAGGGCAATATTATGAAATGAGTCAACCATTTCGTGAACTTTTACTATATTCTAATTGTGTCAAGATTATTAAGAAAGCGCTTCAGATTCCGAACCTACACAATATGTTTTTATGATTTTTAATCTGTACCTCATGTTAAGCAACTTTAACATAATAAATGCGCAGCACTGATAGCAAAATCAAAAAATATTGAAGGTAGATTTACAATATTATTTATTATATTTATGGATCGGTGGATAGCAAAGGGGGAAGCGTTGTTAGGTGGATGCGAGTTGCGATGAATAGGTTTGTTAGTGGATGGGGTGGGGTGGACGGTATTAGGATATCAGTATATGGGGTACGTCAATGATATTAGCAATGACATGCTTTACTGATATATTTTATTTGTTTAAAAAAGTTGATATAAGATGGGATCATTGTGGGGATATATGATGTACCGCTAAATTTAATCGCCATCAGATAATCGCAAATTACTGCTGTACATAGGCTTCTCCTAAGGTTCTCCGTCTTCCGATTCCAGTTTAGTCTTGCAAATTTCTTCAGGTCATATATTTTGCTATTTTATATAAGCCACTAACATCCTATACCAAACAAAATACTAAGCTAATATTATATTTATATTTTCTCGTTTGAAAATACTTGTTATTGTCTTTTCAAATCTCTTTTAAATAAAATTTAATTATCGGTCTTACAAAGCGGCTCTCCACGCCCGCTTTGATGAATGTTGGCACGAAGACGTCTCATCCGACTTTAAAACTATCGAATCAAAAGCCAAAACGTGACTTAGCACGAATTTATATTAATATGCCGCAGTTCATGCCATGGATAACAGTGGTCACGTTATTGAGAAACAAACAAAGGATGTTAAATTGGCCATACAAATGAAATACCACATTTGTATTTCAAACACATTTCTAACCTAATTAATTATTATTCGGAATCGGAAATAATTTGTTTAGGCTCTTACAATTCCTACATGATTTTATATGAACATACAAATTACAAAGAGCAAGCGGGCACTTAGTTAACTGAAAACCTAACAACTAAAAACTAATACGCTCCTTCCGGATGTAGTTGTTCTTACTTATCTTAGCAATAGCACCTAATTCTAATGATATAATCTAGAAATCTCACACATTTGGTTTTCTAATATGATATTTCTAATAAAATGTTATAGTTTTTCATCCTTTGCATGAAACGGAACCGACTTTTGTCCCTCTTGTTATTATAAGATGTCTTATATCTTAGAAAGTATATATCTCAAATATTGTAAACCATAAAAATACTATATAGTTTATAAGTCTATAACCATCAACAAACATACATTTCTCTTGATGGTTGATCGTCAGAAGTATCTTTCCGAAGCGATGATTTTTGACCATCATAGGTGACAGGGTTTTGGTAAATAAGATTTTTGATTTTTTGTAAATTGTTTTTCCATGGATGGTAAGCCGGAAGCGCCCACGTATAATCTTGGTATTTTTTTTTTGCGTAGATTGGCGGACGAGCATATGGGCCA
This sequence comes from Nymphalis polychloros, assembly GCA_905220585.2. NCBI lineage: Eukaryota > Metazoa > Arthropoda > Insecta > Lepidoptera > Nymphalidae > Nymphalis > Nymphalis polychloros. The sequence continues at coordinate 14,254,854 of HG992241.1, read as the reverse complement.
CCTGATGGTAAGTGGTCACCAACGCCCATAGACATTGGCAATGTAAGAAATGTTAATTATCGCTTACATTGCCAATGCGCCACCCACCTTGGAAACTAAGCTGTTATGTCCCTTGTGCCTGTAATTGCACTGGCTCACTCACCCTTCAAACCTTCAAATTTTTGAATCTGGCTCGGACACTGGGATAGAGGTATGAGGTGCGACAAAATTCACAACTGTCACTGACCTAAGTGGAAGAGACGCGCTGGCTCCATGCGGATAATGGTTACCTCGGCAAGGAAAAAGCCCTCAAAAATCACCCAAATAAACCAAAACATTTAAATATGGCAACTATTTGTTTTTTGCTATCCCGTAATAAAAGCATAATATACATTATAGCACCATGAATTACTAAGCATGTGTATGCGTAAAGCTTTGAAAATTCTAAGAAAGTTATTATTGAGAAACCATTACGTAATATTTTGATGACTTTACATATTACTTAAATGTAAGCGCTTCTCTTTAAAAGTTGGTACTCGATTAGCCTTCTTACGCAGACAAGACAGACAGTACTAATAATAATTTATGTAGCATCTATATAAAGGTCTACTGCTGCTTAATCCGGAGAAGACAATACTTTCGTTTTTAAAATGTCAAACGAAGTTCTTTTACGCGGTTTACAAGGCGTGAGTAACGAAACAGCGTTCATACTGTGCCTACCAAATGCTACAAAATGCGATGCGTTCGAGTTTAAAAGGTCAATATAAAGGAGTTTGAGGTGCTTTTCGATGTGATAAAAATACAGTAATATAATCAATTAAAATCTACACTTTAAAATACGGTTTCAGTCGAAAAAATATCGCACAGAACTTCATACCTGACGGCTTTCCGCCCACGGCCCACGGACCGCGAGGCCGTGGGCGGTTGATCACACCACCCACGCCTTGCGCCACCTCTGCACATAAAAGTATGATTTTAGAATGAAATTAATAAGAATTATATAAGTTAATATTTTAAAAAAATGTGAATTATATTTCAAGTGGAACTTCTTAAAGGAGTTTGGATAATTATAGGTAGACGAAAATTTACAGTAACATTTTAAGAACGCGAAAGGGTGCTATGTAATCTGACATCACGGGATTGAACCAAACGAGAGCGACTAATAAACAACGGCTTATTAATATAATGATAATTTATATTTTTTAAGAACTTTCACACGTGTAATGCTGCATGCGCATTTATTTTGAAGAAAACATGTATTCGGTGTAGGCACGTTCGGATGATCTATAATTTTGGCCCCGTTTTAAGGCTAGCAATTGCTCATGGTTTTCTGGCTAGCTTTAGTAAAATGATACAGGTCTGCAGGATCTCTGATCTTTGATCGTAAATCAAGCATTAGCTTACGTTATACGTACGTATATCGTTAAGCATCGTTCTAAGTATCGGGTCTCAAAATCCTTTGTCATGAGTGGAAGTAGAATCTAATTTGAAACGATAAACTTGCATAGAAAATTGCCGATAATAGTAAAAGAAAGGTAATGTGAGACTTCAGTTCGCTGTGAATTCCTAGAAATATAGCGCAGAAGATAAGTAGCTCTTAGCTTTAGCTTTGAACAACGGCTCCACTTTTGTATTCATTTAATTTTCTCGGTCTTATGGCTACGTAAAGTACAAGTTCAAGCCATAATACATGGAAAAATATGTTAGTTATATTTCATGCATATTTAAGTAATGTATTCATAAGTCGAATAAATTTGATATCCTTTAAGATTTTCTAAACCTCATCAGGAGTTGTATTTTAATAATTGGCAAATAGCGCTACAAAATAGCGAAATGACAAGCAAGATGACATTTAAAAAAATATGCCCAGATAAGCTTTATTCAGGAATTACAGAATTATATTTGCTTATCAAAATAATGTACGATAATAATATGAGATGTATTGGAGATTTTTAAAATCATAATGATCGTGCAGTGATATTAAATTAAATTTGTATTGTGTTATGTCATGAATTTCATATTATTATAATTTATATTCTGAATGCTAACTAAAACAATGCGAGAGTTGTTTGCCGCATTTCAAGTTATTATTATAATAGAATGTAAACCGAGACTAGACTACAAGAGGATATCAGTTTTACTGCGTAAATTCTGTTATGGAAAAGTAAATTCGAGCGCTTCATAAAAGTACCTGACTCTGTTATGCAATAGATTTGAGAAGACCTAGTAATTCTTTTTCTGTAATACATATCTAGTTTCAATTCATAAGAGGTATTTATCTGTTGATAAAATCATAAGTGCCCAGGTTCGCACTATATCCACTCAATTTGAGTGTTTATTCGCAGTAAACAATCTTACTAATTAACTTGAATCGATTTTATAAATGGAGGAATAAAGGGCAATCGCACATTTCTAATTGGGGCAGATTAGACTACCATCAATCAGCTATGGTACGCAGCGTGATTTTATTTCCTATTGTTTTGTTAATTTTTGTAGGGCAACTCGGGGAAACTATACAGGACAATCCACAGTAAGTTTCTTGTTTCTTTTTATTCGCTTATATTTTACGAGTTTGTCATAATATATAATTCATGCTATCAGCAATGGAGTGTCGTGGTGGAATAAGCTCCTCATGGATCATAGCTTTTACCCACCAGTGTGACGATTACAATCGGTTACTTAAATTTAATGTTAATATTTTGTGTAAAAAATTCTTTTATTTTATTCAAATTGTAATTTTTTGTGATAAAACAGTCCAATATGATTATTTAAAAGCTGGGCTTTCAGTAAAATTTATTAATAAAATAGAAACTAATTTTAGAATCAGGCATGAAAATTGAAAATACGTTCAAAAGCATCTGGAATAAAATTCAATAACTGTATACTTGTGCAATATCATTGTTGTCTGTAATATTTAATATCGAAATTGATAAATTCTATTTATAGAAAAGCAAAATGTAAAACCTAATCATGTGTTGAACTTAAGCATGTATTGAATTTCACTTTGACTCTTTAAAGACTTGGAGGAACAGTATATTCCAATAACAAGAGTGGTAAAGATGAATTGTTAAGGAACGCTTGCGTGCAAAAGGATATTATACAACCAATGACTTCTTAGAGGATTTCAAACCTTGGAAAAGAAATGATCGCCTCCAGAGTATTTAAAAAAAATAAAATATCTGTCAATGTATAAATTGTCTGTATTGTAAAGACGAGAAAAAAAAAATAAAAAAAAAATCCCGCTGAGTTTCTTTCGCTGGTTTTTCTCAGGTCTGAGGTGTTTGTTTCCGAACCATTGGTAGATTTATGACAATCAATAAGTAAGTGTAATTCTTGAATATTGAATAAAGATTTTTGACTTTGACTTTAAACAAACAACTCCTTATCGGATAACAAACAAAGTTCTTATTGGAACTTTGCAAATTGCATGAAATATATAAATGTAAGGCATGTTCATATTTACTTCTTTTGCCGTTGGATTATTCTATAGGTATTTATTTATTAATAACTTGAATTTGGTGGTAATAGTGTATTTTATTTCTATTTAATTACGCCGAGTTCGTTGAAAATCCGCTGCGGTTTCAATTCCGCAGAAGTTTGCGGTAATCAAATAGCTAGCGCACAGCGATAGCGAATTCTTTTTTAGTGTCCGTAGAATCACAAGCGACTGTCTGGGGGATGAGGCACAGATCGGGTTCTGTTAAGAAGGCTAAAGTCAAATATACATAATAATAATAATGTCTTCCAGATCGATTTCGGCCACGGCGGCCAACCTCAAGAGAAATTAGCCAACTGCGCAGGAGATATTATAGTGCACAAGTATGTGCGCAGACACAGGTGCACTCTCTTTTCCTTAGGTCTCATAATCCGATGGGACGGCAATCCGACACGACCGGAAAGAGTTCAGGCGCAGGACCAACGGCTTAAAGTGCTTTTCGAGGCAATGGAGGGTACACAATGGAGAATTTTCTGACAGAAAAACCCAATAACTATTTATTGGCCTGACCTGGGAATTGAACCCAGGACCACCGCCTCTGTCTTATCCTTGCCTATATATGCCTCGGCCTTATATCTAACCACTAGACCAACGAGGCAGACAAAGATACATAACACAGTATATAAACTACGCTAGACCATAGAATAATAACAACTGACCGCGAATTTAACGTAATTGTGCTAAATTTTATACTATTTGACATACATAAAATGAATCATTCATCACAGGATAAGTAAGCTGTAATCAATCACTCTCTCTTTTAACTTTCGGGTTAAATTTATAAAAGTCATGAGAAATATGATATGCGTGCTATATAAAAATGCATATATTGTATTATTGAAAGTTAAAACTAGCATTAGTGGTGATTTAAGTTATGTTCGTGTAAAACCTTTTCCTCGAAAATACATGTATGATGTATCATTTTATGGTGCATCCTTAAGCATATATTATACTAGTTTCCTGGCTTTACGTACCATGAGTCTTACCTCTGATAACGTGTACGCAAAATTTCATGATGATTGGTTGAATAGACGTGCAAACATAAATTACGTACAAACTTACTTTCTCATTTATAATATAAGTAAGAATTCGACTAACATCGCATTTTTAATCAATACGAATGAGAAATCTCGCGGGACGCGTTCGTTGTATGGATTCCCAACTGAATATAAAGAAAAGTAATTGTTTTCTGATGGCTTCGAATGAAAAGCTTGTTATTGGCTTATTGCTATTATTATGCAAACACAATAAGTTGCTTGAGAAACATTTTACTCTATAATGATCATTGTCCATTTACAACAACAAGAAATGATAAATCAGAACATGCAGGAACAATTTTTCATTCAAATCGTTCTATTGAAAATTCGTGTTTTGGAGACAACCCTGTATTCTTTGTTCCGTCGATCTGATTGCTATTACAATTCCACTAATTATTTGAAGATTAAATAATCTTACATAATCTTAAATAATCTATATACAATACAATCGCATTATATGCCCGAGGAAGCTATATTTTCTCAATGGAAATTTGTTTATTTGATAAAATGTTCATATTAATAATTTTACAATAGGTGCTATACTCGTAATTAATAAATGTATAATGTTGATTCTCAATACCGTTTGAAGTTAGCGGTAACTTACTCTAATCTAATTCTATAAACATAATAAAAATATAAAACGAAAAAATTATAAAGTATATTTTTAAATATTTGTTTAATTTTAACATAACATCAAATTATTGTGTTCAAACATTATAAATTAGCCTTAATAATGCCCTTTTTTACAGACCGGCAATAAATGAAATACCACAGCGATGCAAAGAGAATAGCGTGACGGAGGTTTCATGCAAGCACATATCTAGTACTGACGACGCGTTGTTAGCACATCCAGATGACTGCAACTTGTTTTACTACTGTGTCAGTCCCGACCACAGGCCGATTTGCCGACAGTGTCCAGCTGACCTCCACTTCAATCCTAATAAACATGTTTGCGATTCGCCGGAACGCGCAGGATGTATTATTGAAGTAGCTTAAAATAAATAATAATACGATGTCAAAGTAAATATCTGAGAGAAATAAAACATTAATTAAATGTATGCAATATTATTCTTACTGATATGTATTCCATTTATATATATATAGAAACTGTGCTCTCAAATAAATAGGGTTATTTATTTTGTGGTTAAATTTAAATTTAAGGTATTCAATCAGTTTCCTTTGTAATAACTATTTTTCGTTACGCTTTCAAAGAATGAATTACCAGAATAACATCAACGTGCTATTATATAAAATAAAACCAAACAAACATTCATTCCGTAATTGGAATAATATTGGATTTGTGCCTGATATGTGTTTAACTGAAAACAGAGGTTTATTTATTTATCATTGTATAAAACATTCTGGGATTTTTTTAATATTATAGGTAGGTGGGCGAGTATATGAGCCACCTGATGGTAAGTGGTCACCAACGCCCATGGACAGTGGCATTGTACATTTCTTTAAAAAAAACGTCGCCAATGCCCCACCAACCTTGGGAACTAAGATTTTATGTCCCTTGTGCTTGTAATTACACTGGCTCACTCATCCTTCAAACCAGAACACAAATACTGCTGTTCGGCGGTAGAATATCTGATGAGTGGGTGGGATCTACCCAGACGAGCTTGCACAAAGCTCTACCACCGAGTAAAATTTTGAATTCACCGAATCGATTTTATATAATAATTTATAGGAATAATATTCTGATTTAAGTATATTTTTCTTTGTTCTGTTTTATTTTATAAAATAAGGAAAGTAGGCTGGTAGGCAGGTGTTAGATGGTGCTAGAAAAAGGTTTGGTTAGGTATTAGTAAAGAAGTCTATGCCCTTCTTTCGGGGTTTAGCTTGCTACAACCCATTTGTTTTTAAATCGGTTCAATGTTTCCTCCACGGGCCATGGAGCCAACCCTAGGGCCGTGTAGGGAAGTGATGGCCCCACGTATCCTATTTTAAACGTCCTTGAGGAGGCCGGTAGCCGACATGACCTCGCACCAGCAAGAAGCGGGGTACCGAGATAACCTTTCCATATAATCCGTCCTCCCCCTACGGTCCGGGTACCATTTTTGGATGATATTATGTAGGCGAACTGTATGTAGGAGTTCAAACCTGAATTACGAGACATATTTTGCTTAAAGTTGTATGCAGTTAATTACTGGTATCTCCAAAGCAAAGTTTATTAACGACATGATACAAACGTTTGTAATAGACGAAGTACTTTTACATATTATATCAAAAATCTTCATTTATATATTAATTGATGGAATTGGTAAAAATGTAAGTATTGGTCGCTAATGATTCGCATTAGTTTTTAAGTTAAAAATACAACTTATGAAGAAGTATGCAATGCATTATTATTAATACGGAATCGCTTTTAAAGAATAAATTAGGTTTGTCAGATCAAAAACATTTTTGATAATAAGCCGTCAGAGTATCCACACTTAAATAATTGGAAAAATGTTGAATAAAGCCTTCGTGTTATTATTTTTTCTAGTTATTTTCTTTAAGTGAATGAAAAAGGGGAAGAAGCCGGGATGGCCTAGTGGTAAGGACGCGTGAATCTTAAGCGATGATCGTGGGTTCAAGCCCGGGCAAGCACTACTGAATTTCATGTGCTTAATTTGTGATTATATAATTCATCTCGTGTTTGACGGTGAAGGAAACCATCGTGAGAAAACCTGCATGTATCAAATTTCACTGAAATTCTGTCACATGTGTATTCCACCAACCCGCATTGGAGTAGAGTGGTGGAATAAGCTCCATACCTTCTCCTCAAAATGAGGAGAAGAGGTCTTAGCCCAGCACTGGGATATTCACAGGCTGTTATTGTTTAAAAAATATTTTAGTTGGTGTTTTGGATTATTTCACCTTAATATTATCTCCTCGTAATGTCAGCGAATTATCTCGACCACATAATCCATATAATCTTCGGGAAAATATTTATTATTTTGATTATAACATAAACTTAAGGAATCATTATAAAAAGTTCCGAGTATCATATTAATTCATCAGAGAGCTTTTATTAGCGGAACTCTCGCTTGGATAACAGTATTGTTTTCTAGGCGAGTATTTTATTACGAAATATTAAAACCATATTTCATGATCCAATGAAGCACCTTGATTTGGCTGTTATTTACAAGGCTATTTAATATGCACAACAAATATTAGTGGTATGAATAGGAATGCAACTCACACGTAACGCGACGTGACGCTTTTCAGTATCGCTTCCCATATGAATATACTCGTAATATTGGCAGGTAATGTTAGAGGAGAGACCGCCCTTTGTTGACCACGTAAAACAAAGCAGGTATTAGAATAGAAGATGGAAGATTATACCTTTGAGGTAAAAAACGTATGAGAAATAATCATTTTATAAAAAACTGATGAGAGGGTGGTACCTACCCAGACGAGCTTGCACAAAGCTCTACCACCGAGTGAATAAATATAAAATTATATAAATCGGTCTACCTGTTTTCGAGGAAGATGTGAGTATATATAAAAAGTTATGCGTCGAAAATATAAGGAAATGTTTTTTTTTTTAAAAGACCACTATCATACAAATTTCTTAAAAATCAAAGTAACACAATTGAACACATTGAGGAAGTCATAAGTAGCGGCAATAATTAATTAATTTACCTTCCTGTCCAACTAAACAGCGGTTTTTAAATAGCGTGCGTATTTTTTTTTAACGCTTTGGTATGGATCTTGAGATCTCTTAGCTATACATATACGATACGATTAATGAAATGTATACCTACTAGTATTACACTAACAATACAATCATAACAACTGCGATTATTAATTATTTATTAATCCTCGTAATTATAATTTACTTACAAGGTCAGTAGTAGTGTTTGAGTCTAATGTAAACACGCATGTCATTTCACGGCAATAACGACGCACACTAGCTTGTGTGCATTTAAATTGTGCACACAAATTCGATCACATGAATCCCGCTTTAAAATAAATTTACAATTTTTTTCTCGAAACAGGTGAAAACTTCGTCATATAATACTCAAATAGTGTATCAGACTATTCTGAACACCACTACAGTGCTCGGCACATGGAACGAGCTTATATAATTAAGATTACAAAATCCATATAATATTTTGATTAAAATATCTATACCATTTACAAATTCACCTCCGATTTTGAAAATAAGCCAATATTATGTTATACTGGTTCTCCTTCGCCCAGTATGCAAGATTTAAACCGATGTTTTGATAAAATATATTTATGTTGGATATTCATCCGAGTCCGATGGAGTATTAATATAAGCATGTCTGTCCGAGGCGGGTTCTGGGCTTAATCGTATTTAAGTTTAAAATATGGAGGATGGACTGAAATTCACCAGGTTTAGTTTATATTATGGTGACTTGTTAAACTAGTATTAAACTAGTTATATAACCACATATATACCAAAGTTATACCGCCATGCCCAATAGGATCTACATTCGTGAAAGAATCTGTTAAATCCGTGGCAGGTATAATACAGAATGTCGATGGACATAAATATTTGCAATGTGTATATGAAAATGTATAATATTGGTTTTAATATATATTGTAGCCCAGGATGTTCGTTTCCTTTCCTGTTTCTACACGCGGATTTTTATCGAAGATCAAGGCTTCAAATCATTATTTGATTTAATTAGTCCATAAGCCGTTATTACTAAATAATTGGATTCAACAAGTGCTCGTTCGCTGCCGAATCCAAATGGTTTTCATAACATACATCCGGCGGCGGGACAACAGATTAATTAAAAATTTATATATTTTATCATAACACATTTTATTCACATGCAAACAAAAATAAATAAGTCATTTGAAGTTCCCCGTTCAAAAATAAACATATTTATATTGTTTTGCCTGTGTTTGTTGATTTAGGTACTGGTGAATCCTGTATATAAATATTTTAATCCAATTAATAACCCATGATATAAGAAAGAGACCGCAAAGATTTTTCTTTCTTTAAATTAAACGCGTACCAAAACTGCATAGCAAGAATTAAAAAAAGAACTAACAATCTACCTTAGCGAGATATATCAGAATCTTATCAACATAAATCCTCCAAGATGTCGCTCAAATAAACCGGCATATAGTAGAATTTATGTGAATATTGAATCCTCCATTTAATTTTATTCTCCATTACAAAGAATTTCCAATTAACAAAAAAAAAAAAAAACAGTTAATTTAAATATTTTTAATAACAACCTATTTAACATGCCCGGATGCCCGAAGCTTCGCTATTAGCACAGCTTATACCTGTAGCCCCAGTAACAATCGCTGCGCTATCTGACCATTCGGTGAAGTGGAGTTGCATATTGCAAACGAAGAGGCGCAAGGGATACTCCGCGCATTCCGGTCTGTAGCGTGCTGGTGACAGGTCGTCTCCAGTCAAATACTTTGAAGTACAACTGGTGTCTGTGAAGTTTTGGAGTGCTCTGTCTCTGAACAAAATTAAATTATTTTTAAAAAGTGTTTCATTTTAAAATTTTATTTAATTCTACCAGTTTTCAACAATTCAGATTTTGAACTAAAATATATTATTTTAAAAAAAACTTTAAAGTTACTGATCATATGACTTTGAGACAATAGTTAAAACGAATATTCGTCTTAAAAATATCTTTCTAATACGCGTAATCAAGTTTATCTGAAACAACCGGCGAGAGCCAGCTTGGTGAGTATAAAACTAAAAAAAAATTTAGAATGAGTTTTAACTAATAAACTCATATTTTAAATCTTTGGCACGGTCAATTTTTTATGTGTTTCTTCAAACCATCAAACGTTTTTTATGAAAAATTTTGCCTTTTGCGACTGTTAATTTAAATCTTCGTTGATAAATAATTATCCGAAAAAGTTTCATCGATATTTTAATTTTTTAAATTTAATGTAGCAAATTGCGAATATACCCTAAATAAATTCGAGATACTTTAATTTTTTTGTCAATTTCGGATTCGAAATAGCTATTTTAGGTAAAATAATCATTAACGAATAAAAATAAATAGATATAAAAATATATATATTTAAAAATGTATATATTTATAGAATCATATTTAAAGGCGTTAAATTTAACCAACATTAGGTATTTTGAAATATGGAGTTTAATTTCTAATATTGAAAAAATACATATAAAGCGATAAATAAAAAAATTTACATTATGAATTTTTGAGTTTGACAAAAACCAATAAGTATGATTTATTTTATTAGGTATTTTTTGAGCTTCTCGGTTGAATGTTGAGTAGCTTTGCACAAAGCTTAATGGTTACATTTACTCAGGACTTTCTTGTATTTAGCTATTTTGAAGAGTTGAGAAGTAAAGTTTTGCAAAAAGATAGTTAATACTTATAAGTGGCCTAATATATATATACTGAAGGATTTAAATATTGATTATTTTCGTTAGCGTTGTGCGAATTGGTCTTTTATATTATATATAGTTCTATCTACTATTGTGCTTATCATTAAAGTTATTTTTTTCTAAAACGATTTCTACCATATTTCGGCTCCGTTTATTCATTCGATGCATTTTAATTTAGGAAATTCGACTAACGATAATTTCGCAATAGCAACGCACGTCAATGTAACACTAAAAAATTGCGACTCATCAATCTGTGCGATATAAGGCCTTATGATTTTCATAACGCCTTTGTTTTTTGTTTCTATAAAGAAAGAAATTTTTTATAAATCAAGTGCTGTATAAGGTTGGAAGGCGTTAAACTAATTATATTCTGAGAATGAGTAGCCTTTCAAGAGAACATTTTAAATTTATATATGACATTATCATTCATCGATAATTTTTCAAGATAGCACCAGTGAGACATTACTCTATTTCGCTCGCACACTGTACTTTTCAAGTTAGGCTGAGAACTATATTGACATTTGACAGCTGTCACTCAAACAACATGGCCGCAATCAGCTGTCAAAGTTCAAGCGTCCCTATTGGAAAACCCTATAATAGAGCGATTTTCAACCGCGCCCGTCGCGGTGTAGGAAAAGCAGTTTTATTTCTTAAGTCATTGTGATTCTACTTGTTGCCCGCCGATGCAGCAGGACCCACAAATAATCGAACACGTTGCATAAAACTATGGCATAAAACTCGTTGGGAAATGTATTAATTTTTTTACATACGTATCAGCATTCTTTAGAAGGTACGGGCCGGGCAGGACCAACGGCTTAACGTGCTTTCCGAGGCACGGGAGTGTACACACTTCCAACTTCCAGACTCCGGGCTGCTATTGAGAATTTTTGACAGAATATCTCAATGACATTTTATTGGCCTGACCTGGGATTTGAACCCAGGAAGGACCACCGTGTCCGCGGCCTTACATGTAGCCACTGGACCAACGAGGCAGTTACAAGTATATAAACGTTCAATACCAGTATTATCGTATTACCATGATAATATTTATGTCTTTACATTATTAATAACAAGATAATCAAATTCACGCTTGTCATGTCAATAGTCTGTATTTAAAGCGAGTGAAATTGAAAGCGCAGCTCTTTTTATAATAATATAATATTATATACCGAAACCTTCTTCAAAATGCACTGATTCTTTTAGTATGAGTAAAAATGACTAACACGGCCTTTCATTTTCACTTCTCATTTTTAATTTTAATTGCAGAACACAAAGAACGGATGAATGGTTTCTAGAATTGGAAAATACCTTAGAAAGTTTAAATTGGGATATTATAGGTCTGACCAATATTCAAAGAAATGGGGAGGACATAACATAGTCTTTTAAAGTAGAGGAAATGCGAGTCGATACGGAGTTAGATTTTTGATTTAAAAAAAGTGGAATAACAATGTTTTGGAATTCCGAGCGTATTCTGATAGAAAAGCGGCGCTAGAGTTTAAACTCTATGACCAACAAAACTGACCGTTTTTTAAGTTTATACGCCAATTTCAGCCCATTCTGACAATTAAATAAAATATTTTTACGGTTTTATTTGTTAAGAAGATGTCCTGTTAAGCATGTGAAGATAACAGAGGGACATATTCGATCGTACAAGGAGATTTCAATGCAAAAGTAGGCGCTAGGCAAAACAACGATAATTTGCACGATAATTGGCCACATTCTTGGACCTTACCATCTAGGGTTGAGAAATGGTCGCGATACACGACTACCCCAATTTGTATTTACTTAAAACATGGGCATTAGCACTTTTTTCTTTTACAAAAAGACCCATCGCCGTTGGACATGGTCTTGCCCCGACAACACAATTAAAAACAAGATATTTCTTACCTATATTTTACTGATAGCTAGTGCTAACTGGGTAGATAGAGGTATCTTTGTTAGCGGTAAGAGACCTACTCTTCGTTTCGCTGACGACTTAGTCCTTTATTCGTCTTCAGCTTCTCAAAACTACAACCAAATGGGGCCCCCGTAAAACGAGCTCGACGCCTATCGGAAAGATTGGTTTGATATGGCATTAAATTCGGAATTGTGGAGGGAAAGTAGAGAGGCTTTTGCCCAGTAGTGGGATACATCCGGCTAATAATAATAACAACAAAAATTACGAAAAGCGGAAGTAAGTTTATCAGTTTCTTACATCCTGCTGAATAAATTAATCTTTAAAGATAATAGGAATCTAGTCGAAAACAGTTTTTTTAGATTCATGAAACATCACCTTTATATATGCGAGTGTCTTCTTTGCCATGTGACATTTAAAAGTTCAAATGAGTTATGAATCTAATCTAAACTGTGGCAAATTAACTTTATGTAAATACTTTGCGTATGTTGCATATTCTCTAATTGCTCTCGTTTCGATTTGTGCTATTTTGATTTTAAAACAATGTAGGTTTTGCCGCTTGCTGTGTTGAATTTCAATATATAATAATAATAATATCAGGACATTATTCACACACGGCCATCTGATCCCAAACTAAGCAGAGCTTGTGCTATGGAAACCAGACAACTGATATACTACATATACTACTTTTCTTTTGTAAATACATACTTATATAGATAATAACATCCAGACTCAACACAAACAGATATGTTCATGCACACAAATGTTTGTCCTGGGTGGGAATCGAACCCGCGACCTGCGGCGCGAAAGACAGGTATCTACCAACCACGCCAATCGACTCGTCAATTATTTGTTATGATAATTATGAAAATAGTCACCATTTGTCCACATTATACATTCAAAGCGATCGTCAAGCATTTTGAATTTTGTAATTTTGCCTTTTATATTAACACGCTTACAAATCCTAATATTATTAAAGCGAAAGTTCATTCGTCATGCTTTCACCTCTTAAATATTCAACCGATCAACATGAAATTTTCCATATAAGTAAGTTATCAGAGGTACATAAAACGAAATGAAGTACTTAGAAACTGTCCACTCCCAGCCACACAAGATCAAAGTTCTGGACGGATATTAGTTAAATATAAATATCTCAATGTTCAACTTATGCATATATGGTACAGACGCGCTACGCTGGTGCTACGGCCGACGCTTTTTGACAGATGTAAGATACATATATTCTTAAGTTCATAGTTATGATTATATGTTGGGCTCTTTTTATAATAAAAACTTGTTTTATAACGGCATTCGATACTACAGTATATAATATTGTATTTTTACTAGCTGCCCGACTCGACTTCGTTCGGGTAAAATAAGGATTTTATTCCGTGCATATTTTAATCAATAAGATATAAACATTCGCCCATACAGTACAGTGTACGTGTGTTTGGTAAAGGGGATATAATAATAATGCATAAAGTAAAGTACAACATGCTCTACATATATTTTCATTTATTGGAACAAAGTTCTTTTACTACTGCAAAGTAGAGTGACCTGGCAGAAATTGTCATGTAACAAAAAAGCTTTTTTTTTTTTTTTTTTTTTTTTTTGTATAGGTTGGCGGACGAGCATATGGGCCACCTGATGGTAAGTGGTCACCAACGCCCATAGACAATGGCATTGTAAGAAATGTTAACCATCACTTACATTGCCAATGCGCCACCAACCTTGGGAACTAAGATGTTATGTCCCTTGTGCCTGTAATTACACTGGCTCACTCACCCTTCAAACCGGAACACAACAATACAAAGTACTGCTGTTTTGCGGTAGAATATCTGATGAGTGGGTGGTACCTACCCAGACGAGCTTGCACAAAGCTCTACCACCAAGTAAGTAAGAAAGAAAGAGGGGAAAGGTCGCTTTGTTCTCCAAGCGACCTTTCCCCTCTTTCTTTCTTACTGATTCTTTCTATTCTAGCGGTTGTATGTGTATGTATGTGTAAGTGAGCAAATTTTCAGATTTGATAATAAGGATTGTGTGCGGCCAATGAGATAACCTCAATTCTATAAAAATGTAAATATAATTTGAACTCTTTTTTTTAACTTATAATCCAAAAGTATTAAATGAAATTTATCAATTTTAATCTTTTACTACACTTTTTTGCATTGAAAACATAATAAAAATAACATGGTAACAATAACAATTTCCTCCTTTTTTTCGCTGGAAAAATACATTTACGCGTTTTCCCCATATGAAGTGAGGGGTATGTAAGGCTCACCGGTGCTGAAGGTGCCGGAATACCCACTAAAAAACCAGCGGTATCCTTTCCGTTTAGTCGGGGGGCGCCATCGGGTATCGCTTGCGCATGCTACCGTGACGCCCCGGAGTTCCCAGGTACAGGGAAGCCCCTTAGCCACGGTAGCTGATAAGATGCGCATAGCGCCTACGCCTTCTCCCCGGTCTTCTTCGACGGATCGAATCAGCGGAGGCATTTTCCTAGCACTACCGCTCCGCGGCCTCCTTTTGCGACATGACACTCGCAGAAGGAGACCATTTCCAACATGGCGTTAGTCACGCTCGGCAGCGAGAGATTTCCACCGACTATCGTCGCCAGGGTATGCCTCTGAGGCCCCACTCAGCACACTCCAAAGAATAATTTCCTCCTGACCGATTTCGACCGCGATGGTCAATCTCAAGAAAGATTTGCCTACTACGCAGGACGTATTATAGTGCAAAAGTGTGTGCATAAACACAGGTGCACTCTCATAATCCGATAGGACGGTAAACCGACGCGAACGGTAAAAGTTCAGGTAAGAAGCAGGACCAACGGCTTTACGTGCCTTTCGTGACACGGGAGTGTGACAAATATACAGAAATATAATCATTAAAAATCTACATTTTAAAACACGTTTTAAGTTAAAAAAAAATCGCAAAGAACTTCGTTCCTCCTGGGAATCGATCGCACATTTTTTATTATATTTTTAGGTGCTGTCTACGTTTTCTATGTGCTCATGCTCCTCGTACAATGGTTGGGACCATTATGATATAGACCTTTTTGAAAAAGTTGGGCCGTTACTTTTTTTTAAATTATAATAGGTCTAAGGCATGTACATAAATACACACACATTTTTGTTATTTAACTTACCTTTCACAATATTTCCCTTAAGAATAATATAGTAGAAATAATAATAATTACAGCACTGCAAATTTATAATAAATTTAGTTGAGAATTACACGGAAATGATAAAATGATAATTGTAAAGGTCACTACTGCGATCGATGTGCAAACAATAATAATGGCAGATTTTTTGACAGGAGAATGCTGCCATCCTTACTCCATGCTGCTTACATGGTGAGATGACACCAAAAGACCCCTGACGGGGATAACTGATCAAGTGTTAATTGATCCAGATATCGACCGAGGTTGAAAATGATTGAATTACTAATATCTCTATTAAAAAATAGGGGTTGATGGTAGAAGGGTGAAAATTTAGGGTGGTATGTATTTTTTAATGCCACATAATAAAATAAAAGAATTTGTCCAAAAAATCAAAAAAAAATTTGTGATGTGAGCCATCCTTAACACTTACGGGTATAAAAATTAGTTATAAACCTATTCACAGACCTACAGAATATACATATACAATTTCATCAAAATCGGTCAAGCCGTTTCGGAGGAGTATAAACACTAAAACTGTGACAACTGTGTGGGATTTTTATATATATAGAATCGCTGGACCTGGCGAACGCCTTCAACCGTCTACCTTTCGTGACTAAGGGAGGCATTTCGATACTACGAGGTTCCTTCCTATCTCAGGAGACTGTTGGATCCTCCAGGATTGCATGGTCATCTGGGAGTCCCACATACCCCCACTTCATGTGGAGGAAGCATGTAAATGCGTTTTTCCAATTCATACACGTAGATACACCACTTAACCCGCGACTCAGACTTATTAATCACAATACCAAAATTATACGATAAATTTAAAATAACGTCGATTTTGGTTTTCATGTTTGTATAACATTTGATACAAATATTACTAGTTACTGATTGTTGCCGCGCATGCAATATTCAATAATATGAAGCGAACTTCTTAAAATTGTAATAACCATATATTATATCCTGAATAATATTATAAATGCAAAAGTGAGTTTGTTTGCACGTTTTCATGTCTTAACTACTCAAACGATTATTATATATACAATATGCTTTTGATATTATTCAATGGACGTGGGTTTTTTTTTATTTATTCGTAAGAGGATGTATCTGCCATATTGTATTTTATTTGTACATCATTTATTTGCTAGTATACAACAACGATATCTATTATAGACCTTTATTTCAGTAGGCGTGTGATTTTTGAATATCAATTTTAACCTTATGTTTATAAGTTTTAATGGTTTAACGAGTAATAATTTTACTAAAAAAACAACGTAAATTGGATTCGAAGATACATAATTAAGATATAATATCGTTGTGTTAAAACTTTATCTGGATTATGTGACGAGAAAACCTAGTGATCTTAGTTTTTAACTCCATTTTAATCAACTTCCACGTTCAAACAGATCGACTTGCAGAAGTTAAATAAACAATTAAAAGTAATTTCAAGGTTTAAGCTTGCTAATAATTTATTATATTACGCAACGGCCGTTTTTAAGCCAATTAGCTACCGCACTCGAAACGAATACAATAATTATTAATAATTTATTATGGTGATTTGTGCAATTAAAGTTATACATAAATCACGAAACACAATATAATTTTGTATTATATTAGTGCATCTTATTTATATTATATCATATTTTCGACAAGGCAGTACAGATGAGATCATATTTTCATTTTACATATTTAGTAATTTAATACGTTCATTTATATTTACAGTGTATTTACAATCTTTTGCGCATTAAAAATATTTGTAAATTCTAACAATAATCGTCATATTACATTGCCTTTTAAACTGAATGACTAATTACGACAACTGAACTTTTCGTATTCTAGAGACATCATGCAAACTAACAGATTAAAAGAAATTTAAGAATTAAGAAACTATAATTTTGCAATTCGAATTGAAATTCCTTCAGGTCCAAAAACTATTTAAAAATCAATACAATTACTATTTTTAATGTGATATTTACCTAAAGTTCTGATAACATATATATTAGTTAGTTGCATACTATTAGTTGAATTTATTAAAATTCTTGCACATATAGTTTTACTATGAGGAAATTTTGGATTATGTCCTTTAATTGCATATGGAAATTAATGGTGATTATTTGGTGGTCAGCTTTGTACAACCCACTCATTACATATTCTACCTATCAATCAACAAAACTTATTATTGTTTTGTTCCAGTTCGAAGGGTGTAGGGGCCACAACTACATGCACAAGGGATATAACATCTCAGTTCCCAAGGTGGGATGCGCATGGGCGATTTCAGGAATGTTTAATATTTCTTACGGTGCCAATGTCTATGTGCGGTGGTTTACTTAAAGTCAGGTGGCCCATTCTGGGTAAAATGTACATTCCCAGCCCGTGATTACAGAATTTTCTAAGTCTCGTAAGTCACTTTTATAACAAGTCTACTTGAATTAAATGTATTTAAATTTGATTATAGTTTTGATAAAAACAATGCCAACTGCGCAGGAGATATTATAGTGCACAAGTGTGTGTGAACACAGGTGCACTCTCTTTTCCTTAGCTCTCATAATCCGATGGGACGGCAATCCGACACGCCCGGAAAGAGTTCAGGCGCAGGATCAACGGCTTAACGTTTTTTCCTAGGCACGGGAGTGTATACACTTCCAACTTCCATACTCCGGGCTCATTCTCTGGCAGAAAAACCCAATAACTATTTATTGGCCCGACCTGGGAATTGAACCCAGGACCACCGGGCCTTATATCTAGCCACTAGACGAATGAGGTTGTCAAAAGAACTAAAAATAATATAATAATTAACAAACAAGTGAACGAACCAAACTAATCAATGAAGTTGCGGGAGTATGGCAATAATACTCAAAACATTGACTGTAAAGTTACAGAGATACATTACGAAGGATAGTATTAATATTATCCATTCTAGAAATTAAAAACGTGATTATTTAACAACTAAAGATGTAATGATTTTTCCTTGCGCTTTGTCATATCTATTAAACTATTTGTATAGACATGTATATCTTTGAACGTGCTTACCCTCTAGTATCAAATAACTCGCTGTTGAGGGATCGGGGATTATGCTTTAAATATACAACGAAATGCTGAAGTATAATTTTATTATTATCATGAAAGCTACGTACGCCAGCTTAGAAATTTTAAGTTTTGTTTATGAAAAGAATTGGTACGACGTAAATTTATTTTATTATAAAATTCTTTTAAAAAATATTCGTTTACATTTCTGGAGTGTAAAAAAAAGAGCCGATGTAAATAAAAACCATATAAAATTCATATTGTTTACACCGGAAAATTCGAATTAACAATTATGTCATATACAACATTTTATTGTAGCTTTTGTCATTGTCATTGTCATTTCACGCAGAAATTTTTAAACTTACATTAAAGTTTTTTGTATGGAATACTGTTTACCCTGAAAAAGACGCCGTCTCTAATTAAGTGTCAGATGGATATGAAATGAAAGGGTTTGGTAAGCGGAATAAGCAAAGGGACATAATATTAAGATCCGTTAAAAAAATTGGAATGTTCTAAATGAAAGTAAAAACTTAAATAATATAAATAGATATATAACATTGTAATAAAACTAAAAATAAATACACTTCTTGTTTCTGCTGTCAAATGTAATACGCTTTTGTTCTAATTCAGATATGTTACTTTTAATTTTAAGCTTTACAGTTCTTTTTGAATACTACACAAGTTCATTTTGATATAATTTTTTGAGTTTATAAAGTGAAAAAGAACTAGTCAATTAGGCAATCTACAAAACATTATTATTTAAAACAAAATCTATCGAGGAGCTTCAAACTCGTTGATGTTGGTGCTGAGAATTTACAATTATTGTTGCCATGGCAACCGTGAATAAAGTTAAAAAAAATGTAGCTAATTTTAATTTAAAAAATAAATAGAATGTACAGTATAAAATAAGCGTAATATATAATATCGAATTGGCTTTATATTGCCCTAAAAAAATGAATTTTATAAAAGCCGTTTATTTAGATGAAATTATAGGAGAGATGATAAAATGTGATATTTATTTATTGAATACATATAGAGTATGTATGTAGAGTAAAAAATTAATGATACCACCAAATATATATATATATAATTATGCCTTATATATATTTTGTCTGGAAGTACCTTGTCTTGACAAGAACCGGCGGAATAAATTTAGCTTTATTTTTGTTAAATTTTTTTATTAAAAAGAGTTAATGTAGTGTACACTCAGTAAATAATAATAAGTCTCTCCGAAGGTATAATTGGTCATGGAAACACTTGAGAGGATCCATTTAATTGTACAAACAATATCATAGCTGGCCTAACGTACGTACCCGATGAGAACCACCTGTCGATTCCATTTACACGAGAATCCTTATGGAATCAGCAGGCTTGTGAATATCTCCCGTTCACGGAAGTTTTTGCAGCGTGCTAGTTGGGCACGCCTTAATGATTTAGAATATTATCTAAAAACGGCGCACATCTTTATCTTATCATTGAACATTAACTTTTACGGACCTACAGGAAGACATTGTGTTGATTGATATAACATTAACTGAAAATCACCAAAAGATCATTAACTGATATGAACGATTAGATATTTTGTGGTAAAACCTCGACTGAGCTTTGTGAACCCTTTTATAACTACGGAATATCTGAGTGACAAGCTTGTACTCTGCGAAGGGTGCTTAATTTATCATAGAAATAAATTTATCTAATATGCGTACTGTGACTATAAATGTTAGTAACTTACTAATTGGGAAATCATTTCTGACAAAGTTGTTGTAGTCTTATAAATTAGGGATTCTGTAATGGGAATTCTTGAATCAATGATAGCAAAGCCACTCTGGGTTTTGCTAGAACTAATTAAACATTATAAGTCAAAAATAAATATTAATGTTTATCTAATTATATATTTTTTTCTATTTCAGATCGTCTTCAAATCATGAAGTGTGAAGTTTTATTAAATCAGTGTTATTATGAATTGGAAGTTTTAATGGGCTTCTGTTACACAATTTTGTTAACACTCCTTTTGCTCTGTGCAATGATATACCATACGGAGATACTGGTGCCTCGAAGGCACCGAATGCTGCCGGCAATTAATGGGCAAGTTCGACGCAATCGTATGGAACAAATGATTTTTGGTAACCATAATGAGTAATTTGTAATGGTTATCATAATGATGAACACTTCTATAATGTACTTTTAAAAACTTCTAATCCAATTCATCAATTCAACAACAATTGAAAAGTGAGAAGTGTGTCCTACTCATTACATCTTATACTCATTAAATCGCCCCTGGATAGCCCAGCCTGGAAGGTAAGCCAATCGTACTCATTATATTTAAATATTGTGGGGGTTATTGTTGTTTTTCTGTAGGATTGCAATCTTCCAATTGACATGAATTATTATTAATTTTGTAGTATCCCTCAAATAATTACTTTAATTTGTATGAGAATAAAGATTCTTTCACCCTATGATTAACCGTATATATATAATATAAATATTATATATACAATGTAGTATTTGTTCTGTTCACAGGTAAGTTTTCATTCCGATTGCGCCTCTAAGTGGTAAGTTTCTAGATATATCATTTATGCAGTTATCGTAGTTAGCAATATATAAATCTTTTGGATGTGAATCATCTATTGGCGTACTTTGGGGGCAAGAAAGACGATATTACATTTTGTATTCGGCTTTATAATCAACCTACGGCTTTAAATTCGTAAGAATGGCGTCTCATCTGTCTTATACAGTGTGCCTGTATTCATAAATAATAAACATTAATTGCTCAATTAAGTTCAACAACCAACATCTTAAATATTCATTCGAAACTTGGTCAGTATAACGAACGGTAGGATACAGTTATAATATAACGATTTAACTGGGGTTAGAATATAACGATCTAACCACTAGAGTAAATCACAAGCCAAAAAGATTTTTCTCATTCTTTATGAGTTATCTTTAACTCGAGTGATTTAATAAAAAACGTTAAGTAAGAGTTCCGAACGTTCCACCGAGGAGGAACTACGATTCAAACCACACTCCCTCATAGTCTTAATTGATTGAACATTGTCTAGCGATGTTTCAATTTACTCCTAGTTAAACGAAATTTCAATATTGTATGATTGATTCCATAAAGAAACAATAAAAACATATAAGTACTTACTCAAGCTATTTATGTTTCAAAAGCACATAAAGTATTTGCTTGGTTTAAATTAATCAAAATTAGAACTTTAAGTTACCGTCAAGTGTGGCAACATTATCATATTTTTTTACTTTTTTGGAATTTACTTCAACATGGAGCTTGTTGTTTAAATTTTTATTGATGATTTTTTACAAATAAGTGTTTATCTTTTATTTGAACAATTGAATTCTACTAAATCTCACATAGAAACACTATAAAAACCAAAAGTATGAGCGGGGTAAAATTGACACAATTTTCGCATCTTTACCTAGCCTACAGTTTGCATAGATTGTGTGACCCAGAGAGCACGCGACGTAAATTTACCGATCGTCCTGGCATTATATAAGAGACGTATTTATTTATTTTTGTTATGTTTGTTTAAATAAGCACTGCCAATACATAGGTAAAGTTGACCCAAGAATTTCAAAACTTTCATAGAAACATGTGAACGTCGGCAGGGTTGTCAAAAAAATAATAAAACATTTTTTTTTTTTATTTTACTTTTTGGCGGCATCTTGAATATATCTGAAAGGTAATCAAGCAAATTAGTTTATTAGACCTACGTACATACGTAGTTCTTTAACATCAAAATATTTCATCAAAAAAAATCTATATACAGGGTTAATGGTAATTCGCGTTTTCCCGTTAGGAAGTGATAAGGGTGACTATTTCAGATAATTTTAACCCCAATATGCATTATGCAAAAGTGAACCATTTTTGAGTTATCATGAATTTTTAATAAGTCAAAAATGCATCATCAAACTTCATCATCATCATCAAATTATTTAAAAAAACGTATCAATTTAAATTTCATTTTTTCTTCTGATTTATAAAAACGATTAAACACTTGTTATTTATCAATCTTTAAACCGCAATTATCGGTCCAAATTTAATAATGCGAGACGAAAAACGATATTATTTCAATGTTTAATTGAGATTTTTTTCCAC
The DNA here is from genome assembly GCA_905220585.2 of Nymphalis polychloros. Taxonomy (NCBI): domain Eukaryota; kingdom Metazoa; phylum Arthropoda; class Insecta; order Lepidoptera; family Nymphalidae; genus Nymphalis; species Nymphalis polychloros. The sequence goes on along the minus strand of HG992241.1, from coordinate 14,231,801 downwards.
TAAAATGTCTTCAAAACAAAAAAAAACGTTATGAAACTTGACTTGCAGATAATTTTAAAAATATAACCTTTTTCTTACCTCTCCAAAAATGCATAACAAATAGGAACTTATTTCAATGAAAACGGGAAAAAAATGATCACAAAGAAACCAGGCGGAAATTTGTATTCGAACTAAGCTTTAGGTCGTTCTTTAAAATTTCCATAAAATTAATTAAAAATCGCAAATAGTCACCCTTATCACCACCTAGCGGGAATACGTCGAATTTCCAATAACCCTGTATATTGTATTTAAAGTTACTGTTTTGGGTGATTTAAATCCAGAATACTACTCGGGCAAAATTTGACAGCCCTAGTCACAGGTAAAGTTGCCATTCGTGCTTGTGAGGTAACTTTAGCTAAGCTCAAGCAACATTACCTTTTCTAATAACTCAAGAAATGAGAGTTTAATAAGATTGTATCATTTCGATAGACCTCAATAACAATATATCAAATACTATTTAATATAAGTCACTTATCTTCACTTTGATTTTCTGTAAGAAATACCGATTTCTATGCGACGACGCTGCGACCACAATTGACCATATAGGATGAAAAAGTACAATATTTTGACAATTAACAAAGCTGCCAGCTTGAAAAACTTTTTGGCATACTACAATTTATTATAAAATCTACCAATGTGACTAAAGTTGCGCCTACTTCCAACTATAAAAAATTATTAGATATTAATCTAATATCATAAGTACTTCGGTATATTCAGGTATGACTCACAGTTTTTCGTGGTCTTAAAACTAATGATTACTGAGTGTTAAATCAGTCTTTCAGTTATCTTTTATAGAAAGAATAACAAGTGAAGTGATAACATTTCGTCTATTTTTATTAAAAGCGTTTATTCTTGCAACTCAATTTTGAAGCAGATATCTTCAATCGATCGATCGATTGAGCTAGAATTTTGTATACACGTTTAGTTTGGGTGACAATCCATGGTTAGCTGTGTGATGTCATTTTAAATCTAACATGGCAGAACACCCAAGATGGTGGATTAGTTATTTTTAATGCACTCCTACAATATGGCTATCAAATGTAAGGACTTGCTCAGAATGAGAATGCGAGTTTTACCTGTGTACGTAAATAAAACAGGTCAATTAAATAATTAGATCAGACTGACTTTAATTTTAAAGATTTTGAAACTTAAAAATACGAGTACTATAATCTCGTGACAAGCTTTTATATAAATTGTGTAATGACGTCATAAGTTGATAGTAAAAGTTTTAAAGGTCGGGACGGGCAGCTAGTCTATAATTTTGGAATTAACAGGCCACGATACACAATCGATAAACAATCGATACACTATCAATTGCCATAAAAAAGTACCATCTTCTTTATAATTAATTAAAAAAAAAAAAAAATATTCGTTTGTTGTTGGGTTACAATTGTTGTATTCTAATTTAGCTTTCACAAAACCACACTATCTGATATTTATCATCATTATATTAATTTTAATTAAAACGAATTATTTTTTTATGATAAAACCTCATTCAAATGTTTTAGATCAAACATATCACAAAAGGATGTTAAATTGCTTTAAGAACTTACTTTAAGTTCGAAATAAAAAAAGTTTATTGAAAAATCTTCTCAAAAACTGAACTAATTGAAGAGCGAGAATGTGACCTACAAAAATATGTGTTGAGGCGGTATCTAAAAATAACATTAGGGAGATATAACAAATATGATCATTAAAAACTGTAATAGTAAAATTAAAAATACAAGTTACATAAGTAAATGTTCTCTATCCCGTGCCTATAATAATTAAATTACCTCGCACTCTCACTAAACGTATAAGGGTATTTACGTCGAGACTAATTCACAAAATATTAAGTATTCACTCAGTTTGAAAATTTTGAAAATTGAAATTAATGAGTTCAAGTTATTTAAGTTTTTATCTACACACGTAATGGTGGCAAGAATGCTAGCAGCATTTCCCCTTTGAATCCAATCAGTTAATTCCGGGATTCCCCGGGCGAAAAATGAACCAGCCCTCCTGTCACCAGTTGAGGCAATAAAACGGGATGTAATATTTTTCATAAAAGTTTTTGCACTATTACTTCAAGGTCCAAATAATTTCAACTGCAAACGGAACAAAATTATAATTTGGAATAAGAGACGAATATTTGTAATGTTTGTTCGCTTCAATCATTTCATTTTAGTTTTATATATATACGTATTTTTTTTTAAATTAATTTATATTTATTGTTTTGCATTAATACTGTGAGGCAGAATCTCACAATGTAATTTGCTGTATAATTAATACGTCATGTTACACGTACTAAATTCATGCTTGTCACGTCAATAGTCTATAAAAGCAGGTGAAACTGTGAAGCGTTATGTAGCTATGTAACTCACATAACCTTCTCTGAAACACGCTACGTGTTCTGCTTAGATTAGTTTAGGTTTCAGTTATGAATTCGGCCGTAATGTTTTGTAATAAAAATAAGACTTAAAATAATATTGAAATATAAGATACATTCAACTGCAACGCATTACGCAAGTTTATCTGCTCCAGAACTGTCATTACATGACCGTTGTTGATGATGATTACTTTTGTAGGATCATCAATAATTCCAATCATTATCGACTTAGTTGAATTAAAATATAAATATATTTTTATAAATAAGAACATAATCGAAATTGTTTTTTTAACGATATGTTTTTCGATATGTAGGTAATACTTTTTGTGTAGATTCCTCAAAAAAATGTGTTTGAGAGTAAACAAATAAAAAAATATTCATAAATGCATAAAATTCCATGATATACCTAGGTATAGCAATAAATGTAACATTAAAGTGAAACGAGAAATCAGACAATACGGTTGTTCAGTTCACTGAAAAGAGCATACAATATTGCATACTATTATTGGATATTTCCCGTTTCAGATAATATCTTGTAAAGGAATGTAAAAGCGATGCATAGCATATATGGCTGAACCCAACCTTGGGTTTAGATTGTTAGGTAGTTTGGGTTGGGTTCAGTCTCAACACGATCCCGCAGCCTCCCCGATCCGTACCGAAGACGGCCATCGCGGTGGTTTTAGTGGGTAAGAATCCCACATAACCCCTCCAAGTTCCCCCAAAGGAGACGGGTACCTTCCAGAAAGTTTCCATTGCGTAAAAAAAAAGTTTGGTTACAGTCAAAAGATAGTTTGAGTAATTTAGTTGACGGATTTACTTCTTCATTGTTGTTTCAATATCATTTTTATACGCCTATTTTCGAGTAGGGTTAAAAGATGTTGAGTAGTTTTATCTTATTTAATAACTATAATTTTCATTATATACTTTTTATCTTGATCTAATAATAAGGTCCTCCAGGCCGATTTCGGCCACGGCGGCCAATCTCAAGAGAGATTAGCCAACTGCGCAGGAGATATTATAGTGCACAAGTGTGTGCGCAAACACAGGTGCACTCTCTTTTCCCTAGCTCTCATAATACGTGGGGACGGTAATCCGACACGACCGGAAAGAGTTCAGGCGCAGGACCAACGGCTTAACGTGCTTTCCGAGGCACGGGAGTGTACACACTTCCAACTTCCAGACTCCGGGCTGCTACTAAGAATTTTCTGACAGAAAAACATAATAACAATTTATTGGCCCGACCTGGGAATTAAACCCAGGACCACCGGGTCTACGGCCTTATATCTAACCACCATCTTTATTATATTAGTCCTTGATCTAATATAATAAAGATTAATGATAAATATTGAATGAACTTAACTGTACTGCCAGAAAAGTTAACGGACAATTATAAATTAAAACGGGCATTTTAATGTCAATAATTACTAATTTACGGCGATATTGCAACGATATCAGAATTATGTTGAAATGATATCGCTTTGTGATCGAAGGACTGTTGTATGGTATTTTACTATCATTTTATCTATCTTTGCCATCTGAATATCTGCTACGTGACATTGAGAATAAACAATACTTCATCCGAATATGAAGCAAAATGTCTTCATTCCTGTTTCGTAATAAATGTGATTTTACTATATTTAATTTTAAGGTTTTCTGTTGGCGCCATTTGACTACAAATGCATAAACTAGGTGGCGTTGTTTGCTATTATGCAATAATTATTCGCTATGAACCATCTTTTTTTAAAGGGTTTGTATTGAGCCATATATATTTTACATGCGTAGTAACAGAATTTACCATACGGGACCGTGAAAGCTCCACCTATTTTGTAGCTTTTACATCAACAGGCGCCATCTCTTGGAGTCCTCCTGAAAGTGTGTGAGTGCCCTCTAAAGGTTTGTAGCGTTAAAATCATAGAGCTAGCGCATGTTAGAGATTAGTGCCATCTACTACATGTTTTATGTAACTGATTATATATTTTTTTAAACTGTAGTATTGCCATCTGATGGGTGGTTAAAGATCTACTGAATATATATAATAACAAAAAATTCTCAAGATTTGTAATAGTGCCATCTACCATATACGTTTCTCGTTCATCTGTTATATGTGGTTGCAAAAGCGAAATGTATTATATACGTTTTGATCAAGCACTCGCCATATATTGAAGGATTCGTTCGACACAATTTTTTATATGTACCGCCCACGGCCTTGTATACAGGTCTATCAACGGAGCCCAATTTCAGTGGTGAGAGATTGGTGCGATTGTGTTACAGCTTTTATTTCGCAATAACGCCCGCTGTACGTCGTTGCTATCGAACGTGGTTGAGTGGCACGCGGCGTATATTTTTCTCTCCCAAGTATTGTGTTATTTAATCATTGTTATATCGTTTTGCGGATTTGTTGTTATTTTTGTTTTACTATTTAAGTGTTTTGTTTGGATTTGAAAAAGTGTTCGGGATAATTATTATGCGTATTGTCACGCCTCTGTCGGCCGTAAATTGAACTGAACAGCATCATAAAGTGCTACCGCTTGTTCAAGAGTTTAATTTAGTACCAAAAATATGTAGATGGCGCTAATATCCTTTTGTTCAACTAATGTCAAAGACATATAAAGAAAATAATTGCAAAAATGTAGCGTTGCCATCTATTGGGTGGTTCGGTTTTTGCATATTTGCACGTGTAAAAAAATGGGAAACACGGAAGCATTCCCTTTTAAATTTTTTTTCAATAAGTTTAATTTAATAAAATTAAATCTTAATTAGCTCATACTATTTTTTATACTCTCTAAATAGTTTTTAGCAATCCAAAATTTAGAGACAAAGTTGGGCACCAGACTTTTTTTTAAAATAGCTTAATTCCAAACATAAAGAATGTTTCACCCGACTATAGTTATTGTAATTACAAAATAATTATATTATATAATAACAGTTCAGTTTCAGTAATTATAGACACAAAATAATATGATATCTTAGATTCCATTGTTGACAGCGCACACAGAAGAATGATGCCTTCCACCTTTTATGAAAGGATCGCCCCCAGGCTATTTAACATATTAGAAGTTCATATTTGAAATGTAATAGCTTAAAATTGCCAAAAAATCACAAACATTTAATTTGATCGATTATTATTAGATTCGGGTTGTATCTTATTTGGGCCAACTGTCGTTTAAATTATCGCTATTCATAATAATTCGCAATGATTTTTGTTATTTGTTTGAATGAATGGTTTTGCTTGAACTTAACATTTAATTTCCGACGCGTGCTTGATTGCAATATCGAGTTTCATATTCGAGCTATATACATACATGGACGAACAGATAAAATATATTCAAAATTTGTATCTGTTTTAAAAAAAATACTTCAAATTATAGTAAACGTTAAAGACCTATTTACTCACTTAGAAAATGTAATACAATTTATTTCATCGATTCGATAAACAAAAACAATGAAGCTTTGATGTCTAATGAAATTTGATGAAAATGTTCGTAAAATCACGTCATCTCTAGTATCTTTTACCAAATGAATCATACGAAATTTATAAAGAGAAAATATATATTTTTGAAAAATTAAAATTAGTGGTTGATATGATAGATTTCTATCTATGATAGATTTTGATTTTCGAATCGTTTGATAAGGCGCACATTTATTTTCTTTTCATTAATGGCAGCAACATTTTCATTAAGAAATGGTGAAAATTTAGCTGGTATGAGTTAATCGAGATCGAGGGATCTGATCACTATAAATATCATTTATATTATTATTGGAATATATTGCGACTAATCGTAACGACAATTATTACATTTGCGTGAGAAGTTAATTTAAATATTTCTACGCATACAAATGCTCGCAATTTATTTCTAATAAAAGATTTTAACTTTTAGTAAATACATAATATCGCGGTAACGTGTTCGAATAATTTTGCATACAGGCTAGTAGAGCATTTGCCTACGATTATAGGTAAATGTGCCGGCCTTAGCCCAGTTTACAGGCTAATGACGCAAACATTGAAAGGTAGGTTTGAAAGTCGCGACTGAAAGGCACCACACATTATTTGATTATTTCCTTCTATTGTATGAGCTCATCATATAATTTAAATAGAAAAAAAATATACTTTCAGACACTATAATTATATTTTCATATAATAGATTAATAACTTATACATTACATTAAATATTACAGCTCGTCTTATCGTCTCTACTGGTGCCAGGAGGAGGACTGGTTCATTTTTCGCCCAGAGAATCGTAATTGCGATTCAAAGGGGAAAAAGTAAGCTGCTAGCATTCTTTCCACTATTTCACGCGGTCATAATTTGTACAGTAAATATTTTTAATTTTTATTTGTACATATTTATTTAAGGCTTTTATAAATTTTGAAAAGTAAAAAATGTAGGTATGTACGTAAATAGTAGGTACTTGTTTTGTTAGTGCATAATTAGGTTTATGCAATTAGCGACAACAAGAAACTTTTTTTTTTATTGTATATTATGTAGGCGGACGATCATGTGGGCCACCTGATGGTAAGTTGTCACCAACGCCCAACGACAATGGCATTGTAAGAAATGTTAACCATCGCTTACATCGCCAGCCAACTTTGTGCCTGTAATTACACTGGCTCACTCACCCTTCAAACCTTAACACAACAATACCAAGTACTGCTGTTGGGTGGTATCTACCCAGACGATCTTGCACAAAGCTCTACCACCGAGTAAGCACCTCCTGCGCAGTTGGCTGATCTCTCTTTTTTACGAATTCTTCTGTTTAATAGCATAGCGGTTTTTATATAAATTAAGAAATATCATCTTGAATAATCCAGTAAAATTATTACAAGTACAATTTTAATCATGATTCTTTACATTAGAAAAAGTAACATGAACAAAACACATACCAAAATTAACACAGGCCAAAACCTTCACGTAGACTATGATATTTTGCTTGATAAAACCTAATAACATCGTAAACTTTGTATGTTTATCATATTATATTCCTGAGTCTGAATGGCTTGAATTTGTGAACATACGTGGAAATATTTAGGTTTATAAATTGAGTTGTTACTAAGAATTTACGCTGGGTTTTTCATTAGAAAATTTATTGTATTGTTGCAACTAGGTCGTGACCTCACTTTGCTTACGAATAAAACGATATATAGTAAATTAATAAGTTGACTTTATCGTTCATTCAGCTTAAAAATAGTCATTATCTATGTGCTATTATTTAAAAACTATATTTCACAATTCAACTATCAGTGCTATTGAGCTTGTTGATAGCAAATATTTTGCCAACCATGAAACAAATTATACATCCTTTGCGACAGCGATAATTACACTGTTACCTACTTAATTTTAGATAACTACATAAATATTTTATCTATGCAATACAAATACAAGTTTGAGAGGAGTGGGTCCTACAACAATAAAATGACATATTGGTTGATTAAATTATAAAAAAAGATATAGTCTCTTAACTTGTATTAAGTGATTTTTTAGAAAATATTATAAAAAATGTCATTTACCATTTATTATCAGATGACAAGATTAATATTGACGTGTTTTATCATTACATGTTACTTGACTGGCGTTATCGATTATATTATGTGTTAACATAATCGAAATTGTTTGTTATATTTCTAATAAAATATAAAAAAAACAAATTACATAATTACATTAAGTGCTGTACAAGTAAATATTTTACACGTACATATCCTTTTTATTTTATTTATTTTTAAGATTATGCTTCAGCAAGTAATATGGTTAAATATTATACTTGTTGGTGGCGGATTGAAAACTAGTTACGAATATGACCGTCGCTTAATTCTCTTATTTTGTTTAAGAGATTGGGATGTTTTGAACATTTACGCTTCTGAATTGTATAAATTTTTGAAATTTAAACAAGAAAAATTTGTAAAAACTGAAATTGTCATTTATTTACTATAGATACATGCAATTTTTCAGAGAGGTTGAGGTGTGATTATGGGAAGGAGGAGATCATAAGGACTGAAGACTTTATTAAATTTTGCGATGTTTACGAATTGAAAATTTAATGCAATTTTAAATATTTATTAATATATAATTAACACAGTTACAAGTTAATTAATATTTAGACAAAAGAGTCTTATTTCAAATAAATTATACAGTATCATCAAATATTCATAAAATAACTAAATGTTTCATCTAAGAAATTAAAATTCGCAATTGCAACCTTCAAGCAATTCTTTATATATATATTCACATAATATAGGTACGATAAAAGCAGAATTCGTTTGTTGTTTTATTGAGCCTGTTAATCTTTATTGCAGGTTTAGTTCTACTATTGAAGTAGTGCATCATAGCACGGTCATCAAGTAGATAGAGCTCCGAACGAATTTATCTAGGAGGATGTTAAACATGCTCCAGAAGAACTAAATCGCCAAGCGATACAGCAACAGCTATAATACTCAAAATTATAAACTATGTATAAAACATTGTTTATAATTTGAAGAATATGACCATGTAGCCATTATTTTATCAATCATTCTTGTATTGTAACAATATTCATATCGATCATTTCAATTAGCACACTTGAACGCCAGGGGGGTGGGGATGTGTATGCCGTGACTGCACACGGGTCGGTAAACAATGGCATAAGGGTCTACTATACCATCATGTGTTTCACTTCATATAATAGAAGAAGATAATCTAAGCTATCTAAGCTAAATCATTAATTACCATATTTCAATTAAATAGATGTATTTGATGGAAAGATAGACAGTCCTCTAGATATAGGTTTAACATAATTATTTTTAATTTAAAATTGCGTAAATATTTATATAATTGTAATTATATGTCGATTGTATTGTTTGTATAATTATTATTTGTATGTTTTCTTATGTATTGGAATTAATTAGCTTATTTCATGTAATTTGTTTATTTCAGTAATAAATATAATTAAAAAAAGATTCTATTTTAATCTAAAAGTGACTACAGTTAGTCACTTTTAATCTAACGGCTAGTAAATAATGTGTGGTTTAATTTAAAAAAAAAATATTAGATGGCTCAATTACATCTTTTCACTTTACAGTTAATTTTTAAGTACACAAAAAAAATCTTTTTGCAATAATTATGGTGAACTGTGAAACAATAATTTGGTATATTTATGCATAAATCGTGTTATTTACATCATTTCTAAACTCAAGAATGGCTGGACCGATTTTAATTATCTCTGATTTATTGGATTCGTCTCTCCCAAATGGCAGAATAACTAATGCCCGCACCAAATTGTGGAATAAATTGCGCATTTACCTATTTGAGAATTAGAGCGAGAACGTGAATATGATCGACATGAATCAGACCAATCAGTTCTAACCAATGTTAACCCCTGTTGAATCCCCAACAGAAGGCAGTCTATGATACATTAATGAAGGCGATTGATAAAAAATGGTGGCTTATTCTTCCTAGATGCCCCCGTTGGAACGTTTGCGAAGCACTCCGCAATGGCCAAAGTTGTAGTAGCGTATTAAATCATCATTTGGGATGAATGCACATTGACGCACAAACGCGCATTGGAAGCATCAAGTGCTGTACAAGCATCAAGTTCTGCACTTTAGATATAATATGTATTATATACATATTGTACACCTAGATATTGCCCGTGGATAAATGTAAAATATTAACTTTGTAGAGTTTATATCAAAAGATGATGACATTTAAGGATTTTATGTATCCTAACGTTCTACTATATACCCTGCCATTTTTAAGAGTTCGGCTAATATATGTTATAGATATAAGGTCCTCCAGACCGATTTCGGCCACGGCGGCCAATCTCAAGAGAGATTAGCCAACTGCGCAGGACATATTATAGTGCAGAAGTGTGTGCGCAAACACAGGTGCACTCTCTTTTCCTTAGCTCTCATAATCCGATGGGACGACAATCCGACACGACCGGAAAGAGTTTAGGCGCAGGACCAACGGCTTAACGTGCTTTACGAGGCACGGGAGTGTACACACTTCCAACTTCCAGACTCCGGGCTGCTACTGAGAATTTTCTGACAGAAAAACCCAATAACTATTTATTGGCCCGACCTGGGGTTGTAAAGTTTAAGGAGTCTGGAGATTCTACGAAACTTTTCTTTTGTTTTACATACATATTGAGCTTAAAATATATTCTTGCTAACAAGAACTGAATCTCATTGCGTACAGTGATTATTATAAAAGGCTACTGTTAATACATACTGTAAAAGAAAAAATAATGTAAATTTATGACAAATATTAAACGTTGTTAAATTAAAAAAAAAATGTATCTTTTAGTAAAGTTTAAACTAAGTTTAAATGGACGGAAAAAGGTATCAACAAAACGTCAATGACACTGTGAATCAACCACTAGCAAAACGTCGCAAACAAACACAAGGAGCAACAGAATATAAGAGCATTCCTGTTCAGAAACTCAATCCTTACAAACTAGGCATGCAAGGTCTAAACAGTCCTCTTCTTCTTTATAAATTAATGAGACACACCAGAGAATGTCACACAAACCATTATATAACATTTCAGGAATATTTTACAGTAGGAATATAGGAAAGGAAACTGGCTTACTTCATTCCTATTGGGAAGGGTCAGAGTAAAATAAAATAAGGAGAGATGTTGTATAAAATGGAACAATGCACAACACCCTGCCATACTAGGCCATTTTTAAGTAAAACCAGTAAAGTTCGGATGTTCTCATTTACCATCCCAGAAAAACAATTAGTTTCAGACATGATTAGACACTATCCTAGACATATACAACATATGTGGGCAATCTCAAAAGGCGATACAATTCTCGAATTAACAGATAATTTCTCGATGACATTAACAAACAAGACCTCCTGACTGGAGGATATCCTCGGTCTCCCGTACTTCAGGCTGACGAATCTCAGTTACACCGAAAGTGCTGGTCACAGGCTGTGGCATCGACCGATGAAAGTCATGTCATCGACCATAATGGTGGACTCATGCATCGACACCGCACCATCATCATTACAGTCTCCATCTGGAAGTAGGAAAAGAAACCGACACATTCATCACACACCTATTTGTCGAATTGCATATCTATGAAACTCATTTTTACATATGAAAATAAAAAAGAAATGTTCTCTCTGGCATGTCTGTAGTAGGCACAGCGTTAGCATAGTTACTCACAGCGGCACAGCTAGACATGAACAATAGGTACGGCGTTAGCATAGTTACTCACAGCGGCCAACTCGTGGCATGACCACCGTTCCAAGATCATATATCTGAGCAACTCCAAGACATTGTCCGAGCACACAAAAGTTAAAACTTAACCACTCAAAATGTGTCCTATATACTAGGATCGCATGTCTGAGCGCACTCCAAGACAGCATCCAATAACATGGAACCCAACTCCGAGACAAGCCATCCTTGACAGCAAGTTAACTGTATTATTTACAACCCAGGGCTTAACTAAAGCCAAAAAGCTTCGGCTTTTCTTTAGCTTTGTATGATTGAACTTATGATGTTCCTTACTTTTATTATTATTGTTGTGGCTACGGCTATTTTATATACACCGCAATTGCGACTGTGCTTCTCACTGGACTACGGTCTAGTTTATTGATAAGACTTTTAGTCTTTTATACACCTCAGCTACGGCTATGTGATACCTAATGGACTTTAGTTCCACCTTATATATTATTAAATTAAATAGTGGGCGTACTATAAAATTGTATGTTCTTTGTTCGAGGAAGTGTGCGGGATGGCGAGTGGAGGGCCATTCAGCCTCCTCCCCTTTTTATATTTTTCTAAATCAGTTAAATATATAAAGATGGGAAGGAGAGACATCCTTCAGCTATTCGTAAGAGCTTTATTACACAGTCAATAGATTTGAATGCATGCAGAGTACCAACGAGTTGATCCCGAATTACATAATTTATACACATCTTTAATATTAGCCGCAGTATAGCCGCTGTAGCAATTTTAGCTGCATCGAAGACGAAACCACAAAATCAACTGAATTTTTAAACTCCTTGAATGGCATAGCCGCAAAATTTACAACTAAAGGTTGATTCGATAGTCATCATGCTTGAAATCTAAACTAACCAAAACTATGCAATGGAATCTTTGTTACCATGTTTGGTGGCGCGTTTGCGGTGTAAGGGATGGTTAAAATTTCTTATAGTGCCAATGTTACACACATTGGTGGTGATTACTTAACAGGGTGACTGTATCATAATGCGAGATGAATATAAAATTGGCCACCGCGCGCGCACACAAAGAATCCGTAAATAGAATTTCCTGAGATGAGTTAGTTTCAAAATAAATTATATCTACGTAATACCTACTAAGATAGAAAATTGTTCCACTAAGTCGGGGGAGCCGTATTAGATATACTGAATATACAAACAAATAACTGAAATTGTTGTACCTACATATCAAATATTTACATATCGTAAGTATGCTACTAGACGCAGTTTGGAGAATATAATTAATGGGTGTTTGGTAAACTATATGAGCCGGACAAATATTTATCATCAAACTCAAGACTGTTAACAGAGGCGAGTTTGAGAATATTAGTATATAATTATACAAAAATTGATCGTTTGAATTTGTAATTTTTTTTTTACTCATTTACATGTTCTAAGAAAACACATGGATTTAAAACAAGAACAAATGAATTTTAATCTCGTAATTTACCTACTAAATATGTTTTCTGATACGAATTCGTACCAGTTATCGGTGGCATGTTTTTTCCAGGCCACGGTTCATATTGATGTATTTGAAGTGATTTGTATTCATTTCGTTCGGTTGTTTTTCACATCCTGGTTCCTAAATTTTACAAAAGCTGCTGTTTTTCTAGACGCTGTTGACATGATTATCCGATAATAGATTTTTTTTTAAGTTTCCTTCGGCGGTGTAATTACACGAAAAGCTTTCACCTCTAAAACAATTAACTTATTTTTATAAATATGCAATATAACCAATAATAATGTACATTTTAAAATGCGATATGAGTTAAAAAAATATCGCGGAGAACTTTGTTCCTGGGGGCGACCACACAATTTTTTAAATGTTATTGACACGTTTTTTTCTGAAATTTACAATTAATTTGAAGATTACTCACGTCAACTTCCTTAAAAAGCGGGCGAAAATTAGTAATTAAATATATCTTATAATTTATTTGTACAATTTTAGGAAATCAGTATCAGAATCAATATGTATAAATAAGTAGCTGGTCTGCGTGATTTTATCTGCGATACTGATAATCCCTCTGGGTAGTAGTGTGATATTATATAGCGTTTTCAATAAATAAAACAAAAGAAGTCTTTAAGCCGGACTGCTACATTTTGAGATTAGTTTATTCTCACAAACAATTTGCTTCAGCTTGGGATAATAACACAACATATAATATTATTTCTTACTACTGGTAATAAATGAAGATATCTCGTATTCATCATTGTTTCGGAAGTTTTGATGATTCATGATCAGAAAAATTTAGATTGTATTTATTTTGTACCGACCTAAATCACATATAAATTATAGTACAATTAAAAAAGTAAACTATATGTAACTCATAGAATTTAACGGTACGGGCTTTCTTGGTGAATATGTGTTTACACATGTCACATGGCCAGTGACATTACTCTACTTTTACAAAATGCATTTAATAAAATTGCAATAAAATGCAAAAGTTATCCTTCAATATAATTAAAATATAAATAAGGATAAAAGTTAATTATTTAATGCAAACTATATCAAACAATATAAACGAGAGTAGGGAAGTAATCTTAAAACTAAAAATCTATAAAATTCAAAACCATATAAGACTAACCGAACAAAATTACAAACGAGGTAATAATTGGAACCTAAAGCCGCAAAGTATTTACTATAAATATATATTATTCCAAATTCCTAGGCTGGTCCTGATGGTGTTCAGCCAGTCTGTTCTTTATGGGGTTGTATCTATTATGGATCGCCATTCTAAGGTTTGTGCCCTATCCACTGGTTTCCCTGCCGCGTCGTTAGTGTCCTCAGTGAAGCATAGGAATTTCTTTGTATGACGCATCATTGCAATCACAGCATAGGATAGTTAGAAGAAACATCCTTAATTTACTCGAAATTTGCATAAAAGGTAATATAGAAAACATATACGTACAGCGTTGTTCATACAATGAATTAAAGAAAAAATATCTCGCACAAATAGAAAATCGATATAGTTACAAAAATAACAATTAAAATAATATACATCTTATGTAACTTAAATCTCTTATGTAACGTCACGTTTCATAACTCAGCTACCCTGTTGCAGTTTAGTCTGACTTTTTTACAATATTATCAATGAAATAAAATCAATGATTGACTCTGATGTTATTTTTCATGTTTTTTTTGCGATTTGTTTCTCCTAACATTAAAAAATCTATTTAATAATGTGTTAAGGTCTTCTAGATTAATGTTCGTTTTCTGCTTGTGTAAGTGTTATGTTAAATGCGGCAAACAGTTATCATAGGTATCTTTTTAATATTCGTTTTTATTTTGAAGGTAAAGAAACAAAGTTACTACTTCGTTACTACTACGTCACGATATTTTGACACTTTTTTATTTACTATACAAGTATTATTTACTTACTATACAAGTACTACTATACTATTACTATACTATACATATAATGTTTAATATGTGTGTATGAATCTAATGCAATTATTTAAATAAACATCAATACTTTTTTAATTACTATTTAAAATAATGAAAAATTAGCTGAAGTACAAATTGTACATAAGGATTAGTTAAATACTTCATCGATACGAATTATACAGATGAGTAACAAAATTGATAGGTTGTACAACATGACTTATGTATGTATACACCCTATGTATTAAGAGAAGGTTTTATATGTCTGTAAAATCTAAAAGTAAAGTAACAGCCTCTGAATGTCCCACTGCTGGGCTAATGCCTCTTCTCCTCTTTTGAGAAGAAGGATTTGGAGCTTATTCCACCACGCTGCTCCAATGCGGATTGGTGGAATACACATGTGACAGAATTTCAGTGAAATTTGACACATGCAGGTTTCCTCACGATGTTTTCCTTCACCGTCAAGCACGAGATGAATTATAATCACAAATTAAGCACATGAAATTCAATGGTGCTTGCCCGGGTTTGAACCCACGATCATCGGTTAAGATTCACGCGTTCTTACCACTGGGCCATCTCGGCTATCAATCTATATCTATATCTAGTAATATTATAAAGAGGAAAGATTTGATTTTTTATTTGTTTATTACGATTTAACTCAAAAACTACTCGCAGATTTCAAAAATTCTTTCACCTATGGAAAGGTACATTATCAGCGAGTAACGTAGGCGTTTTGTACATTTTGTTCCCGTTTTCACACGGAAACGGGAACTACGCGGGAGAAACCGCGGCCTAAACGGTAGTAATACATAAATTACCATATTATTGTGCACATAAAGTAAGATATATGTAACTCGTAGAATTTAATATAGAGTGTTTTATTGTCACTAAATATTAAAAAAAATAACTAATTTATTAACCGTTTTTACTAACAAAAGTACGTTTACGAACCATCACCATCACATGATAACATCAGGATGACAACAGAAATTAAATTTAAACGTAAGTTATCTTTCCACAACATTCTGTTTTATTTTGGAATTAATGGGCTGCTACGGAATCATTCTTACTGTTATATTAATTCTTCTTGGAGCTCACCAGCCCAGCTATCTCGGCGTAAATGGAGATGAGTATGTTAATTGTTGTTATTACGTAAATTATTAATTTTAAGAAATTAAATGAATTTGTTACCTGCTTGTATAAGTAGGTTATTTATATGAGATATATTATTTCTTCGACTGCCTCGTTGGTCTAGTGGCTAGATATAAGGCCGCAGACCCGATGGTCCTGGGTTCAATTCCCAGGTCAGGCCAATAAATAGTTATTGGGTTTTTCTGTCCGAAAATTCTCAGTAGCAGCCCGGAGTCTGGAAGCTGGAAGTGTGTACACTCCCGTGCCTCGGAAAGCACGTAAAGACGTTGGTCTCTGAACTCTTTCCGGTCGTGTCGGATTGCCGTCCCATCGGATTATGAGAGCTAAGGAAAAGAGAGTGCATCTGTGTCTGCGCACATACTTCTGCACTATAATATCTCCTGCGCAGTTGGCTGATCTCTCTTGATATTAATTATACTCTTATGATATATTTGTTCCTAATAATTAAGTACTTCGGACTCAAAAGGAACTAATGACTATCAGATAGCAATAGTGACGATGATGTCCTCCTGACCGACTTTGGTCGTGGCGGCCAATTTCAAGAGAGTTTTTATTTTGTTTTAATATTATCAGTTTGTAACGACGCTACATATGATTTTTAGTTTTTAATGGTTCAAAATGCAGACGCGACGCAAAGCGTTTGAACGCCGCCTACGATATCAATTTTACCAAAATACATTATTTTTAGATAGAGCATTGTGACAGTGTAATGTATGTTATGGGCTCCACTAAACTAGGTGAAAAGGAAATTTAATTTAATTTATAGTTAAATTGAAAAAAAAAATATTATAAAGATAAAGTTGTTTCAAAAGCTTCTGTAACGATATAAATATTTTAAGCTATCCCTAAGGTCATAGATAATATTTTTATCTTATAAATTGTTGCAGATATATATACGTGATTGTATTTTTATACAAATAACACAAAATAATTTCACCTTCTGTGAAAAAATTTAAGCTATCAGTATGATTAAAAGCTTAGGCTCCTAGTATTTCCAATTGAATTCCATGCAGCAATTAAAACGAATCGAATATTGGACTGTGTCGAGCTATCGAAATAAATCATTTTGATTTGATCCTCGCTACCAAGCTCGAAAGCTGGCTAATGGAACGTTAAGCACCCGTTCTATGTTCTAAATTGCAAACGATTGACTGCAAACTTTCCGTTCAAAGATAGTCAATGAAGTGCACTTATAGTCTAAGAAGCGACCGCATAAAAGGGCGGTCATAAAATATAAATTTACTTGGTGGTAGAGCTTTGTGCAAGCTCGTCTGGGTGGGTACCACTCACTCATCAGATATTCTTTCGCAAAAAAGCAGTACTTGGTATTGTTGTGTTTCGGTTTGAAGGGTGAGTGAGCCAGTGTAATTACAGGCACAAGGGACATAACATCTTAGTTTCCAAGGTTGGTGGCACATTGCCGATGTAAGCGATGGTTAACATTTCTTACAATGCCATTGTCTATGGGCGTTGGTGACAACTTACCATCAGGTGGCCCACATGACCGCCCCGCCTAAACAACAAACAACTAAAAAAAAAAAAAGTTTGTTGTTGTCGCTAATTGCAACCTAATTATGCACTAACAGAAGAAGTACCTACTATTTACGTACCTACCTACATTTTTTACTTTTCAAAATTTATAAAAGCCTTAAATAAATATGTACAAATAAAAATTAAAAATATTTACTGTACAAATCATGACCGCGTGAAATCGTGGCAAGATTGCTAGCAGCATCCTTTTTCCCCTTTGAATCGCAATTACGATTCTCTAGGCGAAAAATGAACCAGTCCTCCTCCTGGCACCAGTAGACACAATAAGACGAGCAATGTATGTAATATTTAATGTAATGTATAAGTTATTAATTTATTATATGAACAGATAATTATAGTGTGTGAAAGTATTTTTTTTTCTATTTAAATTATATGATGAGCTCATACAATAGAAGGAAATAATCAAATAATGTGAGGCATTTCAGTCGCGACTTTCAAACCTATCTTTTAATGTTTGCGGGCGTTGGTTACTACTTATCATCAGGTAGCCCATATGCTCGTCCGCCTACCAATTATTTTAAAAATAAAAGTACTAAAATACATTATATTTTCTTTCAAATGTTAGATAAATATAATAAATCATTGGTCTGGCGGTCTGTAACTTAACCATTTCTTTTTCATTTATATTTTATACCCAATACCAAACCCCTCGCCAACTCGGTGCAGAGACAGGGTGTTATATCTCATTGGAATCGAAAATGAAATGATACAACGTTAATGCTTTTTTTGCATATTATATTTCGACTATATTTGCAGTGACAATTGCAATAATATTATGCTGTAGAATATTAAATATTATTTTCGATCGTCCATAAAAACATTTACCGCAATCTTTCACCGAATAATGGCAAATTTGTGTTCCCTGTATGATCATTGGATGAACGCGCCGCGCCGCCTAACGAAGTTATAATTTCTCGGCGTTGCACCATCGTCAACTTTTACGTAAAATTTCATTAAAGCCCTTGCCCCGTCACGTCCAGTGGACGGCCGGACTAATACCATTAACAATAACATTTAAAATGATATTTAGTCAACATTTTGAATAAAGATACTTTTAAAGTATCGTACTAAATAGTAGCAAGTATATACGAATAATATTCTTCAGTTTTTTCAAAGTATTATCAATTTGTCGACTACTATAGTTGATTAATAAGCTTAGTGAAATAATGTCTGAGGGCTATGTATGTATTTATGTCCATCTGTTCTCGTACATTTTAAACTATCTATCATAATTTGAGAAAGTATCATTAGAAGCGTCTTGATTGTCTGCTGATTGTTAATGTAACTTACGTTGCGTCATACTATATACTTAGAGTAAATATTTCATTTTAATCAATTTAAAAAATTTGCTGGTTCTTTGTTTTGTATGATTTGTGTAATTAATTAAAATGTTAATATTACTTATATATTTATTGTTGCATTTTTTTTATAATATTTAAAGTACAAATGGTGAAACCATAGGTGAAACACTCTCTTTAAATAATAACAGGGTATCCGGATACAAGCTCGCTTACTGTGGATTTCACCCGAAAAACAATTATGATATCTTTTCAGCAATCAACGTAGCTATTGTATCAAGTGTAACATTTTGATTTATATTTTGCTGTAAATAAACTATTTTAGATTTTTTTAATTTTGAATTGTTAGATTTAAAATGATTTTCCGATGTTATAATATTAACATGTTTGACGGTGTATGTATGTATACCAATTATGTATACTTTTGTAATCGTATCGTATCGTAAAAAAACGAAAACTTAACGTAATAACAAATGAAATAAAAGAAGGTAGTCTACTGCTAATATAGTATACGGCTTGTAGTGAAACAGCGGCGATTAATAAGTAAACAATCTAATTTGCTATTGATCATACTTAGAAAAAGTACTTTTTTCCATTATCACGTAATAACAGTTAATATTTACCTCACCAAGCAAATCTGAAGAGCTACATCCACATCAACAACCTGAAAGCGAAACCAATATTATATTAGTTTTTGTGGACACTTTAATAGTTTTAATATCTGATGGTTAGTATGTGTCCTAGAAATTTAAATTCATGTACCATACATCATTAATTTTTAGCGCAGTTATTGTTTGAGGTAATTTGCCACCAGCCTCAAAGACCATGATCTCACTTCTTTTAACATTTCATCGCTTGGTAAGATTTTATTCAGACCTCAAACCGTGCGTCGTGTCTAAGCTGAACTATACTATCAGCGTTACTGGTATTATTGCGACTAGTAATGAATATGTATCCTTGTCTCAGCCTACACCTCTAACTATACGAACGAAATGGAGTTCCAGCCCATTTAACATTGTTGACTTAATTGCTGATCGAAAACACCACTGCTTTAGGTTGTATGTGATCTTTGTAGTTTTTTCCAGATTATTGGGCGTCTAAGTCAAATGCCATAGACAAGTCAAGGAAAGAGTAAATAAGATACATTACACTTACTTTAGTTTTTACAGCTTTTAAATTAAAATCGCAGTAACATTCGAAATACCAGATCGAAAACCAAGCTGATTGTCATGTGGATTAAAATATTTGTTAATTGACGGTTAAGTACACTTAAAAAACTTTAGAAAAACCATATCCGGACTTATCCTTAGTTTTATCATAATTATCAGTGGATAATTATAAGTGAGACAGGCAAAATGAAAATAGCATTGCCAAGATTCTGGATAAATTAGGACTAAGATGCTGTGGATACTCAATACTGAGACCAACGTGACCTCTAATTAATTCACTTATTGTCCGCGAAAATTCCGAGGCTGTGACACTTATTCTAAACTTAACAATTTACTACTAGTAACTTTTACAGGCATTCGCCTACATTCCTATGATTATAATTCAAGTAATATTGACATCCTTATCCAAATGAATTGCTTATAAAATTTAAGTACTTTTTACCCAATACAGTTTTTTTAAATGTAATATTGAAAACATAATTTTCAAAAAATTGCAAAGCAGCGGGCATTTTCTCATTTTTCGTTTTGAAATTATACTATTGGAATATAAGTGAAATTGTTTATTGTACCGAGAAAAACATTTATATCTGTATACAAAAAAAATACAAATTAATATTTTTGATACGTACAATACAGAAAAAAAGTAAATTAATTGAACTAATTTCCTCAGGTACCCTAAGCCCAATTATGTACCTTTGACATCGTGTTTACAAAATTTCGTTATGGTCAGTTGAGTAATACCTATAAGCGTAACAGTGACTGTTGCATTTGTAATATTAGTTAGTATAAAAGCACTCTATAAATAATTTAACCGTTGTACGCAATGCGTTAGCCACGTAACTGAGAGAGATCGTAAACCAGATGTGAACATTTAGCCGACCTTACCTTACTCGCTTACTTGAATTTCTTGCCTTCCTTCGGGGCTTCATAAATAACGACATAAAACTAGATAAATAAATAATACAAATTTTAATACATAGTTATATGTTGAATAGTTTGTTTGCTGATGACACTTCCTTAATTTTTAAAATAAAATGACGCTTATCATTATTTGACGAGGTGAACAATGCTCTCTCTGAATGGTGCATTGGTTTAGTGTTAGTAATTTACTGTTAAATAGTAAAAAGACAAAATGTAGTAAATTCACTTTTCCCAATGTGAATTTTTAAAAATGAAAATACTTTTTAATGGGGAAGCTTTAGGTTCTGTAGAAGCCATAGATTCTAAGCTTTAATGGGGCCCTTATATTAATAAATTGGTAAATAGACAAGGCTCTACAGCTTTCGCGGTAAAAAAGAATTGAGTTTTGACTGATGTAGATACGGCTCGCTTCGTATATTTTATTTATTTCCACAGTATTATATCTCATGGCATTCTTGTCTGGGGTAATGCAGTCGATATTAATACGATTTTTGAACTGTGGAAGAGGGCTATTCGTGAAATTCATAACCTGGGCCTAAGATATTCATTAAGATGTAAATTTAAAGAAATTAAAATAATGGCTCTCGCTTTTCAATATATATTTGATAATGTTATGTATCTACGCAAAGACATAAAAGATTTTTCTAGAAATTGTATCGTACATACTATTAACACCAGGAACTAGTATAATTTTACAACCATTACTAGATTCCACAGGGTTAGTAAGTCTTTTATGGGACAATTTTTACGCTTTTATAACAGGATCCCAAAAAGCGTTCAAAAATATTCAATTGTAAAATTTTTAAGAATTGTTAAGGAACGCTTGTGTGCTACAGCATACACAACCAATGACTTTATTGATGATTGCACACCTTGGAAACGAAACGATCGCCGCCATGCCATTTCAAATAAATAAGAATATTATTATGTTATTGTGTAAATCGCCTATATAAAAACCCCGCTGTGTTTCTTTCGCCGGTTCTTCTCAGGTCTGAGGTGTTTATTTCCGAACCGGTGGTTGATTTATGACAATCAATAAGCAAGGGTACCACTTCTATATTGAATAAAGATTCTTGAATTTGAAAAAAAAAGTTCAATTTTTATGTAATTTACTAATAATAAATAAATCAGCACGTGAATCTTAAGTGATAATTACGGTTTCAATGTTGGTTAAGTATCACGGCGATCTCGTTTATACTAATATTGTGCTCTTAGATGAAGGCAAAATATCGCAAAAAGGTCCCGCATGATCCCCGTGATCGTAGGCCTTTGTCCAGCATTAGGGCATTTGAGAGCTTCAGCTAAATATTTATTTAAAATCATGTCACAACAAAAGTACCAAGTAAATAATAAAATAATAATAATAGTAGTAAATGTAAATAATCAAAGTTATATTAACAATAAATACTAACATTTCATTATTAATATTTTGACGGGTATCGTGATCCTTTATAAAGATGATATAACTAAAACTCGCCGAGTTCATTATCTTAACCGTGTCGAACTTGCAAATCATCGCGTGAGACGCACATTCCGCAAAAGTTTCAAAAACTTCTTGCTATCAACACCAAAGATAAATGAACTTAATTTTATGTTTTATATTAATTTTAAGTAAAATTCATGCATTTTAGGGAATATATTACTCATTTGTTAGCGTTGCTGACGATAACTTTTTACTTGGTGGTAGAGCAAAACAGCAGTACTTGGTATTGTTGTGTTCCAGTTTGAAGGGTGAGTGAGCCAGTGTAATTGCAGGCACAAGGGACATAACATCTTAGTTCCCAAGGTTGGTGGCGCATTGGCGATGTAAGCGATGGTTAGCGTCTCTTACAATGCCAATGTAATGGCGTTGGTGACCACTTAACATCAGATGGCCCATATGCACGTCCGTCAACCTATGCTATAAAAAAAGTCTTTAAGATTATATTTTATTTAATTATTAATAAATAATATTTTTTTAAAAAAAGATATTAGTTGCCGTTAAAATGGTATAAGTCAATTTATATGACTTTTTTGAGGATTTGTCAGAATTAAGAGATGCATTTGTATATCACATAAAATTACTAAATAAAAAACATGTGCATCTCGGGACGCTCGACAGAAGTGATAATATTTATTATTAATTATAATATATTAAATATAATTTAAATTAGTACTTGAATACATGATACAAATTGTTTCATCAATTAACAATGACGTCACACTGATTTCTTGAATCGCCGATAATATTAAATGACTGTAAGCAAATAATGTCACTTGAAATGACCTGAGATTAAAAAATAACGATACCTTATATCAAAATTGATAGAAAATTTAACTTTGTGCAAGCCAATTAGATATTCTACCGCCGTAATAGCAATAATTAGTATTGTAGTTCCCAAGGCTGGAGGCGCGTTGACTATGTAGTTAATGATTAATATTACTTACACCTCCAATGTATACATGCATTGGTGAACACTTAAACGAACTACGTAAAAAGTTACAAACTTTTTTAAATTTTATATTACCATACAACTAAAAAAAAACTTATTATCATTTTAATAGAGATATGTAGTATGATAATTATAATTTAAATAAAATGTATTTTAATTTATTTAAGTATCAGAATGTATCAATAAATGAAAATGAAAGATCTATTTTATTAAAGGATGGATGGATAAGATAGGTATATTTTCCCCTGAAGAATTTTTGGTTTTTGTTCATGTATATATTAACTAAGGGTAATTGTTATTAAGATAAAAGCCAAATAATTTCAAATACTAAAATATTTATGTGACTAAAAATAATCGTTTATTAAGGTAATCAAGTTAACAAAACAAATTATATTATCATTAATTAGTTATAAAAATAGTAAGAATGATTAATCTGAGTTTTCGCTATTATTATCAGACCACTGTGACATAGCGGAGTCTACTATGTAGTCACTGTAAATGACCATTTGAGATTTCTTTTCCTCCAAGTATCTGTTGTATCCTAAATACCAGAGAACTGCAGCTACATGTGCAAAACAGCCCATGACTCGTGCACCTACTTTACACTAGCAGTACCATCCACAAACTGGTGGAGAAAAACAATTATTATATTGAATCCATCCATTATATATTTTTGAAAATGAATGTCACGATTGTTATTGAACACGGATTATGTTATTTCTTTCCTTATGAACATACAGCTCATACAGCCCTAAATCCTTGAAATGCTCTTGCGTATAATTCTTCGCCTGTTTTATCTGATAAACCCCAAGAGTTATATTACGCAGCTCTGCTATATTTAATCGAGGAAAATCTTCTAAAATACTTGCATCCATTTTTTACCAAACTACTCGACGTAATTATGCGTACATAAAATGATGCATGAAAAATGACGATCGGCTGTTAACACTTACGTATAGGTTCGCGCAACATATGAGCGCACTGGACCAACACTTTAATATTCATATATATCGCACGTTTATTCCAATACCGTCACTAAGCGAAATTTATAAAAAATTATGTTTTAACAACACCTAGTAGAGTTTTTTTAATGACATTATGACTTTGCCCAGCATATAAAACATTTGAATTATTTTGTTACCATATTGTACTTATTAATTTAGTGTCACTTTTGTTACAACAAAATACAGGTTTTAGATAAGTAGTGTCACTACTGCTTCTTATTTACCTTATCCTCACTAAAATTTAAATGTGAAAGTGAGTTTGTTTGTTCGTTTGTTAGTTTAGTTGTTTGGAAACAAATAGATTGTTATGCTTTCACGTCTCAATCGATATCATTAAATTTTGCATACACATTGCCACTGGTACAGAATATGGATGGAGGAAAGAATCTAGTGAATTTGTTTAGAAATTACAAACACAAATGTGCAGAAGAAGGAGTAGAACCATGCCAAGAACATACGTACAGAAAAGTTTAAAATCACCAATTTAATATCAGTTGTTTTTTCCAAAGAAGGATATTTGTGAGTTATACTTTATTTACAAAAACTTAAATTCGAAAATGAAAATGATGAAAAAATCGAGAAATATGTAATAGAAAGGAAATATTTAGAACATCAAGAAGAAAAAAAGTTAAGTAGATTGGAGAAAGATGAAGAAAAGAAAAAAGTAAACAGAAAGTTTGTGGTAGCTGTTTCGCCTCATCCCATGTGCAAGACAACATTCTGACAACTATTGTGGTCAGCAAATAAATCCCTGTATGCCCTCAGAAACTCAAAATGAAAATGATAATGTCCACTCGGTCATAGAAAAACAACTAAGGAAATTCCTGACCTCCTTTTTCTTATAGAATAGGTAGGCATAGGAGCATATCGGCCACTTGATGGTAAGTGATCACCAACGCCCATAGACATTGGCATTATAAGAAATTTTAACCATAGCTTATATCGCCAATGCGTCATCAACCTTTCAAACTAAGATGTTATATCCCTTGTGTCTGTAATTACACTGGCTCACTCAACCCTCAAACCGGAACAGAACAATACCAGGTACTACTGTTTTGCCGTAGAATATTTGATGAGCGGGTGGTACCTAACTAGACGAGCTTGCACAAAGTCCAGTAAAAGTCATTTCCGATCTAAACACATGGACAATACATGACCCTTATACAAACTGCGAGGAAATAAGGACCTTCATACAACCTTTAAGCAATGACTTATAGCGATTTCTATGATTTAAAAAATCTGGCTTAAGTAGTGGTAGCAAATTTAATAAAAATACGGAAGGTGAACAGTTCGATTATCAGATATAAAGATTATAAAGATCAGAAAAGTTTTCGGATTGAATAAATACGTATATTATAAATAATACTTACTTTTGAATAAATTTTTCAGAAAAATATAGTTTTCTTTCATGTATTATTTGTTTAATTTTCGTTATTAAACTAAATCATAAGGTAATGAGCAGTGACATTAATATTATTAGTTTTTATTATTTTTGTAACTCCATACATTTATGTGTGCAAAATGACACTTGCATTAGAATAGATTTTATTTAAAAATGCTAAAGTGTCACTGAAAATGAAAATACTGAATAACTAATAATTTACTAAAAGCAGAAAATTAAAAAAATACTTTATTTCTTAGGAATAATAGTCATTATTTATTAAAATAGCAAAATGTCGAGAAAAGTAACAATTAGCTTTTTTACATCAAATAATGTTCCCTAAAAATCTTTTAATTGCTCTCCTGCAAAATTTGCTGTTTCAGTATAGTGACGATATTGGGATAAACGTGCGATATTATTGTTTACAATATGCTACATCACATATGTAAAAGACCAAGTTTCGGGAAATTGCGCTGATGTGTAAAAAAAATGTAAAAACTACAAAAATGATCAATTTTTGATTTTTTTTTCTAAAATACTCAGTTTTAAAGTATATTCAAAAACGAAGATAATTAATAAAGGTAAGAAATATTACCCAAAATGCACGGAGTATATAATTTAGTATTGAAAAACTGTTGGAATTCTAGGGGAAATTACTTAGGTTATTGACACCCATCCTTTGTTAAACATTTTAGTTTAATTTTTATCAATGATGTGCTTAGTTAGTAATATATTATAATTATGCTATTTAAACGAATAAGCAAATGTCTCCATACAATATATACTTGTCATAACGTACTGGTACATAATATATTATTTTTATAAGATTTACCTTGAAATGTCATCTTTGTTTGTCCATAACCATGATTACAGCAAAATAATGAGTAAATCGTAACTAATAATATCAATCTATAATGAGTCTTTTTATTTGTTTGTTTCTTACGTATCCATATCTTAACTACTTAACAGGATCATTACAAAGTTTTAAATACGTTGTCGGGGGAAAAGCTTATATGGTAGGTAAAACTCGCTGCCACACATGCGGACGAAGTCGCGATCCGAAACTAGTGTATTCTCCACGTGATTTGCTCGTCATTATAGGTAAAAAGTTTTTTTTTAATCTGAATGGCAACTCGATTTAGAATAGACCACATAATATCATGTGGTCAAATATTGCAACTGAATTTTATAATAGTTCATATCAATCGATTCAGCTAATTATGTATGTGGTCTCATGATGGGAAAATACGGTAGCAATAATAACTCCTAATCTTTTCAACATATCTCCCTTGTTTTTGGATTCGTTGGATTTGTTTAGAAATAAACTGTAGACCTAGATTGTGTCCAGAATCTTATGATGAAGCCGAAATGTAGTCAAAGGTACTTCTCATCTACGTAGCTTGGTCGTGTTCAGCTCTTTTCTTAGCTTCTGCATGTGGCTTAAATGGAAGCTTGTCTTTTGAAAGCATTTCTATATACTTTGGACAATTTAAAAAAAAAAGACAAATATTCTACAATAATAAACGATGACCGAAATATAGTATACAATCGTTCAAGTAAATCTCTAAATAATATGGTATCGACTGAAAAAAATAGAACTTTTACCAATAACTTTGAGTATATTATTTTTCGTTGCTGATTTAACGTTACATAATTAAAGACATTTAATTTGAAATATAATTTATCTGATTCATATTGAAATGAGATTGGCAATAGAGCTTATTAAATACGACACAAATGAATACAAGCAGTTCAGAGAGCATAGGCGCAATCATCTGTCCTGGCTCCTTGCCAACTGCACCGGGTCAAATCTCTTAACCAAACATCGAAGTAATTGGACGTATAGGTTAAAGATTAATTAAAAAAAATTACAAACATATAGGAAAATAGTACACACACAGTACATGGTATTTTTTTTGATGAAATAGGAAGGCAAACTGGCAAATGGGCCACCTGATGGCAAGCGGTCAGCGCCACCCATAGACCTTGCCGATGTAAGAAATATTAATGATTCCATACATCGCCAGTGCGCAATCAACCTATGCAAACTATGTAAGATGTTATGTCCTTTGTGCCGGTACACTGAGTCACTCGCCCCTTAAATCGGACTACAGCATACTTAATATCACTCTTTGGTGTTAGAATATCTGGTAAGTGGGTGGTAATTACCTAGATAGGCTTGCACGAAGCCCCACCACCTACCTATCCAGTTCTTTGTATTCACACATATAGTTTCTATAGTTGTTTTTGTTTATTTTCTTCTTCTGGAATACCGCATTTATGCATTTCCCGCATTTGCGCATGGTACCGTGAACCGTTGAACGGCCTGTTCTGACCTCCATTATCATGATAGGTTCCCGGATATAAGGAGCCCACTTAGCTCTAGTTGTGATTACGGAATGGGAAGCACATAGCACCTCTTTCTCGGTGTCATCTGGAGGTCTACGAGACTATTTTAACTAGCACCTCTCGCTGACGAGCATGGTGTCAATTAGATCTGCACCGACTAGCCACCTAGCCACCAAGGAATGCCTCTGTGGCTTCTGCGCACCTCATGGTAGGAGGGTGATACATGCCACCTCACTATCCTGTGCAGATATTTACATAAACAGCCATGCCCGGTAAGCACCTGCATCAATCTGTACGTAAGTGCGAATTGCCGCCACTGTCGCAAGGCCTGCTGATATAGATTTCCTCCTTTTTGCGAATTAGGGGTTGTTGGGCTAGAGCCATGAATAGCTTCTCGCTTGCGAGAGTCACCACCGCCCACGACACCGTACTGTAACCACGTATCGCCCTCATCGCTATGACCCTTTGCAGTCTCCGCAAAATGGCCTTGTTCTGAGAGAGTTCATCAAATTCGGTTCTTGCGCCATCAAAATAGGATAAGAGGCACGCGAGACATATCAGATAACTATCGACAAAAGAAAGCACTGCGAGCTTATTGTTTTTATATTTTTACATAAAGCTTAGGACTAAATTAAAAAAAAATCGAATAATAAGCTTATAATTTAATAGATTAAGAACTCTCTTGATAAAGTTGAAAAAGTTATAGACGGACTCAATAATGAAAAAATTAATTCAATATAAAACTTACAATGACACCATAATTTACTTGTACATGTTTGTTACCGCGACACGTCTCTTTAATGCTTCGGGGACTTATTAATCTGATACTGTCATACTAACGGGAGCATTCAGGCTAAAAAGCTTGTAATCCACAAGTAGATAAATGGTTCAAGGTCAATTAAGTTCATAGTGATGAGTTTACAAACTCGAACAGTATTCTGACACTATATTTTTCTCACTTATAGTATAAAAATAATTTTAAATAACATTGCAATGCTCTTTTTGAGTATTCAATTAAAGCATTAGAATTTAAAAATAATAATAATTGTATAATTAAAAAAATAAAACACTTAATCAATTTAAAAAAATTAAAAAATAAATATATATTTACACTTTTATGACATTGGATTTAACTTCAAAATATATTCTGTACACATAAGATATATTAATCAGATATTCTGCACACGGCGACATTGCAACGCTTGACAATACTAATTCTGCGCTACATCACTTGGAAAACGTAACTTCGTTGATTTATAAAAAATGTCACTTAAAGCTCGTTTCTGATAAATTGACTAAATTGGAACTCGAAACTCACTGTTAAATTATCAAAAGTAAAGCACAACTCTGAGGACAATAGCGCTTAGTCGTCCTCGTCACAGGTACGGTAGGGCGGCGTTATCAGGGCCGGAGCGAGAGGTGCCTGTAGTGGAGCGGGTGGGGGTACCGCGGCTCCATGCGATGCGAATGAAGCCTCCACGACATTCGCGCGTCCGCCACCGTCGCGCACCCACGTCGCGTTCGGTACGCCCATGTTACGTAACGCTATTTACTCCGACATCTGTTGAGTGCGACGGCTACAGCTCGCGCGGCACGCTTGCTCCACCGCTGACCATCCGCGCGCACGTCATGTCTCTCACCGTGAACACCTTAGCCTGGCCCGACGCCGACGCGACATTAAAGCACTCGACCGGCGACACGTAAAAATGTAGACCCGCGGTCCTCGACCATCACAACTTTAACTGCCATTCATCCTGCCAGATAATTTTAAGATTTATAGATTTAAGTAGTGCTTTTGCTTAAGTGGACTTCGTGATTATATGAGAATAAGACTGAAAAATAAAACCGAGCCGGACTTTTAAATTCAAGCGCGTAAAACTCCAAAAATGCAATTGCTACTTTTACATTTAGCCATTGCTAAAACAAGCTTTCACTGCCGCCTCAGCCTTCCACTACTAGCGTATTAAGATATTTCATTAGAAGCCACGGGGCTTGAATATAATCTAT
Organism: Nymphalis polychloros; assembly: GCA_905220585.2. Lineage (NCBI taxonomy): Eukaryota > Metazoa > Arthropoda > Insecta > Lepidoptera > Nymphalidae > Nymphalis > Nymphalis polychloros. The sequence continues at coordinate 14,201,547 of HG992241.1, read as the reverse complement.
TCAGATAGCAGGGAGAGTCTGCCCTGCCGTCCGCGAGTTTAGAGTCCGACGATAGCTGTTTCTTCAAAATTCGCGACAACATCAGTTCGTGGGTGCTGTGGTGGCGTCAACGCCATCTTCGGATGGGCGCACCGCAGACCCCAAAACAAATAGATGAGGATGACTGCGTGCCCCGCGTGGCCGTAGTTGAGGAGATACGTCAGCAGCCAGATCGCAAGCTGGAGCGACGACGGGCACCGACTGGCCCGCGGCGGCGTGGCCTTGAAAATGAGCTGGAGGGAGAGCGCCGCCGGCCACGACGCAAGCCAAGGAAGAGGTTTGTTTTATGTTTACTTTTGTACGCGCAATTAAAAACAGTTAAAGATTATTTCGTGTTTAAATGTTTAAATTCACCGTATAATTTTCCTTGGAGGTCACGAAAAATAGCTAGATTATACGAATATTTTTTTTTTAAGTTTTATCATAAAGTGATTATTAATATCTAAATTATCATGTTATATATTAAGTACGGTAAGTCTCAAATGGAAATTAGGTATACAAAAACATTGTTCCCTTTGCGTGTGTTTATACAATCAAATAATACCATACCGGTTACTTCAATTACATTTGGCACAGAACTTAAATTATGACATGTGCGATTAAGGCAAGCTTTCGGAATAATTTTGTATTCGCTTATTCCTTACTAAACTTTCTTTAGGTACAAACTTTTATTGTAAGGCGTGATTATGATATTTAGTTAATTAATGTAAAACAAGTCTGTGAATCAATGCATAGATAGTTTGAAAAATAAATTTTTCGTCGAATTGCGTGATCTAAATAAAATATGCGGCGTCGGTCTGCGTGTGAATAGGAGGCCTATTTAGTCCTGCGGCTGTTTTGACATTGAACATTGCTCGACCTAAAAATGAGGCAGTAAAGCTTCACCTTGGACTTGCGAAACAGAAGGACTGCCGCGTCGACCTCCGGCTATCGATTTGGGGTACCGAAGCATGACCCACACTTCGGAGTCAAAGCTTTCAACAAGTTTGTTACTATTATTTTCGTTTTAGCAAACATCATTAACCAAAATAAATCGTACTTTTGAATTTTTGAAGTGAAAACTTCTTTAGCGGCGCTGTGCACTTTTTTATGATGGGTAAAAAATGTTAAGCTCGCGTCAGGTCACGTGACCCTGATTGAAAATTCGTAAGACGGATTCTGACGTGTTAAATTTTTGAAGCAAAATCTTCTTTAGCGGCGTTGTGCACTTTTTTATGATGGGTAAAAAATGTTAAACTCGCGTCAGGTCACGTGACCCTGATTGAAAATTCGTAAGACGGATTTTGAAGTGTTAAATGTTTAATGAAATATAAATTGTCATGTTTGTGTACGATAGCGTAATAAATGAATATTGCATTTAATCACATAAATGATAGTACTTTTATACTGACAATTAAAGCAATTCGAGCAAAATTTTTCCCTAATCATTCCGAAATAGCAAAAATGCACAACGTTAATATTCAAGTTTTCATTTCTGCTGGCACTTGTTTTTTTTTATTATTTAAATGAAAAAATATAAATATAAAATTACGAAGTTCTTTCGTTATTTTGTTTAAATAGACATTGTTCATCAAGAGTATGCATTTGACTTTGATTGAACTTGATGACTTGTTGAATGAATATATTGGCGGAATATTCACAAATTGCAAATCGATTTTGATGAGACCTCGAAGGGAAAATAAAAATTATACCTCACAGTGTAATAAAGGTAACCAATATATAATAATATATCTCATTTTTTTCATACAACGGGTCTGTTTTTGTAAGCAGTGCACACACACACACACACACAATATACAAAACATAATTTACTTGTAACGAAAAAAAAGCAGACAGCTTAAAAGAGGAATCAACAGAGAACAGTTATAATTAGGAAATATTTAACATCTGTGTGTTCATGGATATCTTTATGACAATGAAAATAGGTCAAGTTCAACGAACTCTAGCGAACAGAGGCCAAGCCCAGATGTCTCAAGCTAGACATAAGAAAGCGAATCCTTAAACGAACTTGGAACCATATGATATTATACTCATTATTATCAGCTATACTGTCAGACGGTAGTCTGAAAGTTGTATCTCGCACTACATTCCGGTTGTTTTTTTAAATGAATTTAAAATATTTACACAGGCATCACATAAACATTAAAACAATATATTTTTATCTTTTTTCGATATTAACAAATGAGATTTGTTGTAATGCCTAAATGAAGAAATTAATAAGCCAATACACATTATCAGAACCAATAGATGCAGTGCGTTTGAGATAGCCCGCTTTAAATTATGTCTATTAACGTGACAAGGGTTAACTTACTGTCCTCGTAATGTATATAAAAAAAATTGATAATTTTGATAAAGAAACAGTGACAAGCATTGTAATTATAAACATGAAAAATATACAAATTTGAAAGATGAATAATAATAAATATATCCATAAATATATTCGAGTTTATTGTTCTTGAATTAAACAATGCATTATTTTAGGACAAAACTTTAGTAAAGTACACACCGTATACAGAAAAATGAAGGCAGTGAATATGAAGTGATTTTTAAGTAAATTGAACGCAGGTTAGTGAATTATAATCGTATATATTACCAGTAATTAGTCAAAAAAGTAATTGCTAAGTTTCTTGGCGAAGAACCAACACCCCGGCTGATGCTTCAAGTTCAACCAACATCAAAACTAACGCCTCATAAATGCTCCTAATATTGCACTTAAATCATTTTCTTGATTATACACTTAAATTATTCATGTTTATAATAGTTAAATATTGAATTAAAAAATATTTAAATACTAACATTAGTTGGGAGATATGTAAATAATATATCATTCGCTTGTAAAAAGTAGCCTAGTAAAGAAATTCCATGTAAAATTCGTATGTTCTACGAAAACATCAGTCAGTTGAAACATCCTATAAATATTATAAACGTAAAAGTTTCGTGAGGATAGATGGATGGATTTTTCTTACTCTTTCACACAAAACTTTACTTTACTTTTTTATGTATTGGTATGATTTTTAGGCTGGAAACAGCTTATAAGCCTGGCTTAACACATAAGCTACCTCACACCTCACACACACAACATTTGATAATAGTATTATTATTGTTTCTCCAAATTTATAAGACGATTAGAACATATATTAGATGGTAAGGCTTGGTGCAAGCTCGTCTGGGTACCACCCACTCATCAAATATTCTACCGCTTATACTTAGTATCGTTCCCGTTGTGTTGCTTTCCCGTTGAAGGATGAGTGAACCATTGTAAATACGTAACTTGGAAACTTATATAGCTATACTTATGTACATATTTATTAAACTTTATCAAGGAATTATTTATTTGTAAGTTATAAAAATTAGAGAGAATAGTTACTTCTTTTCCGAAAAAATATGTGAACGCGTACAGTAAGTTGTATAAAAATAAAGTAGAAAAATAAATTACAACTCGTGTCCATTCGTTTTCAACAAAAGAGTGCCTCATATTATTCCTTATTTAGAGTCGAAGTAATCAAAGTTAAATATCGTATAACAAATAATATCGCCTGCATAATTATGAAGGTAGTTTGAGACCGCCATAAAGCCATTTGTCGATTAAAGAATGCGGCATAGTGTATAAAATCTTCAAAAATAATAGGTTCTTGTAGCGTAGTATAATGTACATACAGAAAGTAAGTTAATAATAGTTTGGCGTATGCTACAAGAATAGCTCCATCAATTGCTACGTTACTGAATACTATATTTTTAGATTAAAAATAAGTAATCATTAACGAAGCAATGGATATTATTTCTTTAAAAAAATGTTTTTGTAATAAATTACTTATCTGATTGGTAATCACATAGATATTCACAGACATTTATATGAAACCTAGCTTAGGAAAAAAACTTTTATACGTTGATTATATTATAGAAAACATCAATTAAATAAAGTTTCGCTCATGCAGAATTCATGAATGATGAGTTTTATTTTCGGCCTACATAAATATCATATCTCCGAATTTTGCAAAACATTCAAGCGGCTCTAATTACGAAGAAATACTCATTTTTATTTGATGTGCTGCATATAACCACGTTTTTCAAAATGAAGCTTAAAGTTGAGCCAGTGATGGTCATAAGCGATGCCTATCATTTTCTGTGAACATTATTTGCGAGTAAGTCTTGTAATGATGTCCATAAATCCTTACAATTAAAAAACAAATGATCATTGCATTCTCTTACAATCATATCTCCCCATTATAAAATATCAACTATATTTATTTATTTAATGATAACAAACAGAACATAAGAAATTTTATAAATATCAAATATTGACAAATCATTACCAAATTACTTTCCAATGATTAATAACTAACACATAACAGTCGTAGATGCATTGGAGAACGGATAAAATTATCGATCAATTAGGGATAGGTACTAAAGAGAGAGTAGGAGAAATGACAAATTCATTAAATGAATTTGTCATTTCTCTTCCACCATACATACTACAAATGCACAAACAATACCGACGAAATTTATCAAGTAAAGTTTTATCTATTCGTAATAATTCTGAATGACCCTGTTAATATTATTATTACACGTATAGAGTGATTTAATGGTATACTTTATGCAAACGCGATTACACTGCTGAGGTAAAATAATATAATAGTGTATGAAGCACTTGAAGTGATGCACTGTGCTCTAGGCTTTACTGAACGGTAGATTTGATTATACAATGCTAGATGCATGCTCCGTGTTCTATACATCTGGAAACATTTTTGTAGCCATTTGAAATAAAAAAAATAGAATGACGATATTTATTTCCAGTTTCTTTTAAAAGAATGTCTTGTATTTTCTGTGTAGTATTAACTTCTACCAAATATTTCATTTCATGGTAAAAAGTCAATGTCAATTGTCTGAGTCAATGCAAATTCAATCAAGTCCAAAAATGTATCGCCTACTTTCATTACTGAAACTGAATTTTATTTGTAACGCATCGCGGATTTCTATTTATTGGTAGAAAAAAATGTTTGATAGAATTTTTAATGTTGCTGTTTTATTATTGTATTACGGCACAAATAATTATAGAAAACTAGATATGACATACACTCAAAATAAATAGAGTTTAGGGTTTAAGGTTCATGTACATATCTTTTCTTTTCTTTAATATTATTCCTTTTAAGATGCTAACTGGCGGGTTATGGACATGCTGCAATAATCTTATTGGCACACATATTTTATACTAATTATTTATTAATTCAGGTATTTTATAATATATTTATTATTATTAGTTTATTGTTATTATTATATTACTTATAGTATTATAGTTTAAGTTACTATTTATATATTATTATATTATTTCATAATTTATTAAAATAATGGCAGTAAACGACAGCGTCAACGACCTCTTTCTTTCTCTTTCATCCGATGACTTGAATAGTGATTGTAGTTTTCATAGTATTCCTCCTCCTCTTTGCGATTCCCTTGACTCCCAATTTTCCGCTGTTGCTAATAATTTTAACGTTATACATATAAATGCGCAGAGTATCCCAGCACATTACCCTGATATGTTATCCTCTTTTCAAATTAATAATTTACATGCAATTTTAGTTTCTGAATCTTGGCTTAAGCCGTGCTTGCCGTCGACAGCATATTCCCTTCCTGGATTTCATCTGATCCGTAATGATCGTAAGGAAAGAACTGGTGGCGGTGTCGCCATCTACCTAAGACCGCAAATACCTTTTTCCATTGTAAGTTCTTCTAATTCGAATACAGGTGGTGAGCCAGAGCACCTTTTTATTGAAGTTGTTCTCTCTCACTCAAAGTTACTACTGTGGGTGTATACTATTGTCCGTCGCAGAACATTGATTACTTTTTATCCTTTGAGAACTTACTAGAGACATTTACTCCTTTGTACCCTCACACTGTGGTGATGGGGGACTTTAATACTTGCCTTCTCAGAAACGACACTCGATCATTACGCTTATCCTCTATTATCAATGGAGCTAATCTAAATGTTCTGCCACTTTCTGCAACTCACTCCTTTCCAAATTCCACTCCCTCTTTACTTGATCTGATTTTCGTGTCATCGCTTGCTCATGTTGAGAAACATGGGCAATGTGCTGCACTCGCTTTTTCATACCACGATCTCCTCTTCCTTTCCTATAAAATTAGACCCCCTAGAGCTAAGCCTAGAATTCTTCTGCAACGCAATTTTGGAGGAATGTGCGTGGAACAGTTGCGAGAGGATGCTGCTAATATAGACTGTTGATGAGCAAGTTAATATTTTTAATTCTCTTCTGACTCAACTGTAAGACGTTCATGCTCCCATTAGGCGTGTACGAATCAAGCATTTGCCAGCACCTTGGATTACACCCGAAATTAAAGAACTCCAGCAGAAGAATTTGGCAAAAGCGAAGTATAGGTTCAATTCATCAGATAGGAACAAATTAAATTATAAGAAAATCCGGAATCGTTGCAACTTGTTGTGTAGGGATACTCATCAAAGGCACATTTTTAAATCTGTTGTTGAAGACGACAACACTTCCAGAGTCTGGAAATTTCTCAAATCTCTTGGAGTTGGTAAGTCACATACTGACACGTCCACTAGTAACCTAGATCTCAACCAACTTAATCATACATTTGCATCTTCGACTACCATGAATAGTACAACCAAATCTAACACTTTAAATTCTCTTTCTGCTTCATCGACTCTGACTTCTTTGCCCTTTACTTTTCTTGATCCTACCGAAGGAGATGTTAAGAAGAATATCTTAGCTATAATTTCTGATGCCGTTGGTTCTGACTGCATTAGCCGTAAAATGATCCTTCCTATTATTGACTATTTAACTCCTGCTATAACAAGCATATTCAAGACTTCCATTACTTCCTGCACCTTCCCTACTTCCTGGAAAGACGCTCAAATAGTCCCTTTACCTAAAAAACACAATCCTTCGAGTTATGGTGATTACCGTCCAATTTCCATCCTCCCATTTCTCTCTAAAGTCCTTGAGCGTCTTTTGTATCAACAACTTAACCTTTACCTGTCTTCCTACGATCTGCTAAATCCCTTTCAATCTGGTTTCAGATCTGGCCATAGTACGGTTACTGCATTAGCTAAGATTACTGACGACATCAGGCTAGCTATGGATAACCAGGAACTTACAGTTTTAACATTGCTAGATTTTAGTACTCCTGGCTATTCTTAATTCTCTTAATATGTCTCCATCGGTAATCAATTGGTTTGATAGCTATCTTAATGGTCGCCGTCAGCGTATACGAGTACAGGATTCCTACTCAGACTGGCTGTCGGTAAGTGCCGGTGTCCGTCAAGGCGGTGTCTTATCTCCTCTTCTTTTCTCTATCTTCATAAGCTCTGTTACTCAAAATATCTCTTCTCCCTACCACTTGTATGCCGATGGTCTCCAGATTTATGCCCATTCCAAAATTAGTGACCTACCTCAGACTATTGAATCGATTAATTCTGATTTAGATAAAATTTCAAAATGGAGTTTATCTTTTGGACTTAAAATCAATCCTGTTAAAAGCCAGGCTGTTATAATTGGTAGCTATAAATTATTGCCAAGGGTAGACTATTCCTTTTTGCCACCTATTATCTTAAGTAATACCGTAATTCCGTTAAGCAACAAAGTGAAAAATTTAGGTATATACATCGATCAAAACTTCTCGTGGGTGTCACAAATAAGCGAAGTGAGCAGGAAAATGTTTCATTCGATTGGATCCATCCGCAGACTACGTAATTTTCTACCAATTCCTACCAAAATTGCGTTAACTCAAACTATTCTCCTGCCCATCCTTGATTATGCCGACACCTGCTATCTTGATCTTAGAGAGGAGCAATTAAATAAACTCGAGCGAATTCAAAATCTCTGCATTCGGTTTATATTCGGGCTTCGTAAATATGACCACATTTCTGAATTTCGCAAAAAACTCGAGTGGCTCCCAATCCGACTTCACAGGAATACTCATATTCTTTCTCTTCTGTACTCTATACTATTTCATCCAAATTCTCCTCACTATCTTAAACAACGTTTCGAGTTTCTTAAGGACTCGCACGGCCGATCTCTGCGATCTGGTGATAATCTTGTCCTTAAAATTCCCTCTCACTCTTCTTCCTTCTATACCAATTCCTTCTCTGTACAAGCTGTTCGACTATGGAATTCCTTACCGCTCCATTTAAGACGGTCTCAGAGTATAAGCATTTTTAAAATCCGACTCAAGGCTTATTATTTGTCTACATAGTGTGATGTTGTCTTATCAGCTGACGCATTATTGCTGTTTATTATTATAATTATCTTAATTACTTATTGTTATACATTATATATTTTTATGTACGTATGTATATATATACATATATATAATTTAATTTATATTTATTTATTTATATACATATATATATTTATTTAAACGTAAAATTAGATTCTGTGCACCTCCTTACCGCTTTATTTTTCTTGTGTCCTTTACCCAAAGGTTGTCTAGAAGAGATCGCTCTTTTAGCGATAAGACCGCCTTTTGTACATTAACACTGTTCTTAAATAGTATTTATAACTGTATGTTTCCTTGATCATGAATGTGTTGTACAGTAAAGCATATTCTATTCTATTCTATTCTACATAATATACATATATCTACATATATATAACCGACTGATTGACATATCAACGCACCTCCCAAACCCAATAGTTTGTTGTAGTTTGCTAGCATCATATGAAATAAATACGGGTTCCTTTAATACCTGGTTATATAAGAAACTGCTTTCTTAGTATATAGGGTATAAATTGAAAAAAATACAAAAATCCTTCATCTTAAACTATGGAAAATATTATTAAGCAACTGAATTATCGAGCGAAGCCGCGGTTAAAGCAATTTGTTTACAAATATTACAATAACATCAGTATTCTGCGCAAACTAAACTCCGCCAGTATAGCAAGACTAGGCTAGTCCAAAACTTTTTACTCGTTCTTTAAAACATTTGTATATTTTTCAAATGAATTTTCTTTGCAATTTGAATTTTCGTCTGCTTAGAATAAGTGAATATTAAACCTCTAAATGGTTAATTTATCTTTCAAGATCTACGTACTGTCCTTGGATTATTTTAGTATATTTGTATTTATTTTTTTAAGCCATCCATTAAATCTGTGATTACTTTGATATAATATATTAAATACGTAATATTTAAATATAATAACTTTATAAAATAATTTTAAAAAATTTAAATTGATTTATTTCAATGTAATTAGTAATGAAAAGCTTACGCGCGACTGTCGGTACGCTATGATTAGAAAGAATTTTGTAAAAAATTTTTAAGTAATATGACAAAATGTTAAATCAATTTTTTTAACGCATTCAACAGATTCAATTCATTATTCGGTATTCAAGAGGAATAATTGCATTAATATTTATGCAAAATGAATTTTAATGGAAAACAAAATATTTGGATAATTATTGTTGGATATTTATGAAGCTTTGCCTCACTCGATATTATTCGTTATGATTCACTCGTTTCGGTCCCTTGTTATGTTAATTTTAAATTACTACCAGACGATCGCTAGAAACGTGTACATTTGAAATTTTATTGCCTTTTTAATTTTACTTTAATTTAAATTGAAGATTAGTATTCCTTTAATTTTTATAATTTATATTTACATATTATCTTTTCGATATTTTGGATTTACGCCAGCCCCATGTTTAGGTATAAAAAGTGAGTGAGACAGTGTACAAGCACAAAGAACGTAAAATCTTATTCTTATTGTTGGTGAAGCATTGCCATTATATCTTAAAGCGCCTATATCAGAGAGAGCAAATGGGGGTTCCATTTGCTCGTTCGCATTTACATTTTAAATAAATTAAAGAACGTATTGGCTTCAACCAAAAATCGTTTTTCTAAATTGTAAAATGTAGATAGATATTCTTAAAATATAACAAAACCTTTTCAAATACTTTAAAATACAGTAAAATCTTTCGACAAATATACGTAGTGATTCAGAAAATCTTTAAAGTTTTCACCTTATATATGTACACTTGTCCGACAAAATAAACGTTATAACGAACAAGCTTGGGACTGTGTCAGATGCAGTACCTTCGATTTCAGGCTGTCCGTTGTTATGATGTGTGGTACAAAATAATTCCGAATTTCATAATTTAATGTTATGATATTACATCAACTATTTATTAGCTTAATAATATATTATTTTTGGTAAACAATCAACACATTATTATATTTTAAATAAAAGTATTGTATATTGAATAGTTTTATAATAATATTTTATATACAACACTTTCAGTGACAGTTTCAAGAGAATGATTTCGGCCACGGCGGCCAATCTCAAAAGATATAAGCCAACTGCACAGGACATACTATAGTGCACAAGTTTGTGTGCAAACAAAGGAGCTCTTAATATTTTCAAGTGCTCAGACGTAATAATATGTTACAAACAACTTTATTTAAATCTGAGTGACATATTAGCTTTTGCAATATTTATATTTAATTCGAATATTTTTTCTCGTTTGGGTTTGTATATTGAAATAAAATAATAAAAATAATAAAAACGAATATAAGCAATATTCGTTTTTATTTGCAATATAAGCAATATTCGTTTTTATTTGATGATAATTTGCTTTATTTTTTTATATAAATTCAATAAAAATTCAAGAGATTATAAATGTATTATGTAAAATATTGAATTTATAACAGTTGATACAATAAAATAATCACAAATTTCGAAGATAACGGCCGTTTTAGATGAAATTTAGTCAGGTTAGCAAATTATTACAATTTATTTATTGATCGCTACCTGTCATAAATTGGGACCCAAACAAACCCTTTTGAGCGTTAAGCTGCAAATAATCTCCTAGAGCTATCTAGATTACATGCAAACTGATGCAAATTAACCAGCCATGATGAAATGGTACTTTGAAATGGCCATCTCGCTTCTAGGTATGGTTTCAAATAAGCTTCACATTTCCTGATTGGCATGCTCACTTATCCTTCACTGATAGTGCTTTGAGCAAACCCCTCTAGTTGGGAACTATTCATATGGTATGTGTACAGAAGCTAGCATAAATGCTAAAGTCATCTTGTCACTTCAGTCCGTGAATATTTTTTTTTGGATTATCATCAATCTAATCATATGGTTGGACATTACGTAATTGGTAATTTCGTTCATAAAATATGTTTTATTATATTGTCTGTGCCTGACATTTTAGTATCTAAACGTAACCAAACATATCCAAACGAAATGTAATTTCGTTTCGATACTTTACACTAAAGTTAATACACGTTACACTTAAGTTAATAACGACAAAAAATAAAAGAGTTGTCATATATATTACGTTTTTATTTATATTATATTTACATAATTTGTTATTTACAATATACGACATTAATAATTCGTTGTTCAAAATTGAACGTATTTTCGTATTCAATTTATAAATACGAGTTCCTATATTTCTATTCACGAATGCAAACACTGAGAACATGTGATATTCTTATACCGGAAAATCACAGAATTCACGGAATATCGGATATTTTCCCTTTGATAGTAAAATTGCATACTAGATGGTATCTATTAGATATCAATTTGAAATTCTCGCTAAAAGTTAATGATAGTGCTTGGATAAGTTTTAGTCTAAAATTAGAAAATATTATGGTGTAATAAAGAGTTGTAATGAACAAGTGAAACGCGTTCACAGATAATGACTGGTCATGTTTGTTTTGGAGAATACTTGTGTAAGATTGGAACCGTGTACATTTCTGAAGGTTCCCTGCGCGAAAAAAAAAGAGAAATCGCGATGATCGCGAGTGATTAATTTTTATTAACAATTTAACTCGTGCCCAGTGGTAAAGAGAAAACATCGTGAGAAAACCAACGTATCAAACTTAACTGAAAATCTGTCACATTAGTATCCGCTAAACCACGTGTTGGAAGCGTGGTGGAATAATCTCCATTCTTTCCCAAACGGAGACGTGGTCTGCACCCAGCAGTGGCTTGTTGTGGCCCAACAGTTTTACATTTTTTTAACGGTATAAGTAAACATTACGAAACTAAACGTCGATAAATCCATTAATCTTTTCCAAGGCTTTTCGTTTCATAGTTAATTCTAACCCATTGTATACATAATTCAATTAATTTTACAAATCACGATTAGTATAATTTTTGTACTTACTTGTCCACATTGTAAAACAGATAGTAATTAATATTAAAAAAAAAAAAAACTTACATCTAACTAAAATTTTACAGTCATAATACATTTTAAATAGTCCTTGTCATTTTGTTTCACTAGATTATATCCATTTCTACGGAATGAAACGAATTAATAAAGTTTTTGTTTTAAAATTAGTTCACGTGAATGTTCCGGCTACGTTTTAAATGAAAATGCACATTTTGTAACGTGTAAAATATCAGTGAAACGTATATACATATTGTTCCATAGAAATAACTGGGTAATTTTCAAAGTGTTAACAATCATAAGCGTGTTCAAGCGAAAGCTAATCCGATTTTCTTTTTTTTTATGGCGTAGGAAGGCAGTCGAGCATATGGGCTACCTGATGGTAAGTGGTCACCAACGCCCATAGACTTAGACATTGATATGTTATTAATACTAATTTGGGATAAGGATAAGATGTTCAATTTTATTTGAAATAATATCATAAGTATGTAATAAGATTATTGTGGTCAGTTCTTATGGAACTGATGTAAATAACTACACAATATTTTATTGTGAGTGGACCTTGTGTCAATATATTAACTCCGACCCAAAAATCCAATCATATTCTTTACAACATTTAGAATTTAACAAATTGGGCGATGAAAACGTTGGATTTACATGAATATTATTAGCTAGGTATATCCTTAAATTGTAATTTTTCTGCAGAAAAATATTAATTTTGCTTACATTTATACGATAGAGAATACAAAATTCACTTATCACGTAAACGGCCTAGATGACAAGAATATTATATATATTATAATAATATAATAAATAAAATCTTTTCGGAAACGCGCTTCATCTTCTGGTATAAATTATACTTATATTGGTTTATTAGCTTATTTAGTTAGGCATTACAAAAAAACCACCCAACCGCGCGAAGGGCTTCGTACCATTATCTATGAAAACGGTGAAAAAATCATGTCTATTTTATGCCCGGAGCCCTTTAATATTTATTTTATTCTGTTTTTATATTTGTTGTTATAGCGGCAACAGAAATGCATCATCTGTGAAAATTTCAACTGTCTAACTATCACTGTTCATGAGATACAGCCTGGTGACAGACGGACAGACGGACGGACGGACAGCGGAGTCTTAGTAATAGGGTTCCCGTTTTACCCATTAGGTACGGAACCCTAAAAAAGCCTCTTCATTTTTTAATGTAGATATAAACATATTATATCACATTTCTTTTAGCACAACTAAAGATGTTGTGCATAATTTAATCTCAATATTATTATTGAAACAGCGTTCGCTAACATTATTTATAATATATAAAACTTTTTTAAAAACGTTTTCAGACGTGTGCAATCTATACTTCGAGTTTAATTATATTCTTTTTACTATTGGTTAGATGGAACATATTTAAAATTCATTTCCAAGATTTAATCCACACACTGACGAGCAAAATCAAGTAAAGGAAGTTGAAAAGATGTAAGCCACGAAAAAGTGAATAAACCCCGGCTATACAGCTATGCGTGTGCTGAAAATACCCTATGAATATGTGCAGCCCTAGAAACCACTTAGTCTGACGACTTACTTATCTATATTATTATCAAGAACGTCATTTATAAAGCTTTATTTATATTATAAATCAGAAAACGAGTGTTTTCTGACAAACCCGATTAACCGGAGCGGAGCATCAATTAAAACAAAAAATGCTGTTGACACATTAAACTAATTGAGATAGTTAGTCATCAGGTGTATTTTACACACAGACACGTATAATCAAAATTTAACGAGGGTAAAAGCGTGGGGCTCTACTAGTAACTATACTACGTAACATTGTATATTACAAAATAATGTGTCGAGATCTAGAGAAAATCATTATATACAAACGCTTTTCTTGAGTCTTTGTCGCGTTATAAAAGTTGCCAAATTGAAAAAAAAGGATATGATTTATAATTTGACATGAATGATGAAAAACGATAAAATGTAAAAGATACATTAAATAAATCAATCAAGATCAAAAGGAAACAATTTATCAAACATTATTATAAGACAAATTCTAGCAGTGAAAAGATTGCAAAACCGAAAAGCTATTTTATACTTTTCATTTTCCTTTTTCTTTGCTCTGATAGAGCAGCCAGTTTAGGCCGTGTACAGATACGTACAACATTCTTATGTTAATTTATTTATTAAATAAGATGAAGTCAGAGAAAATTATAAGTCAGTGCTTGTAGTTGAACAAAAATACGTAAATACGCCTTTGTATTGCATTTGATGTGTAGTACATCAACATTTTTCAAATTGACTGTTATGTTGCTTCTACCACACTTAAAGCCCCAACGGGTTACACAATTGTTCTTTATTCGTTCAATATTCGCCTTTAATGGATATTCTTATAAACGCTTAAGATCAATTTATTTCTTAAAGCCTTTGCAATAGAGTATATTTTCAATTGTAATATTTTCTTAAACATTAGCAAGTGTTCTCACCGCGCCGCTGGCTGGTGATAAATGTCCGATTTAAGTCGGAAAATTCAAACTTGACTCCTTTACGTTACTTGTCTTCGCCCAGCTATCCATATAATTTGTAGCGTTACGCAACGTTAAACCTAAGTGTTTGAAAATATATCTGATCTATACATGTATCCATATAATATATATTTTTTTTTTTTATAAAATAGAAAGATGGATTCGCAGATGGGCCAACTGATTGCAAGTGGTCCCCACCTAGACATTGGTGTTGTATGAAATACTAACCATTCCGTACATCGCCAATGCGCCATTAACCTTAGTAGCTAAGATTTAATTAAAAGATTCACACCGATACACAACAATACTAAATATTGCTGTTTGGCGGTAGAATAACATTCTGATGAGTGTGCGGTTCCCACACATACGGGCTTACACGAAACCCTACCACCAAGTAAATTTTTCATTGAGCAATTTTCTACGAAATTGTGTGAAGTGGATGCTAGATCTAAATTTAAAGCTAAAGCTTTGTACGGGGTTTTTTGTATTTGATTTTTTTTATAATTCCCTGGCAAATGGCTACTCCATCTGATGGTAAGTGGTAGTAGAGTCCGACGTGAGTGACGGCTAGTGCAGCCGGGAAGAATGAGTTTTACTATGGAAATAAAATAGTTTTTGTATGTATGTATGCGTAAACTTATGTATGTTTACAGATAATCAATTATCGGAACTATTGTTAGAATCTTTATTTAAATTGTGACAGAATTTATTTATATTTAGAAATCATCGATCGTCGATCGTTATAAATATAATTTTGTTAATTTGATTCACAGTATTCGTATTTGCATTTAATTTAATTAAGCTAATTAAATAATTGTAATAATGTTTTATAAGCTATAAAGATAATGTTCTAAAAATATGGCTTAAGCTCTCACGTTAAAAAGTTTTAAAAAGAAAATTCCGTGATGTTTTTTCAAGAAATATTCGCAAAATCCCCAACCAAATTTTGTTGTTGGTTTGTCTTTAAAGGTGTGGAATTGATATTGCGTTTCATGCATGACGGGCCTATAGCTGCGTCGCATATGAATTCTCTGAAAATAATACTATCTAAAACTATTCTTGCAATAATGTGTAGCTTTTATGTAGATATATTTTGAACTAAAGAAAACATGTTAAAGCTTACATATTAAAATCATCGGTAAAAATACGAATGTCGCGAGTCGCCGCCTGAAGTGAACTTAATAATTAGTGCTCATTGAAAGAATTTGTAAGTAAAATAAACCAATAAATATGGATTGAAATAAATAAAAACATAAAGGTTGCATCAATGAAGTTTATAGTATACGCGTCACGAAGAAGATTCGTCAGCCGGAGGGGGGGGGGGGGTCATATACGTTTTACGTCACGGCACTCACCCACGGAGTTGGTCTTACCCAAAAGGGCCAATAGATGTTTCACAATAATTACTTATTAGAATTATAATAACTGTTTACACGTGTCTGTAAGCAGCTGTATCTTTAAATATAATTATTAGATAAAATTTCGGTATCAGTAATAGAACGGAGTAATATTCCTAGATAAAATATATATAATATATTATAATAATTTTATTTTAGAGTATCATGAATTTTAACTATTTAAGAATTACTATTTTTAATTATTTCTATAAGTCACAGCGGTGAAACTTAACATATGTTATAATACTTAATTAACTCTCGTAATTCGATGGGATGGCAAATCCGATGCGGCCAGATCATCAAACGCGGGACCAACAGCTTAACATATTTCCAGGCTTCGGATTACTATTGATCATTTATATATAGAAAAATACAATAATTTGTTTATTGGCTTGATCTGGATTTTGAAACCAAAATCTTGGGCTCTTGTAAGCTAGCCGCTAAACCAACAAGACAATTGTAACAATACCCTTAGAGCAGTGTTAATACAAATGTTATAAATCCTCCTTACTATGTATGTTTCACATATGTATCACAATGTATGTTTGTCTTGTATGTCGTATATTTGGATATTATTATTTTTTGGATAGATTCGTCAGCGTTAGTTCACTCGGTGATAGAGCTTTGTGCAAACCCGTCTGTGTACCACCCACTCATCAGATATTCTACCGCTACATACATAGCATTGTTGCGTTCCAGTTTGAATGGTAAGTGAGACAGTGTAACTACAGCCACTAAAGGATATAATATCTTAGTTCCCAAGATTGATGGCACATTGGCGATATTTCTTACATCGCCAAAACGCTCGATAATCCTAAATAAATTATATAATATGTCACCGTAAATTTTCAAAGCTTAAAGCAATAAATTCTTCTTATTCGTCCCTCTCCTTAATAATGTTAATTAGACAAACTTGCTTATAAATGTTAATATTACGTCTGCTTTGCAAAAATAATATTTATTTTAAATTATATAAATAAGGGATTAGATTGGGCTTATTAGCTGATAATAAATATATCTAAATTTTTTTATTATATTTTTACTGATAATGCAACTTCAATAGATAAATCGATTGATATACTCTCCGTGCGAACCATTGATCTTAACAGTGACAAACGAATACATCACAAATGAAACTAAAATACTTCAAAATTGTACTGAAAGAGAATTACATGTTAACATAGCTTTTGAAGACGCTGTATGCAACAATAGAATACAATCGGGTTCGACTGCTTTGTTCAAGCGCAAAGCTTCCGCACGGGAATATCTTGAAAGTAGCACTGCGATATTATATGGATAGCACGGTACAACTAGTGCTTGGCTAGTATGTATGCCGTGGCCGATCACATCGTGAAATGCCAGCACTTCATGATCTGGCCATCTTACACCAGTCATATCATAGACGATTTGTCCAGCGATACTTGGGCATATCGTTTTTTAAAAACTGATATAATTGTTTTATTATTACCTTCAATAATAATTGAACGACAAATTTTTTATTTATACTTTTTTTATTACGGAAAATTGACACAAAACCGACTCTTTTCTCTCTGACTCTATGTGGTCTTATCGGTCTTACCCCTAGAGTGATTTTTAAAGAAACCGAAAGTGCGAAGAAGGTGCTGCACCTGCCTGCTGCAGGCAGGTTGTACCTGTGCTTTGTTTCGTAAGGTGAAGGTGCTACACATAACGTAGCGCCGAAGGCCCCTGAGTTTCGAAATTATTGATAAACAACCTAATTTTGAGATTAGAATTATAAGATTTGTTTTTGCCAATATCTCAGGGACGGAGCATTTAGCTGAGCTGACGATTATATTTTTCTTTAAATGCACTTCTCGCTCAAAATGCAACGACTTCACGATCCGCCCAGTGTTTAGCTGGGAATATCAACAAATATGCTGTTCTCGTCAATCCACCGGACATTTTACTGGGCATCGAGAAGTGCCGTCATTTCATAATGTCCTTGGGCATATCACGATGTGACGAACGCAAAAAGAACACTATATATATATATATATATATATATAATAATAATAATATATAATCACTGCTATAAGTGCTGGTAAGTTATTGAAGTAAACTTTTATTTAAATTTTTTGAACTATTTATATCAATTAAACAAAAATAAGTATAATAATTAAAATAAAACCGTTTAAATAAATAAGAAGAATCTATAATAATAATTAATGAAATAACTTTCAGAATAATAAATCAGTATCGTATCAATACGAAATAAATAAATAATGAACTTATTTACAATAACAAATCGATCGAATCGACTACAACGAAGAAAAAAATACCAAGAACTTAGAGCGTTTGTTCATTTTTGCCTCCGGGGCTGATATATACCTTAAAAGAAATAAAGTACACCAAGCAGTAGTTATTCAAGACTTAACGTAAACACGGGACTCGATTATAAAATCGTAGAAAAAAACAGACATTTGTTCATTGTTCTTATAAGTCCATTATTGTGGTTGCGTTGCGTTTGATTCATTATATAAAATAAAATAAAAAACAATTGAATGCTGTGAAATAAAATATTGTGATTTTATAACAGAGCATTCAATTGAATTTTCATTGAAGACTGCATACGTGTCGTAAACTCTTTTTAATATTTTTAATTCCATCTAAGAATGCATCGCGTTGAACAGAATATGTATTTATCTGCTAAAATCTCAAACAATACGGCAAAATAATTGTTCATACAAATAAATATAATTCATTTTTACATAATTATTATAGTAAGTAAATATCGCATTTAATTATAAATAAAATTGAAAAAATGTTATGTCTACGAATTTAAAAGTGAAATCTCAAGAAAAACTTAATGTGATATAGAAAATAATTTATTGTTATGATAAAAAAATCAAACAAATCAGAATAGATATAGCAAGGGTTATATGGTATGTGTGAATACATTCTGGTCAAAGTATTACGTAATTCTCTCTGATATTCATGATATGAAGTTAACAATTATGTAATTTGTTTGCCATCGTGAGTTCTTTATAAAAAAATCCCCTTTCTTTTCAGTAACTGTTTACTTAATGTGAAACCGTGGTGCCGGTGATGGTAGCTTACATAAACTGTGTTTTTAAGGTCACGTTTTTAATAAGCTCTTTGCAAAACAACCTCACTGGATTTTTTTAAATTATCTTGCGCTTATAATAATAAAGGTGTGCAGTTTGCCGTAAAAAGCTTACGACATAATGTTGTTTAGTTGTTAATTAGTCGTAAGTGTAGTCGACGGAGATATGATACTTTCTTTATAAAGTGTAATTACACTAAGCCTTGCATAGATACATGCGCTGAATATCTAGTACATTTTAAAATTTTTTAACAGTAATTAGGCGGACGATTGTATTGTGACATAGACATTGGCATTGTAAGAAATGTTAACTATCGCTTACATCGCCAATGCGCCACCAAACTTGGGACCTAATATGTTATGTCCCTTGTACCAGTAATTACGCTGCCTCATTCACCCTACAAACCGGAACACAACAATACCAAGTACTGCTGTTTTGCGGTAGAATATCTGATGAGTGGGTGGTACCTACCCAGACGAACTTGCACAAAGCTCTACCACACTCTGACTATACATATGTTAAAAAATGCTACCTTATTATGTACGTTTGATCACATTCGCAGATACCGTCATCTAAATTATTAGCAATGTTTGTAAGAGTTTAGGAAAATGTTGAGATCATTATACAGAATAATTTTTATCGCGTAAGTTCAGTGTTTTTAGTAAAAATATTTATGGTGAAGTGTTAAACTTTCAAGGTAAGTAAACTAACGTAATCTAATTCATATTATAAATGCGAAGGTGATTTTTTTTATTTGTTTGTTTTTAACGCTTTTCGTCGCTTGTCGTACGCTTGTCTTAATTATTAATTCAATCATCATTAAATTGCATACACGTCTTCAGGCGTACAGAAGTACCTTAGGTACCCAACGTCTGCCCCTTTTCTTTACATTCGGGTACAGCTACGGCTGGAAAATAGTAATACAATACAACATCAAAGATCGGCAACAGAAATAGCTTACATAGACAATTACATTTTTATTGATACTATCACTTTTCGAGACCTCAAAGACTTTATTAGTATAATCTGTATCTAGTGACATAATATTTCGTATTGATGTGTTTCGTTATATATAGGGTGCGTGAGTCAGTAAAATTACAGGTACATGGGTACGTCAATTTAGATCCGATTGCTATCGTTTTAATAAATATAAGGGTAGGATACAAACATTCGCGACGGATATTCGTCATATTTTTATATTCATATTACTCGGGTGTTAACCACGATTATATCCTTAATGCCGACGCGACGCTTCGACAGTGTGGCATCTGCTGCGAGCTGACTCAACCGAGTCGTTAATTAAATCTATATACGCATACAGTTACTAGGCAAATGTAACTTTATATTTTGTTCGAAGATTACAACTATGTTATATAAAAAAATTCACGCTGTGGAAACCTTTAGGAGTGTACCCTGGTCTCTTGGGGGAGGAGAACCGGGTTATGTGGGATTCTTACCCACTAAAAC
Source organism: Nymphalis polychloros (assembly GCA_905220585.2). Classification (NCBI taxonomy): domain Eukaryota; kingdom Metazoa; phylum Arthropoda; class Insecta; order Lepidoptera; family Nymphalidae; genus Nymphalis; species Nymphalis polychloros. Next base: position 14,180,886 of record HG992241.1, on the reverse strand, counting down.
CACTATGATGGTCCTCTTCACTGTGTAAGAGGTTGTAGAATCATGTCGATATAACCTATCTAATGCCTTTCCCGGCTGCCCGCCACCTCACACATCCACTTATATAAGCATACTAATTTAATATAACATGTATGTATATTAAATTTTACGAGCATTTTAAGAGGGGCTGGTAATAAAAAAGTAGGTATAAAATAAGGTACGTGCTACATGAGGGAGTGTGTAAAAGCAGAGGATTTTATTTATAATGTCTCGATGCTGTCTAGACTCGTGTTTGCGATGACCCTTCTCATATTGCGTGATTTCCTCGGAAGAATTTTGCCGCTTACGTCACGTCGCGTCGGTAGAGTAAAGCTGAACATATATTCTGAAATGTCAAGGTTACGATGAGCTTTATCAGATAATATGTCTGATAATTTATTTCCAGTTTAAATATTAAATTTATACAAAATATTGTAATATTTAAGCTGTATAAATCATTTTTTTTTTTCTTGTATTTGGTAGTAGTGGTGTGGGCCTGACTGCCTGATTTTGTACTAAAAATATTAAATTATTATTTGTGTAGGAATCACTCAGTAATAAGCAAGCGATCATATTATGTTTACTGCCACACAAGTGAAAGAGACTTAATAAATGAAAGCAACATCCAATTAGTAATGTCACATCAGGTAAATGGGAATAAATCACATTAGCGACTGAACTATTTTGATGGACCAAGAACATAAATTACTTTTTTTGAATACATGTTAAAGACAACAACTAGTATAAGCCGAGATGGCTCAGTGGTAAGAACGCGTAAAGCTTAACCGATGATCGATGTGAGTTCAAAGCCGGGCAAGCACCTCTGAATTTCATGTGCTTAATTTGTGATTATGAATCATCCCGTGCTTGACGGCGTAGGAAAACATAGTGAGGAAACCTGCCTCTAATTTCACTGAAATTCTGCCACATGTGTATTCCACCAACCCGCATTGGAGCAGCGTGATAGAACAAGCTCCAAACCTTCTCCTCAAAAAAGGAGAGGAGGCCTTAGCCCAGCAGTGGGACATTTACAGGCTGTTACTAATATATATTGCCTCATAACATATAAGACCCATGTACCTAAGTACTTAGAAACATATTTGAATACAAAACTTGAGCCAAGTCGCAGTATTAATTAGTCAAATAGTTTTAAATATTCATATTTTTAATAAACAATATGTAATGTACATAACATGGCAAAGGGTATGCAGTGACTAGGGAATAAGCAAGGGGACGGTTCAGACCTCATATGGCACGAATTATTATTATATCATATTACTTGCTAATACATTTCAATTCAATAAAATAATCTAAGAAATCAGATTAGATCTTACCATAAAAACGGATAGATTGAATATTAGTTTTTTTTTTTTAATTTATGTAATATAAAAAGAAACTTACTTTTATACTTACGTTATACGTTTTTTTTTACGTTTACTTTAATAAAGACGGGATTACATCATTTATTTTTCAATAAGTATTTTTTAAATAAACTTAATTTCAGATTATATATTACTATCTACTCATAAATTTTACAAAACATACATTCTGATTCACACGTGTTACACGAGTACAAGGATCGTAAGTCCAAAAACACTAATAATTCTTGTAGTATCTCTACATATGAGCTTAATACCGATGTTCCCGTAAAATATAAGAATAAAATGTTTTTAACACTTTATTGTATAATAGTGAATATACCTATATATAGTTTTACTAAACTTACAAATACAGGAAAGAACGTTCGAACCTAAAAAAGCCTGAAAAAATGTATGTGTACTAAATCAATCAATACTAATACATACTTGGACTATGAATATATATAAGGGCGATAGACTTTACTAACATTAATATATATATATATATATATATATATATATATATATATATGAATAAAAATGTTAATATTGTATAATGTAACAAACCCTATATTTAGTACGATGTTTTATTTGGAAATAACTGGACCTTACCTTTCATGTTTTCTTGTAATAAAATTGACACGATAATCTTTATATAAAATAAATAAATTGTTATACAAAAACAGTTCCAAGTATCAACTTGAAATGATTATATTCGATAAAATCTGATTTACATACTTTAAAGTGCTTTTCCTACTTTTTGTAATTCAAATTTTGAACGACTAATTGTTATGGTCATGTAGTACAATTGTATAGATTGAAAATGAAAAGCATTCATGGTAGTTGATATCTATGAAGTTAGCGGAACAAAAAGAGTATTATCCGGCTCAGCTAATAAACAATAATTATACGTAAGTCTAGCTTAGTCTAGCTTGATCATAATAAAATCGCACAGGTAGTGACAGCTAATTAGAATAGAAGTTTGTATTATTTTTTTATTAACCACTGATTACAATTTTTCTATGTTAGCATTCAATCACAAAGTAGCGTCAGCGGTATGTCGGGAGCTTGGTAATTATTTGTTTTATAAAATATAACATTAGTATAATATTATTCTGTAAGAATGTAAGTTAAAAAATTTGTAGCTTATTATTAAACAAAAATATAACTAGTAGTATTATATAGATAAAGCTTTAAATGAAAACGGCGGCAAAAATATGTTTTAATAAAATAGCAAATTATGTAAAAATATTAAATTCCAACGTTGTTCCGCTTAAGTTAGCAAGCAGCTCTCTATGTGCAGTGAAACATCGTTTGGCATCGGAAAAATGCGATGAAAAATCTATAAAGTCTATTAACGAGGAACGAGTCGCTAAACGACAATCTCCATGTTTTCGATAAACATCTGTGTAACGATGTGGTATCTTTAAGTGGTTGTTTTTTTATAAATTATTTGGAATTGGTAATCGATAAGATCGTGAAGCCGCAAACTACATAGATGCACACAGTCATGCATCAAGTCATTACACGGTTGTGTAATTTCGAGCCGAATAAGAGCGGAGATGCCAGTGGTCAGATCGCGCGTTCAAATCAATGACAAGAGGCTATGACCACTAAGCTTTTCGTGCTTAATTTAAGTCTATAATTTATTTTGTGATGGGTGATAATCGAGTACATCGCAAAATTGCTTGCATGGTTAAACCGAAAGTATTTCACATCAACCAGGTCGCAGTGGACTAGCGTTAAGTAAAGTTCACAACGTAAATTTCCTACTGCGATGGCTTTCCTTTCTCTTAATTTAGCTATTCCACGTGGCCACTATGGGTTGATGGGTAAAAATGTGGTTTATGGTCTACAAGGTTTGAGCCCCAATTAAAATTCACGTACTAATAAGCTCTAGCAGTCTTCTCATTTGGAGAGGCGGTCTTCCAGCCCTGGGAGATATCAATGTCTTCTTTTCAGTTTTGCCTGTGAATTATAACAGAGCATGTCGGTTGACTTTGGTGCTATACTGCATCGTATGGACATAGAAAATAGTTTTAGAGTTTATAAGTGATTAAGAATAACAAAAAAAAAAAAATGACGATGTTTTGAAAAATGATGTTTTTGAAAAGAAAATTAAATGTTATTAGTTAAAAAATATATGATTATTTTAAAACAGTTTTTAGTAGTAACAACATTATAGGATAATAAATTGTAAGCGTGACACAATTACAACTTCCATTAGGCGTGCAAATTTAAAAGTAGAGGGTACGTGATGTCTGTCGACAAAGTTTGCGGTATTGCGACACTGACAGAATGTTATTTTGCATCACCATGGCAGGGATATTGATTATTAAATAAATATAAAGTCCATTATGGAATGATTATTGGGTTATTAGTATTAACTAAGGCCTGGTTACTATTTTTAAGAAACCATTCAATTTATCTACATATTGTAGAATTTAAGCTGCTATTGACTTGGTACTTAGGCAGTGTATGCACTGCAACTTTTTGCGATGCATCCACGATGCAGTTACATATCTTTAACCTATACACTTTTAATGTCACGATAGTTGCCCGATACATTAAGGCGCGTTTGTTGTTACAGAGAGCCATTTTTAATAATGAGTCTTATGCATAAAATACGTCGAATAATAGATCGTTTGGAAATAATAAATATAATACATATATACAGATACAAGTGATTCAATAAAAAATATAAACGTCAAGTAGACAATTCCACGATTCGTAAGCAAAACGAATCGTTTTTCTTTTGAATAGTAGCCGAGCTTAATGGACTATTGTAACGGTATATAAAATCCAATAAGGTCTGTAGAAAAGTTAATGGTCAAGTAATTATTAATTTGTTCTTGCTACATTTTGTTACTATTCGTGGTAAAATAAATAAAAACCTATTATCTTCTCCTTTATTTTACATATAAATAAGTTACTAAATACTATTCAGTTCTTAAATGAATTTTGTCACATAAATGATTTGTTTTTAAGATTTATTTTTTAATTTAATTTAAATAATTACATTAAAACCTTAAATAAATACAAATAAAAATTAAAAATATTTACTATACAAATCGTGACCGCGTGGAATGGTGGCAAGAATGCTAGCAGCATTTCCCCTTTGAATCGCAATTCCGATTCTATTTTTAAGATTATACCGCTACACTATAAAATCATAATTAATTAAAAATTAAGAACAATGCTTGGCAGGCCGGTGAAAACTAAGTTTGCTAGTGGCACTTTATAAAAAACAGGGTAAAACACCAAATCATCGGGTTTACTTGTAGCTTTATCGATAAGTGAACCGGCTCGGTATTCCTGGAGGAGCACCAGATGAACTCTGGATTTACATAACCAGAAAAAGAAACTAACTATTCATATTTAAGATTATAACGTTAAATTTCTAGTCTATATAGAGAAAATATATACAGGTTCAATAATAATTAAAATAGCAAATTCATACCCATGTATTATTTATTTAAACGTAAAAATAATATATTTCATTTAAATTACAATAAAATCCAAGGCAAAGAATCGCATGACAATAACAAATTTGCGATAAAATAAGCAAATTGACAGGAATAAACCCTGTTTAGATAGAATGGACTCATTAATATCGCTTATAACTTAGACAAAAAGTTGTCACCTGATAGATTGCAAATTTTAATTGATGAAAATATATCGTTTCGTATTATTTCTAGGCAGATCGTACGATCGATTATAGGCAGATAGTTCTTATCTGTAGGATTCTTATTCGAAATCAATGAAAACATCACGTAGAATCGAAGCGATAGATTATTTAAAATGAGAATAGCTGAACTTCTTGTTGAACTATTATTACATTATTATCGTCATTTTAGGCCAGTGACGTGTTTTGTTTACAAAAAGAAATTCTTATTTTTAGTTGTTTAATGTAATAATGTAAAGTTCTAAGATTTATTGATTACTAAATTTTTATTAAGAAAATACTATGTTTTTGATAATTTCGCTGGGGTGATTTATTTACTTTTTTTTTAAAAGTAGTTTCTCATCAATTGCACACGAATAGTTTTTAGTTACCCATGTTACGTTAATTAACAATCCTTTGTACTTGTTTTTTTAAGGGTGAGCGATTTAATTACAGACACGTTGAACAAATACAATTCTACGATTTGAAAAACATTGGCAGTATAAATGGCCTGTCGCGATAATATCCAATTAAAATTACGAAAACCTCAAACTTGTGTCTCAGTATCGAAAAGAACCTTTTCAGCAATCATTTAAAAAAATTGTAACAGTGCATTTTCAAATCATATGAAATAATAAAATATAACTAAACATTAAATATCAGTCTGTCAGTATATCTGGAAGTATGATAATGTAGAGTAGAAAAATGTAGATTTTGCAATATAAGGTAAAATCCGCAGTGGTTTATCGCATTAATGTCGATTACACAGAGGTGAGGCTGAACACGAACAGGGAATAGATTTTAAAGTAATATCGATAATTTGATTTACTCAAATTCATATTACTTTTAATATATAAAACTTTTCCATTTTAATAAGTGTAGACATTTATAATTGTTACAGTGATACTGTAATATAAATGAAATATTTTGAAGCAATTTACTATTATGACAATTTAGTTAAGTTATAATTTCTAATATTCAATACAACATTATTATAATTTTTATTCAATATTTAAAAATAATAATTATTATAAATAATAGCTTACGACTTAACATTTCCTGGATATTATAATTAAATCCATCACGTTATTTTTAATTTTTCTGTTCTGTTTTGTATAAAAAAATATTATAGAAATACTATTGTAATCAGCTCAGTTTCGTCTCATAAGGCGTTTTAAATGAGTATAAGTTAAAAGTTAACAATCTTAGTGAGAGAACAAATTATTTTTCAAACTTTAGAATAAACTTGAAGCAGATCTTAAGTCGAGGCGAAAGTGTCTTGATGCGTGTATTTGTTTTAAATTATGTAAATAGCTTCAGCGTTTACAAACTTTATAACTAGTAGTAACAAAATTTTAATTTCCTATGCATAACATTGAAGTTGATAATTTTTAAATAGCTAATGAGGTAAAATATCTATATTATTGATTCGTTCTTAATCATATTAAAAGTTGAAAATTTCAATAATTGCTACGTAGCCAGATCCTGAAACAGCCATCGCAGTTCAAGATTAAATAATACATATGTTCTTTCTTAAATACGGTGCATTTAACCAATATTTTATTTTGTCTCATTTAGTTTCCGCTCGAGTTGAATTAATTTTTTTGTTCTTGTTATAATTAATATTATGGGTTAACATAATATTGAATTTTGTGTTGTTTTTACAATACATTTTTAGTTCAACATAGGATTGCCTGGATGATAATTTATTTTAACATTATTACCTTTGCATAATTTGCGCAAAAAAAAAACCAATAATAATATTAGATGTGAAAATCACAGATTTAATTCCAACTCTTAGGGCTATTGTCGGAGCCAAGAGTTGCTTAACTGGATACAAAAATAAGAATATCAGTAATTTTATGAACAAAGACATTCTTACTGTTATGTAAGATAATAAAATATCGTGTAACTAATAACGTACGTAGTTTACATTCGTTACAATTGTAAATCTAATTTAATCTAGTAATGGAATAGAATTAATTTATCATTCGTACTTAAGTAAAGAGATAGCGAAAGCTTACTACTTATTAAAAGAGCAACAGTTTATTTTTTATTTTTGTAATTCATTGTCACTTGAGATAAAAGGACTAAGACTAAGACTAATAAGACTTTAATGGATTTTTTTTTTATGGACGAGCGTATGGGCCGACCGGAAAATTTAATTGCAAAGTAAACATAATGTTTTCATATTTATATGTTAGCATTTAAGTTTACTTTTAAAGTTATAAGGAAGATGTACGATCAAGTCGAGTGACGGAGGCGAATTGAAGTGATTCTGCTGTTTGCCGTGCTTTTTTATACACTCGACCATGTTGATTACTCTGGTGGGGAAGAGACCGCTAACACGGCCTCTCCTGACGAGGCAGCGTCATCGCGCCTTCACCCTAGTCACTGTCTGAAATTTGTGGAAACAGTACAACTTGGTTTTACAGTAAAAATACGTAAAAGCTCATCCGGGTTTTTTGGCAGCTTGTGATAGAAGTTGTCGGTGTAAGTGAAGTGTCTTTATGATGTCTTTATTTTGATGTCCCTACAGCGGTCACCCTGACGCTCGATTGAGACTAATATAGGTCTTTTCCGACTTTACTGATGGGATTTTAAGCAAGTCTTTTCAGAGTCACCCCTACGCTCTTTCAGAGTCTTACGAGAGTCTTTTCTCAGTCACTTTGTACCCATATTAAAGATGGACTTACACAGGTCTTTTTTACTTTAATGATGGGATTTTAAGCAAGTCTTTTCACAGTCACCCCTACGCTCTTTCAGAGTCTGACAATAGTCTTTTCTCAGTCACCTCGTACCCATAATAAACGCGGACTTACACAGGTCTTTTTTGAGTCACCCCGACGCTCAAATAGTGAGACTTATAGAGGTCTTTTCCCAATCACTCCGTACCGTAGGCTACATAACGTGGACTTATATAGGTCTTTTCAAAGTCACCCCGACGCTCGCTATTTTGTGACAACGAGAATCGAGACTAACACGGGTCTTTTCAAGGTCAAGCATCACTTCAGACAATTACATATGCGAGAAACACTCAATATCACTTCTTTGGCTTTAAAAGTTTGCGGGAAAAATATTGGTTTGATCTCACCTTAGTCTTGCTAGATAATATCGAACCAATGATACGATCGATCGCTCCCGCATCGTGGTTCGTGGTAGCACTCACGGAACGCCCTGGCGAAAGCAATGCCGTAGAATGGCCGATGCTCCATCATAGTTACAATTACTACACGCGGTCGCGGCGGCTGCCCGCGTGGAGGTGAAATGAGAGTCACATTCACACGACTGTTATGAGGCAAGTTTCTTAGCTATTATTGCGTAAGATCACCATAATTAATTAATAATGCAAAGCAGGGTAGTTAAATAAAGAAATCATCGTAGGTAGGTTGTGAAATTACTTATAAAGTACCACCCACAGTAAGACAGTGTCTATCGCTTTTAAACAAATTGGAACGCACTACCCAGATCCTTTTCACCGTACAATACGTTACCACAGGTAGCAGAGCGGATCAGAACACATGAGATTCTGATCCCTCACTTCTGATGTTAGCATTTAAGTTTACTTTTAAAGTTATAAGGAAGACGTACGATCAAGTCGAGCGACGGAGGCGAAGTGAAGTGATTCTTTTTTATACACTCGACCATGTTGATTACTCTGGTGGGGAAGAGACCGCTAACATATGTTAATCTAGTACTCATTCATCTTAGTTTAATCTCAGTGGCTAACTAAGAGGATCGGGAACTCCGATTAAATGCGACATCGCTCTTTACGCTTTTCTTGCTATGGCAAGACCAGTCGTCAGTGTTGAACCGTGACAACATAATCTTCGGTGTCATTAGACAATTTTTTTATTTTAAATATTTCTAATGGCATTGCTAACGGTAAAATTGTTATTAATGCATATTTATGTTAACTTCGTTTGATAAAATAGATATGTTTGTTATAAAAATATATAACCCTAAAAAAAACTAGCAAGGTATTTTTTTAATTATTTTTAAATAAATAAGTAGACTGGCAATAGAGTGGTCACCACTACATTACTTTCATCGCTAATGAGCCACCAACTTTGTCCCTTGCGCACTTAGTTACACTGGTTCACACTTCACTCACCCTTTAAACCGGAACACAGTAATATAAGGTATTGCTGTTTAGCGGTAGAATACATGACATTTGGGTGGTGCCTATCCAGAAAGGCTTGCATAAAGTCCAACAACCAAGTGAATATACATCTTGAACTATAACGAACTTAACTAAATTCCTTATATGCTTCCAATAAGTGGCTTATCATCTATACTAATATATAAAGCTGAAGAGTTTGTTTGTTTGATCAGGCTAATCTCAGGAACTATTGGTTCGAATTTAAAAAATATTTTTGTGTTGGATAGTCATTTTATTGAGGAAGGCTCTAGGCTTATTTTCATTTAATATATTTTTATAATAATATCAAAAATTTATTTTTTCTGTTAAATTATTCTATAATAATTATAACTATAAAACATATTTACTTTTTATTTTAATTTGTACGTTTTGTTAAAATAAAATATATAAAAAAATCTGTATAATTACTGAATTAAAAAAAGGTTAATTTCTTTACAGGAAATTGTATCTTTATTATTTAAAATTAGACTTATAAATTATAACATTCGATCTCATTCCCTGTAAGAGTGAGCGAGTTAATATCGCACACTTTTCTTAGTAAGTGACCTCTTAAAATATATATATATAATAATAATGTAAATAACATATATAAATTTCAGCTTTGTTTTTTTCGTACTTTTGATACTTTATAAAACACACAGGAACCGGAAAAAGAGTCTGCCTTTTCATTTATGAATTTAAAAAAATGCATACTATAATATATTAAAAATGTAGCCATGCTACGATCACGTTTTAAAACTCAATTTTGACGATTTTTGACGTCGGGACACGTCTAAAGGAACCCTCGACGGGAATAGTGAATCCCCATTTCAGCTACGGCATGTAAAATAGTATACCTAGCATAAATATGAACTTTGCCGATTGAAGTCTGCCGATCGCTGGCTCTTAGGCCATTACGATTCAGCATGCGAATAACAGTAGATCGTTCTGCCGAAAAAAAAACTTATTTAAAAGGTAAAAACTAGTAATATGGTTCATAAATAATGTAATAGGAATTATAATAATATTTTGGCACAGTGATTGGTATTAATACCAAACATACTGCTTATTAATTTAATTATATATGTTTACAATTTATCTCGTTCTCGGCAATGAAGGCAAACTACGTGAATAAGTGTGCGTGTATCGAATTACACTGAGCTCTCTGAGGAATCACATTACTGGCCGAGTAATGTTAATCAAATTCACCAATAGTTTTTATTGAAACTCTTTAAATATAGCATGGCGAGATTCTTTCTTGGACGGATAATTTAAAGTTTTCTCTTCCAAATTAAGTAGTTCGAGATTGAATGACTTTCTTTGTCTGCACAAAGAAATCTTTAACATAAATTAAACTTTAAAAGATTAAAAGATTTGACATAAATTATAAATCTCTATTTGCCATAAATATTTTTTATTTGAAAGAATATACTAATATAACATTTATTATAATATGATTTTTTCATAATATACTAGCTACACGTTCTGGCTTCACGCGGGTTGAATAAAGGTTTACGTATATATTATAACTCCATTGATTTACGCTGCGCATGTTACCGAAGATACCAGTCGGAAAGTTTTTTACGATATCTTCAATAATTATCGTCATATTTTAGCTGATTTATACAAATATCTTGATAAACCTTCTTCATTAATTTCTCCGTAAAATTGCAACGACCGATTTAGAAAATATTTCTACTTAACTCGAGTAATTCGTCAGCTTAGTGCGATTTTTTATTACAAAAGAAAGATGAATACATGAAATTTAAAAATAAAAATTAAAGTAACAGACCATAAATGAACGACTAATAGGCCGCTTTTGCTCAAGTGGAAAGCTTGAAGCGCAATCCACCACGCTGTTTATGTTGCGGGTTGGTGAATTAACATAAAACGAAACTTCATCCGATCCAATGCGTGCTTTCCCTCATTTCTATATTCTTTACCACTGGGCTAGAAATGACTTATTATGCAAAAAGAAGATAAAACCCCTGAGGTTGCGCGTCGTATATATTCGCTTTGTTGTAGTGTTTCAAGTGTAGATTTCAAGATAGACCAAAAACAAAAATTTAACTATCTTCAAACATTAACTAATTATAAAAATTAGGATTCACGCATTCTAACCACAAGGCCATCTCAGCGTTTTGATAAAATTTATAATGGACATAACAATGGATGGATTGTTCCGGATTACTTCGTTTTGTTACGTATTTATTCTCGACCATCCAAAATAATAGGTATCCCTGTGGATGTTTTTACTTTTTATTACTTAACAGGCATGAACTGCAAAATGCGCTGTTCTTTTATTATTTTAATTTAAAGAAATATAAATGCTGCGTTTATATTTTAAATATTATCGGGATACTACCTTATGAGTTTACCCTATGGATAAATTCTTCGCTCAGTATTAGTAGCAAGTGCCACCTTTAGTTGTAACCACCGCCCATATAGATATTGTTATTGTAAGCAATATTAACCATCCCTACCATCAACAATGCATCACCAACCTTGGGAATTAATATGTCATGTCTCGGAAATGTTGTGTTCCGATCCTTTCAAATCGGAATACAACATTTTCTTTCCAAGAAGGATTTATTTGTTGGTAAAGAATTACTAAAATGAGTGCACAAACATAGAAACTTCGAACATGAAGAATATTTTTAAAGAAACTTTAAAAAATGTATGATAACATTTATTTAAATAAGTTTATGGAAATCTTCGATAAAAAAAAATCGAATCGTCTGAAAATATATCAAAATTTAAATTGCAAACTTCATTATTTGTTTCTACTACCGAAAAGATTTCATAGTAAAGAATATTCATATAAATGAATATAAATATTATTATATTATATCACTTGTAATTTGGATCTTTTAAGAGCAAATTCAAGATATTAAGGAAGCAGCTGGAAGCGGCATGGAGCACCTTTCTGTTTATTAAAGACTTTTTTTTCAAATCTTAATTATTGTTTGCTTTCTTGCGAATATTATTTTC